>JADMNL010000034.1:9772500-11022500 GCA_016271365.2 Neoceratodus forsteri | reverse complement strand
TTACAATACCTGTATTTACCGGTGGCTCTTCTGCACTAGCCAGGCTACCTTGTGTTACTTCTAATGTTGGATTGATTAAAAGCTCCACATCAGCCTCATAATCTGCCAGCATGTCCTGCAGCTCCAAATCAAAACTTACATTGATTGTGATTCTTTTTTTACACTCTGATGACAACAATGTTTACAACAATGAGATTTTGATGCCTAACGACTGGAGTGGCTTGCCAACAGTTCTATGTACGACTGCTAATTTACAATATTACTTAATCTCCATGACACAGTGAGGGTGACAGCTTTTGTGTTGTGTTATTCAAAACTACTGTGCAATGATGACACTTGGCATGAGAAACGTTTACTTTTTTTTACCTCAGTGACCTTTTGTTGGTGTCATGCACAAGTTCGAATGTTTTCCAGTTGCATTGTGTTTTGAGTTGTATTTATATTTGGATCACCACAGACAGAAATACATGGCTTGTCTGACTTTTAAGATGGCTTCATAGGGAACAGATTTAGTGTTGTCTTGCATCGTACTAATGGCGATGTACAAGAAGCTGCTTCTGCTTGCCATACCTACTCCCCCCTATACACACAAAAAAAACAATCATGAAGGGAGAAGTTACTGTCAACATGTGGACAAGCTGTCATGTTGATTTAGTGACAATGTTATGGTGTACCACCCATGGAAAAAAAAACAAGTCGACACACAGACAATCCATTTTCATTGCAGTCTTTTTCTACCCAAATAGAGGAAAACAAAAAAAAAACACACAGACTGATTGCTGATTTTGTAAGGGGAAACTGACATTTTGCCTGTGTTGTTTTTAATGGCAGCGTTAATGAGAATGCTGCCATTGAAGTTAAAGTAGTACCAGCTCAGCATCTAGTAGACACTCATTGTGACGAACTGGACTGTGGTGACAGTGAGTGTAATGAACCTGATACATAAGATAACACTGCTATCTTATGAATCGGGTTCGTCGTCAATACAGATAATATTTTTATCTTCTGTGATTTTTCAGCATGGTTGTTGTATGAATTCTTTAGTTGCACCAGGCAGCTATGCTGAAAATCATATTAAGCACAGCCATAAAATACATTTTACAGCCTTTTTGTCTCTTTCCAGATCTCAGAATCCAGACAAGTGGCCATAACAAAACTTGCCATGTCATAAGAACTTCCTACCCTGACCACACATGCAAAATGTTATGCAATTTTGTTGAACAGTGCCAAAGTTATTAAGGTGTAAATATGTGGGTTTAATAGTAAACAGCCTTCTCCACACTGACTATACAGGCAGTACTGAGCCTATATAATAACGAATTCAGAGTTCACAGTGGTAATCATAAATTCTTCTGAGCCTGAGTGGCGCTTTCTATAACCACGTGGCCATATTCCATGGCCACTGCCGCCACTGACAACAGCGCCTCTTCCTGACTGCCCTCCTGGAGCTTTTCTGTGGATCCCCCTGCCCAGGGACCCGCACCAGAGCAGCACTTTCTATAGCATGCGGCCATATTCCATGGCTGCCGCTGACAACAGCGCCTCTTCCTGACCACCCTCCTGGAACTTTTCTGTGGATCCCCTACCCAGGGACCTGCACCAGAGCAGTTCTTTCTATAGCCATGCGGCCATATTCTGCTGACAACAGCACCTCTTCCTGACCGCCCTCCTGGAACTTTTCTGCTGATCCCCTACCCAGGGACCCACACCTAAGCGATGCTTTCTATAGCCATGCGGCCATATTCCGCTGTGGCCACTGACAATGACAACAATGCCTCTTCTGACTGGTGCGGCTTAGATAGCCAAGTCCGGTTGGTCCACTTCCTCTCTAGGCTGTCGCTGATTGGAGCGCTTTTCTCCATTACTATTCTATTGACTTTTAGGCTTATTTTTTCTTTTCTTTTGGGATCCTATGGGTCCTAGGTTTTTGTGCCTGTATCTGTTTATTGTACTGCACTGTGACCTGTTCCCAAAACTGTTTATGATCTGTGTAGTCCACCAACCTGCAATGTACTAATTGTTATTTAAAGTTAAGCCATCTTTATTGTTTATTTAAAGTTAGCCTGCCTGCAAGCATTTTATACAGCTAAGCTACTGCTTCTATTTCCCGACCTTCCTGTTGCTCTAAGTTTTCCTCTCCTCACTACCTTTTACCTACATTTCTCTTTTCTACTCCTACCAAGGTGTTCTGCCCACCACTAGATCCCTTCTCTAGCCACCTAACCGCAGCCTCCCCCTTATCTCTACTCCATACCTCCTTTTTGCTTCTCTCTGTCCTAATATTCCCTTCCCATTTCCTTGTGACCTGCACCTCTTTATTTCACACCCCTTCCCACTGCCCTTTTGTCTTTTCTTTGGTCTCGGACACCACCCAGCATGTCTGAGTATCCTGCTTTTGTTTCTTCAGATCTCTCTCCACCCGCCGCTGATACCTGCCACCAGCCACCCACCCCCTGCCTCTCTGCCTCTTTATTAATCCTGAGTTTCTTTCCTCCCCCCAGGGACCTGTGTCTGAGTGGCACTTTCTATAGCCATGTGGCCATATTCTGCATCCACCACTGCCACTGACAACAGCGCCTCTTCCTGACCACCCTCCTGGAATTTTTCTGTGGATCCCCTACCCAGTTACTACTACTGAAGACTCTATCGGAGCCATCTCAAGCAAGAAGCCTTTGATTGGTGCGGCTTAGATAGCCAAGTCTGATTAGTCTGCTTCCTCTCTAGGCTACCGCCTGATTGGAGTGCTTTTTTCATTACTATTCTATTGACTTTTAGGCTTATTTTTTCTTTTCTTTTGGGATCCTATAGCTTCTAGGGTTTTTTCTCCTGCCCCCCTCCCCTGCCCAAGCCTTCTTTAAATACTCTCCTTGCCCCACCCCTCTCGGCTACCTCCAGACCTATTGGTTTGTCAGCACCCTTCTCACCCCACATCCCAGCCAAGGAGACCCTTTGTCTCCCATGTTCCTCTCATCTCTCCTGCCTACCTCTCACCTCCTGTACTGGTCATGCCCTTGAACAAGTATCATCCTTTAAATATCTAGGAATCACTCTCGACCATGGTCTGTCATATGGGACCCACATCGATAACGTTGTCAGAGTTGTAAACGCCATGCACTGGAATCCTCTACCACAACAAGGAACATCTCACCCAGGCAGCATTAAAGATGGCCATCCAGAGCTCTGATGTCTCCATTGTAGGCTATGGCCTCATAGTCTATGGCTCTGCCACTACTACCATCCTTAGGTGCATAACGACCTCCCTAAACAAGGCCTGCTGCCCACTCATTGGAGCCCATCGACTCACACATACATGTGAACTCTACGCCCAATCAGGATGGCTTCAACTCGCAAATCGAATTAAGTACCTAACCATCTGATGGTGAAAAAAACTATCTTGGGCATTACCCCTCCTAGTGTCCAAGTCCTTCTGAGCCCAATCTCCAATCTACGTAAAACCAGAGGGTCAGAACAACAGCTCCTACAAGTTTCTCGATGCCGCACATCACTCAGTCAAAGATCCTTTGTGCACCGTGCTCCCACCTGGATGAATGCCCTCAGCACTGATATTACTTCCACCTCTTCACTGGGCATTTTCAAATCAAGACTACATCTTCATCTCACTTCCTCCAGCTCCTGTGACTGCCTCTCCTAACTTCTTTCTTCCCCTGCTGCCCACCTCCCCTCTCCTTTCTCCCTGACAATGTTGTGAATCTGCTCTAGCTGCTTATCGGCTGCTGCCCCCCACTCCCCCAACCCCTCCTTCCCAACTCCTTATAGATCTCTTGAACTTATCCAAACTTATGTGTTTCCTTACTTTATTTCAGCAATGCAACATTCTGAACAATGAATAATGTTATTTAATCTCTGTCTTTTATGTTGTTTTCTTTTGCCTATGTATAGACTGATGTAGCTTAGCCTAAAATGTTTGTACTCTCTTGAAGTGGAACCTTTGTAAAAGAGCCTTGGCTCAAAGGTATTTGTAATCCTAGATTTCAATGAACAATAAACTTAGCAGCATCCCTGGTAGTGCCCCATTTTGTACCCCTCTTACCAATCACTTCTGACTTATACCTTACCTCTCTATAATTTTGTTTCTTGGTCTGTCTGCATAGACTTAGCACTGTCTCCCGCACTACCTCTGTAGCTATCTCTCCACTCACCCCTTCACATCTGTCTGCCTATCTCTGCCTGATTTTTTTCTCTTTCCCCTCAAACCCTGTAACTCTCTGCTCTCCTTCCTTCTCTATTCACAATGGCCCTCTCAGCTCTGCCCCCTGTCTATTTTTTCTCACCTCCTTGATCCCATTGTCTAACCTGCCTGGATCCTGCTTCCACAAACTTGGAGCTACAAATTGGATTACAGCTACCAGCACTCAGGAACCATTGACTTGGGATGTTACCATCCTTATTGTCCCTCCACCAGGATAAGCTGGTACCACCCCTGGTATCATGGCAAGGTGATTTACATTTGCCTCTTCCCACTCTCACCTCTGGCTCTCATTGCATCTCTCTGGGATCATAATCTACTACAGAATTTTCGCTCCTGTAAGAGGCAGATTAAGACATTCTCCCTCAAAAATCTACATTGGTGCACCCTGAAACTCCTGCTCCTTCTACTACTACTACTATCAGGCAATTTACACCCAAACCCTGGCCCCTCAATTCCAGGCAATGATCACTGACAGTGTCACTCTGGGGCACTCACCTTTGCAGCACTCAACGTTTGTAGCCTGCTACCGAAACTCGATGCCCTGCGTATATTTACCCACCTACACAACCCTGATGTTCTTGTGGTTGTTGAAACCTGGCTCACTCCTAAAATTCCAGACAGTGCAATTGCTCTTCCAGGATATAATGTCTTCAGACTTGACAGGACCTCTAAAAGAGGTGTTGGCTGTGCTATTTACCTCAAAGATGCTCTCCTAGGGCACCCTGTTCAAACCCCCCGCTTCGGTCTCGGCTGCCCAGATTTTACCTATCAGAATTCTTCTTGGGGCCCACAATAAGGTGCTGACTATCACTGCTGTCTAAATCCCACCTAAGGAACAAGGTAAAGGTCTCAACTCCGTCCTGGACTTCATCCGCTCATAATCCCCAGGCTCCGAGACAATCCTTATGGATGATTTTAACATTAATTGGCTTGGATCAGATACAAACGGCTTTAAGGATGCTATCTCAGCTGCCAAATTCACCCAGCTAGTTGCCACACCCACTAGGCAAAAACTATAAGACTGGCACCTGCTCCCTTCTGGACTGGATCCTGACTAACCACCCATCCTGCATCTCTCAAGTCTCCATCCTATCTGACTCATTAAGTGACCACTCCCCAGTCACCTGTGAATGGCCAAATAAATTCAACATCCCACTGCCCAAACTAATTTCAAGCAGAATCCTCCCATGTGGCCAACTGAAGTACCTCAAATCCCACCTCAGACAACAAGACTGGTCCCCTATTTTGCTAGCAATGGATGTCAACTCTGCACTTGACTTCTTCATCAACACCTTCAATGCTGCCTGTGACTCATATGCCCCAAATAAAAAGTGGAAAGTCAAAGGGCTTTGCAACCCTTGGTTCTCAGGGGAGCTCCTAGCACTGATGAAATCGAGGGACCACCTCTGGGCTCAGGCTTAGGACACAGGTAGGCAAGTAGACATACAAAACTACAAACATGCTAGAAATGACTGCACTAAAGCAATACACCTGAAGAAAAGTAACTACTACAAAGATGCCCTCACTAACACCTGGAGTAAAGGAAAGTCCTTCTGGGATAATCTAAATGAAATTACAGGGAAATTGACCAAAACATCACCTACCATGCTGGAAGTTGGTGGGACTATAACTCTGGACCCAGCCACCACAGCAAACACATTTAACAATGCATTCTCGGACCTCAGCAGTGTGATCCCGCATGACTTCTTTAATGCTGACCCCTCTGCTGCACCCCCCTCACCATCCCGCCCCCCTCTGTGACTCAACCGTCTTTTTGCTTCAAAGCAGTCAGGATGCATGAAGTGCGCAAATATGTCAGCAAAGCAATCGCAGGATCAAGAACCTGTGGGGACACACTTGACCTTAAACTACTGTCCTTTGCACTAGATGAAGTGCTATCCCCACTTACTCATATTTTCAACCTCTTTCTCACTCTCAGCCAGTTCCCCAACAAATGGAAATCCACCACCGTTATGCCAGTCCACAAAAGTGGGGACAAGGCCCATCATGGGAACTATAGGCCTATATCCATACTTCCCCCCCCAAGGCCATTGAGCGATTAGTCTCTGACCAACTGAAGGAATACTCGGCTAAGAATGACATCCTTTGTAAGTAGCAGCATGGCTTCAAAAAAGGCCACAGCATGACTTCGGCCATCCTAGAATTCATGGGAGCAATCCACAACTCCCTTGACAATAATCAACTAACTGGTTCAGTCTTCATTGACCTGTCTAAGGCTTTTGACACTGTCCATCACCAACTACTCATCACTGAGCTTCAAAATGCTGGGATCTCCCTAGAGGCTACATCCTGGTTTAAGAGCTGCCTGGAAAACCACTCACAAAGGGTGAAAATCACTCACATCCTCTCTGAGGCTAGACCTGTCCATTCAGGAGTCCCATAGGGATCCATTCTCAGGCCACTCCTTTTCTGCCTTTTTTTGAACAATATTCCACAATCCTGTCCTGAACAAATTCTGCTTTATGCAGATGATGCAGTCATCCATGCCGCTCACCACAACCCCCTACTACTTCAAGAAAAGCTCCAGATGGGTTTCACCTCTTTTGAAAAATGGTTTAACAGACAAAAGGTGGTACCCAACTACAAGAAAACAAAGTTGATGCTTTTCTGTGGCTCCCACAGTAAGCATAGGTCTCAACCCATTGTAATTGCAAACTGTCATGGTGCTGTCCTAGTCCAAGTACACTCCTTTGAATATCTTAGAATCACTCTTGACAGCCACCTATCCTATGGCATCCACACTGACACTGTTGCCAAAGCTGTTAACAAATGCATTGG
Organism: Neoceratodus forsteri; assembly: GCA_016271365.2. Taxonomy (NCBI): domain Eukaryota; kingdom Metazoa; phylum Chordata; order Ceratodontiformes; family Ceratodontidae; genus Neoceratodus; species Neoceratodus forsteri. The sequence goes on along the minus strand of JADMNL010000034.1, from coordinate 11,015,491 downwards.
CCTTCTCTACAGGCACAGGCAATGCCTTACCTCAGATGCCTTATGGATATATGTGCAGAGCTCTGTGGTCTCACTAATTGATTATGGGCTGGTTGTCTATGACTCTGCTACTGACAAAGCCTTTAAGCACCTATCCTTGGCCCTAAACAAAGCCTGCCGTCTCATTACAGGTTCCCACCATCTCACTCACACATGTGCACTCTACGCCCAAATGGAATGGCTCCAACTATCCAACTGTATTAAGTTCCATACCTGCTTAATGGCTAAGAAGATCACAATAGGCCTTGCACCCCCAGGAGTCCAAGCCTTCCTATGTGCAGCACGCATCCCCCACTGCTCCAGGGATTATGAAAATAAAATTCTGCACATCCCCCAGTGCCACACCTCACAGGGACAAAGGTCATTTGCTCACTGTGCACCCTCCTGGTTTAATGGACTCAACAAAGACATCACCTCACTGCAAAGGCTTGGCCAGTTCAAAACCAACCTTCACCTCCACCTCTCTCCCTCCAGCTCCTGTGACTGTCACTCCTAATCTGCTATCCCCTCTAGCACTTACCTCTCCCTCTCCCTGACACCTTTCCCCTACCCCCTCCTCTCCCTGGCTTTAACGCTTTAAACCTGACAATGCCTGCGGCAGTTCCTCTGTTTCTGTTGTCCCCTCAATCCTTCAACTTTCCCTATTAACCCTTGCCCTGCCCTGGTACCTCTCCTTCCCTCTACTGTCTGTTTTCAATCTGCTTTAGACTGCTTAGTATCCTTTGTACTGCATTGTTCATACATATTTCTGTCTTGTGCCTTCTTCCCCCTCAAATGTATGCATTCAACTGCTTGAATTACCTATCTCAAAGCTTGTCATGTTTGTATTGCTTCCCTAGTTGACATGGAACCTTTGTAAAAGAGCCCTGGCTCAAAGGTATTGTAATCCTAGAATATAATAAATAAATACAAAATCAAATCCAGTGGGCCCTACCCTCAGCTGTACAATACGGTTATATACTGTAGATACAAAGGTAAATATTATACTGTAGATACACAGCTTTGGTGAGGAAAACTAAGACAGGGAAACCCATGTACTGTAGTTCATTTCCTTGTTATCTTAAAAGCTATAACCTGAAATGTTTTTTTGTTTTCAGGTAACTATAAAATCTAATCTTAAACTCTACACATCATCTGCATTTATCAAGGATCAAAACCAATTTAGCCCTCTCATTAGTTAAAACCTGGTCACATTTTATGCTTATAATATCGCTACTTCAAGGAATGTAATCTGTGGAAGAACATGTACTGTAGGGGTCAAGATTTATGACAAAGTGCATCTATATCAGCCTCTCCAAGAAACACAAAGTGACAGATAAAATCTAACATTTGCAAAATATAACATTGCCAGACCCCACAGCACAAAAATTCAACTGTGAAAAATCAAAACATTACTCACATAGCAAACACTGCAAGCATACATTTCCAGTACACATAAGTTATCATGCTTTAAAGTTAACAACACAGAAAGACAACAAAAACTTAAAATAAATTTATGAAAATAAGTTACACAAACCTTATCACTTACAGAGTGAGCTTTTAAGTCACAATTGCACTCAGTCAAAAGCTTCAGATATTCAAACAGCTGGAAGTTAAGACTCTACCAAGAGAATTGAGCTAGAAATCTCACTGCCTAAAATGTATCACAAGTATGGGCAGCTCTTGGCTATGGCGAGATGGGGCACATGTTCCAGACTCAGAGCCAGATATTCAAAACTTTGCCCCTGGGCTAAATTAGCACTGCCCAGCATACTAAATTAGCCCAGACTCAATAGCCCGCCATATTCAAAAGGGATAACCCTGGTACTAAACCTGCTAAATATAGCATGCTAAGAAAGCTGGGCAAACTGGGCTGGGAGTGCAGTGCAAACATAGCTTGGGAATAAGACAGATCTGAATATAGCAAGAAGGAAGTGCACACCACAACAGCAGCCAAGTTCACAGCAACATGAAGGAAGGTAGAGGTGAACTATGTGGCCAAGGTATGTGACAACAAAGGTGTGGACTCCATAAAGCTGCAAGCAGCAGCGCATGTGAAATTACATTGTGCAAAAATGTACAATATTTCTGAAACATTTGCATGGCGCTAACACATTTGTGCAGGTTTTGCACGGAGCTAAGCCGTTTACCCGGTGCAATCATGTTTGCCAGGGCTAAATTTTACTATATTTAGAAGTGACATGCAAATGAGCCTACTTACATAGTCTGTGGGCAAACATCCAGAGTAGCATCTCATTATGACCTGATTTGCATGGAGTTTGCCCAGCATTTTTGCAGGGTCCCACAGCTCCCCCTGTAGATCAGTCTGGAAGTACAGGGGCTGGCTGGGTCTGCCCACAGCTCCACCTGTAGGTCAGTCTGGCAGTGCATGGTGGTAGCTGCAGACTATATTTATACAGTACAGCAGCATAGCATATTGTGCCCCAGGGGACTACACAGCACAGTGACAGGTGGTGGTGCTGCATGCAGCTGTCAAACTGTAGGTCATGCTACAGTGCACAGCAGACACTACAGCAGCAAGGGGGCCAGTACTGTGAGGGACACAGCAATGCCTATGGTGTGTAGGGCAATGATGACCACTGCACTGTACACAGTGACAGGCCCAACCTGCAGGTGTTTACTGACAGTGGAAATTACTGTTATGCTGTTGTGCGATCCACAGATGCTGCACTACTGGCATGGGATACTCACAGTGACATATACATGGCTGGTTGTATGTGCCATGGTGTCTGTACAGATGTGTGGTATGTGGCTGGGGGCATATATGATTAGACAGGCACACTGGTGTTGGGGTATTCCCAACACTGGCCCATGTGCACTTTGTGATGTGTCCCAGCATTGTGGCTGCACCTAGTCTGTGGTGCAGTTTGACCACTTGTACACTTTCCCCTCCCATCACCCTCCATGCCCACAGTGCTGCATGTGTGTGCTGGCATCTGTTGGTGTCCTTAGAAGGGTGATCTGCAGGTGTGTGCTGTATGGTCACACTGCCCTAGTGTCCACTGGGAGCCGGGTCACCACTTACTGCCTGGTGGCAGATGATGGCATCATAGTGATGCCATCAGTGAGCAGCATGTTTTCTCTATGTCTGACTTATTTGAATGTGTCATACTTATTGGTTAGGGTCACACAAAGCCATGCAAAAGTCACGCAAACGCTGCACACAGCCACAAAGTCATGCAAAGCTGGTTTGCCCAGAGTTATGACTACCTTTTCCTGGGTGATAATTTGCACCTCGCAAAGTGTTGCGCTAAAGTCATGCAAAACCACTTTGCACTGAGCTATTCATTGAATATAGCATTGCGCTGACACGCCCCCTCATTTTGCCTCTTGCATACATTATAATGTTGCCCAGCACTATTTGACCTTTTGAATATAGCAGACCTGCACTAACCAGGCACTAAACCTGTGCAAACAGTTTGCGCCCAGCGCAACGTTTTGAATATCTGGCCCTCAATATATAATTTAACCTTCAAAATTAAACAATGAGATAAAGTCAAACAAATCTCATCACTTACACAGAGTTTTATTTTTAAACATATAGGGACAGCTTTTCAAAGGGCCCCATGAGTGATGCAAGCTGTGCCCAATGACAGCTTGCATCAATGCCGGGCGCACTGGTGCCCTTGTGCCAGATTTTGAAAGGAAACTGTGACAGAATCACAGTCCCCACCTTTGCTGCAAGCAGTCTCTTGCAGGAAATGGCTTACCCAAGTGAGGGAACTGATGGAGGCATCTACCATCCCTTGGCTGCTGATAATATGACCCATGGTCCCTGGGCATGCATGGTAAAGTAGGTCACTGACACACTGCAGTGTTGTGCTCCACTTGTCCCAGCATGCAGCCAGCACAGACTGTGGGGCCCTGTAATATTTTCTGGTCACCAATGCCATGTCGTGAGAGGGCATGACTGGTATATGTGGTGAGACAGGTGCCAATCCAATGGCCCTCAGAAAACTGCCACAAACTGCCACCCAGACACATTCAGGATGGGAGGCACTCTGCTGGCCACATGATACCTCATGTGTTGGCAAAGTGTGTCACAGTGTGCCACTGGAACTCCTTGCCCACTGCCAGGGCCACCCTGCATCCTGGTCAAGGGCAGTGGGGGGATCACAGACCATGCCACACCTCCCAAGCCCTGCTGGTTCCTCCAGAGGACCACTGACATGGGCCATGTATGGAGCACAGGGCTGTTAGACCAGCTATTTGCTGGTCTAACTCTAGTGGCCCATGTGAACTTTGAGGGGGGTTTCTGGAATTCTGAGTGGTAGCCCAGATGTGGTGAAAGCACCCTACCACCATGGCACAGCTATGCAGCTGCCTCAAGCTGCCTTTGAAAAGCACAGTTGCCACAAATTCTGATGCAAGGTGTCCCTTGCATCATTTTCTTTTGCATCAGTTTTGAACCATTGAAAATCTGGCCCATAGTCAATTACTTTTCAAGAAGAAAAATCCATCTAATATAACTATGGAAGATATCACTAAATATGCATCAGAAATGGAGTGCTGCTAAATATCTCACTAACAGATTAGGCAGTCATGTATTCAGGCTATGCATCACTGGGGTAAATACTGCATTTTACTGAAGAAAAATGTTGCTAAAGTATGCATGAGGCAATTCTGTGAGAATTGAAAACAGCACATAATCTAGTGGATTATTTAACACAGCCATATTGATGGCTTTGCATTTGCATACAACAATTTAAAGAAAAACTAACAGTACAACCCTTTACCTGTGAGTGCCCAGTATACTCAGGGGCCCAGCTATTCAAACTGCACCCAAAAAGTGCTCAACAGCAGGAGCAAGCGCAAGTACACTGCGCCCATGCACAAGAAGCGCGATATTCAAAAACTGCACAGGCCAAGATGCACCTACAGCCAACGACTGAATATCGTACCACCTGCACCATAGCACAACTAGGGAGGTGAAGCTGAGCATATCTGATGCGCCATAGCGCAACAAGGGATGTTCAGCTGAGCAGTCCAGATGCGCCGTAGTACAACCAGGGATGCCCCCAGCAGCAGGGCAGCAATGGAACAGCACAACCAGGGATGCAGGGGCCCACCACCCATGCCACAGATGGGCAGAGGAACACACAGCAGAACAGTCATCGTCCCCCCACACCCCATGCACTGCACAACTGGGGGATAGCTGGAATAACCACCAGCCCATGGATACCAGCAACCAACCCACCCACAGCCGGGCCAAGGTGCCCCATCACACCCCCTGGCAAGCTGTGAGTGGCACACAAGGATGGCTGACCACTCCATACCACACCATCCCACCAATGCAGAGCACACCCTGCACCATGATCCCCATACACCCTGCCCAGGAGTAGCACCCAACAGTGCAGGATGCCCCATGCATGCCACCACCCCCACTGTGACAGTGCAACCCTGTGACCCATGGAGCCATGCAAGACAGCTCTACCATGGGCACCCTGCAGTGGGCGGCAGCAGACAGTGATGCAACAGATGCATACACAGTGCCTCCCTGCACTTCCCCCCGAGGTACAGCTGAGAGACTGACCATGCATCAGCACACAAGGTACCCCACATGCGACAGGGCATGCCCTGGACCCCACCTCCAGCAGTACAGCACCCTGCACACCCTCCCAAGGACACATCCCATCCCATCACTGGCCACAACAGCCACCACTGACACACCAGCAGACTGTGCATATCACAGACATGCAAGGGTGTCAGCTGCACAGGCCATGGATGGTCTGACAGGGGTGCCATGCACACAGCGCAGGCCCCATGGACCACAACACACAGGCATCCAGTGCACAGAGTACAACACACAAACCACAGACAGTGACTGATCCCCCTGCCCACACCATAGGTGGTTCACCTCTGCACACAGACACACACACGCCCATGCGTGAACCACCCCTGACGCCATGCACACCATTGCAGCTGAGCACCTGTAGCCCACTGCAAATCAGAGACCACCACAGTTGTCATAACAAAATGCTTATATTTAAAAGAAGTAACAAGACATATATACAAATATTTACAAGGGGGGAAGGGACACATAACAGGTGGGGGCAGGTAAGGGGCAGGGGTGAACATATGGGAGAGGGAAGAAGGGGTGTGAGGGTGGGTCAAAGGGGGGAAGGTGGTAGTAGGGGCATGGAGTGCTCAGTGTGTGCCCTGGTCCTCCTCCATGTGGCGCCTATGTCTGCCACTCCTCCTCCTCCTCCTCCTCATCCCATGGTGGTGGATGTGCTCCAACAGCTCGAGTGCTGCCCTCACCACCTGGAGCAGCTCTCTCACATTCCTTTCAAGCGCCTGGAATCGCCATCCACCTAGGACAAGGGAGCAGAGTCAATAAGTGTGACTGTCCAGCCCCCTGCAGCCCACCCATTGTGCATGGCATAGAGCCATGTGCCACACCCCTGTGATGGTGTGCGACCACCCACAGTGACCGTGTCCACAAGACCTGCCTACCCAGGCAGCCACAGCCATGTGGACCACTGCACACACCCACTGCCCATGTCCTGCACAGCACCACCATGGCTGTACAGTGTCTTGGCTATGCGGTGTGAAGGCAGTGCAACAACCATGTGCCTGGTGCATGCATGGACCACCATTGATGCACTCCCGGACATGCAGTGCCATTGGACAGTGCTGACTGTAACAAGTTGCATGCATGACAGTGGTGTCAATGTATGGTGGCCATGCCCCGCTGCCCACCAAATTATACAGCATGCAATAGTAATCATGGATGTAAGGCACTCACCATCATCAGGGTGGTCCATAGGCCGCTGACCACCATTACCCCTCCTGACTTGCTGCTCCTCCAGGCAGCACCTCCGGTCTCTGGCCTGCTGGTGTTCTGCAGGCCCTAAGGTGCAAAACATAGAGAGAGTAACATCAGTACAATCCTGTAGCAATTTCCCCTCACCCCCATGTGTGTGCAATCCCACACAGCCAGACCCACCCACCCCACACCCCGATAACACCACCACAGCCAACATCGGACAGCCCTCCCCATGTGCCAGACACATGCAACCAAGATACCCGTATAGACGATAAAAGTGTATGGATGTTGCACCTAACTGGTCATGGCACCATGCCCCTCCTGGCACATGCCCACAGGCGGGCAAGCAGGTCTGGGTCCCTCTGCCTCAGGTCCCCATATTGGTGGTGGCACTACTCTGCCATCTGCCCCATACCGGTGGTCTCCTCCAGGGGGTCGGCCACCTCCTGCCACACCTGACTCCTGGCCCTGTCCAGGGGTGCCTCCCCAAATAAAGGCCCAACATGTGGCTCCACAATGGCAACAAGGTTTGCCAGCTCCACCTGGCTCCACTGCACAGCATGCCTCCGCGCCATCTCTGCCGCTAGATTCAGTTAAAATGGTGCTCTGCAGCACGGTCCTGCCACGTGCAGATGCTGCATGGTACAGCGCTGCCATTCCCTATCGTGCTGTCATCAAACAACATGATAGTGGTGCACCCATGCCTGACTCATGATGCCTAGGGGGCAAAGGTCAGGCACAGGGTCAAGGGTCTCTGGCACACAGACAGCCACAGTGCGATTGGAACCCAATGCGTGTAGCACGATTGGGTGCCTGTGTGCCACCTCCTGTATCGGCCTACCGCACTGTTGCCCCAGTGTACCTACGACACCCCAGTGCCACAGCGCCATATAGGTGAACAGTGCTGTAGCGCCACTGGCACAATGGTGGCCATGCCCTGCATTGCCTCCCAAACACAGCACATCAGCAGCACGGCAGGTGCCTGTGTCATCAACCTGGGCATGCGTAGTTAGGTGTGTACTGTGCATGTCACAGAACTGCGCCCTTGGCCAGCACATTCAACACAATTGCACAAAGTGCAACAGCGCGATATTCAGCCGGCATATGCAAATCAGCTAATCAGCCATTCAATGGCTCAGTCACTGCATTAGTATCCACTTAAAGATGCGCCTCACCTCATTTGCATGGGTTGTGCTATAAAAGTGCGACATTGGGCTGCACTGGCCATAATCGGTTACTGCAGTCTATTGCGGTGAGTTGCATGCTGTTTGGGAATGTGGACTGTGGATTTTGGGACATGCATGGGACTGCACAGTCACAGGTAACACCTGTCATTCTCACAGGCTGAATCATGACTGAGCATGTTGTGGAGGAAGAGGAACAGAGTTGTGGGAGGAAGAGGAGGCCAAATTTCACTAAGGCTGAGACAGATGCCCTGTTCGAGGCCTACCTAGACCAGGAGCCACTTCCCAGCGGATGCCAGGAAACACCACAGGCCCGTGCTGCTGCATGGGAGGAGGTGGCGCATGCTGTAAACCTGCATGGCAGCCACCAGCACTCCGTGGCAGGAGTGCAAGAAGAGATGGGCACAGACAGGTGGAGGATTAAGGAGAAGGTGGCTGCCATCAGGGCAGCATGGTCTGTGACAGGTGGGGGACAGCCGGAGGTGCTACGCCTGACCCCACAGGAGGAGTGGGTTGCTGGCAGCATGCAGCGTTGCGCCATTGAGGGTGTTCCGGGTGGTGGATTCCAGACAGGTGGTAGCCCTTCGCTGCATGGTAGGTCATGGTCTGTCTATTGGGGGGAACAGGGTAGGTCACATGCAGTAACGCGACTTTGTTTTCCCTTACAGCTCCTGAGCATCTGCATGGGTCAGCGGTGGTGGGCTTCTCCACTGAGGGTGGTCACATGGAGATGGAAGAGAGCCCATCCACCTCCACAGGAATACGTGGGTCAGGGTGACAGTGGGCCCACCTGGATGTCCAGACTGATTTTGGTGGAGCAGGTGCAGAGGAGACCCTGCCCATGTCCCAGTGTGCCAGCATCCATGGATGCCAGCATGCTGAGACTCAGGTTGGTGCCAGATCTGTCACCGATGATGATGTCACTAAAGTCATGGGCAGTGACACGTGTATGCCACAGGATGGTCACACAGCAGGTTACATCGTGGCCATGGCTGTGGGTGGTGCCGCCGTGGAGTCCTGCATGTCATCACAGTCCCAGCCTGTGCCTGTCAGCACCAGTGGGGCAGCACTGGTGTGTGTACAGCACATTGGGACTGTTATGGCCACTGCGGTGGCACCATTGAGCCCTGGGGAGCAGCAGCTGGAGGGGCAGCATCAGCAGTCAGCCAGTGGGCATGGGGGTACAGTGTCAGGGAGCAGCATCAGTGCACCACCTGTAGACATGCCCAGGCCTGGCCCTGGTGTGCAGCACCCACCCTCGAGGGGTGATGAGCATCAGGGCCGCAAACACCCTGAGGGACAGCATGCTGATCAGGCAGATGACCTCTTGGATGAGCACACCCGCATACTGCAAGCATCAGTCAATCAGCAGACGCGGCTTGTGATGGCGGTGGATGTAGTGAGTATGGCTCTGCACCAGACAGAAGAGCGTCGCAACAGAGACACCACTCTGCTCCTGGCAGGGATGGACCGGTTGCGGGAGGATGTGACCGCTACCATTGACAGGCAGACACAGGCATTCACTGCTGTCATGGCCACAATGGGCACACAGTTATTTGCCCATGCATCACAGACACCACACAGTGCACTGTCCACCCCCCCATTCCCAGTGTCATGCGACACCATCCTTGTCGAAACCGGGTTCAGCTGTGGGCATCCCGAGCACTCCTGGCGCAGGCATGTTCGGTGTGCTGCAGACCCCTGCATGAGCATGGTCGTGTTCATGCAGTGGAACACCTGGGGGACCATCGGTGCCACCCCATGAGGCCATTGGTCAGCCTGTCAGTGCTGATGAGTCTCGGCAGGGCCGCCCACTCATCCATGGTGGCCGTGGCACTGTGGCGCTTGACTGATCTGTCTCCCAGCGTGGCTACTGTCTGATGCTGCCCTGTGTGCATTGTGTCATTCAGCAGGCAATGCACGGGTGGGTACCCAGCCCTGCACGCACATGCACACAGTCCATCTGCACACACTCCCAGCTGCTATCTGCAGTTGCATGTGCATGATGATGCCTGCATTGTGCTGTACGCCACTGTGAAATGCTGCCCAGCGTCTGACACATGCACAATGACAGGCAGTGGGCGTGGTGGTCTGTGGACATGTGTGTGTCTAGGGGTGGCGTTCTGGGTCGGCGGGCCTCCTACCCTTTGTGCATGTCTGGTGAGTTGTGTGTATATGTGTGTGTCTGACTGCGTGCCATGTTAGACCTCGCCCATCCCTGGCGGTGTGTGCGGTTCCATGCCTGGCCACTTCCCTTGACAGCATGAACCCCTGCTGTGTGTCCATGTGTGTTTGTGGGTTGTGCCTTTGCCACTGTTGGTTTCACATGGCCCCATGACTTACCTGGGTTGGCTGAAGTGCTCTTCCATGATGGTGTCCCGGTGCAGCTGTGCCAGCTGGAAGAGTTGGGGGTCCCGTCGCCCAAGGGGGGGCTGCCCATCACCACTGTCACCGGCATCCTCATCGTCCCCATCTATGTTCCCCTCTTCGACCTGTACAGCTATCCCACATTCGTTGGCCATGTTGTGCAGGATGCAACAGGCCAGGAATAGCCCACAGGCCTTTGAGGGGCTGCACTGTAGGACACCGCCGGAGGTGTCCAGGCAATGGAAACGTGTCTTCAGCATACCAAACACCCGCTCAATGACATTACATGTGGTGGCATGTGCCTCATTGTAGCGTTGCTGCAATGGGGTCGTGGGCTGCCGGTATGGTGTGAGCAGCCAGGGATGGAGTGGGTAGAGGGTGGAGGTTAGTTTGGTGATCAGCATCGCCCTGCCCCGGGCCATGTAGGCCACTACCCATGTCACCTCTGACCATGCCCCTCCCAAGCCCTATGTTTGTCCGTGTGGTTTGCATACTCACCCACTAAGTGGTCAGTGGGGATGTCCCCGGTCTCGAATCTGTGGCACAGTGCTGACTGGTGCCAGATGAAGGCATCCTGTGCTCCCCCAGGGTGCATGGCATAGACATTGATTATGTGCCCCCTGGCATCGCACACCACCTGGCAGTTGATGCTAGCATAGCCCTTCCGATTAATATATGTGGCCCCCTTGGGGCCAGGTGGTATGTGGATGACCACATGGGTGTAGTCTATTGCCCCAGCACGCCAGGCATACATGCTACCCTGTGGAACTCCTGTATGTTTGCTGTGTGCTCCGCCGGTGTGCTGGGGAAATGGATTTACTCTGTAGCATGTGGCAGCAGTGTGCTGAGGAATTGGGTGAGATGGCGTGACGTGGCCAACTGGGTTATGCCTGTGGTGTCCCCTGTTGGTCTCTGGAAGGTACCCGTGGTGAGCAAGCACATGCAAGCTGTCACTTTAGTCTCCACTGACAGAGCATGGCTCTGTCGTGTGGGTGCCTGCATCACATCACTGCACAGCTCACAGAGCTGCCTCAGAATTGCCCGATTCAGGTGGTACTGGCCCACGATCTCAGTATCGCTGTACAGCTGGAAGCTGGTGTGGGCTCGGTACTGCCTGTTGGGGGCATACCGCCAACAGGCCCTTCCACGGCCATGCCCCCTGCTGCCCATCTTCTCACCCCCCCTCATTACTGCCTCCATCTGGATGGTGGCACTGGCCATGTCCCTGGCTTGTGTTCACCCCCCGGCAACTGTTTCTGTGTTCCCCCTGCTGTCCTGGCTGCTACTTCCCCTGCACCGGGAACACCTAAATGTGGTGGCCTCTGTGCTGTGTGGCACTTTCCCCTTCTGCACTGGCTGTGTCTCCCCACACCTTCCCTTTGCCTCTCTGTTCAGGGTGCCCTTTCCCTGGCCTGCCCTGTGTGTCCCTCCTGCCCAGTTTGACTTGCTATGGTTCAGCCTCATGTGCCTTCCCTGTGGCGTTCTTGTGCCTCTCCCTTGTTCCTTTTAATTTTGGCTCATTTCCGCTATCGCACAACTTCTGCTTGCTCCCCTATTGCGCATGGCGCATGTTGTTGAATATCACACTGCGCCATTTATGCATGGTTCCTCCACCTTCAGTTGCGCATACATTCATTATCATTGCACTGTTGCTCAGTGTGATTTGGGGGGCGCATCTGCCTCCCGCTGAATATCACAGAATGGGGCATTTTCGGACTTGCACTGGAGCAACCCTATTGCGCATGGCGCAACCCTTTTGAATATCTGGGCCAGGGTGTTTGGGTTGATTCGTTAATGTGGATTAGTGGTGGGTGAAGTGGCTGAAATTCGCTCCTTGAAGTGATTCATGGACTAACGCGGAATCTGCAAAGTATTTCTCAATGTGAAGTGGAGTACTTCGCTTCATAATGAGGAATGCAAAGTCCATTGAAACCAATGACTTTGCATTATTCCACCTTCCCCAAACCACTTCTCCAGCAATTTTAAGGTGAAGTACATTGAAATCAATGTACTTCACATCACTTCGCTTTGTTATTAAGCTCCAAGAAGAATTTTGCAATGCTTCATGGGATTGCAGCTCTCATGGGCACTATATTGTTCTGCACAGCCTCAGTTCTGTGTAGTGCATGTGTGTAGTGGAAGATGTAGACTTTCTTCTCAGAGCTCTGAAATTCAAATCCTCTAAAAGCTGTTAAAAAAGTATTTTTGAGCCCTTTTAGTTTGCTCAAAATTTAGTACATCGATTGTAGGAAACCCTCTTGTGCTCATATCAGCGAGTGTTTATTGTTTGTGTGTGGATTTTGAATACTAATTTAGAACAGTCAGTCTGTGTACTGTAAAGTGTGCTTTGGGGAAGGGGCGTATCTGTGGTGTAGGTAGATCAACTGGAAGAAAAAGGCAGGCTTTCTGTTTTGGTTATATTTTTCTTGTATAACTGTGTTAATGTACACACAGTAAAATTTTCAGTAATTCTTCACTTTTTTTGCTGATTGTTGTGGTGCAGCAGTGTATAATTTCAGTTTGTTTAAAACATTTGGTTATATTACTAAAGGTTTTCAAGTTTGCTATGCATTACTTGTAGTGTGTGTGTGTGTGTGTGTGTGTGTGTGTGTGGAGTGTGTGTGCACTGCGTGCCATTAAATCAGACACCTCTTATTGTGCCACAGAGTAATTGCAGCAGTGTGAACCTGCTGTCCACTGCATCTGCTTGAATTTTTTATACTGCTTTGTGGTATCTTTACTGGTAGTGGAGTGTTACTGCTGTGCACTATCCCCCCCCCCATCGGAAAAAGGTATTTTTTTCCAGATGTAGATTTGTGACTTGTGAGCACTGGTTAGGTGGTGTTGTGCCTTTGTATCTGCATCTCTTGAGTGCGCAGCTTAATCTTAATCTGTCTGTGCATTTGCAGTACACCATTAATTCTGAGAGACTTTGAATTTCTTGTTACCCTCTCATTTCACTTCGTCAGCAATAGGGAATTATCTAGGCAGCAGATTGTAGCATTTTGGGGATGCACATTAATTCTGGTGACTGTGTGTGACCACTGCCCGCATGACGGAGTGCACCATTAATTCTGGGAGACTGCATTTTTTGTTATGCTCTCATTTCACTTCGTCAGCACTGGGGAATTTTCTGGACACAAGACAGTAGCATTTTGGGGATGCACATTAATTCTGGTGACTGTATGTGAACACTGCATGCATAACAGAGTGCACCATTAACTCTGGGAGACTGCATTTTTTTTTACCCTCTCATTTCACTTTGTTAGCACTTGGGAATTTTCTGGAAAGAAGACAGTAGCATTTTGGGGATGCAAATTCATTCTGGTGACTGTGTGTGACCACTGGTCACATGACGGAGTGCACCATTAATTCTGGGAGACTGCATTTTTTTGTTATGCTCTCATTTCACTTTGTCAGCACTGGGGAATTTTCTGGACACAAGACAATAGCATTTTGGGGAGGCACATTAATTCTGGTGACTGTATGTGAACACTGCTCACATAACAGAGTGCACCATTAACTCTGGGAGACTGCATTTTTTGTTACCCTCTCATTTCACTTCATTAGCAGTGGGGAATTTTCTGGACACAAGACAGTAGCATTTTGGGGATGCAGATTAATTATGGTGACTGTGTGTGGCCACTGCATGCATGATGGAGTGCACATTAATTCTGGGAGACTTTGTATTTCTTGTTGTGCTCTCATTTCGCTTCGTCAACACTGGGAAGTTTTCTGGACACAAGACAGTAGCATTTTGGGGATGCACATTAATTCTGGTGACTGTGTGTGTGAGGGGCTGCCCATATTGTTGTCACTCCACCTTTCTTCGTGTTAAGGCAGAATGACAATGCAAAGTAATAATTACAAGGCGAAGTGAGCTTTTTGTATTGGCCACTCCACGTACCGGAGTGACAACGTGAAGTGCCCACTTTGTGTTCACTTTGCCGGTGAAATTTAAATTCATTGCATCTCTAATGTGGATGATTTTTACTGGCTCATTTGGTGATGTGGCAGCAAGTAAAGGGGACATCTGTGAAGCAGATTCATTTGTGCTTCATTTGAGTTTGAATATGCCCTCATTTTCTCAATCACTGAAACACCGTAGTCAGGGACTAGAACCGTTACTTTTAGACAGGATTAGTTGTCTGAAACAAATTCTAGTCAGAGCCAATGTGGCAGCAAAATGATGTTATTGATGCAGGTGTAAGAAGTGAGAGGCTGCCTCATACCCAAGAGAAGCTGAAGACTTCAGTGATGCATAAAGAGTAGATGTACAGGGTTCTTTGGGCCTTGAAGACTCTGTCCGCCTACAGAAGTGCAGGGCTTGGCACATTGACTCTACACATTCATTCATCACACATTCAGTACACATTCACTCTTCACACATTCAGTACACATTGATTCACTCTTCACACATTCAGTCTTCATACTTTCACTCTTTACACATGCACTCTTTACATATTCACTTGTTTAACATTTTTACCCCAAATTTTCAAGACAGTCATTTTATGACTGCTCTTATAAACATAACATGTAGCTTTTATAGGATACGTATATTAGCCAAAATGTAATTTTGCACCACAAGTGCAAAATTACATCTGATCCAGGATTTAAAAAAATAACACCTGTCATGTTTATGAGGTGGTATGTAAAAATGTGTATGTTGAAAGTTTGGAGTCGAAATACTTGAACATTTTCAAAGTTATGCGTGAATGTTGAAATACTGCAATGTTCAGTCATAACTTGGACCTTTTCCAGTATTTCTACACCAAACTTTCAGCTTAACCTTCTTATTACCACACGTCATGAACCCCATTGATGAACATTTTCAAATCCCTTCTGAAATATGATTCTGCACCACTGAAATGTTATTTTGTGCCACAAGTGTGAAAACACATTTTGGCCAGGATTTGAAAAATGAAAGCTGTCATGTTCATGAGGTGGTGTGAAAAAAAGTGCTATGTTGAAAATTTGGGGTCAAAATAGTTTAAATTACCAAAGCTAGGAGTGAGCATAGAATAATTGAATGTATGCATGTAACTTTGTTATTTTTTACATATTTTGACCCCATATTTTCAACATAGCTTTTTTATGTCCCCACTTCATCAACAATGGTGGAAAAAATTGTCAAATCCTGCCCAAAAGGTGATTTTGCCAAATGACCACAACATTGCCTTTTGGGCCTGCTATGTATAATTGTACTACCATTGGTCATGAGGTGGGGACCCAAAAGGCCCATGTTGAAAATTTGGGGTAAAAACATGCACAAGTGACAAAGTTATGCCTCATAGTTGAAAACCCTATTGAAATGCATTGAACCACACTTACATTAGTTTCTCATGTTGCAGTCGCCAGTTCCAGCAGTAAGACATGTCTTTGATCAGAGATTAGATCTTCACTGTGACCTGTTCAGGTGTGTGAGGGTGTGTGGTTGTGTACTAGGGGTGTGAGACGGTGAGTGCTGAGTGAGAGGTTGGGGTGGCAAGAGTCAGATTAATGAGGGACCAGTTTCATTTCTATTGCTTTAAAGAGAGAGTGAAAAGGAAAAAAACATTGAGGGGTGGTTTTCTTCATTACAGGTCACAGGATGGTGATCAGAGATTGGGAGTGCCATTAGACACCAGGGAAACATAGATAGGGATCCGAGGGCAGGGGGTGTCACTAGACACCAGTAAATCATGTAGGGGGATGGGGATCAGAAGGTGGGGTGTGCCACTAGACACCAGGGAAACATAGATAGGGATCCAAGGGCAGGGGGTGTCACTAGACACCAGTAAATCATGTAGGGGATGGGAATCAGAAGGTGGGGTGTGCCACTAGACACCAGGGAAACATAGACAGGGATCAGAGGGCAGGGGGTGTCACTAGACACCAGTAAATCATGTAGGGGGATGGGAATCAGAAGGTGAGGCGTGCCACTAGACACCAGGGAAACATATGGGGGGTGGGGATCTGAGGGCAGGGTGTGCCACCAGACACCAGGAAAAATGACATAAATATGGACACAGGGATTGGAGAGTGGGGGCTGCCACCAAACACCAGAGAAAATTACATAAATATGGGAAAGTGATAAGAGGGGTAGGGTGACACTTGATAACAGGGAAACACTATATAAATATAGGGTAGGCAATCAGAGGGTGGGGGTGCCACTAGATAACAGGGAAACACTATACAAATGCAGGGATGACAACTGAAGGGTGGAGGTGTCACTCGACACCAGGGAAATGCTATAGAAATACAGGGTTGGCAATTGCAGGCTTGGGTGCCACTCGACACCAGGGAAACACTATAGAAATAGGGGGTCAGCAAGAGGAGGATGAGGGGTGCCACTAGACACCAGGGAAATGCTATACAAATACAGAGATGGCAATTGGAGGGTAGGGGGTGTCACTAGACACCAGGGAAATACTATACAAGTACAGGGACAGCAATCAGATGGTGAGAGTGCCACTAAACACCAGGGAAACACTGCACAAATAGGGGGCTGCTGATCAGAGGGTGTGACGTGCCACTTGACACCAAGGAAACAATATACAAATGCAGAGCTAGTGATCAGATGGTGGGGGTGCCACTAGATATCAGGAAAACACTATACAAATATGGGGATGTCAATCTGAGGGTAGGGGTGCCATTAGACACCAGAGAAAAACTATATAAATACTGGGCCATTGATCAGTGGGTGGGTGGATGCCACTAGACACCAGGAAATCATTACATACAGTATATGACAAGGACAGTGATTGAAGGGTGGGAGATTAGGATGGCAAGAGTCAGATCAGTGAGGGACCATTTTCTTTTTTTACAGGTTTAAAGAAGTAAAACAACAGTGAAGGATGTTTTTTTTCTTACAGGTCACATTTCTAAAACTAATATGGGGATAGTGGACAGTGATAGAACCCAGAAGCAAACCGGAAGTGAGTGCAGAGCAGGAAAATAGTGTGCCAGTGGAGGGAAGGGGGAGTCATGACAGCACTGTGATTAATGGCGAGGACAGCATGTGCTTCAACTCCACTATAGAAGGACACAGTCCAGGTATCTAGTTACATGATTCCAGAGTCCTCTCTCTCTAATATGTAATAGCAATACATCAGCATAGTTCTGCTATGCAGCTGTAAAAATGAGTGCAGCTGCAGTATCCCCATTTTTGGCAACTCTGGCCACTTTTTTTAAAATAGACTTAAGAGGGGGCTGGCCCGGTGATGCTGAGGGCTGCGGCATCCTTGCCTTACCTTGTGCTGCACCAGGGACCCAGGTTCGGGAATGAGCTTGGGTCATCAGGGTGCCAGCATGGGGGTTGGGGGTGGGAGCAGGATTGAGCGATGGCTCTCTTCTCCCAGGGGGGTGGGTCACATGTCCACAGTCCTGCTGTCATCGAATGGAGGTTCAGTGGCAGTGCAGGTGGCTACTGGTGACAGGTGGGGTGTCCTGCAGTGTGTGATGTGCGTGTGCCTCCACATGTGCACGCTCTGCCAAGGATGTGTGGGCAGGGGGATTGGGAGGAAAATGAGAAAAAAGAAAAATAAATACATAATTTAAAAAAAAACAGACGTAAGGAACAGTATTAGAGTAGAGACAGTGACTTGAGGTTATACAAAATCTTAACTAAAACTTATAATTTAGCAGCTGCAGGGTGTGATTTACATATTTTGAGTAATATCTACATCTGGTCATAAGAAAACATGTTTTGCAGTCAGAAAAGTACTTGAGATGTTTGCTGAGCCTGCTTCTGGTGCGGACATCAGTTCTGATCCTGATTGCTCATCCTCATAATCAGATACAGATGATACACTACCTAATTTTCCTGTCGACATCCTATTTTCAGAATATAATACAAGGGGCAAAATTAAAAAGTTAAGTCACTGCCAGTGAAACAGGCATAGCCAATGATGTGGCAGAGGATAAGGCAGCAAAAACAGAAGGCATAACATTTGGAAGTCAGCAAGGTAGTGCAACTAAAAATGGTCATGACACAGCACATAGAAGGGGATAAGGCAGCACATACAAAAAGAAGTCATAACAAGTGTAAGGGGGAATGGCAGTACAAATAAAGTGGTCACAGTACAGGACACGGAAGAGATCAAGACAAATCACATAAAGATAGTGATGGCACAGCACTTGGAAGAAAGCAAGGCAGTGCAAACAAAGATGTTAACTGCACAACACTTTGATGAGGGCAAGGCATTGCAAATAAAGATGGTGATATCAAAACACCTAAAAGTAAAATGCTATGCAAATAAAACATGATCTTGGCACAGCATGTATAATGGACAAGTTGTTCAACTCAGGACAGAGCTTGTGGAAACTTACCTTTGTAATGCCACTGCAAACTACAGATATGTGTTAAGTACAGATGCAGACATGTGAGGTATTGTCAGGCAGTTTAAAGCTTAAATCCTTCCTACACCAAAAAACAACACTACTAGACTTCGTGGGGTTTGCTTTGCTGAGGCTTTCTGTTCCCTTACAGTTAATGGCCTGCAATGTAAAAGAGGAACACATGGAGGAGCATGAGAAACTCAGTTCTACTGTCCTGACTGCAATGTTGCACTTTGTATGTGATGATGCTTTATTATATATCACACAGTATAGAAGCATAGAAAGTGACTGCAGATGGCGTCCAAAGATCCATCTAGTCTGCCCAGATCCCTACCCGCCTCCTCAGAATTAACTTTCTATGATCCCCAGTGTCTATTCCATGCTGATTTGAATGCACTGACTGTTTTGGAATCAATGACCTCGGCAGGTAGGCCATTCCATGGATCAACCACCTTTTCTGCGAAGAAAGACTTATACATGCTGCCCCTGAACCTTCCTCCCCGTAATCTCATATCATGTCCTCTGGTTCTCATGGAGCTACTGACAAGAATGACATCCTGGATGTGGACTGTTTATCCTCTTTAGGTACTTGAATGTCTCGATCATATCCCCCCATCTCTTCATTGCTCCAGGGAGTACATGTTAAGCTCCTTCAACTTACTTTTGTAAGTCATCTCATGGAGCCCTTGAATCATTGTTGTTGCCCTCCTCTGTACCATCTCTAATCTATTCATGTCTTTTCTGAGATAAGGCCTCCAGGATTGGATGCAGTACTCCAGGTGGGGCCTTACCAGTGACCTGAATAGTGTCAGGATCACCTCCTTCCTTCTGCTTGTGATGCCCTTTCTATGACTCCCAGCATTCTGCTAGCTTTTTGTGCTGCCTTCTCACATTGACTGCTTACCTTCAAATCACCTGAAATAACCCCCAGGTCCCTCTCCTGCTGAGTGGATGCTAGTCTCCCCCCCCCCCCAGATAGTAGTCTGTCCCTGGATTGCTCCTGCCCAGATGCATAACTTAGCACTTTTTTTGTATTGAATTTTAACTGCCACTTATTGGACCATTTTTCTAACTTGAGTAGGCCACCTCTCCTTTGCTCCACCCCCTGCTCAGTGTCCACTCTATTACAGATCTTTGTGTCATCTGCAAACTGACAAACCTTCCCACTCAGCTCCTTTGACAGTGTAGCACAGTGGTTAAGGGCACTGAGCTGCAAACCTGAATCCCATTAGCCCCCACTTACATACTGTGTGACCCTGAGCAAGTCACTTAACTTCCTTGTGCTCCCAGGTTGCACTTGGAAACAAGCTCTGGCTTAGTGTGCCTTCCCTGGTTAAACAATTTCCCCTTTCCCTTTGTGATGTCCTTGATGAAAACATTGAAGAGCAACAGTCCCAAGACAGACCCCTGTGGCACACCACTGGTCACCTCCCTGTCCCCTGCTACTGTCCCATTTACCATGACTATTTGAGTTCTCTGATCAAGCCAGTTACTCACCCAAGATATCACTTCCCTCCCTACCCCTGTATGCTCATGCTTATTCATCAGCCTTCTGTGTGGGACTGAGTTGAAGGCTTTGCTAAAGTCAAGACAGATAACATCTGCAGCTCACCCCTGGTCTTCTACTCTAGTAATCAAGTCAAAGAACTCAATCAGGTTTGTCTGGCAGGACCTTCCCACTGTGAAGCCATGCTGTTCATCATCCTGCTAACCTGTTTCCTCCAGAAATGCTATTATCCTTGAGCAGCAATTCCATTATCTTTCCCACCAGTGAGGTGAGGCTGACTGGGTGGTAATTTTCTCCATCCTCTTTGCTGCTACTCTTGTGTATGGGGATCACATCACCCTTTTCCAGTACTGGGGAACGGTTCCTTCTCTTAGGGATCTGCTAAATAGATCTGCCAGAGGTGTAGCCAGCTTGTCACTAAATGTAGTTAGCTACTTATGCACCATTCATCTGTAATGTTAAATGAACTACCACTGGAATTCTGATCATTTTAAGGGAATGTGAAATATGGAAATGTGGTGCAATTATCTGTCTGAACAAGTGCATTATTCATGCTTGCAATATTTTAATGTTTTATATTGTAATGGTTTTAAAACCAATCAATAAATAATTAAATGAAAACTCATCACTAAGCCCCCTCAGAATGTATGGGTGGACTCCATCTGGACCCATGGCCTTATCCATCTGTATTTTTTCAATGTTGTCTTTGTCCTCTCTTCCTTGAATGGGCTTGCATCTATCCCCTTTTCCTGATTTTTATCCCAATTTAGGATGGGTTCCTTTTGGGGTTATTCCCTTGTAAATACAGAGCAAAAGTACTCATTTAAGACTTCAACCTTTCCCCTGCCTTCCTCCACCCTCCTCCCATCCTTACCTACGAGCCTGGCAATACCTCCCTTATTTTTCCTTATTTCACTTATGTACCTGAAGAAGGTCTTTTTCCCTCCCTTGACCCCCTGCTATTACCTTCTCCAGTTGCAGCTTTGCTGCTCTGATCACCCTACTTGCCTCTTTTAAGGTAACCTTGTATGTCTCCCTATCCTTGTCGCTATTTGAGCCCTTGTATTTTCTGAATGGTAGTCTCTTTTCTCTCACTGATGTTGCTACTTCTTTTGTGAACCATAGTGTTTTTTTCCCTTACCTTACTGACCAGTCCAGAACATTTCTTAGTAACCTCTGTTAATGCCTCTTTTATGTTTGCCCAACAAATTCTTCACCGCCATCTTGCCTTTTTCTCAAGGATATCCCTAAAACTTATTCTCATTTGTGTGAAGTCTGTTCCTGTGAAGTCTGACCCTTATCTTAGAGTAGCTCAGTTCCTCAGCTGTGTTGACCTTGAACCAGATGGATTTGTGGTCACCCTACCCCAGGTGGCACCCCACCTCCACCTCCACCTCTCTTACCTTGCTGCTATTTGTTAGCACTAAATCAAGGATTGTGTTTTCTCTAGAGGGGGCTGTGCTGAGCTGATTTAGTCCAGCCCCTCTCAGGGTGTCTATGAAATTTCTTCTTCTAGCTGTAGATGTAGCACAGGAATTCCAGTCTATGTCTGGGAGATTGAAGTCTCCCATCAACACGACATCCCCTTTGTTGGTCATCTTTAGTATGCTTTCCAGTAAGGCTTTGTCTGCTTCTGCCCCCTCTGAGGGAGGTCTATGCACCATTCCTAGCCTAAGGGGCTGAGCAGTTTCCTAGTTTGAGCATGACCCAGAGGACCTCTGGTTCATCTTGGGTTTTTTGTACTTCCATAGCTTTTATGTCCTCTCTTATATACAGTGCAACCCCCCCCATGTCCTCTTCTATCCTTTCTGAACAAGTTGTAACCTGGGATGGCAATATCACATACATGATTCTCGTTGAGCCATTTTTTGGTTATTGCACCCAGTCCAGTCCAGCTTTTGTTATTGTGGCTGTGAGTTCTGGGATTTTATTAGCCAGACTATGGGCATTAGCCACCATTGCCTTCCAGAAGCTGGAATCTTTATTACTGTTTTTCTCTGAGCTGTCACTTTTGTTCGACCTTATTGTGTTTGAGCTATTTTTGTCCTTTCGTCTGGTGGGCGGTGTTCTGTTTGGTCTGGGGGGGGTGGTGACCAGGGTCCTGTTTCCTTGGTCCTGTCTGGCCACCACCTCCCCATCTGCTAGTTTAACTCATTGAGTCCTAGTGGCCATTTGGGGTCAGGTTCTGTAATGGATGGTTCCGACGCCATATGGTGTCTACTGGACCCAATATGTTAAAGGGTTGGAGAACATGTTGCATTTTTGTCCTAGTGCTCTTACTCCCTCCTTGGTGAGGTGCAGGCCATTGAATTTAAAATAAGCCCTCTCCAAGAAATTATTTCGGTGGCCAATGAAGGTGTGGCCCTTTTCTGTACACCATTTGTGGAGCCATGTGTTCAGTTCTTTGATTTCAGCTTTCCTAATTTTCCCTAAGCCCTTTCCCTCTCCCATTTTGAGAGTACCTCAGAAAAGGCTAGGGTGGATGAAAAAGAGGTCAGCCTATCCCCTAGTTCAGAGATATGTGCCTTGGCTTGTTCCATTGATTGGTTGATGATACCATTTGTCCCTATATGAACGATGATGCCCTTGATGTCTCCTTCCCTCCCTATGCACGGCGTTCTCTATGCGGGCCATATCCCTTTCCTCTCTGGCCCCAGGGAGACATCTGAAAATGTTCTTTGTTTGGTACCATTTAAGTGTGATTCGACTCCTTGAATCATGGCATCCCCCACAATGATTAGCTTCTTTTTTACCTTGGTGGGAGTGTTTGCCCTAGTTGATTTGTCCTGACAGTGTGTTTGGTGTAGCTGCACACCATTCCTTTGGCCCAAGTATGTGCCTGTTACCTTTTCTGACTCCAGCACTTGTGTGATCATAATTCCATGGTTTGAGCATCTGCCTGGTTCCTTGCATGATTCAGCCAGTGGGACAAACCTGTTTTGTAGCTGGGTAGCCATTTTGTGCCTATTTCCAGCTTGGTGAGTCCCACTGAGGTGGGTGTTGCCTCTTTTTACCACCTGCCATGCCCTTGGATGGACTGTTCTTTGTGGGAGAAGGAGACCGCCAGGGTATTAATGGTGCTGGGGCAGTTGGCAAGTCCACATTACTTGGTTTATTGTCTGATACAGCTGGGATATTTTTTTACATGCATCCCAGAGGTGGGCCTGGAGGTCATTTATGGCCCAGCATGAGGAGCAATGTCCTATTCCCTGGACCCAGGTCCTATAAAAGAGTGATCCTCAGTGATTACAATGAACAAAGTCCATCCCTATTGGTTCTATCTATCTGTTATGCAATAGAAAAGGGAAGGTTTGTGGATGAAAGAAGGAAATGCATGACCTGTTATAAGAAGATATTAGGGTTTGTGTGTGGATGGAAAGCAAAAGAAGGTCCTTCTTATGAGGAATCAATTTGTCCTATGTGAGCAACTTTTGGAAAGAATTAAGACATTTTGTTTTTATTAGCCCCTTCCTGTGTTCCAGGAGGAAGTGGGCATCTCTGGTCACCTATATAGGGAGATGTCCTGGGGGTTGGTGGGATTTGGGGTGAAGGTTATTTGCTGTGACCCCTGGGTGGAGAAAAACTATCAGTTCTATTCACAAGACTATAAGAAAGAAGCAATCAGGTAATGCGTGATTTCAAACAGTACGAGATACCCATTTGGTAGGCTGGCTGCTTTGGCACACTTTGAGTTGTAGCCACTTAACCTCCCTGAAAATTCTGAAGCTATCGACAGAGGAACAACGTAGAGACTGCTGTTCTCACTGCTACCTGACCCCTCTGCTGGCCGTGAGTGAAGTACAGCCCTTCACATCTAGCTCTCTTAGCCCTGAAACTGCTGCTGGAAAGAAAGAAAGACACCCGATCTGGGTCTGCGCTTCCTCTGGAACAGCCACAGTCTGCCTGGTCTCCTGAATGGGAGCTATTTATGTCCAATAGAGCTGTGCCTGAAACTGGCACCGAATTAATATTTTCACTGATTAGCGGTATGCCCAGTGATGCGCTCCTGTGTCTTGTGTCCAGCGAAGATGCCTGTTTGGCAGGCTGACTGCTTTAGTGAGCTGGGAGTTGTAGCCCCTTAATTGACCTGCAACTGCCGAGGCTAATGATGGAGGAAAAATGCAGAGACTACTGTTTCCTCTGCTACTCGACCACTCTGCTGGCCATGAGTGAAGTACAGCCCTTCACAGCTAGCTCTCTGAGGAAAGAAAGAAAGAAGGAAGGAAAGAAGGAAAGAAAGAAAGAAAGAGAGAGAGAGAAAGAAAGAAAGAAAGAAAGAAAGAAAGAAAGAAAGAAAGAAAGAAAGAAAGAAAGAAAGAAAGAAAGAAAGAAACTCGATCTGTGTCTGCACTATCTCTGGAACAGATGCAGTCTACTTGGTCTCCTGAGTGAGGGCTATGTATGTCCTCTAGAGCTGTGCCTGAAATTAATACCAACAGAGACTGGCCATGTGCCCAGTGACACTGTCCTGTGTTCTGTGTCCCACAGAGATGCCCATTTGGTAGGCTGGCTGCTTTTGCGAGCTGCAAGTTGCAGTCCCTTAACAACCCTGAAACTGCTGAAGCTGCGACGGAGGAACAACAAGTAGACCTCTGTTCTCACTGCTACCCAATTCCTCTGCTGGCCGTGAGTGAAGTACAGCCCTTCACAGCTAGCTCTCTCAGCACTGAAACTAGTGCCAGAAAGAAAGAAAGACACCCAATCTGTGTCTGCGCTCCCTCTAGGACAGCCACAGTCTGCCTGGTCTCCTGAGCAGAGGCTATTTTTGGCCCCTAGAGCTGCGCCTATAATTGGCGCTCAGGGAGTATTTTCACTGATTGGCTGTATGCCCAATAATGCACTCCTGTGTTTTGTGCCCCTTGGAGATGCCCATTTGGTAGGCTGGCTGCTTTTGTGAGCTGTGAGTTGTAGCCCCTTAACCACCCTAAAAGTGCTGAAGCTGCCGAAGGATCAACAACATAGAGACTGCTGTTCTCACTGCTACCCGATCCCTCTGCTGGCCATGAGTGAAGTACAGCCCTTCGCAGCTAGCTCTTTCAGCCCTGAAAATGCTGCTGGAAAGTACGAAAGACACCTGATCTGTGTCTGCACTTCCTCTGGAACAGCCACAGTCTGCATGGTCTCCTGAGGGGGGCTATTTATGTCCAATAGAGCCATGCTTGAAACTGGCACTGACTGAATATTTTCACTGATTGGTCATATGCCCAGTGAAGCACTCCTGTGATTTATGTCCAGTTGAGATGCCTGTTTCATAGGCTGGTTGCTTTTGTGAGTTGCAAGTTGCAGCCCCTTAACCACCCAGAAACTGCTTAAGCTGCCAATGGAGGAACAACGTAGAGACTGCTGTTCTCAATGATACTCGACCCCTCTGCTGGATATGAGTAGTAGCAGTAATAGTAGTAGTAAATCTTTTTTATTCATCAGAATAAAGGAAAAACACTCAATTTAGCATAGCTCATTTTCAGTTAAGTCCCAAGGTATTAGAATGGCAAGCATCAGTTACAATATAAAAATACACAAATCAAGAACATTATAAATAAGACAATACAAAATGTCTAACATACAAATAGTAAAAAAATTAGCAAACATCACATTCACTACAATGAGAGAGAGACTACTAGACCAACTCAAATATCACTTATTCAAGTGTGAAAAATAAGTCAGTTGGCCAGAGCCACGTAAGTTTGATGGAATTTTGTTCCACAGGGCAGCTCCCTTGTAAGAAACAGAAGACCTGCCCACATTCAGATTACATTTAACAGTGGAATATTGTACACCCTTAGCTGATCATAAATTGTCTTTCACACATCTTATTAGGAACAGCTCCAGAATATAAGTAGGGGCCTCATTTTTCTGAATTCTAAACATAAATTTAAGAAGATGTAAATTCCTATGAATAAAGGGTTTGGCCAATTTAAATTGTTATACAGTGTGCATCTATGAGTTCTATAGGGTACCTCCAGGACAAAGCATGCCAGTGAGTGAGTGAAGTACAGCCCTTCACAGCTAGCTCTTTCAGCCCTGAAACTGCTGCCAGAAACAAAGAAAGACACCTGATCTGTGTCTGCGCTCCCTCTGGAGCAGCCATGGTCTGCTTAGTCTCCTACTCGGGGGCTATTTATGTTCCCTAGAGCTGTTGGCTCCAACAGAGCATTTTCACTGATTGCCAATATGTCCAGTGACATGCTCCTGTGTTTTGTGCCTGACCAAGATACCTGTTTGGCAGGCTGGCTGCTTTAGCGAGCTGGGAGTTGCAGCCTCTTAACTGACCAGAAACTGCAGGGGCTGCTGATGGAGGAATAACACAGAGACTACTGTTCCCACTACTACCTAACCCCTCTGCTGGCTGTGAGTGAAGTACAGCCCTTCACAGCTTGCTCCCTCAGTCCTAAAACTGCTGCCGTAAAGAAAGAAAGACACCCAATCTGTGTCTGGGCTCCTTCTGAATTACAAGCAGTCTGCCTGGTCTCCTGAACGGGGGCTATTTATGTCCCCTAGAGCTGTGCATGAAATTGGCACCAACTGAGTATTTACACTAATTTGCCATATGCCCAGTGACACGCTCTTGTGTTTTGTGTCCTGTAGGGATACCCATTTGGTAGGCTGGCTGCTTTTGCAAGCTGCAAGTTGCAGCCCCTTAACTGCCCCTTAACTGCTGAAACTGCGATGGAGGAGCAATGTAGAGACTGCTGTTCTCACTGCTACCCAACCTCTCTGCTGGCCATGAGTGAAGTACAGCCCTTCAGAGCTAGCTCTCTCAGCTCTGAAACTGCTGCTTGAAAGAAAGACACCTGATCTGTGTCTACACTCCCTCTGGAACAGCTGCGGTCTGCCTAGTCTCCTGAGCTGGGGCTATTTATGTTCCCTAGAGCTGTGTGTATAATTTGCGCTGATGGAGTATTTTCACTGATTGGCCATATGCCCAGTGATGGGCTCCCATGTTTTAGCCCCATGGAGATGCCCATTTGGTAGGCTGGCTGCTTTTGTGAGCTGCAAGTTGCAGCCCCTTAACCGTCTTGAAACTGATGAAGCTGCTAACGGAGGAGCAACATAGAGACTGCTGTTCTCACTGCTACCCAATCCCTCTGCTGACTGTGAGTGAAGTAGAGCCCTTCACAGCTAGGTGTCTCAGCCCTGAAACTGCTACCAGAAAGAAAGAAACAAAGACACCTGACCTGTGTCTGGGCTCCCTCTGGAACAGATGTAGTGTGCCTGATCTCCTGAGTGAGGGCTATTTATGTCCTGTAGAGCTGTGACTGAAATTGGCACAGATGGAGCATTTTCACTGATTTGCCGTATGCCCAGTGACATGCTCCTGTGTTCTGTGTCCAATGAAGATGCCTGTTTTAGAGGCTGGCTGTTTTTGCGAGCTGAGAGTTGCAACCCCTTAACCACACTGAAACTGCTGAAGCTGCTAATGGAGGAACAATATAGAGACTGTTGTTCCCACTGCTGCCCAACCCCTCTGCTGGCCATGAGTGAAGTACAACTCTTCACAGCTAGCTCTCTCAGCCCTGAAACTTCTGTCACTCCCTCTGGAACAGCTGTGGTCTGTCAGATCTCCTGTGGGGGGCTATTCATGTCCCCTAGAGCTGTGCTTGAAATTGGAGCTGACTGAGTATTTTCACTGATTAGCTGTATGCTACCTAGGGAGCATTTTCACTGATTTGTCCTATGCCCAGTGACATGCTACTGCGTTTTGTGTCCAATGAAGATGCCTGTTTTAGAGGCTGGCTGCTTTAGCGAGCTGAGAGTTGCAGCCCCTTAACTGCCCTGAAACTGCTGAAGCTGCCGATGGAAGAACAACAGAGAGACTGCTGTTCTCACTGCTACCCAGCTCTTCACAGTTACTGCAGTGCTCTCATCCCTAAAACTGCTGCCGGAAAGAAAGAAATACATCTGATCTGTGTCTGTGCTCCCTCTGAACAGCCTCAGTCTGCCTGGTCTCCTGAGCAGGGGCTATTTTTATCCCTTAGAGTTGTGCCTGAAACTGGTGCTGATGGAATATTTTCACTGATTGGCCATATGCCCAGTGACACGCTCCTGTGTTTTGTGCCTCATGGATGCTCATTTGGTAGGCTGGCTGCTTTTGTGAGCTACGAGTTGCAGCTACTTAACTGCCCTGAAACTGCTGAAGCTGCCATTTGAGGAACAACGTAGAGAATGTTGTTTCCACTGCTACCCAACTCCTCTGCTGGCTGTTAGAGAAGTATAGCCCTACACAGCTTGCTCTCTCAGTCCTGAAACTGCTACCGGACAGAACGAATGACACCTGATCTGTGTCTGTACTCCCTCTGGAACAGCCGCAGTCTATCTGGTCTGATGAGAGGGTGATATTTATGTCCCTTAGAAATGGTGCCACTGGAGTATTTTCACTGACTGGCAATATGCCCTGTGACGCGCTCCTGTGTTTTGTGTCCCACAGTGATTCCCATTTGTTTGGCTGGCTGTTTTTGCAAGTTGCGAGTTGCAGCCCCTTAACTGTCCTGAAACTGCCAAAGCTGCTGATGGAGGAACAACGTAGAGACTGCTGTTCTCACTGCTACCCTAAATGATTATGGGCAGTCAGACACATTAGCATCATCAACTTCGTAGTAAAGAAACATATCATTAACAACAAATACAGTTTTCTTAGGGTATTGCCCGTATCCATTGTGGTCCAGTGTTATATTTGGTACAGTATTTTGGCCATAATTATTGTGTCTTCATCTGCACTAACAGATCTTAGTTTTGAAACTTGTTTTCCTCAGTTGCCTGCCTCCAGTGCAGGCACATTATGAACATACGATCATACAAAGAATGCCAGCAGATACAGGCATAATGGTCTATCTAGTCTGCTTGAGTGTGCAGCTAGCAGTCTGTCACTAGAGATGTTGCAAAATTTTATTTTGCCGGTGAAATTGCCACAAAATCAGCAATTTCGTTGCATGAAATATTTTACGAAATTGCGGCAAAATTTTGCAATTTCGCCCACAATTTCACCCGCATCCATATATGGTGATTGTGTGAATTTATACCCCTTCCTGGTGTCTAGTGGTTCCCCTCGGCTGATCACCTGCCAAATTCAAATCAAGAACCCTCCCTCACCCCTCCAGTCATCCTGGGCCCAGTCCCCAATCTTGTAAAGAAAATTATCCACTCCCATGTCTCTGGTGTCTAGTGGACCCTCACCCCCACCCCTGTGTTAAAGTCAGAGCCCACCTCGCTCCCCCTTCCCAGTACCCCAATCAGGCCATGGGCACAGCCCTCCACTCACCTCCACAGCCAGCAGGCTGTCTGAGCACTCAATGATTGAGAGCATGTGTACCGCGCATACTCTGACAGGGTGGGGGGGTGAGGGTTCCACTAGGCACCAGGGACAGGGGAGAGGATTTTTTTTTACAAAGATTGGGGATTGGGGCTCAGGGTGACTGGGGGGAGGGAATGTTCTTGATTTGAATTTCTCTGGTGAGCAGCTGGGGGTGCACTAGACACAGGGACATGGATGGAGATGGTTGTTTTGTTTTTTGCTAAATTGAGGGCCAGGGCTCAGGGTGACTGGGGGGGTTCTCTTGATTTGAATTTGGCCAGTGATCAGCTGGGGGGTGGCACTAGACACCAAGGGCATGGATGGGGATTGTTTTTTCATTTTTTTCTAAGATTGGGGGCTGGGGCTCAGGGTGACGGGGGAGGGGTCTCGATTTGAATTTGACCGATGATTGGCCGGGGGGGACCATGAGACACCAGAGACAGGCAGGGGATTGTTGTTGTTTTTTTATGGATTGGGGGGCCCAGTTGAGAAATAAAGAAATGTTTCCCGCTGGTAGTGGAATTTCGCCCGCTAGTGGCAAAGTTTACCAGTTCAAGAGTGAAATTTCGCCCGCCCGAAGGGTCAAAATTTCTCATTTTGCCTGGCAAAATATTTTGAAAAATGCACAAACTCCATGAAATATTTTGCCTGGCAAAATTTTCCAGTTTTGCACAACACTGCAGCTGCTCCCCATTTTCTACTTGCATATACAATTTCATGTCGTTATTAGCTGTTACCCCCCCAGTGCCTCATTGGTGATCTTCCCCTGACTTTATCCCATTCCCTCTTAAAACTGCCCACTGTCTTTAAGAATACCACCTCCTCAGGCAATGCATTCCACTCTGTCACCACTCTGTCTGTGAAATAGGGCTTTCTCATTTCCCTTCTGAATCTACCACCCTCCAACTTTAGATTGTGCCCCCTAGTGTCCCTCCCTCTTCTTAATCTTAGAATTCCCTCTGTAATATCTTTATGTATGCCTTTCATATAATTGAAGGGTTCTATCAATTCCCCTCAATCCCTCCTTTCCTCCAGGAAGTACATGTTGAGCTCCCTCAGTCTGTCCTCATAGGCTTTGTCCTCCATACCAAGAATCATTCTAGTTGCTCTGCATTGGATCCCCTCCAGCAATTTAACATCTTTCTTTAAGTAGGGGTACCAGAACTACATGCAATACTCCAGGTGCAGTCTCACCAATGATCTTTACAGTGGCAGGATGACCTCCCCTCTCTTGGGTGTGATTCCTCTGGCAATACACCCCAGCATCTTATTAGCCTTAACTGCTGCTTTCCTGCACTGGACTGAATGGTTCATTTGACATGTTATTATCACCCCAAGATCTTTTTCCTCCTCTATAGGGGATAACTGTACCCTCCACAGTCGGTAATAATTCCTTGGGTTTCTTACTCACAAGTGCATGACTTTGTATTTCTTTGCTTTGAACCCCAGCTGCCATGTTTCTGACCAGTGTTGAAGTCTAGCCAGATCATCCTGTAGTCCCATCCACCACTGCACCTAACTTTGTGTCATCCACAAAAAAGGCTGATCTTATTCTTAACCTCATGCAAGATGTCAGCAATGAAAATGCCAAACACTGGGCCCAGTACTGAGCCCTATGTACCCCACTGGTTATGGCTCTTGGAGTTGAGAGTTACCCACTTAGACTACCCTCTGCTTCCTGTTATTCAGCCAATTCCTGATCCACTCCACCATTTTCTCCTCTGCTCCCTGGTATCTGAAGTTGTTAATCAGTCTCCCATGTGGCACTGAATCAAAGGTTTTGCTGAAGTCTAGATACAAGACATCCACCACTTGGCTTCTGTTGAGCACCCTGGTCACCCAGTCATAAATGTCCACCAGGTTGGTCTGACAAGATCTTCCTGTGACAAACCCATGCTGTCTGTTGTCCTGGAGACCATTCACGTCCAGAAGGTTACTAGCCTTTCCTTAAGGATAGTCTCTGTTAGCTTCCCCACAATGGATTTAAGGCTGACTGGTGTATAGTTGCCTGGTTCATCCTTGGGAGTACAGTTTGTGAAGACACAGGGGTAATGGCACCTGCCTAGGCTGTAACCACATATGGCAAGTACTGTTGTATATAGTTCAGGAACATTGAAAATGGCTCACCACAATGCTGGTAGACTTGTGCGATGCAAAATAATCCTTTTATTCAAATAATCCTAATATTGTGCAAAGAAAACGCAGTGAAACTATGCAGCAAAAACACAGAACAGTGGTGGTCACTACTTCCTTGTTCCTCCCTGATCCCTCAGATCCACTTCACCACTAGGTTACATGTCACCTGACACATTTACAATGGCTTGCTTTCTCAAAGGTGACCATGACAACCATGTAATCTGTCTAAAATACAAAAAATCATTAAAGAGACAGTCTCATGGATAAATTACATATACAAACTTAAAAGAGTGCTCATATTGCCCATATATCTAAATGGCAGTTCACAAACAGGCAGATTACTTAAGTTATTATTGATCATGATCTAGCTGGCTAAGCTTGCACATCAAAACAATTATTTTTTATTTAAATAAGTGATTAAAATTGGGAATACAATCTCCATTTCAGATTTCATTTTAAAAAAGTGCAGCAATGGTAATGAAGCAGGAGTGCATTGTAAGGTAAAACAATTAATTTGCCTATGCAACTAACCCTCAATTAGCCAAGGCTAACTCGAATTAAAAGTTCAAACCTGGCATTCCGACATACCCAGTAGATTGCACAATTTGTAAAAAAACAAGTAGCACTTTGTTTTGGCTGGAGCATATCTGAAAGAAAGAATGAGAGAACCACAGTGAATAAAAAACCTTAAGTAAAACATAGCTATCTACTTATACAGATATAATCATACACATTCTATAACCACTCTGCATCCAGTGTGACATATTCAGAAAAATATAACCATTACCCCATTAGTCAGATTCTTTTCACAGTCTTATTTCTTGAGAAAAGGTTTCACTTCTATTCTACCATTTAACCCCTTCACATCCATCACTTTTAATGCAAATATCCAATACTGCTGTCTCTTAAACAGGAAGTTGTCATAGTCCCCTCCTCCTCTAATCTTCTGAAAACAAAATCATGTTCATTCTTATTTCTACTCCCATAATATGTACAGCTAGTGCATTTTTTCTGTCTTCATTTTTGGTTTCACGTATATGTTCCCCTAGGTGGGTCTTAAACACCCTCTTAGTTTTTCCCAAATAGTAGGCCCCATATTTACATTTTGCCAAATAGATGAGACCACAGGTCCCACAGATCATAAAGCCTCTGACTGTGTTCTCTCTTCTAGTGGTGGGATTTAAAAAAGTTTTGGTGTGTCTAACTTTAGGGCAATATTTGGATCTTGCAGAGCTATGTGCCAGTGCTTTCTTATACGTCACTGATCTATCTAGATTGGGGGTTAAATGTACTCACAAATCATTGTGTGCATCTTCTTCCTTTTTTTTCTGCCTTTTTCTCCTCCAGTAGTGTTTCCCTGGGCATGTTTCCTACCATTTCTCTAGCATTATTTATTGTGTATTGGGAGAACTCTCTCTCTGTTAGTCTCTGGGTTAATTTGTTTGCTCTTTCCTGGTATAGTGTTTCTGCTCCACAATTTCTTTTGGTCCTAATACACAGGCCTTTTGGGATGGCTTTGATAACATGTTATGGGTGGTTAATACTAGCTAACAGCAGAGTATTTCTGTCCATCATTTTCCTAAACAGATCTGTAGTACATCCCCCTTGTCCATCTTTCATGATAACCAAATCCAGGAAATTAATTTTGTTAATATCATATGTCACTGTAAATCTCAGTCAGAGAGTTTTTCCACAGTGGCCTTCTATATGACAAATATATCGTCAATATAGCGCCTCCACATGTCCAATTTGTGGAGGTATGAGTTTGTATCACTGCTGATAAAGCCATTCTATTTCACCATATAGAGACTGGCAAAGTTCGGGGCAAAGCTGGCCCCCATTGCTGGCCCTTTTTTTGTATGTATTAGTCTGTCTGATAAAAAAATGTGTTACATTCTAGGACAAATCTAACTAATCTAACAAGAAACTCAGTGGGTGGATCCGGTGATTTCTTGAACCCAAGTAATGCCTAAAGGCTTCCAGTCTCTCACTATGAGGAATGTTGGTGTAAAGCAATGTGATATCTAGCGTCACCAGCAAACTACTATCTTTGATGTTGATGTCCTTTAATAATCATAATACCTCACCAATGTCTTTGATATATGCTTGTGTCTCTCTGACTAAGGAGTCAATGTGATGATCCACGCATTTAGAAAGGGGTTCAGTAAGTGAATTGTTTCCTGAGACTATGGGTCTCCTTGGGAGTTGCTCTAGTGATTTATGCACCTTTGGGAGACAGTAAAAACTGGCCCTCACTGGGTGGTCAGCAGTTCCATATTTAACTGGGGGTTCAGGCAGCCACTCATTCTCCTTTACACATTTCAAATATTCATCCATTTCATTTTTAAAAATGTTTGTTGTATCAATCCTTACTTTATGGTAAAAATTCTCATCTCACAGTCATCTCAGAATTTTGCTTTCATAATCAATACTATTAATTATAACAATTGCCCCTCCCCATCTGCTGATTTTATAGTTAATGTTTTGTTCCATCCCAGCTTATATAAGGCATCAGATTCTTCATTACTAATGTTATGAAAGAACTGATCCATTGTTTCACTATTCAAATATTTATTTCTGCTTCACAACATTTTATAAAAGTTTGTAGAGCAGGAGTTATTGGGGGACAAAACATAGACTGAGGTTTAAAAGTAATGGTCTGCCCCACATCTGTGGTTGTCTCACCTGTCCCTGGGTCTGTTTGAGTATCATCAGTTTCCAGTCCTTGTTCCTTTCTTCAAAAAATGACTTGAGGCTGAGATTTCTCCCCATTTTGTTGATCAATGATAGTCTTGAATTGGTAAAATCTTTTCGTGGGAGTAAAGGAGAGACCTTTACTCAGTACTTTCATTTCAGTTTCTGTAAGGACATAATCCAAGAGGTTAATGATGTTCATTGTATTGTCCTCCCTTATGTCCACTATCTTCTCCAGTTCCTCCCTCTGTTCATTCCTACACCTCTTTTCCACCTCCTCTTGGTGCCTCCCCTGCAGGTTCTCCTCTGCCTCTGAGGAGTCATCTGTTCATTCTCTGGCTGTACCATGGCACAAAAGGTTGCGGGGGGGGGATAGCACATGGTTCCTCCTCTTCTTCCCTTAAAAAAACATCTGTATCCAAATCTCCTTCTATGTTTGGTTCTTGTATGTTCACAGAGGCCCCTTCAGTACTGTATGTAATACCGGTGGGATTTGGGTTTGCTTTAGCACTGGGCCAATCAAATACCCTTCCTTCATGGTAATCACACTTGTCCATTTCAAATTTAGTCCTTTTAATATTTTTTATTTTGTCATCATATTTTTCAGATTTTCAGTAAAGGTTTAGAACATTTAATAATACTTGGGCATTCTTGGCAAAGATGGTCTACAGGAAAGGTAAATGCATAAAAGATATAGAGCCAGATATTCAAAACTTTGCCTTGGGGCTAAATTAGCACTGCCCAGCTGGCAAACTTAGCCCAGAGCAAAAAGCAAACTGCATTCAAAAGGAATAGCCCAGTGCAAAAGCAGTTGAATATAGCAAGCAAAGGAAGCTGAGCAAACAGGGCCAGGAGTGCAGGGCAAACATAGCCTGGGAATAAGACAGCACTGACTATAGCAGTAGGGAAGTGCACACTGCAACTGCAGCTCATTAGAGTCTGGTGCAAGCCAATGTTGCAGGTAGAGAACATTGTGTGTGATTGCAGAGAGATGTCTCACATCTACTGCAAGCAACAATGTAAGCCACACACTGCAGAACTCTGCTATGCTGAAGTGATGTTTGCCTGGGGCTAACCCAATAGCACAGTGCTAACACAATAGCCTGGTGCAAACTGGTTAGCCTGGGGCAAATGTGAGCTATATTGGAAGTTCCCATGCAAATGAGCCTACTTAGGTAATTCATGGGCAAACAGGCACAGTTGCATCTCAATATGTGCTGTTTAGCATATATTACCATGCAGTTTGCCCAATGCCACTGCATGGAGCACACAGCTCCCCCTTTTAGTCAGAATGGAAGTACAGGCTGGACACTGCAGGCCAAGGCATGCCCACAGCATCCCCTGTTGGTCAGAATGGAAGCACAGGCTGAACACAGCTGGAACTGTGTGCTGGCAGGCACAGTTAGTGCATACACACCTCCCAACCCCTTGCCTCCTGAATCAGGGACAAGGCTTATAAACATCGGGGACAAAGACCCAAAATTAGGGACACATCCTAAAATGTGGTACTATTCGCTCAGAATGCTTGATAGGGGATTTGTGATAAGATGCATCCTCAGAAGAAGAACAAGTCTGTAGCTTTTAATGTTCGACATTTTTGTGTGAGTGTATTCCCCACTGTTCTGTCACAAAACCACAACTTTTATGAGGGACAGAGGAAAATATGGAGGCAACATCAGGGACGTCCCTGACACTCAGGGACAGTTGAGAGGTATGGGTGCATACAACACACCCATGCATATTTGTGCCTGTTACACACCAGTTTTCCTGGTAGTCTAGTGGTCCCCCCACCCTCCCAGCATCAATCCCGATCCCCATCCAATGTAATTAAAACATATTTTCCCTGGTAGTACAGTGGTCCCCACCCCAACATGAATCATGACCCCCCCTCAATGTAATTAAATGTATTTTCCCAGGTAGTCCAGTGGTCCCCTCACTCCCCCAGCATGAATCCCGACCCCCCTCCAATGTAATTAAAATGTATTTTCCCTAGTAGTCCAGTTGTCTCCCACCCCCAGCATGAATCCTGACCCCCTCCAATGTAATTAAAATGTATTTTCCCTGGTAGTCCAGTTGTCTCCCACCCCCAGCATGAATTCTAACCTCTGTCTGATGTAATTAAAATGCATTTACCCTGGTAGACTAGAGATCCCCCCATCTGGCAATGACATCCCCACTCATCCTGATAACAACCCACTAAATAGAGCAAGCAACTGGCTCAGCCCTCCTCTCACCACCATGGCTGGTACAAATGACCATTACTATACAGCAGTGCTCATTTGTACCTCAGTTGGTGGCCAGCTGTGGTGGTGAGAGGAGGGCTGAGCCGGTCGCTAGCTCTATTCAGTGGGTTGTTATCAGGATGAGCAGGAACATCACTGCCGGGTGGGGGGAGTGGGGGACCACTAGACTACCAAGGAAAATGTATTTTAATTACATTGGACAGGGGTCAGGATTCATGCTGGTGGGTAGGGGACCACTGGACTACCAGGGAAAATGCATTTTAATTACATCAGACAGGGATCAGGATTCATGCTGGTGGGTAGGGGACCACTAGACTACCAGGGAAAATACATTTTAATTACATCAGAGGGGGTCGGATTCATGTTGGGGTGGGGACCACTGGATTACCAGGGAAATATGTTTTAATTACATCAGATGGGGGTCGGGATTCATGCTGGAAGGTGGGGGAACCACTAGACTACCAGGACATGTTTTTGTGTTTCACCTGGAACGGGGGTAGGGAAGGGATTCATGCTGGGGGGGCACCACCACATTACCACCTGGATTTTGTTGGTGGTATTTCATGCTGCTCTACAGGTCACGCTGATGCCTGTAGTGCAGCGCTATACTTTTGAATATGCCGGTGCACCAATAGTCATGGCCCCTCCCCTCAGTCCCTCCCTTGCATACATTATAATTTAGCGTCTGCGCTAACACCTAGAGCTAAATGTCCTTTTAAATATTGCAGTCAGGCACAAATCCAGCGCTAGTCCAGCACAACGGATTTGCGCCCAGTGCTAAGCTTTAAATATCTGGCCCATAGTAGTGTATTCAGTACAGAATTTGGAAAAAAACTCCTAGAATGTGGTTACCCAGGAGGGATGATTCATGCAACAGATGTGGAAATTGTAAATATTGCCCTAAAGTTAGAAACACCAAAACATTTTAAAATCCCACCACAGGAAGAGAGAACAAGGTCAGAGGCTTTATGACCTGTGAGACATGTGGTCTCATCTATTTGGCAGAATGTAAATGTTAGGCCTACTATGTGGGAAAAACTAAGAGGGCATTGAAACATAGAAACATAGAATCATAGCATTTGATGGCAGATAAGGCTGCTTGGCCCACCTAGTCTGCCCATTTCCCTACCTAACGGATAAGCTGCAGATCCTAGTTAACCAACAGCCTACTTCCTCCTACCCTCCACTAGAATTGCCTTATGTCTGTCCCATGCATTCTTGAATTCCCCTACTGTTTTTGACTCTACGACCTCCTCAGGAAGGCTGTTCCATGTATCCACAACCCTCTCTGTGAAGAAATACTTCCTCATATTACCTCTGAGCTGTCCCCCCCCATCTTCAAATTGTGTTCTCTTGTTTTTGCACATCTCTTTTTCTACCCTCTTGGACTTTGTTGATTCCCTTGAAGTATTTGAAAGTTTCTATCATGCCCCCCTCCCCCTTTCCTTGAGGCTATACATCTGTAGTTCCTTTAGTCTTTCTTCATATGTCTTCTGATGCAGACCCTTCATCATTTTGGCTGCCTTCCTCTGGACAGCCTCCACCCTGTCTATGTCTTTGTGGATATAGGGTCTCCAGAACTGTACACAGTACTCCAGATGTGGTCTTACCAACTGTCTGTAGAGAGTGCCAACAACTTCCTGTTTTCTACTGGTGATGCCTCTCCCTATGCATCCCAGTATCCCACAGCCCTCTTTACTGCCTTCTCACATTGCTGGATCACCTGTAGGTCGTCTGATATGACTACCCCCAGGTCCCTTTCCATTGTTGTTGTTGTCAGTATCTCACCCCCCATTGTGTACTCTTCCCCTGAGTTTTTGTTTCCCAGGTGCATTACTTTGCACTTCTTTGCATTAAATCTAAGCTGCCATACATTTGACCATTCCTCCAACCTTGCCAAGTCCCTTTTCATCCTTTCCACCCCACCTTGCATATCAACCCTGTTGCAGATCTTTGTGTCATCTGCAAAGAGACATATTTTCCCTTCCAGTCCCTCTGCAATGTCACTTATAAAGACATTAAAAAGGACTGGCCCCAGTACTGAACCCTGTGATACCCCACTAGTAACCCTCCTTTCTTCACTGTGGACTCCATTTACTATTGCCCACTGTGTCCTGTTGTACAACCAGTGTTTTACCCAGGCTACCACCCTGGGACCCACTCCCAGGCTGGCTAATTTGTTTATTAATCTTTTGTGCGGGACTGTGTTAAATGCCTTGCTAAAGTCTAGGTAGGCCATGTCCACAGCCCCTCCCTGGTCTACTGCTTTGGTTACCCAGTCAAAGAAATCAATTAGATTTGTCTGGCATGATCTTCCGGCTGTGAATCCACGCTGCCTTGGGTCCTGTGCCCCACTGGCCTCTAGGTACTCAACAATTCTTTCCTTCAGAAGTGATTCCATCCTTTTCCTACCACTGAGGTTAAACTGACAGGTCTGTAGTTTCCTGCCTCTGTCTTGCTCCCACTTTTGTGAAGGGGAATCACATCCACCCTCCTCCAGTCCTCAGGTACTATACTATCCTCCCATGATTTATTAAAAAGGGTAATCAGTGGTGTTACTAGTTCTTCCCTTAGTTCTTTTAGAATTCCGAGGGTGAGTCCCATCAGGCCCCATTGCTTTATCCACCTTCAGTTTTAAGAGTTCTTTCAGAACCCTTTCTTCTGTGAAAGGATTAATATCAAACCCCCTATCCAGAGTGCTTCTATTGACCGGATTAGGTTTTCCCCCTGCTTTTCCATGGTGAATACTGAGCAGAAGCATTTGTTCAGTATCCCTGCTTTTTCACTGAAGACCTGCATGGGGAACACATACGTGCCATCGAAAGTGAAGACAGAAAAAATGCATTAGTTGTACATATTATGGGGAGTAGACATACGAATTAACATGATTTTGTTTTTACAGGATTAGAAAAACCAATAATATCTAGAAGAGGAGGGGATTATCACACCATCCTGCTTAAGTGAGAACAGTATTGAATATTTGCATTAAAAGCGATGGCTATGAAGGGATTAAATGACAGAAATAAGAAGAAAAAAGATTGTGAACAGAATCTGACTAATGGGATAATGGTTCTTTTTTTCTGATTATGTCACATTGGATGTAGAGTGGTTATAGAATGTGCATGATTATATCTGTATGGGTCTATGTGATAATGGCGAACACCTAAAGGTGATCACCATTATCGCTCAGTCAGAGTGCTGAACACATTTTCGGCACTTTGACAACCCCAGCGCACCAGAACAATGGTGCCAGGACAGAGTTTTACTGCTTTCTGTGGGGGGGCTGTGTCCCCCCACACCATCCCTGCACCCACTACTTAAGGATTCTTAACTCTAGGGGGTGCATGTATGGGGTGGGGGGTGAAAGCAGTAAAAAAAAAAAAGGTTTGGGCCGGGTGCAATAAAAAATTGCACCAGCGCCCGGACCCAAACCCAGTATCTCAGCCACCCCAGCCACTAGCCAGTCCCTGATGCCATGACGTAGCTCAACCAGCAACCGCAGGGCCACCCCCTGCAGCCTCTCCACCCCCTCCCAGCCCACGCTCACCGTGCTCACTCCGACTCCCCCACGTGTGTACTTTATAGCAACATCCTGTCACCTAGTTTACCCACCCCCTCATCCGGTCACCCTACCTTTCCATTGCCATGAGTGGATTGTGCCAGGAAGGAGTCACCATAACGGACGGCACCCTTCTTCATGCATCCACTTCATGGGTTACCCATCTGTATAGGTACATGGTTATTTTTTACTTATCAAGGAATTTTATTCCCGGTGGTTCTTTTATTTTTTTCTTGCAGATATGCACCAGCCAAAACAAAGTGCTGCATGTTTTTTTAGAAACTATGCAATCTACTGGGTATGTCAATATTCCAGGTTTGAACTTTTAATCTGAGTTATCCTTGGCTAATTGTGGGTTACATATGAACATGTGAATTTGCCAGCAGAAATAGGACACCTGGTCTGTCAAGTCTGCTCAAGTGTGCAGCTAGCACTCTCACCTTGCAGCTGCTCTACCCCTTCCCCAGTTACCCCCTCTCACCTTGTCCCATTCCCTTTTGAAATCACCCACTGTCTTACAGGCTACCACCTCCTCCTCTGGTAGAGCATCCCATTCTGCCACAACCCTCTCTGTGAAAAAGTGCCTTCTCATTTCTGTCTTAAATCATCCCCCTTCCAATCTAATGCTGTGCCCTCTCGTGTCCCCCCCTCAGCCTGAGTATCCCTTCAGTGCCTGCCTTGTTTATCCCCTTTACATACTTAAAGGTCTCAATCATATCCCCAAGGTCCCTTCTCTCCTCCAAGGAGTACATGTTCAGCTCTCTCAATTTCTTCTCGTATGGTCTGTCCTCCAGTCCAGGTACAAAAAGTTTTTATTGTTCAACATATACGTGTTTACAAAACTTCACATTAACAATAAAAATAAATAGAATATTGTATATAAAATACATAACAATTTCTCTGACTTTAACTAGACAATACAGAATAAAATCAGGTCTACATGTGTCTATGGATAAAAGATGGAACTACCGTACTACAATCTTCATAATTTCAGTCTTTTTAAATAATTAATCAAATGCTGAAGTACTTTGATATAATTTGTAGTAAAAAGGTCCTTGATAATCTGAATTTTATCATGTGGTGTATTGTAGAACTTCAAAATAGGGCAGAACCAATATTTCCTTTGTCTCTCATATCTGGGGCAATACAATGACACATGTTCCAAATCATCTTCAGTTTTTAAATCACAATTGCAGAATGGGTCTGTGACCCCGCCTCTATTTTGTTTATAATATATATAATTAGCCTTATATATTTCCAGCTTGAATCTTTCTAAACCCCTTCTATTATCTGGTTGAATTAACTTAAGCAAATATAGACCAACCCCATGTTGTGATTTAGTAATCTTGAACCATCTGTAATTTTTTAAATTTTTTATTCTAACCTCAACATTCCTTAAGGCAGAGTCACAGGCCCTATTTCTAATACACTCAGTTATTTCAGGATAAGGACACTGATACATTTCATAAAGTAGAGCACCTAGCCCTAGAGGAAATATCAGGTCCTTTATTTCCTTAATTGTTGGAAATAACAATCCCGTGTGACTGTATTCAATGGCTTCTTCTAGAGCAGGAGTTCTCACTCTTTGTCATAGTGAGCCTCCCCCAGGCTTTGGAAAAGATCTTGAGCCTCCACCAATATAGAAATAATTTTGGGCCTCCCCATAGTTAGAACAACTATCATACTTTGCACATTACAGGAAAAATGCAACGAAGTGCATTTGAGTAGTTGAGTTTATTCTAATTTTATTGATGCTGTTATTCTCCCTCTCTGTAACCCCCCCTCCCCAGGTCAGCCTGCTTGCTCCACAGTTCTGAGTTTTGGCCCTATTTACCCCTCATTGCAATACCTCCATGAGTCAGACTGTTTTCTTTGTCAGTTTTACCCTGCTCTTAAACATCTTCTCGGGGACCATTTTGCTCCCTGCTGGCCTTGCTCCTAGTATCTCTCTGTTTAGCTTTTGTATTTGTGCTTTTCTACAGCCTTATCTTGTTCCAATTCATTTGTATTATTTTGCATTTTGTTTTGCACAGTTTCCAAGAATTGTATTTCCTCCATTCAGCTTTCCCCCATATCATACCAGGAAACAAATGTTTGTTGAGCGTGTTTTCCTGGTAACCATTTTGTACATAAATTCACATGCCATTATTCACTTTCAGTTTGGCACAGCCTCTCATACAAAGCATCCAAAACTTGACATTTAAATATAGTACATTTTAAGGCTTGCTTGAGCCTCCCCTGGAACAGGTTGGGGCCTCCCCTGGGAGGCTGGCCTCACCATTTGAGAAACCCTGTTCTAGAGCAATTCTAGGAAAATGGAAATCAGGCAACAAAAATAACTTTAGTGTATACTTGATTCTTTGTATTTGCACCAGAGGTAGCAATGAATATTGACCTAGTTCCTTTCTAACCACTCTATAGGGACTGAGTTGGAAAACCTCAGGGCAAATCTATATAACTTATTTAATATTATTTCAAGTGGTTTAATTTGGTCATTAGCCCATATTTCAGCCCCGTACAGTATGCTTGTTTTTAATTTTATGTTTATAACTTTAAGAAATCCATAATACTTCCATTGCCATATTTACCTGCAAAAGTCTTATAAGCATTAAACAGTGTGTTACTTGTTTTAAGTAATAATATATGACTATTCCAGGAAATATTTTCTGAATACCTTATTCCTAAATAATCATAATTTTTAACAGCTGCTAATTTGTTTTTGTTAATATATAAATGAGGAGCCTTCTGCTGTTTATTCCTGAATATCAGCATGTATGTTTTTTGATTGTTAATAATCAGCTTATCTATACAAAGTTTGAAAAAATGGTTTAATTTTCTATGTAATCCTAATAATGAAGTTGACATCAGGACTATGTCATCAGTGTAAGCTAAACACTTAGTTTTCTGAGATGCTAGTATTGGAGAATGAAATTCAGAATCTTCCAAGCCTTCTATTAGTGAATTAATATACAGATTAAATAGAAAAGGTGCCAGAATACAACCCTGCCTAACCCCACAGTTGGTGCATATTCTATGTGATAAATCGCTATTTTGATTGTATTGGACTTACATCCATGTAAAATTATAAAGACCTATCAATATGTCCAATAAATTCTGGTCCATTCCATACACTGCTAATTTGTTCCATAACAAGGGTCCATTGACCATATCAAACATTCTCTTTAAGTCCATGAAGCAGCAAAATAAATTGTTTTTTTTATTTTGACATATTTCCATATCAGATGAAATAAGACATGACAATGCTGCAGTGTGGACCTATTTTTCCTAAAGCCATTCTGAATCTCACTTATAATATTATAACCATCTGCACATTTTTGGATTATTTTCAAAATAATTCTGGTAAACAACTTCTGTGAGGTATCCAATGTGGGTCTATACATCATGGGGTCATTAATGTTTCCCTTTTTAAATATTGAACATATGTTACTACCCAACCATGTTTCTGGAAAAGGGTCACCATGGACATATTTATTAAAAAGTATATGAAAACCACTTCTGGAAGAATTTGACTAGTTCCACTGTTATGCCATCTGGGCTTGGAGCTTTGATATTTGCTGTGTCCCTTAATGCTAACAAATCTTTCTCTATAAATAAAGGTATTTCCCCCTGCAATCTAAGGCCATGCCCATCTCCCTCCTCAGCCTGAGTATCCCTTCAGTGCCTGCCTTGTTTATCCCCTTTATGTACTTAAAGGTCTCAGTCATATCCCCCCCAGTCCCTTCTCTTCTTCAAGGAGTACATATTCAACTCTTTCAGCCTCTCTTTGTATGGTCTGTTCTTCAATCCCTGAACCATCCATATTGCCCTGCAATGCACCTCTTCCAGTAACTTCACATCCTTCTTCAGATATGGGCACCAGAATTGCACACAGTACTCTGGATGTGGCCTAACCAGTGCCCTGTAGAGAGGCAGGATCACCTCCCTGCTCCTGGAGGAGATCTCTCTCATGATACAACCCAGCATCCTGTTGGCTTTAGCTGCCGATCTCTGACCTTGTTCCGTATTGTTCATCTTCCCCATTACAACCACCCCTAGATCCTTCTCCTCCTCAGTGGATCCTAGCTGTACCCCTCCCAGCTGATAATACCTCCCTGGGTTCTTTGTTCCAAAGTGCAGTACTTTGCACTTTTTCACATTGAACCCCAAATGCCATACTTCCAACCACTCCACCAGTTTGGTCAGGTTGCCCTGCAGCCCCTGCCAACCAGCTATATCATCCACCACTGCCCCCAATTTGGTATAGTCAGGGAATAGACTGATCTTATTTCTAATGCAATACAAGATGTCTGCTATGAATATTCCAAACAGCACTGGCCCCAGTACTGATCCCTTCAGCACCCCACTCATCACAGCCCTTGGAGATGAGAGTCCCCCCCACCACCACCCTCTGCTGTCTTTCCTACAGCCAATTCTCAATCCATTTAACCATCTCAGTCTCCATCCCCACATATCTCAACTTCTCTACCAACCCCCCATGTGGCACT
This sequence comes from Neoceratodus forsteri, assembly GCA_016271365.2. Classification (NCBI taxonomy): domain Eukaryota; kingdom Metazoa; phylum Chordata; order Ceratodontiformes; family Ceratodontidae; genus Neoceratodus; species Neoceratodus forsteri. Next base: position 10,970,880 of record JADMNL010000034.1, on the reverse strand, counting down.
GAATTAAAGGCCTTACTGAAGTCCAAGTTTATGACATCCATCGCATGACCATTGTCCAAATCCCTCATGACCCAGGCACCTAACCATTAGGGTAAGTTGCCTGGGCAAATGAATTGTTTTGCCTCATAGTGCACTCCTGCTTCATTACCATTGCTGCACTTTTTGTAAATGAAATCCCAAATGGAGAATTGTAGTCCCAATTTTAATCACTTATTTAAAGAAAAATAATTGTTTTGAAGTGCAGGCTTAGCTGACTAGATCATGCTCAATAATAACCTAAGTAACCTGCCTGTTTGTAAACTGTCTTTTAGATATATGGAAAATAAGAGCACTGTTTAACTTATTATATGTAATTTTTCCATGACTCTGTCTCTTTAAGGATTTTTTTAATTTAAGACAGATTACGTGGTTGCCATGGTCACATCCGAGAAAGCAAGCAATTGTGAAATGCATCTGGTAACAGATGACCTAGTGGTGATATGGTTCTGAGGAATCAGGGAGGAACAAGGAAGTAGTGACCACCATTGTTCTGTGTTTCTGCTGTGTATTTGCGCTGCATTTTCTTTGCACAATACCTGGATTATTTGAATAAAAGGATTATTCTGCATCACACAAGTCTACCAGCATTGTGGTGAGTTCTTTTTGATTTTCCTGAACTACATACAACAGTACTTGCCATACATTGTTACAGTCTAGACATGCGCTGGTCCCCCTGTGTCTTCACAAACTATATTCTGCATACTTTCATGGACCATGGCACTGCCATACCTAGGTGCAGTTGTTTATTTATTGAATACTAGGATTAAGGTTTAAGGATACAAGGTTGTTCCTTGCTCTTCATCCTTGGGACCACTCTTTTGGAGGAGCACCACATGCACCATCCTCCAGTACTGGGGGGGTGCACCCAGTTCCCAGTGAGATACTGAATTAGTCTGCTAGTGGCTCCGCCAGGACCTCTGCAAACTCCTTCAGACCCTGAGGTGTATGTCATCAGGGTCAGGCATCTTAGCTACCTGAATAGCTTTTAGGCCTTCCTTCACCCTGTTCACTGGGATTTCCCCATCTGTTAACCCCACCCCCCCCCACTCCTGTGCCCAAACCCCATCCTCTGAGGCATTGGCCCAATCCCACCCCCTCCACGGTAAACACAGGACAGAAGTAGTCATTAAGCGCTTCTGCCTGGTCTGCCCCCTTTTCCACCCACTGTCATCTTTCTTGATTCTAACAATTTGACCTTTGCAGCTCCTCCTCTCCTAAATGTACTTGAAGAAATAATTTTCTCATTCTCTGATACCATGTGCCAGTCTTAGCTCCCTTGATGCCTTGGCTGCCCTGACCACTCTGCTTACTTCCCTTGATTTCTTTGTGTACTTCTCCCTGTCCTCCCCTCATTTGGATCTGATAAATCTTCTGAAAGCTGATCTACTATCCCTCACCTTTTCTAACACTTCCCCACTTAATCAGCTCAGCTTCTTTAACCTGGGTTTTTTACTTTTGATCTTTGTACATGAGCTAGTGGCCTTTGCAAGGCCGAGCTTGAATATTTACTATTTCTCATTAGCATTCATGTTTGGATGGATGCTGTCTAGGTGCTCTGCTGCAGAGTCACTCATCCTGACAATGTCTGCCCACCTGAAGTCCAACACCTTTGTCATGGTGCTGGCAGCCTCCTTACCCATACTAAGTGAGAACCACACAGTGTGATGGTCACTCCCTGCCAGCAGATCCTCCACCCTCAGTTCCCTGACAAGCTCCTCATTTGTCAGCATGATGTCCAGAGTGTTACCTTCCCTGGACCAGGAAGTTGTCCTGGAGTGCCCACAGGAGGACCTGTTCCCTGCCACTTGAGGTGGCTGGGGTGCTCCAATCTACCCCAGGCATATTGAGTTCCCCCAAGTCTGAATGCATGATGTAAATGCATTTTCAGTTGCCTTGCTTTATAAATAGTGAACACTGTCATCCAAGTACTCATGTCAGTCATTAAAAATATATTTTTTAAACATGTTGGCTATAGTCACTGAGGCTAAACTGGCACTGTGCTGAAAGCCTCAGGCTTGTTTTTGCAAACTTGTTCCGATTTACATCTAAGGAACATTTGGCTTTCCAAAGAAAAACTTCATATAATACAGATGTTATTGGTTACTAACAAGTCAATGGCAAGAAATATCACAAACATGCTACAGTAATTACAATTATGTTTGGGCAATATACCAGTTCTGCACCCTACAGTTATCAACACCTTTCATATTGCAAACAGAGATATGTGATCAAAAAACTTCCTTTTATACATGAAAAAAGACATTTTCTTAAAACTATTACGTTATTAAATTCTTTTATTGCACTTAAAGAAATAACATAAAACTATAGTGTGGATTTCTTAAATTGAGTTACAGTTCTCTTGTTTTCTCAAGATAGGATGCATGACGTTTCGAATGCATAGAAAAAAATCATAATTGGAAATAGCTTTTTCTTTGTTGCATAGGCACGGTTGTACTGTTTTTTTTTACCTCTTAAGAGAAAACCTACAGTATTCTACCTAAGCATAGCTAGTGGATGTAGCATCATATTCTGAAAATTGCATTTTAATATCTCAAACAGGAATAAAGGTGTAAGGATTAACATATGGGGTTTAAATTACAGCAACATTGACAGCAGCATGGGGTACAAAATTATACCGCTGACCAACAGTTAAAGGATTAATAGGCTTCCCTAGTTACCCACGGATAACCACTCAGTTAATAAAAAGATTATAAAACCTTAACTTCTCAAAAACATTGCACAGTATCTATCCTCTTTGAATAGCAATCCAGTACAAGTCATGCAACACTTTGCTTCAATTCTTACAACTTAAAGTATGTACTTAACACCTGCAAATCTCTCACTCCTCTGAGCAGAGTCTGCACCAGTAACATACTGAGATTAAACAGAGATTGCTATCCATTTGTTGGAATCACAGGGATCACAGAACTAGTAAACCTTTTTTTCATGTACTATATAAAGTTAGGTTGATGCAGAAGTGGGTGCAAAATCTCCATGTCATAAAGTTGTTGGTATATTCTGTCAAAATTTCTGTGATAACGTGTGACATAGGAGACATCAGGGAAGAAGTATACTAGTGATGCATCATGTTGGATCTGCTGTCTTTTCTTTGTAACCCATATGGCAAGATCCCAAACCTCCAAGCCACCCATGGATACCCAAAGAGTGCATGGGTTGTTAGTGATTGTTACCACTCAGAAATTCACTCATTAAGGTTTCCATACAAAATAATCTTTTTTCCTCTGCAACTGCAGAGCTTCCGGTACCTATTGCATACAAAGTCCTCTACTTTATCGCTGTCAGCATTTCCTGCCAATCCAACCATATGAATATTTGCTGAGCACTGCACATTTTGATGGGTTCTAGACAATTACATAAGCTATTTTTTTGTGGCACATAGAGCTTGGGGCTGTACCTGCTGCATCTGCAGTGGAGAGTGCTATAGAAGGCAACCAGCTACTATCTGGGACTAGCCTGCAGTGGTATCAGAGGCAAGGCAGTACAGCTGGTCCTTATCTAGGGTCAGCTTATATTTGTATTGAGGATCAAGGAACAATTAGGGGTAGGAAAACTGAGGGGATTTGGGGCCTTTTGTAGACATCCTCAAATGGATTATACTGTATATGGCAGTGCCTATCTGGAGGTTGAGTGGGCCAATGGTTGGGAGGATGTGGGGGAATAGAAGCATCCTCCAGACTGGAATGGAGAAGGGCAAATGTCCCTCTTCACAAGAGCTGTAGTAAAGAAGATGCAGGGAACTACAGGTCAGTTAATCTAGCTTCTGTAGTCAGAAAGGTAATGGAGACACTCCTCAAAGAAAGAATTGTGGAGCATCTAGAAGCCATGGTGGTGCTGGATCCCAGGCAACATGGGTTCAGTGCAGGATGGTCCTGTCAAACTAATCTAATAGATTTCTTTGACTGGGTGACAAAGGCTGTAGACCGGGGGGGCAGTAAATATTGCCTACCTAGATTTTGGCAAAGCCTTCAATACCATCCCACATAGTAGACTGGTCAACAAGCTAGGTAGCCTGGAGATGGGGCACAAGGTGGTAAACTGGATTTGAAACTGGTTAAGAGACAGAAGATAAAGGGTCGCAGTAAACGGAACCCGATCAGAGGAAAGGGAGTTGAGCAGTGGGGTACCTCAAGGGTCAGTTCTGGGGCTGGCCCTCTTCAATGTCTTCATCAGTGATATTGCAGATAGGCTAGAGGGAAAGGCTTGCCTGCTTTCAGATGACACCAAGGTCTTTAACAGGGTGGATATCCTGCAGGGGGTGGAAAGGATGAGAAAGGACATGGAATGCTTGGAAAGATGGTCAGAGGTGTGGCAACTAAGATTTAACACAAAGAAGTGCAAGGTCATGCATGTGGGGTGCAGGAACCCTGGAGCAAGCTACAGGTTGAGGGAGAGCTTTTGGCAGTTACTAAGGAGGAGACAGACTTGGGGTCAGAATCACAGATGACCTGAAGGCCATAAGGCAAATGGCCAAGGCAGTGGGGAAGGCCACTTGGATGTTGGAGTGTATTGGAAAGGGGAATCACAAGTTGAAGGAGGGAGGTAGTAGTTCCACCATACAAGACCCTGGTGAGGCTTCACCATGAGTAAGTACTGTATCCAGTTCTGGAGGCCACACCTTTGTAAGGACATTGACAAAATTGAGATGGTGCAGAGGAGGGTGACCAAAATGATGAAGAGACTACATCACAAACCTTAGGCAGAAAGAGTCAGAGACCTCAATTTGTAAGAGAGCTGACATGACAGAAACATTCAAATACCTCAAGAGCATGAACACGGTGAAAGAGGAGAACATGTTCCAGTTTAAAAGTAGTGCCAAAACAAGACGACATGACATGAGACTGCTGGGCGGCTGCATAAGAGGAATGTCAGGAAGTTATTTTTTTATGGAGAGGGTGGTGGATGCATGGAATAGCCTGCCCCAGGAAGTGGTGGCCACCCGTACGGTGACAGGCTTCAAACATGCATGGGACAGGAATAAAGGAATATTAGAGATAGGAAGAAAAAGCAAAAGCCAATGACCAGATAGGATCCTGGCAGCTTCATTAGGTAGCATAAACAGGCAGAATGGATGGGCCTGATGACCCTTATCTGCCAACAGTATCTATATATGTATGTATCTATGAACCAGCATGGTTGATTTCTATATGAGCACATATTATTGAGCAACTCAATATGAGCGACTCAATAATTGCGCTTGTAAGTAGAGTGACTGGTGAAAAAGGTAGCTATATCCTGTAGAAAGAGTGTAGCAGGGAGCTACACTCACTACAGCAGGATATAGGATCATGTTTGGTCTAGCCCTGCAGAACTGGCCATTTAGCATAGTGGTATACACTACAGCCCCTGAAGCCAATGATCCGCGTTCAGGTCTAGCACCTGACAAAATAATTTTTTTGTGTATTTTCCCCTAAGTCTGTGCCCCAAATAGAGTTGATTATATTTATTCTGGGGGATGTGGGGCGCTTTTTTATACTCATGGAGTAAGTGACAATCACTATTTGTGATGGCCGGGGTAATGTCCATTGCCCTGTTTATGTCAGGTGTTTTTTTCTGTCACTCTTTGTGGTTGGCACCCTTTAGCAGTCACCGTTATTACATAAAATCACAGGCATCAGGATAGTAGTGAGAAACATAGAAGCACAAAGTTTGCCAGCAGATAAGGACTGCATAACCTGCCCAGTCTGCCCATTTTCCCTACCTACTGTCCGCTGAAGACCCTGCTTGAATCTCTGGCTTTTACCCTCCTTTCCTTACCACTAAGTTTTCCTTATGCCTATCCCTTGCCCTCTTGAATCCCATTACAGTTTTTGCCCCCACCACCTTTTCTGGGAGGATGTTCCAGGCATCCACCACCCTGTCTGTGAAGAAGTACTCCCTTACGTCTCTTCTGAGCCTACCCCCTCCAGTTTCTTAGCATGACCTCTCATTCTTAAGCATCTGTTTTTCTGAAAAAGGCTTCCCTCATGAACTTTATTTATACCCATGGGATATTTAAAAGTCTCTGTCATATCCCACCTCTTCCTCCTTTCCTCCAGAGTGCACATATTGAGGTTATTCAGTCTGTCCTCATAGGACTTTTGATGTAGACCCTGCACCATTGTATTTGCCCTCCTCTGGACCACCTCTACTCAATGTCCTTCTGTAGATGTAGTCTCCAGAACTGGACATGGTATTCTAGGTGAGGTCTCACCAGTTATTTATATAGAGAGGAGGAGGAGGAGGAGGATGGTGTGATGTCATGGTTGTGGGGCAGCAGTATTCCTGGTGATGATGTTGGTAACAGGTGGCTGTTAAGTATGCAGAAGACTGGAACAACTAAGGGCAGAAGTAAGGCAGCTCAGATGGGAGCTGGGGAGGATGGAGTGGAGCATATGGGGAGGCACAGCAGGGTAGAAAAAGACTGATGGGGATGCACAGGGAAGAAAAGTCAGCAGGCAGGGGAAGGGGACAGACAGAATGACCTAAACATCAGGTGTATTTCACCTCAGATAGTGGGAGAGCCCAGGGAGGGAAATTTCAAATGTTAGGGGGAAGGGCTGGGACAGCAAGAGATGCAACAGCAGTGGGAGCATTCAAAGGGGTGCCTTTAAGGAATAGATTTCACCCACTTTCTGGAAGTGAGGAGGAGGGTGTGGGGGGGAAGAGAGGTTGGGTTAAGACAACAGGGTTGGGAAGTAAGACAGGAGGGTGGTACGACAGTACAAGGTAGTCAAGGTAGGTAGGGATGAGGGAACATGCAGAGTTGAGCAGGGTTGGGGGAAAGAAGGGTAGTGTGACAAGAGGAGAGGGGAAGTGGACAATGTGAATGGGTGGTCATAAAGGCAAGGACACAGGGGGTGGGGAAACAGGTTGAGGGATGCATAGAGGCTGTGGGGTGCCAGACAAGCATGATTTGGGAGAATAAAGGTGGGGAGGTAATCAGGACAGGGAGGGATCAGGTAGGTTGAGGGAGAAGCTCGTATGGCAATCAAAAAGGAAAGATGGAGGCAGGAATGGAGAAGGGCAGAAGGATGGTAACCCTATGGAGCTCCATAATTAATAGTATTCACTAGGGAAAGAAGGGGGACCCAAATACGGGTAGGAAGATGGTTTGCATGCCAGGGATAATAGCAGAGAGTGTATGCCCAGAAATTGGGAAGTTGGTGATAGGAGTTGTGGAGAAATCAATTATAATTATACACCTTGGTATGAACGACATAGTCAGGGAGCAGGTGGGGCTAGTACAGGAAACATTCCGGGTGGTAGGGAGAACCTGCAGAGGTGTAGCCAGATCGCTGGCATTCTCAAAAGTGTTGTAAGTACCCAGAGCCAGCAGAGTCAGGAAGAAAAGGATAGAGGAGTTCAATGACTGGCTGAGGGGGTGGTGAAAGGAGGAAGAGAACCACAGTATTGGGGGCTGGGGGGCCCTGGACAAATAAAGCACTTTTTGCACCAGACAGACTGCACCTCACTAGCGGGGGTTGAGGGTCTTCAAGGACAAGCTGGGGGGGGTACATAAGCCAAAACCTTAATTTAACTATTTGGGTGGTAAGCAGACCTGGAGGCTTCAAGACTGGGAAGAGGAGGAGGAGGTCAGCAGACCCCCCATACCAGTAGGGGGGAGTGGAAGGTACAGCTGAAGGGGGTGCAAAGGGTTAGCAGTGGGGGGTGGGAGCACAGGCAATGGGGAAAATGAGACAGAAAGTTGGGAGGAAAGGGAAGGGAAGGAGGCTCAGACTCAAGGTGGAAGATGGTGTCCCCGAAGGCACAAAGTCTTGGAAACAAGGTGAATGACCTGCTGATCTTGTTGGCAGAGAGGGGAGTGGACATCATGGCGGTCACAGAGACATGGGTCACACTTAACCATGACTAGGACCTCTTGATCACTGGGAATAAATTATACAGGAGGAACAGAGAGGTAGGGAAAGGGAAGGGGTGGCAGTTTACATCAGGGAGGGTACAATGCCTACGAGGGAAGAGTCAGAAGAGGAAGGAGGAGAAGCAATGTGGATTCAGTTACTTCGGTTCCATGTAAAAAAAGCAAATCAAAAATCACGAAAATCAGTATCGCGAATGCATAACGGCGAACTGCAAAATAACGTCTGTAAATCATGGCGCTTACCTATTTTCTGCGACTGCAATAAAAGCGCACCATCTTAATACAGTCTGAGGATCCAATAATCGCTAACCCATACTTTGTTTACTTTATGTACTATGATTGTGTATTTCTTGTTACCCACAATGCAACAGCATACATTTTAAAGGGGTACTGCTATATTACAGTGCATTTCGTGGAGATAGGTGATGAGAGATTGAGATGAATACATTTGAAACGGTCGTGAGCCAGAAAGGTAAGCCACTGGCAATACATGCTGGCTTCTTGTACAGAAAAGACAAGGAAAGGGGTGAAAAGATTTATTGGCGCTGTGCAGTTGGTCCCAAATTCTCCTGTCTGGCTCAGATGCACACGGTAGTGAACTCTGTTGTTTCTGTACTGAAAGAGCATACTCACACACCTGATGCTGCAGAAGTAGGTGCTCGCAAAATCATGGCCAGTGTCCGCGAATGAGCCCAGTCCAGCATGGAGACCACTTCACAGGTGGTCGTGCAGTGCACAACCACAGCCATTGAGTCAGTAACTGGGCATTTGCCAGGAGTGCCACTGATGAAAAGAACTATACAGCGGATCAGACAGGTGGAGCGTGGCTGTCCTGTCACTCCTGCTTCTGTTCAAGAACTGGATATCCCCCTAGAATTTCAAACTACTTGTTCAGGAGAAAAATTTCTCCTATATGATAGTGGCAAGGAAAAGGATCGCTTGCTTGTGTTTGCCATGGAAGGTAATGTTAAAATGCTACAGGAGTGCAGCCATTGGATGTTAGATGGCACTTTTAAATTGTGCCCCTTGTTATTTCAACAGCTGTACACTATTCATTGCCTTAAATCAGGAGGGGTTGTAACAGCAGTGTTGTAATGCAGAGATACATGGCTGTTTTTCCATTTTGCTGAGGCACTTTGGCGGAGGATACAGAAGCTCCCACTAATGCTAGAGAAGTACACCCAAGATCCAGATTTTGCCCTATATCTTCACATGTTGTTGTCTTTGGCTTTTGTTCCAATGGAAGATGTGGTTTCAACATTTGAGGAGTTGAAGAGGTGGGAGTTTTTCTGTATTAATGCTAGCCTGATAACGCCACTAATTGAGTACTTTGAAAGTACATGAATTGGACAACGAAGAGGCAGGACTGGTAGAAGAAGTGCTTTATTCCCCCCCACACCAGTGGAATTGTTACGTGGCAACAAACAGGGAATGGCTTGTACGAATAATGCTGTGGAGGGGTGGCATCAGGGGTTTAACAGCCATCTAGGTGCTTGTCACCCAACCATTTGGAGATTCATTCTGTGCCTGAAAGAAGAACAACAGTTGACTGAGATGAAACTGGAACAAATGGTTTCAGGAGCCAGTACAAGTTCCAGAAAAAAAAAATTACAAAAACATGAACGAAATAGTTGTTTCTATTGTGAAGGAATATTCTCATCGAAGCAGATATGAATATCTGCGAGGGCTGGCATGCAGTTTCAGTTCCAGGTCTAAGTGAAAGCAAGTACTTGAAAAATGAGGCTGTTTTACAATTAGTGCACTATCGGTGGAGGATTAAATAAAGTAAACCAAGTCATTGAGACTTGTTTTTTTTTAAACACTAGATGTCGCTATTTTGACATGGGGGGAATAAAGAACCTCTTCCACCAGTCCTACCCTTTTGTGGCTTTGAGTCGCTGCTGACCTGTGAGACTTCCTAGGCTGCTGACCGGTGAAACAGTAATTTTGGTGTATTTCTGGTTCCTAGTTGAGTTGCTAACATAGTGCTGCTGCTTATGTGTTGTTGCTGATCTGTGAGACTTCCTAGTTGTTCACCTTGTTCACCTGCTATGCTAACATAGTGCTGCTGCTTATGAGTTGCTGCTGACCTGTGAGATTTCCTAGTTGTTCACCTGCTGTGCTAGCATTAGTGGCTTTGAGTCGCTGCTGACATGTGAGACTTCCTAGTTGAGTCACTTATGTTGTTGACTATTAGGCAAGCGGTGGCACTATTTATGCCTGCTCACTGTCATTACTGTAGCTGTATTAGTACTTCGCTTATTTGCCTTCGCTATTATTGCGGTCGCGTTTTTAGAGTTGCTATTATCATGGGTTACCAGTTACTTCTAATAGACGGAGGAAGGTGAGGTTGGGATTGATTTACAGATCACCCAGTCAGGAGGAGGAAAGAGGCAGGGAACTGAACTTGCAAATATTGACTGCTGCAGGGAAGGGAGAAGTGGAAATAATGGAAAACTTCAACCAGCGCAAGGTGGATTTGATGATCATGACCTGTGTCAGGAGTTAGATGATCCTAGAGGTACTGCAAAGTGGTTTCCTGACTCAGGGGGTCACAGAACCCAGCAAGGAGAGGATAAACCTTGATCTGGTGCTGACAAACAGGAACCACATTTAGGATATAAAGAGTGATGTTCCTCTGGTGGGAATGACCATCTTACAGTGTGGTTCCATCTGGACATGGGCAGGGAAAAGGCCACCACTAAGACTTAAATCCTGGCTTTTAGAAAGGCAGACTTCAGAAAGATGGATATGCTGCTAAGGAGTTACCTGGCAAGCATTTTAGTGGATATGGGGGTGGACCAAAGGCAGTCCATCATCGAGGAGGGAATAATGCTTGCCACAGGGGAGTTCATTAGGCACAAAGTGAGGCACTTGAGGAAAAAAGTGCCCATCTGGTTTAGTACTGAGATCTCCCAGGCAATAAGTGATATGAGGTCAGCCTACAAGAAATTCAGGTGGACCCAGAGGGAGGAAGACGGAGGATTACTTTAAGATGGCTAGCTTAGCAGGTGAGGTTGTCTGGTGGTTTAAAGCTCAGAAGGAACTGCAGCTAGCTGATGGAATTAAGGAAATACTTTTGTCAGTATATTAGAGAGAAAAAGGATGGAGGATTGTTAGGCTCAGGAAAGTGGACAGGTGGGTGTCGGATAAGGGGGGGGCAAAGCAGAGATACTGAATGAGTATGTCTGTTCCGTCTTCACCAGGGAGACAGTATGACTGGTGCCACTAAGGGAAGGAGAGAAGATGGAAGGTGGAGGGGCAAATGTTGTGTTGAGGTGGATAGGGTGAAGAAAGGACTGCTAGTATTGAGGGTAGATAAATCTCCAGGCCCAGATGACTGAGGGAACTGGTGGAGGAGCTTTCAGTTCCCTTGGCTGGCCTGTTCAGTGGTTCACTGAGTCAGACTCTGTACTGCAGGACTGGAGAACAGCACATGTAGTGCCCCACCATAAGAGTGGTATCAAGGATGACCCATGAATTGCAGACCAGTCAGTCTGACCTCAGTCGTATGCAAGCTCATGGAGACCATACTTGAGGAAAGGTTAGTGGAGTATCTGGATGAGCATGGCCTTTAGGATGAGAGGCAACATGTTTATGTGAGGGAGGTTGTGTCAAACAAATCTGATTGCTTTTTTTGACTGGGTCACTAAAACAGTGGACAGGAAACAAGCAGTGGACATCCTTTACCTGGACTTTAGCAAAGCCTTTGACTCTATATCCCACAAGAGGTTGATCAGGAATTTGATGGATCTCAGGGTTGGGGAGAAGTTGACCAGATGTACAGAGAGCTGGCTGAGTGGCAGGACCACTCAGGTGGTGTGGGGGGGGAGGCAGCTATCTAGCATCAGGGAGGACACCAGTGGGGTGCCACAGGGCTCAGTGCTTGAACCAGTGCTGTTCACTGTTTTCATTGATATTAGAGATCACATTAAAGGCAAAATTTGGCTATCTGTGTCTGACACCAAGCTCTGTGGGTGGGTGGACACAACAGAATGGATACACCATCTAAAGGAGGATCTGGGAAAAGTAGAGAGCTGGTCTGGGGTTTGGCAGCTTGGCTTTAATGCAAAGAAATGCAAAGTTATGCACATTGGAGTCAAGACCCCAAGGACTGAGTTCAGCCTAGGAGGGGTCCAGGTATCTGCATCAGAGGAGGACAAGGACCGGAGGGGGGGTGAGCACTAGTGACCTGAAACACTCAATGTAATATAGGAAAGCAGCAGCGAAAGTAAATAAAATGTTGGGCTGCATTGCCAGAGGGATCAGCAGCAGGCAGGAGGAGATAATACTATCATTGTACAGGTCATTAGTGATGCCACACCTGGAGTATAGCATATAGCACTGGTGCTCTTACCTAAAAAAGGGCATTCACCTGCTGGAGATGGTCAAAGGAGGGCAGCAAAGATGATCATGGGCCATCAGTGTAGCACATATGAGGAGAGGTTAGAGGCCCTGAACATCTGCTCGCTGGAGGAGAGGAAGGGGGGAACATGATTAAAAATGTCAAGCATTTGAAGAGAATAAATAGGGTGGATAAGGAGGGTCTCTTCAAGCTTAGAGGGAACTGAATCACGAGGGGACACAGTCTCAGGTTGTGGGGGAGATTTAGGAGAGAGGATAGAAGGCACTTCTTCACAGAGATGGTGGTGGTGGGTTTGAATGAACTTCTGGAAGAGGTAGTTGCATTAAAGATGTGCAGTTTCAAGAGAGGCTGGGATAGAGTCAAGGGGAAAATATAGGTCAAGGGAGGGACAGACAGATGAGAAGAGCAGACTGAGGGGGTAGGGTCAGTTGCTTATGCTGAGGACCCTGCAGTATAAGCAGACTAGATAGACCTGATGGCCTTATTCTGCTAGCTTTGTTGTACGTTAATATGTTCATATCCAAAACAACCTTGATTTCTGGTGTCTCGATTACCCATTCATAGCAAAAAGATCTCAGCCTTTTTTTCCATATAAGCGTTTGCCTCTTTGGAAGTTGTGGAGGCTTCTCAGACCTGTCCCTGCCTTCATGGACTGAAGTCGACCCCCCCCAAGCTACCTGCTACTCCCATGGATTTTACCCCCATCACCCCATGGTGGGGTTGAGAGAGGAAGGGCCATCCTGCCCCCGATAGACCCCAGAGTCAGTTGAATAACCAATAATGACTGACTTACAACACATTATGACTGATGTTTTCAACCAGTTTAACATTTATGACTGCAGCTCACTACAGAAAATTCAACCATTTTTTTCAGCTTCTGCCATTGTGGAATTGTATTTATGTACTAGCAAGTTGCACTTTTTGAGTGCAATTAATGGAAAAACTGCAGTACATTAATTTATGTAGCATTTACTCAATATTGATACAACAACATCCTCTAATTTCAATAAAGGTGAACCCTACTGCTACAGCTGCACTTGTTTTTTTCTGTGGTTCTCTTACTCCAGCGCAGACAATTAACTGAGAATATAAAATGGGTCTCAGAAACACTGCAGTCTGATTAAGGCTGTAAGGATTCTGACAGCTTTACAGTAATCCCTGTTACACTGTCATGTACAGCCTGATCACCACGGCACACAAAATCATCCTGCTAGTATTCCATCCTCTAGCATTGCTGAATGTTTGGAATGATGCATTTTGATTCTGAACCAGAACCAGCATTCTGAAACTGTTGGTGGAAGAACTATTTCACCCTCTTAATGAGGAAAACACTCAAAAAGTACACTTTTCTTTTGGAATAATTTTTATGACAGCAATAAGGCACTCCCAGGAGTTAGATTAACAGTCAGTCAATTACCCCCTAGGAGCAATATGGCACTCAGCTGCACCCTGTGTCACATTATACTTCTAGGGGGTGACTAACTGACTTTTAATCTAACCTCAAGTCATGCCTCATTGCTTAAATATTGTCAGCTTTTTTCCTCTAATTTGGAAAGGAAATCAGAATAAGTTACAACAGGGAGGATATGTATTATATACCTCAGGGTTAACTGGGCCCATGGCTGCTCCTGATGCTTAATCTATATTTTTGAACAGTTTAGGCTGCGCTGCATTTTTGTTTTAGACCTGACCACCAGTTAACTGTCTTCAGCCTTCTAGGCAGCTTGTTTCTCATTTTTCAATACATTTAAAGCAAGCTGTCATCATGTATCAGTCCATATGCTAAAAAACAACACAGGACATGCCTTGTGTTGCTGCAAATTCCCTTATAGGCAAGCACACTGGTTTAAAAACTAGAAATGCCAAGTACAAATTTAAGTTTTCAAGCAGGAACACCAGTATAAAGAATCTATGTTAAAAGGCAGGTTATCTAATTCCGTGACCACACAGTTTTGCTAATATAGTACAATTTATTAATTATACCATGCAATGTAAAAAATAACCAATCAGAAATGCAGGCTGACACCTCACCCCCATTAGCAGACCGGGCAGGCTGGATGGGCCTTGCGGTCCTTATCTGCTGTCAACTTCTATGTTTCTATGTAAATCATACAGTAATCACTGCAAAAGGTGCCAGCCTGCCACAGTCTCATGCTAGTCTAACTGCAATCACTCTGATACCCTTTTGAAAGTCACAAAGCCACCATATTCAAGTCTCTCTATGTAGCAAAGCAACATAAATGAACCAGGAAAAAAAAACAAAATGTACACCTTCAAGCTAATAGACAATGCTGACCTCAATGAAATCTTCCGTTCTCTTGAAAACACTGAGACTGCTAGTAATACCACAAGCAACTCACCAATGCAAAGTCAGCCTCTGGCTCCCACCCCTCTGCCTGTAACTGTTGAAACCACGCTGATCCATTTATATCTCCAGCCAACAGCCTTAGTAGCTCCCCCTGCAGTTCATAACTCAAACTCCATGGGCATCATCCAGTCACGTAGGCCATCCAATCCTGTGGGTAAAAAAAAGCAGCGTCATGAGCAAATAACGAATAAAGAGCAGCAGCAGCTAGAGCTTGAACATCACAAACTAGCAACCCAGAGACAAACCCGGTGGGCACTAAATGTTTTCTTAGACTGGTCAAAACAAAATATTATTGAAATAAACTTTGCCATGATTAGTCCCGCAGATATAAATAAAATCCTCAGAGAGTACTACAGCACAGTATGCAACAACGATGGCTTAAACAGGTATTTAAATGACCTTCCCCTCAGTCGCAGCATCAATCTGATGACAGATACAGAATTTAATACTGCTAATAACATTTTTAAAGCTGTGGTAAAGCATTATAGAAAAGATGGTCAAGACAGAGCTGAGCACCATGCCCCATTAACCATCAACCAGCTCACTAGATTAAGAAATTTGCCTGCTCTGACACCAGACACAGCCATTGGGCTGGCTAGAAAAGTCTGGATGGATATACAGCTACATTTTGCCCGCCGTGGAAAGGAGGGAGTTAGACAACTGACCACTGACTCATTTGAAATAAAAAAAAAAAACAAAGACGGGCATGAATACCTGACTAAAACTTTTAATGAGCAAACAAAAAACCATAAAGAAATAAATGATCCTACCAAGCAATTGACAAGGGGCTTTATGTTTGCACAGATAAATGATCCTCTCTGCCCAATCCAAAGTTATAAAAAATATCTTACTAAATAAACCCCAAACCATCCTACCTCATTTCTACATCCCAAAAAGGTACATCAATCCATCTTAAATGATATAACAGTCTGGTATACAGCCAAACCAATGGGGATCAATTTCTTAGGTAGCATGTTGCCCCGTATGCGCAAGGAGGCAAGCTTTGAAACTGTTTTCACAAATCATTCACTCTGTGCAACAGCTGTGACTAAATTAAGCAATTCTGGTATGGAAGCAAGGCAAATCATGGCCTTAACTGGCCATAAAAGTGAAGCTTCTCTACAAAGCAATTGTCGGCCCAACATAGAAGAATTTAAAAAGTGGGGCCAGATCATAAGTGGAGAAACATTCAGCACTTCGATGGAATCTGCACTACAAACAGCACTTACAATACTGCAAACTGTGCACAGAGCTCATCCGCAAACACTCCTGACTCCAAAAGTCACCTTGCTGCAGCAATAAACAGCTCTGTACTATCCTTATCATGTGCTGTACCTGATCCACAATCATTCAAAAATCCAGCATCTCTATGAGCTGAAATCTGCATCCACAGTCCAAGAGCAATGTCGAAAATGGCTCCCAAAACAGTGGTGCAAATGCAAAAAAACGCTGAGCCAACGGACATCACGATGCAACATCCAAATGGTGAGAACAATCAATCAGCTTCACAGATACAGCCTAAAATGCCTTCCATCGGCAACTTCATCAACTATGGGACTGTAAACTTCATTTGTAAATAATAAGGTAAGAAGGAAACCACTTTGGTTCTCAAATACAGTAGTAGAAAAGGTCAGAGCCAAAAGGCTGGCCTTCAGGAAATATAAGGGAACACAGCGGGATGAAGATAGGGAGGCATACCAAACTGCCCTAAGGGAAGCAGGTAAGGCAGTAAGGCAGGCAAAGTCCCAAACTGAGGAAACACTAGACGAACAGTAAAAGAAGGTGACAAGACTTTCTATAGATACATTAGTGAAAGGAGAAAGTCCAGAGGGGTATTGCTAAGCTTAATGGAGAAAAGGGAGCATGTGAGGAGGAGGACTCTGTAAAGGCATCTATCCTAAATAGATACTTTGCTCAGTATTTACTGAAGAGAAGGTAGGCAGGGCCCACAGCTCAGCATCATGGACACAGGGGAGGGAGGTGAGCACTACTCCTTTCACAAAAGAAAGGGTCCTACAAGAGCTTGCTAAGCTCAGAGTGGATAAGGCAATGGGACCTGATGGCATACATCCCAGGGTACTTAAGGAGCTAAAGGAGGAACTAGCAGAGCTATTAGCAGAATTGTTTAGTGAGTCTCTGAGCACAGGAGAGGTCCCAGAAGACTGGGAGAAGGGTTTATGTGATCCCGCTCCACAAGAGTGGTAGCAGGAGGAGGTGGGAACTACAGACCGGCTCAGTCTTACCTCAGTAGTGGGCAGATTATGGAGGCACTCCTTAAGGAAAGGATAGTGCAACACCTGGAATCCATAGGGCACAGGATCCAAGACAGCATGGGTTTTAAAAGGAAGGTCCTGTCAAACTAATCTCATAGATTTCTTTGGATTGCAACCAGAGTGGTGGACCAAGTGGGGAGCAGTTGATGTCGCTTACCTTGACTTCAAGCAAAGCTTTTGACACTGTTCCACATAGAAGATTGATAAATAAGCTGGTAGGCCTGGTGGGCCAGAAGTTGGTCAACTGGGTGGCAAACTGGTTGACTGGCAGAAAACAGAGAGTGGTGGTAAATGGTATACAGTCAGAAGAGATGCAAGTCACAAGTGGGTACCTCAGGGATCAGTCCTGGGGCCAGTCCTATTCATCATCTTCATTAGTGACCTTGCAGATTGACTAGAGGGTAAGGTTTGTCTGTTTGCAGATGACACCAAGATCTGCAACAGAGTAGATGAGCCAGATGGGTGGGCAGAATGAGAAGAGATCTAGATAAACTAGCAGAATGGTCAGAAGAGTGGCAACTGGGATTTAATGCAAAGAAGTGCAAAATCATGCACATAGGGAAGAGAAACCCTGAAGCCACTTATAGGCTGGGAGGAGATGCTAGCAGTCACAAAGGAAGAAAGAGACTTGGGCATCATCATCACTGATGACCTAAAATCATCCAAGCAGACCTCTAAAGCAGTAGGTAAGGCTAGGGGTGTTAGGTGTATTAGTAGGGTATCACAAGTCGTAAGAGGGAGGTAATAATCCCTCTGTACAAGACATTGGTTAGGCCCCATCTGGAGTACTCGTGCAGTATTGGAGGCCACACCTTCACAAGGACATTAACAAATTGAGGCAGTCCAGAGAAGGGCAACCAAAATGGTGCAGGGACTGCATCAGAAGACATATGAGGACAGATTAACGGAGCTCAATATGTATACCCTTGAGCAAAGGAGGAGAGAGGTGATATGATCGAGGCATTCAAACACCTTAAGGGCATAAACAAGGTGAAAGAGTCTAACATGTTTAAATATAAGAAAATAGCAGGACAAGAGGACACAGCATGAGATTAGAGGGAGGCCGATTAAGGGGAATGTGAGGAAATTCTTTTTCACAGAAAGGGTGGTGGATGATGGAATGGCTTACTACAAGAAGTGGTGGCTATGAATACAGTGCAGAGCTTCAAACAGGCATGGGATAGGCATAAGGGAGCAATACAAATGACTATGAATAGATAGGTCACTGACAGAGCAAAGGCCGATGGCACATTTATAAGGTAGAAAAAGAAATGGGCAGACTGGATGGGCCTTGCGGTCCTTATCTGCCGTCAACTTCTATGTTTCTATGTTTCTATGTTTCAACCCCCAACCCCAAAAAAAAACTGTGTTGCACATCAAGAAATTAAGAACCCCAGTAAATGTCATATTTTTGTTTTTCTCTAACAGATCAAAGGACAGGAGCTTCAGGGTCACAGCACATCCCACAGGAATATATTTAAAGGAACAGCACCTATTACCTAAAAACAGAGTAAAAAAAACTGGAAAAAAGATTGGTCTAAATACTACGGTAATAACCATATTATCTTAAAAACATTTGCTCAGTTCATAAAACTTTCAAAAGTTAAATAAAAGTGTTCAAATAAAACTGAAAAAAACTGTGTCTCACTATATAATTAATTCTTCAAATATACCTCAGAAATTAAATATTTTATATAAACAGCAGGGACTATTTTTCTGTGTGGAAGAATATTTCTAATAAAATTGTTTTCTTTTTTAGTTAAGCACAGAAATATACAATTTGTAAGTACAAAAATCTACTCAATTTATGATATAATCGCAATAAACCACTTGGAGGATATGGGTTATCGGCAGATTTACCATGGCTGATGAAGATTTACCCACTCCAGCCATGGTAAATCCCCTGATAACCCCCCCCCCCGTGGTTTATTGCTTAAAGAACACCCAGCTTTTTAAAAATCTTACTTGTCTACTACTTTACCACCAGGTATTGGAATCAATTCACTTCTACCAAATTATACACAGTGGTCCATATTTTCAATATGTGGCATACGTTTTCATTTTCACCACTTTACTTGACTCAACTACTAGTCCTAAAAAGCTAGATAATCAGCAGGGCGCCTGTCTGGAAACCAAAAATGTATGCCAGTCAGCTGGGATAGCATTTGAGATTCTTGCTTGTCAGTAGTGTTCCTTGGAAAAAGTTCCAGTACTGTCTTGTTTGGTGCTTGCAGTGCCTATAGACTCATCCAGTAGACTCTGATAAGGGGACTATGCAGAAATAATCTAATAATTTTAAAGGTAATATGAATTTCTGTCAAAATCTAATCTGTGGCACTTCTTTAACTCCAACTGCAAGCACATATTAAGTTATGTTAGTTTCGTTTTGCCATAAAAGGAGAGCAGCAGGTACAAATAAAATGCTTTACAACAGTATTTGGTGAAAATAGCACTCAAATGTTTCCTTTGGCTCATTAAATTCTAACAGACAGGCACACTGGCACACACACAACTCAAAATTGGGATTTCCATTCCAATTCCAGCTGCCTCAAAAAGTCACTGACATTACATAAAGGATTAGGCCACTCTAGGCTCAGCTGCCTGCCTGCCTCAACTAGATATACATTATAATAGTCAGTAGTGGTAAAGGAGTACAAAAATAAATTGCACAATAAAAGTTTGAAGGCAAGCAAAAAGCCAACTTTGAAGCCACCATCACATAAAAAGAACTGTACGTGCCACAATGATTTTTCATAATCATTCAGAAATAGTTTACCACGGTCCACCCTGGCTGGCCTATGAAGGGAACAGATTAAATTTCAGATTAAAGAACAAGTTTAATTTAACTCACTGACCCAATTTGTTGGACTTGGCCATTTCAACAGATGGCTCTCTGTCTCTCCTGACTCAGTCTAGTCTCTCTCTTCTCATCCACTTCTCGATCTCAGGCCTCAGCTGCCTGTTGCTTGTTGTTGCTGCTGGAGTTTTGCCAGTGGCTGCACAGTTTGCTTACCACCACACTGCAGCTGTTGGCCAGCTGCCACCCTGCAGCCCTCCCACCCAACCAAGACACAAGTGTGCCCACATTGCTGGCACTGCACAGCACAGTTTTTTGCTGCTGCCCTGCAGCTGCTTACTGTCCCTGGCCTAATATGGCCTGCTAGTGCCTGGCTGCCCCAACTTGCCCATGCTGCGCTATGGCCCTCATAACATTTAGGCCCACTGGTCTGTCTCTCCGAGTCTGAATCCTCCATCCTCAAAGTCACTCCTCCAACCAGTCCAGTCTCCACAGTGCTCACAGCCACCTCACTGTGCTGCTCTTAGTCTTTGGACTGAATACTGTCACCACTCACTCTCCTCAGGCAGCACTGCAGAGGCACTAAGACAGAGTTTTAAGGGCCCAGATCCCTCTGCTGCCTCCCCAGAGTCAACTCCCCAAATGACCCCAAGACAAGTGTTTTTTCTCTGGACCTGAGCTGTTGGACCATCCACAGGCTACTCTCCAGCTGGCAGCACTCACTGCCTGCTGTGGTCACTCACTGGTGGTCGACTCTCTTCCTCCCTGCTCCTGACTTCTGTGTATTCTCTACACAACACTCCCCTGCTGCTGGACTACTCCCACTCCCTACTCCTTCTAGTCCCACTGCCAACTCCAGTAGTACCATCATCTGGTCAGTTCTGGCCCGCAGACTGCGGTCTCTCCACTTGTCTCTGGTCTTTATCCTCGTCCTCTCACCACTCATTCTCCAACTCCAACTTGTCTTCTGCTGACCCTTCTGGTTAACTTGTGGCTTTGTGCAAACTGAAAATATAAGGCCCTCGCAAGCATAACTGTTAATTAGCCTGCCGCCTCACCCTCAGTCCTCCACTTCGTCTTTCATTGCAGCATGCTGCTGCCCAACAAACAAACTGAGGCTGATGTCCTCATGCAGTGCACACAACTCCTGGTTCCTCCCTCTCTCATTAACTCATTGGATGAGGAGTTGGGGCCAAGAAGCCAGGGACTGGTGGTTGAGTTTTTTCTTTGTCAGACAAAGTTTCAAAACCTACACGCACACAATTTCAATAATTTATTAAAAAAATAAATACTGCTGCTGCAAATCTCAGAGATGAGTTTGGGGGGCCGGAGACTATTGGGTCAGCAAGCCAGCAGAGATGTAGTCACCAATGTGAGATAAACATGAATTCCCTGAATTACGGTTGCAATTCAAGGCATTTGCAACTAATCACAACTGCCTAGCATTGCGGCCCATGATTCTGATGGCCGACAATGGCTTCGGGGTCTGGTCCCCCGATTATAATCTCTAGTTAGACTGCAGGTCTTCCATTTGGCAGCATGGGTCCACAGATGGGCAGGAAGGACATGACATAGCTACACACCTCCCTTTTCCACTTTTCTCCTCATTCAGTCTTTGCATCCATAGCCTGTAATGCTTCAAGGACGGTCTCCCACAAGGGTTCTGCAGTTTGGTGGGCCACTTCAAGAGTACTTGATGGCTTTGCTGGATCCTGGTCCTGTATAGCTGATTTTTGTATCCTCTCCTCCAACTCCCCTTCAGTTCAGACAATCCATGTTTTGTAGGAATCTATCTACTGCTACAAATAATAGCCCCCATGCAAAAAAGTGTGGGCTGTATGCACGATTTGTTCATACAGAGCCTGTGCAACTCCACAACCCAGGACAGGCATGCACTGGACATATTTACCATTGCCAGCCGCCTGTCCACAGCCTTATCCTTCCCTTGGTGTGTAACTGCATGGGGATGGATCATAGCTGTGTGGAGGTGGATTGTGAGGCACAGGCAGGCATCCCACTTGGATGCTTGGCTTGTATCCTGCAGCAGATCCCTGGCAGAACATGTGCTGGGTTCCTTGAGAAGGCATGGAACTCAATTTCACAACACTACAGGTGTGTGCCCAACTGGTTTTCCCCAGCCCTCCCTATCAGCCTAGTGGGCTGGGGCAGTGCTGTGGAGGGGACTCCCGGTCATATCTCATTGTACCTCTCATAATTGTTGTGTCCCTCATCTGTCCCACATGGAAGAGGTACTCCCCACACAGAGATGGTACTCTACATTCAGGCAGTATGATATATATTCATACCAGTCTAAGATGGTAAATACAAAGAATCACTGTTGCAGTATATGACCTGGAGTTTGCAGTGTTTTGAGCACGTATCTCCAGGTTTTAGAGTGTGTCCCTTATTATGAGGGTCAGTGTTCATCACTGTCACTCTATCTTTGTCCCCATGTCAGTGACAAATGGTTGAAGGGTATGCTCCTGGTCCACCATTGCTGGTGGGTTTCCACTAGGGGGGGCACGTAGCAGTAGCAGCAGGTTCTACCCTTGCATAACTCACACCCCCTCACCTGGCACTCCATACCAACTCCATACCTTGGTGAATGGCACAGTGTGGGTATGCCCCAGACGTGCTCCCAGACAGCCCATGGTGCATAACTCTACACTGGGCTCATGAATCAGCTGTGAATGCTGCTGGGGATTCGCTGGAACCCTGCTGCATGGCATTCCAACTTATGGTTGCCTATGTGCATGACATATGCAGTGTGTAAGCAATCCACATTTTTGTGAATAGGACCCAATATAAAAACGTTCAAGTTTTTTAAAGGGTAAAACATAATTTTAATTAGCTGAAACAGTTGAAGAAATGAAGGACTCTAGTACCACGGTAACCATTTTAATGAAAACAGTACTGAATGCAAAGCTTAAAACATTCTTATAACCAATGTACAGTAGCTTTCTCCAGATAACAGGATGCAGCTATATACTGTCACGTGATCAGGAAGAAGAAATTCTAAAAGTTTCTTTAAAGGAGCAGTAGCCATCAACACATATGACAGTGGAACTAGCATTAAACACATTAATTATTATTCAAACCCCAAACCACTGAATAAGTGGAATAAGGCACTCAAGAGGAGGTATTATACCCGATAACATGTCCTGGAGTGATTACAGACCTCACTTGTGCCTCAGGCTGTAAATCCACCCTTCGGAAGGTACTGTGTTATACAGTATAATCTTATGTGTCACTTCCTCTGGTAATGCATTCCACAGCCATTGCTGGGCTAAAAAATGTTTTTATTCATTCTGACAGTCTATGCCCTTAGCTTGAAGCACGGCCACCTGGCTCTGCTATCCTTGATTCTGCTGAACTGTCTGTTCTGATCTAATTTCCATACTCTTTCTCAATTCAGAGTACCTAATTAAAACTGCCCTCTGTCCCTTTTTCTGTAATTAGGACAACTCCAGGTTCTCCAGCCTTTCCTTGTAGTACACATTTTCTAGTTCCTTAATCATAGTTGTAGATGTATGCCGTACATTTTCCTGTTCTGTTATGTCCTTTCCATAATGCAGTGCCTAGACATGCACATTGTACTCCATGTGGGATCTATTTAAGATGAGAAACGGGTTGCAGTGCATCCAGGAGAGTACAGCAGTGCTGGTATGAGTGGTTAACCCAAAGACCAAATGAAAACAAAAAAAAATGCTCTCTGGAAAAACAGACATTAAGATGCCAGATAATGCAAAAAAGTTTTATTTAACTCCCATGTAGAGGACAGCTTATCCCTGCCTCTTCAATCAGAATAAGCCTTTGTCAGGGGGCATGTCAGCCTACACCAACACACCTTTTAAAACCCAACACTTAAAGCCATAAAAATGTCTTACAATAATTGTAAGCTGTACAGAATTATATAAAAATTTTATAGATTTCATAGATAATACAAGCTGTAATAGACTTTCGTCCTTTTGCTTGCCATTAATAGATATTAGAGGCCAAATTTTGTCTCATCGACCATTGCATTATCTAATCTTATTTGAAAGATATTTACATCCTCACTATCACTTCTTGTGAGAGACTATTCCAGAGAGTAATAACCCTTTGGCTATACCAATATCTTCTAGATAGTGTGTTCCATTTATTCAGATGCATTTGTTTAGAGTGCTTTCTGTTGCTGATCCTATCCACATTGAAACTTAGTCCTAGTTCCCACATTAACATATTATCTCTAATTACTTTATGTAACATGCACAGATCACCCCTTATTCTTCTATATTGTAGAGTATATAGATTGAGTAATTTCAGCCTTTGTTTATAAGGTAATGATTTAAGTCCTGGTATAAGCCTTGTAAATCTGTGTTGTACGGCTTCCACCTTCCTAATGTCTTCCTTTTTGTATGGTGACCATACTTGAATGCAATACTCTAAATGAGGCCTAAACAGTGCCACATATAGGGGAAGCAGTACCTCACTAGCTCTACTAGATATGTGCCTAGTGATACAATTCAATAACTGGTTGGCTTTTTTTACCTGCCTCCTACAAAGAGAACTGAATTTCAAATCGTGTAACTGTTACTCCTAAGTCTCTCTCGTTTGTGGTTTCCATTAAGGGATTATTATTTAGGATATATTTGTAGTGTCTGTTCTTAGTGCCCAAGTGCATTACCTTGCATTTATTAATATTAAGTTCTAATATGTTCTGCATAGTCCAAAATGAAATGTGGTTCAAGGCATTCTGTAAATTAATACTGTTTTCTGTAGTGTTCACCACTGCGCCTAGTCTGTAATCATCTGAAATTTGGACATCCAAACATTAGGAGCATTTATTTTTAGTGATGAAACATAAATGTTGAACAAAATTGGGCCCAACACAGATCCCTGAGGCACCCCACTCACCACTCCAGCCCAATCAGAAAGAGATCCATTCACCACCATCCTCTGCATTCTTCCCCTCAGCCAGTTTGAAATCCAGTTAATTTTATTAGTGCTCAACTTTAAGGTTTTAATTAGTTTGATTAATTCAGAGTGGGGTAATTTGTCAAAGTCCTTTGCGAAATGTAAAAGTATTATATCAACTGAATTTTTCATATCTATTTCCCTGTTTGCTCTTTCATAAAAAAACAATAGATTTGTTAAATATGATCTATCCTTACTGAACTCATGCTGATACGGGGCTATATAACCTATAGTTGTTAAATATTGTTGGATATGATCCTTAATTATTGCTTCAAGTATTTTACCCAGTGAGGCTAATTGGTCTAAAATTTTCTGGTCTAGTTCTTACGCCTTGTTTATGAAGTGGCACCACAATAGCTACTTTCCAACTAAGGGGAATTATGCCAGAATCTAATGAGTGTTGGAACACGTAGGTCAAAGGTTTGTAAATGTAGTCCACTAATTCCTTCAATACTCTTGGGTGGATATCATCCGGGCCTGGGGATTTGTTAATATCCAGCTTAATCAACCTTTCATAAATGTCAGTTGGATTAATTAAAATTTGTACTGGTGTGGGTGCTTGATTATTCTCCATAATTGCAATTCCTCAAATACAGTAGATTCATTTATCAACAATTTAGGACACCCCACTGACAATAAGGAGACAGCAGACATCCAGAACAATTACTTTACCTCACTTTTTTCCAATCCTGTTTTGGTTTGGAAAAAACTGAGACAAAGTAATTGTTCTGGATGTCTGCTGTTTCCCTATTGTCAGTGGGGTGTCCTAAATTGTTGATAAATGGACCTACTGTATTTGAGGACCCCCTTATTTTATTAATGTGTGTAAAAAACTATTTTTTGTTATCATTAACTTTGTTTGCAAGATGTATTTCATCTTCAGCCTTGGACTGTTTAATTTTGTTTTTGATATTTTTTGTCAATACTCTGTAAGCTGGTATCAATTGTTGGTTACCATTTTTAATCCTTCTAAACATCTTACTCTTTTTGTTAGTTTTTTATATGAGGTTTCATCCAGCTTGGAGATGTTCTTTTTTTGGAATATATTTTTAGCATTGGTATATGTTTGGATACTACAGTCTTAATTTTTAGTGTTAGCTGGTCCCATTTTCCCTCGACTGACTGATTTCAAAAGCAGTTTCCCAATTCCATTTTTCCATTTCTTCTTTCATGGCAGTAAAGTTTGCTGCCTTGAAATTAAGTTTTTCAGTGGCTCTCTCTCCTGGTTGCCTATAGTAATCTATCACCTTGAACGTAACACACAAGTGGTCGCTGTTACCAATAGGCGCTATTGTATTAACAACAGCCACAATGTCTCCTGTGTTTGTTAGAATAATATCCAGGATTTTATCTTCCCTAGTAGGACTAGTTACTAGTTGGTCCATTCCTAAATAGGCAAAAGCATCCAAATATAATAAGTCAGTTCTGCTTGCTCCACTGTATGATATCCAGTTAATATTAGGCAGATTAAAATCTCCCATGAGTATTATGTTATCAGAAGGATTCAATTTGTTCATGTAATCCAAAAACTTGGTATGATTCTCTATGGATGTTAAGGGAGGTCTATATATTAAACCTATTTTAGTGGGGACTCTGCTATGGGGATAAATTTTAACCTATAGTGTTTCGACACCCTCCACTTATGCTAGCATCTCTTCACATTTTATAGTTTTGTGAACATAAGTAGCCACCCTCCACCCTTTTTATATCTCCTGTTCTTATAATATAAATTAAACCCGGGGATATTTCTGTCCCAATTGTCACTGTCAGTTCCCCATATTTCTGTAATCAAAGCTAAATGAATATCATGTTCATGTAACAATAACGAACTCATCACATTTTTTGGTTAGGCTCCTAGCATTTATCAAGAGTCCATTCCAATTTTGTTTATCTGAGATGATAGTATTATTAGTAGGAAGTGTGATGTTATGTTTGGTGTAACTTAGTTCATATGGAATATTGGACGGGTGATTTCTTTCATATCCTAACATTCTCACACCTGTCCCATTTTCCAGTTTAAATGAAATGATAAAACTTAATTTATTTTTTTACCAAAAATTCTAGCACCAAAATAATTTAGATGTAGTCCATCTGACTTAAAACAGGCTTTGTTAGAAAAAGTGATACAGTTATCCATGAATCCTATACCCCTTGTTTGGCACATTTGGCGTAACCACATATTGTCCCCAGAACCCAGCCCATAAATAAAGACACCCTCCACCCTTTTTATATTTAGATTTTAATAGTAATGTGAGGTTGCTCAGTCTTGGCAATAATTTTACCGATTTGATATGATTTAATAATTCACCCATTCATTTTACATTTTCTTGACATTCCCAATCATCTGCCCATAACTTACATCTCCACTTAGGTGCATACATTACATCATTTCTTATTCTCTTTAATTTAATAGCCAGCTCTCTCACTCTTTTCCTCCCCACCGACGTACACCATGGGGGGGTATCCTGGCCTCTTATTCTTATGTCTTGCACTGGGGGCACGGGCCTACACACCATGCCCTTGCTTCTCCTTTCCTTTCCTTTCCTTTCTCTTGCCGTCCAGCTTCAGCAATCTCCGTCTTCTTTACTGAGATTCCTTTCCCAGTGTCACACTGTGCTCCACCTTCCACAGTGCCCTACTTCCTTGCTTTGGGTGGGTGAGTGGGAAATTCCTTATGGAGCAAATTGTGACCTCTCTCTGGCATGCAGCCCCTTTTTATTGCTCCTTTCCACACCCCCTTTCCTTTTGTCCAATCATTCTTCTTCCTCCCCTTTTCCCCTTTGTTCTCATGCCCCTCCCTCTTTGTGATGCCTTTGCACTGCCCCTTTTCCTACTTAGCCCTCCCTCCCTCTCGCCCCTCCCTCCTTTGCTGAGCCTCACCTTATTGCCTGGTCAGGGCACAATGGGTCCCGCCCATTTAAAGTGGGCAAGCCTCTTTGTCCCCAGAACCCAGCCCATAAATAAAGACATGGACTAATAATGTGAGGTTGCTCAGTCTTGGCAATAATTTTACTGATTTGATATGATTTGATAATTCACCAATTCATTTTACATTTTCTTGACATTCCCAATCATCTGTCCATAACTTACATCTCCACTTAGGTGCATACCTTGCATCATTTCTTATTCTCTTTAATTTAATAGCCAGCTCTCTCACTCTTTTCCTCCCCCCGATGTACATCATGGGGGTATCCTGGCCCCTTATTCTTATGTCCCGCACTGGGGGCACGGGCATACACACCGTGCCCTTGCTTCTCCTTTCTATTAGTCCACCTCCTGCTTGCGATTGATGGTGGGCTTCCCCCCAGAAACAAATCTTGTTTGTTTCCCTTCTCCCTTTTTTTTTTATCACCGTGCCATCCATGCTTCGATTGCACTTGACATCTCAGCATTGAACATGGCTAAGCCAAGCCCCGACAAATGCACTCCGTCCCCTCTGTAGTATTCATCCACTTCCTCTATGATTCCATGTTTAATTACCATTCCCCCATATTCTAGAACAATCTCCCTACCCTCGAATTCATACATTTTCTAGCCCTGTCTATGCCCTTGTGGCGCTCTCTGCCTGTCTCCACACCCTCCTAGGGGTGATTTCTGACCATGCTAATTCAACCTCCGGCCACCATGTTTTGATTACTTTAACATCATGCTCTGTCTGATAAAAGATGTCCAACCAGGGCCTTGTTCCCAAGTCATTGTCCCCAAGGTGTATTACAATCAGGTCTGGTTGCTGATGGTCCTTCCTGATTTCCCTCAGTTCTGGTAGCAGCTGTGCCCATCTCATGCCCCGTAGGCCTTTCCACACCAGCCTTATCGTGTCAACATCCAAGTACAGCTGTTTCCCCCCCTTGCCTCTGGGCTGTCCATCTTTCCGCCCAGTGCACAAATGAGTGCCCAGAAATCCATGCCTTGAGCTTCTTGGATGTACCTGGTTGATCAAAGCATAAGCATGAGACTTTTTCCAATGTCTCTACCCTTCTCTCCCCCCTTCTTTCTTTTAGTACCTGCTTGTGGGAGGAAAAGAAACATTTTAGCATTGTACTTCTCTTATGTATTTTTTATAGCATCCTGATGATCATCTTCCCCTCTCTTTAATCTCTTCGGCCCCCCTGCCCTGTGCAGACATCAAAGAGGTTGCTCCAGTCCTAAACGAATGAGAAGAATAGACCCCTGTTGGCTCCCCAATAAACTGAAGCACCTTGCCCAGTACTGCTTCCACCTGGTACCCAGATACAGGCCTGCCATCATCATGTAAAAATATTCTTCCATTACCTTGGTTTTTCCAGTCTGCCGCATATGCGTGCAGGGCCATTAATGGGCAAATGGCTTTATTTTGTTGTGCCCACAAGCACACCTTCCTCCCCTGCTTCGTCTGGTCTGCCTTGGACTCCTGCAGGTTAACTGTTATAGCCTCCTCTTGCCACTCCATGTCTTCCCACAGTAGGCCCCCTCCTTCTGCTTTCTTGCTGTGCCCCACTATTTCGCTCAACCTGATGGCCCCACTGTACATGGTGGCGTATAATGCCTGGAATACCGTTGTCTCCCTAGCAGACCTGCAGATCTGCTGTAAGGCCCCTACTAGGTGCACCAGCAAACATTCTGTTATCGGCTTCCTGCTGTCCTGCCTCCTTCCTGTTCTCCTCATCCAACCCTGCATCATTCTTCTAATGAGGTTAGTCTTTGTGGGGTTCTCCCACCCTCTTAATGTGCAGATTTGCCCTATGGCTGCTAAATGCACTCCCATGGTTGAGTGCGCAATTCTCTAGCTCCAACCCTTAACTATGAATTGTGCCACTTGCTCCCCTGTTACCGGACCACTTACCTGCCTGTAATACTCATCTCGGAACTTTTGAAAGGCCCTCCAGGAGGTTTCATATGCTCTCAGGGTCCGAGGGGCCCAGGAGTTGTGAAACAATGCCTCAGCTCCCCCAATCCAATCTCCCATATGTGATCCGGAATGGCAGTCTGCTTTGTTTCTGCTCCAGGTGCAAAGGTCCTGAACTTGTCCATCTGCAATCAGGAGAGGCAATCAGCTATCATGTTGTCCACTCCATTGATGTGTTTCTCCCTGAAAGACATATTCAGGGGCAAACCCTGCCACACCATTCTGCTCAAGACCCTCATGACCTTGTCAGACTTTGTCCTCTTTGTGTTCAATACTTCCATGACTGCTTTGCTATCACTCCAAAATGTGACTTGCCTGTTCCTGAGGTCCTCCCCCCATACCACCATCGCCACCCATATTGGAAATATTTCCAAAAAGGTGATGTCTTTTGTCACCCCCCCTTGTTTCCATCCCTGTGGCCACGGTTCAGAGAACCATTCCCTTGGAGGTAGCTTCCCATCCCTATACCCCCTGCAGCATCTGTATAGAGCTGCAAATCCATGTTATATACCCAGTCCTCCTGCCAGAATGTGCGCCCGTTATATTCTTGTAGAAATTGCTCCCATTCTGCCATGTCCTTCCTAGTCATCCTGCTACTGTCCTCCAAGTGGTGCGGTTTTGTGGCCCCCCTCGTAGCCCATGCCAGATGCCGTGTAAACATGCATCCTGGCGTGATAGCTCTAGATGTAAAGTTTAAATGGCCCAGCACTTGCAGAGCCTGTTGCAGTCTCACTCTCCTGCACTTTCTTACTGCCTTCAGTAACTCTTTCAGCTTCCTTACCTTTTGTTCGGGCAGATGAAACAATTCTTTTGTTGCATCTAATTCTAGCCCCAAGAACTCAATAATGCGACTTGGCCCCTCTGTCTTGTCTTTGGTTAGGGGCATTCCTAATTCCTGGCACAATCTCTGGAATTTCCTGAGCATGTCTTGAGTCTCTAACTTACCCTCCCCAATGAAAAGAAAATCATCCAGGTAGTGCACTACTGCTGTGTACCCGAATCTGCTCTGAAAAACCCACTGTAACCAGTTGCTAAACATCTCAAACATTGCACAGGCTATTGAACACCCCATCGGCATGGCATTATCGAAGTAATACTTTCCTTCCACCCTGAAACCCAATAAGTCCCAGTCCTCCGGTCTAACTGGTAACAGGCGAAAAGCTGACTTTATGTCTGTTTTCACTATCCATGCTTCCTGCTTCGTTCTAATCAGTCTTACTGTGTCCTCCAATGTGACGTACGTGACTCTGCTATCTTCTTTCCCTATGGCATCATTAACCGAGTCCTCCTCAGGGTAAGACAGGTGGTGTATTACCCTATATTCCCCCTCCTGCTTTTTCGGGACCAGCCCCAGTGGAGAGACCCTCAATCTGGCCAGTGGCAGTGCTTCGAAAGGGCCTTCAACCCTCCCGGCCCTTATTTCCTCCCCAATTTTCTTGGTCAACACCTCCTCCTTTCCTCTTACCGATTTCAAGTTATTTGCCACCATCTGTTTCTTCTGGCCTTTGAACCGTAAACTAAAACCCTTTTTATAAAACCCTCCCTTAATGTTTCTGCCACACCCTTATCCGGGTATGCCCCCAACCATTTTTCCATCCTTCCTATGTTTATGGGAGTCCATGCCCGCTGTATGCCACTCCCCCATCTCCTTATGTGTCCTGATGTTGTGATTGATAGCCTTGCCATTTCCCCGTTCCCCTACCCCTGTTTCCCCTCCCCCACTGTTGCCCATGAAATGGACTCTGTCCATTCCGAAAGGCTGTCTGAGGGACGCTGTCCTGATTGCCTGTCCCCTTTTCCCAATTGTATCTACACCGTGCCGCTGGGTGGTGACCCCCACACTTGGAACGTACGTGCCGGAAACGGCAATTTGGCCACGAGCAAGCTGCTGTATTGTATCCCCAGCATGCCTTCATTGCCGCTGCCGCTCTTTTGTCCCCTTCTGTGTCTTTGTCTGTTGGGCCTGTGTAAATTTCCAACCACAGATCTATGTGCCTGGCATCCCATTTCACATCCCGGAAATTCGCCATTCTCTTCCTAAATTTTTCATCATACCTTAACCAACTATGCCCCCCTTTTTGTATGCATTTTTTATGATGAGGGAATAGGTTAGGAGGGGTATGGCTAAATCAGCCCACTTTTCAATTACTATGGCTGTGAAATACGTAAAGCCCGTAGACCAATTGTCCCACGTTTTCCCTTTCCAGGTTTTGTCCTCATCTTCCTTTTTTAGCAGCACTACTGCCACTGCCATGTCTTTCAAAGCTATCTTTTTCTTCATATTTTTCCATGCTATCCACATTTGCTAAAACAAAATCCATCTACATATTCCCCTTTCCATATCTTCTCTTTTACCGCTGTAGGCACATGGTCGGCTAGCTGCACCCCCAGAGCTCCTACCTCCTTTTGTACTTCCTGATTATTCCCCATCCCCCTCCCCTCATCCCCCCTCCCTTTTAGTTCCCCCAGCGCCTTTTCAAATGGACTAATCCCATTCTCTATCATGTTTTTTAACATCTGTGCAATATATTCCTTTATACTGCTCTCCATTGACACCCCTTGATTACCTGTTACAATCATCTGCAAGGGGCCTGGCCCCTCCTTCTGTATTCCTGGTCCTTGTGGACAGCTCATCTGTGGCGGTGCTGGTGCTACCGCTGGTATTGGTGGAAAGGTTTGGCAAATCAGTACCATTGGCTCTGTTGCTGTCCCTGGCCCGGGGGCACTGTCTGGACTCAGGTCCAGTCTCGGGATCTCCGGGGAAGGTGCCCGTGGCTCCACCACTTGTATCACCGTACTGTGCCCCCTAGTGGTGACCCATGGTGGCACCCTTTTGTTGGTCTCCTTTTCCTTCCCCATCTTC
Source organism: Neoceratodus forsteri (assembly GCA_016271365.2). Taxonomy (NCBI): domain Eukaryota; kingdom Metazoa; phylum Chordata; order Ceratodontiformes; family Ceratodontidae; genus Neoceratodus; species Neoceratodus forsteri. The sequence goes on along the minus strand of JADMNL010000034.1, from coordinate 10,938,454 downwards.
CCCTTCCTTTTTGTACCCTTCTCTACCACCTCCGGCTCTGCCACCTCCAGTAACCGATTTGCTTTCTCCACCAAATCCATCACCACCTTGAAGCACTCTTCCTTGTTGGGCTTTGTTTTTCTTGGCACCATTCTCTTCCATATCTAAAATGATGACACATCTATTAACACAATAATCCATAGCTTTTCATTTGTCCCCTTCTGCTGCATTGCCATAACTGTCCCCCATCTCCCATTTTTTTTTTCTTATCCCAGCCCCTGCTGGCCTTCCTCTACTGTGCCCTACTGTTGTCCCCATCGTGGACCCTTGTGCCATAGCCCTGGTAGGGATGGATCCTCTCCACAGCCTCCTGTCACCCCGGCCTTCCGTACACCTCCTTTCGTCATGATCCCTCTTATTTTTAAAAAAAAAAAACCTTCCCCCTGCAACTGCATCGCCAGCCTGGTGGCCCTGCTAGCTCCTTTAAACTTTGTCCCAATGCTCTGCCCACTTCCTTTCCTGCTACTGGCTCTTTAGAAAGAGAAACCGGCAACTTCTGAAACACAGAAGCTATAAGGATTAAACCCAGGTCTGCTGCATGTAACAAGCCCATTCACAGCCTGTGACTTTATTAAACCCAGGTCTGCTGTCCCCTTGAGCCACGGTAGCCACTCGTTTTTGCACCCCCCCCTTCGTGTAGCATCTTCCCAGGCTAAGCACCAGGACCAGGCCCTGAATTTTGTTGTTGTATGGCTGAGAGTATGGCTGTTGTATCGTGGCCTCATGCCCTGCCTAACCACAGGGTCCTCGTGCTCCCTTCCCACACTGCTAATGCCCCCCCACATGGCAATGACGTCATACACCATCCCACGCGGTCAGGCCCCATGGCGCTATCTCCTCCTCCCTTTTCTTGCTTCCCCAGCCGCACTTTTCCCTTGTAACATGCCTTTCTGGTGTCCCTGCCTTGCTCTGTTATTCTGCTCCTTGTCCTCCTTCTGGTGTCATCCTGGTAATCCCCTTCTCCTCCCTTTGGGCACGCTCGGTGCCTCCATTCCTGCGCTCCCATCCTGTCCCCATTTCTCTATTTTCAGGCCTTGAGCCCTTGTCTTCTCCACTTTCTTTGTGCCTCTCAGTTCGATCCTCCCCCCCCACGTGGCAATGACGTCAGACGCCATCGCCATGCAGTCAGGCGCCATTTGGTTTTCTGCTCTTTCTCTCCTTGCCCTCCAGTGTCATTTGAACCCCTTAGCCTGCCCCTAAGGACTCCCTTGTTTCTCATTCCCTGCCTTCCCAGTCATGCCTGAGTCCCTCCAAGCCCACACCAGCTTCTCCTGTCATGGTATTCCAAACCCTCCTTTCACCCATCGAACCTTCTTTTTTCCACCCCCCCAACGCTCATTCCTTTCTGTTGGTTTATGCTCCTCCCTCTGCTTCGTGCTTTCTCTCAGCCCCTTTTTGTGTCACACACTCCCCTGCTCCACACCGGTGGTCACCACCTCGAGGCAGCTAGCGCCTCGCTTCACCATTCCAGCCTCCTGGCACCACTCCATCTCAGCTGCACGCTCGCAGCCCCTACCCACACATCTCTTTCTTTCTGCCTCACCTAGCCACTGTGCCTTTTCTTCTTGCTTTGACTATACTTCCTACCTTTCTCACCATGGCCATAGCGCTGCGCCCTCATGCTGCATCATGATCCAACTGTCTCTGGCCTCATTGCCCTGTTATCTGCAGCCCATATCACCACACTTCAACACAGCCTTTTACAACATGCCTCAGATACCTACTAGTAGCATTACATTTCGTATGTTATGGCTCTCGCTCTCTTTCTTTCTTAACTCCGTTATTCCTGTTGTCCTCCCATTGATGTTCCTCCAATTCTACCAAAAACTCCTTTCCACCTTATTCCTTTACTTACTCTCTTACTTAAAACTCCTTCCTTTAACTTTCAAATACAATCCAAATGCCCAATGGCGTTACCATAGACTGAACGTGCTTCCACAGAGAGTAAGTGTATGAGAACCAATTGTGACCTCTCTCTGTATACAGCCCCTTTTTTTTCGGCTCCTTTCCACACACCCTTTCCTTTTGCCCAATCATTCTTCTTCCTCCCCTTTTCCCCTTTGTTCTCATGCCCCTCCCTCTTTGTGATGCCTTAGCACCACCCCTTTTCCTCCTTAGCCCCTCCTCTCCCCTCTCGCCCCTCCCCTCCTTTTGCTGAGCCTCACCTTATTGCCTGGGTCTTGGGACAATGGGTCCCACCCATTTAAGGTGGGCAAGCCTCTTTAAACTCCATAACTGATTTGTTTTTTAAGGCATTTCTTCCTATAGCGGGTAACATGCCTGAAATTATGATTTCCCCTTTTTTTATTGAGTACCCTATCTATAATATTTAGGTACTCCTATTGCACATGGAACAGATTTTGAGAAGGCAAATCATTAATGCCCATATGTAACAGTAGTAGGGGTTCAGTAGTATTTTCTAAGAGTCCATCAAGAAGTTTCAAAATATCTTTTACTCTAGCACCCAGAAGTGTGCTTACTGTTGTATTGGCTTTTCTCCCATGACAGACTACTGTATCCACACCTCTAACTATTGTATCGCCTGTTACCACAATGTCACTCTGTTCTAATGATGTTGATGTTATGGGGTTAACAGAGGACCTTATATCAATTAAGTCACTGGTATGGGGTATTACAGCTTGTTTAAATGGTTCTATTACATTTTGGTAGTATTGGTCTACATTTATGCTAGCTAGAATATCATAGCTATTAGATAGTGGTAAGGGCGAAGTGTAATCTGTTTGCGCAGTATCACTAGCAAAAGAAATCACCTCATTATTTACAATAGAATCACAAATCAGGTTTTTAGGCTCTTGTTCAGCCATGGTTATTCGAAGAAAACTGGTACTAAGTAATGCCTCATCTATGAAATTCTCCAAGGAGCTAATTTACTTTTGCTTTTCCAGTCTTAGTTTTAGTTCTTCTATTTCCTTCTGAAGCAAACTAATCAAAAGACATTTATCACAAGTGAAGTTTAAACAGGGTGTTTCATTGGTGTACATATTGCATTGTGTATAAACTTTCTGTTTAGCTGCTTTCCCCCTTTTAGCCTTGTTTTGGGACATGATAGCGGCAGTTGCTTTCCCTTATTACACCTAGAAACTGGAATTACCTTAATCTTTGGTGAATATCTTTTATAGTGCCCACTGGTTTTTCCTTCTAGGCCTCAGTGTCCTCAGCGGACGCAGCAGCCACGCGCAGACACGCATGTGTCTGCGCGCATCTCTGCACATGATGATGCTCACCCTGCTCACTGCAGGGTCGAGTTAAATGCCCAAGATAACCCCAGAAGTGAACTAAGGGTCACGGAGATTGCAATGTTGCAATACAACAACAAACAGTTGTTTTAGCCTAAAATGCAATTATCCTGTGCGTCTGCCACTCATGCGTGGCCCAGGCACAGATAAATGTGATATTCTGTTATATTTAAAATGGTATAGAAACATAGAAACATAGACTTTGATGGCAGATAAGGACCGCTTGGCCCATCTAGTCTGCCCATTCCCCTACCTACAGGATAGGCCACAGATCCTAGTTAACCAACAGCCTATTTCTTCCTACCCCCCACAAGAATTGCCTTATGTCTGTCCCATGCATTCTTGAATTCTCCCACAATTTTAGACCCCAACCTCCTCAGGAAGGCTGTTCCATGCATCCACTACCTCTCTGTGAAATAATACTTCCTCACATTGCCCTGAACTGCCCTCCTTCTATCTTTAAATTGTGTCCCCTTGTTCTTGCAAGTCTCTTTTCTGAAAGATGCTACCCTCTTGGACTTTGTTGATTCCACTGAGGTACTTAAAAGTTTCTATCATGTCCCCTCTCCCTTTCCTCAAGGGTGTACATATTAAGCTCCTTTAGTCTCTCCTCATATGGCTTCTCTTGCAGACCCTGCACCATTTTAGTTGCCCTCCTCTGACTACCTCTATCCTGTCTATGTCCTTGTGGAGATGGGGTCTCCAGAACTGGACACAGTACTCCAGATGGGGTCTCACCAACTGTCTGTACAGAGAGGATAACAACTTCCTGTTTTCTCTGCTGATGCCTCCCCTATCATCCCAGTATACCCCCAGCCTTCCCTACTGCCTTCTCACATTGCTTACAACCTTAAGGTCATCTGATATGATTACCCCAGGTCCCTTTCCTTTTTGTTGTTGTTACCACTCTCCATCCATTGTGTATTCTTCCCCTGGGTTCTTGTTTCCCAGGTGCATTATTTGCACTTTTGCATTGAATCCTAGCTGCCATACTTCTGACCATTCCTCCAACCTTGTCAAGTCCCTTTCATCCTTTTCACGCCTCCTTGTGTATCAACCCTGTTGCAGATCTTTGTGTCATCTGCAAAGGCATACTTTTCCTTCAGTCCTTCTGCAATGTCACTGATGAAGACATTAAAAGGACTGGACCAATATCGAACCCTGCGGTACCCCACTAGTAACCCCTCTTTCTTCAGAGTGGACTCCATTTACAATTATCTTCTGTGTCCTGTTGTGCAGCCAATGTTTTACAGGCTCCACCTGGGATCACTCCCAGGCTGGTTAATTTGACTATTAATCTTGTGTGGGACTGTGTCAAATGCCTTGCTAAAGTCTAGGTAGGCCATGTCCACAGTCCCTCCTGGTCTACTACTTTGGTCACCCAGTCAGAGAAATCTATTAGATCTGTCTGGCATGACCTTCCCGCCAGAACCCATACTGCCTTGGGTCCTGTGCTCCACTGGCCTCTAGGTACTCAACTATTCTTTCCTTCAGAAGTGACTCATCACTTTCCCTACCACAGAGGTCAGACTGACAGGTCTGTAGTTTCCTGCCTCTGTCTTGGTCCCACTTTGTGAAGGGAATCACATCCGCCTTCCTCCAGTTCGGGTACCACACCATCCTCCATGATTTATTAAAAAAGAGTAGCCAGTGGTTTCCCTAGTTCCTCCCTTAATTCTTTTTAGAATTCTGGGGTGAATTCCATCAGGACCCATTGCTTTGTCCACCTTCAGTTTAGGAGTTCTGCAACCCTTTCTTCTGTGAAAGGACTGCTTGACCCCCCTATCAAGAGTGCTTCTGTTAATTGGATTAGGCACTTCTCCTCCTCTTTTGTGAATACTGAGCAGAAATATTTGTTCAGTATCCTGCTTTTCACTGTCCCCCTCTGCCCACCCACCTTCTTATCTCTATTCAGCCTCACTATCCCTCCCTTTGTCTTTCTTATGCTCAGCTGATGTACCCATAAAAGGTTTTATCCCTTCTTAACTGAGTTGGCTATCTTTCTTCCAGTTTGGGCTTTGCTATTCTGACTTCCCTCCCTGCTTCTTTCTGCCTTAACTGGTACAGCTTTCTGTCCTGCTCCTTCTGTGTTTCCTTATACTTCCAGAATGCTATCTTTTCTTCCTGACTTTCACAGCCACCTCTTTTGAGAACCATAGTGGCTTTTCTTTCATCTTGATTTGTTTATTTGCTTCACACAAGGCTTGTTGCCTCTGTGATGCTTGATTTTGATTCCCCATTGTTGCTCCACACCTCCTTCTAGCCCTGTTTGCTAGTGCTTTTCTAGAGGCACTCTCCATCTTGCCAAAGTCAGCCCTCCTAAAGTCCAGTACCCTCACTTTTGTATGACTTGACTCTGTAGCTGAGTTTAACATGAACCACACTGTTTGATGGTCACTTGTCCCCAGATGGCTACCCATTTCTAGATCTGAGATCCTCTCACTGCCCCCTTGAGAGTATGAGGTCTAAGATTGCTCCCTCATGAGTGGGTTCTGAAACTAGCTGTCTAAGGCCTGTCACCTGTAGGGCATCAAGAATGGCCCTGCTCTTGGATGTGGCTGCAGCAAATGTGCTCCAGTTAACATCTGGCATATTCAGGTCTCCCATCAACAGTATCTCCCCTTTCTCTGCCATTCTAAGAATGCCTTCTATCATATCCTTGTCCATTCCTCCCCTGACATGGGGGTCTGTACACAACCCCTGTGCGGATTGTAGTGCCCTTTCCAGTCTCCAAGGTGACCCACAGTGCCTCCTCTCCTCCCTGTTTACTCTTTTGTTCAGTTGCTTTTATCCCTTCCTTTACATAGAGAGCTACTCCTCCCCTCTTCTCCCCTGCCTGTCTCTCCTGTAGGTTATTGTCCCTGGTATGTTAACATCCCAGTCATGGTTCTCTGCGTACCATGTTTCTGTGACTGCTACGATATCCAGGCATCCTCTTCCATCAAGACCACCAGCTCAGGGAGCTTGTTGCCCAGACTACGGGCATTGGTACTCATTACCCTCCATTTCCTGATGGCCTTACTCCCTTTTGCCCCATCCCTGTCCTTCTTGCCTTTGTCATTTTCTCCATTTACCCCTGCCCTTCTCCCTATCGACACCTCTATGTTGGTGTTTGCTGCACTTACTACCATGATTATTTGGGGGGGCTAGGATTTCCCTGCTCCTTTCCAGTGCCTCCCCTTGGCTAGTTTAAAAGCTTGCCAATGAAGCATTTAAACCTATCATCTAGGATCCTGGTTCCCCTCCTAGACAGATGCAGCCCATCATGCCAGTATAGGCTTGCATCACTCCAGGTGGACCCCCAGTCCCCAATGAAGCCAAATCCCTGAGCTCCACACCAGTTTTTCAACCACTGATTGAAGCCCATGGTGCGGAACACCCTAGCCTCTCCTATGCCATAGATGGGCAGCACCTCCGAGAAGGTTACCGTGCGTGCTACTTGACTAAGGCCCCTCCCCAATTCCACAAACTCTTCCTGCACTTCTCTAATCCCTTTCTTAGCCAGATCATTTGTCCCTAGGTGGACAATGACATCCTGCTCTCTCCCCTGTGCAGCTGCTCTGGCAATCCTGAGGATTCGCTCCCTGTCCCTCCAAGCCATGGCACCAGGCAGGCACCTTACCTCCTTCTCCCCTTCCTCCCCCAGTTCTACCTTCCTAACAATGGAATCCCCCACCAGGAGTTGTTTCCTTCCCCTGCAGGGTCCCCTGCCACCCTCCTGTGGGTCTCCTTTGTGGAGGTTCCCAGCATCTTCCTTGGTCTCCACTGCGGGTGCCTCCATAGAGGAACCACACTTTTGCCAGAATGGCATAGGAATTGTGGAAAGGTACAACTTGAGGGATGCACCTCTGTTCCACCACCCTCACCCTCCCTGAGCCCACTGTGGTCCAATTGCTCCTCTTTCTTGGCAACCTCTGAGGCAACGGCAGTGGCACTGGTGGTCCCTGGATGGAAGAGGAGGTCCCACAAATCCTGGCCAACTCAGCCTGGAGATGAGCAACCTCCTCCCTCGGCCCAGAGAGGTGCCTGCAGATGGGACAACCCCGCATCCTCCAGAAAGTCTCCCGGAAGACTGCTGCTCCACAGCCACTGCACTGCAGCACTCCAATCATGTCTTATTTCTGGCCCCTTAACTGTTTGCAATCCTTGCTCTTTCCTCCATTTTTTTTCTCTCTCTCTCCTTACTTTCTGCCTGTGTGCCCTTTAAGCTCCTGATTGTCCTGTTCTGAGACAAGAATATCCTATATTTCTCAGTAGACCACTTACAGTGCTTGCTCAGAGGCAGACCTCCAGCAGCTAGAGGGGGCCGGAGAGCTACTCTTGCCCTTCTAGGATGGTGGGACTTTGGTGGTTCTGTGATCACTCACTTCCTGCTCCCAAACAGGAAGTTCCTGTTGTCAGTCAAATCCTGTGCCTATAAAAATAAAACTAGCTTTAGGTGGGGGGGTGGAGGGGAGGGAAGGAGGGCAATATAGTCCCAGTAGAGAAGTTCAGTCAGTAGCTCCCTTTTTATCAAGTATGTAGTTCTAACTAACTCCAGTGAGAACTACGTAGCTCTCTTTCTGCTTCCATTTTAATTTGGCAGGTCTCCAGTGGAAAAAAGTGCCTTAAACGCTTATAGTATATGCAAACAAGTTTAAAATATAGGCTCTTGTTCCCCAGACACACACTAGTACTCCTGATAGTGGTTGTATAACTTGCCCGCTCACTGCAGGGTTGAGTTAAATGCCCAAGATAACCCCGGAAGTGAACTAGGGGTCACAGAGATCACAATGTTGCGATACGACAACAAACAGCTGTTTTAGCCTAAAATGCAATTATCCTGTGCATCTGCCACTCGTGCATGGCCCAGGCACAGATAAACATGATATTCTGTTATATTTAAAACAGTAGCTCCCTTTTTATCAAGTATGTAGTTCTAACTAACTCCAGTGAACTATGGCGCTCTCTTCCTGATAGTGCTTGTATACAAAAATTCCCCAATCCATATACTGTATATTATACAATGGCTTAGAAAATACTGCATCCTGATTGGCTGGCAGCCATGATTTACAATGTGTAAATCATACTATCAAGAAGTGCTAGCCGGTGGCATCTGGAATGCCCCCTACTTTAAATCACTCTGACCACCCAAAAAGCTGCAATGTTGCCCTCTCGGTAAAGGGCATAACAACAGAAACCATGGGCTGGATTTTTGAAAAGGGACACAGGGCTTGCATTCAGCCCTGTGCCACAGGACTTAGAAATCTGCAGTGTGCCAACCCTCTTTGCCACAATTGTACCCGAATCTCCATTCTTGTATGCAGTTGTGACAGTTTCCATGATGTACGGCAGCTTGCACCAATGCTCTGGCACAAGCACTGTTACTTTGACTTCCAGGGGTGGCACATGCTAGCCCACAAAACTGTGGTCTAAGGTGTGGCAATCAGCACAAGGGATGGAAAATCTCGATCATTGACAGGGAATGCCGCAAGCCCCGTGCGTCACATGTTTGACATACCATGGGCTTGCAGCATTTCCAGAGCATTGAAAATCCAGCCCCATGAGTTTCAAACATTTACCAACATCCAAAGTGCTGCACCAGCAGCCCCTAAATCCACCATAAATACCACAAAAACTATTTTTTATAAAAATCTATTACACTTCTTAAATGAGTAAAACAGTAAATGAAGGCCAAGCTAAGATCATGGCATCTCTCTACACCATGCCATGTTCAGCACTACAACCTCAGCTGCCACCCCTGAAATCCACAGTTCCTCAAAGAAGTTGTCAACAAGCCCGAGCTGTGAGAATGTATTATGCATGCACTATTCACATTCTGCATCTGCTGCATCTATTCACTACACTGTCATCACAATGCACAAGCACATTCATGGCACAGTGGCCCTGTGTGATGTGACACTGATAGTAGCAGGAGAGTGACCAAGGAAAAGATGAGAGGAGGACAGGTTAATGCAAGGCTTAGGTGCGGTGTTTGAAAAAATTGGCACCCACTCACTGACAGTCAATAGTAAGCACAGTTAAGTAGTTAGTCGAAAGAGCGGGAGATGCCAGTGAGGTTTCTACTCAAAGTAAATTTTTCTTGACATTAAGCATCCATGTGGCATGCAGCTTCTGAAGTGCTGTCACCATTTGTCATGGTCACTATGTCTTCCACCTAGCAACACAGAACTATTTTATCTGACACAGTAAAAAATGTAATAACAATGATTTAAACTGAAAAAAAATGTTTTCTTTCTCACAGAAACTAAAAGGGGACATTGTATAATTGTAATATATCACTAGAGAGCGTGGGTGATGGCAGGATTTTCCCATGCCTGGTGTGGTTTCCTCACTCGGCCTGTGGCCTCATGTACAAACCCCCACACCAGGTGTGGGTAAATCCTGCCATCACCCACACCTTCTCATGGTATATTGCTTAATTATACAATGGCTCAAAAAATACTCTTTCCTGATTGTCTGGCTGGCACAATTTACATGTTGTAAATCGTGCTATCACCCAACAGGAAAGAGTACCAGCCAGCCACATAAAATGCCCACCCAGTATCACTCCGACCCTCTCACATAAAAACTACTAGCCACCTTCTCTGTGAAATAGGCTCCCTTGCCACATTCCTGAAACCATGGCAGCGGCACTCCCTGGAACACTCGCTCTGTTTCCATCAACAAGTAATTCCTCAGTAAAATAGAAACAAAAACATGTCATCTGAAACCTATCTTCAAACGTTTCACACATGCTGAACAAAGCAAAGGCTTTCTTATTTAAAACTGAGGGTTAAAACTTAGAGATATCACTGCCAAAAAGCTGACTTGTAATACTGGGCATGCGCCTATGCACATGCATAGCCGCATAACCATTATAATGTCATGGCTTTTCAAAAATGATTTTTGGAAGTTTTAGCCCTTGTTTTAATAAATAAACACTTTTCTACTTTCAGCATTCATGAAGGCCTTCAAATAACTGATTTACTCAGCAGGGATGGTGGAAGGTGACCACAAGCCATTCAGGGCTTCAGCTGTCTGGTGGCTGACACACAGCCAGTTAATCTCGTTACTTAAAAAAATATAAAAAATACAATTGATGCTCTCAGGACCTGTCTTGTGCTGTGCACCCAGTAACTCACCTGCAGCAGATGGGGTAATAAAAAAATCTAAAACTTCACATGTTGTTCTCTTTGGCTAAACATGTGGGGGAATATTCTACCAAACAAAAGGGAACTATGTTTTGTGGCGCAACAATAAATTCCATAAAAAACATTGTAAAAGGCAAAAAATTGTGTTTCTATTGAATTTTATGTTACATAAGTTTATGTGGGGGGCCACTGTATAATCGCAATATACCATGACAGGGTGTGGGCAATGGCAGGATTTACCCATGCCTGATGTGGCTTCCTCACTCAGCCTGCTGTCTTGTGAGCAAACCACCACACCAGGCATGGATAAATCCTGCCATCACCCACACCCTGTCATGGTATATTGCTTAATTTGATTGCAGTTGCTTAAAACTGTACATATGAAGGGCAACCCCTGATTCTGCTAAATTAATACACCTCTACCATCAAACAAAATACCCATAAGAAAGCTGAGGGTGTGATGTTGGGATCTGCCAATCAGAGTAGTACTGAGAACCAATTGGCAAAGATGATAAAAAGAAGTAGGGGGAGGAATATGTAGAAAGGATGGGTAAGGAGTAAAGAAAGAAGTTAGTGGAGGAAAAGTGGGTGGGAGAAAAGAATGAGAAAAGGTGAAACAGACTGATAGTAAGATGAGACCTGGGTTGGACTACCAGATGCCAGAACTACTAGTCCTTTGCGCCATCTGATAGTCCAGCACTGGATCCTCCTTGCTATCATTCTGTTTCACCTTTTCTCAGTCTTTTTTCCCACCCACCTTTCCTCCACTTTCTTCCTTTATTCATTACCCACCTTTCCTATATACTCCTCCTGTGATTGACAGATCCCATAGTCTCCTCTCCCACCCGCCTCAGCTTTAATGTGGCTAGTTTGCTTGATGGGAGAGACTTATTAATTTAGCAGAATCAAGGACTGCAATTACTTAAAATAGTACAAATTAAAGCAATCAAATATATATTGACTGGTGTATTTTTGTATGTAATTTTATATAAATCTGCACAGCTTATATTTGTTGTAACATGTTTGTATACCTTCAATTGTTGTGATTAAAAAGGTGTGTTGTGCAAGTTAAGACATGCCCACCGATGAAGACCAACTTTGATCAAAGCTAAGGGGCTTGGTTGTCCTCCACAAGGAAGTTAAATAAAACTTATTTTGCAGCATCTGTCATCCTGACATCCATGTTTACAGAGTGTATTTAAAGCCTGGTATAGTGGCATTAGCCTTGTGTTTACTTATTCCCACTTTTTTTTAAACTTATTGTGTTTATGTTCCTTATCTTTCAGTACCCCCTTCTGACCAACCCCCCCAGCCCCGACATCCCTTGAATTGCCAGGGCTTACCTTTCTGCCTGGCCTAGGAGCGGAGCCTGTGGAGGGTCGGGCTTCATCCTGCAGCCAGAAATTTTTTTCTCCATTTTTCTCCCTAGTCCCCGTTGTTGGGGTGCACACACTAGATGTGCATGTGTGGAGGTGCATGCACATCAGCAGAAGTCCCACAGCACTCACCCTTATGTGCACCCTTCAGATTCACACTTCCACCAGACCTCCACCTTGGGGAAGTCATTCAGCGGGAGAGTAACCCTTCCCCTCCTAGGAAAGGAGAGGAGAGCTGTCCTCTGGACACTCAATCCTCTCCCTGCCCACTGAGGGCCCAGGCTGGGAGTCTATAATAACCTCTAATTTCTTCTTCTGCTCTACTACTGTACCTCCAGTACAACATCATTTCATTTATATGCTTACTTTCTTTTTCTGGCACATAAGTAGTGTTGAGCAAAATTGAAAAATTTTGCCCAACAAAATATGTTGCATAATCCCAGCATTTTATGAAATATTTTGCAGGTGTGAAATGTGAATTACCCCCTGCAAAATGTGGAATTTCACCTGTGAAATTCATTTTTCACCAGCAAAATGCAGAATTTTGCCACCCGTGGACAAAATTCTGCAGTTGAGCCACTGGGGCTGATAATATAAAAAAAGTGTATCCCCCCTCAAGTCCAGTAAAGATTAAAATCTCTCCTCCCAAGACCCACATCCCTGGTGTCTTGTGGTCCCAGCCTCTCCAGCTGATTGCCGGCCCACAATATGAAGAATTACCCCTCTCCCCACCAAGATTCAGCCTTGTCCCCCATCTCCAATAAATATAAATTTCCCTGATGTTTGGTGGCCCCACACCCCACCGGCCAATCAATGGTCAAATAAAGAATGACCCCCCCCAGATTCACACCCAACCCCCTCCTTCCATTGTTCGTAAGTGCCGGGGCCAACATCAATCCTCTTGTAAAGAATTACCCCCACTCCCCATCAAGATTCTTAATATTTTATACATGAAATGCAGCATTTTGCACCGGTGAAATTCCAGCAAAATGCACAAATTTAGCAAAATATTTCACGGGGTGCGATTCCTGATTTTGACAGAATTTCAGTGGTGAAATAAAATTTCACTGCATCTCTATACCTAGGTGAATTACTATACATGTCCCCATATTGAAGGACATCAGGACAAACAGCTTCATTATGTATTTATTTATTTCCCATACAACCCTTTAGGTGGTCCCTTTTTTAAGGGTTTAGAATCAGATTCAACAGAGGATAACAATTAGCAGGTATATAGTACATAGATACAGTCATAGTGCAATCCAAGACAAAGCTGAGAGATACAGTGTTACCTTATGAACTAGAGATGTAATACAGCCATACAATACAATACACTACAATACAATACAGTAAATACAGTTTAATTAGCTAGGTTCTGCTGAAGTGTAGCACACTCCTCCTCACTGTCCATCACTCTTTCTAGTTTTGTATCTTCTGAAAACTTCAGTAAACGGGTCCTATCCTCCATTCTAAATCTTACTGGACACATTAAACAGATGTGTTCTGAGAACTGACCCCTGTGAAACCAAACTACTCACTGAATTCCAATCTGAAACTTATCTCCCCAACTCTCTGCCTGTTTGTACTCAACCAACTCCTAATCCATACTGATTCTGCAGTTCTCCTTCCACTCCCAACTGACCAATTTGGTGTAGCAGATTCGCACAGGTTATGTGCGGACAGGGTGGGTGCCCCAAGACTGGAAGGTGGTGCATATAGTGTCTATCCACAAGGGGGGATCAAGGGAGGTGGCAGGGAACTACACGCCTGTCAGCCTGACATCGGTGGTGGGCAAGGTGATGGAGGGCATTGTCAAGGAGAGGCTAGGGGGGGACCTGGATAAGTCAGGGTGCCTGGACGATAGACAGCATGGATTCATCCCGGGGAAATCATGTCAGACAAACCTGGTGGAGTTCTATGACTGGGTGACAAGTGCCTTGGACCTGGGTAGACCAGTGGATGTCCTCTTTCTAGACTTCAGCAATGCATTTGACTCTGTTCCTCATGTGGGCCTGTTGGATAAGCTGGGAGAAATCGGGATGGGGAACCAGATGATCGGATGGATAGGCAATTGGCTCCAGGACCGGACCCAGAGGGTCGTAGTTGGTGGGATAGTCTCATCCCCAAGGAGGGTCATTAGTGGGGTCCCACAGGGATCAGTCCTTGGGCCCCTTCTGTTCAATGCCTACGTATCTGACATAAGGACAGGAATCAGGAGTGAGATGAGTCTCTTTGCAGATGACTTGAAACTGGGGGCAGTGGTGGATGGGGAGGAGGGGAGGGTGGCCCTACAGGGGGACCTGGAGGCTCTGGAAAGATGGTCTAGAAAGTGGAAGCTGAGGTTCAATGCAGAGAAATGCAAGGTACTCCACCTGGGGGCCAGAAACCCAGGCCAAGTGTACACCCTGGGGAATGCTACAAGTCTCGATGGCTGAGAGGGACCTGGGGGTGGTGGTGGATGTCAAGATGAACAACTCTGAGACTTGTAGGAGGGCAGCAGCCAAGGCCAACAGGATGCTGGGATGCATCGCTAGGGGGATCACCTCCAGAAGGAGGAAAGTGATACTCCCTCTATATAACTGCTTGATGAGGCTGCACCTTGAGTACTGCATGCAGTTTTGGAGGCCACACTTAAAGAGGGACATTAACCTCCTGGAGAGGGTCCAGAGGAGGGCAACCAAAATGATTTGGGGCTTGGGGGACAGGACCTATGAGGAGAGGCTCGAAGAGCTAAATATGTACACATTGGAAGAGAGAAGGGACCGGGGGGACATGATAGAGGTCTTCAGGTACATGAAGAGGGTAAATAGGGGACGAACAGTTGGGGTGCTTTGAAGGAAGGAGGAAGGGGCCACTAGAGGGCATGGGTGGAAGCTGGAGGGGGGAAGATTCAGGGGAGAGAGGAGGAGGTGCTACTTCACTGAGAGGGTGGTGGAGCCATGGAATGCACTGCCTAGGGGGCTGGTGGAGGCAGAGACAGTGGAGGGATTCAAGAGGGGGTGGGACAGGTACAGGGGAAGGGTTCTGGAAGCAAAATCCAATGCAGCAAGAATATCCGGAACTGGGAAGGGAGAAGCCAGAGAAGGCGAGGGGGACAGCAAGGTCAGCACCCAGGGTGGGGGCTGACCAAATGAGCAGACACGAAAGACCGTTAGGCCTATTCTGCTGGCATTTTAGTATGTTAGTATGTTAGTAAAGGCTTTGTTAATGTTCAGTTATACAAAGTCTAAAACATCCCCAATAGGATTGTTGCAAACAGCTGCCTGCTAGACCAGTCAGTCTTAACTCAGTAGTGGGCCAGATTATGGAGACACTCTTTAAGGAAAGGATAGTGCAACACCTGGAATCCACAGGAGTACAGGATCCAAGACAGCATGGGTTTACAAAAGGAAGGTCCTGTCAAACTAATCTCATAGATTTCTTTGACTGGGTAACCAGAGTGGTGGAACAAGGGGGAGCAGTTGATGTCACCTACCTTGACTTCAGCAAAGCTTTCGGTACTGTTTCACATAGAAGATTGATTAATAAGCTGGGTAGGCTCGGGGTGGGTCAGAAGTTGGTCAACTGGGTGGCAAACTGGTTGACGAGCAGAAAACACAGAGTGGTGGTAAATGTTATATAGTCAGAAGAGATGCAAGTTACACGTGGGGTACCTCAGGGATCAGTCCTGGGGCCAGTCCTCTTCAATATCTTCATCAGTGACATTGCAGATGGACTGGAGGGTATGGTTTGCCTGTTTGCACATGACACCAAGATCTGCAACAGAGTAGATGAACCAGATGGGGTGGGCAGAATGAGAAGAGATCTGGATAAACTAGCAAAATGGTCGGAAGAGTGGCAACTGGGGTTTAATGCAAAGAAGTGCAAGATCATGCACATAGGGAAGACAAACCCTGAAGACACCTGCAGGCTGGGAGGGGAGTTGCTGGCAGTCACAAGGGAAGAAAGAGACTTGGGCATCATTATCACCGATGACCTGAAATCATCCAAGCAGACCTCTAAAGCAGTAGGTAAGGCTAGGGGGATGTTACGTTGTATTAGTAGGGGTATCACAAATTGGAAGAGGGAGGTAATAATCCCTCTTTACAAGACACTGGTTAGGCCCCATCTGGAGTACTGCGTGCAGTACTGGAGGCCACACCTTCACAAGGACATTAACCAAATTGAGACAGTCCAGAGAAGGGCAACCAAAATGGTGCAGGGACTGCATCAGAAAACATATGAGGACAGATTAACTGAGCTCAATATGTATACCCTAGAAAAGGAGGGAGAGAGGTGATATGATTGAAACATTCAAACACCTTAAGGGCATTAACATGGTGAAAGAGTCTAACATGTTTCAATATAAGAAAACTAGCAGGACAAGAGGACACGAGATTAGAGGGAGGCCGATTATGGGGTAATGTGAGGAAGTTCTTTTTTACAGAAAGGGTGGTGGAGGCATGGAACCGCCAACCTCAGGAAGTGGTGGATATGAATACAGTGCAGGGTTTCAAACAGGCATGGGATAGGCATAAGGGAGCAATACAGATGAGTATGAATAGATAGGCCATTGACAGAGCAAAGGCCGATGGCACATTTATAAAGCAGAAAAAGAAATGGACAGACTGGATGGGCCTTGCAGTACTTATCTGCCATCAACTTCTATGTTTCTATGTATACGCCTTATGTCTGAACTGTGCTAGTTGTCAGGGCAAACATCTGATTTTTTTTTTATTGTGATGCAGTCACTAAATGTTTAAGATTTCATGTTGGTCCTTCTATATATTACTGATGAACACGTAAATGTAAATTCCTCCAAACACTGGGTTACCTTTATGTTATTGTTATTGTATATATTTTACTGAATGTGTTTATGTATATAACATAACTTTGTTGCTCTGCTATGGTTTTTAAATGTGTGTGTGTGTGTGTATGTGTGTGTGTGTGTCTTTGTGTGTGTTTGAGTGTGCGTGTATGCACCAGTCACTGTGTAGTTGTACAGTTGCTGCTTCTTAAAGGGTCCAGTTTTCAAGACAGGACCTCTGAAAAAACTGTCCTCAAAGTGCATAATTACAATACTAAGACAAGTGACTGACAACGCCTTTTGAATCTCTGCAATTGTAGTGAAGCCATTTGGTTTCAGGTACCTGTTCACCTGCACAAGCATTCCATTTTCTGTTCTGCAGTTCCCAGGAGGCAGTGTTAAATAGCAGGATGACTTTTCTGCAATGTACTGTGACAGATGTATTTTTTTGAAAAACTTTCAGTATTTAAAGAATAACACTATGACTTTAAAAACATTAGCATCGCACAATAACATTTCCTAAACTGTAACACAATACCCACAGGTCTGCACATGCTGTTCCCTGGAGATTGTAGGCTATACACTACCCACCAGCCCTCCAATATTCAGATAATGCACTCCAGCACTACGCCACAACCTGGACCTTAGTTGCTGCCCATAAATATTTGCCAGCCTTAAGGGCGTGCAGTGGCTACTAGACTATACCCACCTCAGTCAGCCCACTTATCCAAAAGAACCCAGATATGCTTTCCCTGGCATCTATCACTGTACCTTACACTTTAAAATTTTTAACTCACTATATTCTTACACTTTACACATTTATAATTACTACACTGGTATTACATAACATATCACATTCCCCATTATACAACACATTCTCCCATATTCACTCAATAAACACAGCTGGACAGTAGTCCTTTTAGTTTAGAAGGAATTCCCACACATAAAACACAGATGAGTGTCCCTTTTAAACTAGTCTCTAGTTGCAAATTAAATTGTTCTTTACCACATCCCTTTGGCTTTGAAGAAAATGCTATTTCTCTGGACCTCCTGGAGCTTGGCAGACAATTGTTGTTGAAACTGAGGAGATGCCTGGCAAATGCAGATGTTGAAAGTCTTGTTCTTTGTTAAGAACTGGAAAACTTTTGGAAAACTTTCAGGTACTAAAAGCAACAGGCTTCCTAATCACTGTCCCTGTTCTTTCTGACTGCTCTGCTATCCCAAGAATAGAAGATGGACATTTGATCTGTTAATATGTAAGGCTAAGGAATTTATAGAAATTTTAAAGAAGGAACTGAGGCAATATCTAGGAAGTATAGCCTGGAGGTTAGAGTAATGGGCTGTGAATGAGATTGGTACATCCAGCAGACAGACCTGGGTTTGACTTCCACAACCTCCATTTGCATACTGTGTGACTCTGAGCAAGTCACTTAACTACCAAGTGCTCCTGGGCCACCCCTGAAAACAGGCACATGTGCCTAGCGTGCATAACCCAGTTACCAAAAGAATAAACAAAATAACAAATATCTAATTCATAACTGGAATAAGGAAACATTTTTGAATAATATATGGGATGAGATGAAGGCAGTCATGTGGGGTGTCATTATTAAATATAACAGTATAAACAACAAGGAAAGGAGAAAGAAAATTGTTGATCTAGAAAAACAGATAAACAGGGCTGTCCACTGTCACTAGTTGCAAAGAGAAAGATTGGAGAGAACAAAAAAACAGATCAAAGTAGAGGGAATCAGGATGGACACTCAGGCCTAGATATTCGGACTGCACCAGGCAGTGGCGCAAGCCTGGGCACAGCACAACTGGGCTGCACTGGGGTCAGAACCAGGCAATATTCAACGGTGATCCACGAGCCACAGATAAGGAGCACAGGGATGTACCAGAGTAAGTGTAGTTGCGCTAGGTGCATCACCTGCAATATTCAGCAGAGGGCATGCAAATGAGGCTATAAGATATGCAAGGTACAAATGGGACCATTTGCATGTCATTATGGCCCCATTTGCATGCCGTGTGCAAGGCAGCCTGGCGACTTCTGCCTGGAGCCCTGCACAGCATAACGTGTGCAGTGGGGATCCTGGGGCATCCCCTGCCCGTAGTCACAATTGCTTAAATGTGTACCACTCCATCCCTGGTAGGTTAGTGGCCCCCCTCCTGAGTCCCTGAACCCCTGATAATTGTAATGGAAGACCATCCCTGGTGGTCTAGTGGAACCCCCTGCCCCTAGCTGTGATTGCAGTAATCCTCCATGAGGATAAGCCCTGGGTAGTCCAGTGGCACTCACCCCTCCCACCCACTGAACCCCTTGCCCACTGCACCACCCTGTCGTTGGCAAGTGGCTCAAGAAAGCACCTCCCATACTGGCTGGCTGCTAGCTGAATGACAGATCGCATGGCTGTAAGCCCATTGGTCTCAGTGTGGATTATTAGCTTGGAGGCATACTGTATAGATAGTCTCAACTCTGAATGGAGTCATTCACATATTTGGGACTGTCTAGTACAGAATGCCCTACAGCCCTATTAATCCACACTTGGGACTAATGGGTTTACAGCCCATACTGCACCTGTCATTCGCAGGTGGCAGGCATATGTGGGCAGGTTACAGCTGCCACCGATGATGGGGAGTGAGGTGGTCAAGGGTTTGGTGTGGGTGGGAGGGTGGGGGGTGCCACTGGATCACCAGGGCATTTCTTTATGGAGGATTACCATGATTGCAGCTAGGGACGGGGGTGTTCTGCTAATCCACCAGGGATGGTCATTTTACATTTCTCAGGGACTTGGGTGGGAGGGGGGACCAGTTGACCACCAAGGATTGTCTTTCATTACAGTTATCGGGGATTCAGGGGACTCGGGAAGGGGAGGCAACTTGACTACCAGGGCTTGACTGGTATATATTTCTGTGATCACGGCTATGGGTTGGGGCGGTCCACTTGACCACCAGGGTTGTGTGTGTGTTTGCCAATGGTGTTCTTGGTGGGCAGGTGGCCACCCACAGCTGGGCTCCTGGGTTGCACCCTGCAATACTGCAGCCCACCTGTGGGTGGCCAGGAGTTGTTCCGTCTTTTCT
This sequence comes from Neoceratodus forsteri, assembly GCA_016271365.2. Lineage (NCBI taxonomy): Eukaryota > Metazoa > Chordata > Ceratodontiformes > Ceratodontidae > Neoceratodus > Neoceratodus forsteri. Next base: position 10,918,785 of record JADMNL010000034.1, on the reverse strand, counting down.
GGGGATCAACTTTGAGACCCCCTATGTGTCGCAATGCAGGGTTGTGCCAGCATAAGCAATGCACATCCCAGGCTGAATATCGGGATGTGCCGCATATGCATGGGCATGCCCCCTGCATTTGCGCTGCATACATTAGCATTGTGCCCCAGTGCATCAAGATTTGTGCTGCACCAGGCAGCCTTCTCAATATCCCACTGGGGTGCAATGTGGGGTTGTGCCAGAACTACACTGTTGCTCCAGGCACAACCCCTTTGAATATTCCGGCCTTAGTGTTAGTGAGAGGCAATTAATGAGGGAGTCAGAAATTACTATAATGAATTGTATACTTCAGAAACAACTAAGGTAAAAGGGACTAGAGATCTTGTTGTTGAGATTCCTAAAATCACAGTTTCAAAAGGAAACCTTAAAGGTGGCAATAACAGTAGAAGAGGTGAAACAGGCTATTAAAATGAGTCATACAGGAAAGGCATCTGGCCAGATAGGTTTACTATAGAGTTTTATAAACTATTAGTGTATTCACTAGCCCCTCTTATGATGGAACAATTTAATTAATTCATTAATCAAGGTAACCTTCCTGATTCCTTCAAAGAAGCCCTAATTACTTAAAGATGGAAAAGATCCAACATTTTGTACATCATATTGTCTGATCGCATTACTCAAATTGGATTATAAAATGTTTACCAAAATATTAGCTGCTAGTTTAGAATGATTACTCACCTGTTTAGTTCAGAAAGATCAAACAGGGTTAGAAATGCTGCAAATATGATTTTTCATGAAAAGGATACAAATACCATTGTGTTCTCTTTGGGCGCTGAAAAGGCCTTCGACAGAGCTGAGTGGGATTATCTAGTTCACGTATTGAGAGAAGTCAACCTGGGGACTACATTTATAAAATGGATACAGTTAATTTATAAAGACACACGAGCAATGGTACTAACAAATTTGGAGTACTCTGATCACTCTCAATTATCAAGGAGGATGAGGCAGGGTTGCTCCCTCTCCCCAGTGCTGTTCACTTTAGTTAAAGAGCCCCTAACAAATCAAGTCAGATCATGCCCAGCACTAACAGGAGTGATGGAAGGAGACAAACAAATAAAGATGTCTTTGTACAAAGATTATATCTTGCTCTATATAAAAAAATCCAAAATCAGCATTACCTACTCTTATCAAGATAATCAAAATGTTTGGACAAGCATCTTGGTACAAAGTGAATTGGGCAAAACTGAACTACCTGAACTGGGATCACAAGTTGCACAAGCACCATACTTTAATAAGTTTGAGGTAGTGAAAGATTCAATTAAATACCTGGGAATCTTCCTTCAACGTAATATAATTAAGCAAAAATGCCTGACAGGGTGTGTGTCGTACTGGGATAATGTCACGCCTCAGATGGTTGGCCATGAGGCCACAGGCTGAGTGCATCCAACACCTGAGAAGTGATGTTATCCCCATAACACACACTCTGGAGGGCATTATTGCTATTATACAATGGCTTGTTGTTATACAAAATTTAAAAAAAAATCATTTTAAAGATGTTTTCGTTAGTGTGGAAAAATATTTTTGTTTCTTAAGAGAAGATGGAAAAAATCATACAAATTCAAGAAATACAATGCAGTCAGTCAGGAGGTTCACAGTGCTGAGACTTGACCCGTGATGTTATACTGGGATAACATCACTGTGCCAGGTGCACACTGACCAATCCAAGCCAAGGACATTTTCTTGCCATTGTATAATTAAAGTTATGGACTATAATTTGGATATTTTATTGGGAAAAATAAAATTAGATGTTGAAAAATGGACACATCTTCCAATGATATTAACAGACAGAATACAAGTGGTAAAAATGAACATATCCCCATGGCTCTTATATATTTTTCAAGCTTTATTATCTCAGATTTCAGAAAAGAAATTTAAATCACTTGAAAATATAATACAGAATTTCATCTGGAAGAATAAACAGCCAAGATTAACTATGGACAAGTTAATTGCTAGGGAGGATTAGGGAGGATTGAAACTTCCCAATTTGAGATGGTATCACCATGTAGTTATATTTAGCCATACTACAGAATACTATACAGAAAACCCACCCTGGTGGACTGAGATAGAAAGACTAAATCTGAGAAACGGGAGAAGTTGCCACCATTTATATATTCCATATGAGAAAAAAGAGATAAGAAATGTATTACACCTTTGTATTAAAGTCATACTGTCTTCATGTTTTTTTTTTCATAGAGTACTAAAAGAAAATTTAAGAATAAGCATTCACAGCCCTATTAATATTGATCAAGAGTTAGCTGGCGATAGACCAAAAAAAAAAAAAAAAAAAACAGGCTATAACCTATGGAAGAAATATAACATAATAGACATAGTGGACTTATAGAAAGGGGAACAATGTCCTATGTTTCTACAATTTGGGGTAAAATATAATATTCCAGAAATTGAAAGATTTAACTATTTGAAAATTAAATCAAATTGTTGTAAAAAGCTAGGATCTGGATTAATCAAACCAAGATTGTCCACTATTTAAACATGGCTTTGTTCAAAGGATCAACATTGAAAAATGGTAACCAAGGTATATAATAATATTATGAATGGGAATAGGTCTTTATTAGATAAATTATAAACAAGTTGGGAGAATGAACTTTTGCAGAATATTTCAGAAATCAATTGGCAAGATGCGATTAAATTTATCAAACTTTCAATGAACAAAAGGTTAAACCAAATTCAATTCAATGTCTTCCATAGGATATACTATACTCCCCATCTGCTGAATGAAATGAATTCATATATATCCCTTATGTGTAACAGATGCCAGACACATAGAAGGACTCTTTTGCATGTTATGACAACATGTAAAAAGATAAAACCTCTGTGGGAGAAAGTTATTGAAAAAATTTACAAAATTCAAGGAATAAAATTGTGTTTTGAACCTGAGTTGTGCTTACTGGGACTATCAAGACATCACAACTTACCAGCAGGGCATTTATGTAAATGAATACATTTGCCACTTATTAATGTCAAACATTGTATTGCAAGACATTGGAAAGATAATATTCCACTGAATTTTATTCTGTGGAGAAATTTATTCCTAGACGACATGACTTTGGAAAGCAATACTCTAAATTTAAATGACCCAAACATTGTTTTGAAAACCTGGACCCCAATTATCACCCTGATAGCAGAACAATTATTATAGGCTGGGGTACTTTTGGACTGTAGAGTTAGTGTAGGATGGGGATTTAGAAGGGTGGGGGTAAGGCACACAACTCTGGGTGAGGATGTCATACTTGACAATGGTGCATTCTCAGGGGGATGATATCCATTGTATTTCCAAGCCCATCTTGGACAAGGAATTTTGAACTCATAGGTAAGAAATGTGTGTGTGTGTGTGTGTGTGTGTGTGTGTGTGTGTGTATACATATATATATATATATACACACACATATATATATATATATATATATATATATATATATATATTTATACAATGGGGTGAGACATATTCCAGTGAGATAAAACAAGTTATTTTCACTGTAGTGAAATAAATCCTGATGACATCAGCCGAGTTAAAATAAATAAAGTAAATTTATTACTCCCCAAACCCGTGCTAAACCTGTGCAAAGCCATGCAAAATGTACATTCTGCAACAATGAGGCCCCCATTTTATAAATAAGATACATGATGTGCACTCGTGTGATATGAGAAATATGTTCAGTCCTGTACAGTGACCTCTGAAACCTCACTCGTGGCTTTGCCACTTGTGAGTATTCAGAGGTCACTCTAGAGGAGTGAAAATATTTTCCATATCACACTCATGCCCATCATGTATCCCCTATATATATATATATATATATGTGTGTGTGTGTGTATAACATAGAAACATAGAAACATAGAATTTGACAGCAGATAAGGACTGCTTGGCCCACCCAGTCTGCCCATTTCCCTACCTACTGGATAAGCTGCAGATCCTAGTTAACCAGCAGCCTACTTCTTCCTACCCCACCCCTAGAATTGCCTTATGACTGTCCCATGCATGCTTGAATTCCACAACTGATTTTGACTCCACAACCTCCTCCAGAAGGCAATTCCATGCATCCACAACCCTCTCTGTGAAAAAATACTTCCTTAAATTACCTCTGAGCCGTCCCCCCTCTATCTTCAAATTGTGCCGTCTTGTTCTTGCACACCTCTTTTTTTGAAAGATGCTACCCTCTTGGACTTTGTTGATTCCCTTGAGGTACATTAACGTTTCTATCATGTCCCCCCTCTCCCTCCTTTCCTTGAGGCCATACATATTAAGCTCCTTTTGTCTCTCTTCATATGTCTTCTGGTGCAGACCCTGCACCATTTTAGTTGCCCTCCTCTGGACAGCCTCCATCCTGTCTATGTCTTTGCGGAGATTGGGTCTCCAGAACTGCACACAGTACTCCAGATGGGGTCTGACCAGCTGTCTGTACAAAGGGATAACAACTTCCTGTTTTCTACTGGTGATGCCTCTCCCTATGCATCCCAGTATCCCCCAGCCCTCCTTGCTGCCCTCCACATTGCTTGCCCACCTTTAGGTCATCTGATATGACTACCCCCAGGTCCCTTTCCATTTTTGTTGTTGTTAGTATCTCACCCCCCATTATGTACTCTTCCCCTGGGTTTTTGTTTCCCAGGTGCATTACCTTGCACTTCTTAGCATTGAATCTAAGCTGCCATACATTTGACCATTCCTCTAACCTTGCCAAGTTCCTTCTCATCCTTTCCACCCCACCCTCTGCATCAACTCTGTTGCAGATCTTTGTGTCATCTGCAAAGAGACATACTTTTCCTTCCAGTCCTTCTGCAATGTCGCTTATAAAGACATTGAAGAGGACCGGTCCTAATACTGAACCCTGCGGTACCCCACTAGTAACCTTCCTTTCTTCTGAGTGGACTCCATTTACTATTACTCTCTGTGTCCTATTCTCCAGCCAATTCTTTATACACATAATAAATTTTATTTATTTAGAACTTGGAAGTACACCTTTCAGTTAAAGCTCATTTACAAAGGTTCTGCATAATGACAGAACAAGACAGGTACAAAAATACAACACAGTTAAACAGTTGACAGTTAGAGATTACGTAACATAGCCATTGAAGTGTAAAGCAATTAATCATAATAAGATTACACATAGCTAGAGTGAAAAGAGAGAAAAGAATGACTAGAGTAGGGATCAAACTAGAAAGGGAAGGGAAGAATGATAGAAGGAGAGGGAGAACATCAGAGGAAGCTGGGGACAGCCTTGTCAATGTACAGCTCCAGACTGAGCAGGGTTTTGGGGTGGGGTCATCTCACAAAGAAAGGCAGGAAGGGTGAGGGGACCAACTAGGGGGCAGAAGGAAAAGAGAGTTGAACAAGAGAGGAAGAAACTGCAAACTGTAAGTGCTGGGTATGAAGTGGGGAAGGTATGCAGGCAATGAAGGGGGCTTGGTACCACAATAGCACTTGTTGTTTCTTGTCTTCAAGTAAGCCCTGAGACTTGGTTTGAAATGACCAAGCACAGTGCAGTAGTAGTGTAGGTCCATGCTAAGAGAATTTAGCCAGTTGGGGGCTCTGAATCTGAAGGAGCACTGACCTTATGAGGTCTGGTGGAAAGGCCCTTTCAGGGACTGATTAAGGGAGCCTCATGTGTTTCTGGTATTATCATTAGGGAGGAGGAGGTTGCTTATCCCCTGGGTAGTGAGGCCCAGAGTGGTCTTCCTAATCAGCAGACAGACTTGGTTCATAATCCTATTGTCAAGGTTGAGCCATCCAGTTTGGTTATAAAGCTCACAAGAGTGAGATAGTCATTGGACACCTAGTGTAAGCCTACAGGCTTTGTTTAGAGCTGTCTTAAGTCTTAGGAGAGCCATATCCATAGCTGCCCCATACACAACCAAACCATAATCAATGATCAAGAGAGCTGAGCTTGAGACAGCAAGGCTAAGGGATTATTCAGTTAGACATAGTCTGTGTTTGTAGAGAAGGCCAAGCTTGGAATTGACTGCCTTAGCTTCTAGATCAATGTGCAGCATGAAGGAAAGTGAGCAGTCCAAGGTGACCTCGAGATATTTAAATGAGTGTACCATGTCCAATACTTCACCAGGGCGATTGTGGATTTCCAGCTGATAAGATCTATGTTTATTCTGAGGTGAGGCAAAGAGTATTGTCTTTGTTTTCCTATAATTTAACAGGAGCTTGTGACTATTAAACCAGGACTCCACAGCTATGAAGCTGCTCTGCATATGATGTTCAAGGGCAGTAGGGCAGGCATGAGATGAGAACAGCACAGCATCATCTGTATACAAGAGGACCTGACTTGAACAGGCTTTTGGCAGTGAATTAAGAAATAAACTGAACAGCAAGGGGCCCAGAATTGAGCCTTGTGTTACCCCGGTTGTGACATCACAAGGATCAGAGTGGGTGTCAAGGATTTTAACTTGCTGGGAGTAATTAGTGAGGTAGCTATGGAACCATTCTACTGAAATGGGTGAGGGGCCAGTTGTTGACAGCTGATTAAGGAGAAGTTTGTGATTGATGGTGTCAAATGCCTTTGTTAGGTCAATAAAGGTAGCACTGACCAGTTGGTCACTGTCAAGGGAGTCATGAATGAAGTGAATTCCACCAGGGCAGTGATAGTACTGTGCTGTTTTCAGACTCCATGTTGTTCATGACACTGGAGCTGGTATTTGTGTAGATATTCTACTAGTTGGTCACTAATGATTCTTTCAAGCACCTTGGAGAGAGGAGGGAGTATGGATATAGGTCAGAAGGTAGAGAGGATTGTCTGGTCACCACTTTTGAAGACTGTAGTGACCATAGCCTGCTTCCAGATATTTGGGAATTTTGATGTTATGAGGGACAAGTTTGGTATGTGAGTTAGGGACTGAATAACCTTGTGCAGGGTGAAAGCCAATAATTTGAGGTTCAGCTAGTCTCCACTGAACCTTGTTTTTTCAATAGCCTTCGTGATATATTTTTTTGCCTCAGGGATTGACACAATTTTGAGGTAGAAGGGGGGGAAGTGCAGGATTGCAAGTGGCAAGTGTTACCAACTCTTGTATTAATTGGGACACTGTTGGGGTTGAGATGCTCAGGTGGAACATTCTCCCTCAGGTCCATGAAAGCCCTATTATAAGCATTGCAATCACTTTGGTATCTTGAGTCAATTCACCGTTTACCCATAGTAGTGTGTGTGTGTATGTGGAGGGGAAGGATTTGCTGGTTTACCCAGTTAGGGTTTTTATGTTGTCCCAGAACTTCTTGGAATCACCCCAGGAGTAGATAAGCTCGTCCTTCAAATGGTGGCTCTTTTCAATACGACTAGCAAGGGTGCATTTATTATGGGCAGCTTTGTAGCATTGGATATCCAATTGAGATTCAGAATATTGGGTCTTGTGTCAGAGGTTGTCACTCTCCTTCATTTGTTTGAGAAGGGAGATGGGTGATGCAGGACTTTCTGGCACATTTTAATGTCCGCTTCTTGAAAGGATATATATATATATATATATATATATATATATTATAGTGGCACGGTCACACCACTATAGTGAGGGTTGAGATGTCACTTCTATGTTAAAGTCACAATTTTGGGCATTAATAACCTTGGATCCATTCAACAGATTTGCCTGAAATTTAGTATGCATGGTGGGACATGGTAGGTCTCTTGATCTGCCAAATTTTGTTTCAGTCAGATTTATGATCTTTGCGCACCCAAACACTGAAAAATGCAATATTATCCTTTTTTGAAGGCAGCTTTTGGGATTTTTGATGTGGCCCTGTGTGGCTGTCATGTAGTGTGCCACTCTGGGAGATGGCTTGTTTGAAAGAGCTTTGGTGGCTGAACATGCCGCTTTTCGTTTGGTGAAAAAATAATAAGGCATTCAAAAGTTATGCCACTTTTAAATTCCCATTATAAGTCAATGGGAACAATTATAAGTATGTTTTGTGAACAAAGAATGGAGTTCTGGCAATCTTATCCCACCTGGCAGTCAAAGAATTTGCAGCCTCACTGTTCAAGAATCTTTGTCCCTGAAAATTCTTTGATCACGAGGTCCGCCATCTTGTTTTTAGATTTCCGATGGTAAAAACACAATATCTCGGCTCAGGGGTCACTCCTGAAGTAACACTTGAATGGGTTTTACTCAGGGGTTCTGATCTATCAAGCCATGCATTTGTTTTCATCCAAATTGGTCACAAAATAGAGTTATAAGATTTTAAAATCTTTGATCATGGCTTGCTAGCGATCTTTGATTGCGAGCCTGCAAATTCTTTGATCATGAGATTCTTTGATTGTGATCATGCATCGTGAGTGAGTGACGAGATGGCCATTTGAAAAATGCAAATTTCTCAGCTCAAGGGTGGCCTAGGAACACAAATGAGGGTGGGTTTTGCTCAGGGGGCTTTGTGCTATCGAGGCATGATGGTGGTTTCATTTAATTCTGCCTACAACTCAAGTTTCACCATTTTTTATTATTTAATCATGAGCCTGTAATTTCTTTGATCATGAACCTGCAAATTCTTTGATCATGAGATTCTTTGATCGCGATCGAGCAAGGGATGAGATGGCTGTTTGAAAAATGCAAATTTCTCAGCTCAGGGGTGACCTATGAACACAACTGAGGCTGGGTTTTGCTCAGGGGACTTTGTTCTATCAAGGCATGGTGGTGGTTTCATGTAATTCTGCCTAAAACTCGAGTTTGTCTATTTTTTTATTTTTTGATCGTGAGCCTGCAAATTCTTTCAATCAAACAATCAATCAAAATCTTTATTTATCCAGGTGGGCACTATTGAGCAAGGCTCATTTGCAAGGTGGACCTGGTCATGAATACATCAAAGTACAGTACAGAAGCAGGTATATAAAAAGCAATAATATACAAGGAAGAAAAAGTATATACAGTGTATACAGTACAGTACAAGGTTGAAATAAATAAAAAAAACAGCATTATTTTACAATTGAAGAAGTCAGCAGATGTACAATCAACCATAGGCATACAGGGGTTATAAGCAGAGACCTTTTGAGTGAGGCAGCCAGCAACTACACATATAGGGGAAAGAGGTTGTGTATGGGGTGGCAGGTTAGAGAGGTAAAGAAGAGGAGGGATATATTACTGATGACTGGGGGAAAATTGAGCTAAAATCACAGAAAGTGATGATGGCTGTTATGTACTTGTTTATTATGATAATGACGGAGGAGGGGTAGATAATTGAGACACTGCCATGGATGGGGTGGGACTTTAGACAGGTTGGAGTGGACAGGGAAGGGTGAGTGCAGCAGGAAGAGTTAATAGGGAAAGAGTGAGAGCCAGGGGTAGAAACATGGTGAGCGTCAGGATGGAAAGGGGGAGTTGCGGAATTAGTGGGCTAGCGGGTGAGGAAAACATTTGCAAGGTGCTTTCATGTAGCGATCGTAGAGTGCCTTGAAGATATTCAGGCTAAAAGGGCAGCTCAGCTTCAAGTTCCTTTGTTTCTCAAGCTATACTGCTACATGTTTACTGCTGAGACATTGGACCCCACTCTACTCGAGGCCACTATTGTTTTAATCCTTAAGCCCGATAAATCGCCCAAAGACCCAGTGAGCTACCGACCCATTTCTCTTCTAAACTGCGATATGAAGATCCTTTCCAAGATTCTGGCCAAAAGGATCAAAAAGTCTGGATCCACCTTCTCAGCCCAGAACAAGTTGGATTTGTCCAATCCGTTCCCCAGCAGATCACCTCAGAACCCTTTCCCACATCTCATGCTGCCCAACTATCCATCCCCAATGGCCCTGATCTCCTTAGATGCTAAGAAAGCATTTGACAGAGTCAACTGGTCTTTTCTCTCGGCGACTCTGGCCAAAATGGACTTTCCACCCACTTTCCTCAAGTGGATCCAGGTCTTATATAAATCCCCTTCGGCCAAGATATACTGCAACGGTGTTTTTTCCTCAATCTTCAACCTTCACACTGGCACCAGACAAGGATGCCCACTTTCACCCTTTCTGTTTAACCTATATCTAGAACCTCTTCTTCTCAAACTTAAGTGCTCCCCATCCATCCAAGGCTGTTTGATTCAGCAGCAGGAATTGGTCCTTTCAGTTTACGCTGACGATATCTTACTTCATGTCACCCATCCTACCATATCACTAGGACATGCACTCCAAATCATAACCCAATATGGCATCCTCTCCCATTATAAGTTGAATGTATCAAAATTGGAAATCTTTCCATTGAACCCCCTTATGCACAAATGCAGCCTCATTAAGTTTGGTATGAGATGATTCCCCAAATCGATCAAATACCTGGGCATTCACTTTACTTCAGACCCCTCTCTACTTAAGAAGCTCAACTTAGATGACCTTAAAGCCAATATCCAACTAGATCTACAAAGATGGTCTAATCTCCCCATTTCTCTTTGGGGCAGGATCAATATCATCAAGATGAACGTTCTTCCCCGCATCTTTTACCCTCTCAATTTATTAGGTCTCTGGCTACCGCTTTCTTATCTACGCCAATTTCACACAATCTTCTCAAAATTTATCTAGCAGGAAAAAGCGGTCAGATGCTCCTTTCTTAAACTATCCCTTCCTAAAGACAAGGGAGGTCTTCGACTCCCCAATCTAATATTTTACCATTGGGCTGCCCACCTCCAAGCTAGGCAAGTGGTACTCAACTTCAACTGTCGTTCCTCCCTATCTGGCTTCAGATTGAGAGGCAAATTCTTAGATGCTAAAATAAGCCCCAAGCTATCTTTCACTCCATTGACAGTGCCACACGTTGGATCTCCAATCCAACTATTATTACATCTCTTAATTCCCTTTTTCACTGTCTCTATTTCCTCAAAATCTCCCCCAAAATGGACCTAGCACAACCCCTCATTCTCAACCCCAATATTAAACTGGGTAACTCGTTAATCACCCCTGACTGGCTCCCACAAATTAACGAGACTACGCTAGAGCACTATTATGCCCAGGGCTCCCTCCTCTCATCTCCGAGCATATTAACTAAATTTGATATTCCTAATAATATGATTTGTAAGATATACCAACTGAGACACCTCATTAATGCCAATTTTGGACCAGAATCTCACGATTCAAAGGTCAATCCCTTTCTCTCTCAAATTTTCACTCTAACCCCCAAATCACATTCCATCTCATTAATATACTCTACCTACTGGACCATAAATTCCTGAACCTCCTGCATCTGGCTTTCTCTGCTACCAGACTCCACTCCCAATTGGACCCGAATTTGGAAAGACCTGCACAAATACCGCACCCAGGACAGATTCAGACTCACCCAATATTACATACTAAACAACATGTATTACACCCCAACTAAACTGTTCTGCCTTAACAAACTATCTCTTCCCCTCTGCTCCAGATGTTCACAAAGTGAGAGGAACCCGCTCCATATTTTCTGGCATTGTGCCAAAGTAGCCCCTTTGTGGCATTCTATCCAGGACAACCTAGATCCTCTACTAGGCCTTACTAACCTTTTCACGGCCGATATTTGCATCCTAGGCAACTATTCTACCGTAGATTGCCAGGAGCGTCGATATCATATGGCCTTAGTTTCCATGGTAGTCAAAAGGTTGGTCCTCAAACATTGGACTGATCAGCTGACCTTAACCTATGCTAAATGGTTAAAAGACCTATCAATGTGCTTTAACACGGAGAGACTCGCAGCTAGTTCTCGCAATCGCATGGACCTGTTTCATAAAAAGTGGGACAAACTGTATGCGCTATACCTACACCACTGACCTCTTGGTTCCTCCTCTGACACCCAACACTGCTCCCTTTTCTTCTCCTGCTCCTCTTACCTTCAATCTCATGACCAAGTTATGATCCCAACGTTAACCCGACAATAGAACCTAGCCTACAGCTGTAATGCCCACTCTGTGGATGATTTGGGGGGAGGAGGGTGGGCGTGATACGGGAGGACTGTATGGAGGGTTTGGATGGGCTGGGGGGGTGGAGGGGTGGGGGGTCTTGGGGTGGGTTTTTTATCCCAGAAACTGATATTTGATATCTGTATACATAGTTCTGTTTGTTCATGATTTTGTGCTAAAATAAATAAACTTGAATTTCAAAAAAAGTTCCTTTGTAAACTGTTCCACAATGTGGGTAAAGAGAAGCTTAGAGCAGCTTTGCCAAAATGAGTTTTGACCCTTGGAACTTGGAGGGCAGTTAGGAAATAGCTCCTTAGGGTGTAGGTGCCTAACACACTCCGGGGAATACAATCTGAGACATATGAGGGGAGCTTGTTGGTCACCACTCTGAAGGCCCATAGCATGGTGTTTTTATTCCTTCTATAGTGAAGGGAAGTCCAGCCTAATGAGGGAGCAGTGGTGTGTGGAAAGTAGAAGGCTAGTAATGAACCTGATAGCTCTGTGGCAGAGGGTGTCCAACTTAGCCAGTGCAGAGGCAGTGCAGAGGCAGTGCAGTGGCTGTAGAGCAGGTCAGTGTAATCTAGTAAAGATAGGAAGGTAGCTTGAACCAGTTGAATCTTGGCCTCCTTTGTGAGCAGGTGGTTAATTCTGTAGAATAGTTCTAATCTTTGCCTTAGTTTCTTCTGTAGTTCTTCGAGATGGTCAGCGAAGGAAAGTTTATGATCAAGCCAAACTCCTAGATATTTGAATTTATCTACATACTCTGGTGTTTCTCCAAGAACCGTGGTAATTTGTGAGACAGCTCTTTGATTGCGAGCCTGCAAATTATTTGATCGTGAGATTTTTTTGATCATGATCTTCAATCGCAAATGATGAACATGATGGCCAGATTTTATAATGGAATAAATAGGCCAATTTTCACAATCTTTGACCTTAAATATCTTGGAAATGGTTTGGTGTTCTTACTTGAAATTTTGAGGGTGTTTACACCATGTCCTGTAGATGTGAATTTCGGTGTTTTTGTGTCGGATAAAATTTATTTTGTGGAGATATTGCATCACATATTTCATGTCGTGCAAACAGTGTTTTCTATTGTGGTTGTGGTTTGACATTTGTATGGTACCTGGTCTTGCTGCTGTCAATGTAGCTTTTACTCTTCTGGTGTGTAATATAGCTAGAAACTTGCAAGTTGCTGGGAGCATGGGGCCTCAACTGCAGTGCATGACTTTTTACTTTTCTATTCTTTCTCAGGTCTTCAGCTATGCAATGCCTCTTCTCACCTCTCCCCACCAAAAAGATAGTGGATGACGAGTGCTGAGCTACAGACAACTAAGGTCATTAATATGAATGGCATACCTCTGTGATGACAACTGCACAGTTGTTAGTACACTCATGAGTTACATGAAGTGAACCAGGTAATGTCCCCCACCCTACCACCTCCTCCACTCCAGGAATTGGATGCTGAATGGAGACCCACAGGCAAAATAAAGACATGGAAATAAATGGTATAGCTGCCTCATAACAGCTGCACACAACTTTGAACACTGAGGAATTGTATGGACTCAGCCAGATAATCCCCACACCCCCTGCCCACTGAAGAGGCACTGTATGGTGAGTACAGAGGTACAGCCCGAGTAACGTCATTAAGATCAATAGTATTCCTCTGTGATAGCAAGTGCATACTCATCACTACATTTAACAGTTGCATGGCATCAGCCAGGGAATGCCCCAAACCTGTCAGATGAGGAATTGGATGCTGAGTAGAGAGTCACAGCACAAATAAAAATGTTGATATCAGTGGTATACCTTCTTCATACCAGCTACACACAAGTTAGAACAGTCAGAAGTTGCACAGCTTCAGCCACATAGCCCCCCCACACCCCCAAAAGAGGCACTGGGATGCTGAATGCAGAGCTACAACTCAAATAAGGTGATTTACATGAATGGTATACCTGTGTGATACTAGTTGTATTTTAGTTATGATATTTATGAGTTGTACATTCTCACAGAGGGAATGGTTCTACCCCATCAGACCAGGAACTGGATGGTGAGTGGAGAGCACAGACCAAATGAAACCAATGGTATAAATGGTAGACCTGCATCTTATGAACTGCACATAAATTATAATAGTGATGATTTTAATAGACTCAGCCAGGCAGTGCCCCGCTCCCCTGTGCAATAAAGGAGTGCCTGATGGTGAGTGCGGAGCTACAGCTCAACTAAGTCTATGTGGTATAGTTGTGCAGTGTCATCTGCACAGTAGTTACTATACCAATGACTTGCATGACCTCAGCCAGGCAATACCTACCACCTGCGTAGAGCAGGGATTGTATGGCTAATGCCAAGTCACAGCCCAAATAAACACATAGAGATAAATGTTATACCTCCCTCATGCCAGATGCACAGAAGATAGGACACTGAGGAGTTGTATGGCTTCAGCTAGGCAATGCTTCCACCCTCACCTGCCCCAGACCAAGAATTCAATGCTGAGTGCAGATGCACAGGCCAAAAAAAGACATGAAAATAAATGGTATACCTCCCTCATATGAGCTGCACACAACTTACAACACTGATGAGTTGTATAGGGTGAGCCACACAATATCTGCTCCCCCCACACACAAGAGGCACTGGATACTGAGTAGAAAGCTACAGCCTAAGTAAGGTCATTACAATGAATGGTACAGCTTTGTAATATTGTGTGCATACTAGTAACGATAGTCATCAGTTGCACTTCATCAGCTAGGTAATGCCCCACACCCCAGACCAGGAACTGGATGCTGAGCAGAGAGACACAGCCCAAATGAAGCAATGTACATAAATTGTATAGTTGCCTCTTATGAGTTGTATGCAACTTAGAACAGTGAAGAGTTGCATGGGCTGAGCCAGGCAATAGCCCCCTGCACTGTCTCCTTTGCCACAAAGAGGTGCTGGATGCTGAGTGTACAGCCAGAGCCCAAGTCAGTCTAGGAACATCAATGCTATGCCTATGTGATGCTATGTGCAGGGTATTTACTAGACTCATCAGTTGCATGGAGTGAGGCAAGCAATGCCCACACTGTATGTCCCACCCACACAGCATGAATTGCATGCTGAGTGCAGACCCACAGTCCAAATAAAGAGATGGACATGAATGGCATACCCCCCTCATACCAGCTGTAGAGAGGTTAGAACAGTGAGCAGTTGCACAGTGTCAAGCAGGCAGTGTGTGACCCCTTGCAGACCAGGAATTTGATTTTGAGTACAAATGCACAACCCAACTAAAGCCATGGACATGAATGCTATACCTACTTCATGTCAGCTGCACACAAGTTAGATTATTAAGTATTGATTAATTTCTGAGCATGTCTATACAGTAAGTGTTCATGTGGTGTCAGTTGCCAGATGCCTGTGTAGGTGAAATGTGGGGTGTGCCAGTCACCAGCTAGTGATGGAGGGCAGTGGGATGTGGATAGACTGGTACTGCTGGGTAGGGTGGGTCGAGATGCCACTAGACCACCAGGCATCATGGGGTTAATTTATTATTTGTGATTTGCAGCATTTACTTTGGGTGGGAGGAGTAGCTGGGGTTGGGGACACTCTTGTCCTGTGGGGCTTTGAGAGGTAACTTATGCTTGCTGATGGAGGGGGGAGCCATTTGTAATATACCTCTCAGGTTTGGCTGTAGGTTGGCATTACATTTTGTGTGTTGCAAGTTGCAGGACTTAGCTGTGGGTACTCTGTCACTTCTAAAGTAGGGCGCAGAGTGCATGTTGCAATGGCATTTGGTACAAGTTTTCTTTGGCATCAATATGTGGCAAGTTTCTAGAATTGGATCCATGGTATACAATTTGCAAGCAGAGTGTTTACAAAATATCATGAAATAAGATATTCAAGCAAGTAATTATATCCGAGAAGGTGGGTAGTATTGCTGGAAGAATATAACACACAGGGGGGTAGTGATGCATGGCGCTGGAGTTGTAGGTGTTTATACCTGAGGAAGGCATGTTATTGCCTATGGTGGCCAATGTAAGTACATATTAACATAAAGGACATGTTGAGCTGAGTAAGAAAGTCAAGTTTTCCAAAGCTACATGACTTGTACATGCTAAATCTGACATTTTTCTCACGATCAAAGAATTTGCTGGCTCACGAATGATCCTCATGATCAAATCGGGTCACGATCAAAGAATTTGAGCGTTCACAATCAAAGATCACAAAAATACAATAAAACATTAAAAAAAGATTAAAAATACTTATTACTGTGATAGACACGTCTTCTAAGCAAAAAAATACATATGGCTATATGTTGTGTTGAAAACTGGTAAGAAAACGTGAATTTTTTTTAAAGTTGTCATCTTGCATAGTTCAAATCTCACGTTATTCTTGCGATCAAAGAATTTGCAAAATCATGAATGATCCTCACTATCAAAGCGAGCTGCGATCAAAGATTTTGCACACTTGCGATCAAAGAATGCTAAAATATTGTTAAATGTTACAAACCTTTTTAAAAATTGTTTTAATTGTTATAGTTATGTGTCATAAGCAATAGAAAGATACATAACTGCTCACTGTGTTAAAAACTATTAGAATTATCACTTTTCCCAGCTGAACAAGTTCCATTATCGAAATCTCGTGTTGTTCTAGCTATCAAAGAATTTGCATGCTTGCAGTCAATCCTCGTGAACGATGCGAGTCGTGATCAAAGATTTTGCAGTCTCGTGAACAAAGAAATGGCTAAGTTCACCATGTGACTTTTGTGAACCAATAGAATCAAAGAATGACACCTGGATGGCCATGTTAAGTCTTTCAGATAAATTGCAGTGACTCCAAGGCATAACTGTAAGTACACATTTAGCTATTGCCTAAAACAATTTAAAATTAACTAATAAGGTAGTTGAGAAAAATGTACATGATTGCAAAGTTGGACTTTATGCACTGTGTTATGGTACATGTACTGTTTCACCAATATTTTGGTATCTTTTGCTAAAACAAGATGTTCTTTACTTTCTGTAGTGGTTGTCTGTGGCTGTTTGTGCTAGTTATATCCCCAGTCTTATAACAAAAATTATCATATCAATAAGAAGATATCGTCCCAAATAACATTCTTCTGCAAAACTTCTACACTTAAATAGGAGATCTGTTAAGTAGTTAGTTTGCTGCTCAAACAGCAGATTTTATGCATTTTCTGTCTGTTACCCATAGTAAAAGTAGCTCAACTGTTTTGTTAAAAGTAGTGATTTTGCTGTATTGCAAATGTTGAGTAGGGGTTATATTTTTTGCTTAGTATACACATTTGTTTTAGTTTAAAACATTATTATGCTGAATTATTGACTGTTTGACTGCAATCACAGCCTGTTATTAACTTAGTTGTGCCAGTAAGATTGTTAACTATTTACTCTCAGAAAAAAACTATATTCTGACCAGTGAATACTTACAGTTGTGATAATACTGCAGTAGCAGACTATTTAAAAAAATTATGAATATCTACAATTATGAAAACTATGTCAGTAAGACAGAGAGCTGTGCTTGTACTCAGCACTGAAGCTGCCAGATGAGAAAGAGAGGGAGAAGAGTTTAACTAACCAAAATGACTAGTCACTACATCCAATGGAAATGGCTATTGTTGGCATGTCATTCAGTGTGGCCAATGACCAGGCAGTATTCTCACACCAAAACAAAAAGAATGTTTAATAAATAAAACAGCAATAGAAATAGCCTTTGCAGACATAACAATAGATTTTTGTCTGCATTAGCCACTCTGGAATGAGAATGTTAGTTGTGATTGTTTCTCACTGTATTTATCTTACACATAAATCTGAGCACCACTCATTAGAGTCCTATTTGAAGTCTCTTTCTAGACAGAAAACCCAGTAGCTCATCTGACTAAGCAGCAGGGAATTTGTGCAAAGAGGGAGTTATAAATTTATATGCACAGATTTACTTGCACTGTGAGTTAGCAGTCAGGATCCAGTGTGTGGTAGACTGGGGAGGGCATCAGCTATGTAAGTTTGTGCTACTCATGAGTCATCTAACATTTGTCTACTTGGTGTTCAAGAGGTGTGCCATTGATGTTCATGGGTTGCTTGACATGCATTGAGGATCTAATACTTGTTTGGAGGGGAGGGAGGTATTGGTTGGCTGTGGCTGTCCAAGTGCTCAGTTTTGTAACGTGTTCAGCTAGTTTCAAACATGTGTACTGTTAAAACTATTGTTGGGATGTGACCGTACACTCAGGATGTAGTACAGGTTGATTGGGGGGATTTCTTGCCTAAGGATGTACAAGTACTCAGTGTTCTAGCTGTTGTGTGTTGTCTAGACTCTCACTGTACTATAGCTGTCATTCTCAGATGCCTCTATTGGCAGGCGGATGTGGCAGTATGCGGGTGGGTTGAGCTGCCTGATGACAGTGGGATCCTGCTGGGGTGGGGGACAGGGGTGGGTTGGGGTACTTGGGGGCTGTCTGCACCGGCTGACTGCCATGGATGGCAGCTGTACTGAGGGCTTGGGGCTGGGAGTGGGGTTCATCTTGTCATTCACCACTGCCGGGAGCGACATGGTACGGGGGCTTGGGGGGTTTCTATTTTCTTTCACTGCTACAGGGAGCAGCATTGGATCGGGGCTTGGGGAGGGGGGTCATGTTTACTTTCACTGCTGCTGGGAGCAGCATTGGATGGGGGAAGTGGCATTGTACGTGGGCTGGGGAGCTGCATCATTACTTTTACCACCACTGGGAGCAGCATGTCTCAGGCTGGGATCGGGCCAGGGAGGGGAGGTGGCTACAGGTGATGCATTCCACTGGGGCAGCCCTGCAGGCACAATACAAATGGGGCTATAATGGCATACTAATGGCTCTATTGTGCCATGCATGCCTAATGGACTCATTTGCATGCCTGTGGCCGTGAATTATGTATTTGGGTGCAGGGCATCCTGAAATGCCCTGGCCCAATGGGTTGACAGCCTGATATGGGGGATGTACCAGCACAACCTGACATGCTCTGGGGCATCTTGGGCTGGCTGCACCTGTGCTACTGACAGAGGGAATGCACTGGGGGCATCTCCCTGTGCCTCCTCTGTGAATTACTCAATATGCACTTAGTGCATCTCCCCTGTGTCTGGGCAGTTGAGATGCACTGGGCACATCTTGTTTGTGAATCCTGCCCATTGTGTTTATGTAGATGGATTCAGTTGTACCCTGGCTCTGCACTCAGGATGTAGTATGTCCTTTTTTTGGTGGTGGGGGTTGTTGGTTGATACTGCTGTGTAAGTACCAAGTGTTGTACTACATGTACAGGTGCTTCTAAGGAGGTGTGGGTGTGGTGTGGCTGTGTAGTGAGGATTCAGTGGTAGTCTGGGGGCAATAATGCGGTATTGCATAGTTGAAGGTACACAACTACTCAGTATTCTAAGTTGCATGCAACTGAGTCATACGTTGTAGGTGTGCTATTCTTTTGCATTACTGTTGCTGAGGTGTGGTTCTGCATTTACCATGTATTGCCTGTTCTAGAGAAGGGAGCTATAGTGTGACTGATGTTATGCAGGTACTCAGTGTTCTAATATGTGTACAGTTGACACCATGGAGGTATAATGCTGATCTACAAGACTACTCAGGCTGTGGATTTCAATTCAAATTCCAATAACTGTTTGATTGGGGGGATAAGCTGTGTGGTGTATGACTCATGAGAGCACTAAGATGTGCAAAGTTTATATCAGTCAGCTGTGCCATAGATACTGATGGCTTTATTTGGCTCTTGGCAGTTTTGTAACAGTTTATCTCTATTTCTTTCAACAGATTGGAAAATATTTTTGGCAACTGACTTATTTGCTTTCATATTACTGAATAGTAAGTAACCATATTTTTAGTGTTCTTTACATATTCAAGATCTCCGTGCACAATTATGCTACATTGAATGATGATTTAATTACTACTGAAATTGTATATTTGTTAGTCTGTTTTTTGTAAGTGGTGTTGTCTCAGCTAGACACATCACTATGAGGAGTTGGGTGATGCAATTCCATTAAAACACTAATGTTTACAATATTTTAGAAGTTGTGGGTGCAACAGAGAACATTGACGAGTACTATTATACCACAGGTTTGTTCACTAGTGTGTTGTAATCAAGTCAGGTATGAAGAAAGCAAAATCATGTAATCACATGGTGCCACAGTGAGTGGCAGCCACTGTAGTACTGTTGGCTATCTGTAGTTGACAATTACATACTGTATTGAGTGTAAAGAGAGACACATGGATGTCAGATACTGAAATCACAATATATCTTACAGTAAATGATTCTAAAGAAATACCTTTTTTTGTTTTACAGAGAAAGATGCCTAAGTCCTGGAGTAACAGGGAGGTGCTGGCCTTAGTTGATGCTGTAAAAGAGCATGCAAACCCCAGGTCTGTAATGTGGGCTACATACCTGAGCCTTTTACATACCTGGAGTAAGGTAGGTCATTTATCAAATTCACAGAATAATTTTTTTTTGTATTAAGCATGGTAGAGTGATGATACCTGTGGAAATATGGCATTGCAGTACAGTTTAGTAAGAGACAGGACACTGGTGGTAAGTTTGATAATGTTAAAACGTGCAAAGAGCAGGAGTTATACAGAAGTTGTGTTGCATAAATGTATGACATTAAAATATATTGCTGTTTTTAAGACTCATGACAAGCCACAGCCACATGTTTCACTTTGACCAGTACAGTGTGCTACTAGTAAGAGTGTAACAAGTGGAAAAGGTATGCTATTATAGTGCCACAGATTTGCTGTGAATTAGTAGCTGTTGCATATGACAATTCTAAATAATTATTCTCACTGCAAAATTTCTTTTTACTAGTATGATTGTATGGGCACTTTTTCTCTTCAAGACATGTATGAACTCAGATAGAAATGCGTTGTTTGGAATTATAAAAAGGGTCTGTGACATAGAGCTTTCTGATTGGCTGCAAACATTCTATCAGCCATATGTTAATCTTTGATTAACATACATGTACAGCGTAAGCATATACTAAACAAGGTTTAAGACTATAAAAAAAAAATTTGTCATAATAGCAATAAGGCTCTTCCATGGGTTATGTTAATGGTCAGTTAATCACTCTTAGGGGCATGTAGCACTTGGCTATGCCTTGTGCCACATTACACCCCTAGAGGGTGATTAACAGACCCGTAACATAACCCCTGATCATGCCTTATTTCTTAGTTATGTGGTTGAGGGACACTGGGCTGTATGCAGTGACGCTCACTGTTGTAAGATAGAACATATATATATAAGGAAAATAAAATGTATGCAAAAGTGCCACTATGACAGTATTATATGTTAACTGCAGAGTTAATATGCACTATGAATTTTAATTTGCTCAAAAACATATTTGCACAGAGCAGCAGGGAGAGTCAACGGAATAAAAACATATAGGTGATGTGTTGGTGTGGAAAATCCTTGTACTTGCAGATGCGAGTAGATTTAATGTGCATCAAAATATTTACCTGCTGGCAAAGCTTGAGTGTCTATATTTTCTGATCTACACATCTCAAAGACATACTGTTATACTTTGTTATTAACTGCTGTTGTTGTGTATTGCTGAATGTATATATTTTACTAGTATGCATTTATTCACTGTACTTTCTTTTCTATGTTTTTATCCAGGCTAGCCGTGCCTTGGTTGAGATGAAATCAACAGAACATCAGAAGAGTGTAGGAGGAAGTGGAAAATCACCCTTTATAAGGCAAAGGCTGCATTGGGTGATATGCGTAGGAGTGTAAGGCAGTGGTATGACATAGTCTATGCCATGTGGAAGGGGGCAGGAAATCCTGAATTTGGGGACCGCCATCATGGTCGTAAGTGTATTTTACTGATGCTACTAAATGAGATGTATACCCTCATATGTTCTGTAAATAGACAAGTCTTTTGATGTATCCGTTAATGATGTATGTGAATGTTTTAGTGTCATTTTTCAGTTCATGGTAGGCTCTGTGATTATCCTGGGAGTTCTCATATGGAAATGCAGCTCTGAGGGACAATGCAATTTCAACAGACATGAAATGAAGAGTGCCACGGCAGTCACAAGGTCTATTTTGAACTCGCAAACAGACTTTGGTTTGTTTATATCCTTATAAACTACATTATAAGAGTTGTCTTTTCATATGGGAACAGATAACATTTAGAAGACAACATGTTAATTTACCTTAAAATGTTTCCAGTGTAATATCTATAAAACATGAACACATGAAATGTGCCAGTAAGAAAACTACTAGAAGTCTAGATAGTGTGGTTCAATTTGCAGCTAGCAGTGCTTATACTGGAGGTGATCCTGTGTCCCACACTTTACCTCTGAGTCTTTCTCCATGTTCTGGTTGAGTCTCCTCTGCACAGGTTTATAATGTGAGACCTCTGGTTTGAGATTATGCTAGGTTCAATTTTGGTCAGTACTTGCACTATCTTTGCAAAGTAGTTCTTCCTGAAGTGGAGCACTGTTCTGGCACAGTACACTCCTTCTGTGTCCATATACTATGTGAATCATATTGAGTAGTGCTCACTTTGTGACAGTGGCTCTTACATGGTAAGTTCTCTCAGAAACACCACATTTTACAGTAGAAGATCAAAGGTGTTCCTTAATCTACTTGGTTCACTCAACATTTGTATCAAGAACCTGTCCTGCAAGTCATCCAGGTGCACATGTTCTGTACTATTGCTGGTTGTTCTGGTACTGCTGTCCACTCCTGGCATGTTGAAGTCCTTCATAATAACATTTTAGAACAACTACCACTTTGGGTTATATAGTTGGTAGTGCTGCTGAGCTGAACAGGTCATTGTGACAGAGGAAGTATTTTATTAAAAGACTGATATTGAGGGGAATTTTCCTTGACTATTTGTAATTGTACTTATTTTTTTTTTGTGACAGTATCCATTGTGTAGCTGGGATAGTACTGTGGAGCTTGGGTGGTATTGGGTGTGCCATTTATTACAGTGTCTATGAGATCTTCTATCTGTGTTGTTGGTCCTTATTTCAAATCTGGGTTCTACAGTGTAACTAAAATATGTCTACTGTGACAGGCATTATTTATCACATATGAAAACCTGTGTCTTTGTGATGCAAATGTGACATTGACATGTAACAGATACAAATATAGCCCATTGCAGCTTTAAGTAGTACTAAGATGATAGTGTATATAATAGAATCATTGGTACAAGACTGAGTGTTTCTTTTTCTCTCACTCAGCCAGTACAGCAAGTGCTCCTGCTTCCTCCCACCATGTGCAGCTTATGCTACTCCTGGAAGGTGCAGCTCGAGAAGCTCCAGTCAAGCAGGTCCTTGTGCTCGACTCTGCTGGTGAGTTATGATGATATACTGACAACTGTCTTGTAATTGAATGTGCAGTATGTACTATTCTGGGCTGTGATGATAGTGTGTGGCACAGACTGTACAGCTACTTAATTTTGTTACTTGTGACACTTCATGTCATTCAAAATATTATCTTCTTATAATGTATGGTGCGCCCTTATTACTGCTAAAAAGCAGCAAAATTATGTCTTGATAATCCCATCGCTATGACGTAAATGGTTATAAACCTCTCTTGAGTACGTCATAGTGATTGGATTACAAACGGAGCCCATCTGCGCATGCGTGTACCTGCGATCTCACTCACCGACGGCATTCCCCGAAACCAGTGCAGTGGCCATAAAATGACCCAGAACGTCCGCAGTGGGGCTAAAAGTAAGCCATATTAGTTTGTTTTGGCAGTTAATTGGGACCATACACTATAAAATATAATGTATGGTCCCGCTATCGTTAACTGGTTTGGCTAACCATCTCGAGGTTGCCATGGTGACGTAAACCTCTTGAGCTTCGCTCTTGAGGTTTACATGGTCACCCTGGCAACCTCTCGACGGCTAACAAACCTGTTAACGATAGAGGACCATACATTATCCTCTATGTTAAGAGTTTTGTTTTTGATGTGGGTCTATACTCTGGCTGTTAAGTCCAATCTTCACAGTCTAACAGCCACTGTACACTGAAGCCATACATAGCTTTATGTGAGCTGTACGTATGCAGTACTGACATAGTACATTTTGGGAGGGAGTGGGTGGGGTGTGTTGCTTGCCTCCTACTATGCAAGTGTTCACTATTTTCAACACCAATTGACTGCTCTTGTGAGTTGGTACATTGCCTGACTGAGACAGTAAACTTCTAAGTTGACTTGATTTGTCTAAAACTGGTGCAAAAGAGGTATGCCTTCGATATGTACGGTGTTACTTAGTCTGTGACTGTGCATTCAAGACCTAGTAGCTGTTCTAGGTACGTGATAGCATTACAGGGTGACGGTATGTAAGTAATCAGTGTTGTTAGTTGTGTGGGCTTCTTATAACAAAGGAGCAGTATTTATTGTCATGGGTTTCGTTCACCTGATTGGGGGTGATGGGCCATTGTCTCAGTTACTGTTTTAGACTACTTTTAACCTTGTACATTGTCTGCAGCCTAACATGGGTGTATACCATTCATGTACAGATCTTTAGCTAGACTGTGGCTGTGTACTTAGTATGTAGTACATGTTCTAGAGAGAGTAGATAATTGATTACAGGCATTGCTAGTGTGATGCAGTTTAACTGCAGACATTTCTACGTGTTCAACTGTTGTACTGACAACATTCACATCTTTATTTACTGTGTGACTCTGCACTCAGGTTTCAGTGCTTACTGACACAAGATTGGACAATTGACAGGGGACTCCTCATTGTTATGACTTGTGTGTAAGTGGTACCAGTAAAGTTCTCTGTGTGTAGAAGGGGGTAAAAGCATTTTCTGTATGACCCAGTTCAAGTGGTCAGTATATAACATATCTGGACATTATGTCACATTATCATACTGTTTTTATCAACAGATTTACTTACTAAGTGAGTCACCAGTCAGTATCCAGTGTCTCTTGTTTGCATCTAAAATGATTCCCTTCTTTAGTGTGTCAAAGTGTTCACTGTCTAAACTTGTCTGTGCCTGCCATCAGTAACCTTACAGACTTGATATATGCTGGTTTACTTAACTCTGTTAATCTGCAGTGATGATCTCCCCCCCAGCCCTCCACCCCCTCTTTTGATGTGACGAAGGGGGGCTATTATCTGTAAGAGTTGCTGAGTGTCACAGCTTATGTGTATATGGTACCATGTACTTATATGATTCATGTACAAATGTTTAGGTAGCTTGTGTCTGCATAGTCAAGATACACCACTTGTTGCACTGTAGGAGGCTATATTCCCTGCCTGACACATTGCAACTTGTCAATGTGATAGTACATGTACAACATTCATCAACAAGGTATTACATATTTATCTACACCCTTATTTTTTGTGTCTTTGTCTAGTCAGCATGGACTAACTAGTGTACAGAGTGAGAGTATTGACTCTGTCACTACATGCAGGCCCTCAGTGTCATGATTACAGTGTATGTGAATCAGGAAAGGATGCTGCTGATGTCCACAACTTATGTTTTCATGTACTCTGAAGTGGGGGATACAATACTTAATCGAAGGAGGTTGTGAGGGGAGTGGACAGGGTGTATTTTGTGGTTGGTCCTTTAAAACTAGTTGGTACAATGGGGATAATGGGGGAGACATTGTCTGCATGAGGCCTTCTAATTCTTCATCATCTTACTTTGTGTCCAGCTACTAGGAGGGCAGGAATATCAGTTATGTACACAGCTTTATTTAAGGTACGGTTGTCAACTCAGGATCTAGTAACTGTTCTAATTCAGTGAGGAGGGGTACAGTCATTTCAGAATTGCCTGGTAGATGCTGTTGCACTCCTCAGAATTAACAATTAAGTGCACCTGGTAGTACAGAGGTATACATACTCACACTAACATTCACAGACAAGTAATGTTTTGTCTTTTATTATGTTGTTTTTTTTTATAGAGGACGAACCACCTGTGGAGGGTATTGCTGGAGTAGCGGAATCCCTACAGGATGTTCATATGCTTGAAATTGAGCCCTCTGTGGAAGAAACACCAGGCTCTCCAGCAGCGGATCACCTACCGGGTGCTGCAGGTCTGCCTGCGCCTCCAGCTGAGGAACGTAAGTAGCTTCTATCACTATCTTTTTTTATCTGTTGTGCATATGTCTGTGAAAAAGTTACAACTTTATGTTATTACTGCTACATTTTGATAGTTGCAAGAAACATATTATGCAATATTCTCCAGTACAGATGGGTGGGGATCGAGGTTCAATGTGTTGTTGTGGATGGTGACCTTGATGAGCAGGTGCCAACTCATTCATGGACTGTTGTGTTACATAATGTGATACTGCAGCTCACCTTTTGGTGCTCAGATGTTAATGACATTCTGAAAGAACTGAGATTTGAGGCCTGTAATTCACAGACATTAACAGTTGCGCCACCATATTCAACAGACATCTCATGCTGAATATGAGCTTTCAGGAAGATTATGGGTGACAAGGATTTACCCACTGAAGTGCAGTGTGTATAAAAAAACTAGTTTCGCTCACAGTACCTTGGTATGTGGTGACAGAGACATGTGGAAGTATTTTGTTGTTCAATTTTCAAGTCTTTTGTAACCTTTTGTAGTAATAGGTTACATAAGGCTCGGTTCCCTTCCACCCTATATTGCCTCCTCCCTATCTTCTCTTCCAACTCCCTCCCATGCCCTCAGGTCTTCCGACTCCTGACTATTGGCAATCCTTCACCGTTGGACCTCTGCAGGCCAATCAGTCTTCTCCTATCATCTACCGAAGCTTTGGAATGACCTACTGGTCCAAATCTGCCATTCCTCCTCAAGGCATTCTCTATCTTCTGCCTTCCTAAACTACTATGCAGTAAACTATTCCTGCTCCCTGACCTGCTCTCCCCAACCCTTCAGCCAACCCCACCTCCCCCCTCTCCTACTAGTACTCCCCTTGCTCCCCCCCTACATCCTGCATGGCCTGACCTGCGGCTTTAGCTACCGGCTATATATGCAGGCATATATTCCTACCAACCTCCACACTTACCCCATACTGCACTTCTGCCTTGTTTCCCTGTCAAACGTAGTCCCTTAGTCAGTAACTGTCACCCATGTATAGTTATCACAATCCAGGTCTAAACCTTACTCCTTGTTCTCCCTTCACTTCCAAACCTTCTAAACCTTCCTACACTCTTTCCCTACTTCATGTACCCCCCCCCTTAAATACAAGGCAGTTAAAGCCCTGTAAACAATGTGGAACTCTAACCCGATTCAATGTAATAAACATTAGTAATGGAAGTATGTAATCAATTGTGTAATGTTACTCTAGTCATGTCTCCAATGTGTAACTCAATGCTATGTATTATATTATGTACTCACTGCTTTCCTCTGTACCACCCAGGCTGCACCATGAGACAAGCATCTTGTTGCTCAGTGTGCCTTTCCTGGTGAAACATTACAATAAATAAATAACATAAATAATATTTGTCTTTTACTGTGGATATACTGCGTGATTTATAAAAGTGCTGTTATTTGGTTTGACCAATGAATTTACAAAATTTTGATGTGATATTGCATGACACTAATCTAACAACAGGTACTTTATTTTCTTTATTTTACAGTTCTTTTGTTAACAGGTATGTCAGCTAGTAGTTCTGCAGATAGCAGCAACCTGTAATACCAGTGTTCATGTTTCTCAATGTCATATTCACCATTGAACTGGAGTTTGTGCATGTAGATGAGGCACTTGTGTGCTACACTTGTGCGACAATCTATTTGTAGAAACCTGATGATTTGTAAACAGAGCATAGAGTACCATACAGGGAGGAGAGGAGGCACTGTGGGTCACCTTGGAGACTGGAAAGGGCACCACAATCCACACAGGGGTTGTGTACAGACCCCCATGTCAGGGGGAGGGAATGGACAAGGATATGATAGAAGGCATTCTTAGAATGGCAGAGAAAGGGGAGATACTGTTGATGGGAGACCTGAATATGCCAGATGTTAACAGAAGCACATTTGCTGCAGCCACATCCAAGAGCAGGGCCATTCTTGATGCCCTACAGGTGGCAGGCCTCAGACAGCTAGTTTCAGAACCCACTCATGAGGGAGCAATCTTAGACCTCATACTCTCAAATGGGGGGCAGTGAGAGGATCTCAGATCTAGAAGTGGGTTGCCATCTGGGAACAAGTGACCATCAAACAGTGTGGTTCACATTAAACTCAGCTACAGAGTCAAGCCATACAAAAGTGAGGGTACTGGACTTCAGGAGGCCTGACTTTGGCAAGAAGGGAGAGTGCCTCAGAAAAGCACTAGCAAACAGCTAGAAGGAGGTGTGGAGCAACAATGGGAATCATCAAAACTGCCATCACAGAGGCAGCAAGCCTTTGTGTGAAGCAAATAAACAAATCAAATGAAAGAAAAGCCACTATGGTTCTCAAAAGAGGTGGCTGTGAAAGTCAGGAAGAAAAGATAGCATTCGAAAGTATAAGGAAACACAGAAGGAGCAGGACAGACAGCTGTACCAGTTAAGGTAGAAGGAAGCAGGAGGGAAGTCAGAATAGCAAAGGCCCAAACTGAGGATAAGATAGCCAACTCAGTTAAGAAGGGATAAACCTTTATAGGTACATCAGCGAGTGTAGAAAGACAAAGGAGGGATAGTGAGGCTGAAGAGAATGAACGGTGGGTGGCAGATGGGGACAGGAGAAGCAGGGATACTGAACAAATATTTCTGCTCAGTATTCACAAAAGAGGAGGGGGAAGTGCCTTATCCAATTAACAGAAGCACTCTTGATAGGGGGGTCGATCCCAGTCCTTTCACAGAAGAAAGGGTTCTGCAAGAACTCCTAAAACTGAAGGTGGACAAAGCAATGAGGCCTGATGGAATTCACCCCAGAATTCTAAAAGAATTAAGGGGGAACTAGTGAAACCACTGGCTACTCTTTTTAATAAATCATGGGAGGATGGTGTGGTACCCAAAAACTGGAGGAAGGCGGATGTGATTCCCCTTCACAAAAGTGGGACCAAGACAGAGGCAGGAAACTACAGACCTGTCAGTCTGACCTCTGTGGTAAGGAAAGTGATGGAGTCACTTCTGACGGAAAGAATAGTTGAGTACCTAGAGGCCAGTGGGGCACAGGACCCAAGGCAGCATGGGTTCACAGTGGGAAGGTCATGTCAGATGAATCTAATAGATTTCTTTGACTGGGTGACCAAAGTAGTAGACCAGGGAGGAGCTGTGGACATGGCCTACCTAGACTTTAGCAAGGCATTTGACACAGTCCCACACAAAAGATTAATAGTCAAATTAACCAGCCTGGGAGTGGGTCCCAGGGTGGTAGCCTGGGTAAAACATTGGCTGGACAACAAGACACAGAAGGTAATTGTAAATGGAGTCCACTCTGAAGAAAGAGGGGTTACTAGTGGGGTACCGCATGGTTCAGTATTGGGTCCAGTTCTTTTTAATGTCTTCATAAGTGACATTGCAGAGGGACTGGAAGGAAAAGTATGCCTCTTTGCAGATGACACAAAGATCTGCAACAGGATTGATACACAAGGAGGCATGGAAAGGATGAGAAGGGACTTGGCAAGATTGGAGGAATGGTCAGAAGTATGGCAGCTAGGATTCAATGCAAAGAAGTGCAAAATAGTGCACCTGGGAAACAAGAACCCAGGGGAAGAATACACAATGGGGGGGAGGTAGTAACAACAACAAAAAAGGAAAGGGACCGGGGGTAATCGTATCAGATGACCTTAAGGTTGGCAAGCAATGTGAGAAGGCAGTACGGAGGGCTGGGGGTATACTGGTATGCATAGGGAGAGGCATCAGCAGCAGAAAACAGGAAGTTGTTATCCCTCTGTACATACAGTTGGTGAGACCCCATCTGGAGTACTGCATCCAGTTCTGGAGACCCCATTTCCACAAGGACATAGACAGGATAGAGGCAGTCCAGAGGAGGGCAACTAAAATGGTGCAGGGTCTGCAAGAGAAGTCATATGAGGAGACTAAAGGAGCTTAATATGTATACCCTTGAGGAAAGAAGAGAGGGGGACATGACAGAAACTTTTAAGTACCTCAGTGGAATCAACAAAGTCCAAGAGGGTAGCATCTTTCAGAAAAGAGACGCAAGAACAAGGGGACACAATTTAAAGATGGGGGAGTTCAGGAGCAATGTGAGGAAGTATTATTTCACAGAGAGGGTAGTGGATGCATGGAACAGCCTTCCTGAGGAGGTTGTGGGGTCTAAAACCGTGGGAGAATTCAAGAATGCATGGGACAGACATAAGGCAATTCTTGTGGGGGGGTAGGAAGATATAGGCTGTTGGTTAACTAGAATCTGTGGCCTATCCTGTAGGTAGGGACATGGGCAGACTAGATGGGCCAAGCGGTCCTTATCTGCTGTCAAAGTCTACATTTCTGTATAAATAACTGTATTATAACACTTCTGTGGGATGCATATTTGGTTTCTGTGACTCCAGTTTAACAACTGAGTTCTGGTATATATTAGTTACCTCTGCAGCTTGTTGGAGCATGTTGAGGTGCAGGGAGATGATGCACTCCTGGGATAGCTGGGTGGGAGGTGTTGTCATATTTCATGATTATTCAACTATTGTTCATGTTGGGATACATAGGGTCTTCAGTTCTTTCAAGAAACTGCATTTATCGACAACTTGTGTTGGGTTCATAGTACCATATTCTGCTGCAAGGAGTGGTATATTACAGCACCTGACAGGGAGGGGGAGCCAAATGTATCAGCAACACAGCTGAATGACAGTATGATGAAATAAACACAACTATACTGATATTCCATAGATGTTTATACATCTCCTCCTATCATTAATGAAACAACAACAGACTTAACTACAGTATATTATCAGTAAAGTAGAGAATGTCTTTTCTTGTCATTTTTCTCTTCACAGGGCAGATTGCCATTCTGAACAAGCTCAGCAACACTCTCAGCCTGCTGCTCGAGGCCATGCAGGGTGGCAACAGGGCTGCAGCCCAATGCGCCCATGACACTGCAGCAAAACTGAATTATATGATTGGTCGGGGGGAGATTATTGCTCAGCGGGGAGATCATAGATTTGCTGCAGCATCATGGGCATGTAGGGCATTCAGCCTTAGTAGCCACCCATGGTCTAGAGCAGAGCAACAGGGGCCTGACTCAAACTATTCGTGAGCTGAGGGATCTTGAGGAGGCCTCTGTTGCTTTGCTTGAGACCACGCATGGTCTCATGGTGTGGCTGGCTGAGAACCAGCTGGAGGGCATGGAAGCAATTCACCACCTCCTCCGTAAGGACCTACAGCACCTAGAGGATGACCATCCCTCCACAGCTCCTCAGGCAGAAGAGCCCCTTGAAGGTGCCCCTCCCACAACAGAACCACCACCTGCAGATGAGATGCACCAACTTCCCCACCCACTCCTATGCAGCCTTCCTCTTCCTCCTCTTCATCATCTCCCCAAGGCACAACAGTGTGAATGGCCAGCACCTCCCTGTTACTCCTGGCCATAGTAGGGACTATTTTCCATTTGGTTTTTATTCTTTTTTTTTCAATTATATATACAGTGCCACTAATAGTGTGAAGCAACACTTTAATTTTTTTATTTAACTACTTTTATTTTATTTCTGTTTTATTTATTATTCCTTTCCCCACCCTGTGTGAAGAAACACTTTTATTTATTTTAATATTTTTATATAGAAGAGATGTACAGTGTTATATTTTTATACAATTATTTTATTAAATATTGTTCTTTTATAATGACATGTTTGACTCCTTTAAAATATATTTGTGCTACTGCTATGATAGACTACTTTTATTTGCCATCTCTTTCTATACCTATCATCTTGTGCTTGATTTACAGAACCTGGGGGCATTGTTTGGGGCAGCCTATGCAGGTCACCACTGTCCTAACAAGTGCAACTGATATCAGTAATGTATCTTGTATATGTCAACACCTTTTTGTTGACTTTCCCTTTGTACTCAAGATACACTAAGTCATCTGGCCATGTGTGGGGTATTCACTGACTGGTGCTATGCAACTACTCAGTGTCCTACCATGTGTGTAGCTGGTATTGTCCATATGTTCAATTGATATTCACAGCCTCAGTTTAATTGTGGCTCTGTGGTGAACATTAAGTGTGTGGTTTTGGGAGGGGTAGCTATTGTGTGGCTGAGGCCATCTAAGTGCTATGTGTTTTAGCAGGTGCACAGGTGCAATCACAGCACTATACCGTTGATGTTCATGGGTACACTTGGTATGTGGGTCTGCACTCATGATTCAGTACCTCTTCATGTGGTGAGTATTGACTGGCTGACAGAATTCACCTCATGAGTGTTACAACTAGTGCAGTTTGTATCAAGGGGGTATACTGTACATGTTATGGGCTTAGTTGGGCTATGTTTGTGGACTCAACATCCAGCACATGGCCTGGGGGGTAGTCAGGACATTGCCCGGGTCAGGCTGTGCAACTCATGACTGTAGTTACTAATCTGAAGCTGTATCAGAGAGGTATGCTCTATCAGAGAGGTATGACATTCATGTACATGGGTTTAGTTGGGTGTGGCTGTACAGTTAAGATACAGTACCTGTTGGGGGGATTGTCTGACTCATGCCATACAAGTGATGAGTGTCATAAATAGTCTGCAGTTGATATCACACAGCTATCCTATTGATGTTCATGGCCTTAGTTAGGCAGTTGATCTGCATTCAGGATCCAGAACGTGTTCGGGGAGTGGGGAGGGTATTGCTTGGTTGAGGCAATGTAAGTCATGAGTGTCATAACTAGTGTAAAGTTGGTATCACAGAGGTATACTATTGATGTAGTGTAGTAAGACAATCTCTCATTGTTATTTCTTTTTCAAAAAGTTAGGAAATTGTTTGCAAAAAACTGCATTAATGCAACAGTTAGGGGTTTTATGGCGACAGAAGTGAGGAAATTCAACGTTAGGGTTTTCAACCCTAACTCTGCCCCCCCCACTGGCACACACACACACACACACACATAGACAGACACAGGCACAGACATTGGCACACACACATACACAGAACACACAACTATGGGGGGCAGTACAAGGCAAGACAACCAATCACAGACAGACACCATAACGCAACAGAAATAGCATACAACTTCTTAAACATACCACAACAGACATCCATCATCATTTTTCACCAACTGTATCACTTCTACTGCCATTCCAGTCTCCTATATGTGCACAGCCTTCTACATAACAGCATATTACTGATAGTAATGCACATGTATTGTTGGGAGTGTAGAGCCCTTTGATCTACTGCTGTATTACCAACTTGTCAATTTCTGCATAAAACCATTGCACTGTGCTAATACTAATGTCAGCCATTTCTGCATGAGAGCATACCACACACCTCCACTAAGTTGCTCATTACTACATAAAACTAAAGCTACATGGTATCACCAAGTTGGCCATTTGTGCATAACAGGGCAGCGTGATGCGTCGGGAGTGCTAATGCAAAGAGGTGCTCAGAAATAATTTCTGAGTGCCTTTTTGCATTAGCACTGCTAATACACACAGTCAGCAGCTGACTGTGGAGGTGAGATGTGGGCTATGCCAGTCGCTGGCTGCAGAAGGGTAGGGGGTTCTGGGTAGGCTGGCATGGCTGGGTGGGGGCCACTAGACTACAAGGAAATTGCAGATCGTTATGTAGTTTATCATGATGGGGGGGTCTCTAGACTACCAGGGATATGAACAACTATAATAATTTTATACAGATCGAGGGGCCACTAGGCTACCAAGGATATAGAAAAGCAATATTTATGAAATACACATTGGGGGGGTCACTAGACTACCAGGGAATTAGAGACCGTAATCTATTTTATCATGATTGGGGGGAGCGCTAGACTACCAGGGATATTGAAAACATGATTTTGTTTATTCAGATGGGGTGGAACGAAGCCCCCTGAGCAAAACCAACCCTCATTTAACTTTCTAGAGCACCCCTGGGCTGAGAAAATAGATTTTTAAATCTGGCCATCTTGTCCCTCGCTCGCGATGCACGATAGTGATCAAAGAATCTCATGAGCAAAGAATTTGCAGGCTCACGATCAAAGATCGTTAGCGAGCCATGAATTAAGATTTTAAAAGCTCAGAACTCTATTTTGTGACTAATTTGGATCAAACCAAAGCCATGGCTTGATAGATTGAAGTCCCCTGAGTAAAACCTATCCAACATTTACTTCAGAGGTGACTCCTGAGCCGAGATATTTGTGTTTTTCCGATTGGAAATTTAAAAACAAGATGGCGGACCTCACGATGAAAGAATTTTTAAAATTCTCAGGGACAAAGATTCTTGAACCATGAGGCTGCAAATTCTTTGATCACCAGGCAGGAAGAGATGGCCAGAACCCCATTCTTTGTTCGCAAAATATACATATAAATTTTCCCATTGACTTATAATGGGAACTTAAAGTGACATAACTTTTGAATGCCTTAATATTTTTTCACCAAACAAAAAGCGGCATGTTTGGTCACCAAAGCTCTTTCAAATGAGCCATTTTGCAGAGCAGAACACTACACAATGGCTGTGCAGGGCCATGTCCAAAATCCAAAAAGCTGCCTCCAAAAACAGAGAATCTTGCATTTTTCAGCGTTTTCATATGCAAAGACCGTAAGTCTGACCAAAACTCAATTTGGAAGATCAAGAGATTGACCATGCCCCACCATGCATACCAAATTTCAGGCAAATCCATTAAATAGATCCAAAGTTAGTAGCGCACAAAAATTTGAGTTTAACATAGAAGTGACTGCTGAACTCTAACTATAGTGGCACAACTGTGCCACTATAATATATGTATATATATATATGTGTGTGTATATATATATATATATATATATATATATATATTATGGTAGCACAGTAGTGCTACCATAGTTAGGGTTGAGTAGCACTTTTAAGGTTAAAGGGTCAAAGCTTGCACCTCAATAACTTTGCCACTGTTCAATGGATTTGCCTGAAATTTAGAATACGTGATCAAGAAACATGCATCTTGGGATCTGCCAACTTTTGTGCCAGTTGGATATATGGCTGCGGAGTTATTAAGTGTGATCTGCACATGTGTTTACGGTTTCCAGTGAATTCTTTGCTTGTGCCTACAGGTCACATGGTTTGCACGACCAGTCCAAAAACTTCAGAGAACATGTGACCAGTGTCCCCAATGTGCCTTTCAAAGATTTAGTGAAAAAATGTTAAATGGTTCAAAAGTTATTCAAAAAACAAATTCCAATTATAAGTCAATGGGAAAAGTTAACAAAAAGTTTGACAATGTCGCAAATGCACTTTTGAATGTCGCAAATGGCCCTAGTAGTATCGCAAATCTGACATTTTGTTTTCTGTTGGTGATCGGAAAGATGCTTGCCATTTAAAATTGGGACCATCTAGGGACACAATTTTTTTTGTGTTTACCTAGTCAAGCCCTGAGGATGCTAGGAATGTCTTTATTTTGGGGTTAAACACCCTAGAAATATGTTTTTCAAATTTCTTGAAAAAGTAGTGTTGCAAAGTAGTGTCGCACTCACAACACATTCGCAAATGTTTGTGAAAGCTTTCGCAAATCACAACACTTTTTCAGACTATGGCCAAAATGACAGCAGTTCTTTGCCACCCTGCTGCAAAAGAACGGTTTGGCCTTTTGAGCTGAAATTTGGAGGGAACGCAGCCAACATCTCACAGATGTGTCTTTTCATAGTTTGGTGAAAAAATATTGCATGACTGCAAAGTTACGATACTCTGAAGTTGACACTTTTTCCCTTAAACTAACATTGCGGCATCCGCCGGGCCTTTCGGAGCCCGTATCTCGGAAACACTGTGAGATACGGTATTTTCATCAGCAAAATTATTAGGGGGCTAAGTACAAAACTAGCCAGGAAAGTCATAATTCATACAACATTTTAATTTTTTTCTACATCGTACGGTTCCTGAGATATAAACAATTTAGCATTCCAAATCCTCATTTTCTGCTCCGAGCACCATTATTATTCATACATTCTTTGTACTCACTGTGTTTCTCTGTACTGTTGTTGGGGAAAACCAGGGTGTGCACTCCAGTTACTGTTACATGTAGCATTTCTACTTGCGTTTCTGTACCCATTTGCATTAGCGTTCCCATGTATACCACAGTGTGCGTTATCCTTTGCATTTCTATTTGCTCTTGTGTTTGGGTTACTCTTACCATTTGTGTCTACAGTACTGTTTCTGTTTGTGTTTTACTTTGTGTCACCGTGCGCATTACCATTTGTGTTTGCGGCCACCTTTCTGTTTGCATTTGTCTTTCGTTTTGCGTCATTGTTGTTGTTACCATTACCATTTGCATTTCCAATTGCATTCCCATGCCTGTGCACATTACGGTTTGCATTTCCATATGCACTTGCATTTGAGTTTCTGTTTCCTTTGGCATTATTGTTGCTGCTACCATTACCATTTGCATTTCCAATTGCAGTACCATGACCATGCCGTTATGGTTTGTGTTTCCATACACGCCTGCATTTGCATTTCCTCTTCTGTTTCCTTTGGCATTATTGTTGCTGTTACTGTTACCATTAGCATTTACAATTGCGGTACCGTGACCGTCTGCATTACGATTTGCATTTCCGTACACACTTGCATTTGCGTTTCCTTTTCTGTTTCCTTTGGCATTATTGTTGCTGTTACTGTTACCATTAACATTTACAATTGTGGTACCATGACCATGCGCGTTACGGTTTGCATTTCTGTATGTGCTTGCATTTCCGTTTCTTTTCAGTTAATAGTTTTATTATCATTTATGCTTGCATACAGAAGTATATAAACAAATCATATGTCACCACAATAATGGTCAGAGAGAAGTCAACATAAGGGAGAAGGTCTATAACATCTCAAAGAGTATTTGGAGAGGAAGGAGGTGAAAGAGGGCACTTAGCTCTCTGGCCAAATATGAGTAAACTAGTACAAGTTAGATACGAGTACAGATTACATAGCAGTCAGTAGCCATGCAAGCCAGAAAACAAAAAGGATAAAAAGGAACTAGACATTTAGATAAAATATAATAAAAGTATCACAGTATCATAGTCAGATTTGGGTACCCATCAAATGCGGTTAGATGACTCAAGGAGAGTAATAGGAGAAACAACATATCACAAGTTGCTAGGTTGCTTAGGAAGAGCTTACAGTGGGATCTTCACCTCCGGGGGAGCAGGTGAGCTCCCAAAAGTATTAACCATCTTAGTGCTCATCCAATCCCAGTTCTGGGTTTTAAGTAAACAAGAAAGGGGGCCCAGCAAGCGTTATAAGCTGCTAGAGCATCTTGTGTGATGTGTGTCATGTGGTCAAGGGAAGCTAGTTGTACAAGAGCATGCTGAAGTTCAGCAAGAGAGGGGACATCAGAGGTCCTCCACTGAGATAGGATTAGCTGCTTAGCTGAGATACTTAGCAGATCTATCCAGTGAAATTTGTGCCCTTCGAGGGCCATATATTGAGGGGGTAATCCCAGAATCCACATCAAAGGGTCCATCTGCACTACCAGGGTCAGAGTTCGAGTAGCCAATTGACAAACCATTTGCTGAAAAGGGGCAATTAGTGGGCATGTCCAGATAATGTGATAAAGGTCAGCAGCGTGTGCTTGGCATCTCCAGCATAGGTTGTTATATAAAACCAGCTTTGTGGAAAAAATCTGGAGTTCTGTACCAGTGATGCAGCAGCTTGTTTTATATGAGTTTGCTGCTGGCATCAGGGTAGCTCTGGTGTGCTCGCTTCCAGCAAAGGGCACATTGCTCAGCCTCCAGCTTAATCTGTAGTGCCTTCTCCCACTTTTGTTTAGACCCTTCATTCTGGGAAGGAAGACTATCTCATAGATCAGTGTATATTGTGCTGGCTTGACCCCTGGAGAGCTTAAGCCAGGAGGAGAGTTTCTGTGGTGGGAATGACTTGCCATCGTGTGTTTTGAAATGGGTCATCAATGAGCAAATAATAGTAAATATCTCCAGAAATCACTTTTGTGCAAGCCCTTCATGTCAGCCAGCTCCGAGAAGGGGGAGCATCTTAAATTCCCTTCAGTCTAAAACATCAGCTGTGGTTCTTACACCCTGGCGTTCCCACTGGGGCCAGTTAAGCGGTTTACCCTCCACCCTGATTTGGGCATTGTGGAATAAAGGCATGTGCAAGGGTGGTTTGGGATTTGCTTTTAGTTTAGCATGAACTTTAAACCAGGTTCAGACTGCAGGCCCAATAGTGGGGTGAGACTGCATGGTTTTAGAAAGGGGGTTATATATCAATAAGAGAAGGGTCTGGTCCTGTGCAAGCAATTGCTCCATGTGTAACCAGTGCGAAGCTTCAGAAGTCAGGGTGGAAAACCATTTTAAAGTTTGTGCAACAGAGTACGCCCCTGCATAACACTCAAGCCAAGGGAGATTCCAGCCTCCCACTTTCCAGTGTGACTGTAATTTCCCTCTGCTATATCGGGGGTATTTTGGCATCCCACAGAAAATTCCCCACCACTGTGTCTATGGAGTGAAGCCATTTCACCGGGGGGGGGGGTCCAAAGGGATATGAAATAAAGGGTGAAGAATTTTGGGAGTAGAAATCATTTAAGAGCAGTGCTTT
Organism: Neoceratodus forsteri; assembly: GCA_016271365.2. NCBI lineage: Eukaryota > Metazoa > Chordata > Ceratodontiformes > Ceratodontidae > Neoceratodus > Neoceratodus forsteri. The sequence continues at coordinate 10,880,381 of JADMNL010000034.1, read as the reverse complement.
TCCCAGACATAGTAAGGTGAAGCAGTCGCCACCTATCTAGCTCGGTTTTTAGCTTTGCAAGAACAGGTTTCATATTGAGATCCCAAATTGTAGATAGATCTGGGGAGATGTGTATGCCAAGATATACTTATTCATGTTGGGCCCATTTAAGCCCCTGTGGGGGCACCTTGTTTGGAGTGCAGTGAGGGTTGAGAGGGAGCAACTCAGTCTTGGAGGCATTCATCTTTAGGCCAGGGAGCTCCACAAAATGTGCAAGCACTCTAAGAAGTGCAGGAAGGGCTATGGTAGCATTAGCCATGGGGACTAGTAGGTCACCTGCATACATGAGTGTGGTATAGGTCTGGGATCCAAAGTGATTCCCTGGATGTCTGGGTGCTATCGAATCGCAGCAGCCAAGGGTTCAACAGCTAGAATAAATAAGAGGGGGGAGAGGGGCATCATTAAAGGGTGCCCCTACAGAACCGAAAAGGGGTGTATATTACCATATTGGTATGCATTCTGACCATAGGAAACTTAAAAATAGTTCTGTTCCATTTAAAACTACTCTATTACATAAAGACAGACTATCTGTGAAAAACTTAAAAAATTCTATTAAATTGGCAAAATATAAGCTAAAATTTAAACTAGCTCACACAAAAGACTGTCACAAATCTCTTTTCTCCTATATAAATAGTAAAAAAGGTGTATCAAGGACCACTGGTCCCATTATAACCAATGGCTCTTCTCTATCTGATATAGAAACCTCGAATCTCTTTAATAAGTACTTTTGTTCTGTCTTCTCTCAAAAATCACATATTAGTACATTTAAAGCTCACCACGTAGATTATCATAGGTTCTATCCAACTGACATTATACAGGCTATCAAAAAACTAAAAAAAAATACTAGTCCGGGCCCAGACGGTATTCATCCATGGTTTCTGATCAAAACCTCTATAAACATTTCTATACCTTTGTCAATTATCTTCAACAAATCCTTACAAGAAAGCATTGTACCAAATGATTGGCGTTCAGCAATAGTTACTCCCATATTTAAAAAAGGCAACACAGGTTCTGTGCAAAATTAGCGTCCAATTAGCCTGACCTCAGTGGCTGGTAAATTAATGGAACGAGTAATGAAGTCTCTAATAGATCAAGATTGTAAAAAATTAGGAATTTATGATTCAAATCAGCATGGGTGTACTCCCAAGTATTCCTGCACCACCAATCTGATATCGTTTTACAATAATATAAGTACTCTACTAGATGTGCGTATCCCTACTGATGTAATTTTTTTAGACTTTAGTAGAGCTTTCAATAAAGTCTCACATGAAAAACTCATTACTAAAATGCACAATCTAGGTTTGTCACCTGATATTGTCAACTGGACTTTAAACTGGTTGACAAATCATTCTCAGAGAGTCAGAATTAATGATATCTTGTCTGATTCAGGTAGTGTGACAAGTGGTGTACCACAGGGGTCGGTCTTGGGACCAACATTGTTTAATCTCTTTATCAGTGATTTACAAACAGGGCCAAATAACTTCATGGTCAAATTTGCAGACAATACTAAATAGGGGCAAGGTTAATAATCAAGAAAATATTTTGCATTAAAGAAGAATTTGGAAAATTAACACTTTGGCAAATGAAAATCATATGCAGTTTAATCAAGACAAATGTTTAGTAGTGCATTTTGGTGTAAATAATCCAAAAACGATATATTATATAAATGGACTACCACTTCACTCATCAAATTGTGAAAAGATTTAGGATATATGTTAATAATAAACTTACATCAAATGATCACTGTGTTAGAACTGCTTGCATGACCAACAGACTTTTGAGGCAAATAAAATGCACTTTTGTTAATCGCACTGAACAATGCCTTATTCCATTATATAGGGCATACATTAGACCATATCTAGACTATGGCTCCCCTTTCTGGAATCCAAACCAAAAAAAAGACATAGCAATTCTTGAACAGGTTCAAAGGAGAGTAACTAGAATGATTCCAAGATTGACAAACTTGGATTATCAGAACAGATTAAAAGCTACTGGTCTCTTCTCTCTTCAAACTAGAAGATTAAGAGGTGATATGCTTAAGGGCCCAGATATTCAAACTTCACCCAAAAAGTGCGCAATAGCAGGAGCAAGCACAAGTCTATTGCGCCCATGTGCAAGAGAAGTGATATTCAAAAATGGAGCAGGCCAAATTGTGCCTACAGCTGACGACTGAATATCACACCACCTGCGCCATAGCGCAACTAGGGAGGGGAAACCGAGCAGATCAGATGCACCATAGCACAACAAGGGATATTCAGCTGAGCAGTCCAGAGGTGCCATAGCACAACCAGGGAGCCCCCCAGCAGCAGAGCAATGTAACTGCATAACCAGGGAGGTAGAGGCCCACCACCCATGCCAGAGATGGGCATAGGAACACACAGCAGAACAGACATCATCCCCTCACACCCCAAGCACTGCACAACTGGGGGAGGACTGGAATAACCACTGGCCCATGGAGACAAGCAAACAACTCATAGCCGGGCCATGGTGCCCCATCACACCTACTGGCACGCTGTGACTGGCACACAAGGAGGGCAGACCACCCCGTGCCACACCACCCCCCATGTGCAGAGCACACCCTGCACCGTGACTCCCAGACACCCCCCCATGAGCAGTGACCACCACTGCAGGAAACCCCATGCATGCCACCACCCCCACTGCACACAGTCATCCAGTGCACAGGGCACAACACACACACCACAGACACTGACTGATAGCTACCCCCACACCATAGTCACCTCCACATGGATACACACACACACACACATACCCATGACTGCACCACCCCTGATGCCATGCACACCACTGCAGCTGAGCACCTATAGCCCGCTGCAAATCAGAGACCACCCCAGTATTCATATCAAAATCAAATGTATTGCACAAATATAAAATTCAACTATTTACAATATTACAAAAACTATATACAAGGTTGGGGGAGTCACAAAAAAGGTGGGGGTGGGTAGGGGGCAGGGGTGGACAAATAGGATGGGAAAGGAGGGGTGTGAGGGTGGGTCCAGGGGAGTAGGGGAATTCAGGGACTAAGGGATCCATAGCGGGAACACCATTCTGTGCTGTGACTCCTCTGGCCTCTGTGCCACATCAGTACCCCAGTGCTATCCAACCACCTGAGGATGTCCAGCGATTCCTGGGCCAGCAGTAGCAGTTCCCTCACAGCCTCCCTGATGTCCTGTAGATGGCGGGTACCTAGGACAAGGAAGCACAGTCAATAGGTGTGAATGCACAACCCCATACAGCCCGCCCACTGTGCATGGCATACGGCCATGGGACATACCAGTGTGATGGTGTGTGACCACCCGCAGTGATCATGTCCACAGGACCTGGCCACCCAGGTGCATACAGCCATGCGGAACGCTGCACACACCCACTGGCCAAGTCACACACAGCACCACTGTGGCCATTTAGTGACATTGCTATGTGGTGCAAAAGCAGTGGCACAACCATGCACCTGGTGCATGCATGGACCACCATTGATGCACTCCCAGACATGCATTGCCACTGGACAGTGTTGACTGTAGCAAGTTGCGTGCATGGCAGTGGTGTCGATGAATGGTGGCCATGCCCCACTGCCTACCCTGTCACACAGCATGCAATAGTAACCATGGATGTATGGCACTCACCCTCATCGGGCCGGTCAGGTGGGCAATGATGGCCCTCACCCCACCTGGCTGCACCATCCTCCTCCCTCCGCCGCTCCTCTCTCAACCGGCGGCATTCATCTGGGCCTGTGGGGAAAACAAGGAGAGAAGAACATCAGTACAATCCCGAAGCAAAGTCCCCCTGCCCCAAGGTGTGTGCCCTCCCACCCAGCCAGACCCACCCACCCCACACCCTGTGAACACCACCACAGCCAACCCCAGATGGTCCCTCCCCTATGTGCTGACACATAGAACACTGTTACCCATATAGACGATAAAAGTGTGTTGATGGAACTCACTTGACGTGGCACCGTGCCCCTTCTGGCACGTGCCCGCAGTCGTGCTAGTAGCTCTGACTCCCTCCTCCGCAGGTCCCCATAGCGGTGCCTGCACTGCTCCATGCTCTTCCCCCATCCGGTGGCCTCCTCCAGGGCAGTGGCCACCTCCTGCCACACCTGGGTCCTGGCCCTGTCCAGGGGCGCCTCCCCGAAGAGAGGCCCATGGTGTTGCTCCACAATTGCCACCAGATTCGCCAACTCAATGGCAGATCACTGCACTGCCTGTCTGCCTGCCATCCTTCCAGTTATAGTAGGCAATATGGCGCTCTGCAGCGTGGCTCCCCACATGCAGATGCTGCACAGTACAGTGCTGCCATTCCCTATCATGCTGTTACTGAACAGCGTGATAGAGGTGCACACATGCCTGATGCATGGTGCCTAGGGGCAAAGGTCGGGCACAGGGTCAAGGGTCTCTGGCGCATGGCCACGCACAGCGCCATTGGAAGACAATGCATGTAGCGTGATTGGCTGCCTGTGTGCCAGCATCATAGCGGACTACCGAGCAGTTGGGCCATTGCACCTATGATGGCCCAGTGTCACAGTGCCATGTAGTGACCATCGCTATAGTGCCACTGGCACAATGGTGACCATGCCCTGCATTGCCTACCGCACACAGCATGTCATCAGTGTGGCAGACACCTGTGTCAGCATCCCGGGCATGTTCAGTGAGGTGTACTACACATGTCACAGAACTGTGCCATTGGCTCAACACGTTCAACACAATTGCGCAAAGTGCAACAGCGTGATATTCAGCCGTCATATGCAAATCATCTAATCAGCCATTCAATGGTGCAACATTGCAATTTGCATCTATTTAAAGTTGCTTCTCATCTCATTTGCATGGATTGTGCTATAAAAGTGCGACAATGTGCTGCAGTGGCCATAGTCGGTTACTGCAGTCTATTGGTGAGTTGCATGCTGTTTTGGACTGTGGACTGTTGATTCAGGGACATGCATGGGACTGCACAGTCACAGGTAACAACTGCCATTCTTACAGGCTACATAATGACCAAGCAGGTTGTTGGAGAGGAGGAACACAGTGGTGGGAGGAGGAGAAGGCCTAACTTTACAAAGGCCAAAACCAAGGCCCTGTTCGAGGCCTACCTGGATCAGAAGCCACTTCTCAGTGGATGGTGGGGAACACCTCAAGCCCATGCTGCTGCATGGGAGGAGGTGGCACGTGCTGTGAACCTGCATGGCAGCCACCAGCGCTCCGTGGAGGAGTGTAAGAAAAAAGATGGGCACGGACAGGAGGATGGTAAAGGAGAAGGTGGCTGCCATCAGGGCAGCACATGCTGCAACATGTGGGGGACAGCCGGAGGTGGTACAGCTGACCTCACAGGAGGAGAGGCTTGCTGGAAGCATGCAGCACAGTGCCATTGAGGGTGTTACAGGTGGTGGCTTCCAGACGGGTGGTGGCCCATCACTGCATGGTAAGTCATGGTCTGTCTGGGGGGGCAGGGTAGGTCACATGCACTAACGCGACTTTGCTTTCCCTTACAGATCCTGAGCATCTGCATGGGTCAGCGGTGGTGGGCCTGTCCACTGAGGACAGTCAGCTGGAGTTGGAGGAGGGACCATCCACCTCCACAGGTATATGTGGATCACTGCGACAGCCTGACTGTCCACACTGATGTCATTGTAACAGGTGTGGAGGAAGCCCTGCCTGTGTCTCAGCGTGCTGGCGTCCATGGATGCCAGCATGCTGTGACTGTGGCTGGTGCAGAGTCCGTCACCAGTGATGATGACACGACCGTCATGGGCAGTGACATGTGTGTGCCATGGGATGGCCACACAGCAGGGCACTTCGCGCCCATGGCTGTGGGTGGTGCCACCATGGAGGCCTGCATCTCAGCACAGTCCCAGGCTGTGTCTGTCAGCACCAGTGGGGCAGCACTGGTGTCTGTTCAGGACAGCGGGACTGTTGCAGCCACTGCGGAGGCACCACTGAGCCCTAGGGAGTGGCAGCCAGAGGGGCAGCATCAGCAGTCACCCAATGGGCTTGGGGGTACAGGGTTCAGCGGCGGCATCTGTGCACCACCTGTGGACATGCCCAGACCTGGTCCTGGGGTGCTGATCATCGGGGCCATGCGCACCCTGAGGGACAGGATGCTGAGGAGGCTGATGACCTCTTGGACATGCACACCCACCTACTGCAAGCATCAGTCCAGCAGCAGATGTGGCTTGCAACATCCGTGGATGCACTGCATGTGGTTCTGGAGTGGGCAGAGGAGCGTCACAGCAAGGGCACTGCACTGATCCTGGCAGGGATGGACTGCTTGCAGGAGGATGTGACAGCTGCCATTGACAGGCATGCACAGGCATTCATTACTGTCATGGCCACAGTGGACACACAGTCAGGTACCCACGCATCGCGGATACCACGCAGTGCACTATCCACCCCGTTACCGGTGTCGTGCGACTCCCACCCTGTCAACGCCGGGTTCAGCTGTGGGCATCCCGAGCACTCCTGGTGCAGGCATGTTCAGTGTGCTGCAGACCCCTGTGTGAGCACAGTCATGTTCACGCAGTGGAACCCATGAGGGACCAATGGTGCCACCCCATGAGGCCAGTGGTCAGCCTGTCAGTGCTGGTGGGTCTCGTTGGGGCTGCCCACGCATCCATGGCAGCCGTGGCATTGTGTCGCGTGACTGACCTGTCTCCCAGCACGGCTACTGTCTGGTGCTACCCTGTGTGCATTGTGTGTTTCAGTGGGCAGTGCACAGGTGGGTACCCGGCCCTGCACACGGACACACAGTCCACCTGCACACCCTCCCGGCTGCTGTCCACAGTTGCGTTGTGCATGATGATGCCTGCATTGTGCTGTACACCAATGTGCAATGGTGCTCAGCATCTGACACACGCACATGGACAGGCAGTGGGCATGGTGGCCTGTGGACATGTGTGTTGCTAGGGTGTGCGTTCTGGGTCGGTGTGCCTCCTGCCCTCTGTGCACGTTTGTTGCATTGTGTGTGAGCGTGTGTGTGTGTCTGTCTGCATGGCATGTTAATCTTCACCCATCCCTGGTTGTGTGTGTGCTTCTGTGCCCTGCCACTTCCCTTGATGGCATGCACCCCTGGTGTGTGTCCATGCATGTTTGTGGGTTGTGCCTTAGCCACTGGTGGTTGCGCATGGCCCCATGACTTACCTGGGTTGGCTGAAGTGCTCCTCCGTGATGGTGTCCCAGTGCAGCTGTGCCAGCGGAGCAGTCGGGGTCTTGCGGCCAAGGGGCTGCCATCACCATCATCACCGGCGTCCCCATCGTCCCCTTATCGCTGTCCCCCTCTTCGACCTGTACGGCTATCTCACATTCATTGGCCATGTTGTGCAGGATGCAACAGGCCAGGAATAGCCCACAGGTCTTTGAGGGGCTGTACTGTAGGGCACCGCTGGAGGTGTCCAGGAAATGAAAACATGCCTTCAGCATCCCAAACACCCGCTCGATGACATTACGTGTGGTGGTGTGTGCCTCACTGTAGCATTGCTGCGATGGGGTCATGGGCCACCGGTAGGGTGTGAGCAGCCAGGGACGGAGTGAGTATCCACTGTTACCTGTGTGTAGAGGGTGGAGGTTAGTTTGGTGATCAGCATCACCCTGCCCCGGGCCATGTAGGCCACTACCCATGTCACCTCTGACCATGCCCCCCCAAGCCCTATGATTGTCCATGTGGTTTGCATACTCACCCACTAGGTGGCCAGTGGGAATATCCCCACTCTCGAATCTGTGGCACAGTGCTGACTGGTGCCAGATGAATGAATCGTGTGCTCCCCCAGGGTGCGTGGCACAGACATTGATTATGCACCCCCTGGCATCGCACACCACCTGGCAGTTGATGCTGGCATAGCCCTTGCGACATCGTATGCAGCCCCTCGGGGCCAGGTGGTGTGGTGCATGGCCACATGGGTGCAGTCTATTGCCCCTAGCACACCAGGCATACTTGCTACCCTGTGGAACTCCTGTATGTTTGCTGTGTGCTCCGCCGGTGTGCTGGGGAAATGGATGTACTCTGCAGCATGTGGCAGCAGTGCACTGAGGAACTGGGTGAGGTGGCATGACGTGGCCAACTGGGTTATGCCTGTGGTGTCACCAGTTGGTCTCTGAAAGGTACCCGTGGTGAGCAAGCACATGCAGGCTGTTACCTTAGTCTCCACTGACAGGGCATGGCTCCGTTGTGTGGGTGCCTGCATCACATCACTGCACAGATCCACCTCAGAATTGCCCTATTCAGGTGGTACCAGCCCACAATCTCAGTATCAGTGCACAGCTCAAAGCTGGTGCAGGCTCAGTACTGCCTGCTGGGGGCATACCGCCGAAGGGCCCTTCCACGGCCACGCCCCCCTGCCATTCGCCTTCCCACCCCCCTCATAACGGCCTCCATTTGGAAGGTGGCACTGGTCATGTCCCTGGTTTGTGTTCACCCCCCAAGCAGCTGTTTCTGTATTCCCCCTGCTGTCCTGGCTGCTACTTCCCCTGCACCGGGTACACCTGCCTGTGCTGGCCTCTGTGCTGTGTGGCTCCCCACACCTTCCCTGTGCCTGGCTGTTCAGACTGCCCTTTCCCTGGCCTGCCCTGTTTGTGCCTCCTGTCCTGTCTGCCTGGCTAGAGGTCTGCCTCATGGGGCTTCCCTGTAGCGTTCTTGCACCCCTCCCTTGCTCCTTTTTATTTTGGCTCATTTCCGCTATGGCGCAACTTCCGCTTGCTCCCCTATTGCGCATGGCGCAAGTTGTTGAATATCGCACTGCACCATTTATGCATGGTTCCTCCCCCTTCGGTTGTGCATGCCTTCATTATCATTGCGCTGTTGCTCAGCATGATTTTGGGGGCGCAACTGCCTCCTGCTGAATATCGCAGAATGGCGCAATTTCGGACTTGCGCAGGCGCAACCGTATTGCACATGGCTCAACTCTTTTGACTATCTGGGCCATGGTTTTTAATTTAATAAATTCACCAGATCTAATGGAAAAATGTGGTCTAACATTCTCCAAAAGGAGACATGTTCCAAGACTGCATAATAAACAGCTTGAAGTAAAAACTTATAAAACCAGCAAAAGGGGAAACTTTTTTCCAATAAGAGCGTCCATTGTATGGAACACCTTGCCACAAGAATTGGTAGAGGCAACTAGTGCCACAGTCTTTAAAAACAAATTAGATGTTTGGTTGAGGGTTAATAGATAAATAATGTCCCACATAGTGTGGGGAACAGTCTCGATGGGCTCTGGCCTTCTTCTGTTCTTTCATACCAAATAATACCAAGTAATAGGCTGGTTATACATTGCCCTGACCCAATTCCAAAAGCAGGTCCCAAAGCCAAAATGACACAACACCTTTTCTAGTTAGTCTCACTCCAGGGAGTCAAAAGTTTTTTCAAAATTTACTACAATAGCAGCCGTAGGGGTAGGAGAGAGTTTAGCCTGAAAGATGATATTAATTAGGGGCCTGATATGGTCCCTACTGAGTCGTACCAGCACAAAGCCAACCTGCGAGGGGTGGATCAGAGAGGGAAGGAGTGGGCTAAGTCTAAGTGCCAGACTCTTAGCAAAGATTTTGTTGTCTGCATTGAAAAGGGATATAGGGTGATAGTTGGAGGCCAGAGTAGGATCCTTATCCTTTTTAGGAAAAAAACATAATTATGGCCTTAGAGAAGGTGGGGGGGGGAGGCTCCTGTAATAAGAGCTTCATTATAAACCTGGCAGAGAAGAGGGGCAATTTGTGGAGCTAAAGCTTGCCAGCGTTCCACTGGGAAGCCATCACCACCCGGGGTTTTTCTGGGATGTAGGGTCTTGAAGGCTAAAATTACTTCAGTCGGAGTAATCGGGAGGTCCAAGTCCTGAATTTGAGCAGAGGAGAGGCTAGGAAGGTATAGAGAAGCCAGAAAGGACTCAGAGGAGCTAGGCTCTAGATTTCTAGTAGAGGAGTAGAGGTCGCAGTAAAAATGCCTCATGACATCGTTAATAGTCTTAGTTCATTGATAGTCGTACGAACTGAAAGCATTTCTTTATATGTAGAGGAGTTGGGTGGGAGATGAGAGGTCTGCTTGACCTGCCTTTCCAGGGACTTAAGTTGTGTCTCTAGCAGGGCCAGGCATTGCTCTCATTGCTTGCAGCGCCGAGATGCATATCACATGATGGCTCCTCACAGGGTGGCTTTGAAAGCCTCCCAAGTAGTGCCCAGAGAGGTATCTGTGGGTGGGTTTTCTGCTAGAAAAAAGGTAGTCTCCAAGGTAGCCCAGGTGATAAAATCTGGGTCTTTAAGGAGAAGGGAATCTAGTTTCCATAAATTAGGCTTCGTAAGACAGGGTCCCCAGAGGACGTGCAAGTGTACTTGAGCATGGTCTGAGAGCACTGTGGGAAGAATCTTCAAGCTAAGCATTTCCATTTTTGTTTCCTTTGGCGTTAGTGTTGCTGTTACTGCTACTATTAGTATTTACAATTATGGGTACTGTGACTACATGCCTATGCTTGTATGTACGTACTTGTGTTTGTGTTTCTATTTCCTTTGGCATTATTTTTGTTGTGAGTTGTATGAGATATGCAGCAAGAAATACAGGCAATCCTGTGCTATGAAAAGTTACTGTTACTGAACCTATCATTATGCTCACAGTCTGTTGCTCAGAATTCTTGCTTTTAGTTAGTTAAACTGGCACAGTCCTTCTTTACAAAGCAATTACACTGCTACACATAGATTCAGCTGGCTTTTGGTGAAATCACACAGTTTGAGCTATTTCATTTGGATGGTAGTCACTGTTATCAGTAGCTGTTTGCTGCGATGGAAAAACCGGCCTGCAGCCAGTCTTGGAGGCCTCTGGAAGGAAGCGGGTTGGCAGTTTTGCCAATTGTCCCTCTGAACACCACACTCACAGTTCAGTCAATTGAAATGCAGGTTGAGCCTGAATTTAAACAGAAAAAGTCAGATTTTAACTTTCAATCACTGCGACGCTCCTCCTAACAAGCCAGTTCACACACTCCACTCACTCTCCCTCTCGAATGCTGTGCAGTCGCTCTAGAGCTGGCTTGGGGGCAGGACTGATTGCAGTCTCACCAATCACTCAACGCCATGCAAATGAGCCTCTTTCCTCTAGACTGCTCTTCTCCTTATGGCAATCATTGAGCAGGCAAAATTTAAACTGCAAATCACACTTTTTTTTCAACTGACTCCACGGCGGGAGCCCATTTTAACCATTTTTCATGGCCATTAAGTACAACAAGTCTCTCAGTCCACACAGAAAGCATTTCCAACATCTAGGGCACAATTTTCCTTATGCTTCCCACAGTTTTCCATATTTTTTTCAGTCACAACAATATTTTTAAAAGCTGGCAAATGCTGTGATTTGATGCAGGACAAGGGCATACACACTTGGGCTTTACTGCTCCTTGGTAAACAGTTGGCAATATCACAACAGCACATAGACAGCAGCATACAGTGGCACATTTAGTTAAACATTGCTTCAGTTGTTTTGGGCTACCCTCTGCCAGATAGCCAAAAAGGTAGCCATCACCCGAGCAACCTGTCTTGTTCCTTCTCCCAAATTTCAACAGAATCTCGATAGTGCCTCAAAGATGTAACCCCCAGTCAGCACTAAACTGAGAGGGCTACTACCCCTGCCTGTGTAGTAAGTGAACAGGTTGAGGTGCCTGGGTCCTATGATGTGGTGCCTCCATTTTTATAAGTTGAAACTTGGGGAGAAAGGTGTCACTTGGCATGTTGGCTAGGTTTGGCTGCTCTGCACAGGGGCCCCCAAATAACTTTGGACACAGGAAGCAATAACTGTAATGTCCAATACCAGAAGTTGGGATTCTAAAGTGTGACTTTTATTCACATCCAACAGAACAACAAAGCATAGATGGACCCCCACAGGGCTACACTCCTGGTAATGCAGATTTATGGAGATCAGAACACATCCTCTTTACACTGAAACCCTCAGGTTTCGAAACTCTCTGGGCATTCAGCCCTAACTCAACTCTTTTTTGGTTTCCCTGGCTCGGCTCCCTTGCCAGCCCTCTGGACTACTGTCCTTCCATGGCTCGGCTCTCTTGCCAGCCCTTTGACACTTTCCATATAGCATGGAACATTTCTTGGTGGCTCCCTAAACCACATCTGAGCACTTCTGGCTCTATCAGGGAATCTTCTTCATCAATCCCACTTCTGGGTACTTTTCTCAGGCACTGGCCAAGTACCTGAGAGGAAGCAACAGGTGTCCCAAAGCAAACCCGTAGAGGTGAATTTGGTTACTACTGATGGGGGGGTCTCCCACCTCTTGCTCCCATAATCCATACACGGCCATTTCTCTGGACTTTCACACCTCATCCTTGAAAACACTTTACTGTATAGATTCTCTTTAAATGTATGCCACATTTAATCTACTGTTCTTCCATTCCATTTGTGCTGAACTTGAAACATACTTAAAGAGTGTCTGTGTCCATTTCTCTAGACCCCCACAGAGTTAAGCAGTCCAATTCCCACAACGTTCAAAACCGTACTTGGCTGTCTTTTCCTGACCCCACAGTAACAGTCACTTAACTTCATCTTGTCTCAGGTGAAAACACATTGGCCCTTTATCAGAGCAGACTCACCCCTTAGTTGCAGGTGCCCCACAAGCTTTTTCTCTTCAAAGAAATCTCATTCAAAACTTCTGGTGCCTCAGCACAAACCTAAAATTAGGCAGCTTCTTCTTCCCCTAGCCAGACCAGGGGGATTGCCCCTGGATGTAGGCTGAATCCTTCTCAGCTAACATTCTTCAACTGACACTCTGGCTGGAAGCTGCAATACTGAACATAGGATTTGCAAGAAAGCAAGTTGTGCTTACAACAGAGGAAGGTGAACCTTACAATTGTCTTTGGTTTGTAGCAGATATTCTGCAGGTGGAGGCTACTTCTCACTGAAAGGTGAAATAAGGAACTTAGAATTATCAGGAAAAGACAGTCTTTCAAGCAACAGAGGGAGGTGGATCTAGCTTTACATTTGTTACAATTCTTAAGATTTTCAGTGCAGGAAGAGTTTAAAGCACAGCTGACTTATTTTGGGGCTGACTGCTTTCAGAGCACAAACCACCAGGCTGTTTTGGGGCTGGGGAGGTTTACCTGTGTCTGACTTGGATGTCTGGATTTTTCTCTGTTTGATTAGCAGGGTATTTTTTCTGTCAAATTGTTGTGTAGGGCATCTTGCTAACAGGAAGGCACTCATCGCAGCGGTAGGTCAGAGCTCTTAGCTGATTGTTTTGTGAGGGCACAGTTTAGGATAGTGAGGCTTAATAAAGGGAGGGAGGGAGGGTGGGCAGAGGGTGACTGTGAAAAGGCAGAGAGACTAAACAAATATTTTTGCTCAGTATTTACAAAGGAAGAGGGGGAGGTACCTAAAACAAACAGTAGAAACACTCTGGATACAGAAGTTGATACCAGCCCATTTACAGAAGAAAGGGTTCTGAAATAACTTTTAAAACTGAAGGTGGACAAAGCAATGGGGCCTGATGGGATTCATCCCAGAATTCTAAAAGAACTAAGGGTAGAACTAGTGACACCACTGACTACCCTCTTTAACAAATCATGGGAGGATGGAGTGGTACCCGAGGACTGGAGGAGGGCAGATGTGATTCCCCTTCACAAAAGTGGGAGCAAGGCAGAAGCAAGAAACTACAGACCTGTTAGTTTAACCTCAGTGGTAGGGAAAATGATGGAATCACTTCTGAAGGAAAGAATTGTTAGTATCTAGGGCCAGAGGGCACAGGACCCTAGGCAGCATGGATTCACAGCGGAAGGTCATGCCAGACAAATCTGATAGATTTCTTTGACTGGGTGACCAAAGTAGTAGATCAGGGAGGGCTGTGGACATAGCCTACCTAGACTTTAGCAAGGCATTTGACACAGTCCCACACAAAAATTAATATACAAGTTAGCCAGCCTGGGTGTGGGTCCCAAGATGACAGCCTGGGTAAAGAATTGGCTGGAGAATAGGACACAGAGGTAATAGTAAATGGAGTCCACTCTGAAGAAAGGGGGTTACTAGTGGGGTACCACAGGGTTCAGTATTAGGACGGTCCTCTTCAATGTCTTTATAAGTGACATTGCAGAGGACTGGAAGAAAAAGTATGTCTCTTTGCAGATGACACAAAGATCTGCAACAGAGTTGATGCACAAGGTGGGGTGGAAAGGATGAGAAGGGACTTGGCAAGGTTAGAGGAATGGTCAAATGTATGGCAGCTTAGATTCAATGCTAAGAAGTGCAAGGTAATGCACCTGGGAAACAAAAACCCAGGAGAAGAGTACATATTGGGGGGTGAGATACTAATAACAACAAAAATGGAAAGGGACCTGGGGTAGTCATATCAGATGACCTAAAGGTGGGCAAGCAATGTGAGAGGGCAGCAAGGAGGGCTGGGGGGATACTGGGATGCATAGGGAGAGGCATCACCAGTAGAAAACAGGAAGTTATTATCCCTCTGTACAGACAGCTGGTCAGACCCTATCTGGAGTACTGCATGCAGTTCTGGAGACCCAATCTCTGCAAAGACATAGACAGGATGGAAGCTGTCCAGAGGAGGGCAACTAAAATGGTGCAGGGTCTGCACCAGAAGACATATGAAGAGACTTAAGGAGCTTAATATGTATAGCCTCAAGGAAAGGAGGAGAGGGACATGATAGAAACTTTCAAGTACCTCAAGGGAATCAACAAAGTCCAAGAGGGTAGCATCTTTCAAAAAGAGGTGTGCAAGAACAAGGGCACAATTTGAAGATGGGGGGCGGCTCAGAGGTAATTTAAGGAAGTATTTTTTCACAGAGAGGGTTGTGGATGCATGGAACGGCCTTCTGGAGGAGGTTGTGGAGTCAAAAACAGTGGTGGAATTTAAGCATGCATGGGACAGTCATAAGGCAATTCTAGGTGGTGGGGGGTAGGAGGAAGTAGGCTGCTGGTTAACTAGAATCTGCAGCTTATCCATTAGGTAGAGAAATGGGCAGACTGGGTGGGCCAAGCAGTCCTTATCTGCCATCAAATTCTATGTTTCTATGTTTCTACCACTTCACTTGGCTCTTCTTGTGTTCCTCCTCAGGTGAGAACACACACACCTCTAACAAAACTATAGCTCTTTGTCAGAGCTAAGGGCTATGACTCGAGGGCCTGCAGTTGCAGCACACCTCTTTACTCTACTAAGCCCCCTACTGAACTGACTTCAAATTCCCCAACATTCTATCTTAACTTCCCTAGCTGCAACATTCCAGTGTGGCTTATGCAGCTGTGACAGTTCTAAAATGATGTCATCCCTCAGTCTCAGCTGAGAATGAGAACAGAGTGAGACAGTGGGAAATCCATTTAACTGGAGTTTCACCAACTGCCTTCCCTGCCTGCCACTAGGTCTAACTTGGATTCTTGTAACCCCCCGGTAATGGGGGGGGTTACATTAGCAATTGTGGTACCAGGACCGTGCGCGTTATGCTTTGCATTTCTGTACGCACTTGCGTTTGCCTTTCCATTTCTGTTGCCTTTGGCATTATTGTTGCTGTAACAGTTAACATTTGCATTTACAATAGCTGTACCATGACCGTGCGCATTACCAGTTGTGTTTCCATGTGCACCTGCATCTCCATTTGCATTACTGTTTGCTACGGCGTCACTTTGCGCTTGCATTTCTATTAACGTTTGCATTACCATTTACATTTGCGTCACCATGTGCATAACCGTTAGCACTTGCGTTTGTGTTGCAGTTACCATTACTATGTCACAGGACATCACATGGTGGGAACACGCGGCCCGAAGGGTCCGCGCTCCCACCACTGCATTCCATTCACTACTTATAGTCCTCATTCTCAAAAAGAAGGGAAATTCATTGTAAAAAACTCAGTTTAATTCATCAGTTAGGGTTGTTCCACAGTGACAAAAGCGAGGAAATTCGGTGTTATGGTTGAAAGCCCCCCTTGCACCTCCCCAGCCCCCCCAACTGGCATTGGTGTGTGCGTTGGGGTCATTGGTCCTAATTCTCACCCACTCAGCATCACTGCTAATGGTACAGTACTCATTCCCACTTCCTGTTGTGGTCTCTCCTCCTAAGCGATTTGCCCTGGGTTAAGACCATCTTTTTATAGGCGGTAGCTAGTGCCGCGCTACATGTCACGCTATGTGTCCTAGCGTGATGCTATGGCATTGAATATCCCATTGCACATGTATGTAGGCCCCCCTCTCTTTGCCCCTTGCATACATTATCGGTTTGCTCCACGCTACTGTGGTTAGTGCACGCTAACTGGTCCTTTGAATATGGCTGCTCTGCATTATTCCCACGCTATTCCCACACTACTGGTTTGCATGCTGTGCCATGCTTTGAATATCTGGCCCTACACATGCAAATGTTTGTACAATTCTGTTGAAGGGGTGGGGTGGAACTATTACGGTGCAACATTAGGGGTTTAACATTAAAAGTCTTACCCACCTCTAACTATAGTGGTGCTATCCGCCTCTATAAATAATGAATACTCCAGGATATATACATATGTTGCAGGATAATACACACCAAGACTATGAGGAACACAGTATTTCTACTGAGATAAAAAAATAAACATTTGGAAAGGGTAGAGGACATACAGAATAACCTAACTCAAATCTACCTAATTTTTTTTACCATAATAGATTTTAATATTTTTTTCAACCATGCAAAACAGCTTTATAAAACCAAAACAAATCCATATAGTTATACAGTTCCATACATTTGCTTAAATTCATTTTTATGATAATTTCAATTATGAAAGACTGATCCTAATAACCTCTTCCGTTATCATTCCTAATGTAATACATTGTACCTTGTGTAATAGTATACAGACTTTTTACTAGATTTAACTTTCTTCGGAGTATCCAAACTCTTAAGGAAATAAAGGCTTAGTTATCTTATATCCCTTCCAAAGCAACAAAAGGTGGCCAGACACTATTATAGTCATCCAATTGATCTAATAACTGATAATGTATTCTTCCATTGCATGAGGCAAATTCCATCTGCTTATACCATTCTTGTAATGAGGGAGTCTCTTTGTCTTTCCAATATTTTAATATGAGCCTCTACACTAAGGGAGGAATTACACAGCCAAAATTGTAGAAATTTGTATAGATCTAGGCACTCCGAAAATATCCCCAGAATAAAGATCAATGGGGAAGAGGGGATCTCAGTACCAGTAACTAAGTTGTAAACCTTAAACACCTCCTCCCATACACCCCTAATCTTAGTGCAGTCCCAAAGCATATGTAGTATAGCAGCATCCCTGCTGTTGCATTTGCAACCATCAGCATTTCCCTTAACACCCATTGTAAACAGCTGCTTAGGAATTAAATAAAACCTACGCAATACTTTAAACTGGATGAGCCTACCTTGCAGTTCCTTTATAGACTTATTGGCCATCCTCCATGTGGACTCCCAATCCCCCATAGACAGCGATATTGAAAGCTCCTCTTTCCACGAACACTTGGCCTTAAGTGTCAATCAAGAAGACCAGATGTTAGCGGAAAGCAGTTTATAAATAATACTAGCTCCTCTTTTGAGTCAATCCAGCTTTACTAACTGATCCCACTCCTCATTCTGTGGTAAGCTGTAGGATTCCATCAGGCAGTTATTTTTGAAAAGCTCTCCAAGCCATAGATAGTAGTGAATTTGATATTTTGACACACCAAACCTCTCTCTTACTTCTGTAAAGGATAGTAAAACCTAAGGCTTCTTATCTATTAGTTGGCCAAGGTTTTTTTGATTCCCACCTTCAGCCAATCTAAATTGAATAGGCCTTTCTTACTTCTTGTGATCTCTGTATTGTTCCAAATGGGTATGCAAGTAAGGGTATTTTTCTTTTGTTGATTATGTTTATTACTTTTTTCAGGGTTGTTACTGATCCTTGTATGCATGGGTTCCCTCTGGCATGCAAGGGTATCTTCATATATATAACATAAATAATGACTGTTAGCCCTCTTCTGATTTTCAAAAGCTTTAAAGTTCTGAAAGCCTTGAATATAACCCCAGGCCTGGTTGACAGTGTCACATTTAATAAAACCTCATTTGTCTCCTTGAATCATAAATGTTGTGGGGTATCTAAAATGATACTGAACCCCATAAAGTTGTAATTGCTGTTTATTTTATTTATTTATTTTTTTTAATTGCTGTTTAACCTCCTGGAATGTTTTTCTTTTGTTAACAATTTCAGATGAAAAGTCCTGAAAGAGTGAAATATGCTCTTTCCTCCAGTATAATGATCTTCTATCCCTGGAAATTCACAGTATCTCCTCCTTTATAGTGAACAGCAAAAAATAAGCCAAAATTGGTCTAGGTTTAGAATGTTTAAGTTTGGGACCCAGTGATCTGTGAGCCCTTTCTATTTCAAGGGGCCAGGGCCATTGGTGTCCAAGTACATCAGGGAGAAAGTTTTACAGAAAGCTAATCATGTTGCTACCCTCAACCTTTTCAGGTACTCCCAGTATCCTAATAATGTTCCAGCACCCCCTATTTTCCAGATCATCCACTTTGTTTAGTAAATAAGAGATTTCATCACTTTGCCTTTGTGTGAGTTATTCCAGGTATCCCACAGAAGCTGTTAATTCCATAATTTTTGAGTCATTTATATTTACCTTGGAAGAAAGCTCTCCATTACTTGTGGCTAGGATGGAAGTTGACAGTATGATATCTGTGATGTCCACCTTTAAACCCTCAAGCATTTGTTTTAGATCTAAGACATTACAACATCACTCTTGCTGGCAAGATCCTTTTCCAGGTAATCACTGCCAGTGCTTAATCTCCTTGGTTCCAGCAGTTTAGCTGTGATGCTCAGCATGACAGTGTGGTGATGGGCCACCGACATTTCTTCTGACAGGAATTTTGTCTTTTTTTTTTATAAATATCTGCTCCACCACTACTGGAATTATAGCTTTTAGAAGCCTTGAATGAACTACGGCAGTGTCACAAGTCCCGATTAAAAAGAATGAAGGATTTTGAGCTTAATTTAAAAAAAAAAAGGGGTCAGACATCCGGAGCTACTTGTTTATGCATCTATCCTCAGTCAGCACCAGCATGCACCAAATCTACCTTAATTCTAAGCAGAGTAGAAGCTTACCCCAAATGGAAACATGTTATGTTATGGCAGACTGGAATCTCTGATGTTGCTCATTCAGAATCCCAGCATAACTGACCTCTCAGGGTCAGACATTTTGCAGGCTGGCCCACTTTACCTGCATCATCATACATGCCTCTCAGACATCACATTTTTTCTATTTTTTTTTTGTTTTCTGTGGACCATTCCTCTTGAGAACCTCTCCAAACTTGATTCACTTTTTCTAGCTGTTATGTGGATTCCAGCCTCAGTACTATTTTGTTCTCTCATCTGGTTCATACAGTGGGGTTCTGCCTTATTCTTCTACCTTGGAATGTTTACCTTAAACACGTGTCTTTTTGGTTATGAAAGGAACACAATCATTTGAAGTGTCCCCAAAACAGAAACATTTTAGCTCCATCCTTTAATGTTTAAATAGAAAAAAAGATTGAAAACACACCCATCCTCTTTGAGAACCCAGGGCTGTTTTCAGCTGAAACACTTTACAGAGGCAAGAAGATTAAACACACTAGCCCAGATATTCAAAAGAGTTGAGCCATGCACAATAGGGCTGCGCCTGCGCAAGTCCGAAAATGCGCCATTCTGCGATATTCAGCAGGAGGCAGTTGCGCCCCCCAAATCACACTGAGCAACAGTGCAATGATAATGAATCCATGCACAACTGAAGGGAGAGGAACCATGCATAAATGGCGCAGTACGATATTCAACAACATGCGCCATGCACAATAGGGGAGTCAGCAAAAGTTGTGCCATAGCGAAAATGAGCCCAAATAAAAGGGAGCAAGGGCGAGGCACAAGAACACTACAGGGAAGCCACATGAGGGCAAAGTCCAGCAGGAAACACTGGGCAGCAGGGACACACAGGGCAGACCAGGAAAGGGCACCTGGAATCAACAGGCACAGGGGAAGGTGTGGGGAGCCACAGTGCAGAAGGGGGAAGTACACCACACAGCAGTGAGGCCAGCACAGGCAGGTGTTCCCAGTGCAGGGGAAGTAGCAGCCAGGACAGCGGGGGGAATACAGAAACAGCTGCCGGGGGACTGAACACAAGCCAGGGACATGGTCAGTGCTACCATCCAGATGGAGGCCATAATGAGGGGGGTGAGAAGGTGGGCAGCAGGAGGGCATGGCCATGGAAGGGCCCGTCGGTGGTATGCCCCCAACAGGCGGTACCGAGCCCGCACCAGCTTCAAGCTGTACAGTGATACTGAGATTGTGGGCTGGTACTGCCTGAATTGGGCAATTCTGAGGTGGCTCTGTGAGCTGTGCAGTGATGTGATGCAGGCACCCACACAACGGAGCCATGCCCTGTCAGTGGAGACGAAAGTGACAGCTTGCATGTGCTTTCTCACCATGGGTACCTTCCAGAGACCAACTGGGGACACCACAGGCATAACCCAGTCGGCCACATCATGCCACCTCACCCAATTCCTCAGCGTACTGCTGCCACATGCTGCAGAGTACATCCATTTCCCCAGCACACCAGCGGGAGCGCACAGCAAACATACAGGAGTTCCACAGTGTAGCATGTATGCCTGGCATGCTAGGGGCAATAGACTGCACCCATGTGGCCATCTGCACACCACCTGGCCCCAAGGGGGCTGCATATATAAATCACAAGGGCTATGCCAGCATCAACTGCCAGGTGGTGTGTGATGCCAGGGGGTGCATAATCAATGTCTGTGCCACGCACCCTGGGGGAGCACATGATACCTTCATCTGGCACCAGTCAGCACTGTGCCATAGATTTGAGAGTGGAGATATCCCCACTGGCCACCTAGTGGGTGAGTATGCAAACCACATGGACAATCATAGAGCCTGGGGGGGGGCATGGTCAGAGATGACATGGGTAGTGGCCTACATGACCCAGGGCAGGGTGATGCTGATCACCAAACTAACCTCCATCCTCTACACACAGGTGACAGTGGATACCCACTCCATCCCTGGCTGCTCTCTCACCCTACCAGTGGCCTGCGACCCCATCACAGCAATGCTACAATGAGGCACATGCCACCACACGTAATGTCATCGAGTGGGTGTTCAGGATGCTGAAGGCATGTTTTCATTGCCTGGACACCTCCGGCGGTGCCCTACAGTACAGCCCCTCAAAGGCCTGTGGGCTATTCCTGGCCTGTTGCATCCTGCACAACATGGCCAACAAATGTGGGATAGCCGTATAGGTTGAAGAGGGGGACAGCAATGGGGACGATGAGGACGCTGGTGACAATGGTAATGGGCAGCCCCCCCTTGGCCGACGGGACCACCGACTGCTCTGGCTGGCACAGATGCACTGGGACACCATCACGGAGGAGCACTTCAGCCAACCCAGGTAAGTCATGGGGCCATGTGCAACCAACAGTGGCTAAGGCACAACCTACAAACATGCATGGATATACACCAGGGGTGCATTCCATCCAGGGAAGTGGCTGGGCATGGAACCATAAACACAACCAGGGATGGGTGAGGTCTAACATGCCATGTGGACGGACACACACACACACACACACAGTGCACCAGACAGGCAAAAAGGGTAGGAGGCACACTGACCCAGAATGCCACCCCTAGCCACACACATGTCCACAGACCACCACGCCCACTGCCTGTCCTTTTGTGTGTGTCAGATGCTGAGCACCATTGCACATTGGTGTACAGTGCAATGCAGGCATCATCATGCACAGGCAACTGTGGACAGCAGCCAGGAGGGTGTGCAGATGGACTGTGTGTCCGTGTGCAGGGCCAGGTACCCACCCGTGCAATGCCCGCTGAATGACACAATGCACACAGGGCAGCACCAGACAGTAGTCATGTTGGGAGACAGGTCAGTCATGTGCCACAGTGCCCCCGGCCACCACAGATGCATAGGTGGCCCCGCCAAGACCCGCCAGCACTGACAGGCTGACCACTGGTCTCATGGGGTGGCACCGATGGTCCCCCAGGGGTTCCACTGCATGAACACGACCGTGCTCATGCAGGGGTCTGCAGCACACCAAACATGCCTGCGCCAGACATGCTCGGGATGCCCACAGATGAACCCGGTGTCGACAAGGAGGGTGTCGCATGATGCTGGGAATGGGGGGTGGACAGTGCACTGCATGGTGTCTGCGATGCATGGGCACATGACTGTGTGCCCATTGTGGCCATGACAGCAGTGAGTGCCTGTGTCTGCCTGTCAATGGCAGCGGTCACATCCTCCTGCAATCGGTCCATCCCTGCCAGGATCAGAGTGGTGTCTCTGCTGCGACGCTCCTCTGCCCGCTCCAGAGCCACATGCAGTGCATCCACCGATGTCGCAAGCTGCATCTGCTGGTTGACTGATGCTTGCAGTATGCGGGTGTGCTCATCCAAGAGGTCATCTGCTTCCTCAGCATCCTGTCCCTCAGGGTGTGCACGGCCCTGATGCCCAGCACCCCTTGAGGGTGGGCGCTGCACACCAGAACCAGGTCTGGGCATGTCCACAGGCGGTGCACTAATGCCACCCCCTGACCCTGTAACCCCAAGCCCATTGGCCGACTGCTGATGCTGCCTCTCCAGCTGCCGCTCACCAGGGCTCACTGGTGCCACTACAGTGGCCGCAATAGTCCCACTTCCTGTACACACACCAGTGCTGCCCCACTGGTGCTGACAGGCACAGACTGGGACTGTGATGACATGCAGGCCTCCACAGCGGCACCACCTACAGCCATGGCTGCGATGTTACCTGCTGTGTGGCCATCCCGTGGCACACATGTGTCACTGCCCATGCCGTTAGCGACATCATCATCGGTGACGGACCCGGCACCAGGCCTAGTCACAGCATGCTGGCATCCGTGGATGCTGGCATGCTGGGACACGGGCAGGGCCTCCTCTGCACCTGTTTCAACAACATCAGTGTGGACAGCCAGGCGGGCCCACTGTCGCACTAAGCCACGTATACCTGTGGAGGTGGATGGGCCCTCCTCCATCTCCATCTCCATCTGACTGTCCACAGTGAACAGGCCCACCACTGATGACCCATGCAGATGCTCAGGATCTGTAAGGGAAAACAAAGTCGCGTTACTGCATGTGACCTACCCTGTCCCCCCAGTAGACAGACCATGACCTGCCATGCAGTGATGGGCTACCACCCGTCTGGAAGCCACCACCCGGAACACCCTCAATGGCACAACGCTGCATGCTTCCAGCAACCCCCTCCTCCTGTGGGGTCAGGTGTAGCACCTCTGGTTGTCCCCCACCTGTCACAGCTCGTGCTGCCCTGATGGCAGCCACCTTCTCCTTTATCCTCCTCCTGTCTGTGCCCATCTTCTTCTTGCACTCCTGCAAGGAGCACTGGTGGCTGCCATGCAGGTACACTGCACGCGCCACCTCCTCCCATGCAGCAGCGTGGGCCTGTGGTGTTCCCTGCCATCCACTGAGAAGTGGCTCCTGATCCAGATAGGCCTCAAACAGGGCATCCATCTTGGCCTTGGTGAAATTAGGCCTCCTCCTCCTCCTCCCACCACTGTGTTCCTCCTCTCCCACAACTCGCTCGGTCATTATTTAGCCTGTGAGAATGACAATTGTTACCTGTGACTGTGCAGTCCCATGCATGTCCCAGAATCCACAGTCCACACTCCCAAACAGCATGCTACTCACCAATAGAATGCAGTAACCGACTATGGCCAGTGCAGCCCTTTTATAGCGCAACCCATGCAAATGAGGCAAGGCACAACTTTAAGTGGATGCAAATTGCAGTGCTGTGCCATTGAATGGCTGATTAACTGATTTACATATGACGCCTGAATATCACACTGTTGCGCTTTGCGCAATTGTGTTGAATGTGCTGAGCCAAGGGCGCAGTTCTGTGACATGCACAGTACACACCTCACTGCACATGCCTGGGTTGCTGACGCAGGCATCTGCTGTGCTGCTGAGATGCTGTGCACAGGAGGCAATGCAGGGCTTGGCCACCATTGTGCCAGTGGCGCTTCAGCGATGTTCACCTATATGGCACTGTGGCACTGGGCCATCATAGGCGCACTGGGGTAACAGCGTGGTAGGCTGCTACTGGAGGTAGCACACAGGCACCCAATCACGCTACATGCATTGGGTTCCAATGGTGCTGTGCCTGTCCGTGCGCCACAGAACCATGACCCTGTGCCTGACCTTTGCCCCCTAGGCACCATGCATCAGGCATGGGTGCACCACTATCACACTGTTCGGTGACAGCACAATAGGGAATGGCAGCGCTGTACCACACAGCATCTGCACGTGGTGGAGCCATGCTGCAGAGTGCCATTTTGAGCTGACTGAGCAAATGAGATGGAGCGGAGGAGGGCTGCCCAGTGGACCCAAATTGAACTTGCCAACCTGGTGGCCATTGTTGAGCCACTTTATGTCCCACTGTTTGGGGAGGCACCCCTGGACAGGTCCAGGAGCCAGGTGTGGGAGGAGGTGGCCAACACCCTAGAGGAGGCCACAGGAAGGGGGTGGATGGCGGAGCAGTGCCACCACAGATATGGCAACCTGAGGAGGAGGGAACCGGACCTGCTTGCCCACCTGCAGACACACGCCAGGAGGGGCACAGTGCCATGGCCAGGTAGGTGTTACGTCCACACACTTTTATCTTCCATATGAGTATCATGGTTGTATGTGTCCAGAACATGGGGGAGGGACCATCTGGTGTTGGCTGTGGTGGTGTTATCAGGGTGTGGGGTGGGTGGTTCTGGCTGGGTGGGAGTGCACACATATGGGGGCAGGGGAACTTTGCTACAGGATTGTACTGATGTTCCTCTCTCCATGTTTGCACCACAGGGCTGGAAGAGAGGCATCTGGCCAGGGAGATGCGGAGCCAGCAGGACGACAGGGCCGGTAGGAGGGGCGACGGTCCACAGAGCCCGAGAGACCGGCCCGATGATGGTGAGTGCCATACCTCCATGATTACTATTTCATGCTGTGTAACAAGGTGGGCAGTGGGGCATGGCCACCATCCATTGACACCACTGCCATGAACGCAACTTGTTACAGTCCGCACTGTCCAGTGGCACTGCATGTCTGGGAGTGCGTCAATGGTGGTCCATGTGTGCACTGGGTACATGGCTGTGCCACTACCTTCGCACCACATAGACATGTCACTAAACAGTCACAGTGGTGCTGTGCATAACTTGGCCGGTGGGTGTGTGCAGCAGTCTGCATTGCTGTATGTGCCTTGGTGGGCAGGTCTTGTGGACGTGATCACTGTGGGTGGTCATACACCATTACAGAGGCATGTCCCATGGCCGTATGCCATGCACAGTGGGTGAGCTGTATGGGGCTGTGCATTCACACCTATTGACTCTGCTTCCTTGTCCAGGTGTCCGCCAGCTTCAGGAGATATGGGAGGCACTGCAGGAGATCCTCAATGTGGCGCAGGCATCATTTGAGATCCTGCAAAGGATTGACCGGCTTGGAGTCCGGAGAAGACACAGGAGACAGAGCAGACAGAGCAGGGAGCGGGGCTCCCATTGATCATCCTTCTGCCCCTGATATCCCCTACCCCCCTGGACCCACCCTCACACCCCTTCTTTCCTCTCCCATTTGTTCACCCGCCCCTTACCCAACCCCACCTTGTTTGTGCCCCCACATTTGTACATAGTTTTGTAAATAGTTCTTTTTGATATGTTTGAATTCAAATCTTTTGATATGAATACTGTGGTGGTCTCTGATTTGCAGTGGGCTATAGGTGCTCAGCTGCAGTGGTGTGCATGGCATCAGGGGTGGTGCAGTCATGGGTATGTGTGTGTGTCCATGGGGAGGTGACTATGGTGTGGGAGTCAGTGTCTGTGGTGTGTGTGTTGTGCCCTGTGCACTGGATCACTGTGTGCAGTGGTCCATGGTGCATGCTCTGTGTCCATGGTGCCCCTGTCAGCCCATCCATGGCCTGTGCAGCTGACACCCTTGCATGTCTGTGGCCTGCATGGTCTGCATGGTCTTCTGGCATGTCAGTGGTGGCTGTCCATGCAGGGCAGCCACTGTACCTGTCACAATGCTGGGTTGCCTCCTGTCACTGGTGTGGTGCATGTCTGCCTCAGGTGACACTGTGGCCTCTGCAGCTGTTGTCCCACCTCCATACTGTGGCTTGTGTGTGTTGCAGGGGATGTGCACCACTGTCTGTGACTTGTGCTCTGGGCAAATGATGGTGGCGTACAGGTCCACAGTGCCTGCGCAGAGTGGCTGGCACTCCTGTGCCATGGAGGACTGCAGGCTGTGTGTACACGGTTTTCATAGGCCCACGCTGGGGGTTGGTTGCCCCGCTACTGCATCCCTGTGTTGTGTGCCCTTGGGTATGGGTGGGTGTTTGTCCATGCACTGTGTTGCATCCGGTGTGGTGCATGCTTCCACGCACCACTGTGGGTGTCTGCACTGGCTGTTGTGGTCAGTGCTGGGTTGGGATGTGTCCTTGGGAGGGTGTGCAGGGTGCTGTACCACTGCTGGTGGGGTCTGGGGCATGCCCTGTCATGTGTGGGGTACCTCATGTGCTGCTCTCAGCTGTACCTCGGGGGGCTGTACGTGGTGGCACTGTGTATGCCGTTGTTGCATCACTGTGTGCTGCCACCCGCTGATGGGTGCTCGTGGTGGGGCTGCCTTGCATGGTTCTGTGCAGCACAGGGTTGCATTGTCACAGTGGGGGTGGTGGCATGCATGGGGTTTCCTGCAGTGGTGGACGCTGCTCCTGGGCAGGGTGTCTGGGGGTCACGGTGCAGGGTGTGCTCTGCATTGGAGGGATGGTGTAGCATGGGGTGGTCTGCTCTCCTTGTGTGCTGGTCTCAGCTTGCAGGGGGTGTGATGGGGCACCATGGCCCAGCTGTGGGTTGGTTGCTTGTCTCCATGGGCCAGTGGTTATTCCAGCCTTCCCCCAGTTGTGCAGTGCATGGGGTGTAGGGGGACGATGTCTGTTCTGCTGTGTGTTCCTCTGCCCATCTGTGGCATGGGTGGTGGGCCCCTACATCTCTGGTTGTGCAGTTGCATTGCTGCACTGCTGCTGGGGGGCATCCTTGGTTGCACTATGGCGCCTCTGGACTGCCCAGCTGAACATCCCTTGTTGCACTATGGTGCATCAGATCTGCTCAGCTTCCCCTCCCTAGTTGTGCTATGGCACAGGTGGTGCGATATTCAGTCATCGGCTGTAGGCGCATCTTGGCCTGCTCAGTTTTTGAATATCGCACCTTTTGCGCATGGGTGCAATGGACTTGCGCTTGCTCCTGCTATTGCGCACTTTTTGGGCGCAGTTTGAATATCTTTGCCACAAAGAGGGAAAAAACCCACAAGAAACAACAACAATAAAAAAACATGCACAGTAAAACAAAAAATTACATTGTTAAATGACTTCACACTGACTCCAAGAACCAAGCTACTAATTCAATTTGCAGACATTGTAGCACTGTGCTAGCCCTTTCTCATAGTGACTAAATGCTAAGATGGCAGCACTTTTGAAAATCCATTAATAGAATTTACTTCCTACTGGTGGCAAATTTTATTTGGGGGGATATAGTGGCATATTGCAAACAAATGGAGGTATTTCATTTGCTTTCCCACAATTTGTGTCTCACTAGATCATGTAATAATGGTAATTTTTCAGCCAGAATTTTCTTGTTACCTATAGACAATTTAATGTGTTAGTGTATAGCTGGTTGTTTTCTTTCTTTACTAAATTCCTAAAATGTATTTTGCAAATAAATGGAATGCTTCTTTTCTACAATTCATATTTCACTCCATCATTCAACATTTGATTTTAAAGTTGCTTTCTCATAGAATCAAACTGCTACCTGTTAATTTCAATGTGTGGCCCTTTTAAAGGCATATTGCCATAGAAACATAGAATTTGACGGCAGATAAGGACCGCATGGCCCACCCAGTCTGCCCATTTCCCTACCTACTGGATAAGCTGCAGATCCTAGTTAACCAGCAGCCTACTTCTTCCTACCCCCACCTCCCAGAACTTCCTTATGACTATCCCATGCATGCTTGAATTCCACCACTGATTTTGACTCCACAATCTCCTCCAGAAGGCCGTTCCATGCATCCACAACCCTCTCTGTGAAAAAATACTTCCTTAAATTACCTCTGAGCCGCCCCATCTTCAAATTGTGCCCTCTTGTTCTTGCACACCTTTTTTTTTGAAAGATGCTACCCTCTTGGACTTTGTTGATTCCCTTGAGGTACTTGAAAGTTTCTATCATGTCCTCCCTCTCCCCCCTTTCCTCGAGGCTATACATATTAAGCTCCTTAAGTCTCTCTTCATATGTCTTCTGGTGCAGACCCTGCACCATTTTAGTTGCCCTCCTCTGGACAGCTTCCATCCTGTCTATGTCTTTGCGGAGATTAGGTCTCAAGAACTGCACACAGTACTCAGATGGGGTTCTCACCAGCTGTCTGTACAGAGGATAATAACTTCCTGTTTTCTACTGGTGATGCCTCTCCCTATGCATCCCAGTTTCCCCAGCCCTCTTTGCTGCCCTCTCACATTGCTTGCCCACCTTTGGTCATCTGATATGACTACCCCAGGTCCCTCTCCATTTTTTTGCTGTTAGTATCTCACCCCCATTATGTACTCTTCCCTGGGTTTTGTTTCCCAGGTGCATTACCTGCACTTCTTAGCATTGAATCTAAGCTGCCATACATTTGACCATTCCTCTAACCTTGCCAAGTCCCTTCTCATCCTTTCCACCCCACCCTGTGCATCAACTCTGTTGCAGATCTTAGTGTCATCTGCAAAGAGACATACTTTCCTTCAGTCCTTCTGCAGTAGCAAACATAAAGACATTGAAGAGGACAGTCCTAATCTGAACCCTGCATTACCCCACTAGTAACCATCCTTTCTTCTGAGTCGACTCCATTTACTATTACTCTCTGTGTCCTGTTCTCCAGCCAATTCTTTACCCAGGCTGTCATCTTGGGACCCACACCCAGGCTGGCTAACTTGTATATTAATCTTTTGTGTGGGACTGTGTCAAATGCCTTGCTAAAGTCTAGGTAGGCCATGTCCACAGCCCCTCCCTGATCTACTACTTTGGTCACCCAGTCAAAGAAATCTATCAGATTCGTCTGGCATGACCTTCCCGCTGTGAATCCATGCTGCCTAGGGTCCTGTGCCCCTCTGGACTCTAGATACTCAACAATTCTTTCCTTTAGAAGTGATTCCATCATTTTCCCTATCACTGAGGTTAAACTAACAGGTCTATAGTTTCCTGCTTCTGCCTTGCTCCCACTTTTGTGAAGGGGAATCACATCTGCCCTCCTCCAGTCCTTGGGTACCACCCCATCCTCCCATGATTTGTTAAAAAGGGTAGTCAGTGGTGTCACTAGTTCTACCCTTAGTTCTTTTAGAATTCTGGGATGAATCCCATCAGGCTCCATTGCTTTGTCCACCTTCAGTTTTAAGAGTTCTTTCAGAACCCTTTCTTCTGTAAATGGGCCGGTATCAACTTCTGTATATACATAGAAAGTGATCAAGTGAGAGGCTGTAATGTTCACATTTAAAGTGCCTCATTTTTCATGTAAAAGTTGATTTATTTTCAGAGCATGACTTTCCTAGAATTAACAGAAAAGTGCAACCTGTTGCAAATTAAATCGGGTGGCATTTAAAGTTATATACTGAGGGACGGCTTTTCTGGATTCATATTTAATTGCATTAAAAGATGAAGTGTGATATCTAGAGAGAGGAATCTCACTTTTAGACCATGTGGAGCATTGGTAGAAAGCATTGCCACTGCAGCAAAGCCCTCCCATGTGCAGGGCCAGATTCACAGATGGGCAAATGGGGCAATGTCCTGGGGCCCTGAATTCTGGGGGACCCACGTCTCTCTTGACACTTCATTTTTTTTCTTAATGTGTGTCCAACTTGGCCAACTTTCATGGCAGGATATGGTGTCCCCATGCTTAACCACACACACCTCATGCATTCAAGCTGACAAGGAAACAATCTGAGCTCCATTGCTAGGGTAGCCAATCATACACAGCCTGCCCCTGCTGCTGGCAAAAATGTGGCGAGGTCAGGTCATGCTTGCAAAAGGTTGGACAGTGACTGACGCTGGCAGGAACTGTCAGACTACTTGAGGAGTCAGTAAGTCACAGTCACTGAGAGACAGAGAGAGAGAGAGAGGCTGATCAGTGTATCAAGATCATCAGCCAGAGCCAGCGGAGCATGTGGAGTGGGCTGAGCGGCTGACCAGAGACTCGGCAGCACAGTGCATGACTGGCCATGTAGTGCAGCATCATGGAACTGAGTGGAAGCAAAACCCTGCAGGGGGCTGTCACTGTGTAGCACTACTAAGCACTTACTCTGAGACAAGAGACCTGACCCAGCCACAGTCACTACTGTGAGTCCTGGTCTCCTTCCTTACTAGTTTTGACACATTAAGAGAGTGTGTGTGTGTGTGTGTGTGTGTGTGTGTGTGTGACTGTTCTTGTGTTGGATTACTCTGCTTTGACAGTTTGGCAAAAAGGGAAAGAGAAGACTCAGTGCTGTGCAGATACTCAAGTCAAGTGATGAGCAAGCAGCCTAGGGAGAGTCATGGTGGGTGAGTGGGTCTTAGACCAGGGCACACACATTGAGAGGGCTGGGAGGTGAGCCAGCATGGAGGACCATGGTGGCTCAATAATCTTCATATCTGTGTATTTAAATTGGTCGATATGTGTAATAATATAGCATAAATCACTAACATTTAAACATTTGTCACCACTAGTGAATTTCCATTCACATCTAAGCTGCTACATAAATACATCTGCTGGATTTTATTATTTTTCTATAAAACAGGGTGGGGGATGGTAGAGCCCGCACAATCTGTGTATAGTCGGTCATCTACAGAATAAGTAGACTGCAATGTGACTTAATGTTTCCTGCTATTTTCAACTTGCAGTCATTTTTCTTTTAAAAAACAGGGAAGTGCTGAAGTCCAGGTTCTTTTTATGTTGGCTTGTGCATAGGCGCAAGCAACATCTTGTGGTAGTAGCACATTTCAGAGGTGTGTCAGTGTTGTGGCAAATGCAGGAGACACTTTAGTGAGTGCGTCCCTCAGCCGGCAATCAGTGAGCATGCTGGCAATGACAGCAACTTCAAAGAGAGCCAAAGAGTTGAAATGAATCTGCCACTGCAATCACAGACAGTTTCATCATTGCAGCAGCACCCCCTCGCAATCTCGTCAGCTCCTGCCGCATGCTGAGCACTCTGTCCCTGGGTCTTGCTCTATGAGACCAACTTGTTTGTTCACTGTGCCTTTACTGATGAAACGTTTCAATAAACAAATCAGTTCCTGTGCAGCTTTCCACATTGACAGCTCCAGCCACCTGCCACACACTCCCCGGAAAGTCGACATCGGGGTCCCCAATCCCCAAGTCAGCATGTATTCCTTCCCCCTACATTGTGGCACACTGGGATCCCACCCCAAGTGTGCACACAGATCATTTTTTATATATATTTATTTTTCTGACACTGGGATGCCCATTCCCAGTGACGGATACTCCCCCCCCCAAGCTCACTGTCTTTGCTGATGTGGGTGCCAAATCCCTATCAACATCATGTTTCCTCTCCCCCCCCAACTCACTTTCTTTGCCAATGTGGGTGCTCAATCCCCATTGGCATCATGTCTCCTCAAACTCATATGTCACACTGGAGCCCACCCATTATGCCTAAAGTTTTTTTAACCTGTAAATTAGAAACCACCTCCGGCATTTTTTAATCTGCAAAAAATAAAATGGTCCTTGTAGTCTCCCCACAGCCCCTCCCCATCCCCACCCTCCACTGAGCACCCACCTTCCCGCACCCCATTACACTATACTTACCTTCGGAGGTTGAGAGCAGTGATCTTCTGTGGAGCAGGACACGTATGCATTCTTCAAAGCCAATTGACAACTGAAGAATCAAAGGTAAGTGTGTATAATATCTTTCAATGGAAGTTTCAACTTATGTTGATATTTCTGCCATTTGTAGTAATTCTGGCCCTAAATTTTCAACACGGGGTGCTTGGGACCCCACCTCATGAACATGTCACTGTAATTTTGTTAGTCAGTCCTGAAAGGTGATTTAGCAGTCGCTGTGCAGACTCGCCTTTCAGGACTGTTGCTCATAAATGATAGTGCCACTGTTCATGAGTGAGTCAAAAACCTATATTTACAAATTTGAGTGAAAAAAAACAAAAAAATGACTGTTACGATTGTGCATTGTGCAGTTTGTATGCACGTTTGTAACTTTGCCAACTTTTTATATTTTTACTCCAAATTTTTAACATTGCCATTTTTTCACACCTACTTACAGACCACTATCCATAAAGCTGTCAATGTCCACATCCTGCCTGAAACATGTTTTCACACCTGTTGCGCAGAATGGCACAGTCGCCGAGGGAAATCAACTTTTGGGACAGATTAACAAAATCACAGTTCCACTGTTCATGAGGGGAGGTCCCAAAATGCCCATGTTGAAAATGTGGTGAAAACATTCCAGCAATTGATTGTGTTATGGGTGTATGTTGTGCAGTTTCTAAACACACACTCACAACTTTGACAATTTTTCATATTTTCACTCCAGATTCTCAGCAGTGCCATTTTTCCACACTTCCTCATGAACAGTACAGCTGTTATTTTCACCTCCTGCCCAAAATGTGTTTTTGCACCTGTGGCACTGAATCATGCAGTCACTGTGTGAAATCACCTTTCAGGATTGAGTATTGAAATGAGTTCCACTGTTCATGAGGTGAGATCCTTAAAAGCTCATGTTTAAACTTTGGAGTAAAAATACCAACAAACTTCAGGGCTGTTAGGGTTTCCAACTGTAACACCCCACCCTGTAGAGACTGACAAGCATTGAGGGTGTGACTTGGGTTCATCAGATGTAATGGTCATGGCATTCCACCCCCACCCTGCAGCCACTGACAGGCATCGAGGTATGTCTTAGGATCTGTGGCCCTCATGTTCACCTCATTCTCTTACACTGCACCCATCTCAGCTCATTTCCTTATGGAATGGGGTGAGCATAAGGGCTGAAGACCCCAAGGCACATTGCTACATCTGTTGCTGTCTGCAGGGTGGGGTGATGTGAAATGGCTTAAGTGTTATGGCTGATGACCCAAAGGCACAGTCACCCTCAATACCTTTCAGTCTCTGGAAGGGGGGATGGGGGTTGGCGTTCGTTCAATACTTCACTGCCATACCTATTATACATCTCTCTAAATCATACACTACCAATGCCAATGCCAGCATGCCAACATTCAGCATTGACAAATGTTTGTTTACAGTAAGAGGTACTACCATAGTAGTAGGCCTTTGAAAAAATGGAGGGGACTGGGCAGGGCTGGATTAACACTAGAAAAGGTATTTTAGGAGCGTTAATGAGAGCAGAGAAGCTCTGTTAGAATGACTTGTTGAAGTTTTTGGGTGCGAGAAGTTTAGTGTATGATATTCACTGTGAGGCAGAAAATGTCATGAGCAAGTGGGAGAGAAGAATCATAGCACTCTCCAATGAAAGAATGGAGTATCTGTCAGAACTA
This sequence comes from Neoceratodus forsteri, assembly GCA_016271365.2. Classification (NCBI taxonomy): domain Eukaryota; kingdom Metazoa; phylum Chordata; order Ceratodontiformes; family Ceratodontidae; genus Neoceratodus; species Neoceratodus forsteri. The sequence goes on along the minus strand of JADMNL010000034.1, from coordinate 10,846,814 downwards.
GACACATGTTGGATTCCCTACAGGGGGAGGGCCTCAAACAACTGGTACAACAACCCACAAGAGACAGGGCTAGCCTAGATCTAGTACTGACTAACAGGGAAGGGATCACAGATCTCCAGGTAGAAGTTCACCTGGGGGCCAATGACCATCACATGGTATAGTTCAATTTGGCCACTACATCTAAATCATCCCATTCCAAGGCAAAAATATGGAACTTCAGAGGAGCTGACTTTGATAAGATGGCCAACAGAGTTAAGCTAGCCCTGGAAAAAAGAAACACAGGTGAGGGGTACAGGCAAAGTGGGCAAGCATTAAGGATGCAATACGTGAAGCAACATCCCACTGTGTTAGACAGAAAAGGAAGTGCAAAAGAAGAAGGAAACCACTTTGGTTCTCAAATACAGTAGCAGAAAAGGTCAAAAGGTTGGCCTTCAGGAAATATAAGAGAACACAGCGGGATGAAGATAGGGAGGCATACCAAACTGCCCTAAGGGAAGCAGGGAAGGCAGTAAGACAGGCAAAGTCCCAAACTGAGGAAACACTAGCACAAACAGTAGAAGAAGGTGACAAGACTTTCTATAGATACATTAGTGAAAGGAGAAAGTCCAGAGGGGTATTGGCTCAAAGGAGAAAGGGGCATGTAGAGGAGGACCTTGTAAAGCATCTATCCTAAATAGATACTTTTGCTCAGTATTTACTGAATGGAAGGTAGGAGGGCCCACAGCTCAGCACCATGGACACAGAGGGAGGAGGTGAGCACTACTCCTTCACAAAGAAAGGGTCTACAAGAGCTAAGCTAAGCTCCAGGTGGACAAGGCAATGGGACCTGATGGCATACATCCCAGGGTATTTAAGGAGCTAAGGGTGGAACTAGCAGAGCCATTAGAAGAACTGTTTAGTGAATCTCTGAGCACAGGAGAGGTCCCAGAAGACTGGAGAAGGGCTCATGTGATCCTACTCCACAAGAGTGGTAGCAGGGAGGAGGCAGGGAACTACAGACCAGTTAGTCTTACCACAGTAGTGGGCAAGATTATGGAGGCCTTCCTTAAGGAAAGGCTAGTGCAACACCTAGAATCCATAGGGGCACAGGATCCAAGACAGCATGGGTTTACAAAAGGAAGGTCCTGTCAAACTAATCTCATAGATTTCTTTGACTGGGTAACCAGAGTGGTTTGACCAAGGGGGAGTAGTTGATGTCACCTACCTTGACTTCAGCAAAGCTTTCGACACTATTCCACATAGAAGATTGATAAATAAGCTGGGTAGGCTCAGAGTGGGTCAGAAGTTGGTCAACTGGGTGGCAAACTGGTTGACAGGCAGAAAACAGAGAGTGGTGGTAAATGGTATACAGTCAGAAGAGATGCAAGTCACAAGTGGGGTACCTCAGGGATCAGTCCTGGGGCCAGTCTTCTTCAGTATCTTCATTGGTGACATTGCAGATGGACTAGAGGGTAAGGCTTGTCTGTTTCCAGATGACACCAAGATCTGCAACAAAGTACATGATCCAGATGGGGTGGCAGAATAAGAAGAGACCTGGATAAACTAGCAAAATGGGCAGAAGAGTGGCAACTGGGATTTAATGCAAAGAAGTGCAAGATCTAGCACATAGGGAAGAGAAACCCTGAAGCCACCTTTAGGCTGGGAGGGGAGTTGCTGGCAGTCACAAAGGAAGAAATAGACTTGGGCATCATCATCCCTGATGACCTGAAATCATCCGAGCAGACCTCTAAAGCAGTAGGTAAGGCTAGGGGGAGGTTAGGGTGTATTAGTAGGGGTATCACAAGTCGTAAGAGGGCGGTAATAATTCTTCTTTACAAGACACTGGTTAGGTCCCATCTAGAGTACTGCGTGCAGTACTGGAGGCCACATCTTCACAAGGACATTAACCAAATTGAGGCAGTCCAGAGAAGGGCAACCAAAATGGTGCAGGGACTGCATCAGAAGACATATGAGGACATATTAACTGAACTCAATATGTATACCCTTGAGCAAAGGAGGGAGAGAGGTGATATGATCGAAACATTCAAACACCTTAAGGGCATTAACAAGGTGAAAGAGTCTAACATGTTTAAATATAAGAAAAATAGCAGGACAAGAGGACACAGCATGAGATTAGAGGGAGGCCGATTAAGGGAGAATTTGAGGAAATTCTTTTTCACAGAAAGAGTGGTGGATGCATGGAATGGCCTACCTCAGGAAGTGGTGGCTATGAATACAGTGCATGGCTTCAAACAGGCATGGGATAGGCATAAGGGAGCAATACAGATGAGTATGAATAGATAGGCCACTGACAGAACAAAGGCTGATGGCACATTTATAAGGTAGAAAAAGAAATGGGCAGACTGGATGGGCCTTGCGGTCCTTATCTGCTGTCAACCTCTATGTTTCTATGTTTCTATGAGTAATGTACCACTGTGTGCACAGAGTGGCTCAGTCATTTCTAAGAAGCAGCTGTACAGCACATCTTTAGAGCTACCCACTGAAGTGGGGAGCTCTGAGGTATCCTACTTGTCTGGAGTAGTCCTGTGTGGGGTCAACCTAGTGTTTGAGGGGACCTGTCCGACTATAACTCTCTACTTTCTGTAAAAGGAAAGAATATCATCCTAAAATATTTTTGAACAATAACTTTTTGGAAAAAAGGAAGGGAGAATTTCATACTTTCAATTTTTTTGGAGCGAGCGACAGTTTACAAATGCCTAGAGACCCTTTCAGTCTTATTCTGGCCCTGCCTATATTTCCCTCTGTAAAACATAAATTTGCAAAACTGAGGAGGGTGATTTACCTTACAGGATAGGAAACTCTTGATGACAACAGAGTCACTTGCTTCCATTCCTGTCTAGTTTGTGTAGTCTATCCTGGCCTGGACATTGGAGGTATACCACAAAGGTTAGGGCAGCCCATTAGTGACTTTTTGTTAAAATGTGGGTTCCTGGAAAAGTAAACGTCTCTTTGAGTATGTTATTACCAGTTGTTTCCTTGGTGCAGAAAATAAATTAATTTTGTAAGTATTACAGCACAACATTTCTCTCACTGGGGCTCGAAGGTTCTTTCCAGACAGCTAGACACACCTGCTACAAATAAAAATGCAAAATAAAACAAAAAACGTTATTTGTTTGCATCTTATTTCCTAATTCATGACTCTTTAGAAGCTGCTTAAATGCACCAGGAAGGCAATGGGGCACAATGCAGTGGGTTAGAATTAAAGTGTGAAACTGATCCAGCCTACAATACTTTGAGAGGTGTTAAATGACACTCTGTTCCCCTACTAAAGGAACAGTGTGAATGTGAAGTATATTTTACAGATGTTTTTGATTGCAGTCTTAAATGAACTATAACAGCATCTTCCCAGAAGATAAAGTTTAAAACTGTATGAGCACAATTTCAAGCTAGAGAAATTATGACTTCTTCTGAGCAAGGTTGCAGCCAGCAATAAAGAACTCCTTTACACTTTGTACAAGATAGGTGCATGTCACATCAGTGTGAGCCATGGCAGAAGACATAGGGATAGATATTCAGACATGTGTTTGGCTGGGGCGCAAGTGGTTGCTCTGCACAACTGAGTTGCACTGGAGCACAAAATTGATATATTCAAAAGAGATGTGCCATGGTGCATCCCTTCTGAATATATCACAAAATGTGGGCGGCACAAATACAATGTGCCGGCACATCCCCTTGACAGGTCTGAATACCTGGAATGGGAAATGCACTGGAGTATCCGAGGTACACCGGGTGTAAATTCCTGATATTTAGACCAAAATGTGAAACTGGGGCCATAATGCATGCAAGGATCAAATGGGGCCATTTGCATGTCATTATGGCCCCATTTGCATTAGTTGTACAATGCTGGACAGTGAAACACACCAGGCACCCTGCACAGCATGTGGTGCTGTCACTGGAAGTCCATAGTACCACCATCCCTTCTCCATACCCTAATCCCCATATATTCATCCCTAGTAGTCTAGTGGGTCCTCCCATCTGCCCTATACCCCAATCCCCATACAAAACAGTCAGATTCATCCCTGGCAGTCTAGTGGATCCCCCTTCCTGCCTGATACCCCGATAGTGTCCAAATATGTCACTTACCCATCCCTGGTAAACTAGTGGCACCCCCACCCCCACCCACACAGGACCACCAGCCCCCCCCAGTCATCAGTGAACAGCAAACCCACCCGCACACCTCTGTGGCTGCCTGCTAATTACAGCTTACAGTATCTGCTGCAAGTTCATTTGTCCACACTGTGAACCAATGGGCTTGCAGTGCATACTATAATAGTCATTCACAACTTTATGAATGAATGACTTCAGTCACAAAGTTGTGAATGGCTATCACAGTATGCACTGCAAGCCCATTGGTCCACAGTGTGGACCAATGAACTTGCAGCAGATACTGTAAGCTGTCATTAGGTGTGCAACTGTGGAGGTGTGTGGGTGGGTTCACTGCCTGCCGATGACTTGGGGGAGAGTGGGGTGGGCTGGGGGTCCTGTGTGGGTGGGAAGGTGGGGGTGCCACTAGACTACCAGGGATGGGTAAGTGACATATTTGGACATGATCTGGGTATTGGGCAGGGATGGGGGATCCACTAGACTACCAGGGATGAATATGATTGTTTTATATGTGATCGGGGTACGGAGCGAGGACAGGGGATCCACTAGATTACCAGGGATGAATATGACTGTTTTATACGGGGATCGGGGTATGGAGTGGAGAGGGGGTGCTTGTGCATGGTGTTCAAGGGGGGTTACCACCCACGGATGGTGGCTGCTGTGTTGTGCCATGCAATACAGCAGCCCACCTGTGGATGGCTACCATTTAAGATTGTTTTTTACAGTTGTAACTTTGTGCCCATGTATGTGGCACATCTCTGAGATGTGCCGGCAGCTGCACTGCACATCTCGGTTGAATATCGGGATGTGCCGCATATGCATGGGCACACCACCTGGGGATGCACCGCATACATTATCTTTGCTCCGTGGTGCATCCAGAATTGTGCAATGCATTTCCTCCCATCTGAATATCACCCTGGACACATTTCTGGGATTGTGCCAGTGCAACTCAGTTGCGCAAGGTGCAACTTCTCTGATATCTAGCCCATGATATGCAGTGGCACAAATCATCTCAAAAGTAGCATTATAATATGAAATCTGCAGCAGGGAATAAACTGGCCAAATGTTATCAAGAACAGAGTGCATTAAAAGGCTGAGGTGGCTTTAAGAACTTTTTAGCAGAGTGATACATCTAATTTTTTTGTTTTGATCACATTGTAACATTCATAATTGAGAACTGTACAGATCAAGCAATGGTAAAGAATATGAGGTGATGGGCAACAAAATCTATTCTCATTGCCAGAGATGTACTCTGATCAACGTATGAAGATGAAGCAACTACCCAGTGTCACAAGATTTGAGCATCCATTGGTTTCATGTCAGCCGTGCAACCCTGGAAACAACAATTGAAACATCGCACAGGAAAGTGCACGATGGCCAACAGAGCTACTGGCAACAATGATCGCCGTCAATCTGCCAAAGACTCAGAGGACCAAAAGCATGAATAGCACAGCAGCAGATGCAGGGAACCTGTGACATCCTAGAGACACCAGACAGGTTAGCGTAGCTGAGCATGGGACGCTGGGTGGAGGGGAGGTGTACGGAGCATCACGGGAGGCAGAGGGGAATGGACCAATGCTAAAGAGAGGATGTGCACTGTCTCCACTGGGCAGAAAGCCCCATGTGTGTGGAGGGGATGTGATTTGCCAGCTAGGCTGCGAGCCCCATGTGTGAGGGGGGATTGTCACCTGCCACCTGGGCTGTGAGCTTCATGTGTTTGTTGGGGGTGGCGACTGGAGTGGCGGGGTGCGCTCTGTGGGGGGGTGCTGGTACTGCTCTGGCCTCAATGTATGTGCCTGCCAGTCCTACTGTACATGTCTGTGTAGGCCTTCAATAAATGTGTGTGTTTCAGCAGCAGTACTGTCTCCTGTGTCCTTCTTGTGCTGTGGTGTGCAGTGTGGGTACTGCTGTATCTGTGTGAGCTATGGACTGCTGCTGACATTAGGCAGAGTTGTATTAGCTGTCCTAGATGTGCACTGTACTAGGCTGCACTGTTATTCCCACTCTGCATTGGTCCACACTGTGTTGACTTTAGCTGAAATGATGCGGAGTGGATTCCATTTTGATTGTATATTGATCAAAGTACATATATGTGTGATAAACAATTACTGATCATCCACATTTGTTTTTATCATGTGGAGATGGGAACAAATGTTATTCCAAAAAAAGAGAAAATGGAACAGTGCACAAGACACCAAAAAGGTTGGTGTTGTGACTAAAAGTATTTTATTTGTTTAAAAAATTATAAACAAGCATTTTAAAGAAATACACAAAACCATACAAGCAGCAGCAGAGAAAGAACATGGTATTTGGGGGAAAAGCATCCTTACATTTTGCTTCAAAGGGCTTCAGCTGGGGCTCAAATAAATGTTATTTGCATTCCAGATATGATAGCATGTATCTCATGGACTGGACAGGCAATGTTTGATTATGTAACTGAAACTCTCAACTGGGAAATACAACTCTGTGTTTTCAAGACTGAAACAGGTCAGTACAAACATGGGGCCCTATTCACATATGGGTGGGTAATACGTGCCGGAGGCACGTTACCCACCCCCGGAGTTCCACACCTGTGGACAGGTGCACACCAGCAGGTAGTCACTACCGGCCATCACCTGTCTACAGCTCCACCCCCCCCGGCACGCAGATGTGAGGAGGAGGACAATAGTGTATAGGGCCCATTATGAGCATGGGATGTATTTACCATCTAGCAATCAACTGTACAAAATCAGGGTTGAACACACCCTTATCACCTGTGGAGGAGATCATTTTTGTCACTCTTCTACAGCAGTACCATCAGTTAAAGAGGTTTAGTCTATCTGTGGAGAGTAAACCCATGAACAATATTAACTCCTGCTGTGCCATGGACTGGTATATCAGTCCATAATTCCAATATGTTCTAATTCTGTAATTCTGCTGATAACCCAATGATTAAACATGCACCTGCACTATGGCTCAGTTTGAGCAAATGGTTTATTGAAAGATAGATATGTGGCCAATTCTGCTCTCCTACTTTTTGTTATATGAACCCAGACATACCAAACTGCAAGTGATTGCTAAGCACTTGAGCATGCAGGAAATGGGATGATGTTTCTCCTTTTCAACTATGTACAGTAACCCATGTTATAAAATGTAACATGGAATGTTACAAAGGTGGCAGACAAGGGTCAGGCTATGCATGTGCTGTACTTAGTCTTCAGTAGAGCATCTGACATTGTGCCACACAAGAGATGAAACTAATATAAAATTAGTGGAGTTGGGTCTGCAGGATGGTCTGACTAGGACTGTAGGAAATTTGTTAAATGAGAAGCAAAAAAGAGTTGTGATTAATGGGAAAAGTCAGAAATAAGAGGAGTTACGAGTGTGGTGCCACAGGGTTCAGTTTTGGGACTGATTTTGTTCCACATGTTCGTAAGTGACATGGGAGTGGGTGTAAAGGGGAAAATGTGCCTCTGCTAATGATTTGATGATTTGCAGCAGGGTTGATAATAAAGATGTGGTTAGAGAGATGTGTCATGAGGTGTCAAGTGATGTGTTTCTCTGAGTGACTGCATCCCATTTCAGCTCCGTGGCTGCCTAAGTATAAAACCACCCTTCCCTCTTATTTGATTCATTTTTTATTCATGTTGGTACTTTATAGTATCTTACTGGCACTTGGGTGTCACTTTGAATGTTTTTGTTTCAGCTTCTTTTTCAGTTTGCCAGGGAGGTTGCAGCTACTATGCCATCAACACCTTTGGAGCCTAACAGGGAGGATCTGGCACTAACCACAGGACAGAAGGTACCTAAGAGGCATGAAAGCAATGAAATGGAGCCTCAACAAGAACCATCTTCCTTGAATATTTTAACTAGGGACTGCTTTCTACAGGAGGTGGAAAGTCTCTGCACAATTTTCCTGGATATTGCCACAGAAGATCACTCTATGCAGCCTGCCAGAAATGAACTTTCCAGAAGAGTCCGGGATGCCACATTACAGGTCAGCTCTGTAGAAGACATTTTCTGGGGTCAAGTGATGTAGCTCACTGATACGGACGTGCTCCATCTGTGCTCCGCTTGCCTGACTTGCTTTTTCAAGTTTTATCTTCTATTTTAACAAAATCCAGCTGCAGATTGATATAATATACTAAGAAAAGGTCAACCTGATCTTTAAAACATGTTCACTGCTCAAGAATGGACACAGAGATGTGACAGGCAGCTCCTCAACATACTTAGCCTGTTACACTGGAAAAACAGCCTAAGAAGCCGAGGTCGAACTCTCCCGTGACAGGCCACTTGCAAGCTGCCTCACCTTCTTCACCTACTGCCTCAGAAACATCACCACTTACTTTAGAACATTTTCTATCAGAATTCCAACCCTTTAAAGAGGAAATTAATTCTTTAGTCACTGATGTAAAGGCAATTTCGGAGGCCTTAGAAGATGCCAACAGGTGTGTCTCAGACAACGAGGCCTGTATTATCTCCATTGAGAAATGGATGGATAAAATGGAAAAACTTGGCAATACTAATCGTCAGACCATTGAATGACTGGAGAATAAAATCGAGGATTTAGAGGGCAGAAGTCACTGCAATAATGTGATGGTGATTGGTATACCAGAAAAGGAAGAAGGTCTGTACACCATCTTATTTACCCAAAAGCTACTGAACAAAATAGCTGGATCTTCCCCCTTTGGGCCTGCATATACCCTCGAGAGAGCACATCGAGTGCTCAGACCCATGCCTCCACTGAGTGCTCAGCCCAGACCTCTGCCATGCCGTTTTCTTAATTTTCAAGAGAAACAGCATGTACTATAAAAGTTGAAAGAAATACAGCAAGTATTATGGGAGGGTCAAAAGATATGAGCTACCCAAGACCTTCCCATGACTGTTCATCAGCACTGAGCACAATTTCATCCAATTGTGTCCAAATGTATAGCCGCTGGAATAAAATTCCATATGACATATCCAGCAAAGCTGCAAGTATAGCTAGATGGAGCCTGGTCTTCTTTTGAAGAGGTAGATCCAGCATTGGAGTTCAGTAAACAGAAGCAGCTAGCCTTATTTATTAACCACTGAGAGCCCTCAGATAGGTAATGGTTTTATTTGTGGGTGAATTATTAAGATTCTTCAAGTTTTATTGAACACAAGACTCAGCGTTTCAACTGATATTATATTATTCACTTCGTTTTCTATTTTGCACGGCCCCATGAGGTAGAATGTTATTAATATCTTAATACTAGAAAGAAAATGAAGGTTGCTCAAGAAGGATGATCTGGGCTATGCATAGTTCTGAGTGGGCTGCTGGTATTTCATTCCCCAGCAAGGGTGATCTCTTAAACGTTTCCTTGATGGGCCCCAAATACGTCTACCTCCACCTAACATTACTGTTCTGACATTCTGCCTTCTGCTGTGTTGTCAACATCGGACAGTTTTTGCAACGCCCATTGTCTGGCAGTCTATGTTGTTTGTTTTGGTGGCCTGGGCACTACATGCTATTTATAAGAGACTAGGATTTTTTTCATTGTCGATCTGTGGTGACTCGCCATTAAAAGGCATTGGCCTGTCACCAGATTCACAAAGCTCAAGAGAACCTCGTGGTCAGTGTGACTGAAATTATTTTAGATCCATGACAGAGATTGACTGCTTATATAATATGATTTCAGCCACATCCTTTCTACTGTTGAACTCCTGTAGCTTTTATGTGAGGATTGTTGTTTCATTTAAGATTTTGGTGCTTAAAACAATTAAATAGTAATTAGGTTAGGTCTCGTGGGAGAAATAAGAATGTTTACGGGGGATATAAACATGTTTAATGACATACTCTTACAGGTCTCTTAGGGGATACATTTTTGAATAGTTCCAGTCGTTACTGAGATAGAGAGATACTATTCATGATACAATTTATACCTCTACAATGCTTCGCATATTATATACTGCATTGCAGTCGGGTGAGCGGGGGGGCCCTTCAGTTTGCTGATCACCACCGGCCAATGCTTGGGGGGGGCAGGTAATTCTTACCTTGATATTAAAGGATTATGGCTGCATTTTATAATTTTAGGTAAGAACAGAAATTTAGATACCAAATCTTTTCTGGTTGTGTTAATTTTTTCGATGGGGGGAAATTCAGGGAAATTAGAGGGATTTAATGGTTGTGTTGGAGGAGGGGGGTTTCCTTGTTACTACTGCATATATTTGTCAGAAAATTAGGGGGGGTGGTGCCAAAGTAAAAATTCAATGTGGAATACTAGTGGGCTAATCTCTTGTCCTGGATTGCAGGTCTTAGTTTCACAACTTGTAATTAAGGTACACGGTGCAATCTTTTAAATTTTGCACATGGAATACAAAAGGGGCGAGACACCCTCTTAAATGAATGAAATTGCTAAAACATTTGGGTAACATACATTGTGATGTGATACTATTACAAGAGACCCACCTCTTTGAAGTTGAAGGGGCCCTACTGAGGAGACAGCAGGTAGGCCAAGTATTTGCTGCAGGGGACACTAGAAATAGCAAAGGGGTGGCAGTTTTATTTACCAGGGCATTTCTCTTCACTCATGAACAGTGTATAAGGGATAAACCTGAAAGAGCTCCTGGATCCTTATTGCCCTGGATGATCACTCCACTCAGCCGACAAGGGGTTGCTGGAGATTCCAAGGGTGTGTTTAAAATCATCTGGAGTGAGAGCTTTTATGTATGCAGATCCCACCCTTTGGAACTCTCTACCCCATCGGCTATGGGAGGGCACAACTGTGGAGGGATTCAAGCAACCTTTAAAACCTTTTTTCTGGCACCAGGCATTCAGTGATTGATTTTCCTTTTTTCTTTTTGGTGTACTGCTATTTTAATGTTAATTTTATTGATGCTTGTTCCGCTTTTAAACTGTTAGGCACCTTGGTTATAGACAAGGCACCCTATAAATAAAATTATTGTTATTATTTATTATTAAACAAGGCAGATTTGTCTTAGTTAAAGGTAAAATCCACTCATCTAATATCCTGATAAGAATCATCTATGGTCCCAATGTGGACTCCCCTTCCTTCTTTATGGAGCTCCTTTCAGCATTAATACCCATTTCCAATACTCCAATGCTTTTAGGGGGAGACTGGAATATCCTGTTTGACCCTCTTTTAGACAAATCCACAGGCACCAGGTCCAGAGGTCTTTCTCCTGCTCATAGAGCCATTCGAGATTTAGTTGACCATATGGGTCTTTGTGACCCATGGATAATACTACACCCTACAGAGAGGGAGTTCACATCCTGATCTGCTGTCCATGGCTCTGCATCTCGACTTGATTATTTCTGGATGAGTAAATCTCTTTTACAAGGACTAATGTACAGCAGAACGGAACCGGGGATGGGCTCAGATCATTCAATTGTGACCTGCCTTAGAAAATGGGCTTGGAAAATTAGCGAATCTGATTGGCTGAAATGCCTGGGGATGCATTCATTTATTTGCCGATAGAGCCCAGTAAAAAACGAGTGCCAATTCAGGGTGCCCTATTACTTCGGCTATCCTTGGGCACCCCGAATGTTCCTGATAACAGCCACCATTTCTGTACCCTCACTTAGTAGAGACATTTAAAAAGTAGCAGCTGGAGCTGCTCTGCTGCTCCCACCCAGAGCAGCCACCCAAAAATACTAAAATTAAAGCTAATAGGTGGATATGCCCTAGGAAATGTTCCTACTTCCAAAAGGCACATTGTGTTCACTGCGAAAGACTGACATCTCCAATACCATTACTGAGCATAACAGCAGCGGGACTTTCTTAGTTTCCCATACCGCCGATAGACATCCATCTGCTGTAAAGGAAATCAAGAAAATACCGCTTCTCTCATACACAGCACCTGGAGATACCACTCGGTCGCATAATCAGTAATGAAAAATAAACACATGCCTCAAGTTAATGAAGACCCTCCCCCACCTCTCTCAGTTTCAATTTTAAAAAAGAAACACTTTTATTCAGCATAGCGCTGTTAGAAAGCACTATCGATGCTCTGGTCAAGTCACTCGCTCATCGTGGCTGACTCATGAATCCCTGTTGTCAACTGAGTGCTGCCTCCTCCTCCTCCTGATGCAGTTAACGTGGTGACAAATGAAAGAAACAAATAAAACTTAACAGTACCTAACCCCAGATGTTCTGAAATGGTTCAGGTAATGTAGAAATCACAACCGTGCTATGTGTGTGTGTATGTATATTGATGCTCTGGTCAAGTCACTCGCTCATTGCTTTGTAACTGCCGCTGGAGACGCGCTACATTTAAAACCCCATCGAAACTGTCCATGCATTTCCCCCTTGCAAGAGTGGCTTCAACAATAAAAACAGCACTTAAAACATTTATTTCAGGTCTAAGTTAATGCGTCCTGCACAGACCACTACTCTAACTGAAAAATCCAGGAATCCACCTTATGATTTAGGAATCCAGTACACAAGACGAGGAATGGATGCTCCTCAGCTCACACAGCTAGCCTTAACTGCAGCCCCTCTTGCCAAAAGAAAACGAACAGTCTCTTTTTACATTAAAAAAAACAGTACCTCAAGCATTTTTTTTACAACAGAGACAAAGGCAGGAGAAAAGTGTCTTAAAAATAGCAGCACCTTCTACTGGTAATTGTATCAGTAGAGGGACTACTTTATAGGAAAACTTTTTACCTTTTTTTTATTACTTGTCAAGTGGTTTTCTTTTTATTTAAAATATTTTATATATTATTACACACTTGCCCATTTTCTAAGAGCAATAATACCTTCCAGGGTGGGCGGTATTGGGCTATACCGGACCTTCCAGGGGCTATAAGGCCCTCTGCCTTAGGCGTTGGGCCTCATTACGCCCCTGGGCAGTCCAGTATAGCCCTATACCACCCACACTGTCAGGTATTATTGCTTACTTATCTCTCTATCTCTTAATTGGTGTTTAGACAGACAATGGAGATTAAATAATCAAGTACTGAAGAATACCAGGGTTATAGATAATATTTTAACTTCCCTGGCAGCCTTTAAAATCACCAATTGGGGCTCCACTCAATCACCATCCACAGAATGGGGAGCATTAAAATGCTTCTTCCGGGGGGAATTTATAAAATTATCAGCCTTTAAAAAAATGAAGAGAAACTCACTTCTAGAGCAAATTAGAAATAAAGAGAAAAACCTATCCATTAGGACTATAGGCCCTGAAAAAGAAGCATTAATAAAGCTTCAAGACAAATACTCTGAATTACTCAGAGAAAAGGCTGAATGGGCAATTCTAAAATCAAAAACCACCTACACTGAACAAGGAGGTAAAGCTGGGTGACTTTTGGCCCTTCGACTTAAAAAATTTGAATCTTCAAGATGTATAGCTGCCATATATAGTGACCCCCAGGGTCCTTTTTGTAACCAGGCTAAAGATATAGCCAACGTATTTGAATGATATTACAGAAAGCTGTATGCCCAAATGCCCAACCGCTCATCACAGAAAACTGTGGATCACTATTTAAAATATCTCCCACTTTCCACTCTTACTCCTACACAAGTGCAAGGCCTTATTGCACCTTTCACAGAAGAGGACGCTCTCTGGGTTATTAAAGATTTACCCTCAGATAAAACACTGAGGCCAGATGGTTATTCCCCTAATTTTTATAAAACGTTTGCCCCCATTTGGTACCTTGGTTATTAGTGGTTTATCAACATATGCTTAATGAGGAGGGACTCAACCCAAGGATGCTAGAGGCAACAATTTTTATTCTCCCTAAGCCAGGAAAGGACCCATCACAAGTATTTAATTATCAGCCCATATCACTCCTCAACTGTGACCTCAAAATTCTCATCAAATTATTCACTCACAGATTAGAACAAGTACTCCCCTCCCTTATTAGCCCTGATCAGGTCAGTTTTATGAGGGGTATATACCTCAGTAGACCATCTTCGTAACCTATCTCACATCTTCTCCATGCCCCGGGATGCCCCTCAAGCCATGGCCTTGGTTTCCTGGACACGGATAAGGCCTTTGATAGCGTAGATTGGTAGTTTTTGTTCAGGACCCTCCACAGGTTGAACTTTCCCTCCAAATTTATCTCATGATTGCAAGTCCTTTACTCTGTCCCCACCGCAAGGGTTTTATGTAATGGAATTTTTTCTTCTACTTTTCCATTAGTGGCAGGAACCAGACGAGGATGCCCTCTTTCCCCATTGTTTTTTAACCTATATTTAGAGCTTCTCATATTTTCCATACACAATTCTCCCAGGGTACAAGGAACCACGCTAGGCACTACTATGGAAAAGATAGCAGTATATGCGGATGATACACTGCTTCATATTGCCCAAATTAAACCTTCCCTTCAGAACCTTTCCGAGTTAATACATGTAAATGGCTCCCTCTCCAATTATAAAATTAATCTGGAGAAAACCTCAGTTTTTCGACTCAACTCGAGGGTGTTCAAACAAGAAGTCATGGAATTGGGTTTTAACTGGGCTTCAAAATCTATCATATATTTAGGTTTACATCTCTCAACTAGTGATAGTCAGCTTTGTAAACTGAACCTTGAGGCTTTGCTTAAACTGATTCAACAAGACTTAAAACACTGGCAAGTTCTTCCCCTAACCCTTTGGGGTGGGTGAACATCATTAAGATAAATGTTCTCCAACACCTTTTTTATCCCTTGAACCTTTTAAATTTATGGCTTTCTAAAGATTGGTTTAAATCCATTCATTCGTGTCTGTCTGAATTTCTTTGGAAAGGCAAACCTCCAAGATGAGCATTTCACAAGATAGCCACCCCCAAATCTCTAGGAGGACTTAAGTTGCTGCATTTTGGCCTGTATCACTGGGCAAGTAATTTAAGTAAATAACTTCACTGGGCAATGCCTCTTGATCCTTTGGATTCAACAAACTATGTCCCGTCATGGTTAAGAATAGAAAAAGATTTATTAATTTCAGCTGGACTTAATCCTATAGCCCTTCTTTTCTTGAAGCCCCAAAAAACTACCTCCTATTCTCCATCATGGCCAAATAGGACATTCTGTTTCTTATACACACCCACTTATGCAGCACTCTAAAGTATGACCACACACATGACCTCTCCCAGCCTCTGTCACAAAACCCCAATTTTCAGCTAGGTGGGAAATTAATCCCTCACAATTGGATTCCACAAATACAGCACTGGGTGGCAAGAGACTTTTATAGTTCTAGCCAGGAATGGTTAACCATACCGGAACTTCTTACTAAATTTGGTTTGGAAAATAAATGGGCTTTTCAGATTTACCAGATACATCACATGCTTATCTCCTACTTTGGAAATGTTGTCACCTCAGATAGTCCCAATGAACGGATTCCTGCAGGTAGATTTCTGGCTTCAGTCCCACATGCTGTCTCCTCACTATACTCCATCCATTACCCATTATTTTTTCCCGAAATGGATGACATTCCCAAATATTGGAACACTTTATCTCTGATTCCTCCTCTAGATGGCCCAAAATCTGGGAAACATGCCATAACATAATTACACAGGACTATAATGAATAATGCAAATGCAAATCCTAAATGATATGTATCTGACCCCTTATAAATTGCATAAAACGGGAAGGGCCGAAACCCCTTTATGTAACAAATAAAATGAGAGTATGGGTACCCAGTTCCATTTGTTTTGGGAATGTTCTAGCATCTCTCCACTATGGAATGTCATTAAAAATAAGTTGGACCCCTTACTTGGTTTACAAGAATATTTCACTCCAGAGGTCCTCTGTTAGAGGACTTTACAGAATTTCCATCAATGGTCAGAAATTATCGCATCACGATGATCTCTATGTCGGTGAAGAAGGTAGTGTTAAAACATTGGAAGGACTCTATACAACCCACAAGGGTTGCAAGAACTCCTTCATAATCTAAGGATTGAAAAAATGATAGCTAGTCTATTCAATCATTTAGGAGTTTATAGAAAGATGTGGGAAAGTTTACATGTCTTGTATCCCCTATAGCATAATTGAATATGTATAATCTAGTTATGTATGATATATTGATATAATCCTGCTTAACCTTTCGGGATTATTCTCATTGGCACTGGGGGAGGGAGGATGTGGGGGGAGAGGGATGGGGAGAGTTTTGTTTTATTTTATTTTTTATTCCCTGTCAATGTATAACACCTGCAATATCTATGTAAGTAACAAATCAATAAACTTTTAATTAAAAAGAAAAAAGACATTTTCAACCGGGTTGAGTCAGAAGTACCATCCCTCCATAAATGTATTACTGAGTTGGAGTATCGCACTAAAGATTAGGAGGGCAGAAGCATACAAAATAATTTGGTTTTAATGGGTTTTCCAGTGCATGCCAAAAGGTCAGATGCTATCACTTACTGACAGAGATTACTATCTAAACTAACTGGCCCCTCACCACATAACCCAGAATACATTATTGAATGAGTCCACTACTCTTTGAGCCCTCCACTGCAAGAAGAACACTGGCCCTGCCCTATGATTTTCCATTTACTTAATTATTTCGAAAAGGCACATAATATGGCTAAAGTGCGAGAGATTAAAGAACTTTACTGGGAAAGCTGAAGTATATTCATTTTCCTGGGCCTTACTCGGTAGGTTTGATCACAGAGAGCAGTTTACTGGGATGTGAAGAGATTGCTCCTAGCTGCACCGATACTTTTTTGCATGCTTTATCACACCTGATTAGTTGTGGAGACTTACGTATGGTCAAAAGCAGTTTCAATTGGCTGCACAAGCTACAACAGAACATCCCTGCTTATTCCCTGATCTTTTCCCTGGTTCTCTCAGCAAATAATTTTTGTTCACATCAAGGATATTAGGCATCCAGAATTTTAGATCTTATAGGAGTGCACTGCTTATTGTACTGTTAAGTTGTACTGCAGTTGTAAATAATTGCATTTAATTATGTGTGTACATGTTTTGTATTTTTTATGTCAGGCATGGCTGAAGAAAGGCTTTACCCAGACCATTTCCTGGTTAAAATTAAAAAATGAACTTAAGTTTTATCAAAGCAGACTTCGCCAACACTCCATGTTATTTTTATGCTGACTTTATTTGGCTACGCTGGTTGTCAATTGTTATTAAGTTTACTTATGAGTTGTTTTTATCAAGAACATATTGGATCTTTCTTTAGCTTTGTGATTTGTTTCATTTGGAAGAGAATATCTATTGCATATCTACAGTAATTTGAATGCTCCATGCAGCATTGTGTATGTTTGTCAACTGAGTTAATTTATAGTTCAGTTCATTGATGTTATATGCTGCTGTGACTCTTAACAAGTTTAGTACATATGTAATTGTGGTGTTTTCTGTTGGTTTCCTTCTATTGTATGGGGTATTACTGTTTAGTGTCTCATTCATATGAGAAACTTATCTTTTTCGCTTGGCCTACATGTCTTTTGTTCATAAAATGTACTGCCCTTACCCTTATGTATGAGATGGTTCTTCTTTCCTTAATATACTTTGGCTAGATATTCAAAGGTCCCCAGGCACACAGCACAAGTGGCTGAACAGCACAACCCAGATGCACCACCCCAAACAACTGCCATATTCAGTTGATGCACCACAGAATGTGCCAGCACAACCACCACTGAATATACCATGGATGCGCTATAGCACAACTGCACATCCACAGTGCAGAAGGGCAGGACAGAATGTAGCAAGTAGAGCAGGCCTGCCTGAGACTGGAGCAACATGTCAGTGCCCATGGTGGGCCATGAGCACAATGCAAGTACAAGTGCAAAGACGGGGTGGCCCCAGCAACCATGACCATGGTGAACAGAGTGGTACTGGACAGGAGCAGGATGGGTACTGCGCAGCACAGCAGGGGCACAGGACGTGGCAACACATACAGAAGCATGCACCATGCCCAGCACACACCGATGGCATGGCACTGATAAGGATATGGGCAATGGGACAGAACATTAGGGATGGCAATGGACAGCATGGCCAACACAGACACTGGGATAACAGTGCCAGGTGGCCAGGTGGCCAGATGTGCCAGATATGCATAGGCCACATAGGGTGCACACATCCAGGGGCACATGATGTAGGAAGCTGTGCAGCATGGTGCAAACAACGTGAAATGCACAGCACTGGGGGTTACACACACTGAGCATGCTGCTGTGGGCAACAGGAGGTGCCAGCACAGAGGCACCACAGAGATGACCATGGCAAGCAGTGTGGTGGCCTATGCAGCAAGCCATGCAGGGCAAGGGGCAGTGGACAGTGTAAGCAACAGAACAGCAGACTGCTAATAGAGCAGAGAGTGACCACAGACACAGGGAATGTCCATTATAAAATGCTTTAATACAAAACACAGGTAATAAGGCAACAGAAATATGAAACAACAGCAGCAACCAAAACCTCAAAACAGAGGATGATAAGGGTACAGGGAATGCAGGTGGGGTGGAGAACTGCAGGAGATGTAACAGGGGATGGGGTGATGTAGGGGTGCACAGATTAAAGTCTGCGCACCAGCAGTCCCATGGCCACACACATGTTCTCACGGGATCTGGTCCCCTTTGGGAGGGTGATTGATCTGTCTCAACCCCCTGAGCACCACCGTCTGCTCCCATATGGCATGCAGAATGGGCCCCAGCCACCTGAATAGTGCACCCTGCCTGCGGTGTACTGCAGTCAATGTCCCCAAGGAACCTTGGACCTGGTCCCATCTTCTGCCTTCACATCGGCCCATACCACGGGCACCACCTTCAGTAGGCTGACCTGTGTGGTGAAACAAAGGACATGCACTCAGTGCCACAATATACACAGGCTTGCCCCCCAAGGGAATGATGTGCACTCTGGACATTGATGGGACACAGGCACACACCCAACAATGCACCATGCACATGATATGCTGGCGAACAGCCGCACAACAGTGCCACACAGTGACCCAACTATGAGACAGTGCAATGTAATGGCAGCAGGTGCATGCAATGGATGTTGCCATGGGACATGATGCCATTCCACACACACACTGGATATAGCCAAAAGCCACATTAACCACATCTGGAGGCCCTGTGGATCATGTGTGTGCCATGCCAGGCACCCACAGTCTTTATGGGACACAGACAATGTATCAGACACATATGGACGTAGTGCATAGTGGGACCACCACACAGTGCCAGGACAGTGGCCATAGTGTGCTGACAGGCACAAATGGGGCATACACGGCTAACAGCCATGTGGCTGTGGTGGACACAGGAAGCCCTCACCACCCCCCCACAAACAGAACAGCACAAGAACAGAAAAGCACACCTACCTTCTGCAGGTCAAGATGGCACCCTGTGCAGTCCAGCACCCACTGCCTGCAGTCCCCAGGACCTACCTCACTCATGGCCTCTGTTCACTGCCCACTGGCCTGCTGGCACTCTTCCCAGCCTACAAGGGGAACACAATGGAAGGGATACATAAGCAGCATGCTGTCACCACCCCCAGCCCCCCCACACCAACAATACACACAACCACCCCTGAACCCCACAGCACACACAGGATACAGCACTACAACTCATCATGTACAGGATCAGTATGCTGGCTATGGCAGAATGAGAAAACAGATGACATACCTGGTCATGGCACATCACCCCTGTGGGCATGCTCCTGCAGCACCCTCAGGCACTCAGGGTCCCTCCTCTGCAGGTCCCCATAGTGGTGCCTGCTCTGTTCCCCAGTGTGAGGCATCCCCATCTTCTGCACAAGCCTGTTGGCCACAGTGGCCCAGACCTGGGACCTAGCCTCCTGCAAGGCTTCACCATTGAACAGCGGGCCCTCCACAGGCTGCATCAATACCACAAGGTTGACCAGGTCAGTGGCACTCCAGTTAAGAGCCCATGGGCCTGCTACCCTTAAACATGCCATTGTGTACACAGTGTGCTGACAGTGACACTTACAGCATGCAGCTCCTTGCACCATATGACCTACTTGTGGCCAATGCTAGATAGGCATGCATGCCAATGCCTGCGCAGCACATGGATGCTCAATGTCAATGCATGCTACGCAGTCCATTGTGCATCAACATGCATGCGCAGTGCTGCAATGCTGGGCGGAAGCACAGGGTAAGGTCATCGTGCAGTGCCCATGCACCACTGGAATGTCAGCCATATTGGGAAGAGTGCAACATGCCACACACCAGACAATGGTATCACGCAGCAATGTGTACATGCGCCATGCAATGTCACATTGCATGCACCGCCGTGAAAGAATGAGGAAACCATACTACCCAAACAGATCTTTGTTTTATGAGATTCCATGATAAAACAAATAGATAGGACAGTTTGTAACCAAGACAAGGTGAATCGTACATTGTCCAGGTTTAGAGGTGCAAAAATAGCTGATATTGCTGGTATGATACTGAATATCCCACATGGAAGTGAGGGTCAAGGATATGTTGTTATACATTTGGGAGTTAATAATATATTGAATGACTATGTTCATAATATTAAACAAGATTTGGTGGCTCTAACCAATAAAATTATTGAAACAGGGGCTGAGGACACCTTGTCAGAGATACTACCAGTATCTAGATACACCATGGGATTAAATAATAAAAGTAAAGTTGTAAATAACTGGATGATATTCTGGTGCCTGAAACAAAACATTGTGGCCCGGATATTCAAACTGCACACAAAATGTGCGCAACAGCAGGAACAAACACAAACCAATTGCGCATATGCGCAACAGGTGCGATATTCAAACATGGAGCAGAACAAATTGCGCAAGCAGCCAACGTCTGAATATCGCACATACTGCACCATAGCGCAACCAGGAAGGAGAAGCTGAGCAGAAATGTTGCACTATAGCGCAACAAGGGCAGCCCAGCTGAGCAGTCCAGAGGTGCCATAACGCAAGCAGAGCCCCCTGAGCAATGGAACTGCACATCCAGGGAGGCAGGCTGGGGCCCACCGCCAGCCATGCCACACATGGGCACAGGACCACACTGCAGAACCAACAAGACACCTGCACACCCCAAGCACAGCATCACTGGGGGTGGGACGGATGATCTACTGACCCATGGGGACAAGCCAACAAAGCACAGCAGAGCCATGACACCCCAGCACAACCACTGGCAGGCTGAGAGTGCCACACACAAGGGGTTGACAACCACAGTGCACATCAGCCCCCGTACACACAGTACACCCTGCACCATGACCCCAAGACACCACCCATGTGCAGTGACTGGCACTGCAGGAAACCATGCATCCCACCCAGCACGCGTCAACCCCATGCAGCAGAGAAGCATACATGCCAGACACACCCTGTGCACCCAGCAGTGGGTGGCAGCAGATGGCAAGAGCAACAGAAAGTCACTGCCATGCCGGAGATACCTCCCCATGCACACACGCACGCACGCACAAACACACACACACACACACACACACACACACACACACCCAGGACCATACCACCCCAGATGGCATGTACACCACTGCAACTGAGCAACCATAGCCAGCTGCAAATCAGAGACCAACACAGTATTCATATCAAAATATAAATGTATTCTCAAAGAGTAAAGTACAAAACAATAAACCAGAACTATTTACAAGGGGGGACGGGTACAAGGTAGGGGTGGGCAAGGGGTAGGGATGAACAACTTGGAGAGGGAAGGCAGGGTGGTAGGGATGGGTGAAGTGGGAAGGGTAATGTGGCCTAAGGCCCAGCAGGCTGGTCCTCCTCTGCCCGGTGCTGCTGTTCTCTGCGATGCCTCCTCCACAGGCCATGTCTCCAGATGTCATTCAGGATGGTCTGGTTATCTAGGGACACTTGTGTTAGGCCACGTATGTCCCGATGGATCCTCCTGAGAACTGTGAGGCCTAGGAAAATGGGAACACAGTCAATGGCTGTGACTGACCACAACCTTGAACACCACCCAGCCTGCAAGCCATATAGCCCAATGTCCCGCACCTGTGATGGCATGCACCCACCCACAGTGAACATGCACATGGCCATCACAAACAGGCGGCACCAGCTATGTGCACCACTGCACACACACACTGCCCATGTCCATCACAGCACAAACAAGGCTGTCAAGTGACGTGGCAATGTGGTGCGATGCCAGTTACACAGCTATGTGCCCAGTGCATGCATTGACCACCAGTGACGCATACACAGACGTGCTGTGACACTGGACAGTGATGCATGTCACCGGTGTCATGCATACATACATAGATACATAGACAGTGTCGGCAGATAAGGGCCTATGACCCACCCAGTCTGCCCATTTGAGCTTGTAAGTTCACTTTGTTTTCCTAGAAGTCTGTTGCACCTTACCCCTGACCTCCAGAATTCCTTTATGTCTATCCCGTGCATTCTTAAATCCAGTGATTGTTTCAGCCCCACCACTTCCTCTGGCAGGGTGTTCCACTTGTCCACCACCCGTTCTGTGAAGAAATTCTTTCTCATGTTTCCTCTGAATCATCCTCCTCCAACTTCATCCCATGCCCTCTAGTCCTGGAACATCTTTTTCACTTAAAAATAGTGTTTTCCTGCACCCTGTTCCTCCCTGTAAGATACTTGTATGTCTCTATCATATCCCTCTCTCCTCCTCTCCTCCATGGAGTACATGTTCAGTTCCTTCAACCTGTCTTCATAGGACTTGTGATGCAATCCATGCACCATCTTTGTTGCCCTCCTCTGAACCTTCTCTACCCAGTCTATGTCCTTACGTAGGTATGGTCTCCAGAACTGTACACTGTACTCCAGGTGGGGCCTCACTAGTGTCTTGTATAGCGGAATTATGACCTCCCTTTTCCTGCATGGTTGTGTTGTGCATAGCTGGTGGTCTTGCCCCTCCCAGCATGCAATAGCATCCATGAAGTAATGATACTCACACTCCTCAAGCAGCTGGGTCTGCTTCTGCTGCTTCTGCTGGGGTGCAACACCCACTGGCACCGGGGCCCTGGCACGGCCCTCCTCACCCCATTCCTGCATCCTCACATCCCAGCCTGTGGGAGACATATGTTGAGAAAAACATCAGTGTGACTCCAAAGCAGACTGCCCCCTGCCCCAGTGAGAGTGCCTGCCCACACAGCCAGACCCATGCATCTCACACCTGCACACACTGACACAGCCAACCATGGCAGAGCCATCACCTATGCACAGCCACCAAAACACACTCACACCCCTACAGAGAATACAGGTGCATAGATGGTACACCCACCTGGCCTAGGCACCATGCCCCTCCTGGCACGTGACCGCAGCTGATCCAGAAGTTGAGGATCCCTCCGGTGGAGGTCACTGTACCGGTGCCGGCACTGCTTAGCTGACTGGCACCATCCAGTGACCCCCACTAGGTCAGTGGCCACTTGCTGCCAGACCTGCATCCTAGCAATGGTGAGGATCACCTCACCATACAGTGCCCCATAGTGGGGCTCCACTAGGGCCACCAAGTTGGCCACTTCTACAGGGCTCCACTGCACTGCTCTTCTGCGAGCCATGGTACCAACTTTACAGCAGGCAATATGGCGCCCCGCTGCACCGTAACCCCACGTGGAGATGTTGCGTAATAGACCACCACAGGTTCCAATAGCGCTGTTCGAACAGTGCCGTCACTTCACATAGCACTGTCACCAGACAGCGCAATAGGGCCGTACACATGGCAGCCGAACAGGGCCAGGGGGCAAAGGTTGGACACCAGGTCATGGGCAATGACGCAAGGCCACGCACAGCGCCATCTGATGTATATGCATCCTGCGCGACTGACCAGCTGCGTACCAGTGCCACAGTGGACTATTGCGCAGTAGTACCAAAGCGCCATATAGTGCCCAGTGCTGTAGCGCCACTGGCACAATGGTGGCCATGGCCTGAATTGCCAATCACGCACAGCATGGCAGATGCCTGCGTAAGCTATCTGGGCATGCGCAATGCAGTGTACCATACAGTCACAGATCTGCGCCATTGGCTCAGCCAACTCAACCGTATTGCGCAAAGTGCAAATTCGCGATATTCAGCCAACACATGCAAATCATCTGATCAGCCATTCAAAGGTGCAGTGGTGCGATTTGCATGTCATTATAGTTGCTCCACTCCTAATTTGCATGCATTGCGCTATAAATATGCGACATTGGGCTGCGCTGGCCAGGTCCGTTACTGCAGGTGAGAGGTGAGTTGCATGCTGTGTGATGTTCTGGACAATGGTCATGGGAAAATGCTGTAGACTGCACAGTGACAGGTGTCCACTTCCCCCCATACAGATCGCCATGACCGAGCAGAGCCAAGGTGAGGGTGAGGATGGTGGACGTAGGAGGAGGCCCAACTTTACCCCAGCAGAGACAGAGGCCCTCTTCCAGGCCTACCTGGATGAGGAGCCAGTACTGAGTGGACGGAGGGGCACCCCTCAGTCCCATGCGGCTGCATGGGAGGGGGTAGCTCAGGCCGTGAACCTGCACGGAAGCCACCAGCGCTCCGTGCAGGAATGCAAGAAGAAGATGGGGACAGATCGCAGGAGGTTGAAGGAGAAGGTGGCAGCCTTCAGGGCGGCACATGCTGGCACTGGTGGGGGCCAGCCAGTGGTGTTGGATCTGACCCCGGCTGAGGAGACTCTGGTTGCATCAATGCAGTGGAGCACTATTGAGGGCGTACCAGGAGGTGGATTCCAGACAGGTGGAAGCCCATCACTGTACGGTATGACATGGTGGTGGTGGTGTTGGGGGGGTGGGGGGAAGGTTGTTCACATGCACTCACATGTACTCTCTTTCTGTTACAGATCCTGTTCATCTTCAGAGACGGTGGTGGTGGGTCCAGGCAGTGATGATGACTTGCTGGACATGGAGGAGGGTCCATCCACCTCTGTCACCAGCCAGCAGGCACTGCAGCAGCATGCACACTGGGCCACCAACTCTGGTGTCGGTGATTCGGGTGCGGTGGGTGCACAGCCTGTGTCTCAGCAGTCTGGCATGCAAGCATGCCAGCACGCTGTGACTATGGCTGTAGCACGTACCTGCACCATTGATGATGCAAGGACTGCAATGGGCAGTGATAGGTGTGTGTCCCATGACGGACACACAGCAGGCCAGCACGTGCCCCTGGGCCTTTCTGGTTCCAACTTGTGTACCAGCATGCTGGCACAGTCCCAGGCTGTGCCTGTCAGCACCGGTGGGGCAGCACCGTGGCTGTGCAGGTGTCTGGCACTGTTGCTGCCACAGCGGTGGAACAAGTGGACCCTGGGGCACAGCGGTTGGAGGGGCAGCAGCAGCAGTCACCCACCAGGTCTGGGGGTACAGTGTCAAGCGGTGGCACATGTCCACCGCCCTTTGATCCACCCATTCCTGGTCCTGGCAAACAGCGCCCACCCTCAAGGGGTGTTGTGCATCAGGACCTTCCACACCCTGGGGGACAGGATGCCGTTGGGGCACAGTACCCATTGGGCGAGCACACCCGCCTGCTGCGGGAATCAGTACAGCTGCAGAGGTGGGTTGCAATGTCCATGGAGGCACTGTCTGTGGCTGTGGAGCGGCACAGCAGGGAGTGTGCTCTGGACCGTGCAGAGCTGGTTCGTATGCGGACGGATGTGACCGCCGCCATTGACAGGCTGACCCAGGCAGTGGTCTCTGTCATGGACGTATTGGGCACACAGTCAGGTGTCGATGCCGGGTTCTGCTGTGGCCATCACAAGCACCCCTGGTGCAGGTTTGTTCGGCATGCTGCAGACCCCTGTGCAGGCAAGGTCACGTTCACGCAGTGGGACCCCTGGTGGTCCAACAGTGCCACCCCATGTGGCCCCTGCTCAGCCTGCCAGTGCTGTTGGGTCACGGCGGGCCACCCATGCATCCGCGGTGGCCGTGGGACAGTGCTACATGACTGACCTGTCTCCCAGTGAGGGCCCTGTCTGGTGCTGCCCTGTGTGCAATGTGTGTCATGGTGGGCAGTGCACTGCTGGGTGCTCTGCTCACCATGCCGACACACGGACCACCTGCACACCCTCCCAACTGCTGTCCACAGGTGCATGTGCATGATGATGCCTGCATTGTACTGTACACCAAGGTGCAAGGGTGCCCAGCATCTGACACACGTACTTGGACAGTACAGGTGGTGGGGGTGGTCTGTGGTGCTGTGTGTTAGCAATGTCGGTTCTGCTGTGCTGTGCATCTGCCCATGTACGCTCTGTGCCTGGTGTGTGTGTGTCCATATGAGTGCTCACCCTCCTGATGGTGTGTTTGTATGCCTGGACCCTTCCACCCCTTGGCCGTCATGCACCCTGGTGTGTTACCCTGTGTGCCTGTGGTTTTGCGCATGGACAGTGTTGGTTGCACATGTCCCCTTGACTTACCTGTGTTCTGCATAGTGCTCCTCTGTGATGGTGTCCCGGTGCAGCTGGGCCTGCTGGATCAGTCAGGGGTCCCGCCATCCTAGGGGGGGCTGCTCATCACCATCAACACTGGCGCCACTGGCGTCCCCATCACTGTCCCCCTCTTCAACCTGTATGGCTATCCCATAGTCTTTGGCCATGTTGTGCAGGATGCAACAGGCCAGGAATATCCCACAGGCCTTTTGGGGGCTGTACTGTAGGGCACCGCCGGAGGTGTCTAGGCATCGGAAGCATGCCTTGAGCATCCCAAACACCCACTCTATGATGTTGCATGTGGAAACATGTGTCTCATTATAGCGTTGCTGCAATGGGGTCATGGGGCACCGGTACGGTGTGAGCAGCCAGGGACAGAGTGGGTATCCGCTGTCACCTGTGTGGAGATAGTGGAGATCAGTCTCATGTTCAGGTCCATATTGCCCATATCCCTGTGTGCCACTACCATGTCACCTGTGGCATTCCCACCCTTGCCCCGAGTTTGCATTCCATACATGTGTACTCACCCACTAGATGGCCTGTGGGGATGTCCCCACTCTCGAATCGATGGCACTGTGCGGACTGATACCATATGAAGGCATCATGTGCTCCACCAGGGTGTGTGGCACAGACATTGATTATGCACCCAGTGACATCACACACCACCTGGCAGTTGACACTGGAGAAGCCCTTTCTGTTCCTATATGTGGCCCCATCGGGGCCAGGTGGTGTGTGAATGGCCACATGGGTGCAGTCTATGGCCCCTAGCACACCAGGCATACGTGCTACCCTGTGGAACTCCTGCATGTTTGCTGTACGCTCTGCCGTGGTGCTGGGGAAATGGATGTACTCCACAGCATGTGGCAGCAGTGCACTGAGGAATTGGGTGAGGATGCATGATGTGGCCAACTGTGTGATGCCTGTGGTGTCCCCTGTTGGCCTCTGGAAGGTGCCCGTGGCAAGCAGGCACATGCAGGCTGTCACCTTGGTCTCCACCGACAGAGCGTGACTCCGTCGTGAGGGTGCCTGCATCACATCACTGCACAGCTCACAGAGCCATCTCAGTATTGCCCTGTTCAGGTGGTACCGGCCCACAATCTCTACATCTGTGTACAGCTCAAAGCTGATGCGGGCACGGTACTGCCAGTTGGGGACATACTGCCGGGCCCTTCCACGCCATGTCCCCTGCAGCATGCATTCCTCACCCCTCATTACAGCTTCCATGTGGAAGCTGGCACTGTCCATCTCCTGGCTTCTGACCCCGGCTGGTGTTGCTGTGTTACCCCCGCTGTCCTCACTGCTACTTCCACTGCACCGGGCACCCCCTGCTGGCCTGTACAGCCTATGGCCCACGCTTGCCTTGCCTGCCCTAGCCTGTCTGTGTCTGTCTGTCTGTCTGTCTGTCTGTCTGTCTCTCTCTCTCCCCACTTGGCAGCCTTGTAGCGTTCTTGCACCGCTTCCTTGAGCCTTTTTATTTTGGCTCATTTCTGCTAGTGTGTAATTTCTGGCTGTGCCACTATTGCACATTGTGCAAGTCTTTGAATATCGCATTGCACTCTTTATGCATGGATCCACCCCGTTCAGTTGCGCATGCCTTCATTTTCATTGCGCTGTTGCTCAGCATGTTTTCGGTGGTGCAACTGCCTCCTTTTGAATATCGCAAAATGGCACATTTTTGGACTTGCGCATGCGCAACCCTGTTGTGCATGGTGCAACCCTTTTGAATATCCGGGCCTGTGTGTATAATAACGCACTGGGAGTACCTTGACAATAAATGGGACTTATTTTGTGGGGATGGGCTTCATTTGAATAAAAAGAGAAGTTCTATCCTAGGTAGACAGATAAAAGACTGCATTAATAATTTTTTAAACCAGAAAATAAGGGGGTGATAGCACCTCGAGTAAGCTCTCCTTCTGGGGAAAGCATCGTTACTATTTCTCCTGGGTTACTTTAAAATCCAACTAATATAAATAATGCACTGAAGGCTCAATCTTTAAAACGCTTGCTAATTAATGCACAAAGTCTTAATAATAAAATCAAGGAACTAAGTCTAATTCTGACTGAAAACAGTATTGATATATGTGGAATTACCAAGACATGGTTCTCAGGACAAGATTGGGAAATCAGTATTCCCGGTTATTATCAGATAAGCAAGGAGAGAGAGAAAGAACAAAATTGGGGGAGGCATTGCATTTTATATTAAAGAGGATCTAAAACCTGTTGAAATAACATACAATAATACTCTATATGCTCAAAATGAACTAATCTGGGTACAAATTCTAAATGATCCTAATGATTTAGTCCTTGGTTTATGTCACCGACCCCCAAACTTGTCTATTGAAGAGACCCATATCTTCCTGGAAGAAATTGAAGATCAGACTTTTAAAAGGAAAATAATGTTGTTAGGTGACTTTAATTTTCCATCTTTAGACTGGGTGAATGTCACAGGAGAAAATACTATTGAAAAAAGATTTATTGAAATACTAACCCAATCAAACTTGGAGCAAATAGTACATGAAAATGCCAGGAAACTAAATATTCTTGATTTAATATTAATAAATCCTGAACTCAATTATAATGACCCCAAGATTCTTCCACCTTTGGAAAACAGTGACCATAGTGTAATTCTTGTGGACATCGGGCTACCTACCTATAGATCTATTATAGGTACTACTAAATTTAGGGATTTTTATAAGGCTGACTATGATAGTATTAAAAAATACTTAAATGATTGGAATTGGGCAGAGGAGTTAAGAGATTGTTCTGTTAAACAAATATGGGAGATATTATCAGCAAAAATAAGTACTTGTATTGAGTCATGGGTTCCAAATAGAACCAAATATTCCCAAAATCATAGGGTACCAATCTGGTGGAACAGGAAAATTAAAAAAAAGAATTAAGAGAAAAAAGAAGCTATATAGGAAACAGAAAAAAAATTCCAACTGTCCAAAATATTACAGCTTATAAAAAGGTCACCAGGGATATAAAATCAAGAATAAGAAATGCAAAAAAAAAAAGACATGGAATTAAAGTTAGCATCATCTATAGGAGACAATAAGAAGAAATTCTTTAATTACATAGGTTCCTTAAAACAAAATGATAGAACATTAGGACCAATTTTATCTGAAAATGGTGTCATAAATTCAGAAAACGAAACAGCCAATGCCTTTAATGAATACTTTTTAAGTGTTAATAAATATAAGGACAAGATCCCATCTGAATTAACTGCCCTGCAAGACAATTATCAAAATTTTCATCCATCAGATATTACTGGAATTATAACGCTTATAAAAAACAATAGTTCAGCAGGACCAGATGGAATACCTACAAAATTCCTAAAGGAAGTAAGCCATCAAATAGCTGGCCCGTTAACTATGTTATTTAATGCTTCACTAAAATTGAGAGAATGCATTGAAATATGGAATATGGCCAAAGTAATCCCTATACTTTAAGGTGGAAAAAAATGATATAAAAAACTACAGACCAATTTGTTTAACATTTGTCCTGGAAAAAAATCGTAGAGAGATTGTTACAAAAATATATTGTGGATCATCTCAAAAGCATCTCATTTTATGATCTATCACAACATGGTTTTGTTTCTAGTAGATCATGTCTTATTAATCTCATGAGCTTTTTTTAGCCCATAAGTGCAGCACTAGAAAAAGGAATGCCTGTAGATGTGGTATTTTGAGATTTCTCTAAAGCGTTTGACTCGGTATCACATACAATTCTGATTGAAGAGTTAATTACACTCCAACTTCATCCTAATGTAATCAACTGGGTCAATTCATGGTTAAAGAACTGTTCTCAATGTGTATTCATAAATCAACATGGGGAGAGATGACAAGTGGTGCCCCGAAGGGATCAGTCTTGGGACCTATTTTATTTAACATTTTATTATCATCAATGCAAACACTGCCTGGGGTTTAGTCTTGTAAATATGCTGATGGTGGCAAAGTTGGTGCAATTGTCCATAATGAAACATCAGCAAAATTATTTCAAGATAATTTGAACTTCTTGGCAAACTGGGCAGTTGAACATAAACTATCATTTAATGAACAAAAATGTATAGTGATGCATCTAGGATCTAATAACCCAGGTTTTCATTATAAATTGAACAATATTCCCTTAAAAGATGCATTAAACCACAAGGATCTGGGTGTCTGGATTTCAAATTACTTAAAATTTGACTATCATGTTAGTTGGACTATAATAAAATGTAACCAGATAATTAGAAGTATCCTAAGATCAATTAAAAGTAGAGAGGCTGAAGTTATTCTCCCCTTATATTCAGCACTAATTCATCCCCATATTGAATATTGTTCTCCATTTTGTGCCCCATATTCTATTCTGGGAAAAAACAAGATGGAAAAAGTACAGAGAAAGGTAACAAAAAAAATTAAGACGGTAAGACATTTGAATTATCACAACAGATTAAAACATCTGAATTTATATTCTGTTGAATATGGGAAACTGAGAGGTGACTTGTGTTTAGCTTTTAGAGCTATTAAAGATTATGCTTTTTAGAATTAATTGAGTTAACAAAAACAACTGTAATATACAACATAACTAGATCTCATACTATAAAATTAATAGGAGAAACTTCTAAAACAGTAAAAAGAAGTCAATGGTATACCCAGAGAATTATTGGTATATGCAATACACTTCCCAGTAATGTGGTTGAAGGTGAGAATATAAATAGTTTTAAGAAGAGACTTGATACTTTTATGGGGGATGGAAGATTTATCAGTTCCACCATGCCAATTTGACATGGTGGCAAGTTCCACTATGTTCCTTCTGAACTTGAACCTAACCTATGAACCTATGAATGATGTGCGCGCTGCATACCATCATGCATGTGTGATGATGCACTGCGCCGTTATGTGCAGTGCATTGCCGGGTAACGGCCAGTTGCACTGCTGTGCATGGCCGGTATGTGCTAGAGAATGAGACATGTGTAAAGATGCACAGTACAGAAGTACTGGGCCCAATTACATGCGCGGAGCAAATTGAGATGGGCTGGGTGCAGATGAACCATATTCAGCCAGGATATTCAAATTGCCTCATTGCCCAATCCTAGTGCAAGTCCTCTCATTAGCATCTCATTATAGGCAGCACAGACCCTAATTTGCATATGCTGAGCTATAAATGGGTTGCTGTGCACCACCACACACCACTGGTGACCAGCAGGTACTGCACCTTGGAGGTTTGTTTACCACAGATACGGTTTGTGGGTCTCTGGCCAGGAGGACATCATGCCTGGGAGCTGTTTTCTATTTTTTTTTTTTTTTAGACATCAGTTTACAACCTTTGAGCCAGAGGCTCATTTACAAAGGTACCTCATCACAGAGAGGACAAAACAGTACAAACAAGCTTTTTACAGTATAACAGAGTACAAAATATGGAAGAACATGAAGACATAAAACAGTTACAATTTTAAGGTTACAGGATTTGCAGCGCACAGGTAGGTTCAGAATAATATGTACATCAGGCAAACAGTGGTGGGACTATACAGAAGTAAGCATTGTAGAGAACATGCAGAGAAGAAAATAAGATCATAGATAGTGGATAGGTAGTAGGTTGGGTACAGCCACTCAGAGAGCTTTGTCAGAGTAATTGAGCAAGAGTAAACTTAGAAGCAGCCACAGCTGTGCTTAGTAAGTAGGTGATTACGAAGGGTGGTTTTGAAATGAGAGATCGTGGAAGCATCAGTGATACTGGTGGGGAGGGTGTTATACCAGGATGGGGATCTGTAGCAGTAGGCCCTTTGTCCTTGTGAGGTCCTTGCCCTCGGTACTAACAGTGTGGTTTTGCAGGAGGTTCAAGTTTTCACTAGTGAGTCTGCTTGGTGGATAGAGGCAGTCAACCCAGGTGGGGATAGACCAAGGAGAGTCTTTTTAGTTAGGAGGCAGGTTTGGTATCTAAGACGTTCATCTAGGTCGAGCAGATTAGTCTGGGCATATAAATGGCAGGTATGTGTTAGTCTGGGAGCCCTGGTGATTAGCCTACATGCCTTATTTAAAGTGAGGTGGATTTGGTTTAGGGAGGTCTGGTCAGCAGCCCCATAAACTGGCAAGCCATAATCTACTAGGGACAGTATAGAGGACATGACTGTGAGTCGGAGGGCATCAGGGGGGAGACAGTTTTTGTGGTGGTAAAGGATACTCAGCCGAATGTTGGAGGCTGAGGCTAGGGCAGAGATATGGGCATGGAATGTGAGGGCAGGGTCGAAGGATATCCCAAGGTACTTGTACGAGTAGACTTGCTCGAGTGGGAACTTGGAACTGGCGAGGACCTGAAGTGGAAAATTACTAGCTTTATTTTGGGGGTGAGCAAAGAGCATGTTTTTTAAGATTTATTACAAGTCTATGCTCTTTGAACCAGGCTTCAGCGTCATTATAAGATAATTGCAAGGAGTCCTGGAGGGTGATAGGGTTATGGTCGGAGGCAAAGATAACGGCATCATCTGCATAAAGTAAGAGTTTACCAGCACATGCACCTGGCAGGGAATTGAGATATAGGGAAAAGAGCAAGGGCCCAAGAATGGAGCCCTGAGGAACACCAGAGTGGATAGGACAGGCGCTGGAGAGTGTCCCATTAATTTTGACACACTGGGAGCGGGCAGACAGGTAGCTGAAGCACCAGGAGACTGGCCCAGTGGCAAAGCCTGTGTGGCTGAGGGCATCCAGCAGGAGGGGATGGGAAACAGTATCGAAGGCTTTTGATAAGTCAACAAACACTGCACCCACTAGAGAGCCAGAGTCCAGAGAGGAGTGAAGAAAATTAGAAAACTCAAGGAGGGCGGTGTTGGTACTGTGACCAGCATGGAAGCTGTGCTGTTCAGGGCAGAGGATGCTGTATTTGGTTAGATACTCTGAGATTTGGGTGGACACAACTTTTTCTAAGGCCTTTGAGAGAGGTGAGAGGATAGAGATTGGCCGATAATTACCAGATAGGGACCTATCACCACCCTTGTGTATGGGGGTGACTGTGGCAATTTTTCAGGCTGAGGGAAATTGTCCCAGGCAGAGAGATTTATTGAAGAGGCTGGTGATTGGGGTGATAACCAGATCCAGAACCTGATGAAGGAGACTGGGGTCCAGGGAGTCACTGCCAATAGTATTGCTCTTTAAGGCCTTGATTAGGTAAGGTCTGACTTCATGGGCAGTAACCCGGTGTAAGTGGAACCAAGGGCATGTGAGAATAGGGTCAGGTAGGGAGGGGGTCAAAAAAGTTGCTCGGGAGGACAGGGCTAAGGTCAGTGAAGGATTTATTGAGGTAGTTGGCAATGTGGGTTGGGTCTGTGGAGATAGAGCCATCAATGTTGATTTGGGAGGGTGGGGGAAGACGTGTGCCCCATTCAGTTGTTTGATATTGTCCCAGAAGGTTCTGGCATTCCCCCAGGACGAGGTGAGTGAGGCCTGATAGTGATCAGCCTTAGCCTTGTGGATGGCCCAGGTACATTTGTTTCGGGCAGCTGCATAAGCCTGCCTGTCAGCAGGGCAGCCAGTTTCCATGGCAAGGTGCCATAGGTTATCCCTGTTCTTAAGAAGTTGGAGCAGGGGGAGGTGTAACCCAGGGGGCATGCCATACTTTGGAATGGAGTACAGTTAGAGGTGCGAAAATGTCACAGGCTTTGTTAAACATTTGGGTGAAAAAGGTTAGAGCTGTATCAATATCGGGGGTGTACTGTATGGGAGACCAGTCAATTTGGGCTAGGAGTTGCTTAAGGCCTTTCAGCCAACCTGGTCTTAGCCGCCGCTGTAGGGTGGACTGTGCTGTGGATTTGGGTAAGGAGGTTGACCAATGGAAAAGTATAGGGGAGTGGTCACTAAGTCCGTCAGGAAGGACTTGGATATTGCAGATTTGGTTAGGACGGTTGGTGAGGACCACATCAAGAAGTGTGCTTGAGCCCATTCTAGGATTCACTCTCAGTTGGGTAATGAGTTGAGTTAGGTCAATTGAAGCAAAGGAGTCACACAGGTAGCAGAAGATGAGGGGCTAAGCCAGTTAATATTTAGATCACCCACAAGGATTTGATCTGAGGAATGGGGTAGAGAGGTAAGATACTCAATTAGCGGGACCAGAGCCAGTGCTTGATTTTTTGGAGGTATGTAGGCAGTAGTTAGATAGAGGGGACCCCTAGAGGGTTCAGGGGTCAGTTTTAGGGTTAGGGCCTGAGCCCTGAAATCAAGGACAGGGGCTGGGAGGGCTAGTCCTATAAGAGAATCTTTGATATAGATAGCACAGCCCCCACCCCATCTACCAACACGGTCCTCTCAATAAAGGGAGTAATCAGGGAGCAAGACAAGGGAGTCGGGGTAAATTCTGACAGCCAGGTTTCCACTAGAGAAATAACGTCAGGTTTATGGACTGTAACCCAACATTGGAGTGAGTCAAATTTTTTCAGAAGGCTACAGATATTCATAGACGCTACATGAAGCCCAGGAGATTCGGTCGATAAGCTATTGTGGGCCGGGCCAGGGTTGGGATGTGTATTTCCTGACAGGAGTAGAAGGATAAGTACAGCCCTGGACAGGGGGTGGTGGAAAGTGTGTTTGTGTCGGTTAAGATAGGAGGAGTAGGAGCATTTGGGCGCAGGGCAGGCAGGGGGCAGCATGCTGGGAAGGCTAGAATGATAAGTCACCAATAGGAGTGGGGGAAGCTGGGTGGGAATAGGGGTGTGGTGTGGTAAGCTAGAGCACATGGTGAGAGTAGAGAAGGAAGGTGGCAAGTCAGGAACACAGGAGGAGGGTAGAGCAAGAGCGCAAATGGGGACACCAGATTGGTGAAACTGCGGAGCCATAGAGACACCAGGGTCGCATGGTGGCCTCAGGAGGAGGAGGAGAGAGAGGCAAGTCAATAGGAGGTAGGCAGGCAGGCATTTTCTAGGGAGGTTTGCAGGCAGGTAGTAAAGGAAATGAAAGAAGAGGGTAAAAAGCCTACCAGTAAGCATTAGTGCCACTTTGGTTCAGTGGTAGTGACCCTGCCTCTGGTGTACAAGGTGCCAGGTTCAAAACTCACCTGGGATATTAGGAGATGGCCCAGGGTGGGGGCCATGATCCATGATCCAGGTGCAGACTGCCGGCAGTGTGAGGGCCCAAAACTGGGGTGCTAAATAGCGACTCCTAGTGGTCAAAATAGCTGTGGGCTAGTGTGGAGTAAAGGGGTCACAAGTGCCCAGAGGCTACAGGGTAGGGAGGGAAAACAGTAGGTGCAGGATAGTGGAGGCCAAGTGGTAGGAGAGGAGAGAAATGGGGTGGTTGGAGAGGAGAGAGTGGGAATGGTGGGTAGAGGTGACACAGGGAATAGAGCAAAGGGCTAACTGGGCAAGATGTTTAACAGCAGAAAACACAGTGGCCTCTAGTGGCTAGCAGGTATAACCTGCAAATGGGAAAGTGGAGACTTAGAATTTCGGCCAGCAGGAAGTGATGTAATGGAGGTGGACCAATAAATCGAGGGCCGCCGGTGGGTGGCTGGGGTGGGTGGGGCAGACGACGCGCAGCGTCGTCAGGCTAGCACCCCACAACAGTAGTCCAGCAGAAGAGCAGAGGTAACCTTTACCTCAGGGCCTTGAAGCGTCAGCTATCACTGTGTACTGTGCTAATGGCTCTCACACTTCCACCTCACAGGCAGTAGTATGGCACCACAGGAGGAGCTGAGATGGAGAAGCTGTCCGAACTTCATGTATGATGAGCTGGGAGCCCTTGTTGAGGCTTAGGTCCAGATGGAGGACCTCCTGTCAGGGATGACTAGCATGCAGTAGCAGAGGATACAGGGATGGGATGTGGTGGCACAGGTGGTGAATGCCCATGGTGATGTACAACAGCACCGCCACGAGTGCATGAATAGTGAGAGGATGAGGACCAGGGAGCATCTGGCTACCATGTGGGCATCCCTGCATGCCACAGGGGGGGTGGGCCATGCACCATACCACCACTAACTGCACAGGAGGAGGTGCTGACAGCCACACTGTTCTGGGCATCTGTGGAGGGTATCCCCGGAGGTGTCTTCCAGACAGGTGGAGGCCCTGCACAATATTGTGAGTATGCATGTGTCACAATGTCTGTTTGGCAGTATGCTGTGATCCTGGGTGTGCAGGACATTCCACACATGGATGCACATGTTGTCACCATGCTGCCATGCAGTGCATCCACCATTGCATGTCCCCCCATGGCCATGCAGTGTCCCCTATGCAGTCCATGTGTGCTGCCATGACTGGCTTTGACACCAGGGACAACTGTCTGCTGAGGTGGTGCAGCCAACGATGGTCACTGTCCACCTGTGATCATGTGCCACATTCCTGAATGTTGGCAACACATGATGGTTCAATGCATCATTGTGGATTGTGGATTGCCGGTATGCCCGCACACAGGTGGAAGTGCCCCTTGTCCGGGGGTGGGCCTGTGCACAGCCATGTCCTGGCAGTCATCCATGTCACAGAACCGTGTATGCATGGCCCGCGATCATGCAATGCATATAGCACATGATGATGTGTGTGACACAAGCCACAGTGCCGGTGCATGCCATGTGTGGCAGTGTCTGCACAACTGTGCTTCATGCCACATGGTCCCATGTACACCTGTCAATGGACATACATGGAAATGCCACCCTGACCATGCATACCTGTCTGTATTACAGTGCCATCATGCCTCAGGGGAGCTGCAAGGGCACAGCATGCAGGAGGAGGGACCCGTGGTGGAGGATTAACCAAGGCTATCAATATTGGCAGGGATTATGGCCAGTGCAGGCAGGGTTGGCCTGTTTCCGGACCTCCTGGGATTTGTGGCTCTGATGATCCTATCTGACATTGAGTTGCCTGATGACCTCACAGTGCTGGTATTGGCAACGGAGGATGATGATGATGACACACAGCTTGAGGTGACCACACACAATGGTGCCACTGCCACAGTTCAGGTGGCCACACAGATTGTGTGACGGACTGGGTTGGGCACTCTTCACCCACGCATGGCCCCAGACAGTATGGCCCAATGACTACCGCACCTGCTGCAGTTGTTGGTGGCCAGGTCTGGAGTGTGGCTGTGGGGACAGGGGCCATCACCCTGGAGCAGCAGGGCACTGTGGAGCAACGATATGCCACTCATGCTCAGGACATGACTGTACAGGGACCCACTGTTCCTGCCCATGCAAAGTCCCCATATGAACAGTGGCCAGCCGTGCAGTGTCCACAGCCATGGATGTTGAACTGCCAGGCTGGTACACCACCTGCCAATCAGCACACACACCCCCAGGGCAGGTCCCCTGCTGATGGGCTTGATGAGCACACCCGGCTCCTGTGAAGCATCAGGGTGAACTCACGGAGGTATGTCAGGGCCTGTGTGTGCAGGTGGGCATCAAGGATTACCATACCTCTGTGGGCTGCTCCCAGTTGCTTGGCAAGATAAGCCAACTCTGGGTGGACATTGTTGGCAAGATTCAGCAACTGCAGGAGAACATGACTGCAGGATTCAAGTGGATAGCACAGGCCATCGAGGTGGGGTGGGCTGTGCTGCCCTCGCACCCCTCAGATGCAGGAGTGCCCACCACACACCATGTAGTGACACCAGCACTTTCACCTCATGGTGTAGAGTGGTCTCATTGTTTCTGACGCAATCACCTGCCTTAGGTATCCCCAACATTCCATTGTCCCATCTGGACATTGGCAATGAGACACCTATGAGCACACAGTCATGGTCTTGTTGGTCTACCCTTGCTAGAGTGGTTGGGTCCCTTGCCAATGTGGTTGCCACCACAGAGGAGGGCATACCTCATGTGCATGGCCACCCACATGTCTGTGGCGGCAGTGGTAGGTCACGGTGATCCCACCTGTGTGCAGTTGTCATGGCACAGTCACCATTCAGCTGTTGTTTGCCTACACACTCTGCTGTCTGTTCCCAGGTCTGCATGCAGGCTACACACATGGGCCTGTGGCTTGCATATCCATGCTGTCTGTGTGGTATTCCAGGTTTGTGGTGGGACACTGCTGCTGTGTTTTCTGGCATGGGCGTGATGAGTGTAGCCTTGTGTGTCCGCTGTACATGTGTGCGGGCATTGTCCACTGATCCATGCTATACACCGCAGTGCCCCATGTAGGTCTGGACATGACTATTTGACTGTGGCCATACCTGCATGTGTGTGTACCTCTGACACTGTGGACCTGTCAGCCATGCCACATCTGCCAACCTTCACATGTTATTCCCCCATTCCCACAGGACATTGCCCAACCCCACAGTATCCCACTCTGTTATCCACCTGCAGCCTCCAAAGTGCTCCACCATGATTGTGTCCCTGTGCTGCCTCACTCTGATGACCAGCTGTGGGTCCCTATGGTCATGGCATTCCTGCCACCCCCTGCCTGTGCCCCTCAACCTCAGAGCTGTCACCCGACTTGGTCTGGACATGGATTCCACAGTCTATGGCCATGTTGTGTAGCATGCAACAGGCCAGTAATATGCCACAGGCCTTCTCTGGTCTGTTCTGTAGGGCACCGCCAGACCTGTCCAGGCATCTGAATCTCATTTTGAGCATGCCAAACATATGCTCAATGATGTTGCATGTCATGTCGTGTGCCTCATTGTACCAGTTCTCTGGCATGGATGTGGGCTGGTGTATGGTAATGAGCATCCATGGCCATAGGGGTATGCACAGTCACCTGTGGAAGAGAGAAAGCATTATGTGTACATCTGTCATTGGTATCCTGTGACATGCATTATTTAGAAGTGGGCACCTACCAAAACAGTGACCCACTTTTGGTGCATGTTAACAGGACAACAGCGTAGGGAAGGCGAATGGCTGGGGGGGTATGTAAATGGTGACAGGATGTTGCTGTATGTACACGCACGTGGGGGGTGGGGAGAGAGCATGCTGAGCAAGGGAAGGGATGGGAGGGAGGGAGAGTTTGTCAGGGGTGGTGCCACAGACAGCTGCAGAGTTGGCTCCTTGGCATGGCGGGTGAGTGCTGAGCTGGGCCAGGGTGACATGGATGCTGGGTTTGGGTCCAGGTGCAGGTGTATTTTGTTGCTCCCAGCCTGAGTCATGTTATTTTTATTTTTTAGAATTTGCACCCCCCCACCCTAATGTGCACCCCCCTGGAGTTAAGAATCCAGAAGTAGGAGGGGTTGGGGGGGTGGAGTATGAAATAAAACTGTCATGTCCTTTGCACAGTTTTGTTTTGCACAGGGGGTACATCACCGAAATTGATGTACACTCGCCATAATGATGATCGCCTTTCAGCAGTCACCCTTATGACATTGAACCTCTATTATTTACAGGCTTACTATAGCCCTATGTTACTGCATGTCTGCCATTGCTTTGTGTGGCCCACACCCTGACCCTCCCACCTCACGGCACACAGGCCATGCACACATGACGTTATTGTGTGCACTGCATGTGTGTTGCATGCAGGGCACATGCCTGGCATGCCATGACCTCCCATGGCAAGGCACTGCTGTTCATGTGTCCTGTCCCTGCTGATGACAGCCACTGTCCTGTCCAGGTGTACATCTCTGTAGCACCACGGTGCCTGTGTTGGGCCCATGCCCTGTGCCATTGCATGTCTGTACCATGTGGTTGCGGTGTGTGTGTCCCCAGGCATGCCCCCCTCACCCAGCACACACCTGCTAAATGTGGTTCACAGTGCAGTGGCCATACGTGACCCATGGTACATGTGCCTGTTTGGCATGGTGGGCCCTGTCTGTTTCCCGCACAGCGAGTATGCACACTGTATTGTGTGCCACTGTGTGCTGTGTGGGCCCATTGTCATGTCCCACTCACCCACTAGGTGGCTGCTGGGTATCCCCCAACTCTCAAACAGGTGGCAT
The DNA here is from genome assembly GCA_016271365.2 of Neoceratodus forsteri. Classification (NCBI taxonomy): domain Eukaryota; kingdom Metazoa; phylum Chordata; order Ceratodontiformes; family Ceratodontidae; genus Neoceratodus; species Neoceratodus forsteri. The sequence goes on along the minus strand of JADMNL010000034.1, from coordinate 10,806,670 downwards.
AGGGCTGACTGGTGCCAGATGTTGGCATCATGTGCACTTCCAGGGTGCTTGGCACACACATTGGTAATGCACCACATGGCATTGCACACCACCTGGCAGTTTACAGAGTGGCAGCCCTTTCTGTTGATGTATGCCACTCCCTCTGGGCCAGGTGGTGTGCGTATTGCCACATGGGTGCTGTCTATGGCCCCTAGCATGCTTGGCATGTGTGCCACCCTGTAGAAGTGCCACATGGTTTCTGTCCACTCTGCCTGTGTGCTTGGGAATTTGATGTACTCCAAAGCATGCAGCAGCAGAGCAGTGAGGAATCGGTTGAGGAGACTGGATGTGGCAGACTGTGTGATGCCAGTGGTGTCACCCACCGACATCTGGAAAGTGCCCATGGTGAGTAGGCACATTGCTGCTGTCACCTTTGTCTTCACCATCATGGTGTGACTCCTGTGTGTTGGTGCCTGCAGGTCATCATGGAGCAGCTCACAGAGCTGTCTCAGCAGTGCCCTGTTGAGTCTGTACCAGCCCACAATCTCTATGTTACTCAGGTGGTCGAAAAGTGACACAGGTGCGGTACCTTCCCTGCTGGGCATACCGCCTATGGGCTCTTCCACGTCCACGCTGTTGTTCCTCCCATCTCCTCATTCCCCTCTCATGACTGCTGCCATCAACAATGCTGTCCCATCCATGGCTGCTATGCTGCTCTCTGCCTGTGGGTGGAATGCATTTAGGCATGCTTTTCATATGCCTGTCTTTGCACAGCGCATTTGCTGGTTGTACCATGGATGCACAGTTCATCCTTGCTGAATATGTGCCTGAGTGGCACTTCATGGGAACGCCCCCTGCACATGTGCCTCATACATTATATTTGCACTAGGGGTATCCAGCTTTGCACTGCGCATCCCTGTTTTTTCAGTATTGGACCCCGACACATCTTCTGGTTTGTGATGGTGCATCGCAGGTTGCGCATCACATCTGCTTTGAATATCTAGGCCCTCATTTTTATTTTGGCAGGATGTTGAATCAGCTATTTCTTATCATGATCAAATTTGGTTTATTTCACCCTGTTTCCTGTTATTGTTTAAACATGTGGGTGATAGTACTTAAACCCTGTTTTCTTTTTTTTTTAATATAAAAGAACTACAAGGATAAAGGATGGTATACACTTACAGAACTAGTAGTTTCTGAGCAACTGCATAACATGCAACATTGTTTATAGCCTATTGTTCTTTTAGATTTATGCTACTTTCTTAATACTGTAGTTTGTTCATTTGATATGACATCCTAAGAAAGTTTTCTTTATTATATACAGTATGTGTTTGTTGGGGTTGGGGGTGTTCATTGTTATCTAAGATTCCAGTCTTTTTTCTGGAACTGGCTTATGAATGTCACTGGCCACTCATTGACTGATGAGGTAAGGAGGTGGTCTAGGGGATGAGGGGAGTTTCGCACAGTTGGATGGGGTGATGTTTTTGATGTTACTTTTTGGGGGATTATTTTATGATTTGTACTATGCTTTTCTATCTATGGGGACTATTCATGGAAAGTATGGTGGGGGGGGGGGAGTCCCAGACCAGACAGCACAGGACCTGCATGGAGTATTAGCTTCCCAGATCTCTAAATTAGTCTTAGTTATTTTTAGTGTTAAGTATGGCCAGTGCTTCCTATAAAATATCCTGGATTAAAGGGGGTCATAGCACTTCCAATAGATACAGAATTCTAAAACATTTACATAAGGAAATGGATAGTCTACAATCAGCTTGTGGAACACCTTGAGAAATATCAGCTACAATGCCAGCAGCAGCATGGCTTCCAGCAACGCCACAGCACCACCACCACGCTTCTCGAGTTCACAGGCTACATTCACAGTGCCTTTGACCAGGGCCGCTTGGTGGGGGCAACCTTCATTGACCTCACCAAGGCCTTTGACACAGTCAACCATGACCTCCTGCTGGCCCAATTAGCGGTAACTGGGCTCTCCCCAGACTCACTGTGCTGGTTCCAGAGCTACCTCTCTGGACGTGTTCAGCAGGTAAAAATTTGCAATGTCCTCTCTGACCCACTCCAAGTGTCCTCTGGAGTCCCCCAAGGATCCATCCTGGGCTCCCTCCTCTTTAGCCTCTTTTGCCTCTTTTTAAACAACCTCCCACTATCCTGCCACCAAAGAATTCTTCTCTATGCTGATGATGCTGTGATCTACACCAACCACTCTGACCCGGTCGCATTGGAGCAGTGTCTTCAACAGGAATTTTACAATGTGGAAGACTGGTTTAGCAAAGCTAGGCTCCTAGTCAACCACAAAAAGACAAAATCCATGCTCTTTGCCCCAGTGCATAGCCGCCCCAGGGCCACAACCCTGAACATCCAGAACTTACAAAAGATCCCCTTTAAAATGGTCCCCAAATTCAAATATCTGGGCCTCACCCTAGATAGCTCCCTCTCATACACCTCGCATATCGATCATGTGGCCTCTACAGCTAATAGGAAGCTTGGCCTACTATACAAGCATCGCAACTGCCTCACTGATAAAGCCCTCCAGCTTGCCATAACCAGTTTGGTCTTCTCAGCCATTGATTATGGCCTTGCTATCTACAGCGCAGCCCCAGACAGCACCCTCAAGAGACTCACCACCACACTCAACAAAGCCTGTAGACTTGCACTTGGAGCCCCTCAACTAACCCCTACCTGCCACCTCTACCAGCAAACCGGATGGCTAAACCTGAATGACAGGGCCCATTATCAAACCAGTCTCCTTGCCAAAAAAGCCACCTTGGGCCTTTTGCCACCGGGGCCCAGCTCCCTCATACACCAGGTTGCACCAACAAGGACCATGAGGACATCCAGCAGGACCTCCATCAAAATCCCCTATCGTCGCACCACCCAAGGTCAGCGATCCTTCGAATACCGGGCCCCGCTATGGCTTACCTCTCTCCCACCAGAACTTACCTCCATTAGCAAAATTGGCTTGTTCAAATCTGCACTTAGATCCCACCTGTCCAGCCAAAGGCAATGCACCTGCCCTACCTGACCAACCCAACTGGCACATACTGATTGACTACCCCACCAAACTTGCTCTTTTGCTACTCACCTATTCTGCCGCTGCCCCCTGCTACACCCACCACCCACCATCCTCTACATACCTTTTCCTCCCCTGCCCTAGCTCCACCCTCTCCCCCTTTCCCCAGGGGCCTACTCACCTACCTGCTTCTCTTACCCCCTGTCCTCTCCAACCCCCCACACCCTCCTGACAACATGAACCCTATCTAGAGGTTCCTGCTTACTGTTGGCCTATTTCTATTCCACCCCCCTTCTTCACTCAGTTTCCTTCCCCCCTCTCATTCTTACTTCTGCTTTAGCCCTGACTCTGTCTGTGTGGCTAGACCTACTTCCTATTCCCAGGTCAACTGCTAGTTATAGTGCTTCTGACTTGTGTCTTATGCTATTTGTTAAACTGTGCTGTATGTTTGTACATTTGTAATTTTCTTCCTGAAGTGGAACCTTTGTAAATGAGCTGGTAGCTCAAAGGTTGTAATCCGAGACATCAATAAATAACTAAGTTGAGTGATACGGTGGTCGGCCTTCAGGAGACCCATGTTCCCAGGGAACATGTAATAATTTTTAGATGAGAATGGGTTGGTCAGTTCTATGGAACTTGTAATAGTACTAGAAAGCATGGTGTCACTATCTTGATTTCCCACTCTGTCCCTTTTAATTTTATACTGGATATCTGGGACCCAGAGGGTTGTTTTATTATTCTCTATGGAAGAATACGGTAAATGGAGATTATTTTAGGCTCCATTTATGGGCCAAACCAAGACACTCCTTTTTTTACTAGTTTGGCCTTTAAATTAGCACTGTATGTGCATTTACCTATCATTTTAGCCAGAGACTGTAACTTGGTACTGCAGCCTGACCTAGAAAGATCAGGCTTCAATCACCAAGGGTTGTCTTCTGGGCAACGAGCACTTCAGGAGCTCATAGATGGAATGGGGCTGCTTGATCCCTGGCATTTACCTAGTGGGTTGGCAATACGCTTTTTATTCCATGCCATATGATTTCTTTTCGCATATTGATTATTTTCTTTTAGCACAAGAGGCTTTCATCATATACAGTTATTCGAACTCAGTGCTTGAGTACTCACCAACCACTCACCTATTCTCCTGCAGGTAGAACTGACTTGGGGTGCACAGTCAGATTGTGCCTAGAGGTTTATACCTCAACTCCTTCAAGGCGCTAAAATAGTAGAGAAACTCAAGAAAGGGATTACTAACTTTCTGGCAGATAACCTAGACTTAGAGGATAGAGCGGATGTTCTTTGGTCCATGACTAAATGTTATCTACGTGGTAAGGCTACTCGACTCACCATAATTCAGAAGAAGTGGCAGAAGCAGGCTTCATCCACCCTTTTACAAGAAATTCGAACAATTGAGAAACACCTCAGCTCCACTTCCCCTGACAATCCCTGGAGAAGGCTAAATACTCTGTAATGAAAATATGTGCAGCTGATTAATGAAAAAGAAGAATTAGCAACATTTAGGGCCATAGTTCGATACCTGGCTCAAGATGAAAAAGTGAACCTGCTGCTTGCGCTTCATCTCCATCAGATGGAGTCCCGGTGTGACATTGTTGGGTTACAGGATAATGGTCAGTCTCCCCTAATCACAAATTCATGCCAGATTGCTGCCTGTTTTATACAGTTTTATCAGAACTTATATACCCCTGATCAATCGGACTGAAATACCACTAATCTGATTGATAACTTCCTGAAAGATCTCCTTCTACCTCAAATAAATAATGCTCAGCAAGTGTTTTTAGAGGGGTCCATACAAGCAGTAGTGGTAGAACAAACTATTCAGGCCTTATCAGTGGGGAAGGCGCCAGGGCCAGATGGATTTCTGGTGGAATTTTGTAAAAGTTTTCAAAAAGAATTAGTAGCCCCTTTAACAGACATCTTTAATCAGTTATATGAGCAGGAGAACTCTTATCATACTCTTACAGAGGCTATTCTTTGTCTTATTCCTAAACCCAGTAAGAATGCCACATTTATCAGTAATTACTGGCCTATTACTTTGATGAATGTATGCATGAAGATTCTTGCCCTGATCTTGGCTAATAGACTTCAGAAATTATGTTCTCCTTTGATAGGCCTGGAACAAGTTGGCTTCATGTCAGATAGGCCAGTGACCATCCAAGGAAAGTACTCCAAATAAAAGCATCTGGGGAAACAGGGCCTCCCTGGTCTCCTTGGATGCTGAAAGAGCTTCGATAGAGTGGATTGGAAATTACCTTTTTATGTTGGCTTGTACGCATGCGCGAGCAACATCTTGTGCTAGTGCAGGTCTTGGGGCGTGGCTGCTGTTGGGTGAATGCAGGGCACGCATCAGTAGGTGCGTCCCTCATTCCTCAATCAGCCTGCATGCCACCGCCACACCATGCATTCATAATGGGTCGAGCACATCAAAGCAAAGGTCCACTGCAATCTGAGCAAAGCTTGTCATACGCAGCGGTCCTTTGCTTGCCGTGCTCACCGCCATTATGACCATGGTCGGCAAGCGGGTGGCCCCTCATGCTTCCTGACATCGGGGGTGCCCAATCCCCCTGTCGGCAACCCCCTGTGTTGTATGCCACGGGAGCCCACTCCCGTCGACATCCCTCCAAATGTTGAATGCCGAGAGGTGCCCAATCCCCTCGGCTCGTGCCCCCACTGTATTTGCCCATCGACGGGGATCCACTCCCCATCGGCATCATCCCTGCCAACTTTGAATGCTGAGGGGTGCCCAATCCCCCTCAGCTCGCTCACCCCCTTTCTTTGTTTGCGGCGGGGGTGCCAATCCTCACAGGCATTACCCCCGTGTTGTGTGCCGACGGGGTGCCCAACTCTGGCCGGCTACTGACACTCCCCTCAAAACCCACTTAGGTGGCTCACTGGGAGCCCACCCCAGCATGCCAAATGCCCTGTAATGTGAAACTGTCCCACGAGGGGTTTCTTTTGTTTTTTTTGTTTTTTCCCTGCAAAACGAAAACCGCCCCTCGTAGTCTAGGTGCCCTCCCCCACCCGCACTCCACCCACTCGCGCACCCTGCCTCCTCACCCCCCTCACCCCATACTTACCTCCGGACTCCAGCGTGATGATCTTCCGTGGACCGGGAACACGTCTGCATTCTTCAAAGCCAACTGCGAACTGAAGAAATGCCGATAAGCTGTATAATGCAATGAATAGGTTTTTTTCAACTTTGCTGCATATCTCAGGCATTTCTTGGAATTTTGGCACCACATTTTCAACATGCGGTTTTTGGGGCCCCTCCTCATGCATTCTATCAGTGTCATGGCATTAATCGGCCTCGAAAGGTGATTCCGCAGTCACTGCGCAAAATTACCTTTTGGGACCCATTAATGAAATGACAGTGCCAGTGTTCATGAGGTGGCTTCTCAAAAAGCCTATGTTCCAAATGGGTGGAAAAAATCCAACAAATGCCTGTTTTACGAGTGTACGTTGCGCAGTTGTTACGCAGGCTCATAACTTCGCACATTCGCAATATTTTAACGCTGGATTTTCAGCATTAGCATTTTTGTGCACCTCCTTGTGAACAGTACAGCTGTCATTTTCCACATCCTGCCCAAAATGTGTTTCTGCACTTCCGGCGCACAATTGTGCAGTCACTGTGGGAAATCAGTGTTTGGGCCAGATTATGAAAATGACAGTGACACAGTTCATGAGCAGAGCTCCTAGAATGCCTATGTTGAAAATTTGGAGCTGATACTCCATAAAATGACTGCGTTTCGAGCATGCATTGGCAGATTGCACGCATGCTCATACCGTCGTGTATTTGTGATATTTTCACTCTGGATTTTCACCATTGCCATTTTTACACACTTCTTGATGAACAGTACAGCCATCACTTCACATATCCTGCCCAAAATATGTTTCTGCACTTCTGGCGCACAATAGCGTGGTTGCTGTGTGAAATCACTTCTTGGGACGCTTTGAGGAAATGACAGTGACACTGTACGTGAGCAGAGGTGCTAAAATGCCTATGTTGAAAATTTGGTGCCAAACACCCATAAACTGGCAGTGCTGCAAGCGTGCCTTGCATATTTCCCATGCACCCTTGCAACTCCGCAAATTCCGTATATTTGTATGCCACATTTTCAGCACTGGCATTTTATTACACCTCCTTATGAACTGTGCAACTGTCATTTTTCACATCCTGCCCAGCATGTTTCCCTGCACTGCACTAACAAACACCCACAGGGACACCCTAATGCCTCTCACTCTCTGCAGGGTGGGGGTGGGTTGGCATCAGTTCAATACTTGACTGCCACTCCTATGCTGCATCTCTCTAACTCCTGCACTGCCAATGGCAGCAAGACAACATTTGGCATTGACAAATGCTTGTTTACATTTTCCATCACTATGGTATCCAGTGGATAAAGGTTTTGTATACAACTCTGGCAGCAAGTATATCTTGTAACAGTTTGTTTTGGAGCCTTTTTTCTTTAGCTAGAGGGACTCAACAAGGTTGTCCCCTATCCCCATTCTTATTTAATCTGTATTTGTAATCTCTTACACTAAAATTGAAAATGACACCTGGATCAGGGGAATACAACTTGGGGGCACTGAATTTAAATTTTCAGCCTATGTGGATGATATTCTTTTGCATGTTATATATCTCCAGGATTCCATCCCGAAGCTTTGAATACTGTTGCATATTTTGGTAGGTTTGAGGGATATAAGCTAAATATTAGTAAAATAAGTGTCTTTTCCCTTAATATGCAAGTCTCCAAACAACAGATCAGGCCATAAATAGTGATCCTCTCAACAATCCTATATGAGTATATGTTTTCTAATTTTCTTTATAAGCTGAAGAGTATGAATATTGATCCCCTGCTCAAGCTGATTACCCAAGACCTTGCACGGTGTTAGTCATTACCCCTTACTTTATGGGGTTGAATAAATATAATCAAAAAGAATATATTGCCTTGTTTACTATACCCCATGCAAATGCTTAATACTTATATACCCCTATTCTGGCTTAAAATGCTACAGTTGACTGTATCTGCTTTCCTGTGGAAAGGAAAGGTTCAATGTAGAACTTACTTTAAGCTCACTTTTCCCAAGGAGATAGGGGGACCTCTGTCTGCCCAACTTTCAGTTATATTATTTAGCTTCACATGCTTCCAAATATTTTCATTAGGGGACCTTGCAGGAGAACATAATATTAGACTATGTCCCACAATGGCTCCAAATCAAAATAAGTTTTTGTGCAGCATTGTGCATCGATCTAGTTTAATTGCTTTTCATCCCATACTAATGTACATGCTAAGGTGTATAGTAGCAAAGAAAGGTAGCAAACCAATTAGTGCTCCTGTCTGTTCATCCGTAATAAGAGAGTAGTACCTTGTAAAATTAATGTATCCAGTTTATATTTGAAATCCTGCTTGTTCTTACGAATTACTATTTCCAAGGGGAGTTTATTCCATGGATTTACTATCCTTTGAGTATAACATGCCTTCCTTCTGTTGGTGTTAAATTTTTGGGGTCTTAATTGGAGTGGATGGCCTCCAGTTCCCTGCATGTCATTCTTAAATTTGAATCCTAACTCACTGAATAAATAGTCTACCCGCATAATATCATAACACAGCAGCAGATCACCCCTCAGTCTTCTAGTCTCTAAGGACATCAGATTCAGTTTTGTTATCTGTTCATTGTAGGTCCAATGTTTAGTATTATAGACCATCTTTGTGGCCTGTCTTTGAGGCTTTTTTGATCTTACAAATATCACCCTTATTAATTGGGCCCCACGCAGGGCTTCCATAATCTAGGATGGGCCTGACATATGTTTCATAGAGGTTTCATAGAGGAATATTGAGTCAGTCGGCACAAGCCAACATAACTCATCACATATTAGTGGTAATAATTTCTACATAGTCCACCCATATAAGCATCCAATGCCTTTTTGAAACCCTTCATATTTTACTTTCTATAACTGTGTTGAGGAAAGAATTCCACACTGATACCACCCTCTGGTTGATTCACTTCCCCCACCTATTTGTTTCGAGTGTCTCTTTCTTGAGCTGTTGCCTATGGGATATTGTGGTTCTAATATTATTGCTTTTGCCCAGTCCGATGCACTCCCACAATTCTTCATCTCTAAATGCATCATATACCAAACACAGGTCTCCCTTTGTTCACCTGTATTCCAATGAATACATGCCCAGTTCCATTAGCCTTTCCTCATATGATTTATTACCCATGTTTGTTATTTTTTTAGTGGCTTTTCTTTGCACACCCTCCAGCAACTAGGTGTTGAGGGTTGGAGTTCCATAACTTACTTGCTCCTACAGTAAAATTGTGATTTATTTTATCAGTTTGAGACCTTGGTATGTATAATTGTTTATTATGACAGCGTAGATCATCACGTGTGATACAAAAGATAGATTGCAGTCTGTTGTTAAATGTTTATCCTGTAATATATGAAAAAGCATGAGAAGATCTCCCCTGTTTCTATGTTGCTGTAGGTCATGTAGATTAAATTAATTTAGCCTATCTGTGTAAACCATATTTTTAACCCTTTCTATCATCTTAGTAGTCCTTCTTTGTATACTATCCAATATTTTCCTATCTTTGACTAAATAGGGAGCCCAGAAGGATGCAGTGTAATCTAAGTGTGGTCTAATGAAGGCATAGTATAGTGGGATTATGCAATTTTCATTTCTAGTAGTGTATGATTTTATGATAGCTCTCAAGAATATATTAGTAACTAGTGCCACTTGCCTACAGTGGTCCCCAGAAGATAACATATTATTTACTATTATTCCTAAGTCTTTCTTATTTGTTACAGTTTTAAGAGGTGTTCCATATAGATGGTATATATAATTCATATTGATTTGTCCCAAGTGGATAATGATGCATTTGTCTGTATTAAATGCCATGTTGTTATTAGATGACCATACTTCAATTTGTTTTAAATCAGAAACTATGTGACTAATCTTAGTCTATGGTATCAACCTCAGAACTTATCTTGGTGTCATCAGTGAATTTATTTAGATGATTTTTTAACATTTAGAGGCAGGTCACTAATATTGATACCAAATAACAAAGGATCCAAGATGGATCCCTGGGGTACATCACTTGTCACAGGTATTGCTTTAGATAAATCATTGTTTAAACTAAAAACAGATGGGGGAGAATGGGTCTATTCCCAAGACTCTGAATACTTACCTAAACATTATTACAACTAAATGTAAATTCCTAGCTTCGAATGCAAGATCTTTAAACCAACTCAAATTAGCAGAACTTGAAGCCAAATGTAAAACTTTAAATATAGGTGTGGTGGGAGTAACTGAAACTTGGTGGGACGCATCCTCAATTTGGTCCAGAGAAATTCCAGGTTATAAATTATATCATAAAAGCAGGTTAGATAAGCAAGGCGGTGGAGTTTGTATGTACATACGAAATGATATTCCTTCTTTTGAAGTGTGTTCTCCCTTTCCTTTGAAAAGTATATGGGTTAAAATCTTATTGAAAGAGCAGTCCTATATAACTATTTGTAACATCTATCGACCTCCATCTGCAAATTCAGATTACACAACTGATATGTTTAAAGAAATTACACATTTTTCAGAATCTCAAGATACTGTAATATTTGGTAACTTTAACCTCCCTCATATTAACTGGGACTCATTCTCGGGACAGTCCTATGCCGAGAAAGGACTAATAGATGTGGTAGTTAGTACTGGATTACAACAACTTGTTACTGAACCCACTCGAGGTCCTAATATTTTGGATCTATTATTTACTAATTTACAAATTTGGGACCCACCTGGGACCAGTGATCATTCATCTATTCTTTTTGAAATTCAACAGGTTAAAACTACACAAAGGAAATTATACTGTATAAAAAATTATAATAAAACAAATTTTTCTGAAATCAATGAATACTTACAAAACTTAAACTGGGAATCTAATCTTCTTAATTGTACAACACAACAAGTTTGGGACATTTTAAAAAACATTGTTCATTATTTGGAAAATACCTTTATTCCATCTAAGAGGAAATTTAATAATAAAGGAAAAATTCCCCCCTTGGTTCAACAAGACAATTAAAAATCAGATTAAAATGAAAATGTAACTTTTTAGGAAACTTAAGAATAGTTTTGTTCCATTTAAAACTACTCTATTACATAAATACAGACTAGCTGTGAAAAACTTAAAAAAAATTCTATTAAATTGGAAAAAAATAAGCTAGAATTTAAACTAGCTCACACAAAAGATTGTCACAAATCTCTTTTCTCCTATATAAATAGTAACAATTCATCCATGGTTTCTGATCGAAACCTCTATAAATATTTCTATACCTTTGTCAATTATCTTCAACAAATCCTTACAAGAAAGCATTGTACCAAATGATTGGCGTTCAGCAATAGTTACTCCCATATTTAAAAAAGGCAATAGAGGTTCTGTGCAAAATTATTGTCCAATTAGCCTGACCTCAGTGGCTGGTAAATTAATGGAATGAGTAATGAAGTCTCTAATAGATCAAGATTGTAAAAAATTAGGAATTTATGATTCAAATCAGCATGGGTTTACTCCCAAGTATTCCTGCACCACCAATCTGATATATTTCTACAATAATATAAGTAATCTACTAGATGTGGGTATCCCTACTGATGTAATTCTTTTGGACTTTAGTAGAGCTTTCGTTAAAGTCTCACATGAAAAACTCATTACTAAAATGCACAATCTAGGTTTGTCACCTGATACTGTCAACTGGACTATAAACTGGTTGACAAATCGTTCTCAGAGAGTCAGAATTAATGACATCTTGTCTGATTCGAGTAGTGTGACAAGTGGTGTACCACAGGGGTCGGTTTTGGGACCAACATTGTTTAATCTCTTTATCAGTAATTTACAAACAGGACCAAATAACTGCATGGTTAAATTTGCAGACAATACTAAATTGGGGAACAAGGTTAATAATCAAGAAAATATTTCTGCATTAAAGAAGGATTTGGAAAAATTAACACTTTGGGCAAATGAAAATCATATGCAGTTTAATCAAGACAAATGTTTAGTAGTGCATTTCGGTGTAAATAATCCAAAAACGATATATTATATAAACAGACTACCACTCATCAAATTGTGAAAAAGATTTAGGGATATATGTTAATAATAAACTTACATCAAATGATCACTGTGTTAGAACTGCTTGCATGACCAACAGACTTTTGAGGCAAATAAAACACACTTTTGTTAATCGCACTGAACAATGCCTTATTCTATTGTATAGGGCATACATTAGACTGTATCTAGACTATGACTCCCCTTTCTGGAATCCAACCCCAAAAAAAGACATAGCAATTCTTGAACAGGTTCAAAGGAGAGTAACTAGAAAGATTCCAAGATTAACAAACTTGGATTATCAGAACAGATTACAAGCTACTGGTCTTTTCTCTCTTCAAACTAGAAGATTAAGAGGTGATATGCTTATGGTTTTTAATTTAATAAATTCACCATATCTAATGGAAAAATGTGGTCTAACATTCTTCAAAAGGAGACATGTTATAAGACTGCATAAGAAACAGCTTGAAGTAAAAACTTATAAACCAGCAAAAGGGGAAACTTTTTTCCAATAAGAGCGTCCATTGTATGGAACACCTTGCCACAAGAATTGGTAGAGGCAACTAGTGCCACTGTCTTTAAAAACAAATTAGATGTTTGGTTGAGGGATAATAGATAAATAATGTCCCACATAGTGTGGGGAACAGTCTCAATGGGCTCTGGCCTTCTTCTGTTCTTTCATACCAAGTAATACCAAGATACCTTACCACCAATTTTAACTACCTGTCTCTGAGCAGACGGCAGTTCTGATACCCAAGTAGTAATATATGGATTCAGTGATAGTTTGTATATTTTTGCTATTAATATGCTATTAATATGCTATGAGCCACTAGGTCAAAAGCCTTCCTAAAATATAAATAAATGATGTCTACTTGGATCCCGTTGTCGAAACTGGCACTTATATTTTCATAAAAACAGACAAGGTTTGTTGTGCATGCTCTTCCCAAAACAAATCCATGTTGGGTTAAGTTGTTCAATCCCTTGTCAGTAAGCTCTTTTTGCAGTCTGGGTCTCTACTTTTTTGTTCCTGAGTATGCATCCTAATATTTTATTCCCCTCTCTTTACTACGTCTTTTGTGTGGTGATCAAATTGCACATTGTTGGTACTAGTGATATCAAGGTCCCTTTCACTAGTAGTTGATGCTAGTTCCTTATTATTTAAAGTAAACTTTGCACATTTGTTGTTGTAACCAAAATGCATGACTTTGCATTTGTCCTCATTAAATCTTAGTTTGTGTTTCTGTGCCCATAATTCCAGCTTATGTAGCTCATTTTAGAACTCAGTAGTTGCTGATGCATTGTTCACTACTGCCCCAAACTTAATAACATCTGAGAACTTACTAATCCATGACACATGTCAGGTTTGCATTGTAGAGATGGATATGTTGAACAATGAGGGGCCCAGGACCAAACCCTGATGCACTCCACTGGTCACATGTCCTCACTCAGAGTAGTACCATCTGATGCACACATGTTGTTTCCTATTATAAAGCCCTGATTGAACCCACTTGACAAGTATTTTGGAGAATTGTAATTCAAAAAATCTTTCAATGAGTTCTTTGTGAGGTACCAGGTCAAAGGCCCTAGTATAATCAAACACACCACATCAACTGGAAGGCCAAGGTCAAGTGCACTACTGATCAGTTCAAAGAAGTACTTTAAATTAGTGAGCACTGATGTTCCTTGTTAAAACCCATGCCGGGATATATCTATCAAACCTTTGACTACTACATGTGTTTCAACTATTTTTTTTTTTACAAATTCCTCCAAGATCTTTCCCACCACGGACATAGGCTGATAGGCCTATAATTTTCCACTTCCTGTTTTGACCCTTTTTTATGTGTTGGCATTACATTGGCCTGCTTCCATTCTGTGAACTTCACCCTGAATGAGGGAGTAATTATATAATATTGTCAGAGGTCCTGATAGTGCAGATGCCAGTTCCTTCAGTACCCTGGGATGAATATTGTCTAGTCTGGGAGATTAATTAACATTGAGTTTAGCTAATTTGTCTTTTACATTATTTATCAATATTTCAGGTATGTTCTCTCTTGCATTTCACCAGTTATATTTATCCTCCCCATACTATGTTGGAAGACCCCCTTAATTAATTATTAAAGATTTCTGCTATCTTCTATTCATTGCTTATTTTTTAGTTCCTGATTGCAGAGGCCCTATGCATCAGTGTCCTTCTCTCAGACTCACTACATAATTATAAATAACTTATTATTGTTAGCTTGAGTGGCCATTTTATTTTCCACGGTTCTCTTTGCTAGCTTGATCAGTATTTTATATTTCCTTGCCATGCTTTTATACTCCTCCCAATTCACTGATGTGGGTGCTTTTTTTATATTTCTTGTACTTCATTTTCTTTTTCCTTAGATGGGTGTAATATATTTCTATTCAACCATGTTGGGATTTGTCCTACACTACGGTATTTAACTTTTTCCAGAATAAATGTTTTCATACAATACTCAAGCTTTTCTTTTCTTTTATTCCATTTCCCATTTAGACTAAGCCCCTCTAGATCTCTTTTCGAATACCAATTCTTTATTTACTGCCTTGAGTAGTAATTGGCCATATTGTAACACTGAAGTATGGTTATCCCCTTAACTGCCATCCATTTTCCTTTGATATTAAACTGGACTGGATGTGGTTGCTGTCTCCCAGTGGTTCCCTGACCTTCGTACAAGTTATTTCATCTTCTGAGTTGCTAAATATGAGGTATGAGGTCAAATGTATTTGCCCCTCTAGTACCCGCATGTATATTCTGCTCCATGTTCTCAGCTATCACTATATCTATCACCTTATTAGCTGGTGGAGTAGAGGCTGTTAACTGGTCCCAGTGTATCATGGGTAGATTAAAATCTCCCATCTGAACCAGTCTACCATCAGTGTTCATTTCATCAATTGCGTTCATAAAACAGGTATTCATCTCATTGCTTAGGCTGGGAGTTCTATAATACACTCCAATAATTATTCTTTTATTAGCCATAGTTACTTGGGCCCAGACTTGTCCCACATTGTCGTCATCGTGGTTTCTGATCTAAGTTTCCTTTGCTTGAATATTTTCAGAAATATAAAGGCCTACTCCACCTCCTCTTTTTCTAGCTGTGAAATAACTGAAAATCCTTTATATATTTTTCTTTGTTCCAGTCATCCACCTTCCACCATGTTTCTGTGACCCCACATATTTCAAGATGTTCCTTCTGTAATGACATTTTAAACTCATCTCTTATTTTTTAAGCTCCTTGTGTTGACGAGCAATATGCTTAAGTCCATTAGCTGAGCATTAGTTCTACTTTCATTTACTCCTTTGATTTTCTCATTTGTACTACATTTATTTGTTCCATGTTGCTGTTTATGGCCTTTGGGCAAGTATGAGACCACTCTCTCCTTAGCCTCTAGTTTAAATTTTGTTTGATATTTGTACTGATTATGTTTCCCAGTAACTTGCTACCACTTCTGTTTAGGTGCAAGTAATTCCTACAGAATAGATCTCTCTTTTCATTGAAAATTTCCTGTGTTTTGATGTATTTAATATATTTAAGCAGGCACCATTGTCTCATCCAATTACTGAGTCTGACTATTTTTCATGTCTGCCTGCTATTTATTTTAGGAACTAGGAGAATTTCTGAAAAAAAAAATGAAATTGCATTTGAGCTGTTTCCAATCTACATATATTACTTTGTATTCATTAAACATTTTCTCCTCAGTTTTTGTTCTGATGTCATTTGTGCCCACATAAATCACCACAAGTGGTACAATATTGTTGTCCTTAATAACTCTAGGTATAAAAGCTCTTATATCCCCTAAACCTGCCCCTAGGAAACAGCTGCTTGTTATATTGTCTATTATCCTTAGTCATATATCTAGCAGTATACTTTATGATGGAATCACTTATGATATATTATAGAATCATAGAAGCTTGACAGCAGAAAAGGACTATATCAGCCCATCTAGTCTGCCCTTTTTTTCCCCCTAAACCTCCCCCTCCCTGCCAGCCCCTGCCTTCCCACTGATACTCAGCCCCATATGCTTGTCCCATGCCCTCTGGAATTCTTCCACTGATTTAGCCCCCACCACTCTGTCTGGTAATCTGTTCCAGGGCTCCACCACCCTCTCCATAAATAAACATCTTCTCACATTGCCCCTGTATCTTTTTCCTTGCAGTCTGAGGCTGTGTGCTCTAGTTTGGACTCCCCTCCTTCCTCTTAAGTAGCCCTCTTCTCCCACTTTATTGAGCCCCTTTACATATTTAAAAGTTTCAATCATGTCTCCCCTTTCCCTCCTTGTACACTTTCTTTTTTGTTGACTCAGCTTCTATAACTTCATCTCCCTCTAAGTCTATTTCCATCTTGTTTGTGTTAGGTACAGTATGTCATTAACACTATTGAGGCTGTTGTGACCATTTATGACTACTACACTTGATGTATCAATTATTGTCTCACTACCCATTTTGCTTATTTCACTGTCTTATGCTGGATTTACTGTATCAGATTCTTTCATAATGTCTAAAAGTTCTTGTGATTGACTGGCTGTCAAGGTTCTCCAACAAGTTAAATAGCAGGGTATGCCAGTTTTGTGTCAGGTTTTCAAATGTGTTTGCCCTCCTATTCTTTTTTTGTAACTTTGCTTGTTTTCTTTCTGACCCAGTCTTCCTCATCCTCAGTTTCTCTTTGCTTTTTCTGCATTTCCTTTGATACTAACCATGTTTGTTTCAGTGTTTGTTGATTCCTCCATTACTTGAATCTTGCCAGATGTCTGATTTTTTAAACATGTCGGGCATGATTGTCAAAGAAGGCTGCATCCAACACAAGCTGCAGCAAACAGCAGCTTGTGCCAATGCTCCTTGTGCCAGGGACCCTACACCAGATTCTGGTACAAGATGGGTCCCAGTGCCTAAGTGCCCACACTTGCAGCAACCTCACCCATGTGACAAACACCTGGCACACAGGAGAGGTTCAGTGGAAGCTCCTATGCACTCAGTACAGCCAGCACTGGCTGCACTGGCAAGAGGAGGGGTGTACTGGTACTGGCTCGGGGAATGAGTTGGGGGAGTGGCGGTGGGTACAACCTGCTAGGGGTGGGTGGGGTGGGGACCACTAGACCACCAGGATAGGAACACTATGGTACAGTACCGGGTGATATCGGGGGTTTGGGAAAGGGGGACCACTAGACCACCAGTGATGGGTGATATGGGGGCAAGGAGCACTGGTGCACAGCAGGGAGGATGGGACAGGGATTCACCCATGGCACATGTACACATTGCTCAGCACATGCTGAGGTCTACTTTTAAAGTGCCCATAAACCAGCCCTGGCTGCTCTAAGGGTACTTAGAAATCTGTCCTCTGGGTGTGCTTTGTGAATCCCACTTATGGTGCACTGGCAGCCTGCCTTTGATGCAAACCCATTGCATCATGTCGCAGACCATGTCTGGGTGCAGGGGTGACACAAGCCCCATTTGGGGCAGGCAGCATGCCTTTAATGCAGGATGTGTTTTGAGACTCAACATTCTTTGTGGTGCAAGTACCTTGCACCATGCCGGAGGCTTTGTGAATCAGGCCTGTGATCTCCATCTCTATGCCTAGTATCTTAATTCTTAATTCCCTTAATTCTAGGCATTGTTTGCCTGTACAGTATATAGTATAACATCTGCATTACTTTCAATGCTAAGTTTATTACAACTGATACATCTTATGCCCATTTCACCACTCATTAGTGTTACATATGCAGGGTCCATGGCAGATTTGACTGTTCTATTAATATTAAAATAAAAACTTTCCCTTACCTTAGTAATGAGTTAAGTGTATTTAGTACTCCACCTCTGTTACAATCAGCAAGGACTATATGAGTCCTTAGTTTTAGTTAATTGAGTAGCTTATATTGAAAGCAGGAAACAAGAGGAGCAGCAGCTGAGAAGTGCTAGTTTCTTCTGTTTAATTTTGATATTGTAATAGTACTTTGAGGGTAAAAGATGCTGTGGAAATGATGTTGGGTTGGAGCTGTTACTGAGTGTAATTCTGTGCTAGGGAATTTAAGCAGTGCTGTTTGGATTGTTGGGGCTGTTACTGAGTGGAATTCTGTGTTGTGGTGCTGAGACAGGAAACTACAGATCAGCTTGACCTTGTGAGTGGGGGAGGGTGAACTAGCAGGAGACAACTTTGTTAACTGAATCACTTGCAAGCAGAAGACCAGAGGAGCAGCAGCAACAGAGAAGTGCTGGTTTCTTCTGTTTAATTTTGTTATTGTAATAGTTAGTACTGTGAAGGTAAAAGGTGCTGGGGAATTGCTGTTGGATTGGAGTTGTAGCTGAATAAAATTCTGTGCAGGGGAATTTAAGCAGTGCTATTTGGCATGCCAGCCTGATTGTTCCAGGAGCCGGGCTCTTAGTCCCACCCCCCTCAACCCACCCACCCAAAGGCATTCCCTACCTTTATTAATCTTGGCCCTCATGTCACTTCCTGCTGAGACACAGGTAGCAGGGTTGTAATGCACAAATAGCCAAAAAACAAAAAAGAATAAAATCAGAAGCAGGAAATGAAGGACCATGGATAGCTGAGAGTAAACCATCTACAAATAAGTAAACCAATAGCAAATGAAGGGGAATACTATCAGAACCAAACAGCTTAGGTCTCAAGTCGAGGATCTACTTCATTCTATTAAATCCCTTGAAAAGGCCATTAGTTGCCATTCGCTAGAGAGTGACTGGATTAAACTACACACCTTGCATGCCCAATTCTCAGATTTGATGTCTCAAAAAGCTAAACTCTCTCTAAAGAGAACCAAGCTCAAATACTTGGAATCTGGAGAGGAGACTCCAGCAGAACAGGATATCCAAAAGTATTTTGAACTGTTGGATCTTCCTATATTATCCCCAGATGAAACCTCCTTATTGGGATCTTGCATTGAGGAAAGGGAAGTGAAGCTGGCAATCAAGCAACTACCCTCAGACAAATCTCCTGGGCCAAACAGCCTTTCAATTAATTTATATGTCATATACTCTGGAACTTTCCTCACTCCTGATGAAAGTTTTTAACTCATGGTATGAGAATGGATTCTCTGACCACACTTACCTAGAGGCCCTCATTACTCTCATCCCTAAGCCTGGTTGAGATTCCCATCATCCAGAAAACTACTGTCCCATTTTGTTACTTAATGTGGACATTAAAATACTGGCCCAAGTATTAGCCAACCAGCTGGGACCCCTGATGGGTAAACTTATTAGTGGTATACAAGTTGGCTTCATGTCAGTTAGATCCTCTGGTGACCATATGCATTGACTACTACACCTTCTCTCTTAAACTAACAACTCAGACACACCAGTTGCTCTCATCACATTAGATGTGGAGAAAGCTTTTGACCATGTTTCTTGGAATTTCCTTTTCACGGCCCTATCCCACTTTGGTTTCCCACAAGCATTTATTAAATGGATTAAATTACTATACCTTCCCCAACAGCCCATGCTTGGTGCAATGGTGTTCACCCTAGTTCATTCCTACTGCATCGTGGCACTAGGCAAGGCTGTCCTCTCCCCCCCTTCCTCCTTAACCTCTACCTGGAAACCCTTATATAGAGACTAATTACATCTCAGAACCTCCATGGAATAACTGTGGGGACACAGTAACACCTTTTATCAGCTTATGCTGATGATTTATTGCTACATTTTGAAAACCCTGAGGCTGGCATATCAATCATATTGTAAGAAATTTACTCCTTATCAAAGGTCTCCTATTATAAACTTAATCTTTCAAAAACTAGTATTGTCCCATTGAATGGTAAACTGTTGCCATCAGACATAGAGGAATTTGGTTTAAAGTGGGAACCAAAATCTTTGATTTATTTGGGTATCAAAGTCTCAAGGGAGATTTCCACAGTGGTAAAAGAAAATTTTACCAAATTATTAAACATAATAAAAGCAGACCTTGAAAGATGGGGTGCACTACCAATTTCTTTATGGGGAAGAATTAGCACAGTTAAAATGAATGTGCTACCCTGGATCCTTTACCCTTTAAGTATGTTAGGTTTATTTTTCCCTAAATCATGGTTCTTCAATCTTCAAAAACTGTTAAATCAATATATTTGGAAGGGTAAAGGAGTTAGAAGAGCCTATTATAAACTCACCACACCAACATCACATGGTGGCCTCTCCCTTCAATCCTTCTTCATATATTATGGAGCAATTCACATCATCAAATTAGTACATTGTGTGCGCACACTAGAGGTGGAAGGGACAAGGTCATATTCCCCTCTTTGGTTAGATATTGAGAAGACACTGGCTCTTGATAGCTCCAGCACCCTTTCAGTTTTGATCTATTCTTCCCCGAGGTTTATTCCTAGAGACCTATAGAAAACCCCAAAAGAATGGTCCCTAAGAGCTCTACACCAGATACAGTGACATTTGAGTTTAGATTGACAAAAATCTCTGAAACTGCCACTGCTTAATAACCCCCATTTTCAAATCCAGAATCGGACCATCCCTTCTGCATACTGGACCTTCCCGGTAAGACTTCGGCTTACAGATATTGATCCTAATGGTAAAGTGCTTCCCTATCCCCAGTTTCAATCAGGTTTTCATTGTGCAATCAGAAACCCTTTTAAATATTGTCAGGTCAGGCATACAGTGGTCTGCTTCTTAAAAAAATGCATCAGAACCTGGTCCTCCTAAAGCTGAACTATCCTTCCTTTTATACATAGCTGACCAGCCACATTCGGTTTCCAGGGTTTACAAGGAGTTGCAATCCTTAGATACTCAATTGCCCAAAGGTGTTTGCTATTATTGGGTTCACAAACTATCTCTTAAGGAGGGAATTGATCTCTGGCAACAAATGTGGAATAACCTATACAGATTTGTTAAGCAAGATCGACTTCAACTAGTGCAATGCAATATTATGCATAACATCTATTTTACCCGTGTAAAGCAACATAAGATTGGAAAGCTCCCCTCTCCACAGTGTCATCATTGTTTAGAGGCATATAAAGATCTATACCACATGTTATGGACTTGCCCTAAAGTCCAGGTGTTCTGGCAAGCCATCAACAATTCACTAGATCCCCTATTGGGACTGGAACCACTGTTTTTGCCAGAAGTCTGTTTGCTCAATTGTTTCCCTTCAGGAACAATAAAGTCAAAAAAAGCCTACATATCTTTAATAGCTGGTGTGGCTAAATTTAATAAATATGAAACATTGGATGGATGATTATTTGCCTACTGTGTTAGAATGGCACAGAGAAATGCTACTGGCTCTTCAATTAGAAAAGCATATAGCTATGATGTATAATAGATTGCAGTCTTACCTGGATAAATGGTGTACCCATGATGCTTTACTAGTAGCATGGAAACCCTAGAATCTCATACCATATATTTTACTTTCAATGTCTATTGTGTTAATGTTAATGGATTTACACACTTGATATTATAAAAGGGGGGGATAGGTTAAAATTAATAATTTTAATTATAATTTAGTATAATATGTCTTAACATACAGTCTCATAAATCTAGCCTAGTCTCTGTTTCTGTAATTAAGACTGTTTTTGAACCTACTTCAGCACCATGTATAAAATTTGAATAAAGTACATTGAATCAAAAAAAAGGGGAATACTAAGAGACAGTATGAATAACAGTAGAAATGATGCAGGGAGTGGTGCAGTGCAATGCGTGTGGTGCAGCAGTGTTCAGGAGTACTTTCTGGATTCTGAGGTGCTGCTCCATTTGTAGGCACCTCTCTAGGCTGCCGGTGGAGGTGGACAGACTCTGGGCCAAGGTGACAGGAGTGCTGGAGACCTTAGTTCACACCCAGGGACCACAGTATCCCCAACCATTGCCACAGTAGATTCCAGGGCACAGGCATGCCTGGACTACAGTGGGCTCAGGGAGAACAAAGAGGGTGACTCATAAGCACATTCCCCAACCAGTCTGGCTGGAGAACAAATCTTCTGTTCTCAGGGAACAGGATATCCCCAAGAGGGAGCCCAGGGTTGAGACCAGAGGAGAGGTGTGGGAACACCAGAGGAAGGGCAAAGGGGCAGGAGCCACAGGACCCCGGGGGGGGAGGAGGAAGCTTCTCCTGGTGGGGGACTCAATTGTCAAGGAGATGGTGTTGGGAATAGATGGGGATATAGAGAGGGAGGTAAAGTGTCTGCAGGGGGCCACTGTTCAAAGGGATACAATGCAAATCAACAGGATTGCCAAGCCAGTGGCAAGGAGGGGGAAGTACATGTAGTTGTCCACCTCGGGACTAATGACTTGGAAAAGGAAGGGTTAATGTAGAGACAGTACAGGATGACTTCAGGGTCCTGTGCAGTCAGCTTGAGGGGTTTGTGAAATTGATGATTTCTTCTGAGGTCCTACCAGTCAGGGAGAAGGTGGGTGCAAAGAATCAATGCATCAGCAAATTCAATGAATGGTTGAAGTGATGGCACAAGGGAAAGGGCTTTGGCTTACACTGGGGACTGGGGATCCACCTGGGCAGAAGCATGGCTGTATAGGGATGGTCTGCATCTGTCCTGTCAATGGACAGCAGTCCTCAATACAAAGTTTGGGTGCTTCCTTGCTGGGCATTTAAACTATCTGGGGTTGGAGGTGCTATCATAGGGAATGGAAACAATACAGTAAAGCCCCTCAGGCTGGTAATGTCAGCATTGAGAAAAGGGAGTACAAGAGTTTAGTGAATATGGATAGAAAACAGGGACAGGGTATGGGGCACAAATAGAAACAGAAGGAGGGAGGGAGTAGTAACAGATGCAGGTCAGGAAAAAAGGGAGAAGAACAAAAATAATGGCCAAGGGACCAGGAATAAGATTTGAAACATGTTTTATATGAATGTCCAAAGTCTGGAAAACAAACTCCCTGATCTAGTGGCTTTAATGGAGGAGGCTGACATAGACAAAGTGGCCATAACAGAGACATAGTACACTAATAACCACTCATGGGACACAACTATACCAGGATATGCCTTGTACAGGAGAGATAGGAAGGGAAGAAGGGGGCAAAGAGTCAATCAAGGCTTCAAAAATCCAGGCCAAAAATGAGGAGAGAGAGAGGAGTTGTAGGTCACCCTTGAGCTGGGTGACACAATATGTGTTAGAGCAGGAGTGATCTACTGGCCACCAGCTCAGGAGGAGAGGTCGGACAAGCTAATGCTGGAGTCACTATACAACATGACAGATAAGGGGAAGGTTCTACTTATGGATGATTTCAGCATGCCTGATACAGGCTGGTACAGCCCAACAGGGGTCTTGAGCAGAACTAGGAATATTATGAAGTCCCTACAGGGAGCAGGCCTAAAAGAACTGTTATAGGAGCCCACCAGGGACAGGAATATCCTAGATCTAGTGCTCACCAATAGAGACAGAATCACAGATCTCCATGTGGAGAGGAACTTGGGGTCCAGCAAACATCACAATGTTTGGTTCAAGTTGGACACAGATTATTTTGTGCTGAACAATTTTGCCACTGATACTTTATGTCTACCACATATACTTTAAGAGTTATTTACATTTAAGGTATGGTATGCATGGCTGACATTTGTCTCTCATGCGTCACCTAAGCATCTTGAAAAAAATAAGTTGTTTAGTATTTCAGCTAGTATAAAATAAAAACTAAATTGATTACAACTGATTGCATAGCACCATTGGAAAGGTAACGTTGTGCTGAACAACTCTGCCACTCATACTTTGTGTGTAGCACTTACGGTTCAAGAGGTAGTCACATTTGTTTGTAGCATGCTGATTATGGCTTGATTTTGCTTAGAAAGCCCCAGGATGCAGTGCTAAGAGTATACAGGGCACAAGTGGTGGAAGTCTCAAAGAGCTCTTGTGGTGTGACTATAAAGTTGTTGTAACCAAAGTCTGCCCTGTTTAACATGGTCATATAAATCTTGTCATATCCTACATCAGTCTGTCTCAACTAGAGAAAGTTCCAGGGTAGATTCCCAGTATGAGCAACTAACATCACCTGCTCGATGGTCCCATGTTTGAAGGGCAGAATATATTTGTGATATGGGATGGGGTGATCTTGCCAATGTAATCAATTGTTGAAAAGTCTCTTCCACCACCTTTGACCATGGTGGTGGACCCAAGGAGCCAGAAATACAGTGGCGCGACTGTATAAGCTTAAAACTAGCCACTGTATTTCTGGCTCCTTGGGTCCATGATGATTTATATGGCCATGTTAAACAGGGCAGACTTTGGTTACAACTTTATATTTTTCACAACTCTATGTTTAACCCCCAGTAAATTACATAGAATGGGCAAAGGAATCTCTAATTTATGTTTAACATGTGGAATGCTGAGGGTACCCTTTATCATAACATATCATAGCTATGTGCCAAGATTCAACATTTTTTGAGAGAGATTCAGGCTTCCTGGATACCTTTTTGTGTCTTCAAGATGCATTTATTCCCTCAAATATGTATTTTAGGGCTTTACTGAAATTTAATTTTTGGACCCAGAAGAGGGTGTATAGTTTTAATGGCAGCGGCAGCTAAACTAGTTATCCTGAGACCGGCTGGATGCTTATACCTCAACTGAGGAAAGTGTCATTAGGAAATTCTTAGGGCCAGATATTCAAACTGCACTCAAAATGTGTGCAACAGCAGGAGCAAGCTCAAATCAATTGCGCATATGCGCAACAGATGCGATATTCAAACATGGAGCAGAACAAATTGCGCAAGTAGCCAACGTCTGAATATCGCACTAACTGAGCCATAGCGCAACCAGGAAGGGGAAGCTGAGCAGTAAGGTTATGCCATAACGCAACAAGGGCAGCCCAGCTGAGCAGTCCAGAGGTGCCATAGTGCAAGCACAGCGCCCCCCCCAGCAGAGCAATGGAAGTGCACAACCAGGGAGGCAGGCTGGGGCCCACCGCCAGCCATGCCACACATGGGCACAGGAACACACTGCAGAACCAACAAGACACCTGCACTCCCCAAGCACAGCATCACTGGGGTGGGATGGATGATCTACTGGCCCATGGGACAAGCCAACAAAGCACAGCAGAGCCATGACACCCCAGCACAACCACTGGCAGGCTGAGAGTGCCACACACAGGGGGTTGACAACCACAGTGCACATCAGCCCCCTGCACGCACAGCACACCCTGCACCGTGACCCCAAGACACCACCCATGTGCAGTGACTGGCACTGCAGGAAACACCATGCATCCCCCGGCACACGCCAACCCCTGCAGCAGAGAAGCATACAAGCCAGACCCACCCCGCACCCAGCAGTGGTGGCAGCAGACAGCAAGACCAACAGAAAGTCACTGCCATGCTGGAGATACCTCCCATGCACACACACACACACACATACACACACACATACCCAGGACCATACCACCCCAGATGGCATGCACACCACTGCAACTGAGCAACCATAGCCAGCTGCAAATCAGAGACCAACACAGTATTCATAACAAAATATAAATGTATTATAAAATGTAAATCACAAAACAATCAACACCATAACTATTTACAAGGGGTAGGGGTACAAGGTAGGGGTGGGCAAGGGGTAGGGATGAACAACTTGGAGAGGGAAGGCAGGGTGGGATGGATGGGTGAAGTGGGAAGGGGAATCTGGCCTAAGGCCCAGCAGGCTGGTCCTCCTCTGCCCGGTGTCGCTGTGCCTGGCGATGCCTCCTCCACAGGCCATGTCGCTGGATGTCCCCGAGGATGGCCTGGTTGTCCAAGGACACTTGCATCAGCCCATGCAGTTCCCACTGTATCCTCCTGAGAACACTGAGGCCTAGGAAAATGGGAACACAGTCAATGGCTGTGACTGACCACAACTCTGAACACCACCCAACCTGCAAGCCATATAGCCCAATGTCCCGCACCTGTGATGGCATGCACCCACCCACAGTGAACACGCACATGGCCATCACAAACAGGCGGCACCAGCTATGTGCACCACTGCACACACACACTGTCCGTGTCCATCACAGCACAAACAAGGCTGTCAAGTGACGTGGCAATGTGGTGCGATGCCAGTTACACAGCCATGTGCCCAGTGCATGCATGGACCACCAGTGATGCACACACAGATGTGCAGTGACACTGGACAGTGATGAATGTCGCCTGTGTTGTGCATGGCTGTGTTGTGCATGGCTGGTGGTCATGCCCACCCCCCCTCCAGCATGCAATAGCATCCATGATGTAATGATACTCACATTCTGCAAGAAGGTGTGTCTGCTGCTGCTGCTGCTGCTGCTGCCACTGTTGTTGTGGCCCACCTCCTGCTGCACCACCGACTGGCACCGGGGCCCTGTCACGGCCCTCCTCAGCATGTGCCTGCATCCTCACATCCCGGCCTGTGGGAGACATGTTGAGAAAAACATCAGTGTGACTCCAAAGCTGACTGCCCCTGCCCCAGTGAGAGTGCCTGCCCACACAGCCAGCCCCATGCATCTCACACCTGCACACACTGACACAGCCAACCATGTCAGAGCCATCACCTATGCACATCCACCAAAACACACTCACACCCCTACAGAGAATACAGGTGCATACACGGTACACCCACCTGGCCTAGGCACCACGCCCCTCCTGGCACGTGAACGTAGCCGCTCATGCAGCTCAGGCTCCCTCCTGTGGAGGTCACTGTATCTGTGCCAGCACTGCTCAGCAGACCGGCACTGCCCAGTGACCCCCACCAGGTCACTGGCCACTTGCTGCCAGACCTGGGTCCTTGCCATGGTGAGGGCACCTCACCATACAGTGCCCCATAGTGAGGCTCCACCAGGAGCACAAGTTGGCCACCTCCACGGGGCTCCATTGCACTGCCCTCCTGCGTGCCATGCTACCAATTTTACAGCAGGCAATATGGCGCCCCACTGTGCCATAACCCCACGTGGAGATGTTGTGCAATAGACCACCATAGGTTCCAATCGCACTGTTCGAACAATGCCATCAGTTCACATAGCACTGTCACCAGACAGCACAATAGGGCTGTACACATGGCAGCTGAACAGCACCAGGGGGCAAAGGTCGGACACCAGGTCAGGGGTCTATGATGCAAGGCCACGCGCAGCGCCATCTGACGTATCGCATCCTCGTGACTGACCACCTGCGTACCAGTGCCACAGTGGACTATTGCGCAGTAGTGCCACAGTGCCATATAGTGCCCAGTGCTGTAGCGCCACTGGCACAATGGTGGCCATGGCCTGAATTGCCGATCGTGCACAGCTCATCATCAGCACGGCATACACCTGTGTAAGCTACCTGGGCATGCGCAATGCAGTGTACCGCACAGTCACAGATCTGCGCTATTGGCTCAGCCGGATCAACCGTCTTGTGAAAAGTGCAATGGCGCGATATTCAGCCGACACATGCAAATCATCTGATCAGCCATTCAAAGGCGCAGTGGCATGATTTGCATCTCATTACAGTTGCTCCTCTCCTAATTTGCATGCATTGCACTATAAAAGTGTGAAAGTGGGCTGTGCTGGACAGAGTCGGTTACTGCAGGTGAGAGGTGAGTTGCATGCTGTGGGATGTTCTGGACAATGGGCATGGGATAATGCTGTAGACTTTAC
Organism: Neoceratodus forsteri; assembly: GCA_016271365.2. Classification (NCBI taxonomy): domain Eukaryota; kingdom Metazoa; phylum Chordata; order Ceratodontiformes; family Ceratodontidae; genus Neoceratodus; species Neoceratodus forsteri. The sequence continues at coordinate 10,779,026 of JADMNL010000034.1, read as the reverse complement.
AGTGACAGGTGTCCACTTACACCCATACAGATCGCCATGACTGAGCAGAGACAAGGTGAGGGTGAGGATGGTGGGTGAAGGAGGAGGCCCAACTTCACCACGGCAGAGACTGAGGCCCTCTTCCAGGCCTACCCGGAGGATGAGTCACTACTGCGTGGAAGCTGGGGCACCCCTCAGGCCCGTGCAGCTGCATGGGAGGGGGTAGCCCGGGCAGTGAACCTGCATGGAAGCCACCAGCACTCCATGCAGGAATGCAGGAAAAAGATTGGGACAGACCACAGGAGGGTGAAGGAGAAGGTGGCGGCCCTCAGGGTGGCACGTGCTGGCACTGGCGGGGGCCAGCCAGCGGTGGTGGAGCTGACCCCGGCTGAGGACCAACTGGCTGCAACTATGCAGCGCAGTGCTATTGAGGGCATACCAGGAGGTGGATTCCAGACAGGTGGAAGCCCATCACTGCACAGTATGACATGGTGGTGGTGTTGGGGGGGAGGAAGGTTGGTCACATGCACTCACATGTCCTCTCTTTCTGTTGCAGATCCTGTTCATCTCCAGGAGATGGTGGTGGTGGGACCAGGCAGTGAGGATGACCTGCTGGACATGGAGGAGGGTCCATCCACCTCTGTCACCAGCCAGCATGCACTGCACCAGCATGCATGCAGGGCTGTCAACTCTGGTGTTGGTGATTCGGGTGTGGGGGTGCACAGCCTGTGTCTCAGCAGTCTGGCATGCAAGCATGCCATCACGCTGTGACTGTGGCTGTAGCACGTACCTGCACCATTGATGATGCAAGGACTGCAATGGGCAGTGACATGTGTGTGTCCCCTGACGGACACACAGCAGGCCATCACGTGCCCCTGGGCCTTGCTGGTTCCAACTTGTGTGCCAGCATGTCGGCACAGTCCCAGGCTGTGTCTGTCAGCACCGGTGGGGCAGCACCGGTGGCTGTGCAGTTGTCTGGCACTGTTGCGGCCACAGCGGTGGAACAAGTGGACTCTGTGGCACAGCGGTTGGAGGGGCAGCAGCAGCAGTCACCCACTAGGCATGGGGTACAGTGTCCAGCGGTGGCACATGCCCGCCGCCCTGTGATACGCCCATTCCTGGTCCTGGCGAACAGCACCCACCCTCAAGGGGTGTGGTGCATCAGGACCTTCAACACCCTGGGGGACAGGCTGCAGTTGTGGCAGAGTACCCATTGGACGAGCACACCCGCCTGCTGCCGGAATCAGTACAGCAGCAGAGGCGGGTTGCAATGTCCGTGGAGGCACTGTGTGTGGCTGTAGAGTGGCACAGCAGGGAGTGTGCTCTGGACCATGCAGAGATGGTCCACATGCAGATGGATGTGACCGCTGCCATTGACAGGCTGACCCAGGCAGTGGTCTCTGTCGTGGATGCATTGGACACACAGTCAGGTGACCCTGTACCGCACACCCCACACAGTTCATGCTCCACTCCCCGTTCCCGGCGTTGTGCGACACCAGACCTGTCGACGCCGGGTTCTGCTGTGGGCATCCCAAGCACCCCTGGTGCAGGTGTGTTCGGCATGCTGCAGACCCCTGTGCGGGCAAGGTCGCGTTTGCGCAGTGGGACCCTTGGTGGTCCAATAGTGCCACCCCATGTGGCCCCTGCTCAGCCTGCCAGTGCTGTTGGGTCATGGCAGGGCTGCCCATGCATCCGCAGTGGCCATGGGACAGTGCTACATGACTGACCTGTCTCCCAGTGCGGGCCCTGTCTGGTGCTGCCCTGTGTGCAATGTGTGTCATGGTGAGCAGTGCACTGCTGGGTGCTCTGCTCAACACGCCGACACACGGACCACCTACACACCCTCCCAACTGTTGCCCACAGATGCGTGGGCATGATGATGCCTGCATTGTACTGTACACCAAGGTGCAAGGTGCCCAGCATCTGACACACGTACTTGGACAGCACAGGTGGTGGGGTGGTCGGTGTGGTGCTGTGTGTTAGCAATTTCAGTTCTGCTGTGCTGTGCATCTGCCATGTAGCGCTCTGTGCCTGGTGTGTGTGTCCATATGAGTGCTCACCTCCCTGATGGTGTGTTTGTATGCCTGGACCCTTCCACTCCCTGGCCGTCATGCACCCTGGTGTGTTACCCTGTGTGCCTGTGGTTTGCGCATGGACAGTGTTGGTTGCACATGTCCCTTGACTTACCTGTTGTGCATAGTGCTTCTCTGTGATGGTGTCCCAGTGCAGCTGGGCCTGCCGGATCAGTCGGGGGTCCCGCCGTCCTAGGGGGGGCTGCTCATCAACATCAACACCGGTGCCACTGGCGTCCCCATCGCTGTCCCCCTCTTCAACCTGTACAGCTATCCCACAGTCCTTGGCCATGTTGTGCAGGGTGCAACAGGCCAGGAATATCCCACAGGCCTTTGGGGGGCTGTACTGTAGGGCACCGCCGGAGGTGTCTAGGCATCAGAAGCATGCCTTGAGCATCCCAAACACCCACTCTATGATGTTGCATGTGGCAGCATGTGCCTCATTATAGCATTGCTGCGATGGGGTCATGGGGCGCCGTACGGTGTGAGTAGCCAGGGACGGGGGGTACCGCTGTCACCTGTGTGGGAGATAGTGGAGATCAGTGTCATGTTCAGGTCCATTTTGCCCATATCCCTGTGTGCCACTACCATGGCACCTGTGGCATTCCACCCTTGCCCAAGTTTGCATTCCATACATGCGTACTAACCCACTAGATGGCCTGTGGGGATGTCCCCACTCTCAAATCGATGGCACAGTGCGGACTGATGCCATATGAAGGCATCATGTGCTCCGCCAGGGTGTGTGGCACAGACATTGATTATTCACTCAGTGGCATCACACACCACCTGGCAGTTGACACTGGAGTAGCCCTTTCGGTTCCTATACGCTGCCCCATCAGGGCCAGGTGGCTTGCGAATGGCCACATGGGTGCAGTCTATGGCCCCTAGCATGCCAGGCATATGTGCTACCCTGTGGAACTCCCGCATGTTTGCTGTACGCTCTGCTGTGGTGCTGGGGAAATGGATGTGCTCCGCAGCATGTGGCAGCAGTGTGCTGAGGAATTGGGTGAGGATGCGTGATGTGGCCGACTGTGTGATGCCTGTGGTGTCCCCTGTCGGCCTCTTAAAGGTGCCCGTGGTGAGCAGGCACATGCAGGCTGTCACCTTGGTCTCCACTGACAGAGCGTGACTCCGTCGTGAGGGTGCCTGCATCACATCACTGCACAGCTCACAAAGCCACCTCAGTATTGCCCTGTTCAGGTGGTACCGGCCCACGATCTCTACATCTGTATGCAGCTCATAGCTGATGCGGGCACGGTACTGCCTGTTGGGGGCGTACCGCGAGGGCCCTTCCACGGCCTCGTCCCCCTGCAGCTTGCATTCTCACCCCCCTCATTACAGCTTCCATGTGGAAGCTGGCACTGTCCATCTCCTGGCTTCTGCCCCCGGCTCATGTTGCTGTGTTACCCCGCTGTCCTGACTGCTGCTTCCACTGCACCGGGCACCCCTGCTAGCCTCTGCAGCCTATGGCCCAATGCTTGCCTTGCCTGCCCTAGCCTGTCACTGTCTGTCTGTCTGTCTCTCTCTCTCCCTCTACCCACTTGGCATCCTTGAGCGTTCTTGCGCCACTTCCTTGAGCCTTTTTTTTTGGCTCATTTCGCTGGTGCAAATTTCCGGCAGTTCCGCTCTTGTGCAATGCGCAAGTCTTTCAATTTCGCATTGCACTCTGTATGCATGGCTCCACCCACGTCGGTTACGCATGCCTTCCTTTGCATTGCGCTGTTGCTCAGCATGTTTTCGGGGGCACAACTGCCTCCTGCTGAATATCGCAGAATGGCGCACTTTTGGTCTTGCGCAGGCGCAACCCTATTGCGCATGGCGCAACCCATTTGAATTTCCCACCCTTAGTATATTAAACACTGAGAAAATGCTTGTCAACATGTCTGATCACTCAGTGTTTCAAAAAAGATGGGAACCATTATTTGCTGTAAATAATTAGTTATCAGCCAAGGCCTGTGTACATTAATTGTGTGTCTTGTTTTCTTTTTAGCCTGTGTCTGTAGTTAGCAACACATTATGATATTTATAACAGTATCTGTTGTTAGATGTATTGCCTACTTTGTGTCCATGCTTTATGATATGTTTTAGACTACTTAAGTACATCGATAAACAGGACTGTCTTGTGAACAGGATTGCATTAATCCTAATGACTAGTATTCCTGTATGAAAATAACATTTTTATCTATCTATCTTATTGACTGTTTCTAAGGAAATAACTTACCAGCTAGAATATGAGATGAATCTTACTAGGAGTGCTCATTAGTTATACAATTTAGGCCACTCCTCCTTTTCTCTTTGTGGATGTATCTAAAGACCTTGAAGGTTTTGACATGTATCTCCAAAGGAAGCTAGATTCAAAGGTGTATTATCAATGAAATATGCCCAAACCTTGGTGTCTGTCTGTTCTGTGTTTGGGGGAAGGACAATGATTTTGGTTATTGTGAGTATGTTGTAGTATTTGTTTGCTGATGTTTTCTCTTGTTTGCTTTTTCTTTACTTTTCCTCTTTTGTTAATTAGATTTGTTGTATTTGTGTATGAGTTTTTCTGTTGTTATATGGAAAGTTTTCAATTAAGTACATTAAATTAAAAAAAGAGAGGTGTGCCATGTTTTGGATTTGTTGGATAATATGTCACACATTTTGAAATTGGGTTTCAATGCAAAACAAATTAAAAGTGATACATATATGTAGAAAAAAAATCCACACAGGGAATATTTGTTGCATGGGGGATAATTAGCAGTTACAAGGGATGAGAGAGACCTAGGTGTTATTATTAGTGATAGCTTGAAAGTCTCTAGTCATTGTAGTAAGGCAAGTAACAAGGCAAATAGGATGCTGAGGTATATAAGTACAAGCTTTGATAGTAGAAGAAGTAAAGTGATTTTACCACTATGGACATCACTGGTGAGGCCCCATCTTGAATACTGTGCCCAATTCTAGAATCCACATATGAAAATAGACAAGTCAAAACTAAAGAGGGTATAGGCAAGGGTCTCTAGGATGATGCAATGTCAGAGATATCAGACATATGCCGGGAGCCTTGTTAATCTCGGTTTGTATTCACTTGCCAGGAGTGAGAGAGAGGAAATATGATAGAAACATTGACACTTCTAAGGGATATAAAAAAAGGTTACTAGAAATAACCCATTCACCAGAAATGAAGCTACTGTTACTAGAGGGCACAAATGGAAACTGGAGAGGGGTAGGCACAGTATAAGAGAGATGTTAGGAAGTATTACTTCATGGAAGGAGTTGTGTAATAGTGGAACAAATTGCCATGACAGGTGGTGTGGGCTGAGATAATAAATGTGTTTAAGTTGGGTAGGAAACAATAAAAGAGATAGTTAATACAGAATGGAGGGGTGGAGGATCTTAGAGATAACAAAAATACAGGCGTTATGCCATAATTTGTTTTTTATTCTTTGGTAACTGGATGAAATCCACTTGGCGCAAGTGCCTGTTTTCAGTGGTGACCCAAGAGCATTGGGGAGGTTAAGTGACTTGCTCAGAGTCGCACAGTATGCAAGTGTAAGTTGTTGGAATGAAACCCATGTCTCCTGGACGTACCACGCTCTTTCATAGATTGTTACTCTAACCGCTAGGCTATACTGCTAGCCACAGTGTAACTGTAGTATTTATTAGAATAAATTAAGGGCAGAGTAAATGGACTCTAAGTCATTTTCTGCCATCACCTGCTATGTATCTATGTAACCATTTTGTCAATTTAACAGAAAGCTACAGAGTAGACAGAGAAAGCTGATAAATCTTCATGGGGGCATATGTCAAATCATCCAGTTACATGAGTGAAGGCTTTTCAACCTGAGGCAGTAGTCAGCTTGCTTATGAAAAATAAAACTTAATTTCTGGAGTACACCCTATAGTGAGGATGAGACCCTAACATAGAAACATAGACTTTGATGGCAGATAAAGAGTGCTTGGCCACACAGTCTGCCCATTTTCCTACCTACAGGATAAGCTGCAGATCCTAGTTAACCAACAGCCTATTTCTTCCTACCCCCCACAAGAATTGCCTTATGTCTGTCCCATGCATTCTTGAATTCTCCCACAGTTTTAGACCCCACAACCACTTCAGAAAGGCTGTTCTATGCATCCACCACCGTCTCTATGAAAAAAATACTTCCTCACATTGCCCCTGAGCCGTCCCCCCTCTATCTTCAAATTGTGTCCCCTTGTTCTTGCACATCTCTTTTTCTGAAAAATGCTGCCCTCTTGGACTTTGTTGATTCCATTGAGGTACTTAAAAGTTTCTATCATGTGTCCCCCTCTCCCTCCTTTCTTTAAGGGTATACATATTAAGCTCCTTTAGCCTCTTCTCATATGGCTTCTCTTACAGACCATGAACCATTTTAGTTTCCCTCCTCTGGGCTGCCTCCATCCTGTCTGTGTCCTTGCAGAGATGGGGTCTCCAGAATTGGATGCAGTACTCCAGATGGGGTATCACCAACTGTCTGTACAGAGGGATAACAACTTCCTGTTTTCTGCTGGTGATGCCTCTCCTATACATCCCAGTATCCCCCCAGTCCTCCCTACTGCCTTCTCACATTGCTTGCTAACCTTAAGGTCATTTGATATGATTACTCCCAGGTCCCTTTCCATTTTTGTTGTTGTTACTACCTCCCCCCATTGTGTAATCTTCCCTTGGGTTGTTGTTTCCCAGGTGCATTATTTTGCACTTCTTTGCATTGAATCCAAGCTGCCATACTTCTGACCATTCCTCCAACCTTGCTAAGTCCCTTATCATCCTTTCCAGGCCTCCTTGTGTATCAACCCTGTTGCAGATCTTTGTATAATTTGCAAAGAGGCATACTTTTCCTTCCAGTCCCTCTGCAATGTCACTTATGAAGACATTAAAAAGGACTGGACCCAGTACTGAACCCTGCGGTACACCAGTAGTAACCCCTTTTTCTTCAGAGTGGACTCCATTTACAATTACCTTCTGTGTCCTGTTGTCCAGCCAATGTTTTACCCAGGCTACCACCCTGGGACCCACTCCCAGGCTGGTTAATTTGATTATTAATCTTTTGTGTAGGACTGTGTCAAATGCCCTGCTAAAGTCTAGGTAGGCCATGTCCACAGCCCCTCCCTGGTCTACTACTTTGGTCACCCAGTCAAAGAACTCAATTAGATTTGTCTGACATGATCTTCCCACTGTGAACCCATGCTGCCTTGGGTTCTGTGCCACACTGGCCTCTAGGTACTCAACAGTTCTTTCCTTCAGAAGTGATTCCATCACTTTATCTACCACAGAGGTCAAACTGACAGGTCTGTAGTTTCCTGCCTCTGTCCTGCTCCCACTTTGTGAAGGGGAATCACATCCAACTTCCTCCAGTCCTCAGGTACCACACCATCCTCCCATGATTTGTTAAAAAGGCTAGTCAGTGGTGTCACTAGTTCTCCTCTTAATTCTTTTAGAATTCTTGGGTGAATTCTGTCAGGCCCCATTGCTTTGTCCATATTCAGTTTTAGGAGTTCTTTCATAACTCTTTCTTCTGTGAAAGAACTGGGATCGACCCCCTATCCAGAGTGCTTCTGTTAATTTGATTAGGCACCTCCCCCTCCTCTTCTTTTGTGAATACTAAGCAGAGGTATTCATTCAGTATCCCTGCTTTTTCATTGTCCCTCTCTGCCCACCCACTGTCCTTTCTACTCAGCTGCACTATCCCTCCCTTTGTCTTTCTACGCTCTCTGATGTACCTATAAAAGGTTTTATCCCCCTTTTTAACCGACTTGACTATCTTTTCCTCAGTTTGGGCCTTTGCTAATCTGACTTCCCTCCCAGCTTCCTTCTGCCTTAACTGGTACAGTTCTCTGTCCTGCTCCTTCTGTGTTTCCTTATATTTCCTAAATGCTATCTTTTTCTCCCTAACCTTCCCCACCACCTCTTTTGAGAACCATAGTGACTTTTTCTTTCTTTTTGATTTGTTTATTTGCTTCACCCAAAGGCTTGTTTCCTCTGTGATGGCAGTTTTGATGTTTTCCCATTGTTGATCCACCCCTCCTTCTAGCCTGTTTGCTAATGCTTTTCTAAGGCACTCTCCCATCTTGCCAAAGTCAGCCCTCCTGAAGTCTAGTACCCTCACTTTTGTATGGCTTGACTCTGTAGCTGAGTTTATCATGAACCACACTGTTTGATGGTCACTTGTTCCCAGATGGACACCCACTTCTAGATCTGAGATCCTCTCACTGTCCTCATTGCAGAGTATGAGGTCTAAGATTACTACCTCATGAGTGGGTTCCAAAACTAGCTGTCTGAAGCATACCACCTGTAGGACATCAAGAATGGCCCTACTTTTGGATGTGGCTGCAGCAAAGGTGCTCCAGTTAACATCTGGCATATTCAGGTCCCCCATCAACAGTATCTTCCCTTTCTCTGCCATCCTAAGGATGCCTTCTATCATATCCTTGTCTAGTGCCTCTCCCTGACATGGGGGTCTGTATATAACCCCTGTGCAGATTGTGGTGCCATTTCCAGTCTCTAAGGTGACCCACAGTGCCTCCTCTCCTCCCTGTTTACTCTTTGTTCCATTGCTTTCATCCTTTCCCTTACATAGAGAGCTACTCCTCCCACCTTCTACCTTTCCTGTTTTTCCTGTAGGTTGTGTACCCTGGTTTGTTAACATCCCAGTCATGGTTCTCTGTTTACCATGTTTCTGTGACTGCTACGATATCCAGGCATCCCTCTTCCACCAAGGCCACAAGTTCAGGGAGCTTGTTGCCCAGACTATGGGCATTGGTACTCATTCCCCTCCATTTCTTTATGGCCTTACCCCTTTTTGCCCCATCCCTGTCCTTATTGCCTTTGTCATTTTCTCCATTTACCCCTGCCCTTCTCCCTATCAACATCTCTATCTTGGTGTTTACCTCACTTACTACACTGATTTTTGTGGGGAGCTAGGATTTCCCTGCTCCTTTCCAGTGCCTCCCCCCCTTGTCTAGTTTAAATGCTTACCAATGAAGCATTTAAACCTATCACCTGGGATCCTGGTTCCCCTCCTGGACAGATGCAGACCATCACACCAGTATAGGCCTGCATCACTCCAGGTGGACCCCCAGTCCCCAATGAAGCCAAATCCCTGAGCTCTGCACTAGTTTTTCAATCACTGATTGGATCCCATGGTGTGGAGTACCCTAGCCTCATCCATGCCATAGACAGGCAGCACCTCTGAGAAGGTCACCATGTGTGCTACTTGTCTAAGGCCTCTCCCCAACTCCACAAACTCTTCCTGCACTGCTCTGATCCCTTTCTCAGTCAGGTGATTTGTCCCTAGGTGGACAATGACACCCAGCTCCCTCCCTCATACAGCTGCTCCAGTGATTCTGAGAATTTGCTCCCTGTCCTTCCAAGCCATGGTGCCAGGCAGGCACCTTACCTACCTCTCACCTTCCTACCCCAGTTCTGCCTCCCTAATAATGGAATCCCCCACAGGAGTTGTTTCCTTCCCCTGTGGAGTCCCATGCCACCCTCCTGTGGGTCTCCTTTGTGGAGGTTCCCAGCATCCTCCTTAGTCTCCACTTCGGGTGCCTCCATAGAGGAACCACACTTTGCCAGAATGGCATATGAATTGTAGAGAGGTACAACTGGAGGAATGCACCTCTGTTCCACCCCCCTTACTCTCTCTGAGCCTACTGTGGTCCAAATGCTGCTCTTTCTTGGCAACGGCAGTGGCCCTGGTGGTCCCTGGGTGGGAGAGGTGGTTCCTCAAATCCTGGCCAACTCAGCCTGGAGATGAGCAACCTCCTCCCTTAGCCCAGAGAGGTGCCTGCAGATGGGACAACACCACATCCTCCAAAATGTCTCCTGGAAGACTGCTGCTCCACAGCCACTGCACTGCACCACTCCCATCATGTCTTATTTCTGGCCCCTTAGCTGTTGTTTGGAATACTTACTCTTTCCTCTGTTTATGTTTTATTTTTTTATCTCTATTTACTTATTGCCTCTGTGCCCTTCAAGTTCCTGATCTTCCTGTTCTGAGACAAGAAGTTCCTATAGTTCTCAGTAGTCTCCTTACTTGCTCAGAGTCAGACCTCCAACAGCTAGGAGGGGATGGAAAGCTACTCTTTTCCTTCTAGGATGGTGAGTCTTTTGTGGCTCTGTGAATGATCAAACAGGAAGTTCATGTTGTCAGTCAAATCATGTGCCTATAAAAGCAGAATTGGCTTGGGGGTGGAGAGGAGGGAAGGAGGGCAATATAGTCCCACTAGAGAAGTAAAGTTATAACAGCAGCTCCTTCTTCTTGGTGTTCTCTTCCTGTTCTCTGGCAGAAGCTATCTAGGGCAGTTTTTAAATCTGGCTTTAACCTGGCTTCCTTCTAGCTAATCCACTCCCCCTACTTCACAACTCGTTCTACACTTAGTTAATTGCACAGATAACAATTCCCTTCAGCCACCTGAGACAAACACCTAGATAACCCTAAATTGTATCTTTTAAACAACCACCTCATTTAGCAAATCAGATTTTTAGGAGTAAATTTGCACCAGAACAGAGTACCATAATTCTAAATGGTATACAACCCTGTAGTCAACTCAGATGTAGGACTTGTGAGCTCATTTTCACTTTGGATTGTGTGGTTACATCACAAAGCAGGCTATTCAGGATACAGAGGAATTATACTTGTACATCACGTAATGTTTATTTCATTCAGTGCAAGAGATGTCCACAAACAGGATATGCTGGAGAGACAAGCCAGGTTCTCCAGATGAGAATGAACATATACATACATACCATTTACATGAAGATGACTGACAAACCAGTAGGGCGACACTTCTCTTAAAATGACAACTCAATCTTAGACATGTCAGTAATGGTCTTAAAATATATTTTTTTTAAATACACAACAGAGACGGAATTTTGAGATTAAGCTTATTTTGCTTCTCAATATGGTAGCTGATGGCAAGAATATTGATTTGGGTTTCATGACACACTACCCCACTTAAACTTACACAAACTTTTACTTCATATGATGGACATTTAACAGGACTTCAATGTGTTGTTTTGTTTTCATACAGTCCTTTTAACTGGTTATCAATATGTTTGTTTCTCACCAATAATAATGTGTCGGGGTGGGGGAGGTTGGGTTTTCTTGGTTGAGTGTGTATGAGAGGAGTTTAGTGTGTGTGTGGGGGGTAATCTTCTGTGTGTGTTTTGAGGGGTTTGAAGGATGGTGTTTTTTTTTGTGGGGAGGATGATGTGTTGGGGAGAGGGATTGGGGTTGTGCTTACATATTTAGGTAAGCTTATATTCGGGTATATGTCATAATTATACTATAAAGTATTAGGACTCTTGGCTCACATACATAGTGAATATACACTTCTTTTCTAGTTATCTTTTCCTGGGGCTGGGGGGTAGTTTAATTCCATGGGGGTTTTATGCAGATTCTTAAGACTGTTTCTTCACCTATAGTTTGAATATATACTGACTCATTGTTGAACTTTTGAACATTTTAGTTGCATGAACTCATTTTCTAGGTGGTGCTTGTGAGATTTAATTTTTATTATTTTTTATTTGGCAATAATACTGACAATTTATATTATCTTGTTAAAAATATTGTTACAACACTGTAAGTTTTAATGTTTATGGAGTGTGTTAACTGGTTGAGAGTATAGTTTAGGAAATATCTCCACATAAGTTTAATTCTGTATGAATGTTTTAAACAGCTGTTTATACACGGTACATTTTTCTTATTCCCCTCTTATTACCATACATATATTTCTGTTGTACAATTTTTTTATCATACTATACTATCAAGTTTTATAACATGGGTTCCTAAAACACTGTCTTCTGATTGGTCCAAACGGGTCACCTGACCGTGGATTAATGTCTGATATACCTACAGTTGCATGGTCACATGGCTTTATTTAACTGTTTTCGTTAGGTAAAACTCAAACAAAACATTGCCCATGTTAAAAGAGGATTAAACCACTCAAGGGTATGGGTTTACTGAGCATTAATCCATGCCCAGGTGGCCAAAATCCCTCTGCTGGACCTCATGATTCTAGCCCTCCCAGGCATGGATTAATGCCCAGTAAACCCATAACCTGTTGTGGGTAAATCCCTCCTTAACTTGGACATTTATAGTATTAAATCTAAAGGTCTTGCTTTTAATTTTGAATGTATTCTCCTAACATACACACATTTATTAATAATTTCAGTTACAGAGTTTGCCTGCTTGAGTGTTTAGCTTATCTATGGGGTTGACATTGAAAAGATTTTCAGTAATAGCAAGTTAAAAAGATGCTATTAATTCCATTTAAATTTGTGATTTTTTTTAAATAGGTACTTCTAACCAATGAGATTGTTTTCTGTTTTTTTATGTATGATCTGAGTGTTAATAGATTGTGACTCTCTCAACAATTGTTATATGTCTTCAAGGAAGAACTTGATTGGTCTTATACATTGCTTTCTTTTTGTAGCATCTATGTTGGTCCAATAAAATGTATCAAACCATTTGCTTCTGGATCTGCTTTAACGTCCACTTAACATTTACTTCCACTTCAAGTTACTCAGCTTGGACCAGAAGCTCTAGATAACATTAAGAAAAATGATGAAAATATTGTGGGCACTTCTGCTGCATAAAATACATATAAGAAAGCAAGTGCTTATACTCTGTGGTCCTTAAAAAGTTGTTTCCAAAATTTCCACTCAAGAATCATGCAACTAAGAGGGGGAGGAGCTAAGACATGGCCGCAAGTGGCTACTCTATGAGTGAGCTCTGTAACGAGGTCTGAAAGAAACTGAAATATTTGTCAGTTTTTCACACATGGGAGACAAAATAAAACTAAAAAGTTCATCTGCCTCATCTGAGGAGTATGATTCTCCAAGAATTAGACCACTGGAAAACTTTCACAGATATAAAATTGGCTTGAAAGGCATGGAGCGAGCCGGAATGGGAACTCCTACCTCTAATGTTATAACGCCAGAAGCCAGGAGACTGAAACCTGGAAAACAGCATTTAGTGGTACAAAAAAAGGGCTACAAATTGGAATTTACAGGTGCAGCAGAAGGAGTGTGAGCATGCCATGACCTAGAACACCCCGATTCCCATATCTGACAACGTAACATCATTTGATTTACCTGTATAAACATCAGAATTGATATTAACAAGAAAATTTCCATCACCATCCATGCAGCATTTGCTCAAACAGAGCATGGTTAAGAAGAGACTAAGGTAAAATTACTCGGCATTACTCAGTACTCAAAGGTGGAAGAAGGCATTGCCCATTGGGACCACCTTCCCTGTGATTGCAGGGTGTATGTAATAATTCATGCTCCACTAAGTATTTGTCCAGAGCATTTTTTAACATTTCAAAGGCACTAATTGTCACTAGATTGTTTAATAAGGAGTTCCATACAATCTAGTGACAATTAGTTCCATTGAAATGTTTTAAAATGCTCTGGACAAATACTTAGTGGAACATGGATTATAACATACACAAAATTGCTAGAGGTAAACCTGTCAGACTTTGCAACCGAATCAACAGAATATTCGGAACTTGTTGGGGAAAACTTAAATTTAAGTATTGATAAACCACCAGCAGAGCATACTAAAATGGCCGAAAGCTGTCACTCAATTGGATCTACCATGCCAGGTTGACAAAACTTTTGTTGACCGATGTGACAGCAAAACCTTTATGTCAACTGTGTTTGTGGTCAGCATAAAGCTGGTCACTGCCTCCCATGTTTTCTTCAGGGGGTTTCACCCCCGAACCTACCAAGTGGGGGACTCTGTCCTGACACCCCCCCAATTAAAATAATCAACTCTGAGTCAGAGCTGATTAGTGGAGGGGGTGCAAGACCCCCAGAAAACAGTGCTGGGGTCCAGAGCTGAAACTACAGTGACCGGACACTGTTGTCTCTGTGGTGTTGGTCGCTGTCAACTTGTCACTGTGAGGGGGTATATACCACTCAATTGACTCCCTGGGAAAGGCTCTCTAAAAATTATTATTGCAGCCTCAATCATTCGATTTGAAGTATCAAGCACTATCCCAAAATGTGGAATTTTGCAACAAGATGCTAAGTAAAATAGGGAGAAAATTGAGACAGTTTCAAAACAATTGGGAAATACAAAGAAACTGAAAAAACTACAATGAAACTTACAGCAGTCGAAGCAACTACTAGAAATTTAATGAGAGATAACATGGCATTATCAAGGAAAATTGAATTATTGGAAAACCAGCAGAGGTATAAGAACCTCCAATGTATTGGTTTGCCAAAGCTACTGGATTCTAAATTTGAAAATATATGGGATCTTGTTAAAGATATCTTAGTGACTGTGTTTGAGTTGAGCCAAGATAATTTACCATTTATCACCAGAGCATACATATTCCAGTCAAAACAAGGAGTTAATCAAGCTAATCAGGAGATGAAACAGCATGCCCAGCAACAGAAAAGCACAATCCTGGTCACATTTGCTTTTGATACAGACCGTGAACTGATTACTAGACTAGCAAAACTGAACGCTCCATTTATATATACACACATATATATATATAGATATATATTATAAATCTGTTAAATTAGGACAAATACCACATGGATGGAAGAGGGCCTCTGTTGTTCCCATTTATAAAAAGGGAAATAGAAATATGGTTTGTAATTACAGACCCATAAGCCTAACATCTATCATTTGTAAATGTTTGGAGAAGATTTTGAAGAACAAATTGAACAAGGAGCTATGGGGTAAGAATCTGATGGACAAGACACAGCATAGTTTTGTCAGAAGGAAATCTTGCACCATGAATTTGATCTCATTTTATGAGGGAATCAGTAACACACTTGATAAGGGTATCGCTGTTTATATGGTATTGCTAGATCTCAAAAAAAATTTGACAAAGTCTCCCATGCATTACTTGTTGCTAAAATGTTCAAACTGGGATTGAACTATTTCATAGTCAAATGAGTCCAGAAATGGTTGGAAAATAGATTACAACAAGTATGAATAGCAGGCCACCTTTCAAATGAAACAATGGTGACCAGTGGGGTCCTGCAGGGATCCGTGCTGGGTCCGGTCTTGTTTGAAATTTTTATAAGGAACTTGGATGAAGGATTAGGGTGCAAGGTTGCTAAATTTGCTGACAACACCAAGATATGCTCTGAAGTGGACACTGAGTATAAAATAGAGCAATTTCAACATGATCTATTAAAAATAGACGTGTGGGCAAAAATGAACAAAATGGAATTTAATATGGATAAATGTGTGATTATTGACTTTGGTAAGAATAACCCAAATGCCATATATTTGCTTAATATAGACGTGATTAAAGAAGTAAGATCAGATAATGATCTAGGAATAAGAATAAATAAAAACTTCACTCACGTTGATCAGTGCAGAAAATTTACCCTTAAAGCAACAGAATTCTGAAATCCATTCAAAAAGCCTTTGTTAATAGAAGAAGTACTTGTATCCACCCACTGTATACAATGGGCAAGATATTCAAACTGCACCCAAAAAGTGCGCAGTAGCAGAAGCAAGCGCAAGTCTATTGCGCCCATGCGCAAGAGACTCGATATTCAAAAATGGAGCAGACCAAACTGCACCTACAGCCAATGACTGAATATCGCACCACCTGCACCATAGCGCAACTAGGAAGGGGAAGTTGAGCAGATCTGATGCACCATAGTGCAACAAGGGATGTTCAGCTGAGCAGTCCAGAGGCACCATAGCGCAACCAGGGACGCCCCCCAGCAGCAGAGCAATGTAACTGCACAACCAGGGAGGTAGGGGCCCACCACCCATGCCACAGATGGGCACAGGAACACACAGCAGAACAGACATCGTCCCCCCACACCCCATGCACTGCACAACTGGGGGAGGGCTGGAATAACCACTGGCCCATGGAGACAAGCAAACAACCCACAGCCGGGCCATGGTGCCCCATCACACCTACCAGCAAGCTGTGACTGGCACACAAGGAGGGCTGACCACCCCATGCCACACCATCCCCCCAATGCAGAGCACACCCTGCACCATGACCCCCAGACGCCCCCCCTGAGCAGTGACCACCACTGCAGGAAACCCCATGCATGCCACCACCCCCACTGTGACACTGCAACCCGTGCACCACAGAACCATGCAAGCCAGCCCCACCATGAGCACCCATCAGTGGGTGGCAGCACACAGCAATGCAACAATGGCAGACACAGTGCCACCACGCACAGTCCCCCCGAGGTACTGCTGAGAGACCAACCATGCATCGGCACATGAGGTACCCCACACAGGACAGGGCATGCCCTGGACACCACCACCAGTGGTACAGCACCCTGCACAGTAGTCCAATGACACACCCCGACCCACCACTGGCCACAACAGCCAGCACAGATATCCACAGTGGTGCATGGAAGCATGCACCACGCTGGATGCCAGACAGTGTATGGACAGACACCCACCCATACCCAAGGGCACAATAACACAGGGACGCAGTGGTGGGGCAACCAAGCCCCCAGTGTGGGCCCATGTAAACTGTGTACACACAACCTGCAGTCCTCCATGGTACTAGAGTGCCAGCCACCCTGTGCAGGCACTGTGGACCTGTACACCACCATTAGTCACCTGGAGCACAAGTCACAGACAGTGGGGCACATCCCCTGCAACACACACAAGGCACAGCATGGAGGTGGGACAACAACTGTGGTGCCCACAGTGCCACCCGAGGCAGACATGCACCACACCAGTGACAGGAGGCAACCCAGCAATGTGACAGGTACAGTGGCTGCCCTGCAGGGACTGCCACCACTGACACACCAGTGGACCATGCAGGTCACAGACATGTATGTGTGTCAGCTGCACAGGCCATGGATGGGCCAATGGGTGCACCATGGACACAGAGCATGCACCATGGACCACTGCACACAGTCATCCAGTGCACAGGGCACAACACACACACCACAGACACTGACTGATAGCTACCCCCACACCATAGTCACCTCCACACAGACACACACACATACCCATGACCGCACCACCCCTGACGCCATGTACACCACTGCAGCTGAGCACCTATAGCCCACTGCAAATCAGAGACCACCACAGTATTCATATCAAAATTAAATGTATTGAACAAATATAACATTCAACTATTTACAATATCACATAAAAACTATATACAAGGTTGGGGGCCACAAACAAGGTGGGGGTGGGTAGGGGCAGGAGTGGACAAATAGGATGGGAAAGGAGGGGTGAGGGTGGGTCAGGGGAGGGAATACAGGACTGATTGATCCTAAGCGGGGCGCCGTTCCCTACTATGACTCCTTCGGCCTCTGTGCCTCCTCAGGACCCCGGTGTCATCTATCCACCTGAGGATGTCCAGTGATATCCTGGCCACCAGTAGTATTTCCCTCAGTGCCTCCCTGATTTCCCATAGATGGTGGGTACCTAGGACAAGGGAGCACAGTCAATAGGTGTGAATGCACAACCCCATAGAGCTCACCCACTGAGCACGGCATATGGCCATGGGACATACCTCTGTGATGGTGTGTGACCACCACGCGGCTGATCATGTCCACATGACTGCCACCCAGGTATACAGCCATGCGAATGCTGCACACACCCACCGGCCAAGTCACTTTAGCACTGCCGCCAGCACCGTTTAGTGACAGCTATGTGATGCAAAGGCAGTGGCACAACCATGTACCTGGTGCATGCATGGACCACCATTGACGCACTCCCAGACATGCATTGCCACTGGACAGTGTTGACTGTAACAAGTCGCGGACATGGCAGTGGTGTCGATGGATGGTGGCCATGCCCCACTGCCCACCCTGTCACACAGCATGCAATAGTAATCATGGATGTATGGTACTCACCTTCATCAGGCTGGTCCAGTGGGCAGTGAGGGCCCTCGCCCCGCCTGGCTGCACTTCGCTTTTCCTGCCGCCACTCTTCACGTGCACGGTGGCATTCCTCCAGGCCTGTGAGGCAAACATGGAGAGAGGAACATCACTACAATCCCATAGCAAAGTCCCCTGGCCCCAGGTGTGTGCCTCCCACCCAGCCAGACCCACCCACCCCACACCCTGTGAACACCACCACAGCCAACCCCGGACGGTCCCTCCCCATGTGCTGGACACATACAACACTGTTACCCATATGGAAGATAAAAGTGTGCTGAAGTAACTCCTACCTGGCCATGGCACCGTGCCCCACCTGGCACATGATCGCAGGCTTGCCAGTAGCTCTGGCTCCCTCCGCTGCAGTTCCCCGTATCAGTGCCGGCACCACTCGGTGCTCCTCCTCCCCCATCCTGTAGCCTCCTTAAGGGCAGTGGCCACCTCCTGCCACACCTGGGTCCTGGACCTGTCCAGGGGTGCCTCCCCAAACAGTGGCCCATGGTGTGGCTCCACAATGGCCACAAGTTTGGCCAGTTCGATTGCAGACCACTGGGCTGCCCTCCTGCGTGCCATTCTCGGTGCTGTATTTGGCAATATGGCACTCTGCAGTGTGGCTCCCCACATGCAGATGCTGCACAGTACAGCGCTGCCATTCTCTATCGCACTGTCACTGAACAGCACGATAGAGGTGCACCCATGCCTGACGCATGGTGCCTAGGGGGCAAAGGTCGGGCACAGGGTCAAGGGTCATGGACATGCACAGCACCATTGGAACACAATGCATGTAGCGTGATTGGCTGCCTGTGTGCCAGTGCCATAGTGGCCTACCATGCAGTTGGCCCATTGCACCTATGATGGCCCAGTGCCACAGCGCCATGTAGTGACCATCGCTATAGCACCACTGGCACAATGGTGGCCATGCCCTGCATTGCCTACTGCACACAGCATGTCATCAGCATGGCAGACGCATGTCACAGAACTGCGCCATTGGCTCAGCACATTCAACACAATGTACAAAGCGCAACAGCGCGCGATATTCAGCCATCATATGCAAATCATCTAATCAGCCATTCAATGGCGCAGCACTGCAATTTGCATCTACTTAAAGTTGCGCCTCACCTCATTTGCATGGGTTGCGCTATAAAAGTGCGACATTGGGCTGCAGTGGCCATAGTCGGTTACTGCAGTCTATTGGTGAGTTGCATGCTGTTTGGGAGTGTGGACTGTGGATTTAGGGACATGCATGGGACTGCACAGTCACAGGTAACAACTGCCATTCCTACAGGCTACATAATGACCGAGCAAGTTGTTGGAGAGGAGGAACACAATGGTGGGAGGAGGAGGAGGCCTAACTTTACCAAGGCCAAAACCGAAGCCCTGTTTGAGGCCTACCTGGATCAGGAGCCACTTCTCAGTGGATGGTGGGGAACACCTCAAGCCCATGCTGCTGCATGGGAGGAGGTGGCACGTGCTGTGAAGCTGCATGGCAGCCACCAGTGCTCCATGCAGGAGTGTAAGAAAAAGATGGGCATGAACAGGAGGAGGATAAAGGAGAAGATGGCTGCCATCTGGTCAGCTCGAGCTGCAACAGGTGGGGGACAGCCGGAGGTGGTACAGCTGACCCCACAGGAGGAGAGGCTTGCTGGAAGCATGCAACACAGTGCCATTGAGGGTGTTCCAGGTGGTGGCTTCCAGACGGGTGGTGGCCCATCACTGCATGGTAAGTCATGGTCTGTCTATGGGGGGCAGGGTAGGTCACATGCAGTAACGCGACTTTGCTTTCCCTTACAGATCCTGAGCATCTGCATGGGTCATTGGTGGTGGGCCTGTCCACTGAGGACAGTCAGCTGGAGATGGAGGAGGGCCCATCCACCTCCACAGGTATACGTGGATCATTGTGACAGTGGGGCCGCCTGGCTGTCCACACTGATGTCATTGTAACAGGTGTGGAGAAAGCTCTGCCTTTGTCCCAGCGTGCCGGCATCCACGGATGCCAGAATGCTGTGACTGGGGCCGGTGCAGAGTCTGTCACCGATGATGATGATGATGATGATGACATCATGGGCAGTGACACTTGCGTGCCACGGGATGGCCACACAGCAGGGCACGTCGCACCCATGGCTGTGGGTGGTGCTGCCGTGGAGGCCTGCATGTCAGCACAGTACCAGCCTGTGCCTGTCAGCACCAGTGGGGCAGCACTGATGTCTGTTCAGGACAGTGGGACTGTTGCGGCCACTGCGGCAGCACCACTGAGCCCTGGGGAGTGGCAGCTGGAGGGACAGCATCTGCAGTCTGCAAATGGGCTTGGGGGTACAGGGTACAGTGGCAGCATCTGTGCACTGCCTGTGGACATGCCCAGACCTGGTCCTGGTGCGCAGCACCCACCCTCAGGGGGTGCTGATCATCAGGGCTGTGCACACCCTGTGGGACAGGATGCTGAGGAGGCAGGTCACCTCTTGGACGAGCACACCCGCCTACTGCAAACATCAGTCCAGCAGCAGATGTGGCTTGTGACGTCAGTGGATGTACTGCATGTGGCTCTGGAGTGGGCAGAGGAGTGTCGCAGCAGGGACACCACTCTGATCCTGGCAGGGATGGACCGGTTGCGGGAGGATGTGACCACTGCCATTGACAGGCATGCACAGGCATTCACTGCTGTCATGGCCACAATGGGCACACAGTCAGGTGCCCATGCATCATGGGCACCACGCAGTGCACTGTCAACCCCCCAGTCCCGGCATCGTGTGACTCCCACCCTGTTGACACCGGGTTCAGCTGTGGGCATCCCGAGCACTCCTGGCGCAGGCATGTTCAGTGTGTTGCAGACCCCTGCACGAGCATGGTCGCATTCATGCAGTGGAACCCTTGGGGGACCATCGGTGCCACCCCATGAGGCCATTAGTCAGCCTGTCAGTGCTGACAGGTCTTGGTGGGGCAGCCCATGCATCCATGGTGGCCGGGGCACTGTGTCGCGTGACTGACCTGTCTCCCAGTGCAGCTACTGTCTGGTGCTGCCCTGTGTGCATTGTGTGTTTCAGTGGGCAGTGCATGGGTGGGTACCCTGCCCTGCACGCGGCCACACAGTCCACCTACACACCCTCCCGGCTGCTCTCCGCAGTTGCGTGTGCATGATGATGCCTGCATTGTGCTGTACACCAATGTGCAATAGTGCTCAGCATCTGACACATGCACATGGACAGGCAGTGGGCATGGTGGCCTGTGGACATGTGTGTTGCTAGGGTTGGCGTTCTGGGTCGGTGTGCCTCCTGCCCTCTGTGCATATTTGGTGCATTTTGTGTGTGTGTGTGTGTGTCCATCCACGTGGCATGTTAATCCTCACCCATCCCTGGTTGTGTGTGTGCTTCTGTGACCTGCCACTTCCCTTGACAGCATGCACCCCTGGTGTGTGTCCATGCGTGTTTGTGGGTTGTGCCTTAGCCACTGGTGGTTGCACATGGCCTCATGACTTACCTGGGTTGGCTGAAGTGCTCCTCCGTTATGGTGTCCTGGTGCAGCTGTGCCAGCTGGATCAGTCGGGGGTCCCATCGGCCAAGGGGGGGCTGCCCATCACCATCGTCACCGGCTTCCTCATCCCCATTGCTGTCCCTCTCTTTGACCTGTATGGCTATCCCACATTCATTGGCCATGTTGTGCAGGATGCAACAAGCCAGGAATAGCCCACAGGCCTTTGAGGGGCTGTACCGTAGGGCACCGCCGGAGATGTCCAGGCAACAGAAACATGCCTTCAGCATCCCGAACACCAGCTCGATGACATTACATGTGGTGGCATGTGCCTCATTGTAGCATTGCTGCGATGGGGTCGCAGGCCGCCGGTAGGGTGTGAGCAGCCAGGGATGAAGTGGGTATCCACTGTCACCTGTGTGTAGAGGGAGGAGGTTAGTTTGGTGATCAGCATCACCCGGCCCCGGGCCATGTAGGCCACTACCCATGTCACCTCTGGCTATGCCCCCCCAGGCCCTATGATTGTCCGTGTGGTTTGCATACTCACCCACTAGGTGTCCAGTGGGAATGTCCCCACTCTTGAATCTGTGGCACAGTGCTGACTGGTGCCAGATGAAGGCATCATGCTCCCCAGGGTGCGTGGCACAGACAATGATGTCGCCCCCTAGCACAACTACCTGGCAGTTGATGCTGGCATAGCCCCTGCGATTGATGTATGCGCCCCCATCAGGGCCAGGTGGTGTGTGTATGGCCACATGGGTGCAGTCTATTGCCCCTAGCATGCCAGGCATATGTGCTACCCTGTGGAACTCCTGTATGTTTACTGTGCACTCCGCCAATGTGCTGGGGAAATGGATGTACTCCGCAGCATGTGGCAGCAGTGCGCTGAGGAATTGGGTGAGGTGGCGTGACATGGCCGACTGGGTTATGCCTGTGGTGTCCCCAGTTGGTCTCTGGAAGGTATCCATGGTGAGCAAACACATGCAGGCTGTTACTTTAGTCTCCACTGACAGGGCATGGCTCCATCGTGTGGGTGCCTGCATCACATCATTGCACAACTTACAGAGTCACCTCAGAATTGCCCTATTCAGGTGGTACCAGCCCACAATCTCAGTATCAGTGTACATCTCGAAGCTAGTGCAGGCTCGGTACTGCCTGTTGGGGGCATACAACCGATGGGCCCTTCCATGGCCATGCCCCCCTGCCACCCGCCTTTTCATCCCCCTCATAACGGCCTCCATCTGGAAGGTGGCACTGACCATGTCCCTGGCTTGTGTTCACCCCCTCGGCAGCTGTTACTGTATTCCTCCTGCTGTCCTTCCTGCTACTTTCCCTGCACCAGGAACACCTGCCTGTGGTGGCCTCTGTGCTGTGTGGCACTTCCCCTTTCCACACTGGCTGTGGCTCCCCACACCTTCCCTGTGCCTGTGTGTTAAGGTTGCCCTTTCCCTGGCCTGCCCTATGTGTCCCTCCTGCCCTGCCTGTCTGCCTAGAGTTCTACCTCATGTGGCTCCCCTGTAGCGTTCTTGCACCTCTCCCTTGCTCCTTTTTATTTTGGCTCATTTCCACTATGGCGCGACTTCCACTTGCTCCCCTATTGCACATGGCACAAGTCATTGAATATCGCACTGTGCCATTTATGCATGGTTCCTCCCCCTTTGGTTGCACATGCCTTTATTGTCATTGTGCTGTTGCTCAGCATGATTTCGGGGGTGCAACTGCCTCCTGCTGAATATCGCAGAATTGCGCAATTTTGGACTTGTGCAGGCGCAACCCTATTGCGCATGGCTCAACTCTTTTGAATATCTGGGCCAATGTATGTAAGACCACATCTGGACTATGCAGACTCTTTTTGCTCACCTTATTTAATGAAGGACATTAAACAAATTGAATCGGTACAAAGAAAAGCCACCAAATTGGTAACAGCATGTAGCTCCCTTCCCTATCCACAAAGACTGACGACATTAAATCTGTATGATTTGGAGACCCAAAGAATAAGGGGTGATATCCTTATGTTGTTTAACATTTTGAAGGACCCCATTCTACAGAAAGATTGTAACACTGAGTGGGTGGGAAAACCGGGGGGGGGGCGCTAAGGTGTCACAACAAGCAGCTCAAGTTTCCAAATATATGAAAGCATAGAAGAGACACATTTTTTCCTGTAAGAGTTACTAAAATATGGAATGCACTCCCTGCCTACCTAGTAAATATAGACTTCTTTGAGTCTTTTACAAACAACTTGGACAAGTACATATCTAACCAAGGGACATAATCATTCACCCCGCAGGTGTGGGGAAGATGGGCTTCTGTCTTCTTCCACTTTTTTTAACCAAGTAATACTGAATAATATATAAGTCTTGTAAACTTTTAGTATATCCTGATTACTCATTTGCAACACAACAATAATACAGGCTATTTCTGGCTTATCGGCAACAAATACTTGAAATGGGAGCAGATTTTCAACTGTTGGCCCCTGCAAAATTAAAACTTAATTACAAGGGGACACAGAAGATCTTCTTGGATGTTAATCAGGTCCCTGAATTTATTAGAAACCAGAATGAAGACACCCAGAGGGACAGAGAAACTAGTTCACCAACAACGTCTGAAGAGGAAATGATGAATCTCTGAATATTGACTCTTGAGTGGAAAAATGATGAAATAAAATCAGTTAAAATATTGTTTAAATAGTTATTAGAATTAATTTTGTTGAATGTGGTATTATTTGGGGGGCTTATACGGGTTAAGTAAATGTGAAGACTGCACTGAAAATTATATAAATTAGGCAACACATTTTAATTTTGTTAAATAGGTGTTCAATAGGTTACTTTTTCTATAGTTGTTACAATATATCTGAAAACAGAATAGCAATATTCTTAAGATAGCAGTACTAACCTGGAACATAAAGATATTAAGATCAATTTGATTTCTCTCTTTCCCCCTTATGATATGGTTTGGATGGTATCATGTCACAACAGCAATGAGAATACAGCGAAGACCATCACAGCAACACGGCAGTTCACTGTGGTGGTCTGATGGGTTGCTGACACTGTTGCCTCTGGGGTGTTCACCTCCCTCCCTGAACCAGCTCCAACTTAGAGTTGGTTATTTAAAGTCTGGGAGTGTGTGAGACAAAGCCCCTCACAGAAAACACCAGTTCCCTCAGTGACAGCACACCAATTGGCAGTGTTGGCCGTTGCTGTGCTGACAGTCGGCAAATTATGGGTTGCTGCAGCATGGTGGAACCCGTCTAGACATGCCTTGTACATTAGAAGCAAAAAATATCAAGGGGGATGTTTTAGTTTTTTTGTTCTTTATATGGAATATGTTTCTTAATGTATGAATTTAAAATGTGGAAAGTAATTAAAATACAGTATATAAAAAACGGAATGTGCCACTAAAAATGTACTAAATCCATGTTTGAAGCTAAAGATTTCAAGCATGACATTTGTAGATAAGGGTTGGCAGCTTGGCTGTTAGTATTTGCAGTACTTATGTTCAATGTGACCAACTGCTAGATGAGTTTGACAGCTATATTTGCTAAAAACATAAGCAGAAGGACATCCTTCGACTTTAGGCATTCATTCTTCTGTTTTCAAGTACTTAGGAAGGTTCATTGCCAGCTTAATGGAATGGGGTGTCAGGGAATATGGCCATAGCAGGATATTCTCTGCACAGGAGAGACAAGTAGGGGAGGAAGGTTGTACTATATCAGAGGGAGGGAATCAAGGTTATGGAAATACAGAGGCACTCAGAGGACAAGGAAGGGCCTTAGGGAAGACCTGGAAACAGGAGCTGGAGCCTCTGTCCATAAAGGGGATGTATATAGACATCCAGCACAGGGAAAGGAATTGGATAAGGCACTTGGGGAAGACATTATAAGGATGGCAAATAAGGAGGTGCTGTTAGTTGGGGACTTCAATCTGTCATATTTGGACTGGAACCTTCCAGCTGCAGCTCTGGAAGGGAGTAGGGCCCTCCTTGCCTCCCTCCAAGGGACTTTTCTCAGGCAGCAGGTCAATGAACCAACTCGGTACAGGGCAGTTCTGGGCCTGGTGCTTACAAGCAGGAGAGCATTGCAGACATCACAGTGGGCAGTACCCTAGGTACCAGTGATCATTGTACAATGTGGTTTAACATTATGACAGGAGCTAGGCAAACCACATAAGGGTCTTGGACTTTAGGATGATGGATTTTAAAGAAATGGGAGACTGCCTCAGAAGCTGCCTTGTGGGGAGATTGCCAAGAAGGGGAAGAGGAACAATGGGGAAGATGCAGGAGGGCATAATTAAGGCAAACAACATATGCATAAAGGAAGTGAGTAAAAGCAAAAAGAGAAAGAAACCATTACAGTACTCTAGGGACGTGGCCACAGTGGTGAAGGAAACAAAGGTGGCATTTGGGAGGTATAAAGAATCATGTAGCAAGGAAGACAATAAGGTATACCAGGTAACACTGAAGGAAGCAGATAAGTCAGTGAGGAGGCAAAGGTACAGACAGAAGAAAGGATAGCCAAAGAGGGTGCAAATGGACACACAGCTTTCTTCAAGTACATAAGTGAGAATACAAAAGCAAGGGGAGGGATAATGAGTATCAGCAGGACAGCAGAGGGAGACTGTGCTGAAGGGGATCATGAAGAAACATACATCATAATCAAGTACTTCTGGTCAGTCTTCACAGTGAAAGGAGGGAGAAGGGACAGACCACCAGGAAGTAGTAGGAACAAGAGAAGCAGGGATGAGGACTCAAGTTCATTTTCAGAGGAAAGAGTTCTAAACAGGCTTGTAGCTCTGAAAGTAGGCAATGCGATGGGACCAGATGGGATATATCCAAGGATTCTAAAAGAAGTTGAGGAGGTATTGTTTTGGAGGACTTGGGGAGACTGGACATGGTCTCGCTACATGAGAGTTGTAACAGGAAACAGGCTAGCAACTATAGGCCAGTTAGCCTCACATCGGTGGAGGAGAAATTAATGGAAACACTGTTAAAGGAAAGGTTGGTAGAGTACCTTGAAACAAATGGACTGCAAGACCAAAGGCAGCATGAATTCATGGAGGGAAATCATGCCAGATGAACCTGATTGATTTCTCTGAGTGGTTGAATAGGGAAGTAGTTCATTGGAGGGCAGTGGATATAACTTATCTTGACTTTAGCAAGGCCTTAACATTGTGCTGCACAGATGAAACTGAGCAGCCTGGTGTATGATTGAATGTGGTGAATTGGGTTAGAAACTGGCTAATATATTGGTTACAGAGGGTGGTGGTTAAGGGCACTCACTCTAAGGATGGAAGATTGACCAGTGGGGTGCCAGATGGCTTAGTTCTATGACTGGGCCTCTTCAATGTCTTCATAAGAGACATCAGAGATGAACTGGAAGGGAAGTTATGCCTTTTTGCAGATTATACCAAAAACTGCAATGGCATAGACAATAAGGAGGGGTGGAGAGATTGCCTAAGGATCTTGGGAAACCTGAGGAATTGTCCAAAACATGCCATTTGAGGGTCAACATCAAAAAGTACAAAATGATGCACCTATGCACTGAAACCCAGGAACTGAGTATAGGATGGGGGGATCTATTGTAAGTCACTAAGCAGGAACAATATCTTGGGGTTATCATATCTAATGACCTCAATGTGGCAGGGTAGTGTGACAAAACACTGGGCAAGGCCAGTGCAATGCAGGGATACACTCAGAGAGGTTTCTCCAGCAGGAGAAGGGAGATGGGGTTGCCACTGTAACTTGCACTGGTGAGACCCCACCTGTAGTATTGTGTCCAGTTCTGGAGGCAGCACCTCCCCAACCCAAAACACAGCCAGCGATCAGAACAGCCAACCTCACACCTCTGCAGCCAGCCGTGAAAGTGAACTATCAGTGAGCACATACTGTATAGTGTACATACTCATGAGAATGATATGAGCCCGTACACTGTACAGTAGGTGCTCACTGACAGTTCAATCCAGCGGCCAGCGGTGAGAGATGGGCTACATTTTGAGTTATGGAGGGATCAGTGTGGGGGGGCACAAAACTCCCAGGAGGGGATTTTGTATATATTATTTAATTCTCTGCATCAGTGGGGATCAGGGTGGTGGGAGGCACAAGACCACAAGGAGGGGAATTTTTAAATATTATTTAATTTGTGGCAACAGTGAGGATCAGGGTAGAAGGGCCACTAGACCACAAGGAAATATAGTAGTTTCATTTATAATGAAGTCAAGGATCAGGGCTTGGGGGGGGACACTCCCCATTGTCACCCCATGCACTGTGCCAAACTTTTCCAGAGGGATATTACTAATTACCCTTAGACCAGCCCTGACTGGTCTAAGGGTACTTAAAATTTCTCCCTCTGGGTGAGTTTTGAGAATCAGACATTCAGGGATGAGGCAGGCTGCATCTGCCATATGTCCCCTTGCCCCATGCCAGAGCCCATTTTGGGGCACATGGGTGGCACAAGCCCAGTTTGGGGCAGGCAGCCTGTGGTTGTCACAGGCTGCCTTTGTGAATAGCTCCCAGTGCATGTTTGGGGGCAAGATAAACTTTGTGCCATTCTTTGTGGTGCAAGTCCCTTGTGCCCTGCTGGGAGCTTTGAGAATCAGGTCCAGTGAGAGGGGACATGATATATATCTACAAGTACCTTATGGAGTTGACAGGGTAGAGGAAGGGAGTCTCTTTCAAAGGAGGAAGAGCACCAGGACCAGAGGCCATATGATGAAGCTGGGGGGGGGAGTTAAGGAGGGATGTGAGGAAGTACTATTTCACACTGAAAGAATGATAGACACCTGGAATGGACTGCCAATGGATGTAGTGGAGGTGAAAACAGCAGGAGGCTTCAGGCATGCATGGAATAGACATAAGGGAATATTGGTGAAATGGCAGGGAAAAGTGAAAGTTGCCAAGACTAGTTAGGGTCCATGAAAGTTGACTATGCTGGGACCACATGGGAAGACTGGGTGGGCCAAGAGGTCCATTTCTGCAAACACATTTTTTCTTTCTTTCTTGTCTTTGTTTGTTTTTTATTTGATTTTTTGGTAACCAGGTAAGGCCCACTAGGCACAAGTCCCTGTTTCCAGGGGTGACATGGGAGCACCGGGGAGGTTAAGTGGCTTGCTTAGAGTTGCACAGTATGCAAGTGGAGATGGTGGGAATCACAGCCATGTCTGCTGGATGTGCCAAGTGCATTTGCAGCTCAATACTCTAACCTGTAGGCTATACTACAAAAAGATATAACACATGCAACTAATGGAGATGGTCCTATATCTACTGTACTCCAATGCTAAACTAGAACATACTTCACATGGTCAGGAAAGTCAAAGCAAAATTGAGCTAACCTTTATATATATAATGACATTGACTTAACTGGCATCAGAATTAATTCAGATAGAGAAGGTTTTGAGGCACAGCATTCCAAGGATGTCCTGGTGTTTGTGAAGAACTCCCAGAGCTAACTGCTGTTTACAATATTTTTCAAGTTTAAAATAACTTTCTTTCACGTCAATTTGGGTGATTGTGAAAGAGAACACTGTGGTCTCCAGGAAGGTATAAACTTTGTGAGGTAGAAATTGGTAGTTATGGGACAGCTGGGAGTCAGGGGTCACCACATTTGAATAGTGATTTGTCAACTGTGATGTGGTTAATTTTATTACTATATTTTTAACCATTTCTGTATGTGACTTTTGTGGTGTCTGATATTGAGGACCTAGGTGTCATTTGTGGGCATTCTGTCTGTTTTGGTAAGTGCTTTTTCTCTGTTGAACAACTGAGTCCATCTAGTATGCCTACTTCATTATAGTACATCACATCTTTTTGAGCGGTTTCTTTTTTATAATTCAAAGTTTATACATTTTTCCAATTAAGACAACATATTTACATACACAAATGAAGTAAACAACATCAAAGAAAACAAAACACATTTTTGATGAAATTTGAAGCAAATTGCTAAAACAAAACCAATATGTAACAATATACCAACAATCCTTATTGACCATTATATATACAAGCTATATTAATATATTAAAACAGAAAAATTCATCAAAAAGCTAAGTAATAATAGAGAATTATTTATCTGCCATCAAATTCTATGTTTCCATAGCAATTCTAGTGGGGGGGGTAGGAGGAAGTAAGCTGTTGGTAACTAGAATCTGCAGCTTATCCATCAGGTAGGAAAATGGGCAGACTAGGTGGGCCAAGCAGTCCTTATCTGCCATCAAATTCTACGTTTCTATGTTTCTATGTATCTAATTAAAACGTATATTATTATGAATTATAGCATGTAGATATTCAATTATCTTTGTTATCCAAAAAAGGCTCCCATAAAGCTAGGAATGTGTCTAGTCTATGAATGTTCAAATAAGAAATTCTTTCATAACTGGCTCCTGTAGCCATTCCTTCACTATCGGTATCACTGAGCTTAACCAATGTCTCAAGATAATATTCTTTAGCTGTGATGTAGCATGTAGCCATAGTTTCTAGTTGCCATTCAGAAGTGTGAGTTCTGAACTAATCCCAAGAACTGCAAATTTGGCTATGCAATTTATTATTTTCTCCTACCTTTTGGAGTTGTTTTGTTGCTGTGGTGCAGTGCTGTGGACTTGTTTATACTTGGAGGAGCTTTCTGGGCTGCTGATTTCCACTAGTTTAAAAATATACATTTTTTTTTCTATTTTTAAAATGCTACATCAGCTTTGTATTTTTGTCAGCTATTTGTTATTGCTTAGTGGCAGATGTTCTGGCATTGTGTTCTGGTTCTGTGATAGAATTAGAAGTAGCAGAATACTGAATTTATAGATTTCACTAAATACACTGATGTCTAGAATACCAGGAATACACTTTTAGAACAGCAGTGTTTTGTAAGTCTTAAACAGTAAATGTTGATTTGAATAATAAGATATGAGACAAGTGAAATTGATTTTTTTATATATTTAAGTAATGTTAAGGGAGTAAGGGAGGTGTAGGACGTAGTCCATATATTTTGTTTCTAACGGCAAGGAATTAAATCCACCAGTTGTTATTCTCTAAGTTCTTATGATTGTTTTTTCTCATATCAGTATCTGTGGTATAGTCTGATTACCTGACAATATCAGGGTTGTAGTTGAGATACTTGAATCATACACTGTTGCCATGTCTTATATAGTAAGCCTGTAACAGCTAGTTGGTAGTACATTCACCCCATCTGGTTGGGGAGCACATGTAGGATAGTGTGTTGTAGCCCAGCAACAACAACTCTATTCTTACACCGAGTGGTTACTATGACATCAAGGACCTCGAGAGTGAAGCTCAAGAGGTCCCTTTGACATCATGGTAACTACTGAGTGTAAGAATAATGTGGTTGTGTTATGGGGACTACTATACACTTTTCTACATAGTGTAAAGTGAAACCAGCAAAAAATTGCTTACTTTTTTGTTCTCCACAAAACTATCCTTGCTTTCAGCAGCCTGAGCTTCACCACCAGCTGCCCACCAGACAGCTCACTCACGCAACCATTCAACTGTTGCTAGCCCTATTAACAGCACCAATGGGGATGCTTGAATTGCGACATCCATACTAATGCAGAATGAAAAGGCACTCTGCTTTAGTATGGACACCACATCACTACTGCAGTAGAACAACTTTTTAAAGTCTATGGGTTTCCATACACAATACCGTTTCACCATACATTATAATCTAAACTAAGTGATATTAAGTAAGATTCTCTCTTACCAATACAGTTCCTTATAGGATGTGATTCAGGAGTGACAAGTTCAGTTGTGGGGACTGTGAGGCACTCTTCTCAAGGGATGTGCTCTGAAGGAGGGGGTACTACCCCTTCCTCAGGACCATAGCAGAGCTCCATGCTCAGCTAGTAGCAGTAAGGACAGAGATATCTCATCTGTGCACTCTGCTCAACAGGAGCTCACCCCCTACACATCCACACCCCCCAGAGACTCACTGGTCCAGAAGGGTGGAGGATGGCAGAGTACAATGGGGGACAGCCAAACAGAGGTTGTCTGGCCCACTATCATCCAGATGGAGAATTGCTTTGCACCCTTGGTGGAGGTTCAGGCTCCTGACTCCAGTGGAGAGACTCAGGGTCAGTTGAGAGGAAAGGGCAGGACATCACATTGCCACCCAAGGGGAGCAAGGCTAACAGAAAGGTTCTAGTGATTGGGAACTCATTGATCAGGGGGATAGATAGGGTGATAGTGAAGGGCTTGAATGGGAGGGAGCCACCAGTGATTTTTTTTAACATATACGATGGCTGATTGACAGGTACATTATGGTTATTCAGGCAGAAGGTGACAGAACCTACACTGGTGTCCTCATCACATTATAGCCGAGGTAGAGATGTAACTGTAACTCCCCACTGGCCACTTGTTTAAGTAGTACGCACACCTCCCATATTTTTCTGTCTAGGGGAAAGAGGGGTTGGGGGTACAAAACATAGCATTACAGACAACTGACCATTACTAAACCCAAGTCCTGAGGAGAGAACTTTTGCTAGGGGCTATGCTAAGTCTGAACTTCTGGAGGGGTACCCAGTAATTCCACACAGGAAGCAGTAACAAGAATGTCTATACCAGGTTAGGATTCTAGAGTGTGGCTTTATTCCAAAGAATGGTACACAAAAGCAAAGGTGGACCCCCACGGGTTTACACTTTGTGGCACAAGGCAATGCAGAATGACAACATCTGTAACAAACAGAAACTCTAAACTTTTCATATTGTATAGGACCTTGAACCCTTTTCAGTGGCAAAGCCTCAGCTGAAACACACATCTCTTCTAGTGGCACTGGCCACAACGGAGCACACAAATGCTTCTAGTGGCACTGGTCACAACTTAGAACATTTCCCATATTGCATAGGATTTAAACATTTGGCAGTGTGGCAACTGGCCATGAAGGAGCACACTGGTGCTCAAAAATGTGCATAACCCTCACCAGGGGGTACACTTTCTCTTCAGGCATTGGCCACCATGTCCTGAATAAGTAAGTGCCCTTACGGAACCTATAGTGCTGAACTGGTCACTCCAGATGGGGGAATTGTGCACCTCTTGTTTCCACATCCATACCCAGCCATTCTTTCAGAGTTACACCTTAGCATTTAGCAAACAGTTGAACTATGCATCTTGGAATGACTTTCACATTCAGCATTAGAAACACGCTACTTCTGAGTATAACTTAAAAGTTCTATACAATGTGCTAAGTCTCACCTACTCACAAACAAAACCACTCTGCTGATTTTGGATCAATTGTTCAAACTGTGCAGGTTCATCCTGTCTTGTGGATTGTCTGCCTTTCATTTCTTGCTATATATTTTAAACGGCCAATTCCCTCAATCAGGCTTTCACTGTTGTATAACTGTGCAGAAGGAAAATCCCCTGATTATCTCCTAGCCTAGCTCACAAATTCAAGCAGCAGCAGTATTTACAGAGGTTTTTAAGTTATACAATAACATAGCTCCTTTCAGAAATACTCACCTAAGAAACAAGGTCTAACCTTGGGCTACTAAACTGACAGCTTCTAAGTTCAAAATGATTATCAAGGAAAACATTAAAAACACAGAAAGGGAATGACTAATACATTTAAGAAAATGAGAAATACATATAAAACTCAGATAAAACAAAATCTTGATTTTACAAAACCAACATCGAGTCCAAAACTGATCAAAATCTTATTGATAGGTTTTAAAAATTATTGAAAATCATTCAACAACTAATCCTTAAATTAAACCAATACAGGAAAATAATATTTATGATATTGCCAAGGCAGTGACAAATATATTAAATAATTATTTTGTAACACTTTCAGATATTAAAACTCCTAATTATATTAGATAAGCAGCAGGCACTAGGGTAGGACCTTTGAGCACAGACTTAAAAAAAGACAGTAAACATTCCAAAACTGAGGTATAGATAAGTGAGGATTAAGCCATGAGAAAGGATGGGTCTACTGTGGATTTAATCCATGGTTGGGGGGGGGTTGTAGCATGGGCCAAAGACCAAGTGCCTCCAATGACCCAGTCATGGATTAATTCCACAGTAGACCCAACCTCCTCTTGTAACATGGCAATGATTGTATGACTAATATACTCTGAATGAATGAGAACAGACAGACTGATTTAATTTTGGAATGCTTTATGCTGAGCTGTTAAACATGATGTACACACAGTACAAAACAATTGGAACACACCTATTGGAAATATTATGGCTGCTATTTAACTTTTGCAAAAATAGCTTTCATTACAAGTTTTAAGCTTTCTAACATCAAAGCATATTTTAAAACTTTTCAAAACCTTGCAGTTAACTTTCTACACTAGGTTCTTTGATTTTCATCTGTGTGTATTACAAAATATGGGCTGCACTGCATGATGGGACCATGCTTTTACAGAAGTGAGCCCCCCAAAACTGAATGCACTCCCCCTGTGGTGTGGCTTTTGCTGCAGATGCTGCCCACCTCACCCTCAACCTCAACAGCCACCAGAACACTTGAAGAAATGAGCTACCCTGACACAGGTGTGCTCCCCCTGCAGTGCGGCTTTTGCTGTGGACGTCACCCGCCTCACCCTCAAAAGCCACCAGAACACTTGAAGAAGTGAGTCTCATGACCTGGGTGTACTCCCCCGACAGTGTGGCTTTTGCTGTGGACACCACCCACCTTGCCCTCAACAGCCACCATAACAATTGAAAAAGCAAGCCCCCCCTTAACCAGATGTGCTCCCACCATGGTGTAGCTTTTGCTGTGAACACTGCTCACCTCACTCTCAACAGCCACCAGAACACTTGAAGAAGCGAGCCACCCTGACCTGGGAGTGCTCCCCGTGAGGTGCACCTTTTGCTGCAGAAGCCACCCGCTTCTCCCTCAACAGCTGCCAGAACACTTGAAGAAGCAAGCCCCCTGAACCAGGTGTGCTCCACCAGTGGTGTGGCTTTTGCTGCAGATGCCACCCACCTCATCATCTATGGCCACCAGAATACTTGAAGAAGTGAGGCCCCCCAGACATGGGTGCACTCTGCCACAGTGCACCTTTTGCTGTGGATGCTGCCCGCCTCGCCCTCAACAGCCACCAGAACACTTGAAGAGAGACCCCCTGTCCTGGGTGCTTCCCTCCGCTGTGTGGCTTTTGCTGTGGATGCCGGCCACCTTGCCCTCAATGGCCACCAGAACATTTAAAGGTACAGCCCTGCTAGGAGTTCCAGGATAAATGCATTTCTTGGTGCCCAACTCCTGCTTACCAGTGATTTGCCATCTTGTGATGTACTCCCTCTGACTGGCTCTTAGAGTGATTAGACGAGCCAAACGGATCAGCTTTTTTTGCTTCTTTGCTTCTCTGCTAAATTTTCTCCTGCCCACCCTCCCCACCCTGTCACTCATTAAATCCACTTGCTGCACCTCTGACTCTGCCCTACAGTGTAGCTCATCCAATCGGATCCCCTACAGTTCCATTCCCTTGGTTTCTACCTCATTGTTTCTCTCCTTATACCACCACAGACTGTGGATACCTGCCTTTACAATGTTGCTAAGTTCTTCTGTCTTTTCTTAGCAGTTCGACTCTCACTTCCCTACTGCTCCTCCTTCTATCCACTATGTCTTATCTGTACTTTCCTTCCCACTCCACCTTGTCTTTTCTGCCCAATATGAGATTTAATTAATTTTTGTTCACTCTACGCAGAGCATAGTAGGGAATTTTTCCTTTCACCCCACTTCTCCATCTGCATGTTATACACCTTTGCCACTAGAGGGCACCATTAACTAACTGATCAACACTCACGTTGCTGGGCTTAAATTTAAGGACAGCAATGCTCACACTGCTGGGCTCAATATAAACAAAAAAGAGAAAAAAACTAAACCACCCCACCAAAGTCCTTGATCTCCTTCCCAGCTAAACAGAGCCCACTCATCCAATATTCACTGGCAGGTCGACTATACCCATCTGCCCACTCTCTGGCCCCTTCATAAAAGACCACTGCAAACAAGCAACATGTTCCTAAAAATCCAGTCTAAACAAGTAAAAATGTCCCTCTACCTGACCAAAGGCTAACTCATACTATGCTCCTTTATGGTCTGCCTCCAACATGATAACTCTAATATGGTCAGGGCATCTATACTACCCCTCACCTATAGATTCTCTCTGTCCCTATATAACCTGCCTCAAACCTCAAATGAGTCCACCCCTCTCCTTGGATTTATTGCCTTTACCCAGCATAACAAAACAATTATGCTTGTCCCCCAGACAAAATATTTACATAAATCACCATTTCTACAAACTCCATCTATACAGTCTTAATTATGCTTACTCCTGCTATCAGGGGACATTGAATTTAACCCTGGACCCAGAAAGAGGGTCAAGCCTAACCTCCTAACCTCATGTCCTACCTGGTCAGACACAAAAGGACTCAAGATAGCCCATAGGAACATACAAAGTGTCAGACATAAAATGGCAGAACTAGAAGCATGGGCCCTACATTATAAGCCAGATGTCCTATGTTTAACTGAGTCCTGATTAAAGCCCTCCATCCTATCCCATGAAATCACTTATCCTGGCTTCTCCTCCTATCATCGGGACCAGCCTAACAGGTGGGGAGGGGGGTACTGATCTATAATAGGGTAGGGCTAGATGTCTGTGAGCTAATGGGTTTGAATATTAACCTGGACATAGGAGATGTCAAATATTTTCTCAATGGCTTAATGCAACACTGCAAAAAAACAGTCACGGTCCTTCATGTGACAGTAAATGACATGAGTAGAAGAAAACTCATTGATATCCAAAGAGATTTTGAGGAAGTGGTCAATACGCTCAAGCCAAAGGGCTGTGAAGTCCTTATATGAGAAATACTCCCAGTCCCAAGGGTAGGTATTGCAAAAACAAGGGAAATCTGGAGCTAAATTGGTGGCTGAGAAGATGGTGTCACAGAGAAGAGATGACATTTATCAACCACTGGGAGATTTTTAATAACGCTTGACTCCATGGAAATGATGGACTGCATATAAATAAGCAGGGGATTTGAATCTCAGCACAGGAAATCAAGCAGGCACTGCACACCCATTTAAACTAAACCATGGGGGGCCTGGAGGAGGTAATAGGAAATGTGAGGGCAGCAGCAGAGCTGAGGCAAATTCCACTTTGAAATGCTTAACTTTTAATGCTAGGAGCATTGTACATAAATTTGACAAATTGGTATACACATTGCACACAGATAACATATAGATCTATGCTATAACTGAAACCTGGTGGGATAAGGAGGCATATACCTGGATATCAGCTGTATTGCACAGATAGGCCAAACAGGAGAGTGGGAGCGGTGGCTATATATGTGGCAGATAATATTACATCTGAAAAAATAGAAATAAATTCACTAGTAGGTATCTAACAGATATGGATCAAGGTAAACTCAGAAGGAAACACCAAAATCACCATTGGGGTGATCTATAGGCCACCTTCAATTCCCCAAATAACTGACACAGCATTATTCGGACAAATAGAATCTATGGTAAACCCAGAAAACATCATATTGCTTGGGGATTTTAACTTACATGGCATTCACTGGGAAAACTACAATGCAAAATCCTCAGTGGAGGCAAGATACATAGATGCATTTAGCATCACAAGTTTAGAACAATATGTGCAAAAAGTGACTAGAGGGGTCAGTCTATTAGATCTTGTACTAATATGGGTGATAGAATACAGCAGTGCCGAGTCACCACCCCACTCGGCTATAGTGATCATGCCAGGGTGGAATTTAGTATAGTGGGGCAACAGACTGGAGTGTCAGGCAGCACAATGATTAGGAAATATGACAATGTGGACTACAATAAACTGAGGGATGATTTTACAAGTGGAACTGGATGGCTGACTTTCAGCTAAAATCTGTGCAGAGTATGTGGGAAGCTTTGAAAGGTAATATAAACCGTGTGGTAAATAAATACAGACTGACCAAGAAAAAGTATAGTAGGTCAGGAAATATCCCAGCATGGATGATGGGCAAGGTGAAGAGGATGATTAAGAACAAAAATATGCAGAGGCAAGAAGTGGGCATGAAGAAAACTGGGA
The DNA here is from genome assembly GCA_016271365.2 of Neoceratodus forsteri. Classification (NCBI taxonomy): domain Eukaryota; kingdom Metazoa; phylum Chordata; order Ceratodontiformes; family Ceratodontidae; genus Neoceratodus; species Neoceratodus forsteri. The sequence goes on along the minus strand of JADMNL010000034.1, from coordinate 10,741,652 downwards.
AAGTACAAAATAATGCTAAAAAAATGCCAAGAAAGTCATAAAAGCTGCAAGGGTGAGATATGAGTTAAGACTGGCAGGAATGGCCAAAGACAACTACAAAGCATTCTATAGTTACATTAGTAACAAAAAAGGGGGAACACAAACTATAGGTCCATTTAAAGATCCAGGAGGGCACCTAGTACAAGATGGCAGAAAGATATAATAGCTACTTCTCATCAGTCTATAACACCAAAATCCTGGGGAATAAACCACATCTTGACAAAGATCAAAATGCACCCAAGTTAGAGGTTGAGAGTGTCAAAAAAAGACTACTTGAGCTAGATCCAAGCAGGCCTTTTGGACTGGACAGGATTCATCCAAGAGTAGTCATTGAATTGGCTGAGTTACTGGCTGAACCACTAACATTGTTTTTTTTCAAATCAAAGTTTATTGCTTTTAGGATAAAGAGAACAGGTCCAGTAATAACAATATGTATGGTACATTGAATCAAAGACACAAGTCCATATACACTGGAACTGCCCCCCCACCTGACCCTAAACCCCTTCCCCTAACATAACCCTCCCTCCAAATTCAGCACAGTCTGTATCTATCAGTATAATCATCAGACTCTAACCCTAACTTTAAAACACTATATGTTAGATGGTGAACAGCGTGTGAAGATGCTCCCATATCCTTTTATATCTGTCCATTCTATTGTTAAGACTTGCCACCATTTTTTCCATTCTAAGATTAGCAAGTAACTCTTTTAACCATTCGGAATAAGAGATATCAGCACTATCTTTCTAATGACGGAGAATAACCTTTTTAACAGATAGGGATATCAGGGCTATATGATATCGCCTGATAGTTACTGGAATTGTGGCATACTCACCTAAAAGGCAAACCTCAGGGTTAAAAACATCCAACAGCCCTAACAAGGGGTCCGTCTTCTGCTGGATGTTTTTCCAAAGAGTAGAGGCCTTGGGACAAGTCCAAAATATATGATACATAGAGCCCTCTGCCTGCTAGCAATGAGATCAGGTGGGCAAACCAATAAGCCCATATTTATATAATTTTTGGGGGTATAATATATATTGTGTAATATGTGGAATTGAGTAACCCATAGTCTATCCTGAGTAATATATTTATGACAGTTGTGCCATAAAATTGTCCATTCTATTTCCAGATGAGGAAAAAATGAACCCCAGTACATCTCCAGTGCAAAACAGGTCGGGTATGCACAGTTATATAAAACCTTATAAATATTAAATACCGAATAGGCGAAATTGGACGTAGGGGCCATTTCTTCCAGGAAAGTTTTAATTCCCTTTAGGGGAGGCGTCGCACCAAATACTTTCACTATTAGATGCCTTAACTGAAAAACTTTAAATGTAAGTTTAGTAGAAATATTGAGAATATTTAAAATGTCAACAGTTGAAGACCATAAATTATCCGAAGTGACTAAATGGGAGAGCCGTGTGTCTTCCAATTGTGGAAGCCATTTAAGTGTGATCAGTTTATTATCTATTTTTAAATTTGTATTACCCCTAATGGGTTGAGATAGATCAAGAGTGTGGTTATACTTCATGAAGGCACATATCTGAGAATGTACCCTAACAGAAGTTGCAATAGAGGTTGGTTTTAAACTTGGGGGAAGTGCACGGGGATTAATATGGAACAGAGCGGCCAGTGTTAAACCATTTACCTGAATAAGAGACCATTCAATTTTAAGCTAGATAGGAACAAAAACCGAAGCATTAACTTCTTCTGTGTGTCCCAACCATCTTATATCTTTAGCAATGTGACTTGCCCAATAATAAAATATCAAATGAGGGAGCCGAAGACCTCCTTTGTCCTTGGGTGCCGCTAACTTGTGAAAAGCAATCCTAGGCTGCCTATTGGCCCAAATGAATTTTGTAATCAGGCTACTAATTTTACGAAACCATGCCAAAGACAACAGTTATTAAGTAGGTATAAGGGTTAAAAAATCCTGGGAAAGATATTCATTTTAATTAAGTTCACCCGGCCCCGCAATGAAATAGATAGTTTGGACCATCTGTCTAAATCTGCACCAATGGTATTTACTAGCACATCTAAATTTAGTTTTTGAAGTGAAGCTGAATTTCTGGTAATTTGAATCCCCAAGTATCTTAAGGAGTTCGGTGTCCAGGCCAAGCCCAGTTCTGTAACAGTAGATTTAAGAACCTTATAATTAAGAGGAAAAACCAGAGTTTTTTTGATATTTAGTTTGTAATTAGATAACTGGGAGTATTCCTCTATTGTAGATAACATGGGGGGGGGGGATTGACGTATTTGGATACGATAGTTGTAACAAGAGATAGTTGGCATAAGCCGATACTTTGATGTTATGCCCATGAATAGTAATGCCCTGAATCATCGGGGAAAGGTTTAAACGGCATATAAGGGGCTCCAAGTATAAATTAAAAAGCAAAAGGGATAAAGGGCAACCTTGTCTGGTTCCTGAATGTAAATTAAAAAGCTTGGATATGGCTCCATTAGCCATCACCCGAGCTGAAGGAGTACTATAGAGGGCCCTAATCCAATTTAGAAAATGTAAAGGAAACTTAAACCTTAAGAGCATGAAATAAAAAATTCCAGTCAACCCTGTCAAACGCCTTCTCGGCATCCAGAGAGACCAAAACAACTGGAAAAGTGGAATCACTGGACACCGAAAGGACACGCAGCAGGGTCCGAAGATGGTAAATCGAGGAACAACCCTTCATAAACCCAACCTGTTCAGGTCCAATAAGATCAGGCAAGACTAATGTAATACGGTCAGCTAACATTCTGGACAATATCTTGATATCTTAATTCATCAGGGATATTGGACGATAACTAGTGGTTCATTCTGGGTTCTTATCTGGCTTCAGTATAAGAATTATTAAGAACTCCCATAATGTAGGGTCAGTAGGTGCACCTGACAAAACATATTGGAAGAAGGGGACTAATAAAGGTAGCAACTGCTTTTGAAACACTTTATAGAAATTAGCCGAAAACCCATCAGGACCAGGTGATTTGTCAGAAGGTAAGTTATTTATAACACCAAGGATTTCTTTAGAGGAAATTGGGGATATAAGTAAATTCTGTTGTGAATCAGAGAGCGAAGATAAACCAGATTCCTCTAAAAAAGTATCTAAATTCTGTTCTGATGATGGATTCATCTTAGAACTATATAACTGTGCATAGTACTCCTTAAATTCAGATACTATCTCCGTAGGAAATGTTTTCAGGGTACCAACTAGCTGAGAATGAATTGAAGAGATATATCTGCTGGCTTCCTGTTGCTTAATCTGAAGTGCCAATAGTCTACCGGCCTTTTCTCCCTGATCCGAGTAACTCGCCTTAGTTCTCAAAATAGCAAGTTCTGCTTTGTCCCTCAATATCTCAAGATAAGTGTCCTTTAATTTTGCCAGATCTTGCTGAAGGGCATCTGAAAAACCCTGAGAGAGCTTTAATTCAATTGCACGAATTTGAGCCAGGAAGGTATTTAGCTCTCTTTCCTTCACTTTTTTCCTTTGTGTAGCTATACTAATTAGAATTCCCCTAATGAATTCTTTAAATGTTCCCCATATAAAATCTGGTCAGGTAATAGAATGGAGATTGGTTTCAATAAATTGCTCAATATGCTTATTAATTTTCCACCGGGTAGTTCTCTTGGGGAGAAATGAAAGGGTAACTTGACAGTTTACTAAGGAATGATCAGAGGGCGGTCCTGACTGTATGGAAGCTTCTATAACCCCCAGGAGAAGGGTTTGAGAAAGAAAAATATAATTGATGCATGAAGCTGTCCCACTAACATTGTTATTTCAGGCAACACTGGATCATGGGAAGGTGGTAGATGCATGGAGAGTGGCAAATGTGGTACCTATTTTTAACAAGCATTTGTCAATGCTGAATGTTGATTGCGTTGCTCTGTTGAGCTCGCTCACTGCCTCTCTGTCACTTGCTCAGTCTGTTTCTCCCGGTGCTGCAGGCTGCTCTTTTGTACTTGGCTCCGGCCTGCATTGGCAGCTTTTTCAGCCCATTAAGAAATCTGCAGCTGTCCTGACAGAGCTCCGTTGAGGTGGTTCACTCCCCCTCTCTCACTCACTCATTCTGTTTCTCCTAGCACTGAAGGCGGCCCTTTTGTACTGGGCTTCTGCCTCTGTTGGTGGATTTTACTGCCCACAAAGAAATCTGCAGCAGTCCTGACACTTGTCTGTTGAGCCTGCTCACTCCCCCTCTCTCACTCACTTGTTCTGTTTCTGCCAGCGCTGCAGGCTGGCCTTTTGTACTGGGCTCCTGCCTGCATTGTCGCCTTTTTCTGCCAACAAAGAAATCCACAGCAGTCACAATGGAATGCCATGAGCTCGGCCACCCACCCTGGCCTTACTCGGGCCATTGTGTTTCTCCGGCGCCACAGGCTGCTCTTTGTACTGGGCTCCTGCCTGCATTGGCACCTTTTTCTGCCCACAAAGAAATCTGCAGCTGTCCCGACAGAGCTCCACTGAGGTCGCTCACTCCCTCTGTCTCACTCACTCATTCTGTTTCTCCTGGCACTGCAGGCTGCCCTTTTCTACTGGACTACTGCCTGCATTGTCACTTTCTTCTGCCCGCAAAGAAATTTGCAGCAGTTACAATAGAGCTCCATTGAGCTCGCTCACCCCCCCCACTCACTCATTCCAGTTTTCCTGCTACTGCAGGCTGCTCTTTTGTACTGGGCTCCTCGTGCATTGCTGTCCTTTTCTGCCCACAAACAAATCTGCAGTAGTCCCAATAGAGCTTCGGTGAGCTCACTCACTCCCCCTCCCGCACTCGCTTGTTCTGTGTCTCCCACTGCTGCAGGTTGCCCTTTTGTACTGGGCTCCTGCCTGTGTTGGTGGCTTCTTCTGGCCACAAAGAAATTTGAAGCAGTCCTGACACAGCTCCATTAAGCTCACTCATTCACCCTCTCTCACTCACTCATTCTGTTTCTGCTGACGCTGCAAGCTGGCCTTTTGTACTGGGCTCCTGCCTGCATTGCTGCCTTTTTCTGCCCACAAAGAAATCTGCAGCTGTCACAATAGAGCTCCGTTGAGCTCACTCACTACCGCTCTGTCACACGCTCATTCTGTTTGTCCTGGTGCTGCAAGCTGCCCTTTTCTATGGGGCTCCTGCCTGCATTGGCACCTTTTTCTGCCCACAAAGAAATCCACAGCAGTCCTGATAGAGCTCTGTTGAGCTCAATCAGTCCCCCGTCTCACTCAATCATACTGTTTCTCTCACCGCTGCAGACTGACCTTTTTTACTGGGCCCCTGCCTGCATTGACACCTTTTTCTGCCCACAAAGAAATCCACAGAAGTCCTGACAGCGATCTGGTGAGTTCGCTCTCTCCTCCTCCTCCCTCACTCGCTCTCTTGTTCTGTTTCTCCCAATGCTGCAGGCTGCCTTTTTGTACTGGGCTCTTGCGTTGTGGCATTTTTCTGCCCACAAACAATCTGCAGCTGTCCCAACAGAGATCAGTTGAGCTTGGTCACTCCCCCCTCTCAGTCTTAATCTGTCCCAAACACTGATTTCCCACAGCGACCATGCTATTCTCTGGCAGAAGTGCAAAAACTTATTTTAGCCAGGGTGTGAAAAATGACAGCTGTACTGTTCATAAGGAGGTGTGAAAAAATGCCACTATTGAAAATGTGGTGTGAAAACATTACAAATTTGCGAAGTTGCAAGGGTGCGTGGAAACAGTTCAATGCACGCTTGTAACACAGTCACGTTATGGAGTTTCATCACCAAATTTTCAACATAGAGATCTTAGGACCTCTGCTCATGAACAGTGCTGCTGTCATTTTCTTAATCTGTCCCGAACACTGACTTCCCACAGCAGCCACGTTATTCTGTGCCGGAACTGGGAAAACACATTTCAGTCAGGATGTGAAAAATGACAGCGGTACCGCTCATAAGCAGGTATAAAACAATGCCAGTGTTGAAAATCTGGCGTGACAATATTACAGATCTGCAAGGTTACAAGGGTGCATGGAAAATGTGCAATGCACACTTATAACACAGTCATTTGATGGGCTATTGTAACCAAATTTTCAATATAGGCATTTAGGACCGCTACTCATAAACAGTGTCACTGTCTTTTTCTTAATATGTCCCGAACACTAATTTCCCACAGCTACTACGCTATTCTGCACCGGAAGTGCAAAAACACATTTCAACCAGGATGTGAACAATGACAGCTGAACTGTTCACAAGGAGGTGTGAAAAAAAGCCAATGTTTAAGATCTGGCATGAAAATATTGCAAATTCATAAAGTTACTAGCGTGCATAGCAACTGCGTAACACACACTCATAAAACAGTCATATTTTGGAATTTTTCCACCAGGTTTGTAACATAGGCTTTTTGAGAGTCCACCTCATGAACACTGGCACTGTCATTTCATTAATCAGCCCCAAAAGGTGATTCCACACAGTGACCACAAAATCACCTTTCAGGGCTGATTAACGCCATGACAGTTCCAGAATTCATGAGGAGGAGTCTCAAAAACCCCATGTTGAAAATGTGGTGCCAAAATTCCCAAAAATGACTGAGATATGCATTAAAGTTGGAAAAAAACATTTATTCCATTATACAGCTTGCCAGCATTTCCTTAGTCTGCAATCGGCTTTGAGGAGTGCAGAAGTGTTCCCGGTCCACCGAAGATCATCACACCAAGCTCCAGAGGTAAGTATGGGGTGTCGGGGGTGTGGGGAGGCAGGTTACTCAGTGGGAGGGTGAGGGTTGTGGGAGGGGGCAGGGAGACCACCAAGGGGCAGTTTCCTTTCTTACTGGTTAAAAAAAGACATTGCGGTACCATTTTTTATTTTACAGGGGCATGTAGCATGCTGGGGTGGGCTCCCAGCATGCCACTGGAGTCTTTCTTTGGGGAAAGCTGTAGCCGATGGGGGATTGGGCACCCCCATTGGCACACAACAAAAAGGGGGGGTGACATTATGCCAGCAGGGATTGGGCACCCCGTCAGCAACATACACATTGGGGCACTGAAGCTGACGGGGACTGGGGCCCCTGTCAGCAAATAAACATGGTGGGGGGTTAATATTGTTTGTGAATATGGCGGCAAACCACCGCCATGTTTACAAACAATATCAGTGTGTCAAGATCCCACCCTGCAATGACAGATCGCTCCCTCATTGCAGCGACTGGCTTACGCTGCAATGATGAGGTGGCCCCTGACTGCAGCAGCTACATTTTTACAAGTTGGTGGCACGCTGGCTGAACTAGTGTCAGCAGCAGCATACCACAGCATTGGAGGACACTGGACAAGCCTTTAAAGGCTGTGGGGGCATTGGCCACAACAGTGCAGTGCCTCCACAACCTGCTTGTGGAGAAAGCTGCCACAATATGTTTCTTGTGCATGCAAGGCAATCAACATAAAAAGGGTTCTAGGCAGGAGGTGGGACATTATCAACCTGTACGCTTAACTTCTGTACTGGGTAACGTCCTGGAAGGAATCATAAATGATTACATTGAGGAATTTATGCAACAGAGAGATGATCTAGATGAAACTCAGTATGGCTTTAAAAGTGGCCATTCATGACAGACAAATCTTCTGGAATTTTATTGAAATGTTAGCAAAGCTTTAGATGAGGGTAACTCAGTGGATGTGATATTCCCGGACTTCTCTAAAGCCTTTGATAAGTTGCCACATGGAGAGCTGATGGATACCCTGATTAGTAATAAAATTCAGGGAAACATAACGTGCTGAATTCAAGCTCGGGATGGAAGAAGGTGACAAGTGGGGTCCCTCAGGGGTTCGTGTTGGGACCTTGCCTTTTCAATGAATATATTCACTCTATGACAAGTGGAAGGGAGGTATGGGAATCCAAGTTTGCCAATGACACCAGAATAGGCTCTATTATTAACAATGAAAAGGACATTGTCAAATTGCAGGAAGCTTTGGAAAACCTGCAGGGATGGGCACATGATTCTAAACTGACCTTCAGTACTGAGAAGTGCACCGTTATGCACTGCGGGACCAAAATAGGGCAGCAGAATATAAGCTTAATGGACAAACCCTGAGAGAGGTAAACGAGGAAAAGGACTTGTGGGGGGGGGTCATGATTTCAAATGACCTTAAGTTTAATCAATATAGCAGTTGGGTAGTTAAAACAGTTGTGAATATATTGAATTGCATAAACTGTCACATCAGTAGTAGAAGGAGAGAGATTCTGGTACCACTATATGGGTCTCTTGTGAGGCCGCAGATGGAATACTGTGCCCAATTCTGGTCACCAGGCTATAGGATGGAAATAAAGTCTTTGGAGAGAATCCAGAGAAGGGCCACACACATGATTAAGGAAGTACAATACAAAGAATATTATGAAAGGTTAACTGAGTTAGGGATGTACACTGTAACGGAATGATGTATGAGCTAAGAAGGCAAATCAGTTCATTCACAATAAATGTTCTTATCAAGATTTCTGATGGAATTAATAGCAGCCAGTTTGTCAAAGACAGAAGTTTGTGGATCAAAGTGAGGTAGTGACACAGTGAAAGTAATGAACATGTTGTCATGGATTGAACAACGTTTGGTAAAACAGCAGGGTGCTTGATTTGGATAACGTGAGACATATCCAAGATTTTTAGCAGTAGACAAAGAAATAGTAACAGAATTTGACATACACAATGTAATGCATGCAGTAGATTTGCAGTGAGGGCAATACCATTTAGACATTCTCCTATCATGAATAATATCTGGAATACGTCCTGTTTTGCAGTCCCTGAATAAATTAACAGTGACAATTATATAAGAACCTTAAGCGGAGCAAAAAAGTTCACGGGCAATATATTGCTTATCTGCCTCCTTGTTATTTTGAAAAATCTATTAATTAATTTTGTTTCTGGTGTCATTGAACCCTTTTGCAATTTCCTGCATGTTATAAATAGTGAAATGCTCTTCCTTACTTAAACCATCTACATCATGTAATAGTGGTGGTAACATAATTGTTAATAGCTTGTTGAAAATTAAGTGTTTGTGCATTAATAGCAGCTGTATCTGTTCTATTCCAGGTTGGCATTCCTCAATCAAAAAGGCCAGAGACAGTGCCTGCTGCACTGGTAACATCTGCACTGTCACGTCTGGTTTAACCTTAGCATTAGGTGCGGGTCTGAAAACTTCTAAGTGATCAGTGGCATGAGGTCAGCTAATTGGATCATTGGTGCAAGTTTGGTATGCAGCTACAATGTCTAGAAGCATCATATTGAAAAATTTAGAAGTGTTGGTTGTGTGACAGAGACTGAACACGGCCATATTCCATTGAGTAAGATTAAAAATAACTGGAACATGCATAAATTGTACATTGTTAATCAAAGCTCCTGGAAGGGAAGTGATGGTCAGGCACTAGGAGGACCAGGCTCCTGAGGAAGACATTCAGGCAATTCTTCTTCAGTGGGTAAGACCACAGAAAGGAACATAGCTTCAGTAGCCATATAGTTGTGAAGATAGAAAGCTTGTGATTCTTCAGAGGTGAGATGGTCACAAAAGGTAGGATCTAGAAAAGCAGTTAAGTTGTAGAGACCAGTGTGTCTAGAAGAGGTTTGTCTAATTGAGAGTGTAGCATTTGGTGCAATCCCTGTGTTGGGCCATCTTTGAAAAGTTCCTTTAGATAAAAATGCTACAGGAGGTGTGTAACCATTAAAATTAGTTTTCCATCGTATCTGCAATGTGGATTTGTCTGGAGCTATACCATGGCATTAAGATAGGCATCTGAGCCTTCCTTAACAGTGATCAATTTGTTGAGGACACTAATGCATACTCTCTGGGGGATGGAGATGGGTGCATCTGTAGCTGAATGTTCAAGTTTGTCAAGCCAATGTGCCATGGGTCGTTTGTGTTCAGTCGTAAGGAGTTTGTCTTGAGAGTAAGTCAAAGAAAGTAGTCCCACCAGGATGAGAAGGTGCAAGACAGCCATCTTGCTGGTATATCTGAAAGCAATAGAAAGGAGGGGTACTATTCTACCCTAAGAGGGTTAGGAAATTCAGAAAATCAGAATACACATAAGGAGCCAGAAGAACTGTGGTCCACCCTGGAAACAGGAAATGGGACAGCCATAAGTACTGGGGTTGTCTACAGGCCCCCAGACCAGGAGAGGACATAGACACATTACTGTTAGAAGATATACAAAACATGACAGCTAAAGGGGAGGTTCTGATAATAGGAGGCTTCAACATGCTGGATACAGATTGGTCAATACCAACAGGAACATCTGCCAGAACTAAACACATGGTGGATTCCCTGCAGGGGGAGGGCCTCAAACAACTGGTACAACAACCCACAAGAGACAGGGCTATCCTAGATCTAGTACTGATTGACAGGGAAGGGATCACAGATCTCCAGGTAGAAGGTCACCTGGGGGCCAGTGACCATCACATGGTATGGTTCAATTTGACCACTACATCTAAATCATCCCATCCCAAGGCAAAAATATGGGACTTCAGCAGAGCTGATTTTGATAAGATGGCCAACAGAGTTAAGCATGCCTTGGCAAAAAGAAACACAGGTGAGGGGGTACAGGCAAAGTGGGCAAGCATTAAGGATGCAATACTTGAAGCAACATCCCATTGTGTTAGACAGAAAAGGAAGTACAAAAGAAGAAGGAAACCACTCTGGTTCTCAAATACAGTAGCAGAAAAGGTCAGAGCCAAAAGGCTGGCCTTCAGGAAATATAAAGGAACACAGCGGGATGAAGATAGGGAGGCATACCAAACTGCCCTAAGAGAAGCAGGGAAGGCAGTAAGGCAAGCAAAGTCCCAAACAGAGGAAACACTAGCATGAACAGTAAAAGAAGGTGACAAGACTTTCTATAGATACATTAGTGAAAGGAGAAAGTCAAGAGTGGGTATTGCTAAGCTCAAAGGAGAAAAGGGGGCATGTGAGGAGGAGGACCCTGTAAAAGCATCTTTCCTAAATAGATACTTTTGCTCAGTATTTACTGAAGAGAAGGTAGGTCAGGGCCCACAGCTCAGCACCATGGACACAGGAGGGAGGGAGGTGAGCTCTACTCCCTTCACAAAAGAAAGGGCCCTACAAGAGCTCACTAAGCTCAGGGTGAACAAGGAAATGGGACCTGATGGCATACATCCCAGGGTACTTAAGGAGCTAAGGGTAGAACTAGCAGAGCCATTAGCAGGACTGTTTAGTGAGTCTTTGAGCACAGGAGAGGTCCCAGAAGACTGGAGAAGGGCTCATGTGATCCCACTCCACAAGAGTGGTAGCAGGGAGGAGGCAGAGAACTACACACCAGTCAGTCTTACCTCAGTAATGGGCAAGATTATGGAGGCACTACTTAAAGAAAGGATAGTGCAACACCTGGAATCCATAGGGGCACAGGATCCAAGACAGCATGGGTTTACAAAGGAAGGTCCTGTCAAACTAATCTCATAGATTTCTTTGACTGGGTAACCAGAGTGGTGGACCAAGGGGGAGCAGTTGATGTCGCTACCTTGACTTCAGCAAAGCTTTCAACACTGTTCCACATAGAAGATTGATAAATAAGCTGGGTAGGCTTGGGGTGGGTCAGAAGTTGGTCAACTGGGTGGCAAACTGGTTGACGGGCAGAAAACAGAGAGTGGGGGTAAATGGTATACAGTCAGAAGAGATGCAAGTCACAAGTGGGGTACCTCAGGGATCAATCCTGGGGCTAGTCCTCTTCAATATCTTCATTAGTGACATTGCAGATGGACTACAGGATAAGGCTTGTCTGTTTGCAGATGACACCAAGATCTGCAACAGAGTAGATGATCCAGATGGGGTGGGCAGAATGAGAAGAGATCTTGATAAACTAGCAAAATGGTCAGAAGAGTGGCAACTGGGATTTAATGCAAAGAAGTGCAAGATCATGCACATATGGAAGAGAAACCTGAAGCCACCTATAGGCTGGGAGGGAGTTGCTGGCAGTCACAAAGGAAGAAAGAGACTTGGGCATCATCATCACCGATGACCTGAAATCATCCAAGCAGACCTCTAAAGCAGTAGGTAAGGCTAGGGGGATGTCAGGGTGTATTAGTAGCGGTATCACAAGTCGTAAGAGGGAGATAATAATTCCTCTTTACAAGACACTGGTTAGGCCCCATCTGGAGTACTGCATGCAGTACTGGAGGCCACACCTTGACAAGGGCATTAACCAAATTGAGGCAGTCCAGAGAAGGGCAACCAAGATGGTGCAGGGTCTGCATCAGAAGACATATGAGGACAGATTAACGGAGCTCAATATGTATACCCTTGAACAAAGGAGGGAGAGAGGTGATATGATCGAAACATTCAAACACCTTAAGGGCATTAACAAGGTGAAAGAGTCTAACATGTTTAACTATAAGAAAAATAGCAGGACAAGAGGACACAGCATGAGACTAGAGGGAGGCCGATTAAGGGGGAATGTGAGGAAATTCTTTTTCACAGAAAGGGTGGTGGATGCATGGACTGGCCTACCTCAGGAAGTGGTGGCTATGAATACAGTGCAGGACTTCAAACAGGCATGGGATAGGCATAAGGGAGCAATACAAATGAGTATGAATAGACAGGCCACTGACAGAGCAAAGGCTGATGGCACATTTATAAGGTAGAAAAAGAAATGGGCAGACTGGATGGGCCTTGTGATCCTTATCTGCCATCAACTTCTATGTTTCTATGCATGGAACCATTTGTCGGTGGTCTGTTTCTGATGTTGAACTCTGACCTGATAAAGAGCAGGGCTGAGTTTGTTAACAATGGGATATGGGCCTTCCCATTTGCTGCAGCAGTCCCAACAGAGCTCAGTTGAGCTCTGTTACTCCCCCACCTCTCAGTCACTCGATTCTAATCTGTTCCAAACACTGATTTCCGACATCGATTGCGGTATTGTGTGCCGGAAGCACGGAAACACATTTCAGCCAGGATGTCAAAAATGAGAGCTGTACTGTTCATAAGGAGATGTGAACAAATGCCAGTGCTGAAAATCTGGTGTGAACATATTACTAATTTTCAAAGTTACAAGGGTGCGTGGAACCTGCACAACACATGCATGTAACACAGTCATTTTATGGGGTTTCATCACAAAATTTTCAACATAGGCATTTTAGGACCTCTGCTCATGAACAGTGTCTGTGTGAGTTTCGTAATATGTCCCGAACACTGATTTCCCACAGGGACTGTGCTATTGTGTGCCAGAAGAGTGAAAACACATTTCAGGCAGGATGTGAAAAATGACAGCTGCACTGTTCATAAGGAGGTGTGGCAAAATGGCTATGCTGAAAATCTGGAGTAAAAGTATTGCAAAGTTGCGAATGTACAAGCATGCGTGGAAACTGCACAATGCACATTCATAACACACTTATTTTATGGACGTTCATCACCAAATTCTCAACATAGGCATTTTAGGACCTCTGCTAATGAACAGTGTTACTGTCACTTTCATAATGTGTCCTGAACACTGATTTCCCACAGCAACCATGAGATTGTGCACTGGAACAGCGAAAACACATTTCGGCCTGGATGTGAAAAATGACAGCTATACTTTTCATAAGTGGGTGTAGGAAAATATCAATGTTGAAAATTTGGAGTGAAAATATTATAAATTCACAAAGTTATGAGCGTGCATGCAAACTGCTCAATGCATACTCGTAACACAGTCATTTTATGGTGTATTGTCACCAAATTTTCAACATAGGCATTTTAGGACCACTACTCATGAACAGTGTCGCTGTCATTTTCTTAATCTGTCCTGAATACTGATTTCCCACAGCGACCACGCTATTCTGTGCCAGAAGTGCGAAAACACATTTCGGCCAGGATGTGAACAATGACTGCTGTACTGTTCACAAGGAGGTATGAAAAATGCCAATATTGAAAATCTGGCATGGCAATATTGCAAATTTGTAAAGTTACCAGCGTGCGTAGCAACTGCACAACACCACACTCATAAAACAGTCATTTTTGGGATTTTTTTCCACCAAATTTGCAACATGGGCTTTTTGAGAGCCCACCTCATGAACACTGGCACTGTCGTTTCATTAATCAGCACTGAAAGGTGATTCTGCGCAGTGACAGCAAAATCACCTTTTGGTGCTGAATAACGCCATGACAGTTTGAGAATTCATGAGGAGGGGTCCCAAAAACCCCATGTTGAAAATTTGGTGCCAAAATTCCAAAAAATGCCTGAGATATGCATCAAAGTTGAAAAAACACTATTTATTCCATTGTACAGCTTATCGGTATTTCCTCAGTTCGCGGTCGGCTTTAAAGAGTGCAGATGTGTTCCCGGTCTACTGAAGATCGTCGCGCTGGACTCCGGAGGTAAGTATGGGGTGAGGGGGGTGTGGGGAGGCAGGGTGCACAGTGCGTGGGTACAGGTTGTGGGGTGGGCAGGGATACCACCCAGGGACCATTTCCTTCTTTACAAGGTAGGAAAAAAAAGACATTGCTGGACTGTTTTTTCTTTTACAGGGGCATGTGGCACACTGGGTTGGGCTCCCAGCGTGCCAAAAAAGTCTTGCCATTTGGGGGGCAGCTGTAGCTGATGGGGGATTGGGCACCCCCATTGGCACACAACAAAAGGGGGTGGGGTTTGACATTATGCCAATGGGGATTGGGCACCCCTTCGACAGACAAAAATGGATTGGGGCACTGAAGCCGATGGGGATTGGGGCCAAAATCAGCAAATAAACACAGTCGGGGGCATATGCTGCTGAGGGGGATTGGGCACCCCCTCAGCAGGGGTGTTTACTACTGTTTGTGAATATGTCGGCAAGCCACTGCCATGTTCACAAACAACATCAGTTTTTCTAGATCCCACCCTGCAATGATGAGTCGCTCCCTCATTGCAGCGAATGACTGATGCTACAATGACAAGGTGGCCCCTGATTGCAGCGGCTACTTTTTACAAGTTGGTGGCATGCTGGCTGAACTAGTGTCATCAGCAGCATGCCACAGCATTGGAGGAAGTGGGCCAAGCCTTTAAAGGCTGTGGGGGCATTGGCCACAACAGTGCCACACTTCCACAACCTGCTTGTGGAGAAAGCTGCTGCAATATGTTTCTTGCGCATGCGCGCAATCAACATAAAAATGGCATGACCAACCTCGTTGACAGCTATAGACCTCTATCCATTTTGTGCCCCATTGCAAAAATCCAGGAAAGAATCTTATACAATCAGCTGTACCTCTTTTCTAGAACAGACCAGCACCCTTACTATACATCAACATGGTTTTCGGAAATCGCACAGGACTGAATCTGCTCTTTTGAGGGTCACTTCAGACATCTTTCAGGCCATGTATCAGGGTAATGCCATGGGGGCCATCTTCATAGATCTCATGAAGGCCTTTAACCTTGTAAACCATCCACTCCTCATCTTCAGGCTCCATCATCTTGGCCTTGATTTCAGCTCTCTCTCTTGGTTCACTAACTACTTAACCAGCCAATTTCAGGGTGCCAAACAGGCTAGTGCCTATTCCTCCTTATTCTCCATTATGGATTGGGTCCCCCAAGGATAAATTCTTGGGCTTCTATTATTTTTTGTCTTCATTAATGAACTGCCACTAAACTGTGTGTGTGTGTTGGGGGGGTGAATCGATCCAGCTCTGTGCAGACAATGCTATATTATACAGATCCAGTAGAGGTGTCTCCTTAATCAAGTCTGACCTGGAGATGACTTCCAGCACCTGCAAGCATGGTTCAAAAAGAACATGCTGGTATTAAATACAAAGAAAACTAAAACCGTGCTCTTCCATTATACCTCCTTCGACTTAACCTCCCAGCCTCCGCTAGTAGTCAATACCTCCTCTGGTGTACCTTTAGAAGGGGTGGGCTCATTCAGATACCTGGGCATGACCTTAGATGAGCATCTATTCTTTGAAATGCATGCAAACAGTGTTATTAAGACCATCAGTCAGAAACTTGGCCTCCTGTACTGTACTGCCCCATATCTCACATCTCATGCAAGGAAGACCATTGCCTCATCTACAGTACCCTTCTCCCTGGTCTTTTTTACAGTGCCCCAAATAATTCACTCTGTCAAGACCTCTATTCTGGCCAGACATAAGCAGGCCTATCACAGAATCACTCACTTCACTACCAGAGCACCATCTTGGACCCACCACTGTGACATGCTCAACACCCTAGGCTGGCCCTCCTTCAATGCCAAAATGGACTTCCCTGTACTATGCACTGTCACTCTGAAATCCCTCCCTAGGACTCTCAGATCCTCCCACCTCACCATACTAAGTACACCCAAGACTCACCTAGTTATAGGTAAGAGATCTTTCTCTTTCGCAGCACCTCAAAACTGGAATATCCTCCCTCACAGCTTATTTTCACGTAAAATGCAAAATCACACATACCCCCATAATGCAGAGCATCATGGGCTGCATATGCAAATCACCACAGAATAAAATGCTGGTTCAACTTTAAGCAGAAATGCATGGTGCCAAAAAACATCTCACACAATTTGCAAAAAATGCCAACAAAAAACATAGACACGTGTTTCGTCCTACCAGGACTCATCAGTATGCCTTGTCTGTTTGACACCCCAGTGGAATGAACCAGCTACCCTAAGATGGTCTATCTGGGTTATGTTGTGGTGAACCCAATTAAAACAAAAAACAAGTTAAAAGACAAAAAACCTCTGTGCGCAAACACTGAGGCAATGGTTACCCCAAAGGACATTGCCTGAGAAGCCAAGTTTCAAAAAAATACAAAATCACACATGCCCCCATAATGCAGAGCATCATGGGCTGCATATGCAAATCACCACAGAATATTATGCTGGTTCAACTTTAAGCAGAAATGCATGGTGCATGGTTACTTTTGTGTATCTGTCTTCCCCAGTTTAAGAGTTGCTTCAAAGAAATCTTCTTTCCACCCCATAGAAACACAGAGACATAGAAGTTGATGGCAGATAAGGACCGCAAGGCCCATCCAGTCTGCCCATTTCTTTTCTACCTTATAAATGTGCCATCAGCCTTTGTTCTGTCAATGGCCTATCTATTCATAGTCATTTGTATTGCTCCCTTATGCCTATCCCATGCCTGTTTGAAGCCCTGCACTGTATTCATAGCCACCACTTCTTATGGTAAGCCATTCCATGCATCCACCACCCTTTCTGTGAAAAAGAATTTCCTCATATTCCCCCTTAATCAGCCCCCCTCTAATCTCATGCTGTGTCCTCTTGTCCTCCTATTTTTCTTATAGTTAAACATGTTAGACTCTTTCACCTTGTTAATGCCCTTAAGGTGTTTGAATGCCTCGATCATATCACCCCTCTCTCCCTCCTTTGCTCAAGGGTATACATATTGAGCTCTGTTAATCTGTCCTCATACGTCTTCTGATGCAGTCCCTGCACCATTTTGGTTGCCCTTCTCTGGACTGCCTCAATTTGGTTAATGTTCTTGTGAAGGCATGGCATCCAATACTGCATGCAGTACTCCAGATGGGGCCTAACCAGTGTCTTGTAAAGAGGGATTATAACCTCCCTCTTACGACTTGTGATACCCCTACTAATACACCCTAACACCCCCCCCCCAGCCTTACCTACTGCTTTAGAAGTCTGCTTGGATGATTTCAGGTCATCAGTGATGATGATGCCCAAGTCTCTTTCTTCCTTTGTGACTGCTAGCAACTCCCCTCCCAGCCTATAGGTGGCTTCAGGGTTTCTCTTCCCTATGTGCATGATTTTGCACTTCTTTGCATTAAATCCCAGTTGCCACTCTTCTGATCATTTTGCTAGTTTATCCAGATCTCTTCTCATTCTGCCCACCCCATCTGGATCATCTACTCTGTTGCAGATCTTGGTGTCATCTGCAAACAGACAATCCTTACCCTCTAGTCCATCTGCAAGGTCACTAATGAAGATGTTGAAGAGGACTGGCCCCAGAACTGATCCCTGAGGTACCCCACTTGTGACTTGCATCTCTTCTGACTGTATACCATTTAACACCACTCTCTGTTTTCTGCCCGTCAACCAGTTTGCCACCCAGTTGACCAACTTCTCACCCACCCAAGCCTACCCAGCTTATTTATCAATCTTCTATGTGGAACAGTGTCAAAAGCTTTGCTGAAGTCAAGGTAGGGGACGTCAACTGCTCCCTCTTGGTCCACCACTCTGGTTACCCAGTCAAAGAAATCTATGAGATTAGTTTGACAGGACCTTCCTTTTGTAAACCCATGCTGTCTTGGATCCTGCGCCCCTATGGATTCCAGGTGTTGCACTATCCTTTTCTTAAGTAGTGCCTCCATAATCTTGCCCACTACTGAGGTAAGACTGACTGGTCTGTAGTTCCCCGCCTCCTCCCTGCTACCACTCTTGTGGAGTGGGATCACATGAGCCCTTCTCCAGTCTTCTGGGACCTCTCCTGTGCTCAGAGACTCACTAAATAGTTCTGCTAATGGCTCTGCTAGTTCCACCTTTAGTTTCTTAAGTACCCTGGGATGTATGCCATCAGGTCCCATTGCCTTATCCACCCTGAGCTTAGCAAGCTCTTGTAGGACCCTTTCTTTTGTGAAGGGAGTAGTGCTCACCTCCCTCCCCCCTGTGTCCATGATGCTGAGCTGTGGGCCCTGCCCTACCTTCTCTTCAGTAAATACTGAGCAAAAGTATCTATTTAGGATAGATGCTGTTACAGGGTCCTCCTCCTCACATGCTCCCTTTTCTCCATTAAGCTTAGCAATACCCCTCTGGACTTTCTCCTTTCACTAATGTATCTATAGAAGTCTTGTCACCTTCTTTTACTGTTAAGTACAATGTTTCCTCAGTTTGGGACTTTGCCTGCCTTACTGCCTTCCCTGTTTCCCTTAGAGACAGTTTGGTATGCCTCCCTATCTTCATCCGCTGTGTTCCCTTATATTTCCTGAAGGTCAGCCTTTTGGCTCTGACCTTTTCTGCTACTGTATTTGAGAACCAAAGTGGTTTCTTCTTCTTCGCACTTCCTTTTCTGTCTAACACAATGGGATGTTGCTTCAAGTATTGCATCCTAATGCTTGCCCACTTTGCCTTACCCCCACCTGTGTTTCTTTTTGCCAGGGCTAGCTTAACTCTGTTGGCCATCTTATCAAAGTCAGCTCCTCTGAAGTCCCATATTTTTGCCTTGGAATGGGATGATTTAGATGTAGTAGCCAAACTGAACCATACCATGTGATGGTCACTGGCCCCAGGTGACCTCTACCTGGAGATCTGTGATCCCTTCCTTGTTAGTCAGTACTAGATCTAGGATAGCCCTGTCTCTTGTGGGTTGCTGTACCAGCTGTTTGAGGCCCTCCTGCAGGAATCCACTATGTGTCTAGTTCTGGCAGATGTTCCTGCTGGTATTGATCAATCTGTATCTGGCATGTTGAAGTCTCCCATTATCAGAACCTCCCTTTAGCTGTCACGCTTTTGTATATCTTCTAACAGTAATGTGTCTATGTCCTCCCCTGGTCTGGGGGCCTGTAGACAGCCCCAGTTCTTATGGCTGTCCCATTTCCTGTTTCCAGGGTGACCCACAGTTCTTCTGGCTCCTTATGTGTATTCTGAATTTCTGTAGCTTTGATATTTTCATTAACATACAGGGCCACCTCTCCCTTTTGCACCTCGGTCTCTTCTGAACAATACATAGCCAGGTACTGAAGTCTCCCAAGTGTGGGTACTGGTAAACCACATCTCACTAATTGCTACTATGTCCAGTTTAGCCTCTGACATTATTGCCTGCAGGTCTGGGATCTTATTTCCCAGGCTGTGAGCATTTGTGTACATGATTTTCCATTGGCCAGATTTTGATGTGTTAGTTGTTGGGTGAGGTTTGGCTTTACCCCTGTGCGTTGTATGGGGAGACAAACTGGGTGGCCCCTACTTGTAATAGTAACTGCACCTAATCACTTCCTGTCAATATGCATCGTATGGGGAGACAAACTGGGTGGCCCCTACTTGTAATAGTAACTGCACCTAATCACTTCCTGTCAATCTGCACCACCTCCCCTTCCTTCACCCTTTTTCTCTTCTTCACCTATCTCTGCTTGTTACTTGAACTTCTCCACACCTCCCCCTCTCCTGCCCTCACCTTTCTCTGCTTCTAAATCTGTACATATGTCTTATATTGTATTATATGAATATATAATCTGCAACTGCTACATGGCTAAGCATGCCATGCACCTGTACCTTGCCATATGACCCTGTGAAGGTTTACCAGTGATGGGTTTGTGTGGAACTGAAGGAATCAATGATTGCTATGGAATCTATGGATTTGGTATCTCAATTAGTATTTCTTTGTACTTATATATTGAGTTCCTGGCTACCAATTGTAATGCACATTACCTCTCTCTCTATGTATGGAATGTTTCTATTTCCAAGGTTGCCCCTGAGAAAGGGACATTTGTGTCTCAGAGGGGCCACCCAGTCATTGAAATTGAAATAAATAAATAATGTTCATGTTTTGTTCCTGCAGTTCCTTTGACAGGCCAACAGATGGCTGTGAAACAATGCTAGCAGCACAGCACAGCACTATTCGACACCCATTTTTAGATCAATCACCAAATGTACTGAATTGAGCTAATCTGAAAAAACTTTTATAGATCAAGTACTGTTTTTGTGAGTATTAACTTCACTTTTTTCCTCTCTAAATGATCTAGCTCAGCAGGAGATAGAACAATACGACGTTTACTGCTCTCACCTTTCAGTTACTTGGTTTTGACTAGTATTGTTAGTCTCTTTCTTTGATTTCCTTTTGTTTTTCTCACTTTCTTTATTTTTCTTTTCACCCATAGAAGCAGCCTCTTTCTTTGATCTTGCCTTGCTTATCTCACCGTCTTTGTTATTTTTATTTTCTGCTATAGAACATGCAGGCTCATCTTTACAATAATGTGTATTTACCAAGGTAGTGATGCCCACTAGTTCACACACAACAATTTACATTAAAATTATGCATTGCTCTCCTTCTGTGCTTCACTTGTGAATGATGATCCACTGGGAGGTGGGTGGGAAAATCAGGGAATTCTGCTGTTATACGATGGCTGTGAAATGCTGCTAGCAGCACAGCACTGTTTTACAGCCATCTGTTGGGCTACAATGGGAACTGCACTTGAACAAAGAATTGCTGGAGCAAGCATGGATTTTAGAGAACTGTGCTATGTATTGTGGTTCATACTAGTATTACACAAGCAACCATGGTTCTGTTGTGGAATTAATACATGGTTGCTTAATCATCATTATCATCATCATTTTATTTATAAAAATGCCCCCTTCCAGAGCTCAGGGCACCCGGATAATATTCATAATGATTAGCTGTTGCTGTTTATCCAATCTGTGTTAGTTATTTTAGTCTCTTGTTTAGAGCCATGTTACATATAACATTTAATGAAGTAGTAAAAGCAATATGTACTTTAAATGTGGGCAAGCCTGGAGGGCTGGACCAAATAGAAATCTGATTCTTAAAAGATGTTTCTAATTTAGTGGTTCCAATTTCTACAGACATTTTGTTTCAGTCAGTATTTTGTCCTCCTGAGCAGCTCCAACCACCCCACTCAGACCAGTCCCCCAGCTCCACCATTCAGCTTCTCTGGGACTTACCTTACTCCACTGACCTCTGCTACAGAACTGTAGAGGTGCCCAGTTGCCGGTGTGGGGCCTGCAAGGGATCAGGCCATTATCCTGTGATCAACATGTTTTCCCACATTTTCTCCCCAGAGACAACATCACTAGTAGTAGTGCAATGTGGGAGTTCTGCATCAGCAAAGACACTCCCGGCACTTGCTAGTGGGGTCCCGTCTCTGCTGTGCTGTCACCCAGTTTCCCCCAGCTGGCAGATGAGCAGTGGGACACATTAACCAGCCCCCTCCAGGGAGGATGACTGTCCTAGGATTGTTCCTTCCTCTCCCCAGCCAGCCTCCAAGCAGCCCTGATCCATTCCTGAACCAAGGATGCCAGCACAGCAGGAGCTAAGGTAGCCAGTGCCTCAGCCCTCCATGCCACTGGGCTGGTCCTGCAGTTCTAACAGAATTGATCAATAAGTGGTTAAAGGAAAGTAATTTTCCCTAAGGCTGGACAAAGGTTAAAATAATTCCAATATCAAAAGAGGAGATGTTAGTAATCCAACAAATTACTATTCAGTTGCACTGCTCTCTGTCCTCTCATACCTCTTGGGAAAAGTGGATCATCTACAGCTCTATGGGTAACTGGAAAGGTATTCTTTCTTGTCACCATACCAGTCCAGCTTCAGGACAGGCTGTTCACTGAGCAATGTACTCAAAAACATTTTGAACCCAGTTGCCAATCATTTGGACATGGCATCTGGGTGAGGTGTGCAAGACCTTTGATCTGGTAGATCATAGACTATTGTTTTTTCTTAATCACTACTTTATCTCATTATCAACTGTTTAAGTCCAGTCTCTCCAACCACCTTAGAACTCCCTAAATTTGTTTTGGTCCAAAATCCCCCACTTGACCACTGATCATGTCACATAACAATGCTTATGCTGTTTATTTACTGTGACACAACTGTGTTGGCTTGCTTTGATTATTGTCCAGATGTACTTACCTTAACTGCAGAGGTGTATGATGGCTCAGAAACTTGATATTGCCCTAGATGAATATTTATAAATCAGTGAGGGGCTTGGGGCCATGAAGCTATAGGTTTTTAGTTGTTCTATGGTACTGTGTGAGTGTTTGTAATACAATTTATGATGATAATTCTCTAATTATAATAAAACCAAGTATCTCAAACATCTCCTTCAACCCATCCCTATAAGCCCCTAGTCTCCAACGGTAACCCATTAGTCCATTCCAGCCCATGTCAGTAAGTCTGTAGGGTACCCTGTCAATTGAGCACTACCAGAATAGTGCCACACTGTACAGCGCTAGTCTGATAAGTGCTCATACAGACAGTGACTGGGGATTTACAGCACATGCTGTAAGCACTCCTCTGGTCCTGTATTCAGGACAAGAGGACCAGGAGCCAGGAGGCTGTCAGAGCTGCTCCCATGGTGTGGAGGGCTGGGGCATCAAGCAGCTCAGTCAGCAGTGGTGGAGACCAGGGTACTAATCCTGGTCTCCGACCATTTTAGCACATCTCTGAACTTTGAATATTTTTGACACACCAGTGCAGCCACATGTTGGACCTGGTGTTCTCACTGGAGCTTGAAATGGATAATCTCAAGATTGATCGGGTGGTATGGTTCGATCACTGCATGGTGCAGTTCATGTTCGGGGCTCCCACTGGATGCCCTTCCCCTACAGAGATGATGAGCTGTCACTCTTTATGGGGATTGACCCCAGAGGGTTTTCTAGCAGCAGCTGATCTATCTAGTGTGGGTGATGCATGCATCAGAGGCATTGGTGATGGAGTGGGCATTTATAATAAGGTGCTATCCGACACCATGGACTCCCTCGCATCTGTCTGTGTATGACTCAAATCTTCCTACCTGAGGTCCCTGTTGTATGATGGGTCTCTCATGGAGATGAAGAGAAAGGGTCAGAGATTACAGCACTGCTGGAGAAAGTCCGGCCTGGAGAAGGACAAACTGGTCCTGTGTATGCATTATAATTCATACCAGGGGGCAATCAACCATAAGAAGGCAGTGTTCCTGTTCTGGGAGATTGCTGCCAGGAAGAACTGACCAGCTACACTTTTTTGGACTGTGGACTGGCTACTTAATCCTGCCTGTCTAAAGCTGAAGAAGGTTTTTTCTAATGCTGAATGTGACGAGTTTGCTTGGTTCTTCTCAGACAGCGTGCCCGGTAGCCAGCAGGTGGTTTCTCCAGTCAGCAATATTATAGCTGGCAGTGGTCACCAGAAGTGTTCTGAGTGCACTCCACCTGGTTGGGTGGAGTTCAGACCAGTGGAGGTAAGTGAGGTCATTGGGGTGGCAACCAATCTGAAGAACACCTTTTGTGAACTGGATCTGGTACCAATGTGTTTCTTAATGAGATGCATTGACATCGTTGGCCCGGTGTCTGCTCTGATTATCCAGTGTTCCTTATCTGAGGGGAGTTTCCCTGATGCCTTGAAGGAGGCATTGGTGAGACTGCTCCTAAAGAAACCATCACTGGACCCAGAGGTCAGGGCAAATTACTGACCTATCTCTAATCTTCCCTTTTTGGTGAAGGTGGTAGAGAAGGTAGTGGTGCTTCAGTTGGAGGAGCACCTCATGACTCATGAGTTGTACAAACCTTTCTGGTCAGGGTTTCAGGTGAGTCATAGCACAGAAACCATGCTTGTTCAGGTGCTTAATGATGTCCTCAGGGTGAGAGAGCGAGGGGATAAGACAATTCTCATTCTCCTGGATCGCTCCTCAGTATTTGATACTGTGGACCATTGTGTGTTGCTTGACCACCTTAGGGAACTCTGCAGATGCACTGGCACTGTCATCAGCTGGTTTGAGTCCTTTTTAACCAACAGGAGGCAACAGGTTGTGATGGGGAATTTTTACTCCTCCCCTAGCCTCCTATCTTGCGGAGTTCCTCAGGGATCGGTATTGGCCCCAATGTTGTTCACAGTATACATGCTACCCCTGGGAGGGCTCATTAGGAAGTATGGCTTGGGTTTTCATTGCTATGCTGATTCCACCCAGCTATACTTTTCCTTTGCTCCAGGAACATCCAATGCAGTGGATGTACTAAACAGCTGCCTTGCTGAGATTAAACGACTGGATGGCCTCTAGCTGGTTGGGACTGAACCCCGATAAAATGAAGGTATTGGTGGTGGAGTCAAACAGAGTGCATGATAGGATGGCCTCTGAATCGGAGACTAGACTTGTTCTGGGATCTGTTTCATTGAAGACCTCCTCTATGGTGTGAAATCTTTGTGTCATTCTGGATAGGAGTTTGACTATGAAGGCGCAAATATCCTCCACTGTCCACTCCTGTTTTTTCCATTTCAGAAATGTCACCAGGATAAAGCCCCTTGTTCTGTCTCTGGACCTCCCCACTTTGATGCATGCCTTAGTCACATCAAGGCTTGACTACTGTAACGTGCTCTACTTCAGGGTCATGGGAGGATCTCTCTGCAGACTGCAGCTAGTGCAGAATGCAGCTGCCCAGTTACTTACTGGGCAGCCAAAATTTTGTCATATTACACTGGTGTTGTGTGAGCTGCACTGGCTACTAGTCAGGTGGCGAATCCTTTTTATGGTGGGTCTTCTCACCTATAAGGCCCTACACGGTCAGGACCCTTGCACCTGCTGTCTCTGTCCGCCCACTCCCTGCCTCCTGTGGAGGCCCCCTGGTGATTCCGAGGATGAGGTTGAGATCAGCTGGCGACAGGGCTTTCAGTGTTACTGCCCCTGTTCTATGGAATTCACTGCCTTTTGGGGTAAAGGGGGCCTCTACTTTGGAGATATTCAAAACCCACCTTAAGGCCCTCCTATTTGCTCAGGCATTTCTGGATTAAATTATTAACTTATTGATTTGATCTGCTTGCAAATGTTTCATGATGTATTACTTTTTCTTTTGTTTTTAATTATTTTGTATTTGTGATCTATTTTTGATGATGTGCTAATTTATTTGTGCAGCACCCAGAGCCTCTGGGATTGGGTGTTTTTAAATAAATTTTGCCTTGCCTTGCCTTACATGGGGCTGTAATGGCCCCATGATTTTTAACTTTTCCCAGGATCCTCTCCCCCTCGGAGTGTGAATCCATAAGATGGGGAATGCAGAGGGCATAGCCTCCCGAAAAAAGAATCAACATTTAAATTGTGTCACTATTGTTGTAGGTGCTTGCCTGACCCAGTGCCAGGATCTAGGATCCAGTGGTACCTCCTTCTCTCACATCATCCATGAGAATAAGTCCCCAGTGTCTTGATATCCCTCCCTCCTTCCTCCCATGTCAAGAGAATCCTTTGCATCCAGTAGAACCCCCCTTCTTCTCCCCATCCCATGCAAGTAAATTCCTTGCATAAAGTGTCACCTCTTCACTTACTCCATTTCATGCCAGTAAATCACAGACATCTAATGGTATTCCTTCCCTCACACTATCTCATACTAATAAATCAGTGGCATTCTATGGCACCTTCCCCTTCACACTGTTATGTGAAAGTAAGCCCCTGGCATCTTATGGCACTCCTTCCCTCACTCCATAACAAGCTAACAAGTCACTGGTATCCAGTCGTACCTTCCTCCCTCACTCCAGCCCAGGTCAAGAAGTCAGTGTCATCCAGTGCTGCTCCTTTCCACATCCCATGTGCTGCCAACAAATCTCTGGCATCCAGTGGCATCCAGTCATGTCCAAATAAGTCCCTTGTATCTAATTGACCTTTCCTCCATCCCGTGTGAAAAGTCTCGGGTAACCAGCGGCAGTGCCCCAACAGTTACTGACCCAACCATTTTATCACCCTTTCAGCTGTCCACTGTTGGAATGTTTTATGAAACATAGAAACACTGAATTTGAAGGCAGATAAGGACTGCTTGACACCCATTCTGCCCATATTTTTCCTGTCTATACCATCAACACAGACACTATCCAGTCTCTGGCAAGCGTATTGCATGAATTTTATAAATATCTCTTTGTGACAAAGAGTTCAAAGAGTGACAAGCTAAAGAAGTAAGAAGAAGACTGTTCCAATCATTGTTGGGGGCTGGTGTTTCACTGGCTAGCAGGGACCATTGACAGGTAGTGGGGTAATGCACAGGAGCAACTAGACACCAGGGAATTATTTGTATGGTTTAGGATGAGGTGATGGAAGGGGATACCACTGGAACAAGTGACATATTGGCAGAGTATGGGGTGAAGGGGGCCCTCATAGCCATCCTCGCGGTCATGAAAGCCAGTGAGACTAGGCCATCCCTTACACTGCAAGCTCTCCTGAAGGAATTATAACAGTCATCCTCACGATTGTGAGGGCCAGTGGGACTAGGCTCTGTCCTACACTGAAGGCTCCCTGAAGGAACTGTAACAGGTTCACAATGCTACAGCCTGGTGCAGAAGGGATTAAGAGTTCAAACTCCATTTTGGTGCCAAGTTCAAATTTGAGAGCCCCAATCACCACTGCCTACCCTGGAAATGTTTTAGAAATCTCTTAGAAATTGGACTATTTTTAAACTCTCTAACATGCTGTTTAGAGTACCTTCATTTTGTAAAATTGTCTGATTTCAGTAGATTTTCAGCTCCTCCTTTCTTTAATCTTGTGGATGCAAACTCAGCACCTTCACTGTGTACATTTAAATTTAATTTTGTTTTCCATTTGCACATGTGGTGTCGTGGTCTGTGCCTTAAGATTTCCAGAGCCAAGATTAACTTAAAATACTCTCATAAGCAGATAAAGTAATAAACAAAAAAAAAATTTAAGAAACCTTAAAATCTTTAAATTAAGTACTCGGAACTCTGCTCATTCTTCAAGCTCCTAAAGCCCCAGGGTGCCGTAAGACTGGGAGCCAAGAAGGAGCAGCCCTCAGCACTGCTTCTTTTAATTTCATTTTCACAGCTTAATTAATTCCTTGTGCTATGTTATGGTAGGATTGCTAAAGTTTCTGTTTCACTTTAACCCCTTCCCCCCTCTCCTTCTCTCTCTCTCTCTCTCTCTCTCTCTGCCTGTCTTCCCATGAACCCTTCCCCTGTTCCACCACTCCCCACAATGTACCTGTATTAATGCTAGTGTTTTCTTTCTGTTCCTTCACAGCCATACTAGTGGTCATGAGGGCCAGTGGGACTAGGCCCTCCCCTATGCTGCAAGTTCCCCCGAAGGAACTGTAACAGGTATACAATGCTACAGCTTGGCACAGAAGGGATTAGGAGTTCAAACTCCATTTTGGTCACTCCAGTGCTTTGCATTGGCTCTCCACCACCCCCACCACCACCCTTGGTTATCCCTGTTCTTTATAGTGGTGCTCATGTAACGACTTTAGCCTACCAGGAAAGTTTACCATTAGTTGGTTATCGGAGTCCACCCCTAGAGGCAGCATTCCCACTGTATCCTCCACCTACTGGTCCAAGCCCAAAATGTGGACTTCAGGGATAGCAGCTATTTTGCTTCTTGCTCCATTTATTTCTTTGCCCCCTCCTCTTTCCCGGAGGAGCAGCCTTACCTGCCACAACTTCCAACCCTAGCATCCCCTTCTCCCCCATACCACAACCATACAACTTTCCCCTGCTCCCATGCAATTACATTTGCTTGCTGGTTCTTCTGTCCTCCCACCCTCCTTTCACAATGGCTTAGCTGCCCTAAAAATTCATGCCTTAACCTCCTCTGCACCATTAGAAGAGTCACGGCATTCGAGTTGGAAACCCCTTTGGGCATTTCAAAAGAGGAGGTTCCTGATTATCATACTGTTCCTGCTATCCAGGGACATCAAACAAAACCCTGGCCCTAACCCCAACCCCCCTGCCCAAACCTTGCACCCTATCTCTCACTGCCCTGTGGCCTTAAACTCATACACCTAAACATCTGAAGCATTATAAGCAAAATTAGTCTGCTGCAACCAGTTGTCCTTTCGCTTAGACCAGACATACTGACCATTACTGAAACTTGGCTGAAAGCACACAACCTAGATGCAGAATTCGCAATTCCAGGTTACTCCCTTATTCACCAAGACCACCCTGGCACCAAACAAGGGGGTGGCGTTTTCATGTATATAGACTCCACTCTTCAGTTTACTCCAGTCCCACGGCCCATTCCCTTGCAATCCATCGATGCCTTGATTATTAATCAAACTATCCCTCGCCAATATCTGCCCCATATTTCTGGCCAGATCTTATTGTTCTCCTGCTGCAACTTCAACCTCCATCCTGCAACACCTGACACCCTTACTTCTCTGGCCTCTGGGGGAAGAGTTCATATCCTCAGGGATTTCAACCAAAACTGGCTCTCCAGTGACAGCTCCAAGCTGCGGAACCAGGTGGCTGCATTAAATCTATCCAAACTAATCACTGAACCTACTTGCCTAAATCTTAAATCATCTAATCAATCTCTCCTGGACTGGTCCCTTACATCGCACCCACATCGTATACTCACCTCTGGTCTGCTTCCGGACTCTATAAGTGATCATAATATGATTTACTGTGTTTGAAAAATCCATCACCCTAAAACAACTCACCCCAGAACCATCTTCAAAAGATCTTTCAAATCCTTGGACCTTGCATTGCTTCTGTTCAACTCGTCTAGCTTGGACTGGTCGTACATCCCCAGGGCCACTTCTATTGATTTAGCCTGGGAGTTTTTTAAGGCCAGGTTCACTGTGGTTTGGAAAACACATGCCCCTGTAAACCATGCTTGGATGAGGGGTACCCACCTCCCATGGATCACTACAAACATCTTGATACTCCTCAAAGATAGGGATGTAGCCTGGAAGGCCTTCAAGGTCTCTGGCTCTCCAGTGCACCATCAAAGGTACCACACCCTTCGAAATGCCTGCATTAGATTGATCCACAGGGCTAAGGCGAAATACTTTAGCAACACTTTCCAGTCTAACCTAAGCCACCCTTCCACATTTCTGAAGGTGGTTAAATCTCTTTTTGCCCCTCACTCTCAACCTCCTTCCCCTGCACTCAAAGTAGGTGGCTCCACAAGTACAGATCCCTTCAAAGTGGCTACTCACTTCAATTCATTCTTTATGAACTGCACCTCATCACTCCTGGTCGCCCTCACCCCTCAGACCACCCAAACTCCCACCCCCACCATCACCTCCACAAAAGGCTCCCCAGCTGGGACCCCCTTTGCCTTCTGCCAGATTACCCCTGCTGAAGTCTACAAAGCACTATTTGCTATAAATCTCAACAAAGGTGAATGCCCTACTGGCTTGGATTGCAAATTGCAATACTTGTCAGCCATGGCCATCGCCATCCCCCTGGCATCTCTCTATAACCTGTCATTCTCACTAGCCACTATCTCCAATGAGTGGAAGCATGCCATAGTCATACCACTTCCCAAGGACAGTGAACCCTCTGCCCCCGGAAATTACTGCTAGATATGCCTGTTACCTATCCTGGCCAAAATCCAGGAAAAACTTGTTCTTTCTCAACTCTCCTCCTATCTTGATTCCTCTTCCTTTTTTACCCCTTACTAGTCTGGCTTTAGGAAGTCCCACTTCACTTCCACCTCCCTCATAAGACTCATGGACTCCATCCTCACTGGCATGGACAGGGGCCAAATCACATCAGCCCTTTTTGTTGACCTGGCCAAAGCCTTCAGCACTGTCTCCTACACACTCCTGCTATCTAAGCTCTCTCACACAGGACTCTCAGGTCTGGCCACTGGCTGATTTCAGTCTTATCTGTTAGGTTGATCCCAATCCATCAGAATTGGCAATGCTGGACTTCCAGTTCTGCCCCTGAAGTTGATGGCTGCCTGAAAACTCACTCTGTCCTCTTCCTTGGTAATTTCCCCTCTATCATCCTAGATTTCTAAAAAATATTGAAAAATAACAATGAATAAGAGGGCGAATAAAGGATCCGAGCCAGTGAAGAGCAGAAAAATAGATGACTACATAGAAGATGAAGCTTGATTGGAATCTGAGGTCTCTGAGCTAGATACTGCACTTCTACAACCTTCTTCACCACCAGCTAAAACCATCTCCTCAGCATATCATACACCAAAAAAACAGAACTAAAAAAGTTAAGCTTGATATGATTTACCACAAACTCTGTGCATTTAGGGCAGACATCAAACAGCTCTATGCAGAAATTCACAAAGATGTAACCCTACTAAAACAACGAGCAGATGACACCGAATGTCAGATCTCTGCTATGGAGAACCGAGTAAATGATTTGGACAGTTTGATTGAACAACTTCAGGAACAGCAAGAAGTGTTAACAGCTCGCCAAGAAGACACAGAGAACCGGGCAAGGAGCAAGAATATATACTTTTACTGCATCCTGGAAGGGACTGAAGGCCCCAAAATAAAAGAATCTGTATCAGATTTACTGCAAACAGCTCTCAGTCTCCCTGAGGACTTACCTTTGGATCTGGAAAGGGTGCACAGTGCCTTGGCACTGAAGCCCTCCTCTCCAACGGCCACTCCACATTCAATCATAGCCCATTTCAATAGTTATGCAGTCAAGGAAAAAATTTTACTGACCGCATGATTATTTTGTGGGCAAACTAGATTCTACATGGATCATGACTACGCGCTGCAAATGATGAAACAACGTAGGGCCTACCTTCCGTTGCTCCCCACACTGAAGTCCAAAGGCATCAAATTCAACACACGTTATCCAGCAAAGCTTGTGGTTTTCATGCCAGAAGGGGAAACTAGAATTCTCAGCAGCAGTGGAGGCTCATGAAGCTCTGATCGCTCGAGGTATCGACTTCCCAGGAAAAGCTCAATTGAATGCGTCACACGCCCCACAACCACTGCGTTGGCAGAATGCGACTACATCAGCACACACCTCGGAAGGGAGAAGAAACACCCCCAATGCTCTTGACCCTAAGCAGCATCTGGCTAAATTCAGCAGAGATGCCTCTACATCCAAGGACACTTGAAGTATGGAAGCGGTATTATTTGTGCATACCCTGAGACTGGCCTGAAGTAATGGGGTAAAGGTGTGAGGTGAGGGGAAAGAGGTGCTGAGGTAGGGAATAATATTTATATCCTGGCCTAAGCCTTCAGGTTGCCTTTGACTCTAGATTGTGTTGCTAGACCCTCTATACTTGGGAGACACACGGTCACTTATCGGGTGAGTCCCAGAGGCTCTACTTCCTCCTGATGTTCCCCCTAAGTGCCTTGAGATCTGCTGTAATTTTTATTTACTGTGCATTATGGTCAGGACTTCTACTAAGCCCCACTCCTTATTGATGTCTGAAATACAAGACACTTGGATAAAGATTTACTCGGAGGGGAGTAACTTGTTTCCCTCACTTCGTTTTTTTTTTCTCGGTACTTTAATATAATGCTATCTACAAGTGGGGATATTTCCCTTGGCTTTTTTTCCTTATTTTTCCTCAGTAATATAACAAGGACTGAGCTCTTGAGGACACCCACATTTCCAGATTGAATATCTTAAAAATAAACTGGAATGAGTTTAATCATCTATAATAAGTTTCTTGGTGCTATTGGTTTCCTGGGGCTTGTTCTGTTTTGCATCATTTTTTTTTTACTGTATAGGAAGGGGAAAAATCTGATATGAGGAGTTTTATGAGCACCTGTTCCAACAGACTTTATAGGGCATCTATCCCTCAGCCTTTTTTTCCCCTGTACAATCTTTTTTTCCTAATTTTGGGCCTTACAAGCCCATGGAGGGCCTGAGGCAAGGTTGGCCTCAATTTTAACCCCCAATCTGGGTTGAAGCGTAACTCCACCCATGCTCCTCCAGTATCTAAAGGGAAAAAAACATAGTTTCCCCTACCTTGGAAGCACCCAAAACATTTTTTTATCACTTGCCTGATACCTGGAATGTTACAATGGCATCTGCTATTGATAAAAGTTTACCTTTTGTTATTATGTTTAGATGTACTTTGCAAAGGCTACCTATCATTTGGTTATTACGTTTATACAAGTTCTCTTTGGCCCTGTTGGCATATAAGTTAATGTTTGATGAATGGTTATATGCAATACTGCTCAAGTCTACCAGAGGTAAAGTAAGTGATTTTATGAGAAGGCTATATAGGACAACATTACTGGTTCCACGTCCCATTAAAAATATCTATAAGATGGTTCACTTCAAACTACAGAATGGAATTAGGAACCTGGGTATGAGGTTCCTTACTGGATTGGGGAGAGAGATAGATGGAGATTCTCTTAAAAGGGAGATATTTGCTATCACATAATAATTATGGCTCACACATCACTAATTATGTCATTTAATGATAATGGCATTCATAATCCCATTAAATGTAAATGTTACTACATTTTTTCAAACAGAACAGACCTGATATAATTCTCCTCCAGGAAACTCATCTTTCCCTAGTTGAGCATCTTAAATTGAAAGCTTTGGGATTTCAGGTAGTAGTAGCATTGTCTTATGCCTCTGGAAGGAGAAGAGGGACAGCAATTTTGATACCACATGGAACACAATTTCACATGCAGAAGCAGATCATGGATAAAGAAGAGAACTATGCAATTGTCATAGGCCAACTTTATTTGAAACAGATCACACTGGCCTGAGTCTATCTTCCTCCCTGGAATAAGGCCAGAGTAGCATAGGGACTCCTGGATGTGCTGTTATCTCAAGCCCAGGGTATGTGCATAATAGTAGGGGACTTGAACGTTATCTTGAATACTATTTTAGACTCTTCTAAACCCTCTAAACATCGGCCTTCAACACTCCAAAAATATTTAAAACATGTCCTTCCTACACTTGACCTCATAGACCTGTGGAGGCATTTATTTCCTTCTGTTAGGGCTTATACTCACCATTCCCCCAAAACCAATACTTCAGCATGATTAGATTACTTCCTATCCTCTGTTGAACATCTGGAATCTATTAGAGATATATATGTGGGGATATCTATACTATCAGATCATGCTCTCTTATTTAAAAAAAAATAGATCTTGCAAAACCTAAAATGCAACATTTTTGGTGACTTAACCTAGCTCATCTACAAGATCCAGAATTCATACAACTGGTTAAAGATCGTATACTAATTATTCAAAGAGATAATATCTCCCCTGAGATTTCCTCAACCATCAAGTGGGACACCCTTAAAACAGTTTTAAGAGGTGACATTATCAGATATTCAACTTATAAAAAAGGCTTAGAAAAAATCTGGAAAGGGAATTACAAGGGTCTCTCTCTGACTTACAGAAGAAGCTATATCAAGGAGACTCCTCAGTTAAATCTGAATTGCTGGTTACCAAACAGAAACTCCAAAGATTAACAGATCAAAAAATAGAGCAACAACTGTTATATTTAAAACTTGAATCCTACAAAGGGGGAACCAAGAGGGGCCAGGAATTTGTCCAGATGTCTCAGGGGTTTTAAACAACAAGCAATGGTTACCAAAATTAGAAACCCTCGGACTAATCAGCTCCTGTCCCACCCCACAGCCATTAGGCAAACTATGACTGACCTCTATAAACTTTTATACACAGCAGATGCCCACTCTACCCCCCCAACAGTTGGCCACATACCTACAGAATACACCCTTACCCCATCTTACTTCTCAACAGGTGGAGGGACTGTTATATCCTATTACAGAACAAGAAATTAAAGCAATTCTTAAACAGACAAAAACCCAAAAAGCCCCGAAATTGAACGGATACCCAAATGAGTTTTACAAGAAATTCCAGAAAATACTTTTACCCATTATACTGCTGACTTTTACTGAAATTCAAGAAGGTGGCCTCCCCTCTCCTTCCTGGCAGTATGCTGAAATTGCAGCTATTCCCAAGCCAGGAAAGGACCCTACATTAATGGCTTCATACCACCCTATTACAAAACTAAACTGTAATTACAAAATCTTTATGTCAATTTTGGCCCATAGAATTGACATACTCTTACCCCAGCTCATAGATAAAGATCAAGTGGGATTTACAATGAAACACCAAGCACATGATGCAGTGCGCCGGGTTTTATTACTCTCTGAATATGTGATTCAAAGAAAAAATACCCTTAATTATTCTCAGACTTGATGGTGAGAAGGCTTTCGACAGGGTGTCATGGCCCTTTCTATGGGCCACATTAAAGTGTTTTGCTTTCTTGGAGAAATTAATTACCCAAGTCCAGGCCATGTATCACTCCCCTATATCAAGTCTTTACTTATTTTATTTAACCAGGTGTTCATCATTGAGCAGAAGCTCATTTGCAAGATGGACCTGGTTGGGGCATGAACAATTGTATATACAGGTCAACACAGGTATTTACAAGGCAATACAGATAATGCTGTTGACAGAGAGGAAGAAAAAGAAGTTCATATATACATAGAATTATACAGATATTGTACAGATTACAGGGTATTTACATACATAGAAGTGTCTATAGGAAGATAAAGCAGGTTATCTAAGGTAGCAGGAGGAAGTAACAGAAGAAAAAAATAAAATAAAAATATACACCAGGTAGAGGCGAAGGTGGGGGGGGAGGTAGGGGGAGAAAGGCTAGGAGGGCACGGTACACAGAGAGGAGTTGGTAAAATGGGATGTAGAGAAGGTGGATGGAGAAAAGGAGTATGTGTGAGTCCCAGGATTGAATGCTATAAAGTACGGGGCATGGTAGGATGTCACAACCCAGGGGTAGTGAGCTCCTATCTGAGTTTGGGAAAGGAAGGATAAGGGGATGGATGGGCCTACTGTTGATAAGACAGGGGGATAAGAGAGAGAGAGAACAATTAGGCTTGTGAGGAGCAAGCTGGGGGGGTCAGTACTTGAAATTGGGTCTAGGCATGGCTATATACCAGTGCAGACACCGGTACTGGGTCTGAGTGGGTGAAGCAATTACATACTTCTCTGATTGTATGGAAATAAAGCATCTTTAAGGCATTTATACTGATTAGAGTGCTTAATTTGAGGGTTTTTTGTAGATCGTTCCATAGGGTAGGTAGCATGAAGCTTATGGCTGCCCTGCCAAAGTGGGATTTTGCTTTGGGTACTTTAACTGTAATAGCTGAGTAACTTCTTAATGTATGTTTCCCAATTATACTCAGGGAAAGACAGCAGGAGATATAATAAGGCAGCTTATTAGAGATGGCTCTATAGGTCCAGAGAGTGGCATTTCTGTGGCACATGAACTTTAGTGATGTCCACCCCACTGCCGCATATAGGGAGCAGTGATGCGTGTCGAAGGGAAGTCCCGTTATAAACCGCAGTGCTCGATAGTACAGTGTGTCCAGTTTAGCCATGTAAGAGTTGGGGCATTAGCTGTAGAGGAAATCAGCGTAATCAACCAATGATAGGAAAATGGATAGGACCAGTTGTTTCTTGGCATCTCTGGTGAGAAATTGGTTGATTCAAAAAAACAGGCCAAGCCTTTGCCGAAGTCGTTTTAGCAAGTCCTCGATATGTTCAATGAAGGAGAGTCTTTGGTCTATCCAAACTCCCAGATACTTGAATTTTGTAACAAATTCTAGTTTTTCACCTAGAACTGTGGTAATTTGGGGAACTGTCCCACTGGAACAGGGTTAGCTGTAAGGATGAAAGGGGGAGAGGACCATCGCTTCAGTTTTTTTTGGCGTTAAGGAGTAGCTTTTTTGGGAGAAGTTGGCTTTGCAAAAGGTTGAATTCTGACTGTAGGTCATTGCAGGCAGCTTCAGGTGTTGGGCAACTCACATAGAGAACTGTATCATCTGCAAACAGATGGATGTTGGCTTGTTTTGTACAGTAGTCAATGTTATTAATGTAGATTGCAAAAAGTAAGGGCCCTAATATAGAACCTTGAGGTACCACTCTTTGCAGAGTTTTTAAGGGGGACAGGCCTCCTTCGGCTTTAACTTGTTGAAGGCACCCTGTAAGATAGTCAGTAAACCAGTGCAGAGAGGAGGGGTCCACACCTATGGTTTGAAGGGAGGAGAGGAGCAGACTATGGTCGACGGTGTCGAAGGCCTTGCTTAGATCAAGGAAAACAGCACAAATAAAGTTTTTGCTCTCAAGATTACGCTGTCAGTCATTAGTAACTTTGGCGAGGGCTGAGATAGTGCTATGTTTAGCTCTGAATCCGGACTGCATAGGGTTTAGCAGTTCCCTAGACTCAAGGTGAGTCCTCAGCTGTGCATTTACAATTTTCTCTAGGAACTTGGACAGGACCGGAAGGAGAGAACTTGGCCTGTAGTTATTGAGATCACCAGGGTCACCTGATTTGAACAGTGGTATGACATGTGCTGTCTTCCATATAGGTGGTAAGGTGCCCTGAGACAGGGATAAGTTAAAAAGGTGGGTGATGGGTATTGCTAGTATGTGGTAGGCAATTTTAAGGAAGTAAGGGTCAAGGGTGTCAGCCCCAGCACTTTTTCTAGTATCCAACTGAAGCAAGGGGTCCTCTACCTCTTTCAGTGAGGCAGGTTGAAGTGAGAAAGGTGGCGAAGCTATGGGAGTTTCAGACAGTTGGCTGGCAGTCTGGGAGTGAAGTATGTTTGCTGGGGAGTTATCAAATGCCATGCCTGCAGTAGCTAAGTGGTTATTGAATGCGTCAAGTATATCCATCTTTTTGGTTTAGGTCGAGTTGCCAGAGGTAATCTTGGTCAGGAGTGAATTTCCTGGGGAATGGCCTAGCAGATCATTGATTGTGTTCCAAAGCTTGATTGGGCTCTTTGTGGCAGAGTCGAGTTCGGATTTGAAGAAGGTGACCTTCGATTCTCTGATTGTTTTGGTACATAAATTTTGTAGTCTCCTGAACTGGTTCCAATCCTCTGCAGTGTTCAGTCTGCGTGCTTTTTTCCAGAGCTTATCTCTTTCTAGAAGCAATGACTTGATCTGAGGGGTGAACCATTTACAGGTTTTGGTCCTAGTTCGAACTTTAATCAGGGGACCATACTTATTAAGGGCCCTTGATAGAATGTCGTGGAAGATATTGTAAGCTGATGTAATCGTTTTGGCCAGGTAGAAATCTTGCCACTGAGGGGAGTACTTAAGCTCATTTAGGTAGGCATGTTCATTGAAGTTGCACCTGGATCTCTTCATAGAGAACTTGCTGATGGGTGCTGGGTTGTTGGTGGATCTTACTCCAGCAATAAAACAATAGTCGCTGGCATCTGAGAAGAAGACATCAGTGTGGGAGAAGAGATGAGGTTTGCTCACCATTAGCACATCCAAAAGTGTACTTTTACTGGGGTTCTCCACGCTTAGCGTGTTGGTTCAGTAACGCTGCGCCAGCCCATGTTCATCACAGAAGGATGCAAGGGGGCAGCTGTGTTAGAGAGCCAGTCAAAGTTGAGGTCTCCTAAAATAATAGTTTCTGGCAGCCCCTGTCCCAACTTGTCACTTAGATATGACACAAGCTGTAGGCCAGCAGATGGTGGTCTGTAGCATCCTACTACACAGAGTGCAGTAGTCTATGTAATTTCCACTTTGAGAATTAGACATTCGAATTCGCTGGCGACAGATGCTGAGGATAAGCAGAAGCCAGAAAATTTGTCTTTAGCGTAGATAGCTACCCCTCCTCCTCTGGCATGCCTATCAGCTCTGAACAAGGCATAGTTGGAGATGTTTACTTCTCTATCAGTGGTGCTGGGTCTAAGCCAAGTTTTGGAAATCACAAGTATGTCAGGAGAGGTATGATTTACCCAGGTTTGTATTAAGGTTATCTTTTTAAGGAGGCTACATACATTAATATGCAAGAAGCTTATTCCTTTTAAATTTGCTAGTTCTGCTGGTGAAGCAATAGCTTCTGGGGGGCCAGGGTTGAGTTCTACGTTGCCTGAACATAGCAGGAGGATAAGTAGGATTTTTCCAAGATCACTAATTATAAGCTTGTAATTCCTGCCTTTCTCCTGTCTAGTAGATCTGATGTTTTTAGGGACTGGAAAGTAGCCACCATAGAAGAGCTGATCTGTTGTAGCAAGAGCTAGTACCCCTACCACAATAGGCAGGGAGGAGATAGAAGTCTGCATAGTGGGAGGTGGACCTTGTGGTGGGGGAGTGTTCTAAGTACTACTGGTATGTGTGGTCCAAGAGCAGGGTTCGAGGTATTGGTACTTTGAATCACAGAGGCAATTAAAGGATAAGTTGTCATGTGGTATACAGCACAAGGTGCCGTTGTAGACCAAACATGATGGTAGTTCAGGTGTCCAATGCTGGGCAGCTGGTATCAGCAGAAGAAGGGGCAGTATAAGGAGCCATATAGGGCCCAACATGATGGTACCTCAAAAAAGGAGCCACTCAATTAGCCCAGGGGCCAGTGGGGTTGCTGGATTAATGCAGTTTATCAGTAGCTTTCCAATCCAGGTCCACTCAAATTTGATAGCATTAAAAATATTTAGTGGTGAAGGCACAGCCAAGGAGAGCCTATGCATTTTAGTAAGGCTAGGCCCTTAGAATTGGATCCCGTAGGCTGGACAGAGAAGAGGGGGATCACGAGCTAAGTCTCTATTGGTGGGGCACTGCGCCAGGGGACGTGGACTTATATTTTGGTGGGAGCTACTGTATTTAATAATCAGCGGAGGTGGGGTGGTTGAAAAAGTTGTGGCAGTTGCCATACCTTATAGGGCCTCGGGTCCGTGTCTGCAGTCTCAAGCGTTGGCTAGAGGGGCACTGACTGCCCGGTAGCCGGGAATCCTGCAGCTTAGGAGCTGGGAGCCTGGGTGGCAGTTCCTTGGCTGAGGGAGAAAAGGAGAGTGAGGATTAATAAAGGGGATTCACATAAAGGGTTAGACAGAACAT
This sequence comes from Neoceratodus forsteri, assembly GCA_016271365.2. Classification (NCBI taxonomy): domain Eukaryota; kingdom Metazoa; phylum Chordata; order Ceratodontiformes; family Ceratodontidae; genus Neoceratodus; species Neoceratodus forsteri. The sequence goes on along the minus strand of JADMNL010000034.1, from coordinate 10,702,524 downwards.
CAGGGAGTCCAAAATTTGCAGAACAAAAGGACGTGTATTACTTTAGTGCCCAAAAGTGTCTAGGGCCAGTGCACATATGCAGAGTACTGTAAACACTAGATTTCTTTCCCAAACCACAATTTAAGTCGTTTCAATTACAGACTGGGTTAACACTTCAGCTTTTTAACATTTGTCCCAACATTTGTGCCAACATAAACATTTTTAGGGTTTAAAATCAAAGAGCAGAAGCCGGCTTTTGCCAGGGACCAATCAGAACATGGTCTGAGAGGGTGCTCACAATTCAGTTGGTTGCAGCAGTTGCCATACCTTGTAGAGCCTTGGGTCCGTGTCTGCAGTCTCGAGCGTTGGCTAGAGGGGCACCGACCACCCAGTAGCCGGGAATCCCATGGCTTAGGAGCTGGGAGCCTGGGTGGCAGTTCCTTGGCTGAGGGAGTGAAGGAGAGACAGGGTTAATAAAGGGAATTCACACAAAGGGTCAGACAGAACAGCGGGGAGTCCAAAATTTGCAGAACAAAAGGACGTGTATGGTACCAGCAATGCCAAAAGAAGTAGTGAGGAGTAGTAGTAGGTGGTTGCACCCCATGGTAGTTTGTTTGGTGTTGCTGGCCTGCTTAACTGCTAGCTGGTTTATAGTTGAAAGGGTATATAGTCAAATTAGGGTGAGGTCCTTAAAAATAGGGCAGGTAGAGCAGTAATTGAAAGGAGTTAGATGGAGTGTCTGGAGAAAAGGTTGAGAGCAAATGTGTGATCCTGTGGGTGGGACTGCTTTAAAAAGGGGAGGTGAGAAAGTGGGTCAAGTCAGGTATTGAAGACAGGGAGGCCAATAGCATGAAAATGTACAGCAGTGGAATGACCAATCAGCTACTAGGCTGAGGAAGGGGCGGAGTAAGGGTCTATTTAATACTGTGAGGAGGAGGAGGAGGAGGAGGGGGAGGGGGCGGGCAAAAAAATTCAGTCCAGAACACAGCACAGAAAGAGATTTTCCTGAGATCAGGAAGCACCAGGTGCTGGAAAATCAGCCAAGGAGTAAAGCTGCCAATCAGTGTCTGGTTCCTCCACTAGGCATCCAGTCAAAACAGTAGCATTCAAAACCACGAGTTTCAGAGGTCTGGTGCATACCTGAATCTGTCCGGGGGTCAGTCTGGTGGTCTGTTAGCTATGGCCTGCTCGGAGAGAGCCAGGGCCACAGGAGCAGCTTGTGAAGCCTGCAGATGGGCTGTCTGTGGAACAAGGAGGGAAACACAGAGGATTAAATACAGCTAGAGCACAACAGCAAGCTCAGTGGGGGGCAGGCAATGTGGAAGGACAAAGCATGAGGTAAAGAGGTGGTAAATGCAGGGCAATTATTTAGAGCTAGAAGAGGAGTTAATGGAGGGGTCTGTGCTTTGGCACCGGGACATCTGAGGAGGACAGCAGCAGCAGCAGGGGGGTGTAAGAGGAGGGTTTGTAGGTAAGGCAGAGAAGAAAGTAAGGTGTTTAGAGAGACATCATTACAAGTGGATCAGAGAAATTAATAATTAGCAGAGTGACCAGTATGGGGAAGGGGCAGAGTTTGTCAGAAGGGCAGAAATGGAAAACTGCAGCAGTCTTGCTCAGTAGCTAGGTTTAGCTCAGAGGTACCAACTATCACTAACAACACAGATCAATATTTAGTCTATGTCATTTGTCGCTACACTACTCAGCAATATTATACTGCTGAGTAGTGAGGAGACAAATGTAAAGTAGCTATCACAGAATAGCCCAGTATAAAAGCAGCAAAAGGAGTGACAGATACATTTGCAATAAAACAACCATAAGATAGGTACTATTTTAAAATAAGGCTGGTCGGATTTTACCCATATATTGTTATAACCTACTTATTCACAGGCTATATAATCAGTAGTGACTCCAAGTCTCCCACATTTCACTGGGGTCAACAGTATTTTACTGTATTTACTGAAAAAAATTCAGTCCAGAACACAGCACAGAAAGAGATTTCCCTGAAATCAGGAAGAGTCAGGCATTGGGAAATCAGCCAAGGAGTAAAGCTGCCAATCAGTGCCTGGTTCCTCCACTGGGCATCCAGTCAAAACAGTGGCATTCAAAACCATGAGTTTCAGAGGTCCAGTGCATACCTGAATCTGTCTGGGGGTCAGTCAAGTGGTCTGTTAGCTGTGGCCTGTTTGGAGAGAGCCAGGGCCACAGGAGCAGCAGCTTGGGAAGCCCGCAGATCGACTGTCTGAATTTGCCCAGGGGTCAGTTGGGTGGTCTGTTAGCTGTGGCCTGCTCAGAGAGAGCCAGGGCCACAGGAGCAGCTTGGGAAGCCCACAGATAGGCTGTCTGAATCTGTCTGGGGGTCAGTCGGGTGGTCTGTTAGCTGTGGCCTGCTTGGAGAGAGCCAGGGCCACAGGAGCAGCTTAGGAAGCCCGGAGATGGGCTTTCTGAATCTGTCCGGGGGTCAGTCGGGTGGTCTGTTAGCTGTGGTCTGCTCAGAGAGAGAGTCAGGACCACAGGAGCAGCTTGGGAAGCCTGCAGATGGGCTGTCTGAATCTGTCCGGGGGTCAGTCAGGTGGTCTGTTAGCTGTGGCCTGCTCAGAGAGAAACAGGGCCAAAGGAGCAGCTTGGGAAGCCTATCTTAAGTTAGATGGATCACGCTCCCCCCATTCCCACTATCTAGGGGTACTAGACAGGGTTGTCCACTATCCCCACTCTTATTCCCATTATACTTAGAACCCTTGGTGGCCAATCTTAGAAAACAAACTAATATAGAAGGGATCCCATTAGGAGTAAGGCATATAAACTCACCCTATTTTCAGATGCTATCCTTTTGACCCTTGCTTTCCCTGAGACTTCTGTCCAGGCGGTCTGGGAACAATTAAATGTCTTTGGAGAACTTTCAGGATACAAAATAAACTGCTCTGAAACAGAGGTTCTCAACTTTTCATTTATACTTTCTCGACAGATGAAAACCGAGTTCCCATTCCGATGGCACAGGGTAGAAATGAGGTATTTAGGGATTAAAATCTCTTCTAGACTGTTGCATTTATAATTGGTAAACCAATTACTCAATAAATTGCCACAGATCTTTCTAAGTGGACACAGATATTTTTGGGAATGGTAACCTGTGTTGAAATTATTCAACTAAATGTTTTACCCCGTATATTATTTTTTCTACAAACTCTACTTGGTTTCCCTTCAGACTTCTACTCTAGGTAATGGGTCAAATTGATTTCAAGGTTTATCTGGGGGGGAGGACACCCCAAGTGAAATATACCCTACTACAACTTCCTAGGACATAAGGTGGGCTAAACTTACCAAATCTGAAAGATTATGCTAGGGCAACACAAACCTGCATGGCCCTCCTGATCATGAACACCCACTACACTGCACACTGGAAAGAAATAGAGATAACCTTAAATGGATTAGAACACCCTCCCTCTTACCTTCTGGGAGACCCCTCAAGATATCATCCGCTATCTTGATTTATGAAAATTTCAGAAGGATTTCTTAAAAACTGGTTCTATGTGACCCTGTTTAATTTATCTACATATGATAAATATTTTCTTACAGCTTTGGCTTATAACACAGATCTCTGCACACCTACCCTGAAGCAGCTACTACAAAAATGGGAACAATATTCTGTTAGTTTTACTTTTCAGCTTGGGGGCCCCTCTAGTGTTTATTCTTTCTTCTATTTACAATCCACATACAAACTACCTTCAAGTGAATATCAGATTTACCTGACCCTTAAAATCAAACTCTTTCCCATCGCAGATTCATTCACTAGAATAGCAGAAGCTTCATCAGATTTGGTGAAGCTGATCATTCACAATTTTAAAGGGGGAACTCAAGAACATATTATCAGTAATCTCTAGCAGGCACATCATCCAAAAGGAGCAGTTGATTTTGACCGGGTTATAATGAGATGGGCTAGGGAACTGAATATAGATTTGAAGACAGATATTTGGTTAAAATCTACCTATTTTTATTCTAAAACCTCACTGACTACTTACTGGAGGGAATTCACCTGGAAGACTAGGGTTAGATTTTTTTAGAACCCCGGACATTCAGACTAAATTTGGGGAATTGGAAAGAAGCTGTTGCTGGAGGGGCTGTGATCACCCCCTGCCTTGCCCACTTCTCTACAGGTACTGGAAAGAAATTTTGGCAGAACTTAGCAATATTTTTGATATTTCTGACTGGCTCGCCCCAGAGTATGTCCTGACAGCGACACCCCTTATGAGGAGTCAAGTCAAATGGATGCAATATAAAATGATAACACTTTTCATTTTGATAGCCAAAAAAGTCATAACCAGACTCTGGCTCACAAATGTAACTCCGGGAAAAGAAATCTTGGAGAAGCCTAACATACGAAGTGTACAATTTTGAACATATTTCATCCAAGTTGAATAACAGGGAAAAAAAGCTTCAACAATAGATGGGGAAGATGGGTCTCTTACCAATTAGAACACTATCTTGACTTTGTCCCATGATGAGAGCTAATAAACTTCAATACATCTTAGTGATATCAATGACCCAGAGATTATTACTTTTATTCATCTTGATTGCTTTTTGGGGATCGCCCTTGGACCAGACTGAATCTACTTGGATAATTTTGTTCAGAGAGTATACTGAATCTTTCAAATGCTTTAGCAAAATATTTCGGGTAATAGTTTGGAAGTACAAAAATCGTGGTCCTATTGCTATTTACTTTTTAGGGTCTAGAAATGAGACTTGGATACAGACACTAACAGATTTAATATGCTGTACAAAGGCAACAAATGAATATATGTATTGCATACTGTATGAATATGGATGTATTATCTTATATAAAAACAAAATAAAATAATTTTGTTTAAAAAAAAAGAAGATTGGCAATGCCATCTCTGCACCCCTTCCTTTTTTTTTTGCCATTAACACTTTATTCAGTTTAGGTTACAGGGTACATACATACATCCATTCTATCAGCATTGTTACCAGTGGATGAACAGTCCACAACCCATGACCCTGTAACAAACCCTCCCCTTCCCCACCCCCTCCCAACCGCTCCCCAACCCCCACCCCCCCCCTCTCTCGGCACAAGTCTGAGGGGAGATAGGGTGAAATCAATCCTGACAGCATCAGATTTCACAAGTAGAGTAACATGCGTAAAAAGGGCCCCAGATTTTATCAAACCTGGAGAGCTTGTTCTAAAGGATAGCTGTCATCCTCTCAATCCTCAAACAAGCTAACAACTCCTCCAGCCATTCCTTATATCCTAAAACCACCGAGTCCTTCCAATGTCTGAGCACCACCCTCTTAAGTGTGGCAGCAATCAGAACCATATAAAACCTCCTATTCATAACAGGAATGCCCGAGACATCCCCCAAAAGGCATATCTCTGGCGTAAACAGATCTTCAAGACCCAACAGAGGGTTGACCTTCCTCTTGATATCCTCCCATAACGGGGCTACTTTCGGACATTGCCAGAAAATATGCACCAAGTCACCATCCTCCCCCAAACATCTAAAACACTTCGGATCCCTTGTCAACCTGAGTTTCTCCAGTTTCCGTGGAGAATAAAAAATATTGTGAAGAATTTTGAACTGCATGAGCCTCAATCTGTCCTGCAATAAGAATTTATGGCAGTTCACCCACAGATCCTTCCAATTGAGTTCCGAGCTCGGAAAAACCAAGTTCCAATACGATCCCTGAACAGGGTCAGAGGAGTAGGCCCACTCGAGAAATACCTGATAAATTTTAGAAATCGCATGTCTCAACCCTACTAGAGGAGATAAGCCATCCAGAAATTCCAGACTCGGCTTCTGCACTGTTCCTTGCCCAATTGTGCAACCAAAGATGTCTAACCTGGTAGGTCCCAAAAATAGCCTTGCTGGGTAACCCAAATTTACCCAGTATAACATCTGAGGGTAAAACCAAACCCTCCGTTGAAAGAAGGTCCCTCACCAGACACTCCTCGGGTAAGGGTAACCATGTGTGGTCCAACATCCTACCACCTAGGACAAAACGGGGGTTCCCCCATATGGGTTGTGTCCAATCTCTAAGGTGATCGTACCTCAAAAAGCCCGCAAGTTGGGTATGATTTCTCACTGCAGTTCCAATTGGGGAGTTAAGCAACCAGCGGGGCAACCATTTAGGTTTGATATAAAGTAGGGCATTTGGCCTTAGACCAGCTTCCTTGATCAAAGCTAATTCTATCCGTAGCCAAAGTGGTATGTAGGAGTGGTTATTTAAACCATCACAACCCTTTATCCATCTCATATATTTACTAGCTTGGGCTGCCCAATAATATAAGGCAAAATGTGGAAGTCTAAGCCCCCCCAACTCTTAAGATAACACCAGTTTCGAGTAAGCCATACGTGACTTCCTCTGACCCCATACAAAATTAGCAATCATATTGTGCACTTTCTTAAGCCACTTAAATGGTATCCCGATATTCAACATATTCAGGGGGTAAAACAATCTGGGAAATATGTTCATTTTAACAAGATTCACTCTCCCCCATAAGGAGATTGGGAGTTTCACCCATCTTTCCAAATCCAAGGCAATAGTTCTTAATAGCGAGTCGAAATTCAATTGAAAAGTCTTGAGATCCCCCCTAGCTATGTTGAGGCCCAGATACCTAATGAAATTCGATTTCCAGGACAGTCCTAGCTCCCCCACCTCGTGCCTAAAAACAGAATTATTGAGGGGAAATACCACCGATTTATCCAAATTTAGTCTGTAATTGGCCAATTTCCCGAACTGCTTGATAACTTCCAACAATGCTCGTATAGAAGCACCCGGGTTGGTTAAATAAATCAACAGGTCATCCGCATATGCTGTGACCTTTATAGTATGATCTTTAATGCTAATACCTTCTATTGCTTGATTAGCTACTACTGTTCTTATGAAGGGTTCCAAGTATAAGTTAAAGAGGAGAGGGGATAAAGGGCATACTTGCTTGGTGCCAACATATCAAGGGAAGGGGTCAGAGACTGCTCCATTACAACCAATCCTTGCAGTGGGACAAGAGTAAAGGGAACAAATCCAGGTCCTAAAAAGCTCCGGAAATCCGAACCTTTCCATCGCAGTGAGTAAAAACCCCCAGTGTACCCTATCAAAAGCTTTCTCAGCATCCAGGGACAGCAGGGCCATAGGCGCCCTGCCGTCCTCGGAGACCGAGAAAGCATGGGCCAGAGTCCGAACATGGTCTGCAGAGGATCTACCCCTCATAAAACCAACTTGCTCTGGACCAATGAGATCCAGAAGGACCAAACTTATCCTCTCCGCCAATAATTTGGCTAAGATTTTAATATCATAATTGAGCAACGAAATAGGTCTATAAGTCGAGGGTTGCTCCAAAGGTTTACCCTGTTTAGGAATCAGTACAATTAGTGCCTCAAATAAGGACTGATCTTGGACCTGCTGAGACAAAATGCACTGAAAAAGATTCAAAAGCAAAGGGATAGCAGCTTAGCAAATTTTTATAAAATTTCCGACAGTCCATCGGACCCAGCGTTTTATCAAAGGGAGACTTTCTATCACCCTTTCAATTTCACTTTGAGTAATATCCCCATTAATTGCTCTTGTTGGAACTCCGATAGTCGAGGAATGTCGAGCCCTTCAAAAAAGGTGAGAATCTCCTGTCTAGAAGGGGGGGAACCCATTTTGTCATATAGAGACTTGAAGTAGTTTCTGAACTCAAGTACTATCTCCCTTGGGGAAGTCTTGATCATCCCATCCACCCCGGACCGAATCCCTGGAACAATGCGTGATGACTCTATTTGCTTAACCCTCCTATCTAGTAATGACCTGGCTTTTTTTCCCTGGTCCTGATATTTTGCCTTAGTTTTAATTAGAGCCAGCTCTGCCTGCTCACCCAACAGTTTTAAATATAGGTCCTTCACCCTTACCAATTCTATCTTATCCTCCTCATCCACCAGTTCCTCTGCCTTACCTTCTATAAGTCTAATCCGCTCCAAAAGTTCGGTAAGAACCCGAACTCACTCCTTTTTGCAATAGGAAGCCTGTGCAATCAAAATCCCCCTAATAAAGGCTTTAAATGCTCCCCAAACCATAGCCGGTCTAACCTCAGCCCCAACATTATTAGCTGTAAATTCAGTTATCTGTTCTGAAAGGAACTTGGTGACCCGTGGGTTACGTAGCAGCTGATTGTTAGTTTTCCATCTATTTCCCCTTTTGGGTAAGGCTGATATGAGGATGGAGACAACAACCGCTGCATGGTCAGAAGGTGGTCCTGGCATAATTTCTGCCTCCAATACCCCAGTAAGGAGGTCATTGGAGACAAAAATATAGTCTATACGAGATTCGGATCCATGCACGGTGGAGGTGAATGTATACTGTCTATCTTGGGGATGGAGCACTCTCCACACGTCTACCAGGCCATATTGATCCAGCACCTCACAGAAGGCCCGGGCGAGCGGGCGATAATCTCAACTTCCTACCCCCAGACTTATCCATAAGGGGATCTAACGCCAAATTTAGGTCTCCACCTAATATCATAGGTACCCTCACAAAGGGAGCTAACATTCCAGAAAGCTTAATGAAGAACTCCTGCGAATCTGTGTTTGGGCCATAAAATCACCCCCAGTACCACCTCCATGTTTTGGAGCATACCCCTTACCAACACAATTCTCCCATCCTCATCCTGAACAACTTGTAATGGAACAAAAGGTACAGCCCTGCCCACCAAAATCATTACTCCCTTACTCTGTGTATTGCCTTGTGAGGCAAAAACTGACCCGAATTGTCTACGTCTCATAGTATTGGACTCCGAATGGAGTAGATGTGCCTCCTATAAAAATGCAATATTCGCCCTTAGAATCTCCAGGTGTTTCAAAAGACAATACTGTTTAAATTTCTGGCATGCACTTTTTACATTCCACGAAGTAACCCTAAAGGTCCCGGACAATGCCATACACCTCTATTATAGGCAATGACTTATGCACAGCTAAATAATACACCCTATCTCCTATAATACAGACTTGTGCCCCCCCATACAGATGAAGCCAGTAAACCATACAGCATCTACCCAACCAAGACCCCAATGCCAACCACCCCCTCCCCTTCCCACTTGTCAAAACATGAGTCTGAAAAGTAGTTCCTGGAATAACCCATCCCACACAGGTACACCCGGCCACCACCCACCTTACACCCTGCCAAAACATACCAACTATCTCCCACAAATCCCCCCACGCCACCACCCTTCCACACTTTATTGGTCCGTGACCACCGCACACCATAGCTTTGCTCACCCTCGCTCCCTGCCTCCTCTCACATATCTAAATCCCCCATCCCCAGATACTATCCCATCAAACAGTTTCTCCGGTGGCACCAAACAATAGAAGCCGGTTAACATAAAACCCCTAAAGCCCGGAGCCACCAGACCGTCCTATACCCAACAAACATGAGAGCAAAAAGTAATGTCACAATAAAGTTTCCAAGCCCAACCTTTCATATAGGCCATAGTTGCAGCAGAAAAATAAAAAAGGAGTACATAAGGCCATATAACAAAACCCTCCCAACCTCCCCCTCCCTACATAGACAATCGTAAGGCCTTGGCCCCAAATGGTAAAGTACAACACTTAGAAATGTTCTACATAATGCACAATACCACCATCGCTCTATGATGTTGCAAAGGAAGAAAAAAAAAGGGGGGGAAGAGGAAAGGAGAGGGAAGGGAACTGAAACCCCTTCCTCTCCATTCAGTTAATGACTGCCGTACTGTCCATAGGCCAGAAATCACAGGCCACAGTATAGTCCCGGCCGCAACTCAACTGAGAAGTCCAAAAGATGAACCACGTGATCAGCCGACACATGTCCGTACAGCATAACAGTCCTTTTTAACCCTCCGAGCTTATGATAAACCAGAACCGAGAAACATAAGAAGTCACAACTGCATAGCGTCCCTTTTCCAACTGCAATCCATGGAGAAATAAACACATGCCAGCATCCTTCCATCCCTTTTCATGGATCCTTAAATAGGTTAGGTAGGGCTGCCCTTAGTGCCACCCGAGCGGCCTCCGCCGTGTCATATTGCATCCACTCCCCCTTTATCATGACTTGAAATTTGGCTGGGTAAACCATCTTAAAACACACCCCTGCCACAATCAGCCTATTAATCAGGGAATTGAAGGTTGCTCTTCTCTGTCTGACCGTCACCGGGATGTCTTGTGCGACCCTTATTTTGGCACCTTCCCAGTAGAGATCTTTATTCTCCCTTGCTTTAGTAAGGAAAAGCTGTCATTCCAAATAATTAAGGAAATGAAAAATTAAGGGACGAGGTGGCGAATTAGGCGGGGGCATTGGCCTTAAGGCCCAATGAGCCCTCTCAATTATGTAGGTCAGCCCATAAGGGGAAGGGTAGAAGACTTGGTTTGCTGGCCAAGGTACCTAGCTTCACCTGAGCTCTTTCCTTCTAAGACTGCTTGAAAGGCAGAGTAGAGAAACTTACCAGAGCAAGGGAAAAGGATTAAGACTTAGTTTGGCTAAGCAGATTTACTGTGTGGTGGTGTTTTTATTTTTTACTCACAGGGATTGCTACTGTTTGTTGCTAACATTTCATTGCTTTATTTTTTCTCTGATTCAAATTGTTGTTGCTGGTATACCTTCTTCTGCATTATTACAAGGTGTGCCTACAGGTGTGTGCTAACAGATTACTGCTGTAATCTTCTGATTCAAATTGTCTTTTGCAAGGTATATCTTCTGTTACTGCTTTATTTTCTCTGGAGCAAAGTGTTTCTTACAGCGTATATCTTCTCTGAAATTATTACAGGTGGTGCTTTACAGGTTTTACAGTTTATCTAACATTAGGATAAGCTTTCAGGGTTACTGCATTTGTTGTTGACTGATTGTTTCTGCTCTTACCTCCTTGTTCTTTCGTCCGTGGTTCTTCTTTTAAGGCAGGGAAGGCCCAGCCACCCACCCCATCCCCAACCACCCCACGCTACACTCCTTTATAGGGTACCACAGTTGTGACATTTCCTGTGGCAGAGCAGGAAGGGGCAGATCAGTGGGGCCTCCACAAGGTGATCTCATTTACAGGGGCACTAGTAATTTAACTTGTTATAACAAGTTAAACAAAGCACAATTAAACCATTACTTGCAATTTTTTCCTTTTTTTTCCTTCTAATTACTCTGACTAGGTTACAAACCCAGCAACTTATTTGGAATGGATTTCATTAACTGCAGGTACTGTGGAACAATTTTCAGAAGGACAGTCTTACAGGATTTAGGACACTGTCCTACATGCTGGGCCTTTGGAGATCTTAGGGCTCAGCTCCGGGCAGCATGGGCAGAGATTGCACGCCTCAAATTTCATATTGAAGAGGAATACATTATAAGAACCACCTGCCATTTCCCCAGCATCCAACAGAAAAACCTCGACCGCAGAGGTAGTTGGTCCAGGAGGTTGGCAGGTGGTTAGGAGGAGCAAATCGGTGCCCATCACTCTCTGCTCTCCAACACATTGCCTCCAAAACCATATAAACACTACAAACAGGTATCTGCCTCTATCTCTGAAATCAAATAAAGAGGCAGAAGACACTGCAGAGCAGGACACTGCACAGGAGCTAGCACAACAAAACTCGCCCAAATCAGGAACCAAAACAAAACAAGCACAAGGAAATCCCAAAACTTCAGTCATAGGAGACTCCATGATTCGGGGAGTTGATACCCATCTCAGCCAGGGTGATGGTCAGATGTCTCCCAGGTACATCAGCATGGAGAGACACTGACCGCATTGCTAAATTGTTCAAAAGCAGGAGAAAACATTGATGTCCTAGTACACATAGGGACTAATGATCTCACCAGCCAGTCAGTTGTGGAGACCAAGGAACACCTGACTAGGCTGGGTGACAAACTATCATCTATTTCGTCCGGCATCTCCTTTCTGAGATCCTGCCAGTCTGGGAGAGGGAGCAGATGGATGGAAGGTCAGAGAAGGGGAGACAGGGAGCTAAACACATGGCTCAAGGGCTGGTGCCAGGAAAAGGACATAGATTTGTAGGGAACTGGCAACAGTTCTGGGAGCGAAAGTTCTTTAAATTTGATGGACTGCATCTGACTAATGAGGAGTCAGTGCATTGGGGCAGAAGTTTGGCGTCTTTGCAGAATATTTAAACTAGCAAATGGGGAGAGGGTGCAGCACCCCATCTCGTCGAATGGGAAGAACACCCTCCCCTCAGCTAGTGGTCAAACAGGAATTCAGCATGTTTGCCATTCATTTGCATCACCAGGTAAGAAAGGTTTGTCTCCCATACAACGCGACAGGGTAATGCCAAACTTCACCCAACAACTAACACCAAATCTGGCCAATGGAAAATCATGTACAAATGCTCACAGCCTGGGAAATAAGATCCCAGACCTGCAGGCAATAATGTCAGAGGCTAAACTGGACATAGTAGCAATTAGTGAGACGTGGGTTTACCAGTAACCACACTTGGGAGACTTCAGTACCTGGCTATGTATTGTTCAGAAGAGACCGATGTGCAAAAAGCAGGAGAGGAGTGGCCCTGTATGTCAATGAAAATATCAAAGCTACAGAAATTCAGAATACACATAAGGAGCTAGAAGAACTGTGGGTCACCGTGGAAACAGGAAATGGGACAGCCATAAGAACTGGGGTTGTCTACAGGCCCCAGACCAGAGGGGACATAGACACATTACTGTTAGAAGATATACAAAACATGACAGCTAAAGGGGAGGTTCTGATAATGGGAGACTTCAACATGCCGGATACAGGGGATCACGTGACGCTAATGGAGGAGTAGCAGCATCGGCTGAGGGCTCCCGTTCCCGTCGGAAATAAAAGGTGCACAAAATCTAGTTTACTGTAGCCACCTTGTATGCACCACCTAAATATTGATCTACAGTGCATTTAACAATGACCTGAAGCTTCCAGGCATGAAATGCAGCACAGGGAGCAAGAAATGGAATCGAAGTGGCCGCGACGTAGCTCCTCTCCGCAGGCAGCCGAGGAAGAGGTTTCGCCAACAAAAATCTCCAATGATCTGGCAGTAATTAAAGAAGCTCTCTTTAAATTAGTGGAAGATGTTGCGGAGTTTAAGCCAGTGTTGATTCAGCTAACGTGGCGGGTTGCCGATACAGAAGCTCGGATTGTTTCCCTGGAGAGAGCGCAGGAAAAAATGGGGCCTGCAATAGCCGAGGTTAAAAAATCACTAACTAGATTAGAAGACCGGCTGGACGACTTGGAAAATAGGAGCCGGAGGAACAATTTAGTGTTGCTTGGAATGCCCGAAGGTGAAGAAAGGCCTAATATGACATTTTTACAAAAGCTGCTGGTAAAGATAGCAGGCCTTCACCCAATGGATCTGAATATGTGATCGAGAGAGGGCACCGAGCTCTGAGAGCCAGACCTGGTCACTACGGCCCGCCAAGGCTATCATATTTAAACTTTTAACTTCCTTGACAGAGAGCATATAATAAAAGAAACAAGAAAGGTTTCGGTACTGGAGTGGGAGGGCAAGAAGCTAAGACTGGTACCGGATTTATCATTGAAGTTGCGACAAGCTAGAGCCTCCTTCCGACCCATCACGGCGAAATTATGGGCAGCAGGCATCCGACACCGTATCCTGTACCCCGCAAGGCTGGAAGTTAGCACTAAAGAAGGGACGAGGCATTTTGATAATGCCGAAGAGGCTCTAAGAGTTCTACAAGTCGACAAGCCCAACCTGTTCTCAAAGGGCTGAGCGATTAAACCATTCATTTCCCTGGTTACTGGATGGTTCCTTCTCTGCTCGATTGTTTATCCAGGAGCAACATTTGGATAGCCTGATCTATAAGGCTCATTACTTGTACTACAGCCCAGTGGTCGGAGTGCCTTTATCCAAAGCACCAATACTTTATTTTATGTTGCCATTAAGGTGGACAACTGTGACTATGCACCAAAGGACTATTATCTATATACCAGTTTTTCTTCTTTTCTTTCCCTATATTCTCCTTTTTCCTTCAATAATATGATGACATAACCCAGATTCCTGTTGTTTTTTTTTTAATGGTTCAGGTGAGGGAGACACGATGTAGCCTCTTAATAAGTTAAGAGGAAGCTGGTTGCGTCTATTGTTATCTGTGAAGGAGTGCCCCCCACCTCTATGGCGCACTATGAACCATAGAGTGTGGTGGCTTGGGCGGTGTGGGGCGTATTTTTAGTCCGTAGTTTGGGGGGTTGTTTCAGAGGAGGGGGTCTCTTATACTCTGTAGTGTTGGGGGATCTTGTGGGTGGGGCAGCTATCTGTTTTATGAATCAGCTGAGTTATTTGTAAGATATCCTCGATTCTTAAACTTATAACGTGGAACATTAAAGGGGGGAAAGATAATTGCAAAAAACACTTAGTCTTGAATCATCTTGCTCGATATAATCCAGCCATGGTTTTTATTCAGGAAACTCATGTACCATCGAATCTTCTTACTTGTTTTAGGAAGAAATGGGTTGGCCAGGTATATGGTGCTGGTTATTCTTCAGCCAGCCATGGTGTGGCAATATTGATCACCCGGGGGGTTCCTTTCTCACACTCAGAAGTAATTTCTGACCCAAACCGGAGATATATATTAGTCGCAGGAGTTCTGGGAGGAGCGAATGTCGTATTGGGATCTATTTATGGACCTAACACGGAAACACCCTCTTTTTGCTAATTTGGCAGTAATTTATCTCCCTTCAAGGATAGGACAATTATTCTGGGTGGAGACTGGAACCTAGCCCAATTAGACAGTTTGGATAGATCTATAAATAGGAGAATGCACATCTCTCCAGCTCAGCAAGTGTTAGCCGAATGTACATCTTTTCTAGGCTTAAAGGACCCTTGGCGGCTACGTAACCCCTTAAATAGGGAGTATACTTTTTATTCACCGGTTCATAAAACCTACTCCCTGATTGACTACTTCATGGTGAGCCAACAGTGTATTGCAGAGCTTAAGGAAGTAATATTGTTGCCTAGAGTAATCTCGGATCATTCCCAGTCCAAATAAGTTGGAGCCCATCTCTTATAGCCAGAAGATCATATTCGTGGGTCTTTAAATAACAAAATATTTAAGGACACCCAAACAGTTTCGTTTCACCTCTTTTATGCGCACCATGATTGAAATTAATTGGTCATCTATTACTAACATTGACCAATCAGGGCCGCTCTTAAGGCGGTTTGGAGGGAGTTAATTAGGATTGCTTCTAAAAGAAGGCGAAAACAAAATCAGGAACTTTCACAATGTTTGGACAGAATTAAGTTACTGGAGGAATTCAGGAGGAGAAAAGGTCAGGAGCCCAGACACAGGAACTCTCTACTTTAAGGGCCTGGTACGTAGGCACTTTAAAAGAAGACATTACATACTATGGGGAAAATTAAAGCTGCCTATACTGGTTTAGGGAGTAAAGCCGGGAAGCTACTGGTTTGGCAGCTAAAGCAAAGGGAGAGCAAGGTGGGTACCAAGTCTGAGACATAATGTTACTCATGAGTTAGTTACAGACCCAGCTAAAAATCCTCCAGATTTTTACAGATTTTTATAAGGAGCTGTATACTAGTCAGCCCTATTCTAGTCATGGTGCCTCTAAAATGAAGGCATTCCTGGATGGAATACCATTACCACAGTTGTCTCAGGAGTCTAGACTTCATTTACAAATACCTATTTCCCATAAGGAGGTTTTAACAGCCATTGACTCATTAAAGTTAGATAAAGCACCAGGCCCGATGGATACACACCTATTTTATAAACTATTTAAACAGGAGATAACACTCTGTTAACCCAACTGTTCAGTTATTGGTCTTGTCATGGAGTCAAAGAGAACTCCCTCTTTGAAGCCAAGATAATTGTGTTGCCCAAACCAGACAAATCAACTGATCAGGTGAGTAATTATGAACCCATTTAGTTGTTAAATATCGATGTAAAATTTTTCACAAAAAATTCTAGCCATTAGATTAAGGAAGGTGTGGAGAGTTGATTAGCCCAGAACAAGCTGGCTTCGTAGAAGGCCGTTCATCAACCGACCACTTAGGAAACTATTTTGTTGATTTCTCGACTCACGGACCCGGATTGAAGCCTCCTGTTATCATTAGATGCAGAAGGCTTTCGATAGGGTGAATTGAACGTTCATGTTTGAAGTCTTAGCCAGATTTGGCCTTCCAAGTGAGTTTATTGCGTCTAATCCAAATTCTCTATTTCTGTCCATCAGCCAGAATTCAAAGTAACAATTTGATTTTGGAATCTTTTCCCTTGTCTAGGGCACCCGCAAGGTTGCCTATCTCCTTATCTTTTTAATTTATATTTGGAACCCCTAATTACAGTGATTAAGGCCGATATTAGTATTCGAGGTCTCTGGATTGGTGATCAGGAACACAAATTATCGGCCTTTGCAGATGACCTTATGTTACATATAAGGGATGCTACAGTGTCAATTCCAAGAGCCCTAGATCTCATTGCATCCTACGGAGACTTTTCTGGATTCAAATTAAATTTGATCAAATCAAAGCTCTACCCACTATCAATGCAGCTAACTAAAGGGTGGTGTACAGAATTGGGCCTGCAGTGGCAGCTTAATTCTCTAAGCTATCTAGGCATCCAAATCTCTAAAATATGGAGGATCTGGCTCGGCAACTTAAAGCCTACTATTAAATCTATCAAAAGTAGATTTAGAAAGATGGACAAAACTTCCTTTATCTTTTTCGCAAGATGTAATATTATTAAAATGGTGGTGCTACCTAAAATCTTTTATCCCTTATCGACCTTGAATATATATCTCCCTAAATTGTTTTTCAAGGAGTTGACTGGGATATGTTCTAAGTTTATTTGGGATAACAAACCCCCTCGTAGAGCCTATTCTAAACTTTGTAGGCAATGGAATGTAGGAGGCAGACAACTACCGGATTTTTTTAGATATTATTTAGCTATTCATATAGCCAGGGCTGTTTGCTGGACAGACAAAATTGATAAGTCCTCATTAGGCCTAAACCTGGACAGATCTTTTATTAAAGAATATAAGATTGATCTGAAACTTTGTTATTTACCCTTGGGCTAGAGTTCCGGTAAAATAAGAGACTCTTCATTGGGGTGGGACATTAGAGCTATTCAGCAACTTTATGTATTATTAAAAGTAAACCCACGATGGGATATTACTCAACCTTTATTGAGGAACCCCAACCTCCTACTTGGGAACTGGCCAATAACTAGTTTCTTCGCATTTGGTCCATCTAAAGTGAGAGTGTCGGAATTTTATAGCGGTAATTCTTTATTGTCTTCTTCTAGTTTGGCAGAAAAATTTAAGGTTAATACAAAATCAATATTTAGATTGGTACAAATAAGAAATTGTATTCAATCATGGTTTGAAAAAGGCTACCGTTCAGACCAGGTGGGTGTTTTCTGGGATACTCTTGCTAGACAATGTCCTTCAGGCAGATTTATCTCTAAGAGTTACCACTACATTAATAAGATTCTAGGAGCTAATATATCCCCCGTGCCCTATTATTGGAAGACCAATCTATCCTTGGACTGGCACGAGAAAATTTGGAAGGATACCTGGTCAAATATTTACTCCTTTTTAAAACAGGATAGGTTAAGAGATATTCAATTTAGAATATTACATAATATGTATATGTCACCAGTAAAATTGCATCGATGTAACAACCAATTTTCTGCAGCTTGTTTGAACTGTAATGACTTAATGGCTACTACATTTCACAAACTTTGGACTTGCCCTAAAAGTAAATCGCTGTGGGAGTTGGTTAAACAGGGAGGAGTCCCTTTGGATTTAGTAAAATACTTACACCAGAAGTGTGTATTGTGGGAATTATAATGCTATTCCATACCAGGCTACGAAGATTCAAATGGCATTAATTGCAATGGTTACTAAGTTAGTGATACTCCATCACTGGTGTGAAGTATGGACTCCGCTTTTAAGGAGTGGTGGGAGGAGTTTGTGGATACATTGTATGCTGAGAAAGTGGTATATGTGTCTACGTATTCCTCCACAAATTTGATAAGTGCTGGAATAGTTTTTTATTACAATTGAAGGGTAATATGGGTTTTAACAGGCTTACAGCAGCTTTGTTATATATCCCTTTCGGGCTATCCTTGTGGGTTGAGAAATGAAGTAGCCAATATAACGGTATGTCATTAATGTCTTTTGATCATTTGTTTTCTTTTCTTCCCCTGTCAAGTTAAACACATTTTGAGCTCTCAGCAATAGCTATATTAACATCCTTAATGTTCGTTGTCCATACGGATAGCTGCGGGAGGGAGGGAGGGAGGGATTATATTTTTTATTTTCCTTTTATGTCTTAAGTAGGGGTTTTTTTAAGAGGTAGTTTGTTTTAGGTTTGAAATGGAAACTATCAGTTGTCTTTGTGTCAGTGCATATGCTTGTCATGTGTTTCCAATAAAGTGGAATTATTGGCAAAAAAACATGCCGGATACAGATTGGTCAATACCAGCAAGAACATCTGCCAGAACTAGACTCATAGTGGATTCCCTGCAGGGGGAGGGCCTCAAACAACTGGTACAGCAACCCACAAGAGACAGGGCTATCCTAGATCTAGTACTGACTAACAAAGAAGGGATCACAGATCTCCAGGTAGAAGGTCACCTGGGGCCAGTGACCATCACATGGTATGGTTCAATTTGGCTACTACATCTAAATCATCCCATTCCAAGGCAAAAATATGGGACTTCAGAGGAGCTGACTTTGATAAGATGGCCAACAGAGTTAAACTAGCCCTGGCAAAAGAAACACAGGTGAGGGGTACAGGTAAAGTGGGCAAGCATTAAGGATGCAATACTTGAAACAACATCCCATTGTGTTAGACAGAAAGGAAGTGCAAAAGAAGAAGGAAACCACTTTGGTTCTCAAATACAGTAGCAGAAAAGGTCAGAGCCAAAAGGCTGGCCTTCAGGAAATATAAGGAACACAGCAGGATGAAGATAGGGAGGCATACCAAACTGCCCTAAGGGAAGCAGGTAAGGCAGTAAGGCAGGCAAAGTCCCAAACTGAGGAAACACTAGCATGAACTAGTAAAGAAGGTGACAAGACTTTCTATAGATACATTAGTGAAAGGAGAAAGTCCAGAGGGGGTATTGCTAAGCTTAATGGAGAAAATGGAGCATGTGAGGAGGAGGACCCTGTAAAGGCATCTATCCTAAATAGATACTTTTGCTCAGTGTTTACTGAAGAGAAGGTAGGGCAGGGCCCACAGCTCAGCATCATGGACACAGGGGGGAGGGCGGTGAGCACTACTCCCTTCACAAAAGAAAGGGTCCTACAAGAACTTGCTAAGCTCAGGGTGGATAAGGCAATGGGACCTGATGGCATACATCCCAGGGTACTTAAGGAGCTAAAGGAGGAACTAGCAGAGCCATCAGCAGAATTGTTTAGTGAGTCTCTGAGCACAGGAGAGGTCCCAGAAGACTGGAGAAGGGTTTATGTGATCCCGCCCACAAGAGTGGTAGCAGGGAGGAGGCGGGAACTACAGACCGGTCAGTCTTACCTCAGTAGTGGGCAAGATTATGGAGGCACCTTAAGGAAAGGATAGTGCAACACCTGGAATCCATAGGGCACAGGATCCAAGACAGCATGGGTTTACAAAAGGAAGGTCCTGTCAAACTAATCTCATAGATTTCTTTGACTGGGTAACCAGAGTGGTGGACCAAGGGGAGCAGTTGATGTCGCCTACCTTGACTTCAGCAAAGCTTTTGACACTGTTCCACATAGAAGATTGATAAATAAGCTGGGTAGGCTCGGGTGGGTCAGAAGTTGGTCAACTGGGTGGCAAACTGGTTGACTGGCAGAAAACAGAGAGTGGTGGTAAATGGTATACAGTCAGAAGAGATGCAAGTCACAAGTGGGGTACCTCAGGGATCAGTCCTGGGGCCAGTCCTCTTCAACATCTTCATTAGTGACCTTGCAGATGGACTAGAGGGTAAGGCTTGTCTGTTTGCAGATGACACCAAGATCTGCAACAGAGTAGATGATCCAGATGGGGTGGGCAGAATGAGAAGAGATCTGGATAAACTAGCAGAATGGTCAGAAGAGTGGCAACTGGGATTTAATGCAAAGAAGTGCAAAATCATGTACATAGGGAAGAGAAACCCTGAAGCCACTTGTAGGCTGGGAGGGGAGTTGCTAGCAGTCACAAAGGAAGAAAGAGACTTGGGCATCATCATCACTGATGACCTAAAATCATCCAAGCAGACCTCTAAAGCAGTAGGTAAGGCTAGGGGGTGTTAGGGTGTATTAGTAGGGGTATCACAAGTCGTAAGAGGGAGGTAATAATCCCTCTGTACAAGACACTGGTTAGGCCCCATCTGGAATACTGCGTACGTATTGGAGCCACCACCTTCACAAGGACATTAACCAAATTGAGGCAGTCCAGAGAAGGGCAACCAAAATGGTGCAGGGACTGCATCAGAAGACATATGAGGACAGATTACTGGAGCTCAATATGTATACCCTTGAGCAAAGGAGGGAGAGAGGTGTTATGATCGAGGCATTCAAACACCTTAAGGGCATAAACAAGGTGAAAGAGTCTAACATGTTTAAATATAAGAAAATAGCAGGACAAGAGGACACAGCATGAGATTAGAGGAGGCCGATTAAGGGGAATGTGAGGAAATCTTTTCACAGAAAGGGTGGTGGATGCATGGAATGGCTTACCACAAGAAGTGGTGGCTATGAATACAGTACAGGGCTTCAAACAGGCATGGGATAGGCATAAGGAGCAATACAAATGACTATGAATAGATAGGCCACTGACAGAGCAAAGGCCGATGGCACATTTATAAGGTAGAAAAAGAAATGGGCAGACTGGATGGGTCTTGCGGTCCTGATCTGCCGTCAACTTCTATGTTTCTATGTTTCTATGTAAGGGCCCACTATCTTCTCCACAAACTTCTGTACAAATTGCACTGGGTCTGGGCCTTCTTCTTTTTCAGGTAGCCCCAAAATCACAGCATTGTTGTGGCGAGACCTCCCTTCAAGGTCCTCAACTTTGGCCTCCAGCTTAGCAATCCTTTGCTTGCAAATAACAGTCCCTTCATCCATCCTGTCTATGTGCCCTTCTGGAGATTTAATTCTTGTTTCATTATCAGACAGTCTCTTCTTGGCGATGTCCTCCATCGTACTGGACAAGTGCTTTATATCTGTAGCCAATTCCTTGATCTCTGATTGAAATGGTCTAAACTCCTCAAGGAATCTTGCGAGGGTCAATATTTCGAAATCTGACTCTTCTTTCCCAGCACCCTGCGGGTGTTGTGCACCTGAGGCCCTTGCTTTTTTCGGGGCTTTTTCCGGTGAAACCGGAGGTGTATGCCTCGGGGGATTTTTCGGCATTTCCTCCTCCATGGGGCACAAAACAGCTCTTGGCAGTGTCCTGAGGCTGTTAATTAACAAATACTTCTCTGAAACTGTCAGATGCCCACACGGTACTGCGAAAATGAGAGGAGGCAAATGGAGCGCACCGGGAACCCTGCTACCCCATACTCCGCATCACGTGACTCCCTCTGCACCCCTTCCTGTTACCTCTGGAGTCCCGCAAGGCTCAGTCCTTGGCCCACTCCTTTTCTCCATCTTCCTAAATGACCTACCCTCTGCCTGCCCCATACATCCATTCACATGTACGTGGATGATACAGTTTTATACACATCAGGTCCCTTGACTTCTGATGTAGAAACCAGACTCCAGCAGGACTTCAATGAAGTTCAGAGCTGGTTTCACTCTAATCAGTTTATTCTCAACACCAAGAAAACTATCAATATGACCTTCAGCATGAGGCAGAGACTTTCAAGGCTACCCTCCACCCCCTCCTTCCATACCCTGGACAGGACTTCTATTGAGGCTTGCTCCTCCTGCAGATATCTTGGGGTCTGGCTCGATCAGCACCTTGATTTCTCAGCACACATTGATGCCATCCTCAAAAAACTTCACCCAAGCTAGGTGCACTGTATCGCAATCGTGGTTGCATCCCATTGCTGGCTTGATGTGCCTTACTGCAGAAGATGATCCTCCCCTTCTTCAACTATGGGGATGTAGTCTACAGTGCTACACAAAGTCTACCCTTGCCAGACTGGTCCCCCTCTTCCATTCCTTCTGTCACTTTGCACTTGACTGTCCTCCTAATACCCATCACTGTATCCTGTACCACAACTTTGACCTTCCCTCATTACAGGACTGGTGTCTCTCACACTGTGCTAGCCTCATGGCCAAATACTGGTCTCAGTCCCTCCCCTCATATCTCACCATGCTTCTCTCAGCTCACCTCCCCAGGGCTATGCACTGAGGAACAATGACTCATGTCTTCTGGCCATTGCACTTATGATAACTTCAGAAAGCCAGTCCACTTTCAGGTATCATATGCCCAATATCTGGAACTCACTCACCTTGGTTGTCCAGCATGCCCCCCAGGACGGCACCTAAACTCCATTCTCAAAATGTACTTCCACCCCACCTACTCATGCATCCATGTGAGCTCACTAACCAGGTGACTAACACCTTCTGCATCAGGGCCAAACCCCTCCTATGTAGCATCCCTAATTTCTCTGTTTCTGTCTATACCTCTGACTGTAACCTTCCAAGGGTTAACCTCCTGCCATATGACTATTCATCTGCAATTGTAATTGCACTCTGGCTCGTAAATGTTTTATCTTGTATGTCTACCTTTGAATTGTATTGTATATGCATTTATGTATGCACTCCCATTCCCCCTACCCCCAGGGTGCCTATGGAATTGAGCAGTAGTCTGCTCAGCATGCCTCCCTGGTAAAACCTTTAAATAAATAAATTAGACACCAGGTGCCAGATTTTCAAAAGAACTAAATTGGCACGCGTCCCAGGTGCACCACAGATATGGCACACTAGCCTTGTGGCAATCTAATAAGATTTTCAATTCCTGCTGCAGTTGCCACATGTTAGACCATCTTGTTGTGGTCTAGCCAACATCTATTCCAGGGACCCTTTTTACAGTGCTTGCACCCAAGATTTGGCAAAAGCTGCCATAAATTGGGCACACTATTACAACTACATCTGAGCTATGAAAATTGGATGCAGTTGGGGCAAAAGTGTTTAGCATTCAGGCAGAATCAAAGTGTTGTGGTGCAGGGCTTGATGCAAGCCTTTCCGCACCCCTTTGAAAATCCAGTCCCTGGAACTTAATGGCATGGGATGAGGTGAGGGGGTGGTGTACAACTGGATATCAGGGACTGTTTTGGTTACTACGATTAGAGTTATTTCTTCTTCCTGCACAAGCCACACTTACAAGAGAAAATGGATTTTACTCTTTTCTTCTTTAAAGGAGAACTGTCAGCACTAAGAGCCCCATATCCAAGTATTTGGCTGGTCCGAATTTAAACTCTGTGAGCAAAAACATTTTGTTTACTTACTGTTTACTGCAGTATATTAGATTGCATCACACTAATTCTGTTGACTTGCAAGCTGACATTTTTTTATAACTACAAATCCCAGAATCCCCCCATAGCTGACATCAGAGGAGGGCTGCAGCAGTTAGAGATGCAATAGCTGGCAGTGTATTTTAGATCTTTTATAAGCTACAATCATATGTTTGATGGTTCAGCTGTTCTCCTGGGGCTAAGCACAGTTTTCTGTGACTGTATGTAGCCCAGGGAGGATAGCAGGGACAGCAAATAAAAGATCAGACCTTATAAAACTCTAACATGTAGTTCAGCACAGGCAGCACAAAGGGAGGGAGCTGTGGAATCTTCTGCATGAGCGCCTTCATGCACACACTCAATGCAGGGATGGGGAAGTGGAAAAATCATTGGGGGCTTAATGAAGCCCTGTCTGATCTGCATAGGCCTGTACCATCACCCTGGGCTGAGGCCAGGGCTGAGGCTCAGTCCACCATGGATATATGCATTGGGAGGGAGGACGGCCCTCCTCCATCTGGCCCTGCCATGAAGGGACATTTGAGGGAGGACTCCAAGCTGCAGTTGTTCCTGGGGGAGATGACTGCTGATTCAGGGGAATGGGGACAGGGCTGATCAGCCACCCTTGATGAGGTGGATAAAGAGCCATTATAGCAAAAAACAATAAATAAAAATGAAGTACTGTACTATTCATAGTTTTATTTCCTCATGTTTCTTTGGGGACCATAAGAAATCCCCCTTCCATGACAGTGTGTCAGGGTGCTCTCAGCTGCTTACACTGCTTCAGATACACTTGATGCCATGGGTCCATAGAAGGTCTTCTGTTGTGTGTGAGAGAGTGAATATTCTACCAGAGAAATTTAGTTGCAGTTTAAATTCCTGTGTACCATAATAAACAAATATGCCTTCCATTGAGTGTGTGGAAAGACAAATGATTGCCAGGTGGGGAATGACTACTTTTTACTACTTACTTTTAACAACAGAAGATATCTGTTCTTAATTTTAAAGAATGGCCTTTATTTACCCATTTTAAAAGTGCAGTAAGACACTATAGGTTGTTAAAAGACAAAGAACCACAGTGCAAAAGCACCGACATAAGGGTTACCCCAAAGGGCATTGGCAATAAGGCCAAGTTTCAAAGAACACAAAATTACATATACCTTCATAATGAAAAGCATCATGGGATGTATATGCAAATCACCATGACATTTTAGGCCACTTCATCTTTAAGCAGGAATGCATGGTGCTAAAGGGCCTCTCAAACAATCTGCAAAGGGTACAAACAGAAGACATAGACAAGTGTTTCATCCTACCCAGGACTCACCAGTGTGCCTCATCTGTATCACACCCCAGAAGAAATGAACTGGCCCTATGTTGGTCTTACTGGTTTGGGTCATGGTGAGCCCAAAAAAACAAGCTAAGAGACAGAGAATCTCCAGGTTGTTGGTTGTTTGGGGTTAATGCACTTCTAGGAGGTAAATGCACTCGGCATATGCACCTCGTGCCTCATTACACTAACTGGCTAACTAGGGTCTTTACCTATTGGTAAATCCTAGAAAAAAAACACAGATAAAGATCCAGCAGCCAGAGAAGCCAGTTTACCAAACAAAAACAACAAAAAAATCCTTCCTCACTGTGGCAAAATGTAAACACCAATACTGCCATAGTCTTTGTCTCTAACAGCTCTATTTTCACAAATGAAAACAGTACCTGAACAGTTAGCAGTAGGAAAAAAAATTCCCTATAGTCAGAAAGTAGACATAGTTACCAGTAAACAACACATAACCTCCTCACTTCACCGTCACTGCCAGAAAACTTCAAATGATAATACTTGGCCAAAGTCCAACAATGGCTTTCTCCCTCTCTGCACTCCCTGCCATCTATCAGCGACCCCATCCCTGGCAACATTCCCGTCCTCTGCACCCAAGTACCAATTTCTGTCAGCAGCCTCTACACCCCGTATCGATTTCTGTAACAAACCTGATCTCAAATAAAAAAAGCTTAAAAATGATAAACATTTTGATAACATTTTTACAATTCTTTTTTTAAGGCTCATTGTATAATCGCAATAACCCACACCCTGTCATGTGTCATGGATTATTACTTAATTATGCACCTGGGCATACATTAAACCCTGACAACCAAGGTCTATTGTGTCTATTGCTTACATGAATGTTTGGCAGAGCAGTTAGCTATCAACCTAGAGTTTTCCTTCCTGTGGTGAGTTTTGCCATCCTATGGACTTTAACCAGCTGTGGTGCTCTTTATCTAGTGACAGAAATCTTCTGGGTATAAAAAGGATGCAAAATAAAATATTGGCAGCAAACAACTTTTTGACAGCAAATCTGTTGACTGACTGAATTAAATGTAAGAAAGAAAGGAATGAACACTGCAGCATGCCAGTCATTTACATATTACAAGTTTCAAAAAGTGGTCCAGCTTCTGCTTCCTGCCTGTTCTGCCTCACCACCATCTGCATTATTCATAAGAAAACCCTGGGGTCATAACATAGAAGCAACTGAAGAAGCAGTCTGCATTTAATGGTTCACAAAAGCAGCAAAGGCACAACTTGTGCTGCATATGCACCACTTGGAACCACTGAAGCTATGGGGTTTATGTGATAATGGCAAAAGCCTAAAGATGATCACTGTTATTGTGAAGTCAGAGTGCTGAAAATTTATTTTGGCACTCCGACACCCTGGCCCACAGCAAAACAGCACCAGAGACTTCGTTTTTTAATGTTTTATGTGGGTTTGCCCCCTCCCGCACCCTCCTACATGAGGATTCTTAACTCCGGGGGGGGTGCATGTCGGGGAGGTGAAAAACATTTAAAAAAAGGTTTGGGCTGGGTGAAACACAAACACACCAGCACCCAGGCCCAAACTCAGTAACCTGCCCACCAATGCCACCAACCCACCCACCACACCACAGGGTTGGCTTGGCAACCCACCATGGCACCAGCCCTCACATACCCTCCCACCCCTCACTGTGCATGCTCGCTCCCCCCTGCATGCATATGTACAGCGACATCCCATCACTATAGTCACCAACTCCCCCATCTGGCCACCCTACCCTACAGTTGCCCTGCAGACATGCACCGGGGATTGGACCTCCATTATTGTAGGCACCCAATCACCAGTGCTAATATCTCATGCTAGCAAGATATGCCCCTGCTTTACAGTTTGTTTTTTCCTGTGTATATTTTAGCCTCTATGTAGCTACACCTGCTGGACTATATTAACCTGTTGACTGCTGCTACACTCTCTGGGATCCCAATGAAAATGAGGTGCTGCATCTCATGGGGTTCTCTGGTTGGAGTAACTGCAAAAAAACCCCATAATAAATAAATCAATAAATTATCTCATCATTCTGCCTCTGCAGGCTGCTGCTATAGAACAGCAGCACCACATGCCACCTGTCTGTAACAGCTGCAAACAGGCCATATCAATGAAATTGGCAACAAAGTTAACAAGTTTCACCATGCTTTGTGGTTGGACCCGTGGGCCATTTTTACATGACAACTCACTACCCCTTCAATGTGCAGTCACAATGTGTTTAGCAGCTGTGCAGGGAATGCTTTTGACCTCTGTTGCTTCTAACAATGGGGTACAATTGTAGGGAAAGCCTCTAAGTGACCACTTAAGTACAGTCCCATGTGAATGTGCATGAAGTCTATGATCTCTAGATTCTCCTTGTGGGGTAGTCTAGGGATTGATTGTACCCTGAAGTGATCTGCAGAAGTTCAATCAGCTTTAGTACAGTCTGAACAGAGAAAGTAAACCTGTTCTAGAGAGAACAGCTCTCCAGACTCCCTTGGGCCATTTGGTAATTCTGCAGTTCCAACATGTTTACCAAAAAATAAAACCAATACATAGCATTAAAGAGCACATTTTCTGGTACTAACACTAAATAATAATCATAACCCTGACCTGCCCCAAAGTCTTGTGGTGCCACTAACAGTGTTTTTATTTTCCCCTATTTTGAAGGGAAGGGATCATACTTTGACTCCATGGAGCTGAACCGCAGATCCCTTCTCACTTCCTAATAGTGCGATCTGACCATTTTTCATAAATAATTATATGGAGAGTGTGTCAGTGCGCTCCATTGACAAGAATGGGTCTGTTTTTAAAAGCTGTTTTTATACTGTAGATGGCCATGGCAAAGAAATTAAGGGCACTGCTCAACTAACAATGCCCTTGTTAGTTGAGCAGTGCCCTTGATTTGTTCACCATGGCAATCTACAGTATGAAAAATGACTTTCAAAAAGCAGCCCTATTCTTGTCTATAGAGCATGCTGCTGTGTTCTCCATATAATTACATCAGAAAAGTGGGTGGATTGCACCATCAGGAAGTGAGAAGAGATTGGCAGCTTGGCTGAGGCTCCAGAAAGCCAAAATATGATCCCTTCCCTTCAAAATAGGGGAAAATTAAAATGCTGATAATGGCATCACATGTCTTCAGGGCAGGTAAGGGTTTTGATTATTATTTGATGTGAGCACCAGGAAAGCCATTTCATTTATTGGATAGAAAATTGAGAGAAAATACTCATTTTCAATTATATCCATACATAAATAAAGTACATTGACAAAACATACATTCAGTTTCAAATGAAAAGTTTTAAAAACACATTTGTTACAAGATCAATAAGGTAAACCCCATACATTTACACAAAGGTGCTCTTTAATGTGGATGCCATAGTAATGTTTAGTTCATCCCTTCTTTAAGTATGAAAACAAAAATAGTTTACCTAAACTTGTTTTAAGAAGGGTTCTTGTTAACTGCTGTAGTCTGACTGTGGCCTTACTTACTATCAGACCAAAGTTTATTGTTAAATATAACTGAGACTTTTGGATTGATAGCATTGCGGTATGTAATTTTTACTGCAGTGATATTACCTGTTATATACAGCATATTGATGGAGAATGCATTATGATTCAACCAAGTTCACAGAGAAAAAAGATTTTTCTCTACAGCGTATACAGTTTTTTATAGATGTGTTTGACCTGAAAATTAATTTCACAAAGAATCTGACTTGAGGATCACACTTTATGTTTGGCAGTCTAAGTTCCCTGTTTAAGAAGAGCTCTGAAGAGTTTTGAAACAGTTGTGATATTTCATTTCCTTCCTCCCACATTTCTACCTAATTAGCAAGCTCTGACACCTCCAGCACATACATTTGCAGCTTAAAATCTTCTTTTAATTAGCACTTTTCTGATGAGAACTGATTTGAAATTAAATGCCACATATGGTTTTGTACATTCTTACTTTTTGTAACTTTTTTTATAGTTTATATTAAGATATAAAAGCTAAGCAGTCATTAGCATGACTGCTGTGAAAATACATTAAAAAACAATGGACTTCAATTTGAAAAAGAAAAATTCAGAACTGAGCGGTCTGAAATACATAGCATTGCAGAGGTTCTGACGAAATTAGTCAAACATTTTAATTTGAGCCCTTGTGTTAAATCAAAGGTGAAAAATATATACCCACATATAAATATTTCTTTAAAGTGAAATTAAGACTTATTAAATGGCTGACACTCTGAAAGCCCATGCAAATTTCTTTCGAATGAGATATTGGGCTTATGTGTAGGTATCAGCAGTCAGGAGAGATTTATACTGGAATCAGCCAAATATTTTTGCAGTAAGGCATGGCCAGTGGACTAGTGAAACTGATGTTGTGAGAGAGCACTTCCGGATAAGTGTCCATAATATGGAAGAGGTTAAAAAAATTTGTGTTTGACATCAACTAAGTGTATCACAAAAATAAGAAATTAAAAAATCTAACTTCACAACTATGAAGAATGCTTTAAAGACTTGGGACTGGAAAGGAGAGGTTGTAAATGACAGCATACATGAGATGTGAAATGTATTAATGGGTACAATTAGCTATCTCAAACATAAATATATAGAATAATGTATAGACAGGAGTGCATAATGAGAACTTTATGAACCCCTGAGTTGTGGGCCCAGATATTCAAAGCTTTGCAAAGTGTGCAAAACATTTGCATGCATTTAGCGCAGGATTAGCATGGATCTGCTATATTCAAAAGGCCAAATAGTGCACACAAACAGCATTAGTGCTGGGCAAACCATAATATATGAAAGGGGCAATCTGAATATGAATACAGGCACTGTGAGATATTCAGTTACTAGCTCTACGCTAAGGTGTTTAGAGTGACTTAACGCGACCCTTTGCGCAGTACAAATTACTGCCCAGAAAAAGCTGGTCTTAACTCTGGGCAAACAGCTTTGCATGACATTGTGGCTTTGTGCGGCATTAGCGCAGCATTAGCAAGGCCTTCCGCGACCCTAACATATGACTATGACACAGAGAAAAAGCCAGTCATGGAGGAAACATGCTCCTCACTGATGGCACCACAATGATGCCTCCTGCTGCCACCAGTCCTAGCCATGCCAGGCAGTATGTGGTGACTCAGCCCCAAGGGGCCACCATGGTAGTTTGGCCATACAGCACACACCTGCAGACCATATGGCTGTGATGAACAACAGATGCCAGCACACACATGCAGCACTGTGGGCATGGTGGGTGTTGAGGGGAGGGTGTACAGATGGCCAGCCTCACCACAGACCGGGTGCAGCCACAAAGCTGAGACACAGCATGCAGTGCCCATGGGCCAGTACTGGGAATACCCCAATACCAGTGTGCCTGTCCAATAGTACATGCCCCCCCAGTCACATACCACACAGCTGTACATAGACCACAGCACACACAGCCGGCCATGTCTATGTCACTGTGAGCATCCCATGCCAGAGGTACAGCATCTGTGGGTCACACAACAGTGTGACAGTAATGTCCACTGGCAGTACACACCTGCAAGGTGGGCTTGTCACTGTGTACAGTGCAGTGGTCATCACTACCCTACACACCATAGGCATTGCTGTGTCCCTCACACTACTGGCCCCCTTGCTATTGTGGTGTCTGCTGTGCACTGTAGCATGCCCAACAGTGTGACAGTTGCATGCAGCACCACCACTGCCTGTGGGGTACACAGTGCTATGCTGCACTATAGCCTGCAGCTACCATCATGCACTGTCAGACTGACCAACAGGTGAAGCTGCAGCCAGATCTGGCCAGCCCCTGTACTTCCAGACTGACCTACAGGTGGAGCTGTGGGACCCTGCAGTAATGCTGGACAAACTGCATGCAAATCAGGTCATAATGAGATGCTAATCTGGATGTTTTCCCAGAGGCTACCTATGTAGGCTCATTTGCATGTCACCTTTGAATATAGCAAAGTTTAGCACCAGGCTAACTGCTTAGCTCCATACTAAAGCCATGCAAATGTGTTAGCGTGGCGCTAATGGTTTGGGGAATATTATACAGTTTTGAACACTGTTCTTTCACATCCACTGCTGCCTGCAGCTGTACTGGGTCCACACATTTGCTGGCACACACATTGGCCACATAGTTCACCTCTACCTACCTTCACATCACTGTGCACTGTGTTGCTGTTGTGGCTTGCACTTCCTAGTTGCTATATTCAGAGCACTCTTATTCCAAGGCTATGTTTGTCCTGCACTCCCAGCCCAGTTTGATTGGTCTCATTCCCATGCTATATTCAGAAGCTGTTTGCCCCAGGCTAATCCTCCAGGCTAAGTTTGCCCACTGGGCAGTGCTATTTGAGCCCCGGGGCAAAGTTTTGATTACCTGGCCCATGGGATGCCAAATAAACCCTGGGAGCATACATAAAATTTGAATTAGGACCTTCTTCCCATGTGTTGTTTTATATAATTGCATGGGACTGTTTTTTTTTTCCTGCTGCAGTAATGGAAATAAAATAAACAAGCAATAATACCAGACAGTATGGGTTGTATTGGGCTATACCAGAATGCCCAAGAGCATAATGAGTCCCAGTGTTGCAGGTGGAGGGCTTTATAGCACCTTGAAGGTCAGGTACAGCCCAATACAATCCACCCTGGAAGGTATTATTGTGCTTAGAAAATGGGCTACATGTCTCATTTTTTATAGGACTTACAAAACATAAAATAATGGGATAAAACTTTGTAAAAATCTATTTTTAGTCATTTTTTTGTAAATAGGCCCTCTACTGGTATACTTGCCAGTAGAGGGCACTGTAGTGTTTGGTACCTGCTCTTTAGAGCCAGGGCTTGAAACGTATTCTCTCCTAATGTTTGTTTTCAGCCGTCATCCCCCCCATTGTTATCCCCTTGTGTTGTAAATTCTGAGCTCACCCCCAAGCAATTAGTGCCCTGTGTGCTGTTAGTTAAACTTATTTTTTGCTCCCTTACTGCACTGCTACATTAAGAATAACATGAGTGGTACTTTCTTGGATTACATGCCTGCATATGGAGGCATGCTGCCAGCATGCAGATGCCTGGAGGAAGGTGATTGGAGGGGCTTGCAGCAAAAGGGAAAGTGCGCATGTGGGTGGGCAACAGGGACAATTTTTTTGAATGTGAGACAGAAGGCTAAGAGAGTGGGCGGGTTTTCTTCTAAGGAAAAGAAAAAAGCATTGTTTCGCTTTATGTTGTCAACTTGGCTCTGGTGGTGTTATAGCAGCACTGAGCACACAACATGCTAGAGCTACAACTTTATGCAAATAAAAATGTATTTTTCAGGGGAAAGGGTTGGTAGTGGTTTTATTTGTGGTATGTTGGGTTTTTCTTTGGGTGGCTAACAATATTTGGTAGTGGTGGTGCTGGTTACTGGGGGGACTCACTAAGCGACTTGGGGGTTACTCACTACATTATGGCAAAAGTCTCAGTTGTAAACAGAAAATCCAAAGTGGCACGGTGATACCAACTTTGTTACTGAGGCAGGCTAGGCTGTCATTTTATTTCCTGGTCATCTATTTAAAGTTAATATACCCCCCCAGGCATGTGTGCCAGCCAGTCTGAGGCCAAGAAATAAAAAGCCATGTTTCTAATGAAAAACAAAAATATGTGTCTGAGTTTTGTTTGTTTCATCAACTTTCACAGGCAGTTCTGAAAACAATATTCATAATGAACACAACATATTGCAATAAGGGTTGCCTTTAGGAAGTCAATTTCATTCTGAATTTTACCCGAATCATGCTTTTTATAAATTATCTGCATATTGAAACAGCTGAAAATGGCAACAGTTAGAGAACAGTAAAATAGTTTAAACTATAGCAAGAATTAACTTTGTAGTGTTGAGAATTATGGTATTTACTGTCCAAAAATGACTACAAAATAGTAATTAGACTATGTATTTGCAGTACAGGTTAGCTCTGGACCATCGTTGCCAAATAAATATGTAAATTAGGTGAATAGTTCAGATGTCACCATGATACCTAGGGAAAAGAGAGGGGAATTTTTAGTTAGCATGTACTAGGGACCAGGTGTAATGAGCCTAGATTAGGAGTTTTAGGCCCAGATATTCAAAAGGGTTGCGCCATGCGCAACAGGGTTGCACATGCGCAAGTCCTACATTGCGCCATTCTGCAATATTCAGCAGGAGGCAGTTGCGCCACTGAAAACAGGTTGAGCAACAGCACAATGCAAATGAATGCATGCTCAACAGGAGGGGGAGGAACCATGCATAAACTGCGCAACCTGATATTCAGTCAGGTTGTGCAGAGTTGTGCAGGCGCAACCCCCAACCTGCGCCTGCACAACTTTGAGCCCCAAAAAAAGGATCAAGTTGAGGGCCACCCACAGGTGAGCTGCTGTATTGCAGGGCGCAACACAGCAGCTGCCACCCGTGGCTGGCCCCCAACTCAGTCCCTGTGCCCCCCCACCAGCCCGATCACGGGCAGAACGTAAAACAACCCCCTCCTCCCGCCCAAACATCTCCCAATGCCCGATCACTGGCAGAAAGTAAAAACAACCCCCAAACAGCTCCCAATGCCCGATCATGGGCAGAATGTGAAACAACACCCCCAGTGCCCGATCGTGGGCAGAATGTAAAGACCCCGGACAGTCAGTCGGTAGGCGGCGGGCGGGGCGAGGTGGGATTCTGCCACCGCCGGCTGCCAGGGAGCAGGGTGGTGGGGCTTCGTGGTGGGTGGGGTGGGGGGACACTAGACACCAGGGAGATGTTTGGGGTTGTCACTGGACATTCTGCCCGCGATCGGGCATTACGGTCCACTGGACCACCAGGGAGATATTCGGGTTGGGGGTCTTTTACATTCTGCCTGCGATCGGGCATTGGGAGCTGTTTGGGCGGGGGTTGTTTTACATTCTGCCGCGATCAGGCATTGGGTGCTGTTTGGGCGGGGGGGGTGTTGTCATGATACGTTCTGCCCGTAATCGGGCATTGGGAGATGTGTGAGTGGGGGGTTGTTTTCATGTTGTGCCCGTGATCGGGCTGCAGGGTGCGTCGGTCCCCAATGGCTGCTGCCTGGCAGGGTGGCCAGGTGCAAGTCCTCGGGGATCGGCGCACCTACATGCTAATGGCATGCAAATGGGGCCATAATAAGATGCAAATGGTCCCCCTGTGCCTTTGCATGAATTATGGCCCATTGCATGTCACCTTTTGAATATCGAAATTTGCACATGGTATAATGGTACTTCATACACCGCCAAGTTAATGCTCAACTCTGACAACTAGCGGTGGCATCAAGTTCCACTGCGCCATGCACAGTGGCTGTGGCTGGGGGGTGATATTCAAAGGAGTTGCTCAAAAGTGCAACTCCTTTGAATATCGCCCCGGCCACACCCTTGCGCAACTATTTTGAGCACAAGGGCTTGCACCTCAGAATGGCGCAGTTTGAATATCCGGGCCTTAATGTTTATTTTGATGGAAGATTTAGAGAGGAATAAAGGACACAGTAAAGAAAAGAAGGTTGCAAGAAAATTAAAAATAATTAGAGTGTGTACTCACAATCATCATCTTAGAAAAACAGAGAAGTGGTCTTGAGATGGTTTCTTCAGTGGGTGGCCATGGTTTATACTGCTGGTCAATCCCTTATTAAAGATGTACAGTAGTTGTAACAGAAAGTATTCTGCATGGTTAGTGTAGAAGCAGTCTCAGAAATGGTTACTTTTGGTGCTGTTAGAGCTGCTTTGCCTTTTGCTGCAGCTGAGGTGGTGGGTTGCTCTTGTCCTCCTGTGTGGATGAGAATTTCACTGATATGTTTCTATCTGGCTTCTGAAAGGACAGAGTAATTATTTATAGATTGGACATTTCAATATCCTGAGATGTGTTGAATTTCTACGGGCAGGATGTTGGCATCATTCATTCTTTTTATGCTGGTTTTCTGTGTAAAATGATTGGTAATCTGCTTTGTTTCTGGAAGACCTGATGAAAATTTAATTTGGTTCTATGTGTTACAAGTTCATTCATTCTGACTGTCATGTTACAAAACCAGAGGGTGTTTTCTTTGTGATTTATGTCGGGACAATATAGAAAGGTGCTTCTTTAACCACAATCTGTGCTGGTTTGTAAGATGTGTGAAAGCTATAAGCTGTGATTGTGTCTTTAGTTTCATAAACACATGGCTTGATGGGTCTGACATATTGAGAATTGTCCCCTAGACTAGTTTCGGTTTCATGTTCATTGTTTTCAGTTAACCTGTTGCCTTGTGTATCAGTTCCTTCTTGTGTAGCTCCATATGTCAGGTCATAATGTTCTTTATTTCACAGTGCAAACTGTATCCCAATATTGAAAGGAAAAAAAAAATCGACAATGTGAGATTGTCCCTGATGAATATAATACGTTTATCTCAGCCTCTGCCAGTTTTCTTTACCCATTTTCTAAGCTGTTTCTGTGTTGCTGCCAATACCCTATTTGTTTCTACAAAACCCGTTTGTAGCCCCTTGAAGAATGATTGTAGGTATTTTGCATTAAACAAATATCTCTCTATACTGACCATGATTCCCCTAACAGTTCCTGTCTTGTATTCTGAGTCATCTTGTCTTGTAAGATAGTAAATAAAATTAGTAATTTTTATTATCTAATTCACTTAATGC
Source organism: Neoceratodus forsteri (assembly GCA_016271365.2). Lineage (NCBI taxonomy): Eukaryota > Metazoa > Chordata > Ceratodontiformes > Ceratodontidae > Neoceratodus > Neoceratodus forsteri. The sequence goes on along the minus strand of JADMNL010000034.1, from coordinate 10,667,251 downwards.
GAATTCTGTATATGAAAGTGACCTGCCAGTTCCTTGTAGGAATGATCAGAGAAAGAAACAAATTACTTTGTTTATTTTTTTTTAAGTGTTTTGGTGTTCCTGTTTACTGATAAAATATCCCCTTTTGCTATCTTATCTACATTTTTGAATTTCGCTGTTGAATAGGAAATGACAGATAAAGTAACCATCTGAGGTAAGTTTATACAGAAAATAAAGACACTGACAAACTGACCATCTGAGGTGAGTTTATACAGAAAATAAAGACACTGACAAAGTAGTTGAATCCCATTTCTGTTTTTTTATTACTAATTGAAGGCGTTTGTGAAGCTTGCCACATGGCTGATGAAATGGAAGAAATCTTAGCTGCAGAGTGGAGAAGCTGATTCATGTTTACCTTTATAACTCCTGGGTTATATCAGTGAATTATAACTAGCTACTTCTATGTATCAAAAAAAAAGATGAAAGAAAGAAAAGGACCAAGTTATTACATACTAATTGTGAACAAATATTTATCGAGCAAAACACAGCCGATGTGGCTGATGCCAAAAATCAAGAGATTAATGAAAAAAAAAGACAATTATACAGGAAATGTGTAATCAGTGCTGTGATTCTACTAAAGGTAAATATTTCAGGTTATGTGAGCTATGCCAAAAACAATCAGCAAAGAAAAAAATAGAATTAGAGATTGCAAAAGATTCCAAAAGTAATCCAAAACCTTTTTACAAATATGTTAACGGAGTCAAGAAGCCCAACTGCTCTGTAGGTCCTCTGTCAGTAAATTGGACCAATACCAGTACTGAAACTGAAATGGCCAACAACCTAAATGCATGCGTTTGCAGTGTGTTTGGCAAAAGTGGTAACTCTGCTAACATTCGTTTTTTATTTATTCTTTTTTGATAACTGGGTAAGGCCCACTAGACACAAGTGCCTGCTTTCAGGGGCAACCCAGGAGCACTGGGTGGTTAAGTGACTTGCTTAGAGTCCCACAGTATGTAAGTGGAGGTTGTGGGACTCAAACCCAGGTCTGCTGGCTGTATCAAGCTCATTACTCTAACCTCTAGGCTATACTGCCAGTCCTATTAGTATTACTGAAAACAATTCATCACCAGTAATAATTAATGAAGAATATGTTCTAAAACATCTGCATAACCTTAAAATGAATAAGACCCAAGGTGTAGATGGGTTTCATTCTAGAGTACCCAATGAATGTGCAAATGAGCTTGCAGAGTTACTTGCCAACATAATTTCATTAAGCCAAACAAGGTTATTGTTTTAAATAGATGGCAAGATGCCAATGTTATCCCTCTACACAAAAAAAGGGGAGTAAGCCCAGTATGGCATGTGACCAAACATCCCATTGGATGTTGTGTATTTAGATTCGTCAAAGGCATTTGATAAATTTCCCTATGATAGGCTAATCCTAATGCTGAAGGAAATGGCGTCCCATCAATGGTGCAACAGAATCAGGGCAACACAATCAGGGTGACGCAACCAGTTTGCCTGTCACAGTGGTGAACTGGTTATCACAGTGCCCTGCAGGGAGAGCAATGAACAAGAGTTGTACCCCATCCCCAATGAGCCTCCACCTGGAGGTGATTATAATATTATTTCAGGAGTGCAAGGGGCAAAGTCCTTCACATGGTGGGGTGTAGCTCCCCTGCAAAAACCACTGCCGTATCCCACTGTGTTTGGCGCACTTGGGGTCAGGCAGCATAATGCCTGGTGTTGCGATCACCAGTTGGCATTGTGCTGTTGTTCTAATTGTGGTCGGCAGGATTCCTGCTGTACTGTAATGGGTAAATAGAAGGAAATAGGGCTAACATCTTATCTGATCTGCTGGATAAATAGCTGGCTTTCAGATTGAAGGCAAAGGGTGATCATCAATGATTATATGGCATGGGGAGAAGTTACCAGTTTGGTTACCCAAGGATCTGCTTTGGGTCCTATCCTATTTAATTATAGGGGCACAGTAGCACCCCTATAGTTAGGGTGCAATGGTCACATCTATGTTAAACTCAAAGTTTTACACTTTAATAACTTTGCAACAGTTCAACTGATTTGCATGAATGTTTGCATGTGCCATCAGGGACCAAAGATCTCTTGAGGTACCAAGGTTATTACTTGGTATTACTTGGTATGAAAGAACAGAAGAAGGCCAGAGCCCATTGAGACTGTTCCCCACATTATGTGGGACATTATTTATCTGTTATCCCTCAACTAAACATCTAATTTGTTTTTAAAGACAGTGGCACTAGTTGCCTCTACCAATTCTTTTGGCAAGGTGTTCCATACAATGGATGCTTTTATTGGAAAAAAGTTTCCCCTTTTGCTGGTTTTATAAGTTTTTACTTCAAGCTGTTTATTATGCAGTTTCGGAACATGTCTTCTTTTGTAGAGGGTTAGACCACATTTTTCCATTAGATCTGGTGAATTTATTAAATTAAAAACCATAACCATATCACCTCTTAATCTTCTAGTTTGAAGAGAGGAGACCAGTAGCTTTTAATCTGTTCTGATAATCCAAGTTTGTTAATCTTGGAATCATTCTAGTTACTCTCCTTTGAACCTGTTCAAGAATTGCTATGTCTTTTTTTTTGGTTTGGATTCCACAAAGGGGAGCCATTGTCTAGATACGGTCTAATGTATGCCCTATACAATGGAATAAGGCATTGTTCAGTGCGATTAATAAAAGTGCATTTTATTTGCCTTAAAATGCTGTTGGTCATGCAAGCAGTTCTAACACAGTGATCATTTGATGTAAGTTTATTATTAACATATATCCCTAAATCTTTTTCACAATTTGATGACTGAAGTGGTATTCCATGTATATGATATATCGTTTTTGGATTATTTACACCGAAATACACTACTAAACATTTGTCTTGATTAAACTGCATATGATTTTCATTTGCCCAAAGTGTTCATTTTTCCAAATCCTTCTTTAATGCAGAAATATTTTCTTGATTATTAACCTTGCCCCCCAATTTCGTATCATCTGCAAATTTAACTATGAAGTTATTTGGCCCTGTTTGTAAATCACTGATAAAGAGGTTAAACAATGTTGGTCCCAAGACCGACCCCTGTGGTACACCACTTCTCACACTACCCGAATCAGACAAGATATCATTAATTCCAGGGTGGGGGCTGACCAATCGAGCAGACTTGAAAGACTGTTAGGACTATTCTGCTGGCATTTTAGTATGTTAGTATGTAATTCTGACTCTCTGAGAATGATTTGTCAACCAGTTTAAAATCCAGTTGACAATATCAGGTGACATTCATTCCAGTTGGATGTGTGGTTGCAGAGATATTGAGTTATCTTTTTTTTTGTGCCATGCTGCAGCACAAAAATGGCTTGGGATTTTGATCTGAAATTTTTAGTGTATATACAGTAGATCTTGGGTCACAGATGTATTTTTTGAAGGTTTGGTGAAAAAAATATTAATCCATTCCAAAGTTACAAAATTTTAAAATTTCCCATTATTTATTATGGGAATTTCACTTTCCAGTTAGATGTGAGCCTCAGCAAATGATTCTTTGTCACAAATGGGTAATTCTTTGTTCAAATGGGGAGTCTTTTTTGTGTTATCACCATCTTGTCTTTTCTTAGTGAGGCAAACAAAATTAAAAAAACTGAAACAAAATTATGTTTTCTGAAGCAACCAACACATGTGGTCTGCTAATCAGGATTTGTTCTATTGGATTATGTTGTTAGTGTTTTGATAAATCACCTGGAAATGTGATTTTTGAACATGCCAAAATACTTTTTCACACATTTCAAAAAAAGTAACACAAAACAGGATTCTGTTTCACAATTTTCCAAAAAGGATTTTTCTTTTTCCACAAATTGCAAAAAAGAAAACACGAAACAGGATCCTGTTTTGCAATTAGTGAAAACATAATTCTAACATAGCCTTTTTTTTTGTCACTGCACACTGAGGAAGTGGTTTGGAATATTGGTCAGAAATATTAAGAGTACAAAAGGCTTGCCTCACAGACATGCCTTTTGCTGGTTTGGTGAAAACAGATTACTTTACTCTGGAGTTCTGTGGGTTTAAATTTTGCTTAATTTTCCATAGGATAACATTGCAATGTGAGGTGTACACAGTTGTTTCTTTGTTGCTGTGCTGTGAAGAAATGGTTTCCAATTTTGGTCTGAAATATTTAGGATACAAAGGGCTTGCCCCACTGATGTGCTTTTTGCTGAGTTGATGAAAATATATTAATTTGATGAGGAGTTATACAGGTTTCAAATGTTGCTGTGTTTCCCATAGGATAACACTGCACTGTGAGGTGTTTCTTTGGCACTGCACACCACAGGATGGGAATGAAGGCAGATAAGGATACAGTTACACTATCTCTTCTGGGTTCTGTGCTCTCACACACAAATATGGATACCATTATGGACGGATGGGAGTACAGGGCCCAGAGGGTTCTGCACTCCCACAGTGGAATAAGGATACAATTACAATATCTAAAAAATTATGGATAAATGGGAGCACAAGGCCTGGAGCATCCCGCACTCCCACACACAAATATAGATACCATTATTGTTTGATGAGAGTGCAATGATGCAGGTAAACAAAGATATACTTATAGTATTTCAAAAAGCAAGGAAATTCTTTGCCAAAATCTTCATTAATGCACTAGTTAGGGTTAAAGGCACAAAAGTAAGGAAATGTGACTTTAGAGTTTCTAATCCTAACTAGAGATGCAGCGAATTATTAATCTGCCCATGAAGTGGATGTGAAGTGGGCCCTTCATATCAGTGGAGCACAACGCGAAGTGGGCACTGTAAAGTGCTCACTTCGCGTAATTAATTCCACTTCACATTCTCATTATGCCTTAACATGAAGTAAGGTGAAGTGAGAAGAAAATAGGCACATCACATGGCTTGCAGTACTGCAAGTCACATGCTTTAGCCAGGCAGGAAGGAAGTGAGTCAAAGAAGCAGTTTCACTTTCTCCTTTGCATTTGCAGAGGGAGAAAGCAAAATTGTGAGAGGAGAGGAGTTTGCTTGGCTTTTGTTTCTTTTTACTGCCAGAACCAGAACAAGCAAACAGCTTTTTTAAAAGCTACTGTATTTTATTTAATTTTTGTATAGTCTTAGTGTTTTTTTTGTAAGTGAATTTTTTTGTATAAGTTTTGTTTTTGTTTTGTTTTGTGTGTGTGACTAACTGTGTGTGTGTGTATGTGTGTCCACTGTCTGTCTGTCTTTTTGTGTGTGTGTGTCATCCCGTGGACTCAGGAGGATGGAGGGACTCATGCCCAACATGTGCGGACAGTGTGGGAGTTTTTTAATTGTGTGGGGGAGACAGCACAATGGTGGAGTGCCATGTGTGTGGTGTGCTGGTGCACTGTGTCCCCCCAGGACACATTTGGGGACTGGTGGCCAGTGCACCCACATTCTGAACCACCACAGGGCAGAGTGGGAGGCTGCCACAGAAGGGGCCAGGTGTCCACCTGCTGGACCTTCCATGGTAGTGGCCGAGGGTGCTGCTGGGGTGAGAGATGTGCCTCACAGCAGTCACCACCACAGCCAGAGGAAGAGGGCTACTACATCAGTTGCTCCACCACCACCACCACAACCACAGCCACCAGCACTACCCTGTCCACCACCAGCCCCACTACCTGGATTACTCACTGCAGTGGAACCCGCCACAGTCCCTGCAAGCCAGTCTGACCTTGGCCTGGTGTGGGCAGCACTCAAGGAAAACAATGCGCATTTCAGTGCTTAGGAGCAGCAGGTCAACAGAGTGGAAGCACAGCAGCAGCAAATACTTTCAATGCTGCACCTGCTGCTGGGCCACCATGGCATCCCACCGCCATAGTAGGTTAGGGGATTGTTTTCTGCCCCTCACACCCACCCCACCCTGAACCCACCCCACAACTGTGTTGTACTTTTTTGTATCTTTTTTGTTTGTTATTGTTTAATCATACACATTTTCCCTTCCAGGGAAATCTTTCTTGCACCACATAGTGCAATACATTTTTGTGAAAACCAGGCATAATTTCATTACAGTGTGTCACATGACAGAAGGAATTCCTGTTCTGAAAATCTGCCCACATTCTGCCTCCCTTCTCAGCAACGTTAGGACATGATGGCAGGGAGACTGCGTGTGCATGCTCCTTACAGTGAATATCCGATTGCCTGGCAGGTTTCTGAATGTTTCTTTATGTTATAATGGTCAGTTTGTGGTGAAATGTGTGGCCACATTTCCACTAAGAAGAGCCTTGTTAGTGGAAATATCCCAGATTTCACTACAAAGTGAACCTTATAATATAAGGAAACATTGGTTGGGATAGCTGTCGGGCATTCACTATAGTGGAGCATGCACCTGCACTTCCTGGCATCACATCCCAACGTTGCTGAGAAAGGGAGGCAGAATGTGAGTGTTTTTTCTGATTGGTAATTCCTCTGTCATGTGACTCACTGTAATGAAATTATGGGTGGTTTTCACAGAAATATATTGCACTCTGTGGAGCAAGAAATATTCCAGTGGTAGTAATGACCCCACATATTAGTTTATGTGCATCACCATAACTATGTAATGTGGTGAATATCTGTAAAGCAGCAGTGCAACAATCTGCTCATAACTCTGACCTGTATTTTTTAATGCTATGTTACAACTTCCTTTACTTACATCCTGACTGACTGGAATGATCCAATAATTTGCAGTAGTTGAGTCTGCTGTACTACCTTTTTTTCATGTGTGAGATAATGAAAGGAGCATTCCTTTTAAATTGGTGCTGACCAGGTCTTTGTTTTCCTCTGCTTTTCTCCATCACATCAAGTAGTTGTCATATATCACTTCTGTTGTTAATTAACAGTTATGCATTAGGCAATGTTTTATGACACCATGGAACAATAGTTATTGAAAAGCAGCTGCAAATAAATACAAAGCAGGTCCGAACAATATTGGAAGACATGCTCATTTTTTTTCATACATAAAAAAAGTAGTCAAGAAAGTAAAGCAGACTTAAATTGTGAGAAGAGTCGTATCATTCAAGTCACTCATGACTCGGAAGTAAGTAGTGGTGGCTGTGGCAATGTAAAGTAGCATAAAAAGTACAGCTCAGAACTGTGAGAACATTCTTGCAATGCTACTTTAATTGTAAAAATGTTAGTATGACATCATGAGCTCACAGCAATAATCACAGAACACACAAAAGTGGCACAGAGTCCCCAGATTTTATCTGCAGGCCCAGAATGCATCCTCCTTGTGTGCAGAAAATTGACAAGTGGTAACAAAGTGAAATGAGACTGTTTCAACACATACAAAGTCCCCCAGAATTAATGGTGCACTCAGTCATGTGCATAAAAGTGGCACAGAGTCCCCAGATTTTATCTGCAGGCCCAGAATGCTTCATCCTTGTGTGCAGAAAATTGACAAGTGGCAACAAAGTGAAATTAGACTGTTTCAGCACATACACAGTCCCCCAGAATTTAATCCGCAGTCACTCATGCACGCAGTGCCCCTAAAATGATGACCATGAGAGAACTGTTGCTGGTCCAATGTGTGCTGTGATGCAAGCAAATGCAATGTGATCATCTCAACTGGATGGAAATGTACCCTTTGTCTGTACACTAATAGTAGCCTTGGTGAGTTGATATATAGAGATATATATTTCTGTAGTTTGTAGGTGAGGGGTGTTGACATGGACATGCACTCATGGTATTGTTCTGTATCACAGGTCACAGATACAGTTGGTGTGCACATTCCACTGCTCGATTAGAACTTTATTCATAGAAATTTGCAATGGATAACTATCAAGTACATGAAGGTAAGTATTTTTTTTTTGGGTGGGGGAAGCATATTTGCAGGTTTGTCTGTAATGGTTACTTATTTTCTTACTTCTTCACAGATTTCATCTGCATCCTTTTCGAGCCTGGTGTGATGGTCATGGTCATCTAATGAAATGACTCCTGCATGTTGCATGTGCACCCTAGCCCGGCAGGGGGGCCTGATGTAGAAGAACTTCTTTGGATAAGGCCACTTTGTCAGAACAACAAAGCATCTGGAAGTTTCCTAAAAAAAGAAATGAATGACTTCTTACAACTTAATTGTTTTGTGTCCCTCCCTGGTTCTCAAATCTCAATCCCTAAAGTCAAGTTACATTTCAAAGACACAGCTTGTCAACTAACACAACCTGTTGTGTGCAATATTTGCTACAGTCTTTACAAAACAATGAAACGGGTGACGTAAAATCTTCATACTTAGCAGAATGCATTTCACACAGATATTCCATCAGTTCCTCTCTGTACGGTACAGCTACAGCATCATTCCCAATGAGTTTTAGAATTGGAGCCTTTTGTTGATACCCTGTAAAAGAAACAAAAGAAGTGTACTGTATGTGTTTTACCATTGTGGCTCTGAAAAGCTACAGAAGACAAAACATACAACTAAAGGAAGTGAGGCAGCATAACAAACATGAGTGCACATACTCACTTTATGGTTTAAATATTAAGAAGCTGGTGGTGGTGGTCTGTGGGGGGCAGACAGACTCATGGTGGCAGACTTGGATAACATCAGTCCCAGTGGTGGTGGTCTGTGGGGGGCAGACAGACTCATAGTGGCAGACTTGGATAACATCAGTCCCGGTGGTGGTGGTGGTGGTCCGTGGGGGGCAGACAGACTCATGGTGGCAGACTTGGATAACATCAGTCCCGGTGGTGGTGGTGGTGGTGGTCCATGGGGGGCAGACAACTCATGGTGGCAGTACTTGGATAACAGCAGTCCCCATGGTGGTGGTGGTATGTGGAGGGCAGACAGACTCATGGTGGCAGATTTGGATAACATCAGTCCCGGTGCTGGTGGTGGTCCATGGGGGGCAGACAGACTCATGTTGGCAGACTTGGATAACATCAGTCCCAATGGTGGTGGTAGTCCAGGGGCCAGACAGACTCAAGGTGGCAGTGGTGGCAGTGGATAACATCAGTCCCGGTGGTGGTGGTCAGGGGGGCACACCGCCTTTTAAATACTGCAGTTAAAAGCTGCCAACATTAACCACATCATCATCCTCATAAAGAATCAATGTCTGAAGTCTGACCACTGGGAAATTCTTTCTCCATTGTGTTGTCATCTATGTCAGTGGTGGGCCGTTTCAAGCAGCCACTGCCAGTGCCACCAGGATGCTCCATTTCCACATCAGCAAGATCACCATGACTAGGCCGGGGTACGAATACTGAGGTTGCAGTCTGTGCTGGTATGTGCCTCTCATTCATTTTAATGAATGTTAGCAAACTAACATTTGCAGGAGACAGGTTTGTCTGACGATCCCTGACTATTGCACCTGCTGAGCTGAATACCCTCTCAACACTTACACTGGAGGGTGGGCATGTGAGGTACTTCAGTGCCACTGCAGTCAGCTCTGGCCATTCACTGACCTTTCCACTCCAGTACAAAAGAGGATCTTCACTTATTGTCAGATGCCTGTTTTCAGACAAATATGACTCAATCATTCTCTGTTCTGCACTAAGTCCAATTGTTGATGCATCATCCTGTTCTCATGAATCATTTATTTCACAAATACCCACTTGGGACAAAGCCTCCCAAAGCGGGTCGACACCACCCACTTTGGATGACAGACCACCTGGAACTATAGTCCCCTTCCCCTTGCATGATATGCTTGATGGTCCTCCAGGTACACCTTCAGCCAGATTATGCTGCTGAGTTTGCTGACCTTGGCACGTGACTTCTGTACCCCATAAACCAAGCGTACCAGTTGACCACTGCTATTTTTTTCTATTCAAATTTTATTAAGATTTTCAATATAGAGAACAAATCCATAACATTATTAACATAATGCTTACAATTCAGATACAAATATTGTGATGATTCATTCTCGCCCTACCCTTCCCCCCTCCCTCCACCCTCACAACCCACCCCAGACTTCCCAGCACAGCTTTTTATATCCTAAGCCGCAACTCATGGTATAGTATTAACATGCCTTAAACTTGCAAAGATTACAGGGTTTGTAATGGGCCCCATATCCTATTAAACTTCTTAATTTTATTGTGAAGACTTGCAATAGTCCTCTCCATTCTGAGATTAGCGAGAAAGTCCTGCAGCCACTCAACATAAGTTAGTTCATCAGAATCTTTCCAATGCCTAAGAACCACTTTCTTAACAGATAATGAAATTAATGCTATATGATATTTCCTATTCACCACTAAAATACAGGAAAAATCCCCCAAAAGACATATTTCAGGAGTGAACAAGTCAGACAGCCCTAAAAGAGGGTCAGCCCTTTGTTTGATAGTGGCCCAGAGTGGAGCAACTTTGGAACAGCTCCAGAAAATATGAAGAAGATCCCTTGTTTGCAACTGACATCTTGTACAGAGAGGAGAGGATACAATACCTAATCTAGCCAGTTTCCGTGGGGAACAATAAATGTTGTGCAGAATTTTAAATTGCATTAGCCTGAGTCTATCCTGTTGCAAAAATTAATGACAGTTTTGCCAACCAGAAGAGACCAGTCCAACTCCTTGTCTGGGAAAAGAGAAGACCAAAAAGCGATAGGGGCAAAGTTATCAGGGTAGGCCCAACTAAATAAAACATGGTAAATCTTGGATACAGCATGGGGTGAGCCAGCCAACTCCATCAAGGTAGTTTGGAAACAAATATGGGTAGCCGGAGGGGGGATCATACCTATTACCTTTATCAAAAGATGACGAAGCTGGAGAATCTTAAAAATATTTATACGAGGTATCATAAACTTGTGCATAATTTCAGCTGAAGAACACCATTGTCTATCGGGTGTGGTAAACTCTTCAAGCTGACAATCTCCTATCTGGGGAAGCCAACTGACTAAAAGGGGCTTGTTATCTAATTGAATATTAGGATTACCTCTTATAGGCTGGGATAAATCCTTGATGTTCTCATATTTCAGAAATGCGCACAACTGAGAATGAACCTTGATCAAAACAGCTATAGGGGAACTACGTAAAGATTCAGGAAGGGAACTAACTTTGGTGTATAGCAACGCACTGGGGGAATAACCATTTTTTTTATGGAGGCTAACTCCGCTTCTAACCAGATCTGGGTGTATGAAGACTGGGCTAGAAGCTGTTCCGCAGTCAGCCACCTAAGATATTTATTGGCCTGACTGGCCCAATAGTATAGCCCAATATGAGGAAGCTGTAATCCTCCTTTTGCTTTAGGTGCAGCTAATTTATGGAATGCCATTCTTGATTTCTTATCCCCCCATATAAAGGTAGAAATCATACTGTGCACTTTTTTGAACCAAGACAAAGGAAGCCAGACATTCAACGAATTAAGGGGGTAAAATATGCAGGAAAAAACATTCCTTTTAATTAAATTAATCCTACCCCAGAGAGAGAGGGGAAGTAGGGTCCACCTGCAGAGATCTTGATCTATTTTGTGGACCAAGGAATCTAAGTTTAACTGCCTAAGATGAACTATGTTCCATGTTTAAATGAACCCAAGGTATTTAATAGAATCAGATCTCCAGGCAAGCCCAAAAGCAGTAATTTCTTGTTTACAAACCCTGTGAGACCACTGCTATTTTTTACCTGTTCAGGCCCTCCCTCCAGTACTGATACAATTCCACGTTTGTATCGGGGGTCCAGCATTGTTGCTGTGGCAAAGTTGTCACTATGCTGAATGCTCACAACGTGATGATTATGGTCAAATACTGTCAGCATGTGTTGCAGCAACATACTGCTACCACCATCTCCGGCAACATCAAGGCTATGCTGTACATTTACCAATGTCTGCCTCAGCACTCGCAGCAGTGGAATTGATTGGCTAATGGAGGCAGACTTGCCACTCACTGCCTGTGTGGCATGTTCAAAAGGCTGCAAAATTGTTATTACAGAGTCCATGAGTCGCCACTGTTCAGCTGTCATAGACTGTCATGAAACTGTCACGGCTAGTGTGCATAACAAGATATTCTGAGATGGCTTTGTATTGTTCATACAACCTCTCTGCCATGTATAACGTGGAGTTCCATCGGGTGACAACTTCCAGCTTCAAGCAGTGCTGAGGCAGGCTGTTTTGTATCTGCAACTGCCACAGCTGGCCACGGGCCTTTCCAGATCTTGAAAGGTGAGAGCAGATACGTCGTGCAACGGTCAGCATTTCCTTTATATCAGGGTGCTGCAGAAATTCCTGAACCACAAGATTTAAACAGTGGGCCATGCATGGAACACAAAAAAAACACTGTTAGTGATACAGTTCACCACATTTGACCCATTGTCACTTGCTATGAACCCAGCTCTCAGGGACAGAGGGCTTAGTCATCTGTCAATTTCAGTCAGTACCATGTCCAACATGTTCTCACCAGTATTTGAACAGGTCACATTGTGCATAGCAATCGTTGCATGCTGGCAAATTCCAGAAAGATTGCTACCACGACAATCCACCTTACTGCACTGATTATTCGCACTACCAACATCACAAATAACCCCCGGCACCTGCGCCCAGTGTGCTGTTATACACAGATATGAACCCCCCCCTCTGTTTTGCCACTTGTCCACATATCCATACTTAAATGGATGAATGGAGAGGAGGAATGTTGAAGGGCATGTCTTACTGAGTCAGACACAGTGCGGAACAACACAGGTAGAAAAGTATGTCCTGGATGGGACTTTCCATTTTGGACAGGCACGTGCAGCAGACTGCCGAAACCCAGAATTCTCCACAAAGGAGAAGGGCAAAAGATCAGTTGCCAGCATTTCTGCTACAGCAGCATTAAGTTCACATGACACTGTATGATTGGGGGGGTACTTCAGCTTCGGCGCAAAAACACTCTGTAACGTGGGCTGACTTAAACGTTTTACATGTGCTGTGTTGTTGGTCACAAATGGTTGTGCTCTGTGATGAATGGCATTGGCAGGGAGTGGTGTGTGGTCATTTGATGAAGTTGGTTGCAAAGGTGATGATGACAAACCTAGAAATGATGTTATTTTGCCAGATTTGCCAACCGGGGTTGATGTACCACTTGCACTAGACATACTGCATTCACCACCACCACCACCACCACAAAAACTGCTACTCTCACCAGCACTGGACAACATTTTAAAGTCATTATGGTCCTCCACCTCATCATGCCTGTAGTAATCCTCTGCTCTTATTACTGCACTACTGCACACGTTTAATTTCCTACTGGGCTTAACAGTCATGGAAGGAGATAACATGCTGGCTATGGTTGCTGGTGACATGGGTGAATGCCCCACTGTGGTATTAGCTGCCAGCTTGTGCTGGGTCCACAGAGCCAAGTGCCTATTCTTAAGATGCATATGCTGTCCTCCTGTCCCCAGATGGCTCCCCTTTTTACCTCAACTCACATACACATGGCAAACCTGGCAGATTGCAACTGAATCATCATTTGCATCTTGAACAAAAATATCCCAAACAAGGGAGTGTGATGCTCTGCTTTTAACATATCCATGATGATGTGGCTTATTTAAGTCTGTTATTTTAAGCACTGAAGTGGGGGGGCACATGATGTTTCTGGCGCTGCACACCTGGACTGCAACTGACCACCACAACTACCTAGCATATTGATTACTGGGTCACCATCATCATCATCAACTAAAAGCAGTAGATTACAAGTTTCCTGCAAACAGACTCAGACACAGCCACTTTTAATTTATTTTTCTCCGGTTCCCAACTGGGGTCAATTACATCATCATCATATTCATCAACATCACCCACATCCACATCTTCTGCTTGGATGCTAGTATGTGGACTGCATGTTGCAACAACAGCAACAGCAACATCATCATCATCATCATCACATTCATCATCAGCATCTACACCACCATCACCTGATATTTTTTCACCACACTGTGAATCACTGCATGGAAAATGCATGACGTTAAGTGCCACGGTGGATGGAATATCACATTGTATGCTATCGTTGACATGATCATCAGAATCCTCAGGTTCAGTTACTGGGATGTTACTGGGAAGTATGACACCATCTCCACTGCCACTCACTTGCACTGCTTCACACTCAATATGTTTGGATACGTACACTGGTTGGAATTAAAACTTGACGCAACAATACTAATACCAATATACTACATTAGTAATAATCAGTTAAGAACATGACCTCAAGAAAAGGACCTGGGTAGCCTTATCACTAACTCTCTCCAACCATTGTGAAATGGTCACCAAGAGAGTGCATTAGATTATTAGTTGCATTAATGACTATTATTGTTATGACCAAGTAAAGGACCTTGGTTTTTAGAAAGGTGTTTTTAAATAAATTGTCTGTCTGTCTCTCTCTCTCTCTCTCTCTCTCTCTCTCTCTATAACTTTCTATTGAAAGAGGTTTCACTGGGAGGAATAGAGATCTTCTAATGCCTCTGTACTGTACTCTGGTTAGACCCTGTGGAAATTTGTGGTCTGTTTTGGACACCATATCTAACCAAGAGCGTTAAAAGGACAGAGGAAGTGCAGAGAAGAAAGATTTCAGTAGAATGGTTTCAAACTTAAAGGGTTTAAGCAACACTGACTGATATAATGAATTAAATATTGTTGGCCTAGAAAGAAGGATCCTCAAGGGGGCTAATACTGATTTACAAATCCATTCCTGGTGAAGAACTATTCAAAATATTACACTTAAGTTTCAAGGTAGGAGTCTCAACTACTAACAGCCATTGTCATCAGCTTGAAGGATTATACTTTGACAGTGAGAAAATGAGAAACTATTTCACTGAGAGAGTTGTGAAAATATGAAACATAGCAGGGTTTTAAATAATTGATTAGTAGTTTTTTCCTTGGGACAATGCTAACTGTACAGAAAGTATTTATATAGGTTTTCTAGAAGTGTTATGTTGGTTTAACACAGCGAGGCAAGTGCTATGCATTTTCACAATGTTTTAGCACTTTTATGAGCAAAATGCTAATCAATTTTTGGAGTTAAATAAATCCCTGCATAGTACCACCAAGTGTACGCACTAGCAACAGTCTACAACAATTTAAATTGGGGCTTGATGCATTTATGAATGAGAATGGAATTTATAGTTACATGCACTGAGCAGCTACAGTCAGTCTAGATAAACTACTGGTCTCCTTCTGACTACATCTTTCTATAAATCTTAAGAATGGCAAAATGGATTAACTGCCATTGAATTAAATTGTTCCCTGCAGTATACTGCAGCATTATACAGTAATACTGGAAGGTATTACTATATAATGCATGCATTAAAAGTATTGCTTAAATTCTTTAAGTTTGAAACCAATTTACTGAAATCGTTCTTCTCTGCACACCTCTATCCTTTTAATACTGCAGGGTATTACTGTACAATGCATGCATTAACAGACATGAGCAAATGTAGGAAGTTTGGGTCACCCTTGAGCCAGGCAATGGAACAGCCATTTGCACAGGGTCATTTACAGACCCACGGCTCAGGCTGAGGAAATTGACAAGAGGCCACTAGAAAACATGTAAGAAATGGCAACAAAGGTGGAGGTACTGCTCATGGGAGACTTTAACATGCCAGAGATATACTGGTCCATCCCAGCAGGGGCCTCAGCTAGGGCACAGGACTTCATGGACTCCCTTGAGGGAGCTGGCCTTAGGCAACTGGTTCACAAACCTACCATGGACCGGGCAATACTGGATCTGGTGCTGACAAATGGGGACAGGGTAGCTGATCTTAGGGCAGAAGGTCAGTTAGGGTCCAGTGACCACAATATGGTGTGGTTCAAAGCGGACACAGGGATCCAGTCAACCCATATGAAGGCAAGAGTCTTAGACTTTAGAAGGGCAGACTTTTCCAGTATGGGACTACAGCTAAATGAAACCCTGGAAAAGAGGGAGATAGGTGGGGAGGTTGAGAAATGGGCACACATCAAGGAGGCTATAGCAGAGATAGCAAAACAATGCATTAGGTCAATAGACAAGAGTAAAAGGAGAAGAAAACCACTTTGGCTCTTGGGGGGGTGGCAAAAAAGGTAAGGGCCAAGAGACTAGCCTTCAGGAAGTATAAGGAGACACAAAGAGATGAGGAGAAGGAAATGTACTAGAAGTGTCTGAGAGAGATGGGAAAGGCACTGAGGAGCATTAAAGCACAAACAGAGGAGAGAATAGCTCAATCAGTTAAAAAAGAAGATTAGACATTCTTCAGATACATTAGCAAGAGAAGGAGGGCAAAGGGAGGAGTAGCAAAGCTTAGAGGAACCAGGGGGAGACAGTGGAGGGAGACCGAGGGAAAAGGCAGTGATCCTGAATGAATATTTCTGTCCAGTCTTCACTGTGGAAGGGGATGAGCAGGGATCACAGCTGGACTTCAAAGGAGCTAAGGATAAGGAGGTAAACACCAGTCCACTCACAGAGGAGAGGGTCCTCGAAGAACTGGTGAAGCTAAAGGTGGAAAAAGACATGGGTCCAGATAGCACACATCCCAGGGTCCTAAAGGAACTGAGGACTGAACTGGCAGCCCCTCTAGCAGCCCTGTTCAGTGACTCCTTAGACAATGGAGTAGTCGCAGAGGACTGGAGAAGGGCAAACGTTGGCCCTCTTCACAAGAGCAGTAGTAAAGAAGAAGCAGGGAACTATAAGCCAGTTAGTCTAACCTCTGTAGTCAGAAAGATAATGGAGGCACTCCTTAAGGAAAGAATAGTGGAACACTTGGAAGCCAATGGACTGGTGGATCCTAGTCAACATGGATTCTCTGCAGGACAATCCTGTCAAACTAATCTGATAGCTTTCTTTGACTGGAAGACAAAGGCAGTAGACCAAGGGTGATGGCAGTAGATACTGCCTAACTCGATTTTAGAAAAACCCTTGATACGGTCTCACACAGGAGACTGGTCAACAAGCTAGGCAGCCTGGGGTTGGGATGCAAGGTGGTGAACTGGATTGGAAACTGGTTAAGGGACCGAAAACAGAGGTTAGTGGTGAATGTAACCCAAACAGACAAAAGGGAGGTGACCAGTGGGGTACCTCGGGGTCAGTTCTGGGGCCAGTCCTCTTCAATATCTTCATCAGTGATATTGTAGATGGGATGAAGGGAAAGGTTTGCCTGTTTGCAGATGACACCAAGATCTGTAACAGGGTGGATACTCTGGAGGGGGTGGAAAGGATAAGAAAAGACCTGAAACTGCTGGAGAGATGGCCAGGGGCATGGCAGCTAAGGTTTTATCCAAAGAAGTGCAAAATCATGCATGTGGGGAGCAGGAACCCTGGGTGAGCTACAAGTTGGGGGGAGCTGCTGACAGTAACTTAGGAGGAGAGGGACTTGGGGGTCATAATCACAGATGACTTGAAGGCTGCTAGGCAGATAGCAAAGGCGGTGAGAAAGGCCAGTGGGATGTTGGGGGGGTGTACTGGAAGGGGAATCACAAGCTGAAGGAGGGAGGTAGTAGTTCCACTATACAAGACCCTTGTGAGACCTCACCTTGAATACGATGTACAGTTCTGGAGACCACACCTTTGAAAAGACACTGACAAAATAGAGAAGGTGCAGAGGAGGATGACCAAAATGGTGAAGGGATTACATCACAAGCCTTACAAGGAGAGAGTGAGGGACCTCAATTTGTACATGCTGAAACAAAGGAAGAAGGGAGACAGGGGTGACATAATAGAAACATTCAAGTACCTCAAGGACATTAACAAGGTGGAAGGAAACAACATATTCCAGATTAATAGTAGTGCCAGAACAAGAGGACACTACATGAGACTGAGGGGTGGCCACATAAAGGGAAATGTCAGGAAGTTCTTTTTTTATGGAAAGGGTGGTGGATGCATGGAATAGCCTGCCCCAGGAGGTGGTGGCAGCCCGTACAATAGTGGGCTTCTAACATGCATGAGACAGAAACAAAGGAATAATAGGGATAGGAAGAAAAAGCTAAATCCAATGACCAGATAGGGTCACAGGATGTTTCATCAGGCAGCTTAAACGGGCAAACTGGATGGGCCTACCAGTCCTTATCTGCCAAAAGCATCTATGTATCTATGTAAGGTACTGCATTGCATTCTGGTTAGAACCACTGTACTGTAAAACCTTCAACCCTTGCCTCCCCTCTAACACCCCCATCATCCACCCCATACCAGTGCCTAAAGCTTGGTCCTGCATCATGATTCCTAAATGCCCTACATCATGAATCCTCAACATCCCATATAAACAACTCTTTAATATCCTCCAACATGTTCTTGTACTTTCAGATAAGGAAAAATGATAATAAAACTTAAGTTCCCAAACAGGACTTTTTTTTTTTGTAAAAGGAAATAGTGGAGTCCAAAACCTGACATAGGAACAATTTGACCAAAATCTAATTCGGCATTAGTACAGGAGTGGTAAGGGCCCATATCCTCAAATTTGGTTGGTAATAAAATAAATAAAATTAAAAAGTGTGTGTCTTAGAAACAATGACCACAATAGAAAGCATGGCTCCAGTAAACAACTAAGTCCTATAAAATGCTCACTTTGCAAGCTTAATGACTTCCATTTGTTGTTTTCTGACTTAATTTTTTATCAGGGTTTTTTTTTGTCTAACAGTCATAGGTTTTTTATTTTCTAAATATGTTTTCACTAAAGTTGAGGGATGTGGTACTTTGTATACTTCTTCATAGACACCCACTTTGGCAAGTTATAAGCCTGCCCAATGGGTGTTCTGCTTCCTGAGTGGACCTGCAGGGCCTAATCAAAGGATGCTACAGATCTGGGGCCATCCCTGATGGGTGTGCTGCTTTGCGTAGGTCACACAGTACTCTGCACAATACATGTTACATGTCTAAGCCTCCACTTGATGAAACTGCTTCTTTGCATATGGCCCTTAGGGCCACTAACAAAGCAAGCTACAGCTGTGGCACACTGTGCATCAAGCTGTAGATCTTGTGCAGTGCATGTTACAATGCAGCTGCTTCATGAGCATCCTACAGGGCCAATTGTGAAGCAAGTTACTGATCTGGTCTAGTGACTGTCACTGTGCAGCTACTTTGTGCGCGATCTGCACAGCCATTTGTGAAGTAAGATATTCATCTGGTGCAGTGAGCATCACTATGCAGCTGCTTCAGGAGTGCAGAGCAGAGCCAGTCATGAAGGAAGCTAAAGGTCTGATGCAGTATGCATCACCTTGCAGCTGCATCATGAAGTGCCAGCCTCAAAACAAGCTACAGGTTGGGTGCAGTGACCATCACTCTGCAGCTACTTCATAAATGGCCCATAGGTCCACAATGAAGTAAGGTTCAGGTGCTGGGAGCAAGCCTTATGAACATATTTTTAGATATCTTTTACAAAAAGTAAGAAAATTATTTTAAAAACAAATTATGTTATTCCAGCTATTAGAGTGAAAAAATAAAGCTACAATTTAATTAAATGAAATGAAGATGGCCACCAGAGGATGACATACTGAGGAGTAGCTGGCAGATTCTGTAATATTTTATGCTTTACTGTATTTTTAAATGATATGCCATCATTGCCCTATTTATTGAATGAAGACATTTTATAATTTTTTATATATGAAGCTGTCCTTCTCTCAAATGTTTTATTTCTTTTGCCATCTCACACAATTTTAAGTGAAGCAGATGAAGTGAGTGGAGTGAGTAGAGAGAATCAAATAGAGCACCGAGTGGAGGAGAAAAGACTGGTAAACCTTGTAAATCGGGTGTGGCAGAGTTAGGCTACACCCTCAGCTGCGACTGATGGACCACTTTTCTATCTCCTTATTTCCTAGCTACCAAAACTTCTGTTGCACAACAGTTGATGCTTTTCCTCTTTCCTCCCCTACCCTAGGCCAGCCACCTGGTGTAGCTCTTTACTATCCCTACTAAACTTCCTACTAGTTCTCTCTTTTCATTCTTTTTCAATTTCCATTCATTCAGTCCCTGGAATGAAGCCAAACACCTGGAGAGGTGTTGTGTAAAGTGTATATGTGCATTTTGTGTACAAAAGGCATGAATGCTATTTTAAATAAGAATAAATACAGTTAATAAAGCCTTTTTAAATAAAAGGGATTCCGAAGCCATGTAAAAAAATAATAATTTCATGATTAGTACAGTTATAAGAAATCCTTAAGGTATTTTCATAAATTCACACTATAAACCTATTACTGTATACGGTTCTATGTATGAGGCTGAACAAAAGAATGTGGTATGCTTTATAAAAGTGCTTATTCACTGTGGATCAGAGATATAGAGAGTCAATATCTGTGGATATATACACTGTACCTTTAACTGAACCAGGAAGTCCCCTGAAACAAACCCTCTCTTGGTTCTGAAACAACATGTCCAGACATGTAAATTTATCAATCAATCAATCAATCAATCAAATCTTTATCCAGGCAGGCACCATTGAGCAAGGCTCATTTGCAAGATGGACCTGGTCATACAAAAATCATAGTACAGTAACATGGTAAAACATAATGCAATATTATACAGAGAAGACAAATATACATATGTACGGAAACGTGTCATTTATACATATAACCAAGTTATAAACATCAACATTTGAGCGAAAGGACCTTTACAACAGATAGATTCATAGAGAAGTATAGCCGGCATGTTCACTTAAAAAGAAAAACAAAACACAAAAAAGAATTCCAGATTAGGAAGATAATTACAGGTTGGTATACTTAACTGGCAAACGTCAGGGAAGGGGGTGGCACTAGGCCATGGCTAAAGTGAGACAGAGAAGAAGGAGAGTTGCTGTTTTTTGGTAAGGAGAGAGAGGCAAGGGCAGAGGCAGGGTGGAAGGCAGATTGGACAGGGATACCGGAAAAGAGGTGAGCTAGCGATGTGGGGAACAGTCAGGTGACCTCACCAAAAGATATAAAACCTCTTCACTGAGGTCAATTCAGTGAGTCCACTTGAGTTCAGTCTTGAAAGTGATGGAGAGAGGTGTTACTGTAGATAAACTGTTTAATGCAGATGAGAAGGGTCTTAGGAGCTCTAAGATCCAGTACTATATTATGTGAGAAACTACTGATGTTAAGTAGTGACTTTCTTTGCAATTTTTTTTGTTTTCATTTATTATTTTTCTAAATTTTGAAAAATAAATATCACACCACAGTGTGCTTTAAACCTGTAAATTTATCTCATCTGAAGTTTATTCCCACTTGCTGTGACACCAGGAAATGGAGAGAATGTGGAAAGGATCAGAGGGAATCTGAAGGACTGCAGGAAGAGAGGAGAAACAGGGAAGCAGCAGCCATAGCTGTAGCTGTAGACACTTCGGTACTGATGTTGGTGCTGGAGTTTGTGCCAAGTAAAATGGAGAGAATCAGGAAGCTGGATCAACAGAAGAAATCATATAATGGGGAAAGAGACCACAGGACCATAGACAAGGCAAGGCAATTTTAATTATAAGGTGCCCAATCCTGGAGGCTCTGGGCACCGAACATAAATAACCATCATACAGCGGTAAATTAAAACATGAAATAAAAACTCATTGAAACCATATCAAAGCTAATATCTGAAACTCTGAGTCCATTTGATGTGTCAGTGGCTCAGTAGGTAGCACACTCGCCTCTGAGGCCGGGAGATCAGAGGGCTGTGGGTTCAGTTCCCACATCTGGCACTTGGGTTACTATCCCAGTACTGACACTGTAGTGCAGCATGAGAGGGGTGCTGCATTTCTGAAGTGCCATCTTTCGGATGAGATGTTAAACTGAGGTCTCATCTGCCTGGATTGGTGGTAGTTCAGGTGTATGTTAAAGATCCCATGGCACTTATGGAAAAGTGTAGGGGAGTTTTTATTGAAATAATCAACATAGAAAACAAATACAAGAAAACAAAATACAAAAAAAAATAATTTTCTATCCACATAATCTAATAATAGACAATGATCTGCTTGTCTAACAATCAACCATACACAGGAAAAAGAAACATAATACAAAAAAAAGAAAAAGTAAAAATAAAATGAAACACAATTCTCATACCTAACATGTATTATTATCTCATTTAAACTTGATAAAGTGAAGAAAACCTTTCACCATTTTAATACTATTTCATGATTTACCCTTTTAGTATCCTGAAAAACAGACTTGAAAGCTCCTTAGTAACCAAAATGCTTACACGAGAAAAGGGCATTTTCTTTTGATAAATCACCCATTGACATCGAGCTTGCCATAAATAAAATCTTAAGCAGCCTAAAATAGAGATAGCGTTCCTTCATGAAAGCCAGCTAAAGCCACAGGATAGCAGCCTAAAATCAAAATTTCATATGACATACAATTGAGCCACGGAAAACCCCATAAGTCTGCCAAGTAAGCCCATAAGCCCACAGTATAAGAACAATTAAGAAAAAAATGATCCATTGATTCTTCTAAATTTATGCACTCTAAGTATGGACACTTCCTTTCTTCTAAAGCCTTATACTTGGCATTACCTCTAACATTCAGGCGACCATAAAAGATCAACCATTGAGTTTCCCATTGTGATTGAGGCAACCTAATATTATTTAATTGCACCAAAACATTTTTATTTAGAGACACCGGACAATTTTTAAAACACGGTTCAGAAGGGAGCAGCTGAAGCATCACACACTGATAAAATTTCTTCATGTTATTGTTCAGTATTGTCTGCTTCTGAATTTTCCACTTAAATAATTTTTGTACTGTAGGCCTAAAATATTGTGGAAGATAAGTATTACGATTTATTTTAGGGGCAAACATTTTCCAATTCTTAAAATAATGTCCCATAGACCTTAAAGTCCAGGAGTCTTCTGCTCTTGATTCAGCTGCTAAACCGTTTTTAACAGAATTCATAATAAATAATGAGTGCACAAAAACAACGGGGTCTATCATGCCCAAACCTCCTGCTTTCTTTTCTAAATACGTATACCCCCTCTTAACGGGATTTAACCGATTTCCCCAAAGCATTTGAAAAAACAAGCTATACATTTTTGTTTCTAGGTGCACCGGTAGAGGGAAAATCATAGCAGCATACTGCACTCCAGGAATGAGAAACTGTTTAATAACCTGTATACGCTTCAATTTTGACAACTTCCACTGTTTCCATCTGTTTACCTTGTTCTCTATTAGTTGAAGTACAGACTCCCAATTTTCTACTGGCATATTCCGAGGACCAAATAGTATACCCAGAATTTTCAGTGGATTCCTAGAGATATGAATACCCTCTTGCCATACCTCCTTTGGGCCTACTGCTCCTAGAAATAAACCCTTAGTTTTTGTGAAATTCAAACTTGTATTTGAGACCTTAGAAAAGCCTCAAAGGCCTGTAAGAAAATAGGAACCAAACCCAATTTTAAAATACAATACTAAATCATCAGCATAGGCTTGCACCAAAGAGAGGAATTTTGGAGTGTCTAGCAATACCTTCCATTTCTGTATGGAAACTAAAGTTTGTAATAAAGGGTCTAGGGAAAAGTTGTAAAGAAGCGGACTAAGAGGACACCCCTGATGAACACCTGAGAATAACTGAAAACCCTCCACCCTATACCCCTTCAAGAAAGGAAAAACGTCATGATTATCGTATAACCTTTCCAATAGTTCCACCATTTGAAGAGGAACACCGTAATGTACCAAAGTCAAAGAAAAAAAGGGCAAATGAACTCTATCAAAAGCTTTATCCAAATCTGCTGCTATCAAAAAATGCGATGCACCGATGTCCGTAAGGTGTTCAATGACATCTCTTACCAACATGAGAGCAGATTGAACCCTTCTATCGGGTAAGCCACAAAATTGGTAATGAAATGACCCATCTAGCATAGGATTTTAAGTGATTATTTAATATACTAGTGAAGATCTTATAATCAGAATTCAATAAGGTAATAGGCCGCCATTTGGCGATATTTTTCCTGTCCTCCTTTTTGAATATATAAATTAACAGCCCCTCAGTAAAAGAGGGAAAAATAACAGCTTTCGTCATGAAATACTGAAATAAAATATACAGACAGTGACTCAGTTCTTCAGAAAACTGTTTATATAAATTATTAGATAGTCCGTCTGTTCCGGGGAAATGTTCAATTTAAGGGTCCCAATTGTACTTATAATTTATTTTTGAGTAATAGGGCCCCATAAATCTAAAGCCTCTGCTGATTTAACAGGTACTGAAATCGAACTCAAATATGTTAGCATTGATTTTTCAGAAATTGCAGAGGGAGGTTCCAGAGATCTAAAATGTTCTATAATTACCTCTCTGAGTTGCTCAATAGAGGTAGCCAACGTATTATCTGATTTTAACAATACCTCCATATTTGAAGAATCTCTAAGCTTTGTACACATCTCAAAGGGGTCGCCTATAGGAGATTTCTTCAAACCATTGGAAAGAATAGCTTGCATAGTAATACCTCTATCGTATTGAAACACTCTCATTTGTTCTTTTAATATAGAAATTTGTGTAGAGTAATCTAATCTAGAAGTATAAGCAATAGATGTGAGTCTCTGCAATTGCTGCCTAAGTCCCAAATAGCGTAGAAAATTATCATTTTTTTTCCTAAACCCCTGTGTCTTAAACCAATTCCTTAAATCTGCCTTAGATTCCAGCCACCATTCCCCCAAGTCCGAATACAGAAAAGCCACCGATAGCCTGGCTCTTAACAGATTTTTAACCCCAAATTGTATATAAGGTACGTTTAACATAGAATTGTTCAATTTCCACCTGATTTGTCTGCATTTTGGAGAGTTTACCAGTGCAAATCTACTAATTAAGAAAGAATGGTCTGAAAACTCACATGGAACCATTTTAAAGGAGGCTACCTGCATATTTGGAGAGACTAGCATATAATCTATCAACGTAAAACTTTTCCCTTTATTAAAGGAAAATCTAGGTCCTACTGACAAATAAGTATTGCAATTCACAAGTCTAGCCATTTTAATGATAGTAACCAAAGCATTGGAATCACAATACATTTTTTTTTGAGGGAAGTTCTGCAAAGAGCAGTTAAAGTCTCCTCCCCACAAAACCCTAACAGTCGTCAATAAAAAGGGTTTAATAGAATTTAAGCAAGTTACCCTACCCGCTTTAGTTTGAGGATTATGTATATTAATAAATCGATAACATAAATCCTGCCATTTCCCATCCACTATTAACACCCTTCCCGGTATAAGATCAATCAGATTATGTAACTGAAAAGAATATGAGTTAAACACTATCCCAACCCCATCAGCTGTGTCCTCCCAAAGACCAAAAGGAAGGGCCCCAAACCCAATCCCTTTTAAAAGACACCTGTTGTTTATAGAACACATCCATGTTTCCTGCAGAAACAAACCGATAAACGTTGATCATGGATGTAATGAAAAGGCATGTCTCTTAATCCCATTCAATAAACTGTGTTATTTAAAGAGCCCCAAATCAAACTCATACCAGTTTAGGTTAATGGCCCTCTATTTTTTTCTTTTTCTTTTTTTCTCCTTATAGATATCCACTGGTTGTGACCTGGTGGATAGCGTGGATGTTTGAGAGTCCGAGTCTCCCAACTCCATCTCAGTATCCCCCCAAGGTGTAAAAAGGGCAGCATAAGAATTAATAGTTTCAGTCACAGCCACAGGAGGTTTTTTTGTGGGGTGCAAATTCCTTGATGACCATCTTTGTGGTAAGGCTAATTCAGAGCTAGTCAACGTAGCCCCCTTACCTACCCCTGCTGTGACTACTTCTGAATAACATACCGGGGGAATTAGTAAGGGGTCCGGAGGGCCCATACTAGCCTTTAAGGGTGACGCCAAACCTGGAACAGGTCCTAACTTGATGTTTTCAACTGTTTGTAAAGGCCTATTGATAGGCAGAACCTTATCACTTACTGCTCCCGTTATTTTAGTTTGATTAATACCAACTAAAGAACCACTTGACTGCCTACTGGAGGGGGGCGGAGGGGTGGGAAGAAAGGGGAGCCAGATCTACAACCTTCTGAGCTTTCTGAATGAGAAGGTCAGTTTTTGAACCAGAAGCTTTGTTTTTGGTTGCCCAAGGGCATACCCTAAACACATGACCCTTTTCTTCACACAAATCACAGCGAGACTGGCTATTACAAAACATTAATAAATGCCCCACTTCCCCACAATTGTCACAGCGAGGTTGGTCGCAGACACTAGAAAGATGCGTCCGGGCTCCACATTTGTAGCATGCACGCAGCTGTCCATCAAAAGCACACACCCCTATCCCTACCAAGCATGAAGGAATTAGGAATGTGTTCTATCCCTGCCGCTGATTGTTTCAGCTTAATTTTGTACTTCCACCCCCAGTCCAGAAGTGTTCTGAGTCAGAATAGGTTCTGGTTCACTCAAAATTTCACATTTTTGTGAAAGCCAAAAGGTAATGTCCTCCACGTGAACCCCTTCATTCCTAAACATGACCGTGACAAATTTAATCAAAGGCTTAGATAAAGGAATAACTAAAAAAGGGGTCCACGCAGGAGAGAACTTAACCTGACTGTACCTCTCCCAAAATAAATCTAAGGCATGTTGTGTTCGAAAACTAATATCGAAATTGTCTTCCCCAGAAATATTAATAAAAGCAAAAACATCATGTGGAGTAAAGTGCAAAGAGTCTTTAAGTAAAGTTTTCCCAACATAATATCTATCAGGTCTGGCTTCCAATCCTCCTTTGTAACGCAGCCGCACCGCATTCCGACGAGGTGCAGCTTCCCTTATTGATGTGGAGAAAAGTTCTGACATCAGCGGTTTCTTGGTTGGGGGGGTTCAGACATATTGAATCTTGCCCCAGACAGGAAGGCCCCTGTACTGATTGTTCCAAGATCACTTGGGGTAATAAAGGTCCAGTTGGTAAGTTCTCTGGTACCAAAGTTTCTAAAGGATGCTGTATATCCTTGGGTATCACCTCTGCCTTGGTCAATTCTGACTTTACCTCCAATGACTGCGATGCTGGAGTCCACTCAGGTGAGTGCTGCGAAAGCATTGACTGTAGATCCCAGAGACGGTCTGGTTTCCAAACTCCTGACACAACTTGCTGCCAGCCCGCATCCCGCAGGGCTTGCTGAGGGGACCAGTCAACCCCCGGTGTCTCCTCCAACAAATAGGGAGGTCCTGTCCCCCCAGAATACTTAGCTTCTGAGGTATTCTGTTTTGGAGCCAGTTTATCAGAAAAGAAAAAATCAGTAACCCCCTCTTGAGAATTTGCTGAGGACTGGTAAGTTACATCTGTTTGCCCTAAAAGCTCCTTATTTAAGCCTTTTTTAAGAACAAACCCTGAAGATTTACTTAAATTAGCAGACTCAGCCTGAGCAAACATGACAATGGGGGGCTTCGAAGGGACAGCGGAGTTACTAGTCCTCAAAG
The DNA here is from genome assembly GCA_016271365.2 of Neoceratodus forsteri. Classification (NCBI taxonomy): domain Eukaryota; kingdom Metazoa; phylum Chordata; order Ceratodontiformes; family Ceratodontidae; genus Neoceratodus; species Neoceratodus forsteri. The sequence continues at coordinate 10,640,078 of JADMNL010000034.1, read as the reverse complement.
AACCCTCCTTCACAATTGTTTCAGTTGCGGGGTTACTCCGTATATCTTTAAAATGAAATTGCTTTTCACCAACCTGTGTAGCCTTCCCCGAATTTTTTATCATGTTCTCCAGTGTAGAGCTGCTCCCTCGGGACATGCAGTCATGGAAATAACTTTAGGAGAAACATCTGCAATCCTCCTACCTTTGTCCATCATTAGGGAGAGCTGCGGTAGGCGCTATGCAAGGCTACTGCCAACCCATGAACTGTTTCTTGCAGTTACGGAATGTGAAGTGCCTCAGTATCGTTTTTGAATTCTGAGCTCAGTTTAGTAAACACTGAAGACTGCGTACCTGGAAGCCTTGGATTCTTCAGTTCCTGAGCCCCCGTATTCACTTTTTCCTCCATTGCCATATTCGTTTGTCCCCTCGCTTCAACAACCACCTGGGGTGCTTGCTCACATCCCACCACGTCTCCCGAAATCTCTCTCGTTCCGGTAAAATTTTCCCCATCACTTACAGTGCTCAGGCATCTCGAAATCCCACCATCATTCACCACAGTGTCACAGGATACAAAGTCTGCACTCTCCGATTGAAGTGCCCAGTCAGACCTCACAAGTTCCAAGGTAAGAGGTGAAATTTCTTTTTTTAAAACAGTGGTTTGCACCGCATCTTCCCAGCGCAATGCAGCATCATGAAATTCAAGGTCTGAATCCATATCCTCCATTGTCAAGGGTAGAGCCCCCACCTTACCATGAGCAGGAGCTGAGGCAAGCTCTCCCACTCCACTGACGTCCTCCTCCTTTGCTTTCTCACTTCGAGTGGCCATTTTGGCAGTGGTCAGTCCCCCTACTGGCAGCAAGCCAGCAACCGAGTAGGGGAATTTCCCCAGTGCCCTGGCCAAATTTCCCTCATTCACTAAAAATACCACCAATAGCTTAATCTGGTTCAAGGTCAGCTGGCATTCATCTGTATCCCCCTCCCCCCAGGTCCTGCCTGAAAATAGGCAGGATTTGTCTAGTGTACTTACCCGGTCAACAAAAACTAAATAAATAAATAAATAATATACAGCAGCATTAAAAGGTGTCCAGAGGTCGATCTTCAAGGGACTGGCCAGAACTTAAGATGGCATCAGCAGTCAAAAGTCAGGCTGAAGAGGTGGGCCTTCAGCCTCTCCTTAAACACCTCAATCAAGGGAGCCTCCCAGCCTGCAGGTGGAAGCAAGTTCTACAGGGTTGGCCCAGAGACACTAAAAGCACAATCTCCAGAGGTCCTGAGCCGAACCCGGGGAACATCCAGGAGGCCCATCGAGGAGGAGTGGAGGGAGAGAGCAGAGGACACTGGTGTCAGGTGCTCAGACAAGTAGCCAGGATCCAGCCCATATAAGGCCTTAAAGGTGAGAAGACCCACCTTGAAAAGGACCCTAGGAATAGAAGAGCAATCAAAAAAGCTTGCAGTACCTAGCAGGGACTTGAAAACTGAAAACACATGAAAACCTGCAAGCTGGAAAGCAATACAGAGTAACAAATAATTTCTATGAAATGTATTGGAGTAAGGAGATAGCTAAGAACACATCTGGACTCAGATAGTATCTAAAAATCATAAAAACAATGAGTTTGCATCTTTGTAATATGTTTGCATGTTTATGAACAATGCTACTAGTTTCTATTATTTGTTTTACCTGAAATTCTGAGTCCATATGATGCTTCAAAGCAAACATTTTCTTTTTATTTACTAGTATATCTGCATACTTGTTTAATGGGTGTTTATTATTTGTTTTATCATATGACAAATTATAGCACAAAATATTAGTTAATTAATTTATAGATCCATATTATGACACAAAGTGTTCATTAATTCATTTTTAGATCCAGAGTACTTTTTTTCCCCTTTTTAACTTCCCAACAAAAGGACATTTACAGAAGAAAGATACTTTTTTTTAGAAAAAAAATTGTTCACCTTTGTATTTTTAAGTAGAAATTATACATTGTATTTAATTATTAATCTTGGCACTTTTTGGTAAACACTACTTTGTTTGTACAACTGTGGGAGAAAATAATTAGATGCCTGGGAAAAAGAAAATGTATTATCTGAATCAATTAATAAACCAAAGACCAGATTGGAAAGTAAGAAGGATAACATTGATAAAGTAAGAAAAGATGAAAATATTCTAAATTATTTTGTTACACCAGCTAATCAGATTGAATTGACAGATGGAGACAAATGTGTCAGAATAAAAGGTACTGCCCCTGACTGTGCCAGTACTGCATTCAAAATGTCCATCACTGAAAATCTGTATGGAGTTTGCAAGCATCTTGTGCAATGGCTCACAGTACCAGTGCATGGTCCATCTGTGTGATGGCTCACAGTACCAGTGCATGACCCAGCTGACCACACAGTTGTGCCTGGCTACTGCAAGTGAACTGGGTCAGCTGCCATCTGTGTTCACTGTGTCTGTCTCTCACACCTGGATGCCCTGCCCCAAGGTTCTTTCATATGAAGAAGCCAGCAGAAGAAGGCCATTAGGTCTATCTGGTCTGCTCGTATTGCAGACCTTTCAATGATGGTGGTGGCATAGAGGCTGCTAGAACAATTCTATGTGGTCTAATAGCAGGCAATGTTTGCAGTCACCACAGGAGTTTGAAAATCCCACAGTTGGGGATATGGCAGTCAGATAGTAGTGCAACACCCCCTCAGCACCCTGGTGCTGCCTGCAGCATGCTACAAGCTAAATGTAAAGTTCTTTACTACAATGGATCCCAATGGTACCACAAGCACCATCTGAAAATTGGGAATGATGCAAGGTACAATGCAATGTGCCCCTTGCGTCATGTCTCGTTGACACAGGCACCATGTATCACTCTTGACCCTTTGAAAATTAAGCCCAGGGTTATTTGTTGTCATAAGTACTTCCACTTTTTTGGTACATTAGGAATAGTGCAACAATAAGTTTGCATTTAATTTTCTTTACAGAGGGATAAAGCTGCATTACATTATGATTAGGGCTGGGTGGAGACTGCAAATGTTGAATTCATGGAAATTTTGCAACTGTTATGAAATTTTCCAAAATTCAGACTTTGGGAAAATCTGAACCCTCCAAATATGTTGGTGAATTTTGCCCAGTTCTGCAAAATGTTATGGATGAATTGCTGAATGATATATATAAACTGTTGAAAGACAGTTCTGGGGCATACTATTCTGCAGTTTAATACATCAGTCCTCAATTCAGTGATCAGTTATGTGTAATTTCTTTCTGCAGTTTATTACATTAATCCATAATTCATATATTCATTCTGCTATTCTGAGTCAGAATTTTGCAAAAGCTGCCTAAGTGCATTTCAAAAATTCACTGAAGCAAAATTCCAACATTTGCATTTGTTTTCACACAGCACTAATTGTAATAAGGGATACTGAAGAGGTCATGAAAAGCAGAATTAATAAAAGTTGTAGATGTTACTTACAACTGTTCTTTTCCAAATCAGTTTCTAGAGTTCATGTTTGAGGGAGTTCTAAGTGGTGAATGTTAATAGGTGGAATATATTAATTTGTACAAGTAAGCTCAGTCAGACCATGTAAGCAGTAACCCATGACAGGGTGTGCATTGATTGGGGATTAATCAACACCCCAGGTGTATTGTGAGGCATAAGGCCGCAGGTCAAGTGTCCTCACAGCACCCGGAGTGTTGATTAATCCCCAATAAACGCACACCCTGGAGTGGGTTACTGCGCTTATAACATGGGCCAAATTTGGACACAAATGGACAACAGGTGTTAGTATAATGCTGAAAATATATGGGAACTACTTAGTCTTCTTCCACTATTTTTGGCCGAGGAACCACAGGTTTCTGTGTTCTGCCACAGTACAAATACTAGAAAAAAATAACACTTTGTGCTGAAAAGGCTACAAATAGAAGGATAAAGGAGCAAATGGAACTTCTTTTTGTTACAACACAGTGCTGTACTGTTCTGTGTGCTAAGACTGCACTGTGTGACTTTGGTTAACAGGTAGTACATTAATCAACTAAGTGGCAACATTTCTTTCATGTCTATTTCTGTTCATGAACAGTTCATACCTTTTTCATCTATTATGTCACAGACAGACACAGAGAAACACAGCATTTACTTCTTGCTGCCGCTTTCAGCCTCATTACTATCATTTCTGTTGGCTGTTACTCTCTCTCTCTTTCTGTCTCTCTCTCTTACAGACATCGGGCGCTATGCACAGCACCTGAGGAATAGGGACAGTGCAAGACACCGGGACATTTCGTTACTTTCATGTCTTGCTGATTGCATTACGAACAGCATGGTTTCCTGTAGCAGTTCATGGCCAATAATACTGTGTGGGTGGCAGCAAAACAGAATATGCATTTTGCCCGGAAACACCAGTCAGTGTCCTTCTGTGCGATACAGAGATCTGTTTCTCTCCACAATCTACTTAAAGGGGAACGGGGTTTCAGTTCCTCAGCATTACTTAACAGACAACATGGTGTCCTGTGTGATGTTCTACTTCACTTTGGAGGTGTCACCTGATACTAATGTGTCCACTGGGTGGGAGGGTGGGAAGCACAATATGCAGTTTCTGGGGGGAAAAATGTACAATGTGTTTTTCTGGCAGCGGTGCACCCATTTCTGTGAGACATGTCCTTTTACGGTGAAGTATGTGGCATCCTCGCTTAGCAAGATAATTTAATGGATGCCACTGAGAACTGAAATTCTTGAGAAATCACAAGGGTGGCTCGCTGGATTTCTATGCTGTAGACTGCTCACCACAAACACATACTGTTTGTGTATGAGGAATTAATGACTGGTCACCTGCTGCGTCTCGACCAATCAACTCATACAGAAGTAGGTGCTCTTGTTATGAAGTGTGTTATTTTATACAATGTTAGGTGTAATAATCACTGAAGGACCTAGCTCCATTGATACAAACTGATTAAATGCTGATTGTGTTTATTCTTTATGAGTTAGTGGCTCTCTTGGGAGCAGGTAATGTTCTAAGAAAGACAGGAGTAATGATACAGGCAGTTTGGTGCCATGTGTCATCACCCATGCAGTGCGTGGAGTGGGAACCTAATCATAATTCTCAGTGTCACACAGCAGCTAAGCTGCAGCAACCTGGTTATATATGTTTTTTTTTCCTTTTTGGAGTGGGTACAAAAATATTTATCTGTTCATTTCTTTTTTAATATTGCCATGTGAAATGTCTACAGGCTGTACGCAATGCAAAAGGTGGACTGTGATGCTAACTTCTGACCTAAGAGATTGGGCAGTTATGTTCCTTACTTATTTGGGAACTAAAGTCACTCAGACTCTGACTCTCAGTACTATGGCATGAAACATAAAAACATGGAACATAGATTTTGACAGCAGATAAGGACCGCTTGGCCCACCTAGTCTGCCCATTTCCCTACCTACAAGATAAGCTACAGATCCTAGTTAACCAACAGCCTATTTCTTCCTACCCCCCACAAAAATTGCCTTATGTCTGTCCCATGCATTCTTGAATTCTCCTACAGTTTTAGATCCCACAACCTCCTCAGGAAGGCTGTTCCATGCCTCCACCACACTCTCGGTGAAAAAATACTTCCTCACATTGTCCCTGAACTGCCACCCCCATCTTCAGATTGTGTCCTCTTGTTTTTGCACATCTCTTTTTCTGAAAGATGCTACCCTCTTGGACTTTGTTGATTCCACTGAGGTACTTAAAAGTTTCTATCATGTCCCCCATCTCCCTTCTTTCCTCAAGGGTATACATATTAAGCTACTTTAGTCTCTCCTTGCATGGCTTCTCTTGCAGACCCTGCACCATTTAGTTGCCCTCCTCTGGACTGCCATTGTTTAAAGCATAGTGACCAAGTTTAACTAATTAATTACAAAAAATAGAAAAAGTTGGTGACCCCATGAACTGGTAGATGGGGATCTGGGGCTGGCACCTGGTTCCTGGCAATAAATGACTCAGCTGCTGGTTGAAACTACATAATGGAACAGATGTAATGATGGATCATGGTTGGGGCATCAGGGTCTGCTGGCAACCTGATCTTGGCTGGCTAGCATGATGACTCAGCACACACAGAAATCAATAAAACAAAAGGAAAAGGGGTTAAATGGAACAAGAAACCCATGAAAAAAGGGACATACTTTGCATTGTGTGTGTGGGGGATGGGGGGTGAGAGCATCTATGCGTGCCTATCACCTTCATTGTGGGGGGAGAGGATGCTGAACTTGGAACTGAGTGCACAAATATAGAGTACTGTGTGTCTACATAGCTGACCTGCTAGTACCCTGAAATAGAGTACCAGATTACACCATTATCCTGAGTATTTGAAATGTTTAGAAGCTGGGGGAGGGAGGGGGTGTTGGAGATTTAGTGAGAGTAGTTCTGAATCACTACATGTTATTTTTTTTATTAATTACTTGGTATTACTCAGTATTAGAAAGGTGAAAAAAGGTGAAGCCCATCATGACCACCTTCCCTGCACTAGCAGGGATATTTAAAACCAGGGTTTATTTAATAAGAATGCATCTAGAAATTCCTTGAATTTTCCTTTAGATTTATATTGCAGATCTTGTCAATTTGGTGGATCTGGCTTGCATCACTGAGACCTGGCTGGATGAGAACTCTGGCCTTATATTAGAGGTTGCTATTCCAGCCAGTTACTCAGTGATCCACTGCTTGAAAGTGGATGGATCATGGGGGGGGTTACGGTCTGTTTCAACACCATATTGGTCCTCATGAGTGTACCAGTTGAGGAGACTGAGTCATCTGAGTGTACTGTGGTAGCAAGTGTAGGCTGTAGGATCGTCCTCATCTACTGTCCACTGGGGGATGGGAAATGGTTCCTTCAGGAAATGGCGGATTTCATCATTGACATGGCATTTGAGTCTCCAAGGCGGATGGTCCTGGACAACTTTAATGCTTGGGTTGATAATGAACTCTCACAATTTGGACAACACTTCCTTCAGTTGATGACATCTCTGTGCCTTACACAGGTACTTAACACTGCTACCCATAAACATGGTCATTCTCTTAACTTAGTCTTCCTCCTGGGGATCGAAGCTACGGATCTGGGGGTGGAACCAGTCAGATGGTCTGATCACTACAATGTGGGGTTAAATTTTAATGCCCCCTTGAAGGCCTACTCCTGTGGAAATGGTCAAATATCGCCCTTTATGAGATGTCAGCTCTGAAAGCCTAACAATGGTACTTGACCTATTGTCTATTCAGGTAGCAAACAGCGACCTAGAGGACCTCGTGGTGGCCTGTAATATGGCCATTTTGGTGGCCCTGGATGTCATTGCTCCTGTTCACATTTGTCCTCTCTCCCTTTGCCCTCGGTCCCCATGGTTTGATGGGACCTTAAGAGAGATGCGGCGATTAGGATGAAGGTTAGAGTGCTGCTGGCGGAGATCTGCCCTTGATGCTGACTGCCTTAGGTTGATGGACCATTATCAAGTCTATCAATCTGCAATCACCCATAAGAAGGAAGAGTTCCTGTCTGGGGAGACTGCAGCTGCTCAGAACCGACCAGTTTAGCTTTTCTGCACTAAGGACGGACTGTGAAACCCAGCTTGTCTACAAGTTAGGAAAGAATTTTCACAAATAGAGTGCGATGAGTTTGCTTGGTTCTTTGAGGCTAAGGTGGCTGACATCAGGGCAGCTCTCCAATCAGCACTCTCTGTGGGCACTGCTGGTGACCAGTGCTTGGTCACTAGCCTCCAGCTTTCCTGGAGTACCTTCCACTGCCCGGAGTTCATGGATATCATGAGGATTGTCCAGGGTGTGCGCCCTACGTACTGTAGTTTGGACCCAGGACCAACTTCCCTGGTTTTGGGTTGTATTGGTTCTATTGGTCTGGTCCTTGCATAGATAGTCTGGTGCTCCTTGGAAACAGGTGAATTTCCTAGCTCCCTGAAGGAGGCGGTGGTAACACCCCTCCTGAAGAAAGCTTCTTTGGACCCAAACTACCATGCAAACTACAGACCGATCTCTAACCTTCCCTTTCTAGGGAATGTGGTTGAGAAGGTAGTGGGCATACAGCTGGAGAGCCATTTGACCATCCATGATATCTATGAACCCCTCCAGTCCAGTTTCTGAAAGAGGCATAGTACAAAGACAGTGCTGGTTCGGGTGCTCAATGAGCTCCTGATGGCTAGAGATCAGAAGAACTGTTCCTTGTTGGACCTTCTTGATCTCTCATCAGTGTTTGACACTGTGGACCATGGGATTCTGCTCGGTCATCTGAGGTTCATCTGTGGCCTGTCGGATACAGTCTTCAGGTGGTTTACATCTTTCCTCACCGGAAGAACTCAGAGGGTGGTGTCCGGGATTTATTCTTCAGACCTAATCCTTCTGTCATGTGGAGTTCCTCAGGGATCAGTGTTGTCCCCCATGTTGTTCGCAGTGTACATGCTGCCCCTCGGAGACATTGTAAGGAGGTATGGACTGAGGTTTCACTGCTATGCTGATGACACCCAGCTATACCTTTCTTTTGCACCTGACAAGAAGAGCTCTCTCAGTCTTTAATAACTGCCTGGTGGAGATCCAGGAGAGGATGGATTTGAGCTAGTTGCAGCTGAACTTGAGAAAGACTGAAGTGCTGGTTGTGGACCCAGGATACCAGATACTGGGGTTGGGGAAGTTCCCCCTCAGGGCTTCTTCTTGGGAGTTTATCACTCCCGGACTCTGAACAGGTGTAGAACCTGGGAGTAATCTTTGATGAAGGGCTGACCCTGCACTCACAGGTATAGGCCATCATCAAGACCTCCTTTTACCATCTGAGGAATATCACCAGGGTTAAGCACCTTGTCCCATCTGGTGACCTTCTTACACTGGTTCATGTCTTTGTGTCCTCATGCTTGGACTACTGCAACTCCCTATACCTAGGGCTACCTGGGGTGGAAATCCACCATTTGCAGCTTTTGCAGAATGCATCAGCCTGGCTTTTGACAGAAACCTCTTGGTCCTGCCATATTTCTCTGGTGCTGCGTAGTCTGCACTGGCTGCCGGTACAATGGTGGATCACCTTTAAAGTCAGTCTGCTGACTTATAAAGCCCTACATGGACAGGGTCCAGACTACCTGAAAGAGCTTCTGGTACCCTACCACCCCAGGAGATTGCTCCACTCAGCTGGTGAGGGGTTGCTAGAGATTCCAGGAGTCTTCCTTAAATTCTTCTGGGGCCCGGGCATTTATGCATGCGACACCCTCTTTCTGGAACTCTCTACCCTGCCAGTTACATGAGTGCGTGACTGTGGAGGGATTTAAACAAGCTCTGAAAACACATCTTTGGTACCAAGCATTTGGTGACTGATTGGCAGTATTTATTTTAATTGTGGTTGTCTGTTGTATCAACTGAGCTGTGGCAATATTTTTTTTTATTTATTTTAGTAAAGTTTTGGAATTACAATCCTTTGAGTCGAAGACTCTTTTGCAAAGACTCCACGTCAATACAAAATGGACACATTACTTAGGACAATTTTGAGGTGAAGTGAGACAGCTTACTGATTCTGTAGGCCTACCCAGGCCTTGAGTTTGTGGTTTAAAGTCCTGTCTGGATTGTAGGCCTAGTTTTGGGTAATGAGAGATGCTATTGCTCAATTGCATACCGAATTAGGGAGGATTGTTCTTAGCAGCCACATGACACCGAGTTAAGGAGAAGTCTCTTAGTGCCATTTTTAAATAGGCCAAGGATAGGGGCCAGAGAGATGGAAGAGGGAATGTTATTAAGCCAGAGGGGAGCACGGTAACGGAAAGACCTTTGCCCTAATGTAGTCCTACAGTGGGGAACTAAGAGGGGGGTGCTAGCCAGGTGCCTAGGGGTGCTCCTGTGAGGGGTTGGTTGGATGAGAGGGTGAAGGCTAGTGGGTGCAAGATTCATTAGGATCTTTTTGGCTTGCAGGCAAGTGTGGTACTTTAGTCTCCCTTCAAAGGTCAGCCAGTCTGCTCACTTATAGAGTTTGCACATATGGGTTAATCTATCACTGCGTGTGACTAGTTGGCAGGCTTTGTTGAGGGCTAGATTGATACTGTTAAGGGCTGTGTGGTCAGCCATACCGTAGATTATTATCCCATAATCAACCAATGATAGGACTGAGCTGCTTACTGCCAGCCGTAAGGCCTGCGGGGGAGGCAGTGTTTGTGTCTGTAGAGAATCCCAAGCCGGGTGTTTACCGAGGAGGAGAGGTGGTCAATGTGTCTGTGGTAGGTGAGGGATGTGTCCAGTGTGATGCCTAGATATTTGAAGTTAGGGACCTGTTCAATATGGCTGCCCTGAGAATTTGAGATGGTAAGCTGGGCATTACTGTTGGGGTTTTGGCGGTGGGCAAAGATCATAGATTTAGTTTTGCTGTAATTTAGTATTAATCGATGATCAGTGAACCAGGACTCTAGTTCTCTAAGGCAGTCTTGCAGGGTATTTTGAAGAGAGTTAGGATTAGTATTTTTCCAGTATACTACGGCATCATCTACATACATACTAACATACTAAAATGCCAGCAGAATAGGCCTAATGGTCTTTCATGTCTGCTCGTTTGGTCAGCCCCCACCCTGGGTGCTGACCTTGCTGTCCCCCTCGCCTTCTCTGGCTTCTCCCTTCCCAGTTCCGGATATTCTTGCTGCATTGGATTTTGCTTCCTGAACCCTTCCCCTGTACCTGTCCCACCCCCTCTTGAACCCCTCCACTGTCTCTGCCTCCACCAGCCCCTAGGTAGTGCATTCCATGGTTCTACCACCATCTCAGTGAAGTAGCACCTCCTCCTTTCTCCCCTGAATCTTTCCCCCTCCAGCTTCCACCCATGCCCTCTAGTGGCCCCCTCCTCCTTCCTTCGAAGCACGCTCACTGTTCCTCCCCTATTTACCCTCTTCATGTACCTGAAGACCTCTATCATGTCCCCCCGTTCCCTTCTCTCTTCCAAAGTGTACATATTTAGCTCTTCGAGCCTCTCCTCATAGGTCCTGTCCCCCAAGCCCCAAATCATTTTGGTTGCCCTCCTCTGGACCCTCTCCAGGAGGTTAATGTCCCTCTTTAAGTGTGGCCTCCAAAACTGCACCAGTACTCCAGGTGCAGCCTCACCAAGCAGTTATACAGAAGGAGTATCACTTCCCCTCCTTCTGAGGTGATCCCAGCGATGCATCCCAGCATCCTGTTGGCCTTGGCTGCTGCCTCCTACAAGTCTCAGAGTTGTTCATCTTGACATCCACCACCACCCCAGGTCCCTCTCAGCCATTGAGACTTGTAGTATTCCCCAGGGTGTACACTTGGCCTGGGTTTCTGGCCCCCAGGTGGAGTACCTTGCATTTCCCTGCATTAAACCTCAGCTTCTACTTTCTAGACCATTTTTCCAGAGCCTCCAGATCCCCCTGCAGGGCCACCCTCCCCTCCTCCCCACCCATAGAGCAATAGTTTACCACTGCAGGCCTTTGGGAGGGAGTTCAGAAAGAGGGTGAAAAGTAGAGGGCCCAAAATCAAACCTTGAGGGACACCAGCAAGAACTGGTAGCTTGGTGGATAGGGTGGTGTTGATTTTGACTTGTGTCTTGTTGTGTCCAGTCAGTGAGATAGTTTTTGAACTAGGCTACTGCATCAGGGGCAAGATAGAGGGAAGGGAGAGAGTGGATAAGTAGTGGGTGACTAATGGTGTCGAATGCTTTGGTCAGGTCAACAAAGATTGCTCCTGCTATTGACCCCTGTTCCAGCACCTTGTGTATGTAAGGGGTAAATTCGAGAAGGGCAGTGGTAGTGCTGTGACCTGCTCTGAACCCGTGGAAGCAAGTTCCTTAATATTTGATCTGTCTGTGGATTCCCAACAAGGTTAAGTCAACCTGGGTGGATTGCCATTTCAAATAAATAAAATAAATGGAATATACTTTGTTTAAGTAATGAAATATGAATAACGTATAATTAAATTGTGCTTTAGTTAATATTTGGTACATCTTTCCCAATTTGGTTTGCAATTAGTGAGTCACTTTGTATATTTTCTTATTTGAAAAACATTTTTTTTTATTAATTTTAGCTTGTAAATGTCATTAGTAAGGCCACTATTAATATTAGGCTTTAGAGCCAAATAGGTAGTTGATATTGAAAGTGATGGCTTTGCTTAATTTGTGTTTGCTGTTTCTTTAAATGAAGTAATGAATGTATCTTTACATGATGATGTCACAAGTCATGACACTATAAATGTATTGCACTATGTTTCTGTGGTTAGACCCCTGACAAAGCCTCTGTCTTGGAGGCGAAGCGCTCGGTGAGGACTTATTCATTTGAGGTGACTGGCTAACTGCTGTTTGCTACTAGTCCAATAAATATCTTGAAGTTTACCAGAGACTGCTTGTTGTTTTGTTCTTCAGGAGTGCTACCATTTTTTGAAGCGTATTGAGTTCTTGGGACTGGCTATCCTTTGGTTGCACCCCCAGGCATTCTGAGTGCGCAGAGGTAATCTTTGGAACTAGTAACCATTATGTCTGCCAGGAGGATTTCAGAGCTACAGGCCCTGTGCACTGAGTCAAATTACATCATCCCTCACAATGATAAAGTTGAGCTAAGGACAAATAGGAAATTTCTGCCAAAGGTGGTTTTAGAGTTTAACTAGAACCAGTCCATTACTCTGTCAGTCTTCTTTACTGAGCCATCCACTCCTGGCAAGCAAAAGCTCCACAGCTTGGATGTCCAAAGAGCCATCTTTCACTATCTAGAGCACACTAGACAGTCCAGGGACTCTTCCACTCAGTTGTTCCTCACCTTCGGGGATGCAGGCAGAGGAAGACCAGCTACCAAGAGAACTATTTCTCATTGGTTGGTCTCTTGTATTAGATTCTTCTATGAAAAATCTGGTCAACGACCTCCAGTAAGACTCAGGGCCCTCTCCACCAGGGGCACTGCAGCCTCGCTTGCAGCAGCAAGGGACATTCTACTACTGGATGTCTGCAAAGCAGCTACTTGGAAATCTGTGCACACCTTTGTGAAACACTATAGTTTAGATGTGCAGACCAGATCTGATGCCAAATTTGGCAGGGCAGTTCTGCAGAGCATCTTTCTGATGGTTAATGTCCCTCTTTAAGTGTGGCCTCCAAAACTGCACGCATGATACGATGGTAGTTCTCTGACCACCTCCCACTTGGTACTGCTGGGTAGTCTGCAGAAAAGTTACTGATGCTAAAGGACTCCTGGGGTAAGAAGAAAAAATTACTCACTGCAGTAATCTTCTTTCTTCCAAGGGGTCCTTTAGCATCAGTAAGCTCTCACCCTTCCTCCCCAGTTCACCTGTTGGAGAAGGGCTCTTACGTCACCTTTTACCAAATTTGGAGTTTCTTATTGATGAGTTTTTAGCTCGTGTTGCTGTTATTTCTATTTCCACTTTTGTGTACATTTGCATATTTTTAGAATCCTGTTGATTCTTTTGCAGGGTATTTTCCCTCATTTTTCCTTGAAAAAATTCTGAAGCATTCAACAGCTCTCATTAGGTTCACACACCCTCCTCTCTTTTGATTGGCTTGGCCCAATGCTCATTTAAATATCTCTTAAAGGCACACCTACAGGGCAGTTGCACCTAGCCAGCTAAGTGCAAAAGAGTTATTGATGCTAAAGGACCCCTTGGAAGAAAAAAGATTACTGCAGTGAGTAATTTTTTCTTGTATATGATGTCTATAAAATGTTTGTACATCATGCAAATATTTCTTGATAATCGATAGCTAAGATACTAGAAATTTTAACGTTTCCTTTTCCCCCTTTCTTTCCTCCCAAATCCATAATGTTATATCTCCCCACTCTGTCTTTCCTCAACCCCCTTCCTTATCTATATGGTTTAAATGAATGAGCACTTTTCACACTATGCACTTTATTTGAGTAGGATTTTTGCAATTTCATTGTGAAATGTAATTGTAAAACACAGTGTCAGCTGCCATACGGATAGGTGTTTTTTAATCTCTCTTATTTTGGTTTTTCTCTCCCACACTTCCTGCCACCTGCATGGCCAACCCCCACACCCTTCTTGTCTGCGTTCTCATGCTCCTCAGCACTGTATCCACTCCCACCCCATCACATGCCACCTCCACTCCCCCCAGTTTTCCACACTACTTTCACTTGTCCTCATAGCACCACACCCTATAGTCATTCCTTCCCAGACCCTCCACCAACAACTCCCACCAACACCCCCACCACCCCACACCCTAGTCCTAGATACCAGCATCTGATGCATGCTGCCCATAAGCTCCTTACACTTCCCACTCCCTCCTTCCTACCCCAACACACTGCACCAAGACCTAACAGATCTTCCCTAAAAAAGCCATCAAACTGCTAGTGCTCAGAACATTCTCCTTCCTCCTACTACTCTCTGGAAACATACACCCCAACCCTGGCCCCTTGCCTCCCTCACCAAAGCACAAGCAAAATCCCCTGGCTTGCACATCACATCCATCAACATCTGTAGTATTACCAAGAAACTCAATGACCTCCAAGTCTGGATCACGCAGCACCAACCTGACATCCTCACCCTCATTGAAACTTGGTTGTCAAAATCTACACCAGACCATCATATATCCCTACCCAGCTACACCCTACAGTGCCTAGACAGAGTAGGGAAATGTGGAGGGGTTGCATAATTTACAATTGGGACCACCTGCAGGCCCATGCCCACCCCCCTCCCCAGCTGGCTAGTGGTGCACAAGCCCCATCCATTGAGCATTACATCTGTCCTCTCTAGAGCCCCTGTGATCATCACTGCAGCGTACATCCCACCCTGTGGACAGAAACCTGCCTCCCAATCCCTCCTTGACTATCTCACCACCCTCCCCCAAAAAACTGAACTAATAATGCTCGGCAACATCAACCTAAACTGCTCTCCCCTCATCACCTCCCTCCTCAAGGATGCACTCATTACATCACCCAACTAGTATCCACCCCAACACGCATAAACCACAACACTGGTATGGCCACCTTGCTTGACCTAGTCCTCTCCAACTGCCCCATAAAATCTCTGACCTCTCCATCCTCTCAAACACCCTCAGTGACCACTCTCCCATCCTCTTCAAGTGGTCCTGTCATGCACTTAAACCACCGCCCTAAACAATTTTCTCTAGACCGCTCAAGCCCAGCTGTCTAAGGAATCTTAAAACCCATCTAACACACCTTGACTGGTCCCCTATCTTCTGCAGTCAGAACTTAGATGCAGCCCTTAGCTGCTTCATTGACATGTTCAACAGAGCTTGCAACAAATTTGTGCCTCTAAAGAAAAAGATAGTAAGAGCCTATGACACCCCATGGATCACCTCTCACCTGCTCGACCTCATGAGGTGGTGGGATGAATTATGGAAAAAAGCCCTAGACTCTGGAAACTCACTAGACAGACAACACTACCATGCTGCTCTAAACAGCTATACATGGGCCATTAAAAAAGCCAAAGCTAACTACTTCAAAACTGCCCTAACCACCTTGTGGGGAAATGGGTGCAAATTCTGGGGCAATCTGAAATTGTTAGGTGGAAAGTCAAACACGCCCCCCCAACTCAACTCAACTCAACATAAATGGCTCCATCTCAGACAACCCGCACATAGAGGCAGAAGTGCTAAACTCCACCTCCTCAGACCTCAGCACTACTCTCCCACCAAACTTCTTCAGTCAAGCCCCCCCCTTGCCCCATCCATCCCAATGGCTCCTCCCTTCTACTTCCAGACTCTCACCCCTAGAGACGCTAAACCTTACATTCTCAAAGCCCTTAAGAAGACCTGTTTCAGTACAGACGTGATTGACCTTAGAATTTTGTGTTTGATCATTGACGAGGTCCTCTCCCTGCTAACTGCACTGCTCAACCTCTCTCTTTGCATAGAAAAGTTCCCCTCCCTGTGGAAGACAGCTCTCATAAACCCTATCCACAAACCTAGTGACTGTCTCTCCCCTAGTAACTACCACCCAGTATCTATCCTTCCCCCACTCTCCAAGGTCCTCAAGTGCATAGTGGTGATTTAACTCACAGAGTACCTGTCCAAATACAATCTCCCAACTCCTTAACAACACGGAGTCAGAGAAGGGCATAGCACTTCTACAGCCCTCTTCAATTTCACTAGTTTCATACACTCTGCTCTGGATAAGGGCATGCTGGCTGGTGCTGTCTTCCTGGATCTATCTAAAGCCTTTGACACCATTAATCACCCTCTTCTCCTTTACACCCTGTCTCCAGTCAGCCTCACCCAGTACCCCCTAAATTGGTTCACTGACTATTTGTCAAACCGGTCCCAAAAGGTAAAAATCAACTTCACCACCTCAAGCCCACTCCCTGTCCACTCTGGAGTACCACAAGGCTCCATATTGGGTCCTCTTCTTTTCAGTCTCTTCCTAAATTCTCTCCCCAAAGCCTGCACCTGTAAGATCCTGCCCTATGCTGACAACGCCATCCTCTATGCATCTCACCCAAACCCATCCCAACTTCAGCTCTCCCTCCAAACCAACTTTATGGAGGCTGAGTCTTGGTTCACCAAACACAAACTTGTGCTTAACCAAAAAAATCAAAGACTGTGCTCTTTGCCCACCACCAGAACAAACTTCAGCACACCCCACTAAATATCAGCACGTCCAGCACTCTACCCCTTGGACAGGTCCACTCATTTAAATACCTTGGCATAACACTCGACCCTGCCCTTAATTTTCATGGCCACTTACATTAGCTCTGCTCCAATCTACACTTCCATATCGGGCTCCTCTACCATCACCACCTATGCCTTCCCTCCCGATGCTCTCCAACTTGCCATCTCCTCCTCGGTACTGTCGGTGGTTGACTATGACATTGTCATCTATGGGGTGGCCGATAGCACTGCCCTAAAAAGGGTCAAAGTGTTGCTGAACAAAGCCTTCCTTCTCTCTTACTGGGCTGCCCCAGTACTACCAACACCTGCTCCCCCTATAGCCAAATAAACTGGATGGCCTTTGATGACAGACTACAATATCACAACTGCCTACTAGCCAAAAAAATCTCCGCTGAGCTTACAGACCCTTGCCTCTCCTCACTCCTACAACTGATCCCACATGCAAAGCACACCAGGAGCTCCCTCAAACCATCTTATCAGGTACAAAGGCAAAAACCTCCCTGGGACAACGCACCTTTCCCTATCATGCCCCAACTTGGTTTAACTCACTCCCACCACACATTGTTGAGGAACCCAAGCTTGGCCACTTTAAATTCCTACTGTGCTCCCACCTTTAAGCCTCACACTTTTGTACCTGTCCCTAACTCCTTCTACTCACGGTAGTACTTTTTGTCCTATCCTCTGGCCTTATTCCCTCTGGTCATAACATAGACACCTAGCCCTCCTCCTCCTTCTCCCCTGCTTTCTCTCTTCTTACCCTACCTCTGACAATGAACCTCTGTCCAGCCTCTGACTTCCTACCAACCTTTGTGCCACCCTATCTATTTTTCCCCCCTAGCTAGCCCATACAATCCTTCCCCATGACCAACCCTATGCCCTTTTGTCCCTCCCTTCCCCTCCTTTTCTGAACCTAAGATAGTATCTAGCAATGCCTCTAATGCTATGACTCTGATCATGGTTTTGTATATACTGTAACATAGTATGCTCACTATGTATATTGAACTGTACCTGTCTTAAACACCTGTATTTCAGTTGCATGTTATATTTACTGTATTTTTTCTTTGTATTTGATGTGAAGCCTTTGTAAAGGAGTCTCTGATTCAAAGGATTAAAATTCCAAACTACCAAATGAATAAATAAATACATCCTTGACACCCAGATACTATAAAATAAGGTCTCTTGTCAATAACATCATGCCTCAATAAAGTGCACATGCACAAAATGCTGGCTGGGGGAGTGTGAGTTACTTTTACACTAATAAATCAATTTACATTATAAAATGAGTCGGGAGATTTCCGTTTCCTGATTGGCTAAGAGGCGCCAGTTTCCGTGTCCTAATCAGGGCATATTGTGACAATCAACACCTTTTCAGCCAATCAGGATGCATTACAGAATAAATCACTGTGCCTCAGTCTACCAGCTGAACCTTCCTGCCCTTGCTGCAGAATGGTCGCCACCCCGCTTCACCTGCTGAACCTTTGTAGCTGAGCTGCAGAACACTCACTAGCCCGCCTCAGCGCTCCCACTTATGCACAAAAGTACAGCGCATTAGATTTTAAAAAGTAACAAAACACTCCAAAAAACTCTGACCTGTGGTTCTCTGAAAAAAAAGAAAGGCAACTTGAAACCAAAGGATGCCGCGTGCTGCTACGACCCGTATTCAGAGTAAAAGTCCGAAGCCGCTCCTTCGCTTGCTGTCTTATATGCCATTTTTTAACTAAACCATTTATTTTAAAACTTCCAGATTTTCATTATTATAGCAAAGTGGGTGCCTGATGTTACAACCCGCTATTTTAAAAGTGGTAAGTATGGCGCATGGTAAGGGACACTCTCGGTCTGAATAAAAAGGGACGTCGCTCTGAAAGAAACGCCCGCTCTCCTCAGTAGCAAAGACACGCTTAATTAAAATGGATATGCGCCAGTTGGGAATACAGTGTGAGGGCAAATCCAACAACAACCTGCCCAGTATCTGTGAGTGCATATGTGTGTGTGTGTGTGTATGGTGGGGGAGGGCAGCACCCTGTACTTGCCATCAACAATTACCAATAGGGGGAGTATTTATAACTGTTCCTGTATCAAACCTCATTTTTGTGCTATGTTTTTTGTTCTTTTTTTATTCTTAAATAATTACTTGAAGGACCCATTTTATAAGCGCAATAACACACTCCGAGGTGTGGGTTGTCTCCTGATAAGAGCATGCCCAGGTGCATAAGGCACTCGACACAAGCGCCTCATGCCTTATAACACACCTGGGCATGCTCTTATCAGGAGATAACCCACACCTCAGAGTGTGTTATTGCTTGCTTATCCTGCAGTTTTTTTGAATAACTACATGCTGACTGGTGAAGCATAACTTTTGTTGCTAATAATACTGTTTCTCATCATGGCTCTGGTCTGGCCTTCTAGCAGTCACTTTTCCTATCTGCAGATCATTTTAATGGTGTCACTCAGAAGACAGGTATTTCCAAGTAGAATGTCTATAGTATTTCCAGAAGCTAGCAAGAACCTGAGTCACACTCTCCTGAACCTAAATCCAGTTCTATATGTGAAGTCATTATTTTACAGAGAGGGAGACATTAATCCACTCCTGAGCAGACCTAACCAGGTCACACAACTTTTTAATATCACCAAAAACAACCAAAGCCAACCTGAAAGATCCTTAATGGAAAAAAAAGACACTTTTATAGAGCTGGAGAGAGTCACTTTGAAAGCAAGACAACTGTATTGGCAGCTTACCTTGCAAGCCTAGCATACCTCTTGGTAAAGTGAATACCAAGAAGGCTGAGACTATTAAAACAGCTGGCTTTTAGAGGTGAGAGAACAAGACTTCAGACCAACTGGCAGGAATATCTTCTGATGTCCTCAGTGGAACTTATTTAAATTAATACTTATAGATGCTGGGGAGGTTGATGCAGAGGTAAAAACTCTCATTACTGAACAAGAAAATCAATTACAGGAATATGAAACTCGTTCAACATATCCAGCCTACAGAAAACAACTGGAGGACACTATTAAGATCACAACATTAGAATTAGGTGCATTAAAGAAAAAAAGCTTGAAAGAGACTGTCTTGACTACTGGGAGGAGAGAATTTTTGACTGAAAGAAGAAAAACAACCAATGACTAAAACCAGCAATTAAAAAATAATTTGTACCCGATAATCTGAGAGACACCTATACTTCTGGGTTGGATTCCAAAGGAGCAACATTCAGAGATGTTTTAGAACAAACCCAAGATGGTTTTCCTCCATCTAATCAGAAAGCCCGCCAAATAGCACAAGCTGGGCCTATGGCAAAACTTCTGTTACACCAACCACAATGACAACTGAGATGGAGCCTGAGGATCATACATTTTCAAGGGGGCTACCAAATGTCAGATGAGCAAGAAGAGGCACAAGGGGGATGGGCAGGAAACTACTGCAGAGGCTGTGGTTACAGCCAACAGTTGAGTTATATATACTGTAGATACTCAGACTCACAACAGGAGATGCCAGCTGGGGAACAGGAGATGATACACAATTGTAAGCCCATTATAATTACTATTTCAAATTACCAACTTAGTCCTATTAAAAAACAAGTACTAGAAAAGTGGCTAACTTTTGTAGCCACCAATCAATTGAGAGACTTCAGAACTGTAGTTGACCTGCATCATTTATTAGGAAGTTATACCCTAAGGCATTCTATAACAAAGAAGCACAAACTGGGGTACTGTGACACACAGGGATCTCTGGCCACCGTTACTAACTCACATGCTAACACACCCAGACACACAGGTTGGCACAATGATCTTAAATCATACCCCAATACACTCAAGAAGAATCAACTTTTATAGTACCCACTAAAGCCACTGTTAATGTTTTTGAAAAAGCTTGTGTCAGGAACCTTGAGGAACTTTTCAAAAACATAATATTTTTGTAAAGTTCTTCAAGGTCCCTGACACAAGCGTTTTCAAAAACACTAATTGTGGCTTTAGGGGGTGGTATAAAAGTTAATTCTTCTTGAGTGTATTGGGGTATTATTTCTTCAGTCTAATTTTTTGACCTTGTGGGTAGAAGTCTCATGCATGTGTGTGGCACTGACTGCCAAGAATAAGATCCACGTGTGCAAAGTGAGTCCATATAAGGATACCATTTATTGCCAATAAACACTAAGACCATGACACTTTGGGGCCTGTTATTCAGAAGAGATATGCAGTACATCCCTGGATGCACCATTCATCTCCAGACTTGCATGGGTCATTGGGGGTATGGCCATATTCAAAGGCCACCGATGAGCCATGCACCCACAAATGTGCCATGCCATATAATGTTGTAATGTGCATATACAGATGAAGGGTCCCTCATGCATATGCTGTGCATCACAATACTGACCCCCCCAAACATAACTATGGCTGGCTGTGCTGGAGCATAGTTACTCTTTTGAAACCCTACTTTAACTATGGGCAGGGCAAGTTAGTGCTCCATGCATAGTCTAGGACCGGGTACACAATTCCACCCCCAGCCCCGATCACCAAAAAAATAAAGAGGTCACCCCATTCCCAGGTAGTCTATTGGTCCCCCCCTCCCTGGCCCAATTTCCATAAAAATGAAAATATGCCCTGAACCTCTGGTAGTGTAATGGTCCCCTCCCTGGCCCCGATCTCCATAATAATAAAAATATGCTCCCCAATATCCCTGGTAGTCTAGTGGTTTCCCTCACCCCAGATCCTTGGACAGTTTGGAAGCGATGTATTCTGACTACTTATGATTTTGCTTTTCCCAATTCATTTTCTTTTAATTACCATCAGACAACTGTACTCTTTCTCCCTTACAGCATCTGTACTGCTGTTGGACTGCTGTTGAATGGCAGAGCCTAATTAGATCCTCTGTACCACCTGTAAGTGCTTTGGCCTCATTATTTATGTATTTATTTATTGTCCACCTTGCTTACCCTAGCCACCACCCAAGAGAATTTCAAATTTTCCAATTCCCGACTGCCATAGCTTTTAGCAATAAGAATTAAAGTTTTCTGTAGTTGTTTAATTACAATACCACAGGGTTTAGGGGCCATGTAACGTCGTTCATCTAAGTCTACCTCCATTTTGTTAATGTTCTTGTGCAGGCGCAGACGCCAGTACTGCACGCAGTGCTCCAGATGGGGTCTAACCAGTGACTTGTAAAGACAGATTATTACCTCCCTCTTACAACTTGTGATACCCTTACTAATACATGCCAACATCCCTCTAGCCTCACCTACCACTTTAGTGGTCCGCTTGGATGATTTCAGGTCATCGGTGATGATGATGCCCAAGTCGCTTTCTTCCCTTGTGACTGCTAGCAACTCCCCTCCCAGCCTATAGGTGGCTTCAGGGTTTCTCTGCCCTATGTGCATGATCTTGCACATATTTGCATTAAACCCCAGTTGCCACTCTTCAGACCATTTTGCCAGTTTTTCCAGATCTCTTCTCATTCTGCCCACCCCATCTGGATTATCTACTCTGTTGCAGATTTTAGTATCTTCTGCAAACAGGCAAACCTTACCCTCCAGTCTATCTGTAATGTCACTGATGAAGATATTGAAGATGACTGCCCCTGGACTTATCCCTATGGTACCCCACTTGTGACTTGCATCTCTTCTGACTGTATACCATTTATCACCACTCTCTGTTTTCTGCCCGCCAACCAGTTTGCCACCCAGCTGACCAACTTCTGACCCACCCTGAGCCTACCAAGCTTATTAATCAATCTTCTATGTAGAACAGTATCAAAAGCTTTGCTAAGTCAAGGTAGATGACATCAACTGCACCGCTTGGTCCACCACTTTGGTTACCCAAAGAAATCTATGAGATTAGTTTGACAGAACCTTCCTGTTGTAAACCCATGCTGTCTTGGATCCTGTACTCCTATGGATTCCAGGTCTTAAGTGGGATTTATCTGAGGCAAGCTGAGCTTGAACCACATCAGGGCCCTGGTAAAGTCAGCCCCTACTCCAACTGCCACCATGGCCATTGACTTTGAAAAAGCCTTTAACTCGGTGGAATGGGGGATACTTGTATGTAGTTTTGGCATGGATGGGATTTGGTGAGCACTTCCTTGCCAAAGTATACTATGTACACCAACCCCATAGCCTAGAACCTTACCAATGAAGTACAGCCCCCCATTCCCTGGCCCATGGCATCAGACAGTGGAGCCCCTTATCCTTGCTAGATTTTCTCCTGTCCATCGAGCACTAGCAGTGGCCATCCCAGGGTTTTATTTAACTCTAAAAATTGATTAGCGTTTTGCTCATAAAAGTGCTAAAACATTGTGAAAATGCATAGCACTTGCCTAACTGTGTTTAACAAACATAACACTTCTAGAAAACCTATATAAATACTTTCTGTACAGTTAGTATTGTCCCAAGGAAAAAACTGCTAATCAATTATTTAAAACTCTGCATCTGCCAACACCAAGACATCTGGGGTATAGCAGTGGGGACAGAACAGCAGCAGGCACTACACTATGCACATGACCTCCTGGTTGTACTAGATTAGGAAGCTCCCTCTGTCTACCCCCTATTGCACCTTTTGCAGGCCCTCGCAGATGAATCAGGCCTCTGCATTAACCAAGACAAAACAGAGGCACTTGGTTGACCCTTCGTTGGGCTTCAGACACCTATCTGGGTCTCAAGATTACTCCCCAGCAGCTGGCCTGATGGCACTGAGGGTTGAGGTGCTGGATGCCACACCTCGTGCCACACTGGGGACCCAGGTTTGGGAACGAGCCTGGGTCATCAGAGGTTGGCGGGGGGTGAGGGAGAGGATGTGAGAAGCTGCCGACTGGCAGCGCTCCACCTCGGGAGGAGGGAGCCAGCTCTCTCAGAGCTCAGCCACCCTCTGGTGGAGGCCAGAGGGATGGCGCCACAAGAGAGCTTAGACAAAGGTCAACAGGGAGGGTCAAGACGACCCGGTCTGGAGCTGCAATGCACATGTGCACCTCCACGTGCATGCACCACTGCTTCTGGGGGTCCCAGGGTAGCTAAGGGAGAAAATGGAGGAAATTGTGGGGGCCAATGTGGATGATTCCCCAGGACTGACTCAAGGGATTTGCTGGGGTGCACATGGTGCTTCAAGACCCCAAAAGACCCCGAGATTGGTAGGCTTGGCGGATGCAGAAGTTTACCTGCCACAGGAGGATAAAAATGGTAAAAAAAAAAAAGATTACACCCCAGCTGACCAAATTATGTAAGAGCAATTTTGCCCCACTGCTGGCAGAGTTGAAAGTGAAACTGGACTAATAGAAGCCCTAACAACTCTCCATGGCAGACAATGTTAAGGCAATTAAGATGGTGATGGCCCAAAGCTCTTCTACCTCATATCACAAATACCATCTAATTTTCCAAATAGCAGGTTTGACCACAAGGACGAACAGGAAATTTCTTGTGGGAGGGCAAGCAACTGTGTTACAGCTTCAAGAAACTTAGAGACCACTGGCGGAAAGGGGATGGAGGCTTCCATGGTTTAAAGGATATTACTGGGTGTTTTGGATAGCTCAAACAACTCTCTGGTTCCTTGACCCCACTCAGACCCATCTTCTGGATAGACATAGAGGTGCAGATGCTTGGAGGATCCTCGTCTGTGGTCTATCTCTTCAACACATCTCACAGCTGCACACACAACTGTTCTCAACCCAGTACAAACTTAGAAACAACTAGGGAATGGCTCAGTATCAAGCTAGCTTACTCTGGACTAACCCCCATGTGTGACAATATGGGCATACAGGTTAGTGGAGAGCCACACTCATGGTCCCAGAAGAAGTTAAAAGGAATAGCTGGAGTGTCAGATGTCCTTATCCCTGTCAGAAGGTATTAGACTCCTTTCAAGGCTATGGGCTAAAGGCTATGCATTCAAGAGGCTGGTAGTATAGCCTAGAGGTTTGAGTAATGAGCTGTGAATGAACTTGGTTCATCCAGCAGACCTGGACTTCAGTCCCACAACCTCCACTTGCATACTGTATGAATCTAAGCAAGTTAGTTAACCTCCCCAGTGTCCATGGGTTGCCCCTGAAAATAGGCACTTGTGCCTAGTGGGCCTTAGCCTGTTACCAAAGGATAAAAGGAAAAAAGGTCTGCAAAACCATTATGGCTTGCATAGAATGGAATTCTGACACATCCTACAACTTAGGAGTGCCCTGGCCCCTACATTCAAATAGCTTAAGGAGGTACCAGCCCCATAGGGGAACACACCATGTCTCTTGTGCTGTCACATCACAAAAGCAGGGCATAAGCTACATTCACAAAATCACAAGACTTGATCCCTGACAAAACCTTCCAAGCTAAAACAGCATGGGCCATGGCTATAATGAGTCTAGTCCCAGAGGATGAATGGAAAATTCATGCTGGAAGTCAGCTCATGTCCCAGTTCAAAACAAAGTGTTCCGTCATTGCACCGTACCCCTGCAGTACTTCTCACCTCCTACCAAACAGCAGTTGTTAGAGGTGTGCAGAGTCAGGAGGGGACCTTTTTCATGTACTCTGGACATGCTATTAAAATCTTTTTGGCAGCAAACATGTGACATAATCAGAATAGTCCTGAATGTACATATTCCACACTCCCCCACCATCCTTTTTGGGGGCCTGACAGAAGGGCCCCACATCTCTACCAGGCACAGCTGACATGGGTGCTGATGGCAAGCATTGAAGCTAAGCTTCTTCTGCTATGCCACTGGTATACACCAGAAATCCTCTCACTCAGAGAGCTCATGGCCCAGCTAGCCCAACTAGTATACTTTGAACACCTTATACACCTGGCCACCAGCTTGATGATGGGGTACTGGGAGACTTGTGCACCCTTTCTTCACTACCTAGAGACCCCAGAAAGTACTACCAGCTTAATCAAGGACATCATAACCAATCACCTCAAGACAGAGGTCAGCTGACCTTGTCCCACTTAAAGCTGTAGAGGTCTCCGATACAGAGCTCCCAAAGTTAGACATTCCTATCCTGCTCTAGGATGACTGGAATCTGTTAGTACCCTGACACTGCTTTTTCTCACTTGTATATAGTTATGGTTTATTTTACAGTGGGTGAGGAGGAAAGTGTCACCCCACGCAGTACACCCACATTGTGAATATGGCTCAAATCTTCCTGTCCTATAGTACAATGGCATACTATGTCCTTCCAACTCCTCCTTCACCTGTGACTATGCCATAGTTATGTACCCTCTAGTGACAGATCCATACATGTATTGCTGAGTGTATATGCATTACCAGTGCAGTGTATGGTTTGCTGTCCTGTTATGAAATGCCCCAATAAAAAGTCTAACTACAAAATTGTTTGTGGCATATTGGGAGAAAGCATATTTTGAAGAGAGAATTTGAATTTGAAATTCACCCTGACCTTCACCTGTGACTACCTATCACTTTCTTAGCTATTCAAACTTTAGAAGATGGACGGGGGGAGGGGTCAAAAGTGATTTGGATTAGGAAGACACAGAAAAAACTCAGTTCTGACACATTGTGGAAAATGTGCCAGTGGCACAATATACAGTATATCACCAATAAACATAACTGTAGTACCCAAACTGACTTTGAAAAGAATGTAAGAGATATGCCTGCATGCTTTACAGATAAGGAACAGCTTACACCTAGTGGTGCTAAAGGCTTATGAGAGGGCTAATAGTAACCACAGAAATTAATTGCTATGTCCAGTTGTAAATAATAGAGACAATACACAGGACCAGGCACATTTTGTAAGTACCTTTACACCACAGTCTTTTAAACTGAAGAAAATCATTGAAAAAAAAATACCCATTTTACAAACAGAAAATAACAAGCAAAATCTTTACTGCAATCTGCCATGCATAGAATGCAGAAGGGGTACTAACCTCTTTGATGGTCTGGTACATAGCTTATAGAAGTGATATGCCTACTGTTTTAACACCTGGGAACACAAAATTGTGGCAATTGTACTTGTTGCCAACATGTAAATGGGGGTACCAGTTTTCAAAATCCTAGAAGAGGGGAGAGTACAAGTTCATCAATTAAAATACTAAATCATATATCTTACCACCTGTACCAACTGAGCATTCTATGTAGACTAAACTAAAAAGAATGTTGAAGGAGCGGATTGGTTAACATTTTAGGAGCATTGAAAGAAAGGATAGAAATAATTCCCTTGCTGCTCAGGTTAAAAAATATAAGGCAGGGCACCATTTAATTTTTTTTTCTTTTCTATATACATTTTATAGCTTTGTTCTCCCTGGCTGCCTCCTTGTGATTGATCCCCCCAGCCCCATCACATGGGCAGACTGGATGGGCCTTGTATTCCTTATCTGCCATCAACGTCTATGTTTCTATGTTTCTATTGTTTCTCTGGGACTTACCTGCACTGACGTCCTCTGTCACAGGACTTGTGGTGGTGCCTGTCACCTGTGCGGAGCCAGCAGAGAGTCGGGTGTCATCCTGCTGCCTGGGGGTGTTTTTCCACCTATTTTCACCCCAGGTCCACCAATGTGCAATAGGTGCAATGTGTGAACTCTGCCTCTGTGGCGATGACCCCGGTGTCCTCAACATGGGTTCCACCTTCCTACATGGTTGTGTCACATGTGTTGTGATCCAGCCGCTGCTGAGTAGCAGTCAAACAGCGCACCACACTAACCCCCTCCCGAAGAAGGAGAGCTGCCCTAGGGACACTCAATCCTTCATTTCTCCACCGGCCCCCAAGCAACTTGAGTCTGTTCTCAAACTCAGTTCACCAGTGTGGCACTAGGTATGGTGTCCAGTGCCTCAACCCTCAGCACCACTGGGCTGGCTCACCATTTCAAAAATGTTGTGGTGTAGAACATGTATCCATTGGACCTGGTGGGAGGACCTGAGTAATAAACTGATGTGCAGAGACCCCCTACTGACAATACAGATTTAAATCAAATGAACTAACAGGTTCAAACAATTGATTCAAGTTAGCCCCCTTTCTCAAATGAAATAAAACTGGGTTATGCCTGTTGTGATGGTTTTGGTATATATTCGGATTTTATTGATTTGACTCCTGGGGCCCAATACTCATACACTAGCATGGCTGCTAATGTGGTTTTCCCTGGTGCTACCCGAGTTTGTGGCTTGCACTCAGAGTGGGACCATAGTCAGAGGCCCAGTTAACATGCCCTAAACCTGGCTGCACCCAGGCACTAAAATAACACAGTACCCTTGCAAATGTGGTAGTCCCCACCTGCATACAGGTGCAGCGGAATGTTCCAAGGAGCACTATTTTTCACCACCAAAAACCATGACTAAATCAAATGCTAAGCCTGCGACCCCACACACTGATGGCAAGGTGACTGTACTGCAGTCACTCACTTCCAATCACCCATCATACCTCTGCTCATGCAGTTCCTGGTCACTAGTTGCACCCCCAATCACACATTCTGTGTGATGTAGTGGCATCCCTGGTGTCCAGTGGCACCCCAACCCCCGAGCACCCATGCCATGGACTGTCCATAATCCCTGGCATCTAGTTTTACCCTTAGTACACCCAAACCTCAACACCCATAACATGTATCATCCATCATCCTTGGTATTCTGTGGCACCCCATCCCACCAAGCACTCATACATGTCTTATCCATACTCTCTGGCATCTAGCGACATCCCAAGCACCCATACTGTGTACTGTCTGTATTCACTGGAGTCCAGTGGCACCCCCAGGCCCCGAGCACCCATACTATGTATCATCTGTAATCCCTGGTATCCTGTGGCACCCTCACTGCCGATCACCAATACCATTTATTGTCCATAATCCCTGGTAACTAGTGACACCCCTCACTCCCTGAGAACATGTACCATTTATTGCTCATACTCCCTTCTGTCTAGGAGGACCCCCCAAGCACCTGTACCATGCATTGTGCTTACACTTTGATGTCTAGGGGCACCCCAACCCCCTGAGCACCTGTACCGTGTATGTATTCTTGATGACTAGTGGCGCCTCCACCCCTTCAGTGGCCCACGTGAAGAATACCCCGATTTACAGTGGTTTCCCCCTGCTCTGCCTGAATAGCCATTCACATAAATACAGGAGAGCATTGTCAGTCCAATGTCCCCCTACCCGCCTACCCACTCATGGAACACCACCCATTACACCCCTCTTACCAGTGTGTGTGTGGGAGGATATCCATGGAATCCTGATGCAGCAACCAGCACAGCCATTCTCTCACCTCCTAGGCTGGCTGCCATATGAGCTGCCAGTGGTGTGTGAACAGTACAAATAAGGTACATGTGCCACTGACAGCTCATATGCCAGCCTGACAAGGAGGTGAGAGGATGGCTGTACTGACTGCATATCAGGATTCCCTGGACATCCTGTCAGACTCACTGGTAAGGGGGATGATGGATGGTGTTCCATGAGTGGGCACGATGGGTGGAGGGGTCCTGGACTGCCAATGCTTTCCTGTACTTATGTCACCAGACATTCAGAGGGGGTAGGGGGAACCATTTGAGACCATGGTGCTCTGTATTGTGGTACATGAGTGACCGGGGGTACCACTAAACACCAGGTATTATGGGCAATATGCAGTATGGGTGCTCAGAGAGCGGGGGTATGGGTGCCACTAGATATCAAGGATTCCAGACAATACATGGTATTGGTGCTCAGACAGTGGGGGGGGACTAGATACTAGGGATGCCAGACAATTCATGGTACAGTTGCTCGTGGGTAGGGGCACCACTTGACACTAGAGAATGTGTCATGACACCAAGCAGGATGGGTGCAACCACGCTGCTGTGCACCATGCAAATGAGCCTTTGCAAATCAAATCAAATTTATTTGTATACTGGAGGGTATGTGAACAAAAATGAGAATTTTCACAAATGTCCAGTCAAAATAACAAAAGAACCAGTAACAAAAAAAGAGAAGTACAAAATTTACAGAGACAGAAAGTAACAAGTTTGGATGTGCAAGGTGGTGCAATTGAGTATAGAAAACAAACGCTAAAGAGCAAAAAGGTGCAGTATAACATAGTGAACACAGCAGCATCAGTGTTGTAACAAAATAATGACAGTATAGCCTAGAATAAACATGACAATATATGTTGGACAATTAAGAGGCAAGATACTCAGAGAAAACAAAATCAACAGTGGAAGGAATGGGTAACTGCAGAGACAAAGGCTGTGGTAAGATGTAACCATATAAGATGGTAAGTTAAGAGGTGAGATACACCAGTTGAACATACATGAAGTGCATGCAGTCAGAATAGCGCCAACATTAAGGGGAGAAGCAGAGCAGAGGAAAGGCTATGAGATAGGAATGAACAGAACAGGGCAGGGGTACAGGAGACAGGTGGGGAAACATGGAAGGGTAGAAGGGGTAGGGAGGCAACAATCAAACAAGGCAGAGCCCAAGGGGTAGAACAGGGAGGGGAGAACAAGGATGAAAAGGAGGGAAAAAAGGG
Organism: Neoceratodus forsteri; assembly: GCA_016271365.2. Lineage (NCBI taxonomy): Eukaryota > Metazoa > Chordata > Ceratodontiformes > Ceratodontidae > Neoceratodus > Neoceratodus forsteri. The sequence continues at coordinate 10,610,138 of JADMNL010000034.1, read as the reverse complement.
GGCAAGAAAAAGGTAGGGGGGTTTAAAATGGTGCTTAGCAAGGTGGCCGGCCTGGGCAGCCACAGGTGGATGATCTGAGGAGGTGGTCCTTGAGGGAGGAGTTAAAGGAGCATATGGATCAACAGACCTGGATAACTGGAGGCAGCTTGTTGTACAACTTAGTACCCAAGTAGGTGACAGAGTTCTGAGCTTGCATAGTCCTGTAGAATGAATGTCAAATACCAGACTGGTGGCATCTCTGGTCAAGTATCCAGGGGCTGAGGTAGGAAAGAGGGAGCTGACACTGACCGGTAGTAGATTTAGGTGAATTTTGTGGAGGAAGGAGAGCATTTTAAGGTGGGATCTCCTTTCAAGGGTGGGCCAGTTTAGGGAGGAATAGAGGGTGCAAGGGTGAGTTCTGAAGGGGAGTCCAGTGACAAACTTTGCAATGTTGTTATATGTGGACCTGAGTTTGGAGTAGAGGAGGGAAGAGCTGGAAGGAGAGTACACGACGGAGCTGTAATCAACAAGAGGGAAGAGGAGAGAGCTTGCAAGGCATAATCTGGATGCAGGGATGAGGAACTTTAGGATCTGGTAGAGAAGACCGAGCCTCATATGGATCTTCTTAGTGAGTCTGATGATATGGTTACTAAAGGAGAGATGAGGGTTAAGGGAGATTCCAAGTTATATGAATTCAGTTACTCATTCAGTGAGTTTACCCAGGTTGTTGACAAGTATAAGGCCTGAAACAGGTGTTTTCCTGGGACCAGAGATGACCATAAACTTGGTCTTCTTGGAATTGAGGACCATCCCATTGCCAGAAAACCATGAGTGAAGCTCCCTGAAATCTGACTGTAGGTGCAGAACATGGTGATAGGATTGGTTTCGCTGCAGTAGAGAGCTGCGTCATCAGCGTAGAGGACAAGATGTTTAGATTGACAGACAGAGGGGAGGTTATTGATAAAAAGTGAGAAGGGGGCCCAGGATGGAGCCCTGGGGACTCCAAATTTAATCAAGCATTCAGAGGAGAGATGACCTTCAATGGTGGTTTTATGGGATCTGCTGGAGAGAACTGCTTCCGATCCAGTAGACAATGTTTTCCAAAATGTGAAGGCCATTGAGGGTCTCGAGGAGAAGTGCATGGTTGACAAGGTTGAAAGTCTTTGTCAGGTCTACAAAAACAGAGCTGGTGTACTGTCCCTTGTCATTAGCCTTGAGAATATCATTATTAAACCTTACAAGAGCTGTTTTAGTGCTATGTCCTGATCTAAAACCACGCTGGGCAGCAGATAGTAAGTTGCTGGAGTTGAGGTAGGAGGTAAGTTGAGAGTGGACAACTTTTTCGATTGTTTTAGAGAGGGGGCAAGTAGGGAGATGGGATGGTAGTTGCTAACCTCATTTCTAGAGCCAGACTTAAAAAGCAGTTTAATGTTAGTGGTTTTCCAGATGTTAGGGAAATCAACAGAACAGAGGGAGTGGTTGAGTATATTGGCGATGGGAACTGCAAGGTAAAAAATCATCCATTTAAGGATTTTATAGTCTATCCCATCAGCTCCTTTGTTGGGTTTAGGGTTGCTGCTGTGGATAAGCTTGATGGTGTCAGTAGGTTTTAAGGCCCTAAAGTAGAAAGCAGGAAAAGGCCTGGTCAGGGAACTGTGGTAGGAGGGGAATGAGGGGGAATGGTATTGAGTCTAATGGAGAGGGGAGGTTTGTATTTATACAGGTCACTAAAGAAAGAGTTGAAAATGTTCGCCACTTTGGTGGGGTCATTGGTCTGTCTCCCTTCATGAAGCAATGTAATAAGTTCAGCATTTTTTGACCTCCCGAATAATGAGTAAAGAGTCCCCCAGAGCTGGTGTGGGCTCAATGATTCACCTGTTTATTTTGAAGAAAGTCAATTTTAGCTTTTCTAATAAAGGACCTGCACTTGTTTCTATGAGACTTATATGGGTGAGCTGGGTAGGGTCCCTGTGCTTAGAATAGTGAACCCAGGCTTTGTCCCTAGTCCTCATCATTTCAATAATATCAGGAGTGACCCATTTGTTGATATAACCCCTGGTTCTAATTTTTTTTTGACAGGAACATGTTTATCACAAACACTGACTAGGATGCTAGAGAATTTTTCAAGGATAGAGTCACAGGTTCCTCGGCCCAGCAGTGAATGACCAGTTTATGAGGATGAGATCATGGTTAATTAGCTCAATGCTGCACTCAGTCAATCTTTTGATGAAAATAAACTTACAGGGGTGTTTGGGAAGATGGGCAGACCACAGGCAAAAGATGGCACAATGATCATTAATACAGTCCGACGGGACTTTGGAGTTGTTGATGCGGGTGGGATGTGTAACAATAATCCAGTCCAAAAGTGTTTGTGTTCTATTTTTATAGTTCAATCTGGTAGAGGAGTCGATAAGCTGGTGGAGACATAAGTTGGCGATGCAGGATTTTGCAGCATCAGCAAAACTGGAAGCCCAATTAATGTTGAATGCAACTGACCCTTTAGTGCCTTGCATGCCCAATGGTTTCACTTGCATGTTGTGGTTGAATATTGCCCTCAGGGGTTCTGGCATTATCTGTTCCAGGGAGCGCTATTCCCTGTGGCCTACATACAGTCCAGGTTCATGTTGGGTCAGGAAATCACACAGGTGAACCCACACTCATGGAATGAATGGGTGCTGAACCTAAAAATTGAATGCAAAGAAAAACCAAAGGCAGCACTCAAATAAGTACAAAACAGAGAAATAACTTACAAAAATTAAGCCAGCCAGTGTGCAGAAAATCAAAGGCAATCCACAGCATTAACCTCAGCACTTCACATCCTGTGCATGACGCTTTGTAAGGGGCTTCCTGATGAAGCATCATGCAAAGGATGCAAAACACCGTGGTTGGTGCTGTGGATCGCTGATTTCTGCACTAACAACAAACCAGTTGACTCTCTGTTCTTGATGTTACTGCTAACTTTCATGTTATTGAGGGCAGCAAGTTTCACTTAGCACTGTGCCGACATGGATTAGTACTCAGTTGGATAGTGCTGTTCCAGTATCCAACCGAATATGTCGGCTGCTGAGTCAGGTACAAGCACAAGCATGGCACAAGCCTTTGTGTTGTGCTCCTGCATCCCTTTGAATATCCAGCCCCAAATGTATTGTATGTGATTATATGTATAGAAACATTTGTGCAGTATGCATATTTTTGATAATTAGTATTTAAGATGCTAGAAATTTCAAGTTTTCCTTTTCCCCTCCCTTTCCCCTCCACTCCCAATGTTTCATCTCTGTATTTCTTTCCTTCTTTCTTCCTCCCCCAACTCCTTGCTTATTGATGTGGTTTTAATAATTGAGCTCTTTTCACACTATGCACTTTATCAGAATAGGATTTTTGCAATGTCATTTTGATGTAATTATAAAATGCACAGTATGTCTTTAAATCCTTGACACCCAGACCCTATGAAATAGGAATCCTTGTCAATGACATCATGCTTTGATAAAGTGCACATGCGTGAAATGTGGGTCAGGGGAATGTGAGTTACTTTTGCACTACTACATCAGTTTATATCATCCTGCAGCAGAAGTGTGTGTGTGTGTGTGTGTGTGTGTGTGTGTGTTTCTTTAAGGAATATCTGCTCACTAGTGAAATTGTACTTTCTGTTGCTAGAACTACTGTTTCTCTTTGTGGCTCCAGTCTAACATTTTAGTAGCTGCCTTTTTCTACATGCATAACAGGATGTCACCTTGACATCCCATCCCAGGCACCCCAGGACCAAGGTAAGGGATCTCCTGCTTATTCTTAATGCTAGATGGGTGAGCTGTAATGGACAGCCACAGGTATTAAAACAGTAGTAGTAGTAGTAGTAAAAAAATATATTTTTATACAGAAAAAAGAAACATGTTATTTGCATTATGCAATCCAGTTTACAAGACAGTCCTGTACACTAAGTTTCACATTGATATTAATACAACTATAAAAAATATGAAATACAAAATTGACCTATGCACATTTACACAATATAATCTAAAACAGACAGAGAGTAGTTCACATTATATAATAGGTATGGGAGGGAAAAACAATAACAATAACACAGGGATTACTTCATACAAATGCATGTGTAAACACAATACATCTTTAATGTCATAATAAACTTCTTGTGTTCTTGCTCAGCATGTACTAAAGGAGGAAATGTGTTCCAGTGTACTGAGGCTTGAGATGCCAATGTTCTGTTCCCAAACTTATTATTTCGCTTATCTGGATCAATCTTATTTTGATGTATCGTCCTAACTGGAAATTTCCTAGCATCAGAATCCTTAACTTCCAACAATTTAGAGATGTTGTGATTTAGGTAATTTGTCCTGTTTTTATGAATAAAAATCGACCAACTTTTCTTACATTCCAAGTCAAGAGGCAACCAATCTAACCTGGCCAACAAAGCACAATGGTGAGTTCTGAAGTCAGCACAGGACATATCTTATGACCCTATAGTAGAATTTATCTAATTTGTTTAGTAACTGTTTATTTGCTGACCTATAGGTGAATTCACCATACTTAAGTACTGGGAGTATAAGCTGCTTTGCAATCTTTTTCCTGTCCTGTAATTTCAGACATCTGGTTGTCCTTTCAATGCTCCTATTTTTTTATTTGTTTTGAAAATAGTCATTTCAATATGTCCTTTGAAGGCCAATAAAGAATCAAAATGTACTCCCAAATAGCAATAAGTAGTTACTTGTTCCATTGGAATTTGTTTTATTGTAAGTATTTGCAATTTGTGTGACGTTGTATGTTTATTAGGAGCAAAATGCATTAACTTAGTTTTATTTACATTCATTATAAGCTGTGACCTGGTGAACCACTCCTGCACCCTGGTAAAGTCAGCCTGGAGTTCTCTTGAGATCCACCAAACCATACCCAGATGCCACCAGGACTGTATCATCCGCATACATCCTTATGGCTGTGTGCTAAATTACTGATGGCAATTTGTTGTTGAAAACCAAGAACAATAGGGGTCCTAAAATGGACCCCTGTGGAACAGTCCTTTGAACAGTCTAGGAATCAAAGAGATGATGTTGCACCTGAACCCTCTGAAAGTGGCCTGTCAAATAGTACAAGAACCAGATCGGTGGATCCCCAGGGAAACCCAGGCCCACCAACCTTTTAAACAAAATGGAGTGGTTCACCAGGTCAAAAGCTTTTGAAAGATCAACATACACTGCTGCTGTATCCTTTCCTTCATTTAGGGATGTACAAATGAAGTTGTTAAATTCAACTAAAGCTGAAGTAGTTGAAAAGCCCTTCCAAAAGCCTGACTGGTATTGTGTACTTAAATCATATTTTTCCAAATAATCCCCCATTTGTTTATTTACCAATCTCCCCAAAAGTTTGGAGAGAACAGGTAAAACTGCAATGGGGAGGTAATTATTTGAGGATGTTTTATCACCTGCCATATAAATGGGCACTATTTTACTTGTTTTACTTGTTGGTACCACAATCCGCACGGGGGTTGTATACAGACCCCCATCTCAGGGGAAGGGAATGGACAAGGAAATGATAGAAGGCTTCCTTAGAATGGCAGAAAAGGGGGAGATATTGTTGATGGGGGACCTGAATATGCCAGATGTTAACTGGAGCACCTTTGCTGCAGGCACATCCAAAAGCAGGGTCATTCTTGATGCCCTACAGGGGGCATGCCTCAGACAGCTAGTATTGGAACCCACTCGGGAGGGAGCAATCTTAGACTTGGTACTCTCAAATGGAGACGGAGAAAGAATCTCAGATTTAGAGGTGGATAGCCATCTGGGAACAAGCGACCACCAAACAGTGTGGTTCACGATAAACACAGCCATACAATCAAGCCATACAAAAGCAAGAGTATTGGACTTTAGGAGGGCTGACTTTGGGAAAATGAGAGAGTGCCTTAGAAAAGCACTAGCAAACAGGCAAGAAGGAGGGGTGGAGGAACAATGGGGAGTAATCAAAACAGCCATCACAGAGGCAACAAGCCTTTGTGTAAAGCAAATCAATAAAACACAACGAAGGAAAAAAATGCTATGGTTCTCAAAAGAGGTGGCAGGGAAGGTTAAGGAGAAAAGGATAGCATTCAGGAAATATACTGTAAGGAAACACAGAAGGACCAGGACAGAGAACTTTATCAGTTAAAGCAGAAAGAGGCTTGGAAGGCAGTCAGAATAGCAAAGGCCCAAACCGAGGAAAAGATAGCCAATTCTGTTAAGGGGGATAAGACCTTTATAGGTACATTAGGGAGTGAAGAAAGACCAAAGGAGGATACTGAGGCTTAATAAAGGGAGGGAATGTGGGTAGAGGGGGACAGTGAAAAAGCAGGGATACTGAATGAATATTTCTGCTCAGTATTCACAAAGGAAGAGGAGAGGGAGGTACCTAAACCAAGCAAGAGAAACACTCTGAAGACGGGGGTAGATACCAGTCCATTTACAGAAGAAAGGGTTCTGAAAGAACTAAGAAAATTGAAGGTGGACAAAGCAATGGGGCCTGATGGGATTCACCCGAGAATTCTAAAAGAACTAAGGGTAGAACTAGTGACATCGCTGACTACTCTCTTTAACAAATCATGGGAGGATGGGGTGGTACCTGAGGACTGGAGGAGGGCAGATGTGATTCCTCTTCACAAAAGTGGGAGCAGGACAGAGGCAGGAAACTACAGACCAGTTAGTTTGACCACAGTGCTAGGGAAAATGATGGAATCACTTCTGAAGGAAAGAACTGTTGAGTACCTAGAGGCCAGTGGAGCACAGGACCCAAGGCAGCATGGATTCACGATGGGAAGATCGTGTCAGATGAATCTAATAGATTTCTTTGACTGGGTGACCAAAGTAGTAGACCAGGGAGGGACTGTGCACATGGGCTACCTAGATTTTAGCAAGGCATTTGATACAGTCCCACACAAAAAGATTAATACACAAGTTAGTCAGCCTTGGAGTGGGCCACAAGGTGGTAGCCTGGATTAAAAATTGGCTAGACAACAGGACACAAAAGGGTAGTAGTAAATGGAGTACACAGTGAAGAAAGGAGGGTTACTAGCGGGGTACCGCAGGGTTCAGTACTGGGACAGGTCCTTTTTAATGTCTTTATAAGTGACATTGCAGAGGAACTGGAAGGAAAAGTATGTCTCTTTGCAGACGACACAAAGATCTGCAACAGGGTTGATACACAAGATGGAGTGGAAAGGATGAGAAGGGACTTGGCAAGGTTGGAGGAATGGTCAAATTTATGGCAGCTCAGATTCAATGCAAAGAAGTGCAAGGTAATGCACATGGGAAACAAAACCAGGGAAGAATACACAATGGGGGTGAGATACTGACAACAGTAAAATGGAAAGGGACCTGGGGTAATTATATCAGATGACCTAAAGGTGGACAAGCAATGTGAGAGGCAGTAACAGGCTGGTTGGATACTGGGATGCATAGGAAGAGGCATCAGTAGTAGAAAACAGGAAGTTGTTATCCCTTTGTACAGTTGGTGAGACCCCATCTGGAGTACTGTGTGCAGTTATGGAGACCCCATCTCCGCAAAGACATAGACAGAGTGGAGGCTGTCCAGAGGAGGGAAACCAAAATGGTGCAGGGTCTGCACCAGAAGTCATACGAAGAAAGACTCAAGGAGCTTAATATGTATACCCTTGAGGAAAGAAGGGAGAGAGGGGACATGATAGAAACTTTCAAGTACCTCAAGGGAATCAACAAAGTCCAAGAGGGTAGCATCTTTCAGAAAAAGAGATGTGCAAGAACAAGGGGGCACAATTTTGAAGATAGAGGGGGGACAGCTCAGAGGTAATGTGAGGAAGTATTTTTTCATGGAGAGGGTTGTGGATGCATGGAACAGCCTCCCTGAGGAGGTCATGGAGTCAAGAACAGTGGAGGAATTCAAGAATGCATGGGACAGACATAAAGCAGTCCTAGTTGGGGGTAGGAGGAAGTAAGCTGTTGGTTAACTAGGATCTGCAGCTTATCTGTTAGGTAGGAAAATGGGCAGACTAGGTGGGCCAAGCGGTTCTTATCTGCTGACAAATTCTATGTTTCCATGTTTTCCAAAGAGTAGGGAACTGGCCTATTTGTAAACTCCAGTTAAATATAGCTAGGATTGGACAGGCTAAGTAAGAAGCAGCTATTTTTAAAAAATGTCCCTCTAAGTTATTTGGACCCGCAGATTTATATGGGTTTATTTTTAGTAGTTCCTTTGTCACTTCTAGTAACGTTATTTTTTTTTTAAATCAAAAGGGAGGATGTTGATTCAAGGGTTCTCTTTCTAACTCAGGAGTGTCCATTGTCACTGTATTACCTAATAGCCCTAGGTCAGGGAGATCTGTAAAAAAATTGTTTAGAGTATTCAAAACCAAACCTGGAACCTCGGTTTACCCTTAAATTTATCTTGGCTTGTCTCCCTTGCCCTCCAGGGTTTGACAGACATTTTACAATGTTCCAGAATTTTTGGAGATTTGTGTTATGATTATACTTATTATGATAATAATTTATTTTAACCTTTTTTTGTTGATCTTCCACACTAATTTCTTTTAATTTTGAATGATTCACAATCAGAAGGCATTTTTGGCTTTTTGGCTTTTTTCCAGATTCTGTTTTTAACCCAAATCATTTTTAACAATGTGTCAGTTATCCATGGAAATTTAAGCAATGTACTAAGCTTTTGCTTAACTTTTGGAGCATGTATATGACATATTTTCTGAAAAGTATCAATAAAATATTCAATAGTGAGGTCCAAGTCTGGTATTAATGAACACCTCACATCTTTCCAGTCTCATACTGTCCAAAAATTGTGATTCTGAGAAATGTTTCATGTCTAGGGTCCAGGTTTGCCTCAAGTGTTCTTGAGGCCCACTTAACTGGTAAGTAGCAAAAATAGCCCATACAGGATTATGGTCACTAAAATGGGGGGGGGGGGATACCCAAATATTTTATTTGCAAAGTTTCTGAAACAAAAATTGAGTCTAAAATAGACCCATTTACTGTAGTGTCCGTAAATCTTGTAGGTGAATGTATCAGTTGTGCAAGTACCATAACTATAGTAGTTTCTTTCAGCTGCTTTTCCCTTGTATTGGCCCAATCACAGTTAAAGTCCCCCACCAATACAATACATATATTCATTGCACAATCACCTATTTTATTTAAAACCCCTCAATACTTTTCAGATTGGTCCTGGGAGGAGAACAGATCACAGCTACCACTAAATTGTAATGAATAATAGAAACAACTGTCACAACCCCACTCAGCAGGTCAGGCCCTCAGCTCCCACAGTGCCAATCTCTGAGCACAGTATTGTGAACAGTTAACAGAACAGGGTAACCCTCCTGTCTGTTTTGTGGGTTTGAATCAAACTTTGGTTTCAAGTTCTGGAGGGATTCAAACTGTGAACCTCTTGCTAGCATACCCAATGTACAGGCTCAGATAATTCTGCTCTTTGGGGGGGCAGATATATTTTGCCTATGGGCACCTAACCAGGTGTACAAAATGAACCCTTAACACTCCATGAAAGACCTCAGAATAAACTCTTACCTTTTCCCAGTTTGGTATTACCAATAACTTTGCACAGTGTCAACTTTAACCATATATGTTTCACTTGTCAAATAAAGAATTTCAAAGGCACACCAAGTAGTCTCTAAAAATGAGATGTTTACTTAAAAATAGATAAAAAGGTAAAATGTAATTACAGAACCATATATCACAAAACATACAAATCACTTAAAAAAACAGGTTTAAAGTGCAAATAAAATCTCCTACCAGTCCACTTAGAAATGTCTTTCTAACGTATACCTTCTAACAGTGCCTGATGTTGCTTTTTCAGTGTCCAAACATGTGTGTGTCTAAATGGAATACAGACTACAGCTTAAAAATGCTGTGTTTCAATCTTCTTCATGATGTCATCATCTAGCTCCTCCCTTTCAGGATACATATATATATATATATATATATACACAAAACAGGAAGTCCCATCAAGGTATTGATTTCTGTGACTCCAGCAAGACTCATTTTTCAAATGATGACACTCTTAATTAAAACTGTGATTTCTCAGTCCCTTTGATCCATGAGCAGTTTCTTTTCTCAAACACATTAAAGGACTTTTTATGACACCAGGTGCAATTAACTGACTTTCCTGAGGACATCATAATATGGATATTCCACTTCCTTATGACACCAGGTGCAATTAACTGACTTTCCTGAGGACATCATAAAATGGATGTTCCACTTCCTTATGACACCAGGTGCAATTAACTGACTTTCCTGAAGACGTCATAAAATGGATATATTTGTTCATGGCTTCAAAGCAAACTGACAAGTTAATTGCATTCAGAGATCTGCTGTTTAACATATATCCTGTCTTTTGAACTGATACCTTGGGGTGGGGTTTGTCATCCTAGGCACAGGATTTTTCATGACAGACAATCACACTACATTTTTATATTACAAAAATCATAGAGTGATCAGAGCAAGCTGTCCAAGTGTCACAACAACCAGATAGTCTACATTGCTCTCACTTCCTGCCATCAATAATTTCAACATGCCCTAGTGAATTTTTAACAAACAACATAACCCCTTAAAAAATTGGTATGCCGGTATATCCAGCTAAGTTGTGCATATATTGTCAGTTAGCCATGTTTCACTCAAACCCAATATACAGGGGCTTGGGATTCCACTATAGTTGCCAACCACTAAGTTTTCTTTGATATGCTATGGGCATTATCATGCAAAACATTTATGTCATTTAAATTATTGGGTCCAGTGTTCAGTTTAACATCACCCCTCTAAATCAATACTAAGTAACATGCATCAGGAAAACCTTCAGGTCATTTGTTAAAATGTAAAAAATCCAGAGACCGGAGGGGCTCCGAGCCACCAGCGGGTGGGCGGCGACCAACAAGCCGACCAGGGAACCAGGAGGCCGGGAGAAGCAGGCAGAAAGGTACGGGCAAAGCCGCAAAATTTTTGCCAGTCCTCCCTTCCCCCCTCTCGGTTGATTCTTTTTATACACCTTTTCCCGCCATTTCTCTAATCCACGCCCACAGCTAATTCTCTTCCTGTACTTTAACCCCTACCTTCCCTCCACAATGCTACCTTGCTTCCTTTTGCTTCTGAGCCTCTCATCTCCCTCAATCCCAAATGACAATTATGATATACCCCATGCCATGGTGACTAAGGCAGTGAATATGGCCTGCCCACCCTATCCCCAGTGGACACCCACCAATTCCTTATTTATATCCTGCCATTTTTGCACTATAATCCTGGGTATCCCAAAAAGGCTCTCTATCCTTACAACATTCCTCAAGTGTCTTGCATCCATTTTAGCATTACATTAACCCACTATGCCTGTCCATCAGATTATTACTTTGTGATAAATTCCACACTCTATAACAGGACCCTCACCCATTATACAGTGGTTCCCCAGAAGAGGAGAAATGCTCTGATCACTCCCTATCCTATCATTTGGTGCCCTCCTCAAACTAATCTTCTTCCTCCTGATCAGTATTGGTACTATTGAAATCAATCCTGGCCCCACTGAAAGTTTTTATCCCATCTGATCTAACCTCCATAAATGGCCTAAGTTTCCTTCACTTCAATGCCTGCAGCCTCCTAAAAAAGTTCTCCTTAATACAGGCCTGGGTTGCACATACCCTACCTGACTTCCTGGTTATCTCTGAAACTTGGCTCAGAACTACAACAAAAGACAGTGATATAAACCTTCCCAATTACCAGCTCTTCAGATCAGATCGCCCTTCCAGGGGTGGTGGGGTGGTCATCTACATCAAGGAAACCATCTCTGCATCCTGCCTCATCAATACATCCGAACCAAAGGAATTTGAATGCTTGTCAATTAAAATATCCCTTCCTAACATGTCTTCCTTTAAATTGATTGGCTGCTATAGGGCCCCCTCTGCAGGCCTCAAACTCCTATCCCACCTAGGAACAATACTCAATCTAGGCCCTGAAGATACCACATTCCTTGGTGATTTGAATTTAAACTGGTTATCTAATGCATCTGCACCCCTAGTAACCTTCTGTGACACCTATGGATTCACTCAATTAATCAAAGATCCAACAAGGATTAACCTAAAAAATACTACCAACAGTTCACTCCTGGATATCATGATGGTAAACAAGCCTCACTTATATTCTCATGCTGGAGTGCTACCCAGTGACGTAAGTGATCATTGTCCTACAGCTGGCATAAGATCTACACTCAAGCCATCCAATCCTGCAAAATTTCTCCATAAAAGGTCAAAAAAGAATTTCAACATCTCAGGATATCTCCATGATTTGTGCAATACAACATATTGGCAAGATTTCTACCTTACAACCTCAGTTGAGACAGCTCTTCAGATCTTAAAGGATATTATCACTAATGCCCTCAATATACATGCACCAATCACCAGTGTCAGAACCAAAGTAAAATCTTGTCGTTGGTTCACTGCTGGCCTAAATCAACTTTGTTAGCCAGAGACAAACTCTGGAAAAAGGCAAGAAAAACAAAGGATACTAGATTGGCTTCAATTCAGAAAAGCAAGAAACTCATGCACAAAACAAATAAGAAATGCCAAAGCTGCCTTCTATAGAGCTGAATTGGATGCATCCTATACTAACCCATCCAGATTCTGGGGTACTATAAAGGGAATTCTAGACCAAAATTCTACCCCTGCCTTACCCTCCAAACTGCTCCTAAGTGACATAGAAATCACTGACAAGCAAGAAATCTTAAATACCTTCAATGACCATTTCACCACAGCTGGCCTAGCATTTGACTCTTCACCTGCAAATCTCTTGAGATCATCATTAAACCTTCAATCCACTGTGGGACAAAAGGCTGCTTCAACATTCTCCTTCGAACCAATATCCTTAAAAGAAGTAGAAGACCTCCTATCCAATTTAGATACATCTAGAGTGCAGGTGCAGACTCCTTGGATCCCTACTTTCTTAAAGTAGCACTGCACGCTTATCTGCCCCCCTCATTCATCTCTCTTCAATCTTTCCCTAGCTACTGGTTCCATCCCTCCATATGGAAAACAGCTCAAGTAGTTCCACTACTTAAATCAGGTGATCCATGGACCTTAACAATTACAGGCCCATTTCCATCCTACGGTACTATCCAAGATGCTTGAAAAATTAGTAAATTCGCAGTTAAGGGCCTATCTGGACACCAACAACCTCCTAAATCCAGCACAATCTGGATTTAGATCAATACATAACACCATCTCTGCCCTAGCCAAAGTCACTAACGATTGGCAGACTGCCCTGGATAAAAGAATAGTACCTGTGCTGTGTTCCTGGATTTGAGTAAAGCATTTGATACAGTGGATCATGAATCATTAATCTCCTCTCTTAGCTCTGTAGGCCTTGATTCACTCTCTCTCAATTGGTTTAGGTGCTATCTCTCTGGAATGTTACAATTGGTAAAAAATGAAAATTACCTATCTACCTCTAAAACACTGCTAAGAGGTGTACCACAAGGCTCTATCCTAGGCCCCATCCTCTTTGCCATTTATATTAATAACATTGATGCCAATCTCTCTCAATCTAACATTCACCCATTTGCTGATGATACTGTATTATATGTCAGCAATCCCTCACCATCAAAAGCCTGTGAACTGTTACAGTCAGAATTCTCCATCCTAGAACACAACCTATTGGAAAAAAAATTACTTCTAAATGCCAAAAAAACAAAAGCTATGTTCTTTGCCACAAATAATTGCTCTGCCACTACCCCATCACTCATCACTCCACAATTATCCACCTTATTTGGAGAAAAGCTGGAATTTGTGGATAAATTCAAATATCTTGGAGTCTGGATTGACAATAAGCTTGACTACTCTGTCACATTGAAGAGCTATTAAAAAGTTGAGACAAAGGCTTGGCCTATTTTACAGAATAAAACACTACCTTACCAGAGCTTCCAAACAAAGATTAATCCAGGCATCATTCCTATCCCTTATTGACTATGCTGACTTTCTCTACGGCCATTGCTCACTCTCCCTCTTAAATAAGCTGGATACCCTGTATCATAGAGCCATCAGATTTATTACAGACCTTCTCTCCATCACCCACCATTGCTCTCTTTACATGGCAATCAACTGGACATCCCTACAGCACAGAAGAAAAAGGAATGCTGCAATCTGGATCTTTAAAGTTTTATCAGGCAAACTCCCCTCCTATATCTCAGACTGTTTCACCCAAATCACATCTAGGCCATACACCTTAAGGATCAATAAGCTCATTATGTTAAGATTCCTAATACCTGCACCGGTTTGGGAGGGCTGCTATCAGCTATTCCTAGCATTTGTCTGGAACTCACTCCAAAAATCTATGAATCTGAATACCCTCTTACCCTTATCATCCTTCAAAAAATTATACACCACCCTATTTCCAGAGTTGTGCAACTGCTTCCATAAGGCCTAGTCTCCCATCCAACCTACATCCCTCCTTCTGTAATCCACTATGTTTAGTTTCCTTTCTTCTACCCAGTCAGTTATCACATTTCATATAAAAGCCTACAAAAGCCCTATTATTTGATTATTCTCCCTACTATATCTATTATCCTCTTCATTTTTGCAGGTTAAGTTATTTTACTGTGCCTTGTATATCTGTAAATTTTGTATATATCTCTTATTTATTTGATTGTACTAATGTTATGCTATTCTCATGTCTTTGTAAAAAACTTGTATCCTTCTTTGTATGACCACTCAGGTCCATCTTGTAAATGAGCTACGCTCAATGATGTTTGCCTGAATAAATAAAGATTTTGATTGATTGATTGAAAATTTGGAAAAAAAAACCTTAGTTTATTACCTGCCTGTGTATACATATTCCAGCTGTTTGAAAATTTAATTTCTTCTGTTCAAAAATATAGATCCATTTTGTTGAGGGTAAACTGAAATAAGTGGAAGCCAAATTGTTTCTGTTAGGCTTAGGTTTGACTCACTAAAAATCGTCCCTTTAAACACATAACACAGGGTTAAATAACCCAAAACATTTACTAAAAACATCTTCAGTTCAGACAAGAACAGGTTTCCTGGATAACCAAGCTCGACGAACAAGCAATCAAGCACCACCCTAATACAGGATTTAGCTTCTCCTTACCTGCACACGGGGAAGGAAATCCAGGAATTCTGATTACTTTATCTTGTGTCAGTAGACCCCTTTTTACTTATTTCTTATTTTTTGATTAGGACACTCACACACTGGTGCATAGCGAGCGGCGTGAGCTTTTAAATCTACAAGCCCTGTCTGCACAGTTCACCGATTAGTTGCCCACCAGTCCCATTGTTCCAGTGTAGATGTTTCCAACACTTCTCTCCACAATGTCCAATGGCTGTAAATCAGGAAGCACTCGTCTTCTATGGCCAGGAAAGTTGTTTTTTGCGGTAGGGACTGCTGCAGTACACGAAGAGGAGTAGATGGCAAATTCCCCATAGCTGGTCCTCAGGTACTGAGGGGCACAGCTTTTAAATCTACAAGCCTCGCCTGCACAGACATGCAGGGCCCTGGGTTCTGCTTTCATTTTGTTTTTAATACCAGCACCAACAATTTGCCTCTAGTGTTGGTTTTCACTTTTTTCAGTGCCAACACTGGGAGCTTTCACAATTGTTGGCTTTCACTTTTTTTTTAAATGGCCAATTGACCAGAGCAGCTGCTGATTGGGCAGCCAGATAACTGGTGCTGAAGTAACATGATCAAAATCACAAAGGGAAGTTTATTATTGTTTTGCTTTGTGACTGTAACATGTTTGGGTTCAGTGTACTAGTGCTAATCAGAATGATTGTTAATTGTGCTCCATAGTTCTGTATCCCAAGTTCTCTGTATGTCCTGATATGAAGTGGGTTGGTGTCTGACTGCACCCAGTGTCCTGCATGTCCTGACATGGAGGGGATTGGTGATGCAGGGTCCTAAATACGTCACATGTTATGTTGATTTTATTTTGTGTAGGCCCCCTATGAGGATACTATTCCACAGCCCCAAAAAGAAGAGAAACTTGTTGCAAAACACCATGTTGATATATATATTTTTTTTTATTTTAGTCTTTGATAACTGGGTAAGGCCCACTAGACACAAGTGCCTGTTTTCAGGGGTGACCTGGGAGCACTGGGTGTTTAAGTGACTTGCTCAGAGTCACACAGTATGCAAGTGGAGGTTGTGAGAATCAAACTCAGGTCTGGTCTTCTGGATGTATCAAGCTCATTCACACCTCCTTCCTCTAACCTCTAGGCTATACTGTCAGCCCAAACATGCACATTAGGGTTGAAAAAGGCAAACTCCTCTTCTAGATCTATCCATGAGTGGGCTCTACTGCTGTGACTGTGGCACCAGCAACCTCTCCAACCGGCCACAGTCTTCATTCTGCCTGCCCCAAAACTGGAGTAAGGTATGCTTCTGCATGGCCACATGGCTCCTATGCTGCTGGTCTGATTGGTGCACCTCAGATGTTGATGGCACTCAATTGGTGACTGTGCACTGAGGCCCTGGTCCCATTGGACTTCACTGTTTAACCTGGCTGAGCATGAACGGTGCTCCACTCAGCCTGTATATTTTGTTACTGCTTCTCTGCCAGAAAACTAAATATTTGTAGCTGTCAGAACACTGTAATTTCTGCTGCTGGCTGCTGCCGAGGTTTTTGGCGCCCACTTGCCCACCCCCACCCCTGGCCTTTATTAAATAAACTTAAACTTCTCCCCTTCTCATTGGCTACTTGTTCTAGAAAATCCTCCAATTACTTTTGAATTTCAGTCCTCTCCTCAGTAATTTTGGTAATCAGGAACTGTATAGCTCTTTCTGAGAGATGTGGCGACTGTCGCTCCATATTCCTGTTGATTTACCCCAGCGTGACCTCCAAGTAACTATTCTGTAGTCAATTATTATTTGCTTCAGAATGTACTACACACTCCAACCCCCCCAGTAACATCTATAACCTTCCACCTTTTTTTTCCATCTTTCTTCTTCCTCAATAATGGCATACTCTGTACCCTGTATATTCCTCCTCTGTGCCATGCTCAGCTGCACAGGTCTAGTGGCTGAACTCCCACAGGATTCTTCATTAGTTAAAATTAATGAGTACCCACTGTGCATCTACTGGAAAGTAACATCCTGTTTCCACCTGAACCACACCAACCACTTTTCAATTAACCTTATCCACTCATGGGAGCAAACTCAAACCACTCCATCTACTTTTAACTCCTTCAACCTCATGTTCCTTATATCTGGCAACTGGTACACGCAGTATTCATCTAGGAATGAACCCCCCAAAAAAATGCATTGTCGGTCACAAGGCAAATATGTGAAGGCCCTTGCCAAACACCTTATCTTGCTGCTATTGCTTATTTCTGGCAACATCCATCCTAATCTAGGACCATCACAACATTGTTCCAATGCCTCTACCAGTGCTGGGCCACTCTCTCTAGAAAGCATTAACATCTGTAGTTTATTCCCTAAACTTGATGCCTTGACCTACTGGGTCACACATCACAGCCCATATATCCTGCCTGTGGTTGAGACATGGCTAAAACCAAATATCCCTGATACTGCCATTGCAATACCAGGATATACAGTCTTCTGACTTGATAGAGTGTCAAAAAAAGGTGGGGGCTGTGCCATCTACTTAAAAGATTCCCTAACTGGTTACGCCCTGCCTGTACCATGTACTGATGCAAGCATTCAGGTGCTAGCCACCAAGATACTCCTTGGTGCCCATAACAAAGCACTGACTATAGCTGCTGTTTACATCCCACACAAGAATACTGAACCAGGACTGAACACACTCCTGGACCGCATTAACTCTGTAGGAGTAAACCCAGAAGTCATCCTGCTAGGACACTTCACTGTAAACTGGCTCTTTCCTAATGTATGCAACTACAAGGATGTATTGTCAGTGATCAACTTTTCCCAACTTGTTCAGACACCAACAAGTGTAAATTATAAGACAGGGACTAGTACTCTCCTGGACTAGGTGCTCTCAAATTGACCAGAGTGGATTACTCATACTAAGGTTCTCCCCAACATCATAAGTGACCATTCCCCCATTAGCTGTTCTTGGACTAATAAATTTACAAAACCCCCGGCCAAAACAATTACTAGCGGTGTGATATCCAGAGGGCATCTGGGACCACTCAAGGCACTACTGTGATGGCAAGACTGGTCATAGATTGACAACACCACTGATATGGACACTGCTCTAGAGCACTTTACAGCCATATTCAGTGCGGCACGTGACATCCATGCTCCATTTAAAAAGAAAAAGACCAAGAGCCTCTTCAATCCCTGGATTATGCCAGATCTATTAGAGTGTATGAAAGCCTGTGACCAGCTGTGGTCCAAAGCAAGAGCTACTGGCAGACAAGCTGATGTACAGACATAAAACTGCTAGAAATGCCTGCACCAGAGCTATCTGTTCTGCAAAAGCTACTGACTACAAAAGTATGCTGACCTCATCATGGAAGGAAGGTAGGAGCTTCTGGAGAAACCTCTCCGAGGTGAGTGGGAAAGACCCAAAAGTTGCTCCCTACATGCTATCCATCAATGGCCATATCACTCTAGACCTTATCACCATAGCAGACACCTTAAACATGACTTTTACCAGTCTAAGTCATGTGCTACCCCCTGACGTCTTTAATCCCAAAGCTAGTATGGACTCTGAGACAACCCTGGAGATGAATGTGGAGCATCCTCTACTCTACTTTAAAACTATTACTGAAAAGACTGCAAATAAATACTTGCTTAAAGTCCTTGGGAAATCCAGACATAGCGGGGATACTCTGGATCTTAAAATATTAGCCCTGACTCTGGATGAAGTTTTGTCCCCACTAACTAAGATCCTTAACCTTTCTTTCAGACTCTCACAATTTTCCAGAAAATGCAAATCTGCTGTGGTCACCCCAATCCACAAGAATGGAGACAGAGCACTGCATAGTAACTACAGACCCATCTCCATTTCCCTCCCCCAAAGCTCTTGAAAGGATAGTGGCAGACCAACTTGTTGATTTTCTGGAGAAATACAACCTGCAATGCCAACAGCAGCAAGGTTTTTGAAAAGGTCATAGTACCTCCACTGCCCTTCTCGAATTCACTAGTTGTATCCACAATGCGTTGGATAAGAGCCAACTTGTTGGAGCAACATGTATCGACCTCACTAAGGCCTTTGATATGGTCAGTCACTCCCAGGGCTGCAGCTATGAATTTTGAGGCCCCGGACAAGTCACCTGAAATGGGCCCCTGTTTCCCAAACCATCTAATGCCAGGGGTAATGCCAGCTCCTCAGGTGGGCCCCTTCTGAGCTCAGGGCCCTGGACAACATCCCCACTTTCTCCCCATTACTGCAGCCCTGATCACTCCCTTCTGATTACACAGTTATCCCTCTTATGCCTATCAAAGAACACAACATGTTGGTTTGAAAACTACCTTAGTGAACGGTACCAACAAGTAAGGATCAGAGATGCTCTATCAATCACGCTTCCCATGAAGTCCAGCGTTCCACAAGGCTCTATTCTTGGCCCTTTATTATTCAGTATCTTCCTAAACAAACTCTCCTCCTCTTGTCACAATAGGATGTTGCTGTATGCAAATGACAGTCATCTACTCCAATAAAGCAGACCCCCCTTCAGGAGACCCAGCTTCAGAATAGTTTCAAAGATGCTGAGGCCTGGTTCAGCACACACAAATGTATCCTAAACTACAATAAAACCAAAACAATGTTGTTCCATGGCTCACATAACAAGTACAAAGGCCAACAACTAACAGTTAGGAATTGAGTAGGTGCTGCTTTGGAGCAAACTAGTTCAATTAAATATTTGGGAGTAACATTAGACAGTATCTTGTCTTATGCCTCCAACATAGACAATGTTGATAGAGCTGCAAATATCAGGATTGGCCTCCTCTATAAACACAGGTACTGTCTGCCACAAGAAGCACTTAAGTTCACGTCACGCAGCTCAGTCCTATCCATTGCCAACTATGGACTCATAATTTATGGGTCGGCCACTGACACTGCTCTTTGGTGCATAGCTATGGTCCTCAATAAGGCTTGCAGGCTCTTCATCGGAGCAGCATGGATGACACATACCTGTGACATTTTCAGGCAAGCAAAATGGCTACAGTTGAAGAGCAGCGTCTCATACCAGTCCTGCCTCTTAGCCAAAAAGACCTTGCTTGGTCTCTTGCCTCTGGGGTTACTTGAATTACTCAGAGAGACCAATAACACCCACCTAACCAGAAGTTCAGAAAGCCAAACCTTCCATGTGCCCCACTGTCATACTACTCAAGCTGAGAGGGCTTGTACTGCTAGAGCCCCTAAGTGGTTAATTGCACGTCCTGTAAATGTCTCCAATACTAGTTCTCGGGGAGTCTTTAAGCGCAAACTCCATGAACATTCTGGCCAGAGACACCTGTAACTGCTTTATTTAATCCTCTCAACTGGCACGCTTTTCAATTGTCTCCTTCTCTATTCTGCCTCCACTCCTTACCTTTCACCCTCCACTTTCTACCATAACATCCCTGCTCACTGCCTTCTTTCATCATTTCTGTCCTCCCTCATTACCCCCCACCCTATATCACATACCCCAGTGGCTACTACTCCACCCCCTCACTTTCCTCGATTCTCCTAGCTGCCTCAAACAGCCCCCACCACTCCTTCTGCTCAGTATAGCATTGTATACCACCTGCTTTCCTTAGCCTGAACCACAGCCTTTCTCCCTATCATTCCTTGCAACACTTTAACAATCATCTGCTTGCCTTTTCTTTTCACCTGCCTAATTATCCTCTCCTGACTTACAACCCTACATCTCCTATCTCCTACCCAATACCTTCTAAATATTCTACTTAACCACTCCCTCCTGGGTAAATTGTACAAGTGGACATACATTGTACAATGCTCATGCAAACTTGTTTATGTTCTTGTTAATCTTTGTTAAGTTGACAATGCCTCTGGCTGCACCTAATCCTTCCTTTTTTGTTTTATTTTTATCTTACTTTATTCCAGTTGTATACATTTATAGTATATGGTTAGGACTTATTTTAGATGGAAAACAGTGGCTTCCAAAATGTTGTTGTAGGACAGTTCAAAGGTCAAAACTGTTGTAGTACTATTATTCTGACATCAGATCGATAGTACAACAACTTTCCAGCCTTGAGCTGCTACATGACTGGCTGAAAGCAGAGCAGATCAAAAAATTTGCTCTAAAATGGCGGAGGTGCTTAGCGAGCAGTTGGTTGTGCCATTTATTCAAATAGTTTGGATACGGACTGCCATACTCGGCTCCATGTTGCTAAACTATCAGTTTGCCAGGTTTTATTTTAAATTTCATGTGCAGTTAATCCTCCGGGTCAGAACAGAGTGGGACTGCAGGAAGCACCGATATCTTTGGTGTCAGAACTGGAGCAGGAATTGCAACATGGACTAGGGGCAAGTGGAAGAATATTCACAAGGTATGAACCTTGTCAGAAATTAAACTGCCTACATTTTGGGAACCATATACTACTGTATAATCCCTTAATTCCGCGGTATATTTATTTCTGCACTATTCGCTGGTCACTAAGTATACCCGAACATTAAGTGCACGCGTATATTTATGTAGCACTTACTTTGAACCACTTTATCCATATCCAATTTAAGCACTCGCCATGCGTTGTGGTAAAACAGGTAGCCAAATATCTAATATCTAAATAGAAATTGACTCAGGTGATACTTTATTAGTTCACGTGATTCTACGTGCTATCTGTTCCATTCTCCATTTCACAAATGCACGTGTAGGGAAACCGAACAAAACTAAAATTGCAGGGACTGGATTTACTGGAGTAAAGAATTAATGGATTGCGTATCCAGCTCACCAAGTGGGCACAACACGCCACAGTATTTCAAAAAGTGAGTCCTGTGTTAATGTGTGGCTGTACGAACAGTGAGCAGGGGGCGAAAAAAACTGTGTGCCTGTGTGCTTATGCCATGGTTCTGCGTTGTGAGGGTAGTGATGCTGACTGGCTGACAAGTGATTGTGCACTGTTTTTTGTGTTTGTGTTCACATTTAAAAACAAAAACCTTTATTAAACTTTATTGAAGTTGAAGTTAAAAAAGGAAAAAAGGAGAAAAAATCTGGCTCTTCTTCTGACTTAGTAGTTTAGGCACTGAGCATGTGCTTCTAAGATTCCGGCTTTGCGGAATCCGCTGATGATTTCATCTTCCCTTTCGCTAACTCTGTTTATGCTGTCCACCAGCCACTGGGCATGCTTCACTTTTAGGCTCTGCATTTGTAGGTCAACTTTAATGTCTGCAGATGCTGTTCCACTTTTTTTAAGCTGGCCTGACATGCATCAACATACCATTTGGTAAAATGTTGCTTTAATTCATCTTTAAGAAACTTGTTCACCATTAGATCAAGCGGCTGCAATAAGTCGGTGCATGAGGCAGGAACAAAAGTAGGGACGATTTCATTTTGCTCCAGGTATTGCAGTACCTCTACAGTGGTGTGACCCCTGAACAAATCCATCATAAGCAGCGATCTCTGTTCCTGGGGTAGGTCCATCTGCAGCTTGATTTTTTTTGAAATCTCTTTTTTTTTTTATTCTCCTGGTCGCCCTCGTCACTCTACTCCTTCGGGCTAGCTCAATGCCCTCCAGTCCCCACTGAGTCTGCCCCTAGAGTGCCTTCTCTGGTGACTCCTACCTGCCTCCTTCATCTTGCACAGTGGGGTCTGCCCGTGGTTGCAGACTGGGTGGCTGGAGCGGCCGTCATCCAGAGTGCCGCAGGTTGTTTTCTGTTTTTTCTCCATCCCTCCCCTCCCTCCCACTGAGGATGCCGGCTCGGGCAGAATGTGCTTATGCACGCCTGCCAAGTGCTGGATGGCGTCCCCCCCCGACTCCCCCGATGGGAGCCGCTGCCTGAGGCGGTGCTCCACGGCTCTCCCGAAGCGTCAGGTGTTCGCCACCCCGGTGCCCCTCCCGAAGGAGGAGAGCATCCGTGGGACGCTTCGGTCCTCCTTCCCCCTGCCAACCCCCGGTGACCCGAGTCCGTTCCCGAACCTGGATCGCCGGCGTGGCGTGAAGTGTGGCATCCAGCACCTCAACCCTCAGCGCCACCGGGCCTGATTTTTTTAATGTGTGGGACAAAAACCTCCATGATGAACTGTTGCATTGTAATACTGTTTGCACAATGATTTTCAGAATAGCTTATTAACCAGCCAACAGAGAATGTGAAAGCAGGGTGGCAGTTGTCAGTCTTTCCCTTATAAATGATCTGGGAGGTAGACGTTCTCCAATCATTGATATTGCAAGCACGACTGACACCTGCCTCTTGTCACCCAGCCCGCAGACCTCTACTTGCTTCGAACCGACAGTTGCCATGGTCCACTGACTGCATGGCACTAATTGTACACCAGTCTCATCTAAATTAAACATAATGGCAGAAGGGATCAGTTCTTGCCCACAAGCAGTAGCCACCCTACCCAGGAATTTAGCCTTCAAGTCTGGGAAGTCAAGTGGGTTTTTTCTAGCAGCTTTGCTCGCCTTGCATTTAGAATACCCCATGTGACTCAGAAGCTTCCAGGACCACTGCCTTGAAAATGTAAGATGCCCACCATTCTCAGATAGCAGGTCAGAGTTATGCACCTTGACTACTCCAGATGCTATGGCCGATACCACACGAGCATTCGCAACTGACCCCTCTGATCTAAGGCTTTTAACAGTTTTTCTCAGCTCATCCTCAACTTTATCGAGGAGCGATGCAGGATGACCATGGGGTTTAGTGGGCAGTTCAGGAGTCAGTTTGGTGGGGTCAGGGGTTTTGCCAAGCTCTGCAAGGTAGTCCTTCCTGAACCCATGCACAGTACTCTCATTTATGCTGTTTGAATACTTCTTGCAGTAGTAGCGAATGGAATTCATAACACCATTCTCCACTGCATACTTGCCAACCTCAAATTGAACACTTGCAGTGGATTTTGTGTATTCTGTCCAGCGCTTCTTTGGGACAGGACCAGAGATGTCAGTAGCGAGTTCGGTGATCACTGCTTTGGCAAAATGCAGTGGGACTGCAGCAGTCTGGCTAAGACCTTCAGCACTCAGGGGCTCATCGGATAAGTCTCGCTTGACAGCAGGTTTTTTGTTTAACCAGGATAAGAGTGACATCTTGTAGTCAGTCAGTAGTAGTCTGCAAAATGATGGAATACAGTTGGAATACAGTCATTGGTATTGTCTTCATTTTGTAAACTTCCAGGTACCGTAATACCTCAAATATGAGATTACGCTAAATTCCTCTAGTAGTACCACCACGCAGAAATTTACCTGCATGGATATTTTGCATTATACAGTATATAAAACAGTATATGGTTGTCCAAACACAACAAGGCTTTGTTGCCATCTCAGGGATGTGATTCCATCACATGGACCTCTCAAGCTTCGCTCTCGAGGTCTGTGTGATGTCATCACATCCCCTCGATGGTAACATAGCCTTGTTGTGTATTGGCAACCATACACTATTCTATATGTAGTTATTTGTACCGCTGTTCACAATCTTATACCATAACTGTCTTGTTTGTTGACACGGAACCTATGTAAAAGAGCCCCAGGCTCATAGATGTCAATCCAAAAACATAGTAAGTAAATAAACTGAACAAAGTGAGGAAATGAAAACATTAGGGTCTATAGCTTCAGGACTCTTGACAAATCTGAGGTTATATGTTCATTGAAGGTTTCAACCTTAATGCCCCCCCCCACCCGAGCAAAGACTGTTTTACATTATGTCATGCTTTATGCAAGGCTTACAGGATGATGCACTAAGAAAGTTATGAATTTTTATGTGGGCCCCCATGTAGATAGCCAAATCACTAGAATGGGCTGGGACCTGTAGCTTGTGCTTTGGTCATGAGACTAAAGGGCAAGAGGTGGTAAGGTGGGCTTTAGGGTTGAAACCTCACTGAACGTAATGCTACCAATTTGGCAAGAGTCCTGAGACACCATACCCTAATGTTTTAATTGCCTTACTCTGAGTACCTAAAGTATGCATAAATGCAGTTTTTTGTTTCACTCTATTAGCTTTTCTTTAATGCTTGTGTCTCTCCCTTGGAGGACTGTTTACATGGGCTTTATTTTAATTGTGATGATTCAGATTGTTTCAAATATGATCTAGTAGCATTTAAAACCTAATCAGAAGAAAGTTATGGATGTGATCTTTAAAATGTATTATACATCTTTCAAGCTAATACCTGCAGCGGCACCTTGTGCTACTCTTGCCTAGATGCCTTGAATCAGCAGTGTTTTGTTAGTCTGCAAAAAATCATCATATAGCTGTTCAACAAAATTTTATTTCCGACATCCTTAGATGTACCCTCAGTGTATTTTTAGTTTTCTCAGATATTGGTAAAATAGCTTTTTGAAACATAGAAACATAGACTTTGATGGCAGATAAGGACCGCTTGGCCCACCTAGTCTGCCCATTTTCCTACCTACAGGATAAGCTGCAGATCCTAGTTAACCAACAGCCTTTTTCTTCCTACCCCCCACAAGAATTGCCTTATGTCTGTCCCATGCATTCTGGAATTCTCCCACAGTTTTAGACCACACAACCTCTTCAGGAAGGCTGTTCCATGCGTGCACCACCCTCTCTGTGAAAAAATACTTCCTCACATTGCCCCTGAACCGTCCCCCCTCTATCTTCAAATTGTGTCCCCTTGTTCTTGCACATCTCTTTTTCTGAAAGATGCTACCCTCTTGGACTTTCTTGATTTCACTGAGGTACTTAGAAACATAGAAGTTGATGGCAGATAAGGACCACAAGGCCCATCCAGTCAGCCCATTTCTTTTTCTACCTTATGAATGTGCCATTGGCCCTTGCTCTGTCAATGGCCTATCTATTCATACTCATCTGTATTGCTCCCTTATGCCTATCCCATGCCTATTTGAAGCCCTGCACTGTATTTATATCCACCACTTCATGAGATAGGCCATTCCATGCATCACCACCCTTTCTGTGAAAAAGAACTTCCTCACATTACCCCTTAATCAGCCTCCCTCTAATCTCATGCTGTGTCCTCTTGTCCTGCTATTTTTCTTATATTGAAACATGTTAGACTCTTTCACCTTGTTAATGCCCTTAAGGTGTTTGAATGTTTCAATCATATCACCTCTCTCCCTCCTTTACTCTAGGGTATACATATTGAGCTCAGTTAATCTGTCCTCATATGTTTTCTGATGCAGTCCCTGCACCACTTTGGTTTCCCTTCTCTGGACTGCCTCAATTTGGTTAATGTCCTTGTGAAGGTGTGGCCTCCAGTACTGCACGCAGTACTCCAGATGGGGCCTAACCAGTGTCTTGTAGAGAGGAATTATTACCTCCCTCTTCTGACTTGTGATACCCTACTAATACAACCCAACATCCCTCTAGCCTTGCCTACTGCTTTAGTGGTCTGCTTGGAAGATTTCAGGTCATCAGTGATGATGATGTCCAAGTCTCTTTCTTCCCTTGTGACTGCCAGCAACTCTCCTCCCAGCCTATAGGTGGCTTCAGGGTTTTTCTTCCCTATGTGCATGATCTTGCACTTCTTTGCATTAAACCCCAGTTGCAACTCTTCCGACCATTTTGCTAGTTTATCCAGATCTCTTCTCATTCTGCCCATCCAATCTGGATCACCTACTCTGTTGCAGATCTTGGTGTCATCTGCAAACAGATAAACCTTACCCTCCAGTCCATCTGCAATGTCACTAATGAAGATATTGAAGAGGACTGGCCCCAGGACTGGTCCCTGAGGTACCCCACTTGTGACTTGCATCTCTTTTGACTGTATACCATTTATCACCACTCTCTGTTTTCTGCCCATTAACCAGTTTGCCACCCAATTGACCAACGTCTGACCCACCCTGAGCCTACCCAGCTTATTAATCAATCTTCTATGTGGAACAGTATCGAAAGCTTTGCTGAAGTCAAGGTAGGCAACATCAACTGCTCCCCCTTGGTCCATCACTCTGGTTACCCAGTCAAAGAAATCTATGAGATTAGTTTGACAGGACCTTCCTTTTGTAAACCCATGCTGTCTTGGATCCTGTGCTCCTATGGATTCCAGGTGTTGCACTATCCTTTCCTTAAGGAGTGTCTCCATAATCTTGCCCACTACTGAGGTAAGACTGACTGGTCTGTAGTTGCCTGCCTCCTCCCTGCTACCACTCTGGTGGAGCGGGATCACATGAGCCCTTCTTCAGTCTTCTGTGACCTCTCCTGTGCTCAGAGACTCACTAAACAGTTCTGATAATGGCTCTTCTAGTTCCACCCTTAGCTCCTTTAGTACACTGGGATGTATGCCATCAGGTCCCATTGCCTTGTCCACCTTGAGCATATCGAGCTTTTGTAGGACCCTTTCTTTTGTGAAGGGACTAGTTCACACCTCCCTCCCCCACAGGTCCATGGTGCTGAGCTGTGGGCCCTTCCTTACCTTCTCTTCAGTAAATACTGAACAGAAGTATCTATTTAGGATAGATGCTTTTACATGGTCCTCCTCCTCACATGCCCCCTTATAACCTTTGATCTTAGCAATACCCCCTCTGGACTTTCTCCTTTCATTAATGTATCTGTAGAAAGTCTTGTCACCTTCTTTTACTGTTTGTGCTAATGTTTCCTCGGTTTGGGCCATTGCCTGCCTTACTGCCTTCCCTGCTTCCCTTAGGGAAGTTTGGTATGCCACCCTATCTTCATCTTGCTGCATTCCATTATATTTCCTGAAGGCCAGCCTTTTGGCTCTGACCTTATCTGCTACTGTGTTTGAGAACCAAAGTGGTTTCCTTCTTCTTTTGCACTTCCTTTTCTCTCTAACACAATGGGCTTCAAGTATTGCATCTTTAATGCTTGCCCACCTTGCCTGTACCCCTCATCTGTACTTCTTTTTGCCAGGGCTAGCTTAACTCTGTTGCCCATCTTATCAAAGTCAGCGCCTCTGAAGTCCCATATTTTTGCCTTGGAATGGGATGATTTTGTTCTAGTGGCCAAATTGAACCATACCATGTGATGGTCACTGGCCCCCAGGTGACCTTCTACCTGGAGATCTGTGATCCTTTCCCTGTTAGTCAGTACTAGATCTAGGATAGCCCTGTCTCTTGTGGGTTGTTGTACCAGTTGTTTGAGGCCCTCCCCCTGCAGGGAATCCACCATGTGTCTAGTTCTGGCAGATGCCCCTGCTAGTATTGACCAATCTGTGTCTGGCATGTGGAAGTCTCCCATTATCAGAACCTCCCCTTTAGCTGTCATGTTTTGTATATCTTCTAACAGTAATGTGTCTATGTCCTCCCCCTGGTCTGGAGGCCTGTATACAACCCCAGTTTGTATGACTGTCCCATTTCCTGTTTCCAGGGTAGCCCACAGTTCTTCTAGTTCCTTATGTGTATTCTGAATTTCTGTTGCTTTTATATTTTCATTAACATAAAGGGCCACTCCCCCCTTTTTGCACCTCAGTCTCTTCTAAACAGTATATAGCCAGGTACTGAAGTCTCCCAAGTGGTAAACCATGTCTCGCTAATGGATACTATGTCCAGTTTAGCCTCTATCATTATTGCCTGCAGGTCTGGGATCTTGTTTCCCAGACTGTGAGCATTTGTGTACATGATTTTCCATTGGCCATATTTCGGTGTGTTAGTTGTTGGGCGAGGTCGTTTCCCCAGTGCGGCATATGGAAAACTGGACCTTTTTCTTTACCTGGTGATGCAAATGAACTACAAACATGCTGAACTCCTGTTTGACCACTAGCTGAGGGGGAGGGGTGTTCTTCCCATTTGATGTATGGGGTGCTGCACCCCTCTCCCCATTTGCTAGTTTAAATATTCTGCAAAGACATCAAACTTCTGCCCCAATGCACTGACTCCCTCCCTCCTTAGTCAGATGCAGTCCATCAAATTTAAAGAACTTTCAGTCCCAAAACTGTTGCCAGTTCCCTACAAATTTGTGTCCTTTTTCCTGGCACCAGCCCTTGATCCACATGTTTAGCTCCCCTATCTCCCCTTCTCTGACCTTCCGTCCATCTGTTCCCCTCTCTCAGACTGGCAGGATCTCAGAGAAAGAGATGTTGGATGAAATGGATGATAGTTTGTCACCTAACCTGGTCAGGTGTTGCTTGGTCTTCACAACTGACTGACTGGCAATTTCGTTAGTCCCTATGTGTACCAGGACATCAATGTTTTCTCCTGCTTCCTGAACAATTTTAGCAATGTGGTCAGTGTCTCTCCACACTGATGTACCTGGGAAACATCTGACCATTACCCCTGGCTGGAGATACATATCAACTCCCCGAATCATGGAGTCTCCTAGATCAGAAGTTTTTTGGATTTCCTTTTTGCTTTTATTGTTTTGGTTCCTGTTTTGGGTGAGTTTTGTTGTGCTAGTTCCTGTGCTGCAGTGTCCTGCTCTGCAGTGTCCTCTGGCCCTTTGCTCGATTTTGGAGATAGAGGCAGATACCTATTTGTAGTTTTTATATAGTTTGTGGAGGTGATATGTTGGAGAGCACCTAGTGATGGGGGCACCTGATTTGCCCCTCCTAACCTCCTGCCAACCTCCTGGACCAACAACCATCTGCATTTGAGGTGCTTCTGTTGGATGTTGGGTAAATGGCGGGTGGTTCTTAAAATATATTTCCTCTTGAATACACAATTTGAGGCACGCAATCTCTGCCAATGCTGCCTGGAGCTGAGCCATTAGCTCTCCAATGGCCCAGCATGTAGGATAGTGTCCTAAATCCTGTAAAACTGCTCTTCTGGAAAGTGTTCCACAGTACCTGCAGTTAATGGCAAAGGCAAAGGCACATTTATTTAAAAGACGCCCAATCCTGGAGGCTCTGGGCGCCGCACAAATTTCACAACATTTCATGCCACATAAATATATAAATTAAGATTAATACATACAGATAATCAGCATTACACTCCAAACGCTTGCAAGAATAGGAAAGTCTTCAGGCGGGCCTTAAAGGCAGTTATAGTGGGAGCCTCTGACTCGGTGGTAAGAAGTTCAAAAGAGCGGGGCTGCAACGGCTAAAGCTCGGTCACCTGCAGATTTTATTCTCGCTCTTGGAACAGTCAGGAAGCCGACACTAGAACAGCGGAGATTATGGGTAGAGGAAGAAGGTACCAGGAGTACTGACAGGTAACCAGGGCCCTGCCCGTGTAGGGCCTTATAGGTGAGAAAACCCACCTTGAAGAGTATTCTCCACCTGACAGGCAGCCAGTGCAATTCGCGCAGTACAGGTGTATTATGGCAAAATTTGCTTTGCCTGGTCAAAAGCTGGGCAGCAGCATTTTGCACTAGCTGCAGTCTGCGAAGAGAACCCCCAGAGACCCCGAGATAGACGGCATTACAGTAGTCAAGCCTAGAAGTGACTAAGGCATGTATCAAGGTAGGGAGGTCCAGAGATGGAACAAGGGGCTTAATCCTGGCAATGTTTCTAAGATGGAAAAAACAGGAATGAACCACAGAAGATATTTTAACCTCCATGAACAGGTTCCTGTCAAGAATCACACCAAGATTTTGCATCCAAGTGGAGGCCATCAATGACCCAGCTCCTAGCACAAGTCCAGTTGCAGAGTCAGAGGCCATCCCATCACGAACTCTGTTCGACTCCACTACCAATACCTCAGTCTTGTCAGGGTTCAGTCATAGCCAGCTGGAGGCCATCCAGTAGTTAATCTCACCCAGACAGATATTTAACACATCCACTGCGTTTGATGTTCCTGGGGCAAAGGACAAGTATAGCTGAGTATCATCAGCATAGCAATGAAAACTCAGACTATACTTCCTAATGATCCCACCCCCCCCAGGGGCAGCATATATACTGTGAACAACATTGGGGCCAATACCGAACCCTGAGGGACTCCGCACAAAAGGAGGCAGGGTGTAGATGAGAAATTTCCCATCACAACCCGTTGCCTCTTATTGGTAAGGAAGGACTCAAACCAGTTGATGACAATACTGGTGAGTCCACACAACTCCCTCAGGTGGAGAAGCAACACACAATGGTCCACAGTATCAAATGCTAAAGAGAGATCGAGGAGAACAAGAATTGTCCTGTCTCTTCGGTCTCTAGCCCTGAGGAGGTCATTCTGCACCCGAACTAATGCAGTTTCAGTGCTATGTCTGGCCCGAAAAGCTGACTGGAAGGGATCGTACAACTTGTGAGTCATGAGGTGTTCCTCCAACTGAAGCAATACCACCTTCTCAACAATCTTCCCCAAAAATGGGAGATTGGAGATGGACGATAATTGCCCTGATCTCAGGTCCAAAGAAGATTTCTTTAAAGGGGTCTCACCAGAGCCTCCTTCAAGGCATCTGGAAAGACACCCTGACACAAGGAGCACCGAACAATCGAGGCAAACACCGGGCCAACAGAGTCAATGCATCTCATTAAGAAATGCGTTGGCACTGGGTCCAGTTCACAGAAGGTATGCTTCAGATTGACTGCCACCTCAATAACCTCATGAACCTCCACTGGCCTAAACTCTCCCCAACTAGGCGGAGTGCACTCAGAACACAACTGCTGACCACTGTCAGCGATGGTATTGCTGGCTGAAGAAACCTCCCGCCGGATCAAAGACACCCTGTCTGAGAAAAACCGAGCAAAATCCCCACAATCCTCATTTGAGGAAACCCTCCCGGACTGCAGACAGACAGGATGGAGAAGTCTATCAACAGTCCAGAAGAGTGAGGCTGGTCGGTTTCTCCTGGCAGCAATCTCCCTGGACAGAAATACTGCCTTCTTTTGGTTGATTGCCTCCTGATATGCACAATAATGCACACGCAGGACCAGTTTGTCCATCTCCAGATGGGACTTCCTCCAGCAGCACTCTAATCTCCGACCCATCTTCTTCATTTCCCTAAGATCTCCATCATACCATGGAGACCTCAGGTACAAAGTTCTGGGTCATACATGGATAGGTGCGAGGGAGTTGATGGTGTCAGATAACACTTATTATAGGTGTCCACCCGACATCAACACCTCCGACGATGCACCACCCATATTAGATAAATCAACTGCCACCACAAAACCCTCAGGGGTAAGATCGCATAAAGGGCGGCAGCAAATCATCTCAGCAGGGGAAGGACTTAAGGCGGGAGCCCCAAGCGTGAACTTCACCGAGCAATGATCAGACCAAAATACCTGATCAATCCCAAGATCTGCAATCTCGAGCCCCAGTGAGAACACCAAGTCCAGCGTGTGGCCATCCCGATGAGTTGGTGCATCAACAACCTGCATCAGCCCCAACAAGGACATATTCTGCAGAAATTCGCTGGTGCACCTTTGAACTTTATCATCGGCCCAAACATTGAAATCACCCAGAAAAACACATCTGGGGGAACCCAATGTTTCACCGGCAACAAACTCGGTGAATTCCTGCAGGAAACTCCCCATCGGGCCAGGAGGGCGATAGATAAGGAGGATACTGCAGCCCATGCCGAGTCCTCCATGAATGGCCACACACTCAAATGAACTTGGGGTTCCCACCAGGTGCATGGTGAAGGACAGGCTAGATCTAAAGCAAATGGCTACACCGCCACCCCTGCGATTTTCTCTGGGGCAGTGCACCACAGTATACCCTGGGGGGACTGCAGCCTCAAAAACAGAGCCAGCATCATCTCCCACCCAGGTCTCTGTGATGCAAGCCAGGTCAACCTATGAAATCAAGGAAGCAATAATTGCCATCTTGTTTCTGATTGACCTGGCATTGCACAGCACTGCCATCAGAGACATAGAGGGTGGTGCAGCCCCTCGGGTTACCTGACCACTCAGTCTGGTGGTCTCCCTGGAAATGGGCACCAACCACATCTGGCCTCTTCTAGATGCCCTAAATAATCCAGGGCATCTCCTGGACCTAACCACCTCTATCCTGCCATCAACCAGCTCCTGGTCATCCCACAGCCAACAAGCAGAGCGATCCCTTGCAATCCCCACTTCCCTACAGCATCTGATAATAGTATCAGACACTGGGAAAGGGACAAAGGGACATAAAGCGTGTAGCTGTGAGTTCCCATAGATGATCCTAGCCCCCACAAGTCCCCCTGCAACCCCCCTACACATTTCCAATTACATAAACTAACACACAGCTAAATTATTAATACAGAAACCTCAAAACAATTAAAACATTCCTATCATGAACAATCCTATTTAACACAATTAAAACCTGCAGTAAACTAACCCACTTCTCTCCTCTCATCCCAAAACAGGGGAATTCCAGCACCAAGTGGCGCTCGTGCTACTCACAACACTCGCGCTTGCTAGCGGTCCTTAAATTTATATGAGATTCTCCCCACCCCCTCAACATCAACGTTACTCCCCCTACTCACTCCTCCAGCTCCAGCTGGTACAGATTAAATTCAACATGGCCTCTCACGCCGTGTAACTCAGCGGTCTTAATGATATCCATTCCAGATAAGTTGCTGGGTTTATAACTTGGTCAGAGTAATTAGAAGGAAGAAAATGAAAGCAAAATTTTGATTTTGTGTTTTGTTTGTTTGTTTGTTTGTTTTTGTATAACTTGTTATAACAAGTTAAAGTACTAGTGCCCCTGTAAATGAAGCCACTGTGTGAATACCCCTCTGATCTTCCCCTTCCTGCTTTGCTACTTAAAAGTTTTTATCATGGCCCCCCTCTCCCTCCTTTCCTCAAGGGTATACATATTAAGCTCCTTTAGTCTCTCCTCGTATGGCTTCTCTTGCAGACCCTGCACCATTTTAGTTGCCCTCCTCTGGACTGCCTCCATCCTGTCTATGTCCTTGCTGAGATGGGGTCTCCAGAACTGGATGCAGCACTCCAGATGGGGTTTCACCAACTGTCTGTACAGGGGTATAACAACTTCCTGTTTTCTGCTGGTGATGCCTCTCCCTATACATCCCGGTATCCCCCCAGCCCTCCCTACTGCCTTCTCACATTGCTTGCTAACCTTAAGGTCATCTGATATGATTACCTCAGGTCCCTTTCCATTTTTGTTTTTGTTACTACCCTCCCCATTTTGTAATCTTCCCCTGGGTTTTTGTTTCCCAGGTGCATTATTTGTACTTCTTTGCATTGAATCCAAGCTGCCATACTTCTGACCATTCCTCCAACCATGCCAAGTCCCTTCTCATCCTTTCCACACATCCTTGTGTATCAACCCTGTTGCAGATCTTTGTGTCATCTGCAAAGAGGCATACTTTTTCTTCCAGTGTTTATGCAATGTCACTTATAAAGACATTAAAAAGGACTGGACCCAGTACTGAACCCTGCGGTACCCCACTAGTAACCCCTTTTTCTTCAGAGTGGACTCCATTTACAATTACCTTCTGTGTCCTGTTGTCCAGCCAATGTTTTACCCAGGCTACAACCCTGGGACCCACTCCCAGGCTGGTTAATTTGATTATTAATTTTTTGTGTGGGACTGCGTCAAATGCCTTGCTAAAGTCTAGGTAGGCCATGTCCACAGCTCCTCCCCGATCTACTACTTTGGTCACCCAGTCAAAGACCTCAATTAGATTTGTCTGACATGACCTTTCCACTGTGAACCCATGCTGCCTTGGGTTCTGTGCCCCACTGGCCTCTAGGTACTCAACAGTTCTTTCTTTCAGAAGTGATTCCATCACTTTATCTACCACAGAGGTCAAACTGACAGGTCTGTAGTTTTCTGCCTCTGTCTTGCTCCCACTTTGTGAAGGGGAATCACATCTGCCTTCCTCCAGTCC
Source organism: Neoceratodus forsteri (assembly GCA_016271365.2). NCBI lineage: Eukaryota > Metazoa > Chordata > Ceratodontiformes > Ceratodontidae > Neoceratodus > Neoceratodus forsteri. The sequence goes on along the minus strand of JADMNL010000034.1, from coordinate 10,575,488 downwards.
TCAAGTAGCACACCATTCTCCCATGATTTGTTAAAAAGGGTAGTCAGTGTTGTCACTAGTTCTCAGGGGTATAGCCAGGCATTTCAGATTTGTACACCAACCTGCCACACTGCTACCCCTTCCCCCACTGTTGTTCATGCCTACCCCCACATGACTTGAGTCCAAGGTTCCTGGCTCCACTCAGATGATTCCCACACTAGACTTACTGTCTGTCTGCACCATTAGTGCGGTGCTCACTGCCCACTGGTAAATGCCACTGACTGCACCATGAGTCTAAGACCATGGAAGAAATTTCTTCTCTTCCCTCCTGCAGGTAGGAAGATTTGCTCCACTTGCCACTCCACATGAAGTCTTCATTCTTTTAGCTGGCTCTGATGCCGTTCTTCTGTCTGCTGCTCCTCAGTTCTTCTACTGCCTCTCTCGCTCCCAGTACAATCCCCTCCCACCGAGGAGCCGGAGGTCGCGAGGGCTTCATCTCTAGTGCCCTCCCTGCTGCCGAGATCGCCGCTGCCAGTGACGCCGGGGACACCCCCGTCCCCCGAGGAACTGCTGGTCATGAGGGCCGCCTGAAATCACCCTCCCAGCCTCCCCACAGTGTGCAGATCAATCCCCCCTCCCACCGAGGAGCCGGAGGTCGCGAGGGCTTCATCTCTAGTGCCCTCCCTGCTGCCGAGATCGCCGCTGCCAGTGACGCCGGGACACCCCTCCCCCGAGGAACCGTTGGTCGTGAGGGCCGCCTGAAATCACCCTCCCAGCCTCCCCACAGTGTGCAGATCAATCCCCCCCTCCCACCGAGGAGCTGGAGGTCGCGAGGGCTACATCTCTAGTGCCCTCCCTGCTGCCGAGATCGCCGCTGCCAGAGACGCCGGGACACCCCCGCCCCCCGAGGAACCGTTGGTCGTGAGGGCCGCCTGAAATCACCCTCCCAGCCTCCCCACAGTGTGCAGATCAATCCCCCTCCCACCGAGGGAGCTGAGGTGTGAGGCTACATCTCTAGTGCCCTCCTCTGCCGAGATCGCCGCTGCCAGTGGCGGGGACACCCCGCCCCGAGAACCGTTGGTCGTGAGGGCGCCTGAAATCACCCTCCCAGCCTCCCACAGTGTGCAGGTAATTCTTGGGCCTACAAGTACAATCGGGAGCCAGCTTACCCGAGGACGCTTTGCTTTTTCAGTCAGGAGGCAGCCTACCTGTGGACGCTGTGCTTTTTCAGTCGGGAGGCAGCCTACCCGAGGACGCTGTGCTTATTTGGCACCTTCTCCAGACTCGCGCACCCGCGCCACCGCACCTTTGTTCTCTCCAGCCGGTGCCCCGGAATAAAACTTCACCTGCAATGCGATCTAAGGGCATTCTACAGTTTCAATTTAAACATGCAGAAATTGTTTTTTCATATGCTTTTCAGTTAGATAAATGTTAAAAAAGATCTGTTGCTTTCACTCCAAAACTGTTGTATTGCTATGTTTATGCAAAATGGTTCAGACCCCCTTCAGAAGTTATATTTTTATATTTAATGAAAGTTTAAATCTAATTTAACATACGCCTATTTACTGTTTAGTGCAGCCATTGCCTGCCATCTAGCCTCTCGCGTGCTCCAGTACCGCCCCCCCAAACGCTAATCCCCCTACCTGCCTATTTAACCTCTTCTCTCTCCCACTCCTACAGATCAATCCCCCCTCCCACCGAGGAGCCGGAGGTCGCGAGGGCTTCATCTCTAGTGCCCTCCCTGCTGCCGAGATCGCCGCTGCCAGTGACGCCGGGACACCCCCGCCCCCCGAGGAACCGTTGGTCGTGAGGGCCGCCTGAAATCACCCTCCCAGCCTCCCCACAGTGTGCAGGTAATTCTTGGGCCTACAAGTACAATTGGGAGCCAGCTTACCCGAGGACCCTGTGCTTTTTCAGTCAGGAGGCAGCCTACCTGAGGACGCTGTGCTTTTTCAGTCGGGAGGCAGCCTACCCGAGGACGCAGTGCTTGTTTGGCGCCTTCTCCAGACTCGCGCACCCATGCCACCGCACCTTTGTTCTCTCCAGCTGGTGCCCCGGAGAAGCCCCGCCGCCCCCACCACCACCCTTGGTCGGCTCTCCCTTATATTGGGGATTTTCTGTCACATGAAGTGCCAGAACCAATCAGCCTACTTTCCCATTTGCTGGTTAAATTTTTCCAGCACTAGAGGGAGCCTGCTCTCACTTTCTGCTTTTCTTTGGGAGATGTCACTCTCTAGCTTAAACCGTGCTATGCTGGCTCTCCTCTTATCCCTGCCTTTACTTGCTCCCCACCCCTATATCCCCCTCTACCTGCCCTCGACTAAAATGACCCCCTCCACCTCAGTGCTCTGGTCTCCTATCAGACTGCCCAACAACTATCTCCCAGGCCATCCCCAAATCCCTCACGTACCCTGGATCACCTCACTACCCCATCCACCCACCACCTAAGTGCTACTCCCAGTATTGTGATTTTTATCACAAGTGGTCTCTCTCGCTAAGCGCCCACGGTTCTATTCTCCCTTCCATCCTTGCACCTCCCTGGTAGGTCTATGCGACCACGTATGTACCCACCCTCAGCAACCAACACCTGGCGAGCGCCTAATTTTCTGCTGCTCCTGCTCTCCGGCAATGTGCACCCGAACCGGGCCCGTCCCTCAACCCTGCCTCCAGCCTACCAGAGGCAAAGGCCTCCAATCGCCTTTATCAATATATGCAGTCTCCTAAAAACTGCTGCCCTCCAGTGCTGGGTTCCCAACACTCCCCGACATTCTCATGCTTGCAGAAACCTGGCTCTCCCCTCCGCCTGACTCTCCGTCTCTCTCCCAGGTTTTCCCTGTTTAGGGCCGATAGGATGGGCAGGCGTGGAGGAGGGTGTGCTATCTACCTGTGCGACTCACTCCTCGGTCACGCCCTCTCCAACCCCGAGCTTAGCTACGGGGCGCAAGCCATTACTTTAAAAATCTCCCCCCACCCAGGTTGTGGCCCCATTTATCTAACCATGGCTTACCTACCCCCAGGGCCCAAAAAAGATCTTGCTGTCACCTCCCTTCTTCACTACCTATCCACCCTACCCCTGAAGGCCGAACAACTAATCTTGGGCGACTTAAACACCAACTGGCTCAGCCCATCTTCTGACAATATGAAGAATGAGCTTGCAGCCCTTGACCTGTCGCAAATGGTCACCCAGCCCACTAGGCTTAACAAAGTAACAGGAACTAGTTCCCTTCTGGATGTAGTCCTCTCCAACCGCCACATAAAATAGGATCGTTGCAAGTCCTTGCGGACTCACTCAGTGACCACTCCCCTATCATCTGCTCTTGGTCATCCCACGCTCAGCCCGGGTACTGCAGGACCCAGCGGCGCATTTTCTCCCAGAGGCCTTGTCAACCTCAAACGCCACCTCACCCAAATCAACTGGACCCCAGTGGCCTGCGACCTGACATCAACTCTGCCTAACTTACCTCACCACAGCTTTCCAACCATGCCTGTGATCAGTTTGCCCCTTCCACATCCCCAAGTTAAAAAAGGTCTGCTGCCTGGATAACCCCTGCATTGATCCAACAACTAAAAAGAGATAACCTTTGGCACATAGCTAATGACTCCGTAGATTGGCCGATAGGCAAGCCTACAGGGCAGCCTGCAACCAATGCACCTGGACCATCAAGCAGGCAAAAGCTAAATACTACCAGGCTGCGTTGACATCTTCCTGGGGCTCGTCCAGAGCCTTCTGGGACAACATAAAAGAACTGAATGGTAAAGCCCGCTCCCCCCCCATCCCAGATTGTCATAAATGGGGCTGTCTCAACTGACCTAACACATATCGCTGACTGCCTTAATAAGACTTTCACAGATTTAAGTGCTGTCCTTCCTGCCCACTTTTTTGACCCGGCTGCCACACCCACTCATACTCCCACCTCCAGGCCACAATTCCACTTCCAAATGATCTCACCACATGATGCCAAATCTTTCTTATTAAGATCCCTTGCCTCTCAGAACCCAAGTAGTGACCCTCTTGACTCCAAAATACTCCGCCTCACCCTAGATGTCATGCTTACCCCCCTCACGCTTATCATAAATAAATCCTTAAGCCTAGGCCAATTCCCGGAGGCCTGGAAGCATGCTGAAATAACCCCATCCACAAGTCTGGGGACCGTACTCTGCCCTAACAACTACAGGCCCATCTCCATCCTCCCCCTTATCAAAGCCTTAGAAAAAATAATAAACTCTCAGCTCACGGAATACCTTTCTAAATACAACCTTCTATGTCCGGGCAACATGGGTTTCGTCCTGGCCTGCTACATCCACTGCCCTCCTGGAATTCTCCCATCACATACACTCCGCACTTGACAATGGTCAGCTTGCGGGCAGTTTTCATAGACCTTTCCAAAGCTTTTGACACGGTGAGCCACCCCTGCTATTACACTCCCTGAGCAATCTGGGCCTCTCATCCAACCCCTGAAGTGGTTCACAAGCTATCTTCACAACAGGACCCAAAGAGTCAAGCTAAATGGAACCTTCTCCTCCAACCTACCGTCCTCTCTGGGGTCCCGCAAGGCTCGATCCTGGACCGACCCTTTTCAGCCTATTCCTGAACACCCTCCCTAGTTCCTGTTCCAGCAAAATACTACTATATGCAGACGACGCTGTAATTTAGCTACTCACCCGGACCCTCTCCTCTCCAAGTCACATTACAAAGCGCCTTCCTTCAAACCTGGTTCAATGACCATTGTCTAGTCCTTAATCTAAAGAAAACAAAGTCCATGCTATTCTCACATCGGCAAAACAGCGCCAAGGACTTTCCCCTCCACATCACCACCAGCACGCCCCTCCCAATTCAACTAGTAACATCCTATAAGTACCTGGGCATCACCTTTGACTCCGGCCTTACTTTCCATGCCCACCTCAAAGCCTTGTCATCTGCCATGAACTCCAGGATTGGGCTTCTCTACCGCCACAAAGACTGCCTCCCTGAACCCGCCCTAAAACTAGCTATCGCCTCATCGGTGTTATCACTGGCTGACTACGGGCTCCCAATCTACGCTGCTGCTGACACCACTGCCTTATCTAAAGTCCAGACTGCTATTAATAAAGCCTGTAGGCTCCTTACCGGTGCCCACAGCAGAACCCACACCTGTCTGCTACACTCCACCACAAATATACTCACTCTTGAGGAAAGACTGAAATATCAAACCTGCCTGCTGGCCAAAAGTCCATGTCAGGCCTTTGCCCTCCTGGGGTCTCTGGACCTCAGCAGTTGGCTACCAGGCCCCCTGCCCACCCGCAAGTCCTCCACTGCTACTTTCGTTGTTCCCAGGGCCAGGACCTCTCGCTGCCAAAGGTCTTTCCATCACTTGGCCCGCATTGGTTCAACTCCCTTCCTGAATCTATCTCCAAGATTCCTGGGATTGGCCGCTTCAAAACAACCCTGCGTAAGCATATTATTGACAGCCGTTGCTGTAAATGCCTGTAACTACCTAACCGGTCCCGCCCACTACATAATTTGTCTGAGACTAGCTGTTAGTTGTGTGATGTATCTATTGCTTTGTTACAATGTGTGTACCTTTACACATGTTTGTACCAGTATAGCTGTTGCCTGTAATTTCCAAATGTGTTTATGTATCTTCACCCGTATGTTCACCCCTGTCTCAAACTCACTTAATTGTTGTCTCCCCCCCATGACGAGGTACCTTTGTAAATGAGTCCATGACTCAAAGGTTGTAAAACTGATTTCTCCAATAAATAAATAAATAAAATAAAACAATTGAACTAATAGTAAGGCTGCTAACTTTGCTGGGTCATTTAAACTCACCACACCAGACTTGCCACACCCCGTCAGATGCTGCAGCCAGTCACTATGCAGGTGGACTACGCGAACCTAATTAAGACATTTAGCTTTAACGTCCACAGTTCACTCTGCCACCCCTCACCCCAAAATAAAGCTGAAAGAGAAAAGAAAACGCCTTCAAAGCCAAACAAAGGAATATAAATGCGATGGACTAGAGATGGCAAAGCAATGCTGGCCAGCTTGTTTGCTACCCCCTGCTACTAAACGTTGTACGCCATGGCTTACTTGGAATATCAATAGCTACGCCCTTGCTAGTTCTCCCCTTAATTCTTTTAGAATTCTGAGGTGAATTCTGTCAATCCCCACTGCTTTGTCCACCTTCAGTTTTAGGAGTTCTTTCAGAACCCTTTCTTCTGTGAAAGGACTTGGATCGACCCCCCCTATCCAAAGTGCTTCCGTTAATTGGATAAGGCACCTCCCCTCCTCCTCTTTTGTGAATACTGAGCAGAAGTATTGGTTCAGTATCCCTGTTTTGCAGCTAATTTTGTAATTAAGGACTCATCTATTTTAAAGATGGCTGCCACTGGCAATATTTAAAAATGTCTTCTGCTGAAGTTACCTTTTGAATGTACATCCTAGATTCATACTGTAGAAATACTATTATGGTTCTGCCACATGCTTCTAATGGTAAAGGGCACACCACTATACCGATTATTTATTTTACTTTTTTTTTCATGACTGGCGTGGTAGGGGAGTTGAAACTTATACAAACTTCAAACTCCCAGATCTTTGTTCAGGAATGAAACAAAACGAAAAGAAAAATGCGTACCTTGATAGTTTTGCCGGACTAACATCACTGCTTAAAAAAGACATGGTTAACAAATACGCTGCTTTAAGATGCCACTAAAATTCCATAAAGACATCTCTTGGGGCACATGTAAACTTATAAAATATTAAAAATAAGTATATTTTAAATTGGGAGGGTTTATTTTATGAGCTAGCATCCTCTGCATTTAAAAAATGAGTTGTTTGTTGCAGTCATACGTTTTTATACTAACATTTATAATGTTCAAAATGTGAAAAATATGCATTATTAAAAACAAAACAAAAAAATCTAGGCTTAGGGTTAAAAGCGGTTGTATGTTCTACAAGGGAAACATTTCTAGCCAATGCCTCCTCCCCCTGGTAAGTAATATCAGAACCTCATCTTTCAGTAATTAAGTTCCGTTCGGTCTTTAATTCTGCCCCAAATTACTACCTTCCATTGCAGAATTTCGATGATGTCAGCAGAGAGGCTTGTGTGGCAAATGTATGCGGTATGTCAACTAACTGCAGCATCAGTTTTCCCAGATTTCTTCACAGTCACAGGAAAAGTGTAACGAACTGTAGCGGTCTCTAGCTCTGCCCCCCGCCCCCCCGCTTCTCAAACGTTACTCCAGAAAATCATACACTAAATGTGGAAATCGCAGAAGTCTGCTGGGTGAGGCGGTGCTTTGTAGGAGTGCGCGTTTCTTTCCATGTCTCCTGTTATATCCTGGTTGGATCGTGAACCTCAGTGCGTCCAACTCGGACTGCCCAACCTACACATGGATGTAATTATACACAGTGCATTCCACTACAGCCAGGACTGGCAAAAGAAGCAGGTTTGATCGCGCAGTCTGCAACTCGGCAGGAGAGAAGGGGCATCGTATCCGCTGAGAGTTCCTTCCATGGGATTTACTTTGGAGCTGAGTGCAGCTATGCCTACCGCTGTAGCATTCTTTCTAGGTAAGAGCAAAGGTTATCAAGCGTTGTTGTCACTGTGGGGTTCTCAAGTCCAGAGAAAAGCAGTCAGACAGAGCTTCAACCTTAAATTGTCACCTTTTTTGGGAAGTTCAATAACCTTTGAGTCGTTTCCTAAAACACATGTTTTTGCTTAGTACCTCGGTAAAGGTAAAAAATTAATAAATCCTGTTTATTGCCTTGGCTTTTATGTTGGTTGCATATGTACTGTATCTTCAACAAATCCTGGCTCGATGTGGTTCTCAGTCGACGTGTATATGACCCCAATATACTGGAGCGCAGAATTTTGCAACTTCTCAGTGAAGTGGCTTTATAAAAGGCAACTCACCTTTCTGGCAGCGCAGTGGCGAGCTTCATTTGTTTCGGGAAACCAGTAAAAATTATGAATTCCTAGCGTTTGTCAAGGCGTTGTAGTTTTAGTTCATAAAAAAGCTCATTGTTTCCAACAGGCGCCTGCCTGGTCAGATTGGAAACAGATGTGAAACTGGAGTAAAGCTTGATGAGGAAATGAATGACACGGGCAGGCAAGAGAAGAGAAACAAACTAGAAATGAATGTTGAAATTATGGGGCGCAGTTTTCCCAGAAATCTAGTGCCCCCCTCCCCACGCACACTCACACTTTTCCTTCCGGCTAGCTGAGGTGCGTGCGATGTGGTGGAAAGCGACTGCCAGGGTTGGAATTACTAGTCTCTGCTTGTGTTTCAGCTCGTGTCCCACAGAAAAGCTTTCGCCACTCGCGGGGGTCACACACAGCCGTGAAAGTGCAAAGGGGGCCGGGACAGCTGAAGCGTGGCAGTGTGCAGCCCGGGATGCAGCTTGTGCTCATGTCCAGAGTCTGGCGCGCAAGTGTCATAGACTCATACTGCCTCTTAAGTGTCCTCATTAGGAGGGACATATCTCATTTTACTCTTTAAAATTGCTTTGATCCTCATCAGTCCCTCATGGAAAAGCTGCTGCCCACAAAAAGAATGTAGTGTAAATTCAGACTTTAAAGAATAAATTCACATTATTCTGAAATACTAAATCAAAAATAAACGTTTTATAGATAAACACTATGGTTTTCACAGTGTTCTGAGCTTCTATCTCCATGTTTGAGGATGTGTCCCTCATTCTGGGGGTCTGTGTCCCTCATTGTCCCTCATTTTGAATGCCCAGAAATGTCCATGTCCCTCATTTCAGTGACAAAAGGTTGAGAGGTATGCATAAACATGCAAGGATGGACCCATCCCTACAGTCCAAAGACTACCTCCAAAATAAGGTGCTCAGGATTTGTTGGGATCCCACACCTTCATCGCCACGTATCCCCCCCCCCCACCGTCATGCTCTCATATGGGTCACTGAAGGATAGACATCTGAGGTGATTTAGGATTGCATACACTGAAGTCATGAGGCCAGTTTTTTATAAGTAGCAGGACAGGTTTAGCACCAGAATTGAGGTGCCCCATTTGAGAACCCCTAATTGGGGGCCTCTTTTGGGTTCCCTGCATCCCTCCTTCCCCATCGTTCCCATCCCATCCACCGCTGCACTAGGGAAGGAGAAAACATAATATACGTAATAGATCTTATGCAGATTTTTCTTCTTTTTTTGCATTTTCTTCTATTACATTTAATGGTTGGAGGTGCTTCATAAGACCCTTATAGTTCTACTGAAATGGGCTTTGCAACCGCTGTGGTCCTGGAGAAATCAATCAATCAATCAATCACTTTATTTAACCAGGCATAAACACCATTGAGCAAGCTCATTCTCAAGGTGGTCCTGGGCATTAATACAATACAGTACACTTCATAAGATTACAATTATGGTGGACAACGGTACAAAAAAAAAAACATTGTGAAGGTGCCGGTCAATATGGGCCTGTACATACCGGTCAACATAATTAACGTGCAAAGGTACATAATGATAAGCTTTACTGAAATGAGAAGAGACAACAATCCCATATAGTCTCTGCTAAGTAAGATCTCATACCTAAATGATAAAAAATAAGGAGGTATTAAGGAATAGGGTAGAAATTGGGGTGAAAGAGTAGGCAGCCAAAAGGGAGGCCAGAATAAGTAAAAGGTAGAGAATAGGTAGGGCCATCTTGGATTAAGGGAACTAGGCTTGTAGGTCCTAGGTTTCTGTTGTTAGGAATGTGGGGTGGATGAGATACTTAGGCATAGGATTTGAGAGTGGCACCCGGGGTTTAGGGGTCATCGGTGTCTGAAACAGTTGCATGATTCCTTCAGATAATCCGTTAATAGAGCTTTGAATGTAAAAATGCTTGGAAGTGAGGATAATTTTAATGAGTCTTGCATAGTGTTCCAAAGTGATGGAAGTGAGAAGTTGATTGCTGCTAAGCCAAGGGTAGTTTTCACTCTAGGAATCTGGAAGCAGATTAAGCAGAAGAGTCTCAGTCCATAGGAACCTTTAGCCTGTTTGAAGATGTTCGAGATGTATGCAGGGAGGTTATCAGATAATGCTCTAAAAAACCAGAGGAGAGCATTCCTTTTTCTTCTAGTTGAGAGTGAGGTCCATCCCGAAACCTGGTATAGACGACAGTGATGTGCACTACAGGGTAGATTTAAGATAAATCTTTAAACCCGGTGGTAAAGGGTGTCCAGTTTGTTTAGCATCGTTGATGGGCAATGACTGTAAAGGAAGTCAGCATAGTCCAGTATAGGTAGGAATGTAGTTTGTACTAGTCTCATTCTGGCTTCTAAAGTGAGTAGGTGTTTAATGCGATAGAATAAACCTAATCGCTGTCTTAGTTCTTCAAGGTTTCATTTAAGTGGCACAGAAAGTTGAGCTTGTTATCCAGCCAGAACCCTAGGTATTTAAAGGTATCAACTACTTCAAGGGGTTCATCTAAGAGTGTTCGGATCTGTGTGATATGTGGACATCCGGAAGTAAACTTTGCTGAGAGAATCATTGCTTTAGTCTTTTTGGCATTGAGAAGGAGCTTATGAGTGAGAAGGCTGTATTGGAGGGTGACAAAGTCTTTCTGTAAGCACTCATGGGCCAGATCCCAGGATGAATTTGTGATACAGAGTACAGTATCATCTGCAAATAAGTGCACATTTGCTGTGTCCAGTTGCGAGTCCAGATTATTGATGTATATTGCAAAGAGGATAGGGCCCAGGATGGAGCCTTGATGGGACTCCTCATAACAAGGATTTCTGTGGGGACAGATCTCCTATGGCTTTGACTTGTTGTAACCTATTGGTTAGGTACTGTAGCTGGTGATTACACCACTGATTATGGGTTTTACCTTGCTGTGAATGGAGGCACTGTACATTGTCTTATACCAGCTTGCACAAAAACTTCTTAAGAAATCTGAGTATTTGGTGTGTTTCTTTAATGGCTGTAATCCACATTTTTTTCAAGCTATCTCAATGCAAAGCAATAGTGTTGCATCAAGCAGTGAACCCTTCATCATGAGCAGCGAACGGTAACCAGAAAACAATTAATATACTATTGGTTTTGGCAGTATTAACCAGTTATGGGTGTATTAACCCACATACAGAAAGTATTGGGAGTGCCCTTCACAAGGAGGCCACAACCTCCATCTGTGCACGTTTTAAGGTATCCCTTGAACTAAGCCCCCTCTTTGTCCTAGAACCCACTTCAGTGGTTAGTGAGCTAGCTCAGAACCCTCTGTCCTGGTTGTCTACATCCAAGTAATGCCAGGTATGACTTTTCCTATCCCTGCATGGCCACTTAATGGTATGCAGTCATGTGGGTGAGAGGCAACTGAGCTGCCATATAAATGGCCTGCAGCACCATGTTGGAAGTACTGTATGGTGACTCGTGCTAACTCAGTTGTAGCCCCTTGCCATCCTCATGCCTGCAGAATTTGTACAGGGTCATAGAAGAGGACAGTAGTGCTGTGATCATGTGATTAGAAGCTGCCAAAGTTAGTTCACATTTGTTGAGTTTTGCCTGCACCAGAAGTTCCACCAGTTCCATTGAAGTGCATGAGAACTGGAATGTGGATGGAAGGTACTGGACTACTGTACTAGTAAAAGGACCAGCAGACAAGGGCAAGTGGGCTAAAGGTTAGTGCAAGTGGAATCCAAAAATCAATAAAGATTAACCCATCATGGGTCTATGTAAAGGGGGGAGTGAGTGAGTAGACTTCCAGGTGGCACAACCCATTCACATGATTCCCACCATGTCATAGGGACTGGTACTATGGCATGTTGTGATTCTGTGAGCATTACTAACTAGCATGGCTTCAGCTTCACTGCATTTAATCAGGAGGTGGTCTAGGTATATACAAAACAACCAACTGGAGATTAAGAATAGATATACAGGACAAGCAAAGGCAAATATCCAGTTTTCACCCATCGTCATGTAGACACATCATTGTTATGGTGACTTAGTCAAAGCGGATGCTTCTCTCACCAGCATTTAATAAGGATTTATGTATAAAGCTTAAAGGAGTGGGGGATGCAGTTGGGCAATGGTATAACCCCTTCCCCATTTTGTACTCTCATGCACTGCTGCTGAGAATAGGACCCTTGTTGTTCACTTGCTGGCATTCCAATCTTTTAAACTGGTGTCCCAGATTATGGCAATTTGTTCTTGATTTGTTTAAACCTTGTCCCTGATTTATGGATTATGGGGTTTAGATGCATGATCCTTTCAGCTGTTAGTTCATTAGTTAGTTTCATTAGTTTGTCATTCAGTTACTTTGTAGAAATTATTCCAACCTGGAAATCCACATGAGATGCAGAATGTCCTATTCTTGGAGTTCCTGGTGAGGCAACAGCTGAGCAGCTAGTAGGTATAAGTGTTCCTCCTCAGCCAGTAGTTAAATACATCGACTGCACAATGCATTGCAACATAATGTATAACAGTACAATGCAATACAACAATCTATAATACTAATATTCTAGCAATAAACATCAGCAAAGGATTTGAAGGTTATAGACATGCACATGAAAACATGTTTCAACCGCTAGGTGTAGAGTCACAAAACTGAGGATAAGCAGGCACCTAGTTGTCACCTGACTAGGGCACATCAACATAGAGGTGGTTTAGATACTGAACTGGACCCCCACCCCCACCTTGTGACCTAGCTGCAATGCATATATGAGTCCAGATGTTAGTGGGTGCAAAATAGTTTATGGTGACTAACACCTGAATAAGAACACTCCTGGCCTTCTGTGGATGCCACAGCACCAGTCACATGTCTTGGCAATTAATGGGTTCTCTGTAGAAAATGATATCCACCATCTATAAAAAATGCTACAAATCTGATGCTGCAAAGCAGAAGTATTTGTTAGTTATTTTATTTCGTAATAATATATTTCTGTCAAAAAAATCACTATACCAAGTTTTCTTTTTTTTTCATACCTGAGCTGAGAGCTTTGATCTTATATATTTTTTTTCGCTGTGGAAGTCTTTATCCTCCTCTGGTAGGATGGCTGGTTTATTAGCCCTGTCTTTGTCTCCTGCAGCTCATCCCTACACCACTGCCAGGTTCCTGGTAATGTTCCCCTGTTGATCCCCCCCCACATGGCTGAACTAGGAGGAGGTGGGCCATACTCTCCCCCACAGAAGCAAATCCAGAGGCCCAGGTTGGCAGCCTGGTGGAGTGGGCTACATGGAGATGGGCAGGGCTTCATAGAGCCATCTTCTCATTTTCATTTTTCTTCCCTTCCCTGATGCTAGGGCACACACATCGGCACATATGTATAGAGGCATGTTCGCTCTGCAGAAGTCATTGGCACATGTGTATAGAGGCATGCATACTCTGCAGAAGTCATTGGCAAATGCATATAGAGACATGCATGCTCTGCAGAAGTCATCAACACATGTGTATAGAGGCATGCACGCTCTGCAGAAGTCATTGGCACATCCATATAGAGGCATGCACTCTCTGCAGAAGTGCTGCGGCACCTACCTCTTTGCCACTCTACCACCAGGCCTCCACCTGGCAGCAGTCACATGGTGGAGACAGTAACCACCTTCCCCAGGAGAGGAGAGCAGTCTGTCAGATGCTTAATCCTCTCCCATCCTAGCTGTCACTCAGTGATCTGAGTCCCTTCCTGAACCAGGGTCACTGGCACAGAAACAAGCAAGACTCTCACATGATGCCTCAGCCTTCTTTGTCATAGGTCCTGCTGACAGCTGTGATTTTGAAGCTTCTTTAAATTATTGCTACCTTGCAATGCCCAATATAAAAAAAATTTATTTATTTAGAATTTTGCAAACCAGGATAGCCTCATTCAGGTGAAATGCCTATTTTAAAGATGGTCCTGAGTGACTGATACTGCAGCAGAGTCAATACTTTACAGTAACATAGTTACTGAGACCAAGGATTTCCAACACTGGTTAAAATATATGTACAAAGACTGTAATCATAGAATGACACAAAGTATATACATACATTGAATGGTTCCGGACAGATGCAGGGTGTTGGGGCATAGGAGAGCAAAAGAAGAGTCTAGCAGTCACATAGACTTTGTATATAATCAAACATGGCCCTTCTGAATTATCATTAGGTTTTTGGAATCTTTATTAGGTCATGGATTCTAGGTTATTGGTGCTGCTGTTGGGAAGTTTTTTTCATCAATTGATCTGTATGTCCTTGTTATGTGCAAAATATCTCTGGTCTGGGAATGTACTTGATTTTCCTGATCAGGGTTGACTAGAAAGTTGCATAGGCAGGCTGGAAGTTACACATGCCGTTGAGTACTGTAGTTATCCATTTGAGTTCCCTCCTTTTTTGTAGGTGAAAAAATCCTAGTCTGCTGTACGTGTGACAATGGTATACTCTTTTGTCACAGCCTAATACAGATCTGCACATAAAGCTGTGCCATCAGCAGATTTGTAGATTTTACTCCCTTGTTCCACCAGTGGTAAGACTGATTGCTTTTAGAGCAGTTTTCTTGTGCTGAGATTAATGCAGCTTTTGTTGCAATAAAGGACATAAGGTATGCTTTTCTAATAAATTGATTGACGTGCTTTGTAAAGGAAATTTCAGTATCAAGTCAGAAACCCAAATATTTAATATTCACTACATCTTCAAATACTTATCTCCCTCAAATACTAGCTGCAGCATAAAAAGATACTTTGTAATAAAAGTTGCCCTCATGTAGAGGCTTTGGCTAGTATTCAAGGATATTTAGGTACTGAGTTTTTTTTTTTCATTTTACTGGTAATTGTGTAGTGGAATTTAAAAATCTTTTTGCACCATTCTCTGACATGTTTCTCATCTACCATCAGGGTATCCGCTATGGGTCTGTTCCCTGTAACTATGCCCTATGTGCCGCTATAGATTTTAAGATCAAATTGTAGCACTTGCATTAAGCTATGCTCAGAATTCACTACTTGCTCTCAGGATCTATCAGAACTTCCTATTGGATACTCACTCTCAGGATCTCTCAGTATTAGATTGGTAGCAAATGGGCTAATTGTCTTACCTTTATAGCAGGGGTGGCCAGCCTGTAGCCCATGAGCCATATGTTGCTCTCGAACCAGTTTGATGTGGCTCTTGAGCAGTTTGTCAATTATGTGTCAATTACACGTCACAGGCTTTTAAATTTGAGAAAAGTCAAAGTACGGGAGCTAAAAAGTGCCCTGAGTGCTCAACAAACTACGTTTACTAAACCTGCAAGCAGATCTAAAGTTCCAGAGCTGCTGTGAATAATTATTTTAAAATTACAACTATTTTTTTAAAATAGCTGACTGAGCAGTATCTGAGCACGTACAGTACATAGTATTTGCTCATTAGTTGTCACCAACTAGTGAGCGTATACTATGTGCTGTACACACTAGGGTACTGCTCAGTTGGTGGCTGGCCATGGGGTGTGTGGAGGGCTGTGCCAGTCATTGGCACAGGTCAGGTTGGGTGTGTGGGGAAAGGGGTTACTGCCTACCAGGTTGGGGGGGGACACTACACTATGGGAATGGGATGTGGTTTCTTATACTATTACATACAGTGATCGGGGCCAGGAGGGGCCCTACACTATGGAAAAAGGGATCTTAATATATACAGTATATATGACACTCTTTGTTCAGGGTGGGGAGGGGACCCTACACTATGGAAACAAGGAACTTTATTTTACTTGACACTCTGTGATTGGGGTGGGGAGGGGATCCTACACTATGGAAATGGGGATCCTTTATTATACATGACACTCTGTGTTCGGGGTGGGGAGAGGGGACCCTACACTATAGAAACAGGGATCTTTTAATACACATGACTCTTTGTGATCGGGGTGGGGAGGGGGGACCCTACACTATGGAAATGGGGATCTTTTATTATATATGACACTCTGTGTTTAGGGTGGGAAGGGGGGACCCTACATTATAGAAAAGGGGCTTTGTATGTTTTTGTATGTTACGATACTTAGGGCCAGGGAGGTGAGACAACTAGACTACCAGGGAATGGATGGAATGTACCTTAACTACAGAAATGAATCAGGGATGGGGAGAGGGTTGTCTCAGTGCATATAGCTTGATGCAGCCATGCTTATGAGTCCATAATGGATATGCATGAGGCCACTTTGCACCATGCATGCCCAATAGGCTCATTAGCATATTTTAGCTGAATATTGCCCTTGGGGGACCATGACATATCCAGGTATGCACCACACATTCCCCCATTGTTGGCTTTCAACCCTGAATCCTGGATGTGCTGCACCAAACATGGCAGGTGCCCTCTATGTACCGTGCATCCAGGGTCCAATATTCAAACAGAATGCATGATCTATTCTGATCATGCATTCTGTTTGAATATAGCGTCAGAGCTGTCTGGCCCAGTTTTGTTGTGCAGCACATCAATTTGCACATGCATCCAGATGGCTCTGAATATGGGTCCGATAGACTGAAATAGCGGGATAGCATAAGTACTATATAGCACATAGTGCTGGTGGTTTAGCCAATATGGGTGTAACTCTCTTTACTTGCTGGACTGTTTCAATTTTTGAGTATGCACCATCTTGTGCCTGTAGTGGGGCATTGTTTTGTTATTTTTTTTTAACATCATAAAATGGAAGCCATATCTTCTATACACATATATATGGTGATAAACATCTTCAGTGGTAGTTGTGTTGAGAATGTGACTTGTAGTGAGTTGGAAGGGAGTGTTCTTCCACTGAACAATATTAATTTAGTTTTTAAGTTGTTCAATGGCAGGCAGTTTCTATTCATCTAGATCAGAGTTTTAGTGAATGTATCTTGCAGAGTGCTTTTTAATTCACAGACTGACTTGGCTTTTTTATATATTATTGTATAATCTGAATAACAATGAATATAGGTGTTTGGGTTTGTGAAGATGGTTGTAAGTCATCTATGAAAAGGCTGAAGGGAAGTGGACTAAGGTTAGATGCCTGTTTATCACCAAGTTTGAGTGCATTTGCATGGGAAGTTAATCCTTTGACTTTGATGACCTGAGACTGATTTACAAGTCAGTTCTTAATTCAGGGCAGGGGCATGTGAGTTAAGCCTAAACCACGTAGCTTTACAAGAAGATCATTCACAGTATCAAAGGCCTTGGTGATGTAAGTAAAGATTACTCTGATGGATGTCCTTCAGCAGGGCAGTTGCAGGGCCATTCATTAGTTTATGCTGGATATTGCTGATTGCTTGGATGAGCTGGAATCTGGATTGTCTTTTGGTGAGGCAAGCCTGATCTAGGATGAATTACTTCAGTTGAATTTGTACTGTTCATTTATTTGTTTTTATAATCTTGTTGGATATGGGCAATAGTGAGATTGGGTGGCAATTGTGGTCTGAGGGAGATCCTGATTTGTGGAGCAGGGTAACTACTTTTCTAGATCTTTGATATTGTCCCAGTATATATAGGGAGAGAGATTGAAGAACATGCAGTAGTGATAGTTGACGGCAACTGTTCCACAGCAGGTTTGAGCACTTAAGGCTTACTCCCATCAGACCCTGCACTTTTACTGGTATGAAGCTTTTTTTGAGAAATGTAATAATCTGAGACTAATTTATTTCCTTGAAATGAAAAGTGGGTGTTGGTATTGCTTTGGGGTATAGGCAGATGCCCTCATGATGGGAGTATTCTGAATAGGATGGTGTTGTTGGTCCATGGCACAGAGCAGTGGGGAACTGATCTGGCATGCCAGCAACCTAGGTTCATGCCCCAAGCCTAGGATGTGAGTGGAGGCTGGCAGGGAGGATGATTTGCATCTTTTTATATACTTATACTTATATTTTATTGATTTTTTGTTTTAAAATTACAACAAAGTAACAATAATACATTTTCATCACAAGTGTCATAATCTGAAATTCATTAGCATACTGTTATCATTTAATTGTTTGGCGCATCTCGACCAAACATATGGGGTGGAGGGGAGGGTGAGGTTAAAGAATTTGAAAACCAAAGTTTCATCTGAAGTTTAAAGCAAGAACATATAGTGTATTCAGTACCTGAAATATTTATACATACAGTATATGGTCATCCTTAAACCTCATATCTGCTCATTCTTCAGAACAAATAGGGGTTATCATAACAATATTTCTCCCCAGAATTCAATAAAGAAAATACCATTCCCCTCCAAAACTCCTTAAGTCATTACATCATTAATATTAATTAAATATGTATATATTTACTATATCAAGCCTTTCAAACATTTCTACCAAGTGGGCTTGAGTTTTCACTGCTAAGCTGATGATACTAAGCTGTACATGTCCTTTGTGCCCAGCGAGGGTAATGCTGTCTTGGTCTTTAACAACAGTTTCACTGAGATCCAGGACTGGATGACTGTGAGTTGGTTGTGGTTAAACCCTGAAAAAACTGATGTGTTGATCATGGACCCAGGTTGTCGGGAGGCTGGTTTGCTGACAGGATCACCTTCGGGTCTTTGGCTTGGGGGGGCCCAGTTAGCTGCCTCAGACTGGGTGCGGAACCTGGGCGTTATATTTGATGACTGTCTGACCCTTAAACATCAGGTGTCAGTTGTGGTCAAAACCTCTTTCTACCATCTGAGGAATATAGCCCAGGTGAAGCACCTGGCTCCTGCTGATGATCTGTCAACGTTGGTCCACGTCTTCGTTACCTCCCATTTGGACTACTGCAGTGCCCTTTACCTAGGGCTACCGGGGGTTGATATCCGCCGCTTGCAGCTAGTGCAGAATGCGGTGGCCAGGCTTTTGACTGGTACATCTAGGACCAGTCATATAATGCCTGTCACCCGCGGACTGCACAGGCTGCCAGTAGAGTAGTGGATTACCTTTAAGGTCAGTTTGCTGACCTATAAGGACCAACATGACCAGGGACCTAGGTACCTGCAAGATCTTCTTCATCCTTACTGTCCCTCCTGTCCTCGCCAATCCACTGATGAGGGATTGCTAGAGATTCCCAGGGTCCATTTGAAGACATCTGGGGCCAGATCATTTAGTTTTATTGCCTTGACCCCTGTGGAATTCTCTACCTCATCGGGTGCGAGATTGCCTGACCGTCCAAAGTTTTAAACCAACACAAAAAATGTACCTATTTAGCCTGGTGTACTTGGATTTTTAAGAATATTTTAGTGACTGATTTTATGATACTGTTTTAATTGTATGTATTTGATCTATTTATTGTAAAAGCCCTTTGGTTTTGGAAAGGCGCTTTTTAAAAATAAAGAATAGATTGATTGATTGATTGATTGATTGAAGTGCGTTAACTTCATGTAGCCATTGTACTAATCATTTCTTCCTCTGAGGGTGTTTGTGAATCTGTTTCATTTGGGTTGTATTGTGCTCTGATAAACATTGGTCCACGCCTTTGTTACCTCCCACCTGGACTACTGTAATGCCCTTTACCTAGGGCTACCGGGGATTGATATCTGCCACTTGCAGCTAGTAGAAAACATGTTGTGTCCCTTTAAATTTTACATGAAGTTTCACCCCGGTGAAGAAGCTGAGTAAGAAGCTGAAACCCGGCTCCCATTTCAAGCAGTTCCTGCCTATAGCCAAGAAAATGTCATCGTCTTTGCTGTGTAGAGAAAAAATAATCAGGGAAGATTGAGAACCAATGTAATTTGTATATAAGTGGAGCTTTATTTCTTGAGAGCTGCATAATCAAATCCTGATCCACTTTGAAAGCCAGTGTTCACTATATAGTTGTTTTCCTTTGGAAAACTGAGTCTGGTGCAGTTCCTTTTTCTTGAAATGTGGATTTTGGTGGTATTCTGTAAGCATGAGTTATAAAAGAAAAGTTATCTTCAGATAATTCAAACAAATTGATAAACGAGTCTTTACTCATATCCCTTATAGACTGAAGTTCTTGATCTAATGTGACAAGCAGTACCACCACTCAAATTCCTGTGTCTTTGTTGGTTCTCCAATAACTCAGTTTTGAATGTCATAGCATAATTATCTTTAAGTTTGCCATTGTTGCCTGCATTCCCAGAATTTTATTTGTTTTATTTTCAGTTTCTCTTTTATTTGATTCTAGGTCTTTAGTAACAATTTCAAATATTTCCCTGTTCTGTGTCCTTTTATTGAAAAAAATCTACTTTTTCTGATAAAGCATTAAACTTTCTGTTGAAAGTTTGAGTCCATTGTAATAGTTTCTCTAGTATGTCACCAACTGAGTCTATTGTGTACTTATTTCCACTAGTACCTGTAGCCATGCTACTTTCCCTGGAACAGGCTCACTTCGGAGAGTGAATAAGTTTGTTAGTAACTGATTATATTCTCAGATCAGGTGTCTCCACTACTGTTTCACTTGCTACAGGCAATGTATTACAGATGAAGCTGCTTAATCAGGATGCTCCAGTGGTGGGTATTTTGTCCCAATTAAGCGGCCATCCCAAATAGCAGAAGCACCTACTTTTAACTTTGTGGTCAGTCTCAGAGTACAGTACTATTCATTGAAGCCACCCTGATTTGACTCCAGACTTGTAAGAGTGTGAGCACTGCCAACTTACTGTGGCATTCAGGCAGGAGGCAAGCAAAGCAGCAGTGGTAGCAGGCAAAACAAAGTGGTGGTGGGGAGTTGAAAAGAATGGTGTGGGAACCCAGTTGTTTCTTTCTTTCTGCCAGCATGTACCCCTTAGTGATCAGCTCCCTGCAAGAGGAGACACAGCACTGACTAATCACTGTGGTGTTCAGGCATTAGCCAAATCGGTAGTGGAAGAATGAATGTGGGAACCCACTTGTTTCTTTCACTGTGGTGTTCGGATGGTAGCAAATCAGTAGCAGTGAGTGAACATGGGAAGTGACAGTGGTAGCAGGCAAAACAAAGTGGTAGTGGAGAGTTGAAAAGGCTGGCATGGGATCCCAGTTGTTGTTTTTTTTTCTACCAGCATGTACCCCTTAGTGATAAGCTCTCTGCAGGAGGAGACACAGCACTGACTAATCACTGTGGTGTTCAGGCATTAGACAAATCGGTAGCAGAAGAGTGAATGTGGGAACCCACTTTTTCTTTCACTGTGATATTCAGATGGTAGACAAATCAGTAGCGGTGAGTGAACGTAGGAAGTAGCAGTGGTAACAGGCAAAATAAAGTGGTAGTGGAGAGTTGAAAAAGCTGGCATGGGAGCCCAGTTGTTTCTTTCTTTCTGCCAACATGTACCCCTCCAGTGATCAGTTCCCTGAAGGAGGAAATACAGCACTGACTAATCAGTGTGGTGTTTGGGTGATAGGCAAATCAGTAGTGGGTGAGTGAAAAAAAATGCAGGCATGGTGAAACTGGTTCTTTCTTTCCTGCTACTTTGTGTCTGGAGAACAGCAAACAGCCCGATATGGAGCAGTGCTTCGGGAAAACAAAATAAAAAAAAACATCAGCTTGGCAGCATGACCCTGAATCGTACTTGCTCTCATTATTGGTGAGCTTTTGTAACCTCATCCGTGGAGACCATAACACAGCTGTCTGTTGGGCCAGAAGTCAATGAGGAGAAAGGGGGAGAGCTGTGAACAACTGCAATTCACACCTGATCAGGTGTGAGAAATGGGGCTGATAGGGCATTACTGCATTTATATTTGAGACTAGCCTGCCAAGTTCAGCTCAGATCATCCCAATTAGGTGGCAGGGATGTCCCGTTTAAGCATCAAGTGATCCATAGAATAATACAGCCATTTAATCAGTGCCCCAGATGGATGTCCCAATAAAGTGGTTGTCCCAATTATCCATGTCTCAATTAAGTGACTTGCACTGTACCTAAAATTGGGAACTTTACTAAACACACAGGTGTTAAATGTGTCTTTGTTTCCAAGGTGTTCTTTACTGTCTTTTGTTTAATCAATGTAGCTGTGTTTGCTGACTTTTTTAATGATATAATGACCCTGGAGCCTGGATTTAGATATCTAACTTTCAGTGGTGGAGCTAGAGGGGAGGCTGGGGGGGCGGGCACCCCTCCTGGCTTCCCCAGTGTGAGTAGTGGTGCCCCACCACCTTCATTATTCAATGTTTAGTGCCCACTGTGAAGCCCATGATTGACTGAATGCCCCCCCCCGGCTCCCAAACCTGGCTGCGCTACTGCTAACTTTGTTGGTGAGCCTTTTGTGTTTGGGATCTCCATAGGCTCTTGCAGGTTGTCAGTTGGTATCCTAGTCCCAAAACCAGAGCTTTATCTCCCTTTAATTAAATCAATTTGCCATATGCATAATATTACATCTTTCCCCTTTGAGTTGTAGAATGTAGGCCCTAGTGTTGTAACGCTGTTCCTTAAGATCTAGGCCCAGACAATCCCACAAATCATTGTTAGTAAATACAGAGAAAAGGAGGAATAAATCCCCTCTAAACCTCCTGTATTTTAAGGAATATAATCCCAAAAGATTTTAATTTGTCCTCATATGCCAAGTCCTTGAGTCCAGTTACCATCCTGGTCACATTACGTTGCACTCTCTCTCTAATGTATTCATTCCAGCTTTGGTATATGGTGCCCACAACTAGGCACAATATTCCAGATGGGATCTCACAAGGGAAATATAAAGGGGCATCACAACCCTTTTTTCACAGCTTCTAACGTTTCTTCTAATGCAATGTAGTACTCTGGATGTGGTCCTGGCATTAGCAATGCATTAATTATTGAATTTAAGACTGTTAGTTGTTATGACACCTATGTCTTTTTCCTCCATAACTTCCCTCAAGATTGTGCCATTAAGATTGTTGGAATCATGCTGGTGTTTGCTGGAGCTGAGCCCTGATAGCTACTCAAGGAACCCTGGCAGCTATGAAAAATAAATCTATGTAGTAGGGCCACGGCCATGACCCTGGTAGCTGTGCCTTCAGGTTAACCCCTCACACCTAAGAAAGAGCCACATTTGAAAATCACTTTGCATTGACTTCTATTTAATTCAGGTGTCAAGGGGTTAAACATGTTCTCCTGAAGAAGAATCAGCATTTATATAATGCTTTTTCAAACACATTGTATCACAAAGCACTTTACAAGCAATGCTAGACTGATAGTGAAGTGACTGAATGTGCAGTGGCAGCCATATCGCACACCAACACCCACACACAGCCTTGGATTATTGCATAAACTGGTTTTATTGGAGGGAGACTATTGGCCATGACAACGGGAATGTTCCCTACTCATTGCAAAGAGTGCCTTGGGTTCTTTTACTTCCACCTGGACACCCATCAGGACAGGACAGCACCAGGATGGGTAGAAGGGACCTTGGCTTAGCATCTCATCTGAAGGACGGCATACCCCAACAGTACAGTACCTCCCTAATATTGCACTCAGGTGCCAGCATTTAGATATGAGCCCAATCCCAATGTGGGACTAGAACCCATGACCTTCTGGCCCAGAGGTGGGTATGCTGCCACCTGAGCCACAGTTCTATGCTGTAATCAGGAAGGAGTACAGCTAGAGATTCACAGCTGATCTTGACATCCATACAGATCTATATAGTGCTGTACCAGTGTGTTTCAGTTTAAGAAGAGAAGCCTGCTGCTTTTTGTCCCTTGTCCTTCAGACTGCTACTGACTGAGCCATCTATCCATTGCTGACAACACCTTGGCCTCTGGTCCTCCATGTCCAGTCCATCCCCTCAGGTGACTGAGCTTCCCTACTGCCCACACTGCATTCACCTGGCTGGTCTCCATTATTAGACATCCCTGGCTGGAGGGAAAAAAGTAATTTTTTTTTTAATTATTAGAGAGCCAAGAAAGATAAGACCCATATAAGTGGCATGGCCAGGGCATGGACAAGAGAGGGGAGGAACAGTTGGACATATAGCAGGGCTTCCAGATCTATAGGGATTCCAGTATTTTACACTAAAATGGAGCCATTTATAGGAAAATTGCTCCCATGGAATTGCATTGGTTGTACTGGAAAACAGAGCAATTTGGCATCCATAGGAAAAATGCCAAATCATTCTGGGAGCACTGATATATGGTTGGTCTGGCAGTATAGCCCAGAGGTTAGAGTAACATGCCGTGAATGAGTTTGGTACATCCAGCAGAGTAGGGTTTGATTCTCACAATCCCCACTTGCATACTATTTGACTCTGACCAGGTCAGTTAAACTCCCCAGTTGCCCCTGTATTATCCATGGGACTGCTGTTCTCCTCCTCTGGGGAGGGTGGGCATAAGCCTGCTACTTGCCTGGCCCCTGCTAGAAGCTAAAGTAAAGGCACCTCAGGCCAGAAGAACTGCCAGAAAGAGAACAAAAATGCAACAAGCTGTATTTTTAAGAGGTAGCAGATTGCTGGGACAGGTGTCAGGATTCCTTCCTGTGTCCCTCCCCAGAAACACTGCAATGGCTGTGTGATTTTACTGACTCAGGTATTGCAGTCTTTCTCCAGCAAGAGAGCTTGGTTATCAGTCTCCCCTGGTGTCCTGTGTGAATCAACTGACTGGGATGCATTCCTCCAAGGCCGTACTGCTTTACTGAAATCTCAAATGTTGACTCAGTAGGGGAAGCAGTGTAGGCCAGTGATTGGACCACAGACATGGAAAACCAGATGACTCCCTGGTTTCAAATCCTGCCAAAAACACTGGCTCACTGTGCAAGTCACTTGACCTTCCTCATGCTCCAGTCCCTCCCCAACTGGACAAGTGGGTAGTCCTTACCCACTGTTAATGAGATGGAACATCTCCGCTGGGAAATTTGATTTAGTTGATCATAGCCTGTTGTTATTGAAGCTGTTCTCTTGTGGTATAGCAGAGAATCATTTGGCATGATTTAGGAGCTACCTTAGTGCTAGGGTACTGAGGGTAAGGGTAGGGGATTCTTTGTCTGAACCATTGTAAATAAGCTCATGTGTTCCTCAGGGCTCAATGTTGGGACCCATATTGTTTTCTGTCTTTGTGAATGACCTGCCTGGCATTCTTGTGAAGACAGAGTGCAGTCTGTATGCTGATGACACAGTCCTCCTCAGCTCGGGTCGGTCTACCACAGAAATTCAGGGGGGGCTTTACAGCATGACTGTGATGGATTGATTGAATGGTTATTGCAGAATAGGCTGAAACAGAATGAGAGGAAAACTAACGTAATGTTTGGAACATCTCAGAGACTAGCACAGGCTGGGGGGAGACTAGTCATCATGGGAAGCAGTGGGGCTGAAATTTCAAGGGTTCAGTCATTCAAGTATCTTGGTATTCACCTTGATCGAA
Source organism: Neoceratodus forsteri (assembly GCA_016271365.2). NCBI lineage: Eukaryota > Metazoa > Chordata > Ceratodontiformes > Ceratodontidae > Neoceratodus > Neoceratodus forsteri. The sequence goes on along the minus strand of JADMNL010000034.1, from coordinate 10,550,435 downwards.
TTCTGAGCATTGTTGGTTACCTGGAGAAAACTGGTAAAAAAATACATCAGAAATTGTTTTTTTTTTGTATAGAAATACTAATGATTTAAGTGATGAAGCATGTCTTGCAGTAGCCAAACAGATACTGTTGCCCATACTGGATTATGGAGCAGTTCTGTTTGTGAATCAGGGTGCTTCATTTATTAATAAATATCAGTTCATATTGAATAGCATTTGCAGGTTTGGACTAAGGGCCTCAATAACGACACACCATTGTCTACTGTACAAGGAAATGAATATTTTGCCCCCTGCACAACTAATTGAGCATACTGCAGCAGTGTTTGTTTACACAATTTATCATAGCTCTTTGCCTCCCTGTCTTTTTGATACGTTTACTAGACACACTAGCATGTATTTAACCAGGCAAAAGCCGGATTGACTTTTTTACCAAGCCCTGCCAAGGTTAGCTACAACCCAGCGATCTTTCGTGTGGTATGCTCCAACACTTTTGAATAGCCTATCATCTATAACTAAGGCTGCTAAAAATGTAAAGCATTTTAAAATTTTATTGACTGATTCTTATCATAAGAATAATTTATGTACTTGTGCTATTTAACGTTGAAATTGTTCGTGTAAGTTTACTATCTTTGTTGATGTGCTGTTTTTACTCTGTCAGGCGTGACTGAAAAAGGGCCATGCCCAGTCATTTCCTGGTAAAAAATAAAATGAAATGAAATAAAATGAAATCCTGGTTACAGAAATTTAAAAAAATAAAATATAAAGATGGACGAAGCATCGCTTCACACAAAGAGTGGTGGGAAAGTGTACTAGCCTTCCAAGTGAGGGTAACAGAGTCAAGATCTCAATATTTGTTTAAGACTAACTTAGATTAATAGATGAGGGAGCTGATGTCTGGTGTTATAAATGTTGAAAACAGATAAGATGGTGCACTCATGAGCTGTTGAAAACATTTTTTCACTTATTTTATTATGTGCAAAATTAGAACAGTGGGATTGTTAGGCAAGGCCACTATAAAAAGCCTTGACTCTACATAGGACTTGCTTGACAAATCACTGATTATATTTTTCAAAGGATGTAGTCAGTGTGCTGTCTTTTGTATGTATTTTGATCCTTTTAGGTGTATTCTACTCAGTGACACTGTCTTTCTCGGTCTCACCCTGTCTTGACCTTGTCCCATCCTACCATCCACCCATCACATGGGGTGAATTTCTGTCTTAAGGAGAGAAGACTGTCTCCAGCCAAGTTCACTCCTCCTCCTGCTGCGGTAAACTTCCTTGTGCTTCTGGCTGCTATGACGCACGGGGAGACTCTTAGAGATGAATTGACTGGTGGTGGTGGTAGGGGGGACAAATTGAACCACTGGCTAAATGGCCAGCTCTGTAATTGGATGGGATGGAAATGGGGTTTGGATAGGGTGGGGGCCAGTTCAGCATTCAAGAGGTCATGATCAGAAGACCTGAATGGAGGACAGATATGAAAAAGATTGCTCACAGCCAATAGACATAGTGCATATGTGTGGTCAGTGGCCAGAGCTTGTGCATCATGAGCTGCTGCACTGCAGCCTGTTATGTCTCTGTCTGTTGCCTGCAAGTGCTATGTGGTGGGGACAGGGGGATGGACTTTGAGATGGATGTATGGCACAGTCCACATGAAGACAATTTGTGCTCCAACTCCAGCCTCTGGCTGCTGTAGTTTACCATACCAGCTACTGCTTCACCTGTTCATAAGATGACTGTCCACAGTGTCAAGGAAAAAATACAGGTCTCCCATCAGCCAGGTCCCACCATGCCACTTCTGCAGTATAGCTTTGTCATTTTTTTGAACACACAGGCAGATACAGCTATAATAATAACAATAATAATAAAACAAAATAACTTTTTTGCCTGCCTGCAACTGGGTGGGGGGGGGTCGAATGACAGTGACAGATGGCATTGGGTGGGATACACACTGTTGACCTTACTGACTGATAGGCTGCTCCATCTGCATACTCATCTCTTGGGGGGAGGGTGGAATATAAGTCTCCTCTCCTGCTGTAAGAAACTGTAACATCCTTATAGCATAGTGCCTCATCGTGGTGGGCTGCAATGTATCTTGCCTAACTCTAAAATGCAGGAAAATGCACCATTTACAGTGTTTTTTTTTCAGTTTCCTGAGAGGGGCGCAGGCCCCCAGCCCCCCTCTAGCTTTGTCAGGATTTTTGCCCCCCCCGCCTTGTTCACAGCTTCTGTACATACCTCTGTCCCTGCTCCAAAATGTTAGGACCCCCTAGATCCGAAAGTATAATTACATCACTGGCAGGAGCCATGTAAAAGCAGGGAAACTGCACTGATTAGGATTAAGACCTCATGCAGGAGGTGGAGGATGGTGCCAGCAGAAGCAAGCACAGTGGAGAATAAAGCAAGTAAGAAAAACAGCATGACTAGGATGGTGTGCTTGCAGATGGAAGGTTATAGTTGTAGTAGTAGTAGAAGAAGTTGTCTTTATTTATTTTTGGCTCAGGGTACCATTACAATACAACAGGGCAATACATAGAACCATAAATACACATAACCTGTCTACTTCAAAACCATGGGAATAAATAAACAGATAATTATAAATAAAACAATTTAGGATGCACTCAGGGGTAAAACGTTATTGATACTCCCCAAATGCTTGTAGAAATAAATATGCTATTTTACAGCTAACTAGATTGTGGTTAATGAAGTGAAGATTCAAAGTGTTATATATTTTGAATTTGTCAGATCTTAGCATCCCGTTATGGAGTAAGTGAATTATGGGTTGTGATTGATTCTTGCCTGGGTATTGATACCCAACCAGAGATTTTATTGGGAACTGCACTATGTTTCCCGGTGCCATGTGCAGTAGACTGCCTTGTCTTTTATGGTTAGCATAATTGATGAAGCATCATTGTGATGAAGCAAGACACCAGAGTTTATGTAACACATTTCATTCCTATTCTTACATGATTCTACAACAATCTTTTTTCAGCATAAATGTTTACTAGGGGTGGGATATTCAGAACTGCACCAGGCAGGGGCGCAAGCTGGGCGCAGCACAACTGGGATGCTCCAGGGCGTGGTCTGGGCGATATTCAATGGTGCTGCACCATGGCTCCACACCATTGAATATGGCACCATGGCCACCCACAGTGCACATGGTGCAGTGGCACTCAAGTGGCCAGAGAGGAGCAGGGGGATGCTCTACCACAAGTGCTGTTGCGCTAGGTGCAGCAACCATGATATTCAGCAGTGGACATGCAAATGGGCCATAATGTATGCAAGGCACAAATGGGGCCATTTGCATGTCATTATGGCCCCATTTGCATGCAGGTGCACCGATCCCTGCGACTTGCACCTGGCACCCTACCAGGCTGCAGCCATCGGGGACTGACGCCCCTGCCCCTCACCAGCAACATGCCCATTGCCCAATCGTTGGCTGTAATATTTAATTTACTCCCTGGTGGTCTAGTGGACAGAGCTCCATGCCTGATTGCGGGCTGTAATAATTAATTTACTCCCTGGTGGTCCAGTGGACCAAACTCCATGCCTGATCATGGGCTGTAATGAATATTTTACTCCCTGGTAGTCCAGTGGTACCTGTACCCCTCCCAACCCGCCCACTCACACCCACCCCGATCCCCCAGTCAGCGGTGGGTGGCAGCACCCACCCGCAAGTTGCCTGGCCGCCCGCCAACTGAGCATACATAGTACGGTTGTGTCGCCCACTGGTCCACAGCGTGGGCCAATGGGCGTGCAGACCATACTGTACTACACAGTCCTGAAATGTGAATGGATCCATTTGGTCCACTGGACCACCAGGGAGTGAAATAGATATTACAGCCCATGATCGGGCATTGGAGGGGGCGCTACTCTACCAGACGGTGCCACCAGGGCTCGGGTGGCCACCCACAGCTGGCAGCTGCCATGTTGCACCCAGCAATATGGCAGCCAGCCTGTGGGTGGCCAGTCCTTGCTCCTGTTTTTTTCAGGCACAACTTTGCACCCCCCTGTGCTGTGCAAGGCAGGTGTGTGCCTGCATATGTGCCACATCCCAGGCTGAATATCGGATGTGCTGCATATGCATGGGCACGCCCGCACTTGCGCCAGATACATTACTGGTGTGTTTCGTGCATCGGGATTTGAGCGAGCAAATTCCGGTTTTTAATATCGCGCTGGGGTGCATCAATGGGTTGCGCATGGCACAACACTGTTGCACCATGTGCAACCTCTTTGAATATCCCACCCTAGGTTTACTAGGTAAGAAAAGACAAAAGTAAGTGATTTGCCCATTGGAATTGTCTCCCACACCAACACTCCTGCCCTGCCTCTTGGTTCTTAATGCACCAGTTTTCTGTTTAGTTGATGTCCTTTTTTCCGCAGCACCAGTTCAGCCAAATGTGTGTGTACTGTATGCTATGTGCTCCTGTAACAGTTGCATTTCTGAGCTGCCTGTATTTCTTCCAGTCGTCATCATCATGTGTGACCTTAAAGGTGCTTCATGCTTTATCTGGAAGCTTTTAACTTTCAGGCAACTCTGATGTGGTCCACCCATTACCCCCTTCCCGCCCAACTCTGGCAAGTCTTGTTGGGAGTAGTTTGTCACAAGTCATTTTAATATTACTAGAGAAGTAACTCCAAGCCTCATCACTGTCAGGGATGAGTGACAACCTCTCCCTGTTGATTGGATGACTTCCTGACATAGCATGGCTGAGTCAAGGATTTTTGTACACTTGGATCTTGGTAAACTGGGATGGATGTTGGTTGGCCTTGCATTTCCAAGTACAATATATGAGACTGTAGCCACTAAGGGTGTTTGCATAAGTACTAGCATTTGCCATACACTTTAACTTGTTTGATAAAATCCTGTCAATGTACATGCCTTTCTTGGATTTACGTTTTGTACCTTATGGCTTTGTGTACAAGTTTGGTGACATTTTCTATTGCCCAGTCAGTCACCAGGACATCAGGATTGTCATACCAGTCAATACTGAAGTCACAAAAGCTCAAAATCTGAACGGAGGGTGGATGATGTGGTTAGAGATCAGACATGCTGCATAGTGAAGAACTAGAAAAGTTGTGTTTTCAGTAGAGATGGCTAAGGTACAGATGCGACTGTGTCACTTAAGAGTTCAGAGGTCTGGCCAAGTTTGGGCTGTTAAGACTGCAGTGCAAAGTTCATGTTTCAAACTGTTTGTAATATAGAAGGCCATTCCCTTTCCTTTCCTTTCCAGAGGCTCTGTCGAGTTTGTTTCCTTGAATTAGTTGATTGAGTTAAACTGAAGATATCAGTGTGGTGTGGCGTGGTTTACCATCAGAGACATGCTATATATTGTACATTCACAGTATAAATTTGGTATTTACAGTCAAAAGATACCCTCAGCTGAAACAGCTTTTCAATATTGGGAGTGCTGGCCATCTTTAAAGCATTATTTACAAAAACAGTTATAAACATAGAAACATAGAAATTGATGGCAGATGGGGACCAAGATCCATCTAGTCTGCCCTGAGCCCTATACCCCTCTTTAGGATTTCTGTGAGACAACCCCCTTGCGGCTGTCCCATAAAAGCTGTCTTTCAAATATTTGAGCAGATTACAAAGATACTAATTATGAATCTATGGCTGTCAAGAATACATTTTTGCTAAAAAAACTGTATGATAAAAATATTTGCTGACTAACCAGCACCACTGCTTTAATAATCTGTAAATGGGTATTTTTGTTACCTTGGATTCTTCCATAATTGCACACTGAACTCAGAGGAAGGCCAATCTTGGTATGATGGTGACCAGGCTATGTTAATGAGCCTGTGGTGCTGAAGTGCTGGCAGATGGATGATGGCAGAGCATTCCATGGGGCAGTCTCCTCATTGTGATGGGATGCCAATTAATCCCCACTGCATGAGTGCCACCTGGGGGTGCCCAGGAGATGCCAGCCAGTCAGGGACAGGGACATGAATGGCTTCATGGCACAATCATGCCCATTGCTTGATACATTGTATGTTAATGGTCATGCATCTCAGGGCAAAACAAAATGGTTATATTAAATGCAAGCTGAAAATAGAAAATCGAGTTACAAATCTATGTTTCCACCTTAGGTCTTCTTCAGGAAATATCTAAAAGAGAAAAAAAACAAAGTTAGTGTAGGGGGAGGTAAAATAAGATATATATATATATATATATATATATATATATATAGGGAAAGAAAAAAGGGGAGGCTCAGGGAGAAGAAGTGTTAAATGGCGAGATAAAGAGAGAATCTGTGAAACAAAAAGGTGATGATGAGAAAGACAAAGCAATCTCAGGGGATGTACAGATCAGGAAAAAGCCAGCTGCTGTGGCAAGATGAAGCACCTGCTGGGTCAATATTTTGTACACTTAATAGTGTGCAACAGAAGTGCTAAACAGAAACAGCATGGTACATGACAGCAAGAGGGTGCAACACCGCAAAAGGTTCTGTGTGCGGTACTGTACTCTCTCATTGTCCCAGGCAGAGGATAAGACCTCTGTTGGGACAGGCTTCCACTGAGCAGCTGCTGTGGCTTGACGAGATGAGCCATTGGCAGCAAGGGACGCAGGCAGAGTGTTTGGGACCGGGTTCGATTCCAGGTCTCAGACTCATAGAAATGTCATATTTTTTTTGCACTTTGTGCAATATTTACTTTAACCCCCCCCCGAGTTAGTTATTTTAGTTGGGGAGGGGTTTGGGGTGGAGCCCCACAAAAGGACTTCTACTGCATGCAAGAAATTGCGCTGTATTGGCAGCATGCTATATGCATGTGGCATAATGTCTTGTGACATTATGACCCTGTGCCAATGAAGCAGAGGCATGTGCTGATCAGATGATGTCCACTCATCCAGCATGACAGAAGATGAAGAAACTAATTAACAAAACACACTGTCCTCAATATTTGCACATGTGCTGGGCCTCCCAGAATCTCAGATTCAGAACTTCCTTGCAGCCACTCCCAGGCACCTCAGCCTCCCTCAACCATCATATAATTGTTTTCTACTACTGAAGGCTGCTTTCCAGTAAGACCCTCAGATGTGTTCACCTTTTCATCAAGTCACTGTGTCGTCTTATATAACAGTCAAAAAAAGCCAAAGCCAATTTGTTTTGTTCCCTGGACCATGTCTCTACTAGAGAAGGTCAAAGTCTTGAAGCACTCCTGCAAGAAACCCATACAAGTGTTTGACATCCAAACCTTATGCTAGGAATCTTTGGACCTAAACCACCTCTTTGAGACCTGCTCAAACTGCAAGAAAATGTCCAATAAGCCCATTGAGAATAGGCAAGCTGAACTGTCCTTAAATAGCAACTCCTTCAAGGTGATGTGACTGACCTCAAAAAGTGAGTCTCAGTCCAAGGGCACTACTGCTGGTTCCAGTTCCTCTGTCGTTAAAAGGTGGTTCTCCATGAACCCAGGCCTGTGCTCTAATCATTACTCTGTGGCACCAAGCACAGGCTCTAAAGGCTGTGAAGACACTGATAAGTGTGGTGCCAACTGGCATGGTACTGGTAAGTCCAACTCTGACAAGTTTGGCACTGAAAGATACAGTACTGACATATGGTATAGGGATAAAACCCTTGATTCTTGTAAGAAGACTAGTACCTGCATTGATCATGGGTTTGATACCAATGGTGCTAGCCCAAGTCATCCTGACTCAAGGATCCCCACCACAGGGCAGGACACTGGTTCCACACCCTCTGGTACATAACAACTACATAGATTGGTATGGTACTGAGTGAAATTCAGGGCAGAATATGCTTCTAGATGCTGGGGATATACCATCCAAAGGCCAGCCATCACTCCCCATTTCACTGGATGAGTTGATGGATGGTCCTTCAGCTTCAGACCAAATGACCAAGATTAGATGAATCAACTCCAATCACTCCTGGTGCACACTTTCCATGCCCCAGTACCATCAACTCCACACGCAAGTGTAGCATCTGCCTGCTTATCTGACCGGACATGGGCTGTCCAGCCTTGGTGATATCAATGCAGCACAGAAAGACATGGCACCAGGATACAGTGTATAAAAAGCATTTAATTAGAAATCAATGTATCACAATACCTGGCTGTGCAAATAAATAAAGTGCTATATAAATCTGACTGGTGTCTGACCCAACCTGGTTTTGCTTGTTAGGGTTTTATCAAGGGATCCCTGGTGCCATGTCTTTCTGTCCTGAATTACTTATTTTTTAACATGGCTGCACAGGTTTGGTAGTGGAGTGGCTGTTTCCTGCTACCCTTGGTGGAATCACACCTTTTCTCCCTGCTGTGTCCTAATATAGGCAAAGACTTCTATCATTTCTGGCCTTGACAATTGCATTCTCTTCTATCCCACACATGCCATTGGAAACATGACTGAAGGTGGGGTTGGCCACGTGTCATCACAACTGCGGTCAGTCAGATTGCGAAAAGCAGAAGCTTCCTGAGGAACAGCATATGAAACTGCTTACATACTGCTGAATAATCTGTTTCTTCAAAACCAGTAATGTTCATTACTGGTGATACTTTGAAGTTGTACCGCATGCCACAATTATCATTGGTACTGGTGCGGTAAGTTTACAATCGCCGCAGCACGATATTGTTCAGCAGTGCTTCAACCACAGGGACAGCAGATATGTGAAAGTAGGGGTGATACATGTTTGAATTGATGTTTTATAAACTGATGATGCACTTCTGTGCCTTTAGTCAGTTTACCCACTACCACAGTTCACTTACTGGAGTTTTTGAATATAGTGGCTGACACAAACTTAACATTCTGTCACTTGATCTATATACAGGGAAACATGATCAGGTCAGAAAAGGTTAGCTGGGACTTTATCCATGTGTTTGTTGTGACATTTACACATGGCTAAAGCCCCAGTCTGACCAATCAGCTTACAGCATTTTTCTTGTCCATTTTATAATGGCCTGTTATCCATAGTGAAACACTGGCAACAGGAAACAGGCCAGGATGGAAGGGGTTGCATTGTGTGTTATGGAAGGTACTGCATACAGGCCACAGAAGATACTATTCTGGGGGGTGATAACAGAAACAAAGCAGTGCGGGCGCAATTGACAATGGAAGGTGACAAAAAGATCAGGGTCAGGGTGGTATTCACACTGCCAAATCAAAAGGAGGATGTGGACAGGGAATTTGAGGACCAGATCTGGAAGTCATCAGCCAAGTGAGAGTTGGTTATGGTGGGTGACCTAAATAGAGTATGTAAGAGGTGGACTGCAAACTCCTGGCAGACTGTAGTGCATGGAGTGAGGTGTTGATACTGCTTTCTCATACACTGGGTCAGGTAACTGACTAGAGATGGGGTCACTCCTGACCTGGTTCTCTCAAATGGTGAGGTATGCCCCCTGAATAGCGACATTTCTAAGGTGACATGCGTCAATATCAACAACAGTGCCATGTCACCATAGAAGCACTGCTGGGACCAGGTAACCCCACCCCCCAACCTGCAACCCATCCTCAAACTAACTCCGACCTGGAGTCAGAATCCTAAAATACAGGGGTGAGGGGGGCAGAGCCCACAGGGGGAGTTCAGGGGAAAAGCCCCCCAAAGAAAAAAAAACACCCACCGATGTGTACGGCTCCATGCCGACTGCAAATTGCTGTCGACATGGAGCCTGGTGCTGTGATGCCGGTCAATGTTTTTCTTGTTGAACTGGCATCGTAGAGTCAAATGCTGAGATAGTAAGAGAAGTAAATATGAGGAAATCGCTGGGGTCCACTAACCACAGTACAGTGTTACAACTTAAAATGGGTATGGAAAACACTGCATCCTCATTGCCTAGGACCTGTGCATTGATAGAGCATAACACATGTGTAAAAGAAAGTGCTGGCAGTCAGAACACAGCACACTGACAATATCAATGGCTTTTTTTTTAATTCCTGACTTCTGTTTCAAACATAGCTGGCATCTTTAATCACTTAAAAAATACCAGGTCCTAAAAATAAAACTCTCTCAATAAAAAAAAAAAAAGAATAAACAAACAGATTAAATATTCTTTTCCTTTTTATTCCCCTCCTTACACCCATACAGAAATTGAAATGAAGTACTACTTGATTTTATTTTTTGGTGCTTCTTGTCTGACCATGGAGTAGCCCTCCCCCCCGTCTATCCTTACTTGCCTACCAGAAGAATTGTTGCCATTTGCCTTTCTTCAGATACAGACTGAATCCCTGACTTTACTGAGGCCTTCTGTTGTATGTGTTTGTGTGGGGAGAGGTTAACATTCTGTCAGTAGAACTCTGCAAGCATTTGAATTCCTACATTCCATGATAAACAAACATTCTGTCTATGGAATGTGTGGATAGACAGATGCTTGACAGCTGGAGAAGACCTACCTTTTACTAGTTACTTTTAAAAAAAGAAAACACTTGGTTTTATTTTTAAAACGTTCACTTTTTAAAATGTTCACAGTTAGCCCATTTTATAAGTGCCATAAGGCACTTCAGGGTAAGCGTTGTGCAGCACAGTGTACTTCCAGGATCTGAAGGCACTCTGTCTGCAGTGTTGTGCCTCACTACACCCCTGAGCGTGCATTGTGCCAGCACAGTGCACACCTCATTGTGTCACATTGCTTGCATAAACATGTGAACACATTACTCTAGTTTCAAAATGTTGACACTGAACTTCTGAAGGGCAACATTTGGCAAGATAAGGGAAATTTTGGAAAATAAACTGTTAGGGACACTGGGAGCCAAAGGGACAAAAGAAAACTGGAATGGTATACAGATAGTGGTAAGGAGGTGATGGCATTATGCTCAAGTCAGGTTGAGGAGAGAGAGAAAAAGCACATAAAACTGATCTGGTTTTGTAGAGGGATGGGAGAGGCAGTGAGGCCAAAAAGGCAGTATTTCAAAAATACAAGGAGGAACAGAATAACATTAACTGGGAGAATTGTCTGAAACAGCTGAAAGAGGCTGGGATAATTGTAAGAAAAAGTAAATCAGAGACAGATCTGAGAATAACGGAGGTAGTAAAAGGGGGAGAGAAAACCTTTTTTAGGTGCATTAGGGAAAAAGGAAGTGTTATTAGATTAACCTTACTACCTGTAGCTCTTTTAGAAGTTCACACCTTCTACTGTTTAACTTTGATACAAAATGTCTGCCAAGGCAAAACTGAAGTTAAAGGGGAAAGCAACAGGGTGGAAGAGGATAAGGAAAAAGGCTGATTTACCGTATAATTCCTTTTTTCTAGTATTCACCATGGACAAGGAGGGCCACTACTGGAGTTCAGGGTGCACAGCAGTACAGAAAGTGAGAGGACTGGAGTTAGGACTAGTATGGGGAGAAATGGTATTCAGGGGCCTCAAAACACTGATAGTGGGCAAAGTGCCTGGTTTTCAAAGGTTACACCCTAGAGTTCTGAAGGAGGTGGGCAGACACTAACAGCACCACTGACAAATCTGTTTAATTGCTCACTGGAGATGGGGGTGGTACCAGTAGACCAGAAAGTAAATTATGTGGTGCTGCTTCACAAGAACGGGGACACGGATGACACAGGAAATTATGGACTGGTCAGTCTGTCTTTGATTTTAGGCAGTCTGCTGAAAACTCTAATTAAGAAATATATTGTCGAATTCATCAAAGCAAAAGTATTATAATAATAATAATAATCTTTAAATTAAGCAACTGTCAAAATATCAAGGCACAGTACATTAAAATTGGTACAGTCAGTAATAAAATCAACAATACAAAACAATAGAAAATGGTCTGAAGAGATCCTTATCTTTGAATTAATTAAGATAAGCCTGATGCCACAAAAAAGTTTGGAGCACCTGTTTAAAGCCCCCCACGGTCACACACTCCTGAATCTGATGGGGTAGGGAATTCCAGACAGTTGGGGTCATGTACATAAATGCATGGGCCCCTGAAGATTTTAAAGATACCCTCGGAATCTCTAGCAACCCCTCGTCAGCCGAACAGAGCTGTCGCTCAGGGTAGTAAGGTACCAGAAGTTCTTTCAGGTAGTTGGGGCCAAGTCCGTGTAGGGCTTTATACATCAGTAATCTGACTTTAAAGGTGCTCCACCACCAAATTGGCAGCCAGTGCAGTTCGCGTAGCACCAGTGTAATAAGAGAGGACTGGGAAGTCCCCATCAGCAGCTGTGCTGCAGCATTCTGCACTAGTTGCAAGCAGCAGATATCAACCCCCCCATAGCCCTAAGTAAAGTGAGTTGCAATAATGAAGGAGCAAGATCACAAAGGTGTGGATCAGTGTGGGAAGGTCACCAGATGGAACAAGGTGCTTGATCCTGGTGATGTTCCTAAGAAGGTAAAATGATGACTTGATGACTGCTGACACCTAAGATCGCAGTGTCAGCCCGTGATCAAGCACCACCCCCAGGTCCCTCACCCATTCAGAGTTAAGGAGCTGGGAGCTCCCCAGAGAAAGTCCAGAAGGCTGACCAGCCCCCAACCCCTCTATCCGGTGACCCAGCTCCACAACCATCACCTCAGTCTTTCCCGTGTTCAACTTCAACGAGCTGGAATTCATCCAGTCCTGGATTTCAGTGAGGCAGTTGTTAAATATCAAGAGAACACTATCTTGGTCAGGTGCAAAAGACAGGTAGAGCTGGGTATCATCGGCATAGCAGTAAGACCTCAGCCTATACCATCTTACAATGTCTCCGAGGGGCAGCATGTACACTGCGAACAACATAGGTGACATCACCAAGCCCTGAGGGACCCCACATGACAGAGAGAGAGAGAGAGGGTTGGAGGAATAAATTCCAGACACCACTCTCTGAGTTCTACCAGTGAGAAAAGATTTAAACAACCTGAGGACTGTACTAGTCAGGCCACAGATGAACCTCAGGTTCTCAAGCAGCACTCCATGGTCCATGGTGTCAAAAGCTGAAAAGAGATCAAGGAGCATTAGGATGGAGTGGCTTCTCCGATCTCTAGCCATCAAGAGATCATTGATCACCCGAAACCAGAGCAGTCTCAGTACTGTACCTCTTTCAAAAACCAGATTGGAGAGGTTCGTATATATTATGGATGGTCAAGTGGTTCTCCAGCTGTACCACCACTACTTTCTCAATTACCTTCCCCTATAAAGGGGAGGTTTGAGACTGGTCTGTAGTTGGCCAGGGAGTCTGGGTCCAAAGAAGCCTTCTTCAGGAGGGGTGTCACCACTGCCTCCTTCAGGGAGCTGGGAGACTCACCCAAATCAAGGGAGCACCAGACTATCTGTGCCAGGACAGGGTTGATAACATCACAACAACCTATAATCAGGGAAGTTGGGCCCAGGTCCAAACTACAGCACAAAAGGCACATACCCTAGACAATCTGCATGACATCTGCAAACCCCAGCTGGTCAAAGGTACTCCAGGAAACAAGGGAGACAGTGACCAAGTACCAATCAATAGCAACCCCCATAGAGTGAGTCAAAAGGATCTCTGCCCTGATGTCCACCACCTTATTCACAAAGAACCGAGTAAGCTCATCACGCTCCAGTTGCAAAAAGGCTCTTCGAGACTGCATACAGGCTGAGCTGCACAGCCTGTCCACAGTTCAAAAGAACTGGGCCTGTCGGTTCTGAGCAGCAGCAATCTCCCTGGACAGGAATTCTGCCTTCTTACAGGAGATCATTGATTGATAGACCTGATAATGTTCTGCCAATCTAAGGTGGTCAGCCTCCAGGGTGGATTTCCTCCAGCACCACTCTAACCTTCGTCCTAGTTGCCGCATCTCCCTCAGGGTCCCATCGAATCAAGAGACCCGAGGGTGAAGGGAGAGAGGGTGAACATGGACTGGAGCAATAGAATCCAGCGCTGTGGAGATGACCATATTATAGGCCGACACCGGAGCCTCTGGATTCCTACTTGCCACAGGGAACTCTGAGAGGTCATTTATCACCACTAGTCCTTCAGGGCTCACATCCCATAAAGGGCGGTAACTGACCATCTCCACAGGGGTAAGCCTATGAAGGGGGGTGCAAAAATTGAACCTCACAGTGTAGTGATCAGACCAACCAACAGGTTCCACCCTCAGATCAGAGGCTTTGATCCCCAGTAGGATAACCTAATCAAGGGAGTGACCATGTTTATGAGTAGCAGAGGTAACAATCTGTGTGAGGCCCAGAGATGTCATCAACTGGAGGAAGTGTTGTCCAAATTGTGAGAGTTCATCATTGACCCAGGCGTTGAAGTCGCCCAGGACCATCAGTCTGGGTGACTCAAATGCCATGTCAATCACAAAATCTGCTACTTCCTAAAGGAATCGATTCTCATCCCCAGGTGGACAGTAGATGAGAGCTATCCTACAACCGACACCTGCTACAACAGTACATTTGAATGACTCGGCCTCCTTAACTGGTACACTTGTGAGGCCCAATTCGGTCTTGAAACAGACCTCGACCACCCCCACCCGAGGTCCAGTCTTGAGTGGGGTATCACTGAGTACCTGGCCAGATTTGCAGCCTCCAATGTGGGGCAGGCATTTTCATCCAGCCAGGTCTCGGTGATGCAAGCCAGATCCGTTGTTCTGATAAGATCTGCAATAATTACAGTCTTGTTCTTAATTGATCTGGCATTGCATAACACTGCTCGAGTTGGAGTTTCCATAGCCACCCTGGCTACCTGCCCACCAGGAATGGTGGTGCCCTTGGTTATGGGGACCAGATATAGTGGACCACATTCCAGACTCTATTTTGCCCCTGGGCATCTTCTGGATCTAACTACCCGATGTGAGAGTCCTGTTCATTCATCCTCCAATGTCCGCACCTCCCACCTCCCCACCTATGGGTGATACCCAGTGCTCTACAACACAGGTAAGTTGAAAACATCAAAGGGGGGAATGGGTGGAGGGTTCGAGAGCAGAGGACAAATAGTGCATGACCAAGGGGCAGGGCCTACAACACATTCCACAGGCTTAACGTAATCAAAGTACACCAAGCCCATAAACACGGAAACCCACTAACAAACCCAAAATAAAAAGCAAAACCCAACCCTATAACTTACACTTACAAAAACTATAAATATAAATAACACAAAGAAAACAACTCAATACTAAACATTAAAAATAAAACCCCATTTGAAATGCTCCCACTCCCTCTCACAGAGGAGAGAGATTCAAGCTATCCAAAAATAAAACTGAAATATCCCTCAATTAAAACACTAAACTGTAATAAATTACCCTGCTATAAACAATAAACAAAAATGAGAATACCCACACCTCCCAACACTAAATACTAAAACAAGAGTTAAAGTAAAGTAGACCCCTTCTGGAGTTGCACAGGTGTTTCAGTTCAACACTCAAAGTCTTGAATAGGCACAATCAGTCTGAAGTGAGACAATGCAAAAACCAAGAAGTGGAAATTCAGTCAGCAAGAGGGCTTCCACTTTAAGAACTATAAATCAAAAACAAAACTAAAGGTAAACAAAATAACACCATAAGATGAAGTAAAATAAAATAAAATATTAACACTCCAGCAACCCCCTCTCACTGGGTATGCAGGGATCAAAAAAGAAATACAGCCTGATGGAGTTCAGACCCCCAGGCCCTCTCACAGCCTGGGAGTACAAATAGTCAGGGCACTCTCTCTGCCCACAATGAAATTTATTTATTATTTATGTATTTGAGTTTTGGTGACCGGGTAGGACCACTGAGACAATTATAGTCCCCTTTTCAGGGTCGACCCGGGGACATACATGGTACAGTAGAGCAGAGCAATTGTACAAGGAATCAGTGCAGTACAGCATCAAATTTGACACACACCATACAGTGGATACAATAATGTAGAGCTAGTTATGTACACCGTGGCTGGGATATTCAGAACGGTTGCACATGGCGCAACAGAGTTACGCCATGCGCAACCCACTGATGAGCCCTGGTGCGATATTCAAAAAGGGATTATGGGCTGCACAAATCCCGATCATGGGGTGCATCAGTAATGTATGGCGCCAAGTAAAGGGGCGTGCCCGCTGCATACCCTGCACATCCTGATATTCAGCCTGAGATGTGCTGAGCATATGGAGATGCAACCCCTACTTGTGCCACACACTGTTGAGCCGAACAATAAAGGAACAAGTGCTGGCCACCCACAGGTGAGCTGCCATATTGCAGGGTGCAACACGGCAGCTGCCAGCTGTGGGTGGCCACCTGAGCTCCGGCGCCACTGTCTGTCAGCGTTACACCCCCCATGCCCGATCACGGGCTATGTATAGGTTCAAAATCCCTGGTGGTCCAGTGGACCTGCCCCCCAGCCTGATCACAGACTCTATGAAAGATATATCATCCCCGGTGGTCCAGTGGACCCTACCTCCTCACCCGATTGCAGGCATCATAACATATGTATCCTCCCTGGTGGTCCAGTGGACCATCCCCCAGCCCGATCATGGTCTCTATGAAAGAAATATCATCCCTGGTGGCCCAGTGGCTGCATCCAGCCTGATCGCGGGCAATACAATGAAAATGGTACCCTGGTGGTCTAGCGGTACCCCCCTCCTCACCCACCCACTAAGTCCCGCCACCCCGCTCCCCCCAGTCAGGGACGGGCAGCAGCTCCCACTGCTTAGCTGCCCAGCCACCTGCCAACTGACAGTGTACAGTATGGCTGTATCCCGGTGGTCACAGTGTGGGCCAATGGGTGTGCTGAACCATACCATTACCTGATCCCAATATGTGATGAAGCCATTCATTCATATCCAGGACTATGTGGTACAGCTCTGATCTACATGCCGTGTACGCTGTGGACCAGTGAGACGCTCATACTGTGCGTTGTCAGGTCAACCCGGGTGGCTGGGCTGTAGTGAAACTGCTGCCCGCTACTGACTTGGGGGGAGAGTAACAGAACTGAGGTGGTGGGTGAGGCGGACTCACCGCTGAACCACCGAAATACCATTGTGTATTGCCCATGGTGGGGCGGGGATGCAGCCGCAATACCAGATAATCAGCTGTGAAAACCATGTCAAACTGAGGACAGTCCACCGGGAAAATCCCATATTATGGCCTTGATCGAACGAAGATGGGGTCCACTGGACTCCTCAGAGACTCTGTTAATGTGGAAAGCCCACAATTGGGTATTGGGGAGCATTGCTGCTGATGGGCAGGGGGCGTTGGTCCCCAATGGCTGCTGCCTGGCAGGGCACCAGGTGCAAGTCACAGGGATTGGCACACCTGCATGCTAATGGGGCCATAATGGCAAGTAAATGGCCCCATTTGCACCTTGCATGCATTATGGCCCCATTTGCATATCCACCATTGAATATCGCGGTTGTTGTACCTAGCACAACAGCACTTGCGCTGGCACATCCCCCTGCTCCTCTCTTGCCACTTGCACTTGTGCAGTGCCACTGTGCCATGCACAATGCGGGTGGCCACGGTGCCATATTCAATAGTGCTGAGCCATGGTGCAGCACCATTGAATATCACCCTGTCAATGCCCTGGCGCATCCCAGTTACGCTGCGTCCAGGCTTGTGCCACAGCCTGGCGCAGTCTGAATATCCTGGCTCATATCTACATATCTATAAATTCTATATAGATTAAGATTTTAACTATATATAGGCAATAGATGTCACATTTTGAGCATGAAAAAAAGGAAAAGTAGGGCTGTCAAAGGGAGGGTGGGAGGAAGAGGGAGAGGTGGTATGGGTCAGCAGTCAGGTGAGGTAGGGGAGGTTAAGAGCTTCAGCGGAAGCAGGAGCAGGAGGGAGAGGCTGTGAGAAAGGCATGCAGATTGGACTTGAATAGAGAAAGAGAAGGACTAGTCAGGATGTAGGGAGGGAGCGCGTTCCAATCAGAGACAGCAGCAAACGAGAAGGACCTCCTAGCAAGGGATAGACGTAGATTGGGGGGACTAATGGGAGGGAGGAGGAGCGTAGGGTGTGAGGTGCCTGCCAGAAGTGTATCAAATCTGTAAGGCAGGATGGAGTAAAGAGGTGGACAAGTTTAAACATAAAGCACATGGATAAATACTTCAATTTAGCTTCATAGGGCAACCAGCCTAGAGAGGAGAGGATGTCACAGTGGTATGATCGTGAGTTAGCCCCCAAGGTGAACCTACCAATCCTATGGTATGCCTGGGAGAGGTGGGAGGGAGAGAGATGAGGTATTAGCAGAAAGTAGCAGGGGGGCACCATATGTTAGGAGAGGAGTAAGAGATGAAGAGGCAATTCTTAGGCAGGAGGCAGAGGTGAGATATGGGCATATTCGGTAGAGCAGACCAAGCTTCTGCTGCATATGTTTAACTATATTGGAGATGTGAATGTTGAAAGAGATTGATGGGTCCATGGTGAATCCCAAGTATTTGAAGGATGGGACTGTCTCCAAGGTATCTCCCATGATCGATGTTATGATAAGAGTGAGAGTGGCAAACTTGGAGTAGAACGGGGGAGAAGAGCATGTATTTAGTTTTCCTGGTATTGGGAATGAGCTGCTTGTGGTTGAACCAGTTCTCGAGGGAGGTGAAGTCAGTGGCAAGATCTCGACTGATTTGGTCATAGTCTGGGGATGATCGATAGATAATTGCATCATTTGCATAAAGATGGCACCACCACAAAATCTAGGGAGGTCGTTTATGAAGAGTGAGAATAGTAATGGTCCTAAAATGTATCTCTGTGGCATGCCATGGGTTATCGACCTTAGTTCTGAAAGGGAGCCGTCCCATTTAACCCTTTGGGAGTAGCCAGATAGGTAGTTTCTTGCCCAATTTAGGGCACTTTTATCCAGAACTAAGACATGCAGTTGGTGGAGCAGGAGATCATGGTTTACCAGGTCAAATGCTTTAGTGAGGTCGATGAAGATGGCACCAATGGCACAACCCTTGTCCACAGCATGAAATATATCCATTATCACTTTTATCAGGCAGTTAGAGAGCTGTGATTCCTTCTGAAACTGTGTTGATGGGGGGATAGTAGGTTGTGAGATTCCAGGTAGTCCTGTAGGTGGTTATAAAGAATGCGCTCCTGTATCTTCGCTAGATGGCAGAGGAGGGACATAGGTCTAAAGTTGTCAACAACAGTATTGGACCCCCACTTGTGCACTGGGACTACCATTGCCACCTTCCATTTATCAGGTATCGAGTTGGAGTTGAATGACCAGTTGAACAGGTCCCAAACCAGGCAAGCAAGGGAAGGGGTACCCAATTTAAGAAATTTTGCCTCAAGGAAGTCATGTCCAGATGAGCTCTCAGGATTTAAGTGAGAGAGAGAAACTTCTGGGCCTCTTTGAGAGTGGCAAGTTTTAGGTGAAACTCGGGGCGGTCCGCAAGGGTAGTTGAGGACAGCAGGACAGTTTTAGGAGAGGAGGTGTTATGGAAGAGTGAAGTATATTTGTGCAGATCTGTAAAAAATTCATTGAAGCCAGAGGCAATGGAAGTAGATTCGGTAAGGTCTGAGCCGTTGGCATGGACTGAGCTTGGGGTATTAACAGCGTTCCCTTTTAATAAGGAGTTTACTTATTGCCAGAATTTCTTTGGGTTGCAGAGGTGTTCCATTTGAAGGGATTTAAAGTGGGAGTGCTTGGCTTTGTGCAGGGAATGTTTGCATTTGTTCCTGAGGTGTCTATATGCTTGCCAGTCTGAGGGGAGTTCACATTTTTTTTGTAGGCCCTCCATACATTATTACAGTGTGACATAAGCATCTAAATTTCATTGGAGAGCCACAGAGCCTTGACACCCTTGGACCTGCACTTTTTCAGAGGGGCATGTTGGTTAACTAATTGAGTGAAGGTTGTGATAAAGAAGTCTAGGGCAAAGTTAATATCTAGGAGTGAGTTAATGGGTCACCAGAAATTCCAGTAATCCCCTCTCACTGGGCATGTGAAAAACAGTAAATTAAAATAGTAAAGTCAGGACAGCCAGGCCCTCTCACTGCCAGGGAGTACCAGAAAATAGGACACTCTCACTGTTTGAAAGAAGGAAAAATTCAAGATCTGACCGTGTTTTCCAGAGTGAATGGAGGACCTTTTGAAGAGACGCAGTCCTGTACAGTTGATAATCCACACCTGGGAACCCTTCCTGTGAAGGCCAGCCACCAGAAAATAACTGCTCCTCAGCTATGGCTCTCTGCTCAAGCCAGCCCACTGGCTGGTGCCACAAAGGGCCTAGGCAGACCGCACGCCCACCGGCCAGCTTCCTGACTGACCAGGCCTGGTCTGCCTGAGCAGAGCAGAATCCAGCAGTAAATAATTGTAGGACAGAAGACAGTATGGGGGTTATAGCAGGGAGATCTTGTCAGACTAACCTTATTTCTTTAATTTGGTTGCAAAAGTGGTAGACAGTGGCCAAGCAGTGGATGTGTTGTACCCTAAATTTAGAATGGCCTTTGATTCTGTTCCATATAGGAAGTTAATAAAACAGCTGGGTAACCAAGTAGTGGGGAACAACTGATCTGATGAATAGGTAAAGGTTGTGAGGCAGGATGCCGAGTGTGGACATCAGTGGGGCACACTTAAAATGCAGGGGGGTCATGAGCAGGTCACCTCAGGAATCAGTTCTGGAAACAATAATCTCAGTTCTCAGTTCAGGAGTGAAACATTATTAAAAAAACAAACAAAAAACAACAAATGACTATATTGATGTTTTTGCCAGAAATACATTATTACTAAAAAAAAGCTATGTGATTAGTTGTTTTATGCTAACAGATAATACTGCTTTAACAATGCTAAATTAACTACTAGATGGTGGAGTACTTGTGGTGCAGACAACTGAGGAAAGAGAGACTTGGAATCATTATTAATCCACTGCAGAGTACAACAAAGTATATGTGATGGGAGATGGGATTCTGGGATGTATAGGAAGGGGATTTGAAAGCTGGAGGAAGAAGATCTGCCCTAGTACAGGTCACTGGTAAGGATGTACCTGGAGTACTACACATAGTTCTGGAATCCACACCTCAAAAAAGACAGGCACTGCATAGGGGCCGTGCAAAGGAGGAGCATGAAGATGAGCCATGGCAGCAGGGAAGGTTGTCAGATATTAACATGTATACACTGAAGGCCAGGATGAAAAGGGTGGGGTATAACTGAAACATACAAGGTCTTGCAAGTAGTCAAAAGTGTGGACTGTAAGGACTTCTTTACAACAAATGAGGGCACGACAACAAGATGGACATGGGTGTAGACAGAAGGGTAGTCAGGAGGTATGTGAGAAAGTTCTTCATGGAACAGGTGGCAGACGATTAAATAGATTTCCCTGAAAGGTGGTTGAAGCCGAGACTGTGATGAGTTATAAACATACATTTTATTCATTTTAAATAAAATGCCAATACAAATACTCCCATTCAAGGAACATCATATAGTACATTGAACCACATAGTGTATCTAATTAATATTCAGGAATTTACAGTATCCTTTGATCATACACAAAACAGAGAGCCTGCCACTACTTTAAAATTCAATCAGAATTACTAAAGTGAGTAAACTGCAGAACTGTAACCCAAGAGCTGATGGTGTCTCCAGTAAACAATGATAGTCCAAATATCTGTCCTTTTTCTTTGTCTTCTGCCCAAATGGGCTGTAGGTGCCATGAATAAAACTGCCTGTAAACCAGTTCAGCAAATAAAAAAATATAGAGCCTCTTTAGCTAACTTATTACTTCTAGAGAGAAACAATGGGTGCAAACGGCACCCTGTTTGAACAAACCTTTATAAAAAAGTTAAAAAAGTATGCATTGCTTCTGCATAACAAAACACTTGTGATGCTGGAATAGTTCATAACTGTACAACTTTTAAGATGAGCATTTAAGTCACATGACTGTTATAGTCTGAGTTGTTGCAAGCTACTGCAGTCCAATGGCCATAACTGCAGGAAAGAACAAAAGAAACAAGCATTTGCTTCCTTACAAATCTGACACATCAAATAAGTAAAAACTTATACCCAACTCAAACCCACTATAACACATATAGAACATCGCCATTCAGTATTTAAGTTGGTAGGAATAACTTCCTATATGAGAGATTGCTTGGAAAAATGTTCTGCAGTCCCTCAGGTTTCAGCGTCCTCCAGCTTCTGGTGCAGTCCTTGTGGTCTTCATGGTGGCTGCCATCTTTGAGGCCCATTTTCCAGCATAGAAACATAGAATTTGATGGTCAAAAAGGACTTCTTAGCCCACCTAGTCTGCCCATTTGTCACTACCTATACTATTACTGCAGACCATGCCCAATCTACAGCTGTTTCTCCTGGAACATCTCCTGGGTCTGTGAAAACATATATCTTATTGATATCTACAATTCATAATTTTGCAATACAAACTGTCATTTTGCAGGACACTTCATGGAGTGGAGAATACTGAGATTTTTAAGTATACTTTTGATCTCATCAAATCACTTTTGTTCTGCCAAATGGCATAACATACATCGGGGAACATGTGGACAGTTGCTCCCTCCACACTCAGGGATCCATACCTTTTGGTTAGGTTTAGCAGTTTTTCTCTTGTCTCCATGCTGTCCACTATCATCATCATCACATGTGGTTGTTTCCCCTGGGGCTGAATTCCATAAGCTCCCACCACTGGGAAATCAGAACCCAGTGCCTGGGGACTGAAACTGCTCTTTTTCCAGTCTCACAGAAACAACACAGATTTGGATCCTTCTGGTAAGCCCAGGATTCAAATGTTTTGACTACTAATTTGCTTTTCTAGAATCCCTAGGTGATTGTTAAGTTGTTGCACCTCTTTTGCTCTCTGAGTCATGGCACTTTAACACGTTTCTGAATGGCACAGAATATCCTCCATATCCCCTTTCAAGGAGTCAACCACTTTCTCCATAGGGGCAATTCTGCCTGTTAAACTGTCAGATTTGCCATTCACGGATGTGAAAGAAACCAATAATTGTTACATTTTGGGACCCAGTGACTGGAGCACTTCTTCCAAGCTGCTGCTATCTGCCATGTCTTGTTGTCCAGACTGAGTGTTGGGGCCTGCCCAAGTCTTTCTCTCTTGATAGCAGTAAAACCTGCCAAGTTTTCTTTACTGAGATGTGATTTTTTAAAGTTTTCCCTTTAAAATCCAAGGAGCTGATGTGCAAAGTGACTTCTCTGCTTGGGCTCCACAGCACCCCTGTGTGATGGGGTTTACAGTTGGGTTGGACAGATGTAAAGTAATGGTGGGACTCACAGGCAGAAGAGGGGGAAGAGGCTGTATGTGTTGAAAAGTGTACAGTGAGAAGTCTAGATAAGGGAAACAAACTGTCTGAATATTGTTTGAATGGCAGGAAAACCAGGGTAGATTACCAGAAAAAGGATTTGGGGGTCATAAATAATAATCTAAAACATGGAGACCAGTCTGAATTAGTAATAAAACTAATAAATTGGATACTGGGCATCATTAAAAAGAATTGTGTATGTAGAGTAAATCAAAAGAGACTGTCATGCCATTGTATGGGTCACTGGTTCAACCACACCTTGCACGTTGCTGCATGTTTTCTGGGCACCAAAATATAAAAGGACAATAAGATCATAGCTGGTGTACAGGGGAGGGCAGCCCAAACAAGTCTAGGGGGTGAAATGTAAAATTTATGTTTAGGAGATGAAGCTTGTTAGAAATGTTTCAGTGTGACATCATAGCTATGACTGAGAATCATGGCCAAGGTTCGATATTTTAAAACAGTGGGCAAACGGCTGAGTTCAGACACTTCTTAAAAAAATCTGACCATCATCAGTGTTAAAAAGAAAAAGATCTACCCCATTTATGGATATTTGCAAACAATACCTTTAATTGAAAATCTTATCAAAAATTCAAGTTTAAGTAAGGGTCTACACATATTGGGCTGGATATTCAAACTGCGCTATTCTGTGGCGCAAGCCCTTGCACTGCTCAAAATAGTTGTGCAGGGTTGTGGACGGGGTGATATTCAACGGAGTTGCTCTATTGAGCAACTCCTTTGAATATCACCCCCACACAACCACTATGCATGGCGCAGTGGAACTTGCGCCACCGCAAGTGGTCAGAGTGGAGCATTCAAGATGCGGTGGCGCAAGTACCATTGTGCCATGTGCAAATTTCTGATATTCAAAGGTGACATGCAAATGGGGCCATAATTCATGCAAGGCACAGGGGTGCCATTTGCATCTATATATAGCCCCATTTGCACGCCATTAGCATGCAGGTGCACCGATCCCCAAGGACTTGCGCCTGGTGCCCTGCCAGGCAGCAGCCATCTGGGACTGGCACTGTAGCCCGTTGCGGGCATAAGTGTAAATCCCCCTCCCTGAACTGGCCCGATTGCGGGCATAAGTTTAAAATCCCCCACCCCCAACTGGCCCGATAGCAGGCATAAGTTGAAAAACCCACCCCCCACTAGCCCGATCGTGGGCAGCAAAGAGGTCAAACACCACCCCCCAAGAACATATCCCTGGTGGTCCAGTGGACCTTGAAGCCCGATGGCAGGCAGAACAAGTTCAACCCCCCCAAGAACATATCCCTGGTGATCCAGTGGACCTCGAAGCCCTATCACGGGCAGAACAAGTTCAACCCTCCCAAGAACATATCCCTGGTGGTCCAGTGGACCTCAAAGCCCGATCATGGGCAGAAAAAGTTCAACGCCCCCCCAAGGACCACCTACCCTGGTGATCTGGTGGCCCCCACCCGACCCACGGGCCCCACCACCCCACTCCCCATCAGCGGCGAGGCGGCAGCATCCCACCCGCCTGCCGCCCCACCGCCCGCCGACTGACTGCCGGTGAGGACTCTGCACGTCCAGTGGTTCCAGAGCAAGGCCAATGGGCATGCAGCCCATACTGTACGCAGTCCAGATATGTGAATGAATGAATGAATTCATTCACATATCTGACTGCCTTATTAGTATGGGCTGCATGCCCATTGGCTCTTGCCTGAACCAAAGGGCGGCCAACTACTGAGCAGTCAGTCGGTGTTGCAGAGCGGCAGGCAGGTGGGATGCTGCCGCCGGCTGGACGGGGTGGAGCGGGTGGTGGGGCTCCGTGGGTGGGTGGGTGGGGAGCCACCAGATCACCAGGTAGGTGGTCCTTGGGGTTGAACTTTTTCTGCCCGAGATCGGGCTTGAGGTCCACTGGACCACCAGGGATATGTCCTTGGGGGTGTTTGACTCTTGCTGCCCGCGATTGGGCTAGTGGGGGTGGGGGATTTTAAACTTATGCCCTCGGATCAGGCCAGTCGGGGGAGGGGGATTTTTACACTTATGCCCGTGGATCGGACCAGTCGGGAGAGGGGTTACTAGGCCTACGATTGGGCTGCATCGGGGCAGGGAGGATGCTGAGGGCCACCCACAGGTGGCAGCTGCTGTGTTGTGCCCTGCAATGTGGCAGCTCACCTGTGGGTGGCCCTCGACTTACTCCTTTTTTTTGCTCAAAGTTATGCAGGCGCAGGTTGGGAGTTGCGCCTGCACAACTCTGCACAGCCTGCTGAATATTGGGCTGTGCAGTTTATGCATGGCTCCTCCCCCTCCGGTTCAGCATGCCTTCATTAGCATTGCGCTGTTGCTCAGCTTGACTTGGGGGGCGCAACTGCCTCCTGCTGAATATGGCAGAATGGCGCAATTTCGGACTTACGCAGGCGCAACCCTATTGCGCATGGCACAACCCTTTTGAATATCCAGCCCATTGTGTATAAAACATGTCCATATCTCAATGATACAATATTATAAGGGCAAACCATAGGACAAAATATGTAAATAACTACAAGCAAAACTCTTGCAAATCCTGAAAAGGGAAAGATAAGCCTTTCTTTCATTTCTCTGTCTGAGTGAGTAACTAAAAGTATTATTAGGAGTGATTATTTTTTATATGGGATGCCTGTGGTGTTTTTTTATTCATAACAAATGTTAAGCTTTCACTGCAATTGTAGTAACCAGTTATTTTCTACTAAGTAGCACACTGCATAAAGAAAAGTTGTACTTCAAGAAATACATTAGTGGAGTTTATGGACACCTCATGTTTAAGTATAATTTATTACTAAAGAGTTTGTCAGCTGGGTAGGTTAAACCCTGATTCCACAAAGCAAATATGCAGAAAACAATGCAGCTTTAGTAAGGGAAACTCTGAACCTGCCTTTTTCAACAAAACAGATTTCAATCCCTCTTAAACATATTTATTAATAATTACAGTATTTCCTTTAAAAAACTATTATGCTCGGGATATTAAACTTTAATCTGCTTGTCGTAATACTTACCAAGCTAACCATATAGAGCACTGATTAATTCAGCAATGAAAAGGTTAAAACTGCAGCACAAACGTGTTTCTCAAATTTGATAATGACCTTGGATAGAAATGTATGTGCAGGATATTAATTTACCTTTTTAGCTATAGTGCTAAAGGTTCTAAATAAAACAAATGGTTAGTTATTGAATTAAATGCCCATTTAAGTATAAAACCAAACAAAACAAGCATTTGTCAATGCCGAATGTTTGCATGCTGGCATTGGCAGTGGTAGTGTAGAAGTTACAGAGCTGTGTAATAGGAATGGCAGTGAAGTATTGAACTGAAGCCAACCCCACCACCACCCTGCAGAGGGTGACAGGCATTGGGGTGTGTGTTTGGGTCGTCAGGCATAACGGCCACGCCATTTCACCACACCCCACTCTGCAAAGACTGACGAGTGTCACGTATTCCTTGGGGTCTTTGGCCCTTATGCGCACCCCATTTCATTAGGAAAAATGGTGAGATGGGTGCGATATAGGAGAATGGGGTGAAGTTTGGGGCCGAAGAGTCCAAGGCATACCTCGATGCCTCTCAGTGACTGCAGGGTGTGGAATGGTATGAGCATCACAGGCAAGAATCCCAAGTCACACCCCTGATTCCTGTCATTCAATATAGGGTTGGTTGATGTAGTTGAAAAGCCTAATACCTCAGGCATTCGTTGGTATTTTAACTCCAAATTTTCAACATGTTTGTTTTGTGACCCCACCTCATGAACAGGGGGAGTATCAGTTTGGTAGCCGAAAGCTGCTTATGCACAGTGACTACGGGATTTAGCACCACAGGTGCAAAAATATTCCAAACAGGATGTAAAAAATGACAGCTGTACTCTTTCATGGGGAGGTGTAAAAATGGCTATGTTACAAATGTGTAGTAAAAATATTTAAAAAATGGTGAAGTCATGGCGTACATAGAAACTGTGCAACAGCACCGTTATATAATTAGGTTGGGGATATTTTATAGCAGATTGTCAACTCAGGCATTTTGGTGCCTTGATCATGAACAGTGTCACCGTGATTTTCTTTATCTGTGCGAACAATGATTTCCCACAGCGACCACGCATCTCTGCACTGAAAGTGTGAAAACACACTCCGGCCATGTTGTGAAAAATGGCAGCTGTACTGTTCATAAGGAAGTGTTGAAAAATGCCACTAGTGAAAATCTAGACTGAAAATATTACAAAGTCATGAACTAACGAGGATGCATGGAAACTGCACTATGCTCACTGTAACACAGTCATTTTATGGACTTTTGTCACCAAATTTTCAACATAGCCATTTTAAGACCTCTGCTCATGAACAGTGTAACTGTGATTTTCTTAATCTGTCCTAAACATTGCTTCGCACACCAACAGCACCATTTATGCATGTCGATAACACATTTGGGTGACATATGAAAAATTGCAGCTGAACTGCTCATAAGGAAGTTTAATAAAATGGACATGTTGAAAATCTAGAGTGAAAATATTAAATTTGCAAACTTACGAGCATGCATAGGAACTGTCAGCACGCCTTCGTAAAAAGTCATTTTAGGCATTTTTCACCAAATTTTCAACATAGCCATTTAATACCTCTGCTCATGAACAGTGTCACTGTGGTTTTGTTAATGTGTCCCATACATTGAGTTTGCACACCGACTGCGCCATTGTGCGCTACAGGGGCGGAACCACATTTTGGGCAGGATGTGAAAAATGACAGCTGTACTGCTCATAAGGATGTGTGGAAAAATGGCAATGTTGGAAATCTGGAGTGGAAATATTGAAAATTCGCAAACCTATGAGCGTGCGTGGGAAATGTGCAATGCACACTTGTAAAACAGTCATTTTTAGGAATTTTTTCACCAAATTTTCAACATAGCCATTTCAAGATGTCTGCTCATGAACAGTGTCACTGTGATTTTCTTAATTTGTCCCGTACATTGATTTCGCACACCGACTGCGCCATTCTGCGCTACAAGGGCGGAAACACATTTTGGGTGAGATGTGAAAAATGACAGCTGTACTACTCATAAGATGGTGTGGTGAAATGGCAATGTTGAAAATCTGGAGTGAAAATATTGAAATTTCGTGAACTTAAGAGCCTACGTAGGAACTGCGCAACGCACGCTCGTTAAACAGTCATTTTACGGAATTTTGGCACCAAATTTTCAACATGGGGGTTTTGGGCCCCCTTCTCATGAACAATGTCACTGTCATGGTGATATTCAGTCTCAAAGGGTGATTTTGCAGTCACTATGCACTCACTGCGCGAAATCACCCTTCGAGCCCGAATAACTCCATGACAGTGACATCATTCATGAGAAGGGGTCCCAAAAACCCATGTTAATTGGTGCAAAAATCCAAAATGCCTGAGATATACAATAAAGTTGACCCCCTCCTATCTAGCCCATTATACAGCTTACCGGCATTTCCTCAGTTCGCGGTCGCCTTTGAAGAGTGTGCAGATGTGTTTCCGGTCCACCAAGATCACAATGAGTCCAGAGGGAAGTAGGGGTGGGGGAGGCTGGGTGCGCATGGGTGGGTGCGGGTTGTGGGAGGGTTCTGGAGATGCGCCACGGGACCGTTTTTGTTTTACAGGTTAAAACTAAAAAAAAGACTTCGTGGGACCGCTTGCCACACTGGGGTGGGCTCCCAGCGTGGCACAAGGACTTTGGGGGGGTGTTCAGCTGACAGGGGATTGGACACCCCCGTCGGCAACAAAAATAGGGAAAAAACTCGTGGGACGTTTGCCACGCTGGGGTGGGCTCCCAGCGTGGCACAAGGACTTTGGGGGGGAGGGGTGTTCAGCCGATGGGGGATTGGGCACCCCGTCGGCAAAATCACTGATTGCCATGCTGGGGTGGGCTCCCAGCGTGGCACCAACTACTGGGGGAGGCGATGCAGCTCAGCCGACTGGGATTGGGCACCCGTCGGCTATATGCTGCGTGCAGGGGCACCTGCGCCTGCGGCTGGGGGAGCTGCACGTGAGCAGCTGCTTATCACTGCTCATAGCGTAGCTCCCCTTTCAACTGCCATGTCACTGCATTTTGGAGCGTGTCATAGACAGCTCCAAAATGCATTGGCTTACTGGGGCCGCGCCTGCCAGCACACTGCCTGAATTGGAGGAGGAGGTGACACACCTCCGAAATCTCCGATGATGGCACTATGTTTCTTGCACATGCGTGCAAGCAAACAAAAAAATCCTACAGAAGCAGTATGTATATAACAGATTTTTTTTTGCAGTACCCTACACCAGAAACCATAATATGATAATTGACTAAAACATGGTAAAAGGAGCTGAGAACCATAAAAGCATTTGAAAAAAAATATGAGTTGAGAATTTAAGGGCGAGGGAAGTCTGGAACTGGCAAAAGAAAAGACAATCTTCAGGTTAGGAATGGATTGTAAATTAATTAAGAAAACATGTTTGTAGTCTCAGTGTTTGGAACAGAGACATACTAGAGGGATGTTTGTTTTGAAATTCTTGGTATCTGTTACTGCATGGGGAATAAACTCAGCATAAATTATGAGACAAAAGTCCAAATCTCCTTTATATCTGTTTTATCAATTTAATGAGACAGAAAGATCATTGAGATCAACCACAACTATTTAGTGATTCCAAAAAGGAAAACCAAAATGGGAGAGAGTTCCTTTTCATTTATTGCAGCAAAATATTGGAATGGCCCATCACCAGCCTTCTTTGAAGACACTAATCATGCGGTTTTTAAATCTAGGTTAAAACAATACTGTGTGAGTAAAGTGCAATGTCAATGTTTTAATTTATAATAATTGTTTTGTAATGTACTGATGTTTGGTAATGCAGTGTTATGAATTGTTTGTATTATTATAGTCGTATTGTTGAAATTTTTGTTTTGTATTTGTTATTGTGAACTGTAATACCTGGACATCTTGTCCCAGGTTGTGTCTGAAAAAGGGCCTTGGCTCATGACATTTACCCGGTAAACAAAAGTTGAAATAATAATAAATAAATAAATTATGCAGGCATCATGTTTTGTATTTTATTTTTAATTAAAAAAAATGGTTTGCCCAGTTTAGCCCTGTTAAGAATGGAGTCTCCTGGAGTACTGCTTCTGTTAAACTTCACAACTGCGATTAGCGAGAGGAGTGAAAGTTCAGTATCAGATTTCAAAGGGTGATGCAGGGCTTGCATTCAGCTCTGTGCTAAATGGTCTCTTTGGCGCAGCTGCACCAATCACCTTTGCCACAGTTGCATCCGATTTTGGTAGGTCGGGTGCAGTTGTGACACTTTACCCGATTTATGGCAGATTGCGCCAACTCTTTGGAGAAAGCACCATGAAAGGGCTCCTGGGACTGCAGCAAGCTAGAACAGAAAAAGTTGGTCTAACTTGTGACAATTGGCACACAAGATTGAAAATCCCAGTTGCAGGCCCCTTTCGGTGCACCCGGCGCTTGTGGCAAACCTGGGCATTTGAAAACTGAGCCCCAGGTGACTTGCCAAAGGTTCTACAATGAAAGATTGGGTGACATTCAAACTGGGGAGTTTCCTGGTCCAATGACTAGTACGTGGTACACAAAATAGAAATCAGCTAAATGCTGGACAATACTGTTGGCATGTCAGTACTCTGTTAATACAGTGCCTCATCTTTACAAAGCTGTCCCGTCTCCACAACCAGGGCTGCTGACTTTTATTTTGACTGGGCTGAGGTGCTTAACTGTATGTCAGGTGGTCTGGAGGCTCTCATTACCAGTTTACAAAGGCAACTTAGGGACCTTCAGTGGAGCCTTGAGCTTTGCAGCCCACCAGTACTAATCACCCATGTTCATATCCCTAAACTAAGTGATCAGCTCTGATAATGACCCATTTTATAGAATGTTAGCATTATGAAAACAGAAGTGAAAAAAATGCTGTTTAGAAACAAAGAAAATATTGGCAGAAAAAGCCCATTGGTCTATCCAGTCTTCCCTGTTTTACCGTATCCTACCCTGGGGCCTAATGTCTCATCTGGGATATTGCCCTCACCTCCTCCTTGTCCCCTGCCTTACTGCTTTCCCCCTGTAACTACAGTATTATGCATTTTAATCAACTCCAGCTATGTTTGAAACCATTAATGGTTCTTGCACCCATTACCTCTACTGGTAGCCTGTTCCATGGCTCGGCTACTTTCTCTGTGAAATAAACTTTTCTCAGATCCCTCCCAAATCTGCCCCACCCCACCCCCACCAGGTTCTACTCATGTTTCCATGTTCTTGATTCACCAATCCTGCTGAATATTTCTCTGCACTATATCTTGTTCATATCTTTCAGGAACTTAAAAGTTTCTATTATATCGCCCCTCTCCCATCTGGTCTCCAGTAAGTACATATTCAGGGCCTTAATCCGATCCTTATAGGATCTGCCTTGCTAGCCCTGAATCATTTTGATTCACCTACACTATACCATCGGTAGCCTGTTTTATTCTTTTCTAAGGTGGAGCTGAAGAACTGTGCACAGTATTCCAGAGGAGGCCTCACCAGTGATCTATAGAGGCAGTATCATCTCCTTCCTCCTGCTAGCAACCTCCCTTCAAAACATCCTAGATGTCTTA
This sequence comes from Neoceratodus forsteri, assembly GCA_016271365.2. Classification (NCBI taxonomy): domain Eukaryota; kingdom Metazoa; phylum Chordata; order Ceratodontiformes; family Ceratodontidae; genus Neoceratodus; species Neoceratodus forsteri. Next base: position 10,518,776 of record JADMNL010000034.1, on the reverse strand, counting down.
CTGTTGGCCTTGTTTTATTGGCTAGATTGTTTTAGGGATCACTTATGATGACTCCCATAATCCCACTTTTCTCAGTAGTAGTGTCCAACTTGGGGCTGGCAGTATAGCTTGGAGGTTAGAGTAATGAGTTGTGAATGAGCTTGGTACGTCCAGCAGACCTGAGTTTGATTCCCACAACCTCTACTTGCATACTGTGTGACCCTAGCAAGTCACTTAATATTCCCTCTGCTCCCAGATGGGCCTTACCCAGTTACCAAAGACTAAAATAACAAAACAAAAAAAACTCTCCCATCTAACATACTAACATACTATTTGCCAGCAGATTAGGCCTTACGGTCTATCGAGTCTGCTCGAACCTAGATCCTTAGTTGGGTGCTGAGATCCTCCCATCCCTTGTTCTCTAGAAACCCCTATCATCCATCCCCACCCCCCTGGGACAGGCCATCATCTGATACATCCACTTTCTGTGTCTGTCCCACCCTCTCTTGAAGCCCTCCACTGTGGATCTCTGAACCAGCTCACCAGGCAGTGCATTCCAAGGGTCCACCACCCTCTCGGTGAAAAACCTCCTCCTCTTTTCCCCCTCACCCTTCCACCTTCCAACTTCAAACCATGCCCTCTGGTGATACCTCCCTGCTTTAGTCTAAAGATCCCCTCCATGTTTACCCTATTTATTCCCTTGAGGTACTTGAAGACCTCAATCATGTCCCCCTGTCTCTCCTCTCCTCCAATGAAAACAGGCAGAGCTCCTCAAGTCTGTCCTCATAAGTCAAATCCCCTAGCCCTCGTATCATCTTTGTTGCCCTCCTCTGAACACTCTCCAGGAGCTGTATGTCCCTCTTCAAATGTGGTCTCCAGTACTGTACACAGTACTCAAGGTGTGGTCTAACCAGTCCATTGTACAGCAGCAGAATCACTTCCCTGCTCCTAGAGGTGATCCCCCTTACGATGCATCCCAACATCCTGTTTGCCTTGCTAGCTGCTCTCCTGCACTGCTCAGAGTTATTCATATATGTATTCACCATGACCCCTAGGTCTTTTTCCCCTATTGAGGCCTCCAGCGCCTCCCCTCCCAGGGTGTACCTGTGTTTAGGGTTTCCCCGACCAAGATGCAACACCTTGCACTTGGTGATATTGAAATTTAATTTCCATGTGTGAGCCCAGCTTTCCAGGGTGTCCAGGTCCCCTTGCAGGGCCACCCTCCCTCTTCTCCCTCAACTACTGCTCCCATCTTGGAGTCATCTGCGAAGAGACTCATTTCACACCCTATCCCTCCTGATGTCCGATATGTATGCATTAAACAGGATCGGACCCAGGACTCAGCCCTGTGGTACCCCACTACCAACCTCTGTAGGGTTCGAGAGCCCCCACAGACCACTACTCTCGAGTGCGCCCAGCTAGCCAGTTTTCAATCCATCTGACCATCAAAGGCCTACTCCTAACCCCATCAGTTTCTCCACCAGACCATTGTGGAGACAGAGTCAAACGCCTTGCTGAAGTCCAAGAATAATACATCCACAGGCTTACCCCTGTCCAGTTCTGATGTTACCCATTCATAGAACTCCACAAGGTTGGTTTGACATGATCTACCTGGCACAAACCCATGTTGCCAACTATCCAGACCTCCACCTCCTCCAAGTACACCCCAATCGTTCCTTTAGAATACTCTCCATTAATTTTCCCACCACGAGGTCAAACTGATGGGTCTATAATTACCTGGTACTTCCCTCGACCCCCTTTATGGATTGGTACCACATGTGCCTCTCGCCAACCTAGGTACCCTCCCCTGTCTCAAGTGACCTGCTGAAAAGCTCCGCCAGAGTGCAGCCAGTATGTCCCGCCAATTCCCATAGTACTCTGGATGAATGCCATCCGCCCAGGAGATTTGTTTTTCTTTAGGGCCTTGAGGGCTAACCACACACTTTTGGTGGAGATAGCATCATCCGTCCCTTCCCCCTTACTGGTCTTTTTATCCTTATCCAGATGTGACCCCTGGGGTACCTTTCCTTCCCTCTTGCTCCATTTCTGTTGCTCCCCTGATCCCACTCCCTGCCGCTTCCATCCCCTTCATGCCTTGTTTTGTAGATATCCCATCCCCTCCTAGTGAACACAGAGGCAAAATACTGTTAAATACCTCTGCCTGCTCCTCGCCTCTTCCACCCACCTCCTCCTGATCTCAATCTGCTGAGATGGCCCTTAGTTTTTCTCCGCTCCCCAATGTACTGGAAGAACCCCTTTTCCCCTCCATGTATCCCCTGTGCCAGCCGCTGCTCTTTACTGGACTTTGCTCCCCTCACCATACGGGTGACTTTTCTAGATGCAAGCTGGTACATTTCCTTATCCCTATCCCCTATTGTTGTTTTATATTTTTTGTAGGCCGCCTTCTTTTCTCTGACTGCTACCTGTACCTCACTGGACCACCAGCATGGTTTATGTGACCTTGCTCCCTTATGTTTCAACTTAGCGCAGATCCTGACTGCTTCATGAAGTCCCGGTTTTATGACCTCCCATCTCCTTTCCACACTTGTCATTGAGGTAATCCCCTTCAAGTGATCCTTGAGAATATTTCCCATGCCCATAAAGTCTGCCCCTGAAGTCCACTGCCAGTGTCCTAGATCTCACCCCACTCCCCCATGCTTATTTGAAACCAGACAGTATTGTGGTCACCCCAGTCAGGGGTCCTGTACAGCTATGTCCCTTACCAGATCCCCATCTGCCAGAACCACATCCAGGACATGCCCCTCCCTTGTGGGCTCCATCACATGCTGTGTTAAGAACACATCCTGGAAGCCATCCAGCAGCCTCTGCTCCTTGGCCACCTTAGAGGACATGGTTCCCAGTTTGTACCTGGCATATTAAGGTCCCCCATCAACACCACTCCTTCCCTTTTGGACCACACTGGGCAATGATGTTGTCCAGCAAACCATCCTCTAGAACATCACTCATCCTGGGGGCCTATATGCTACTCCCAGCTTGACCTTATCTCCTGCTGGGGATCGTGGGTGACCCATAAGGCCTCACGTTTCTCTCTGCCTCTTCTACCATAGCAATTTCTATATCATCTCTAATGAACATAGCCACTCCACCCCCTCTGACCTCCTTTCTATCCTTCCTAAGCATAGTGTACCCCTGTACATTTAGGTCCCAGTCGTGGTTTTTGTTGGCCCACGTCTCCGTGACCGCTGCCACATCCACCCCCCGAACAGCATGGCCTGGAACTCCAGCAACTTGTTTCCCAAGCTCCTGGCATTTACTAACACCAACCCCCCCCTTATCCCTGATCCTCTTTGTCGAACCCCACCCAGATTCCTTATACTTCCATCCTCTCCCTGCTCCTCCTGAAACCTCCACCTCCAGTCTGTTTCCCCCCTCCCCCTCTTGGGCTTGACGGCTACTCCCCTCATCTGGAGGAGAGGGCTTCTGGTCAGCCCCTCCCTCATCCCTTCCCCCCCTTACAAGTTTAAACCCCACCTTTCTTGTATGTAGTCAGCCATCCCCTGTTTAAGGACTTCCTTCCCTAATGGGGCAAGATGAAACCTGTCCTTGGCATATAGTCCCTTATCCTCCCAAACTCCATTCCAGTTCCCTAACACCCCCAACCCATTCTCTTCACCCCACTTCCTGAGCCAGTCATTAACCTCTGTGAGCTTCTTTTTTTTTTCTCCACTGAGGCCTTTGGTACTGGCAATATCTCCGAAAAGGAAATGTTGCATCCATTATCCCGACAGACTCTGGCAAGTTCTGGAACCTTGCTTGGATTTCAAAATGCTGTTTCCTCTAGATCATTAGTTCCCAAATGCCCAGGAAATCCGGTTTCCCTCCACAATCCCTAACCATTTCATACACCATGAACTTTGCTCTGTGCACTGTCAGCCCAGAGATACTACTACCTTCACCTGGCTATGGCATCCACCCTCTGTCCCTCCCAATGGATACCCTAATCACGAGTCTCCCAGTAACAGAACCTTAACACCGCCATCATCCTTATGGTTACCCACTATGCCCCTCAGCCCCCTTCCCCTTTATTCATGATCTCAATTTCATGGGAGTCTTCCTGCCTTATTAGAGACCCCTTGTCACCCTCCCCTTCTGCCTCCTTGCTATTTTGCCCACTTAACTCAAACCCCTCTGAATAGGTGTCCCCTTTAACCTCTCTTATCTGAACCATTTATCCTGGCCCTGATGGTTTCCCTTCCCCACACCACCATCCTCCCCTTGTAATAGTACCCCTGCTTCCAGAGGTTCTCTGTGGGTCCCCTTTAGCTAGGGCCCCATCCTTGGTACTGACCTCCCAGCTGAAGGGCTCCTCTCCCTCCTTGTCTCCAGTTTCTCTCCAATCATGCTCTCCTCCCTCATGTCTGGAATATGTTGCATCTCCCCATTTGCTTAACATATATGTTTCCCTTCTCCCTCTGGGACTATGTCTATCCTTTCCATAGCTGGTCTGTGATGCCCTATGGGTATCCGACTCCCTCCCGGCCTCTGTATCAGTTTCCTCATTTCCACCAACCCTTCCTCCCTCTAGGTTGCTTAGTAGCTCAAATTTATTGTGACACTCTATATCAGCCTCCATCAAGTAACCCGAGTTTCCCCTGACTGCATCTCTAAACTGACCTCTTCTTCCTCTCTTGCACTGTTCACCTTAGGAGCTCCCTTCCCACAGTCTGCTGTTTTAGGCTTCCGCACAACAGCCCCTCCTGACTCTTCCCCCTCCAGTCTCTTTGTATTCAGAATGTTCACCCCGTACGCTTTTCCCTTAGCATCAACTTCCCTATCTAAGGGTCCTCTGTCCCTAATGTCCCCCCTCCTGCTTGCTGTAACATAACGTCCTGTAATTTCAGAGCGTTGCCCCAGCCTCCCCTCAGCCCCACCCTTCTGCTGCCCATATCCACACCCCTTATCCTTGGACACCCCCAGCTCCCACAGCTTACTCCTTAACCAATATACCTCACTCCTGATACAAGATAGCTGTCTACAGAGTGGGCAGCCTCCTCTCCAGGCCCAATTTAGAATTATTGCCATCCCACAGCCTGCAGCCTACAACCCTTCCAAAGATGCCTGCCATGGTGGAATATGGCCACCCTGATTTTCCCCTCTGTTTATAATAGCACACCCCTTTTCTCAGTCCCTTTCCCGAGTACAGTTCTCTATACTGACTGTAGTTATTTACAAACCCAATTTCAACTCACCAATAATGTTCCTAAGTCTCACAAACACATACAGTCCAGTGTGTGTTCGGTCCCACTAACAGTGTATGTAAGCAGACATCAGGTACCATACAATGTCACAGGCCCACCAGCTCCTGTTGCTTCGAATTTCAGTCCCAAACAGAAATACTCAGCCCTTCAATCCCAACCCCCAGTGGCTTTTCAGTATTTAAGAACACCAGGCAAACAACACATTTAAATTTCCCTCTAAGTATCCCTGCCAAACAACTATCCACAAGCCACCAAAGTTACAATGTAACAGTTCTAATTCAAGGTAATAATTTTTAACACATAAAACTAATTTCACTTACAAACTATTCAAGTATTTCAGTTAAAACAGAATATATAACTCCAGCCCTCTTTCCTACCTGGCTGCTGCTTAAGCTCCCAAGTGAACAATCTAATATTCCTTTCTGTGTTTCTTGTTCCCTATGTGCATCACCTTGCACTTTTGGTGTTGAGTATCAACAGCTAATCATTGGGTCACCTCTCTAATATTTGCAGGTCCCTCTGCAACTCCCCAGTCCTTTCCCTGCTGTTTACTCTGCCACAGAACTTAGTGTCATCTATGAAGATTCTCATCTTGACCTGGAATCCTTCTCCTATGTCACTAATACACATACTGGAAAAGACCAGACCCATGACTGAACTCTGTGGCACCCAACTCATGACCTCCCTCTCCCCTGACTTAACCACATTCACCACCATCCTTTACTGTCTCCCACCAACCAGCTTCCCACCCATCTAACTAGATCCTTCACTGTTCTCAGATCCTCTAACTTCTTCAGCAACCTCCTGAGTGGCACAGAGTTGAATGCCTTGCTGCTCAGACTTTACAGTAGTAGGGGCAGGCAGAGGGCCAGAAGGGAGTACAAAAGAGGGGGATGGCACAGAAATGGATACAAGTCCTTTTCCACAGGAAAGGGTCACAGAATCACAGAATTTGATAGCAGAAAAAAACTGTACCGGCCCATCCAGTCTGCCCTTCTCTCCCTCTCCTACACATCATCACTTTTGCTGTCCCACCCATTCCCCCTTACTACTCAACCCATATGTCTGTCCCATGCCCTCTTGAAATCTCCAGTGGATGTGGCCAATCTGGAAATCAGTAAGGCCTTTGACACTGTACCCCATAGGAAGCTGTTAAACAAGCTGGGCAGTATGGATGGGAGTGGGACAGTAGTGCAGTGGGTGGGGAACTGGCTGGATGGCAGGACACAGATGGTGGTGGTAAATGGCTGTCACTCCTCTGAGGGAAGGGTAACCAGTGGAGTGCAACAGGATCAGCGATGGGTCCAGTCCTCTTCAACACCTTTATCAGTGACATTATGGATAACATAGAAGGGAAAATTTCCCTGTTTGCTGATGACACAAAACTCTGTAACAGAGTGGACGCACTGGAGGGAGTGGATAGAATGAGGAGAGGCCTGCAGAAGCTTGAGGAATGGTGAAGGGAGTGGCAGTTGAGATTTAATGCAAAAAAATGCAGAATAATGCACATGGGGCACAAAAACCATGGAACAACATATCAGCTGGGGGGGGATATAGCATGCTCCAAACAGAAAAGGGACCTAGGGGTTATCATCTTTGATGACCTAAAGGTTGGGAGTCAGTGTGAAAGGGCAGCAGGTAAAGCAAATAGGATGCTGGGATGCACCAGCAGGAAAAGGGAGGTCATAATTCCCCTATACAAGACATTAGTGAGGCCACACCTGGAGTACAGTGTCCATTTCTGGAGGCCTTACCTATGTAAGGATATAGACAGGGTGGAGACAGTTAAGGAGGGTAACCGAAATGGTACAGGGTTTGCATCACAAGTCCTGCAAGGACAAGCTGACAGACTTGAATATGTAGGGGTAGGGGTATCACTAGCAGGAGGTGGGAGATGGTGATGCCATTGTATAAAACATTGGTAAGTCCTCACCTGGAGTACCACGTACAGTTCTGGAGCCACACCTGCACAAGGACATAGATAAGGCAGAGACTATCCAGAGAAGAGCAACAAAGATAGTGCAGGGCTTGAACCACAAAACATATGAGGAGAGACTAAGGGACCTCAATATGTACTCACTGGAGGAGAGGAGAGGGCGGGGGAACATGATTGAAACTGTCAAGTACCTCAAGGGCATAAACAAGGTGCAGGTGGGGGGCCTTTTCCAATGTAAAAAAAGTACTAGAACAAGGGGGCACAGTATGAAATTGGGAGGGGGGTAGATGAAGAGGTAATGTGAGGATGTTTTTCTACACAGAAAGGGTAGTCGACACTTGGAATAGTCTGCTACAGGAGGTACTGGGGCAAGCACAGTGGAGGGGTTTAAGCATGCCTGGGTTCAGCCAGACATTTTATGGAAGCTGTTTGAAAATAAATGTTAACACCTACAGTAAGCCGTGCACTAAAGGCACCATGAAACCCTGCAATAAGAAGGGGGTGGGACGGACGGAGTGTCTTCGGATGGTTTGGCAGAGATGGCTGAGGGAGGATGCATCTCCTCATCTACACAACTTTTTGTGGATTGTTGGTCTGTGCAGGTTGGGTGCCTGCTCATTCGACAGGGCAAATCCGCCTCTAGTTGTAGACTTTACTCTTGTTCATCAGACCCTAGGCTGAATAAGCGAAGGGGAGGGGGGCACCTGACATGAAGGTATGATCGCTGAAGGCCAGTGATCCCCAAGGGTAAGTGAGTAAGTCATCCACATTGCCACTGGGGAAACAGGAGCAAGTTGCTGGTCCTGAGACTGGATTGCTGATAGGGATGGCTGTGGCTTGGTGCAGTACTCACTGATGCTGCTGCTACGGCTAAGGAGATGGGAACAGTGGAGTAGAGGCAGTACAGTGCACAGTGGGCAGTAGCAGGAAGGTTTTGAGAGATTGTTTTTTTTTTACTCTGCTACGGCTAAGGGGATGGGAACAGAGGAGTTGGGGCAATACAGTGCACAATAGCCGGTAGCGGGAGAGTTTCGAGAGATTTTTTTGTTTGCTATGCTATGGTTAAGAGAATGGGAACGGAGAAGTGGGCAGGGTCAGACTGGAAATCAAAGGCCCCATCTGGAAATGGGGCTCTGGGGGCCTTGGTACCTACTGCGGTATGCCCTACTGAACAAACTACAGCCCAGATTCTACCAACACTGGTATGTCCTAGTATACAAACTGTAGGCTGAATTTAACCAAAAAATAGCAGCATGCCTTCCATTTGGAGTAAAACTATTACAATACTGGTATGAGTTATAATATCTTACTATTTTGGAAGCTCTAGGCCTACTGATTTAAAATGAATCCCAGCTGACCTGAAAAATTCTGACAGCCATAAAGTCACAGCTCCCTCCCCTGCAGCAGTGCTGCAGTAACATGTTGGCCCAATGTAGCAAAACACAATATAATACTTTTTTATTCATTTACTTTAAAGTAGTCTAGGTTTTTATATAGTTGATTATGTGCATACCTTCCCCACCCACCTATATTGCATTTTTCTAAACTGGGATTTAAGCCCAGTTCCCTTAAATACTGCCCGGGTTCTCTAGCAGCTAATCTAAGATATTGAGGTTCATGTGGTCACTCTTTTTTCTTTTTGTTCCATATATAAATTTTGGTATGCCTACCTGCCCAATCCAGACTAGATTCTGGTAGATCCTGTCACCTCTTGCCACTTTTTTTTTTGTTAACCATAACCCCCTCCCCTCCACCACTACCTCTGTGATGGGGCCCTATGGTGAAAAACATACATTGAGAGCTGGAGTCTGGAGACATGGAACAGATCTGAGGCTTTATGCAGCAGACCTGGAAGTTAATATTTTTTTTCCCTGTATGTCCCCCCCCCCCCGGAATGTTAACATGGTAGAGTTTAGCATCTGTGTCTGTTTGCTGACATCATGTCACACACATCTCAATGGTGCTCAGAATATGATTAATATTAATTAAATACATACAATTCTGAGCTTTCTTGAGAATTTTGACTTCCAAAATGGCAAAGTCCTTTACCCCTACTAGGGACAGAAGGATGTCCTGCAACAGTCTGAAAATTACATCCATTTTAGTGTAACCCTCAGGTGGTGCTATCCCAAGGGCTACTACCCCTGCCTGACTGACTACTGACAGGTTGAGGGGCCTAGGTCCAATGGCGGGTGCCTCCACCCAGAGGTCGGGGTTAGAACAGTCAAATATGACCTGGTCACAGCCCTCTGGGTCACTGCAACCCCCCTTTCTTCCCACTAGTGGCTCACCAGCGATTCCCACACTATCGTTATGACTTACACTTACCCCGAGGTCGGGATGGCCAACTTGGTGCTGAGGACCCCCTGTAAAATAAGGTGCAGTTATACAATAACCCATACACAAAAGGGTAGCACAAACATGCAGTTCAAATGGTATACCTTGCAACAACAAATCTGATTTATTAAGGGGGAAGTAACAAGGACAGGGGAGATCAGGTTGAATAGCCTAACACTCTAATATAGATATATACATAGGGCACTGTGCACAGGCCAAACCTATAAGTCACTGTCTCTGGGTACCCAGGCAATAGAAGGCTAGCCTATTCAGTGCAGCTGGTCGGGGCCCTGATGCAGAAAACAAGCATTTGATACCTAAATGGATTAAGCAGGGCCAGCAGGCTCAGTTCATACAGCCAGTGGAGCAGCCAGACAAATCATGCCCTCACAATGAACATCTGACAGGGAGCTACCCTGATATAGTACTCACGACTCCTGCAGAAAGATTGCTCTCACACCACTCGCAGGACCGAGCCTGAGATCCAAACACTTCTCCACACATTTATATGAAGAGCAGAGGGGTACCATACCAGGCAGCTGCTTTATACTCCCAATTGCTTTCACTGCAATAACCGGGCCAAATGAAGCAGCTTCACATGTCCTGACAGACCGAGCGCGATTGAAGCAGATTCTCCAGTCCTACAGGGTGAGCCTGGTAGGTAGCTGTAAACATATGGCCTCCTCTGCCTGCACTCCTCCACGGATCTTGTCTGCTCCTTCTGGTGATGCTATCGCCTGACTTCTTGGCCTGCCACACGTGCTTCCCGCGCAAAGACTTCCACAGAGCTGGAGCCAGAGCTCCTTCTACCTTCACGATCACCAATGACTCTGACCCTCCAGGACAGTTGCAGGACAGTTTCCTCTCACTCCACAGGGCTCCGGTTGGCTGCTTTGTTTTGTCAGTCACTCCATACGCCCTCTATTGGTGCAAAAAAGGTGCTAGGGTCCAAACTACACTTCCCAGGAGCACCTGCCATATATTCCCCTTCAGGCAGGCTCCCAGTGGGAGTCCAAATTCTGATTGGCTCCAGCAGTCTCCATTTTAAGGTCCCCTTTCCCCAATTGGCCCATCTCATCAGTTCGGGTCCAAAATGGATGGGCTGAACACACAGAGTCCCAGCTGCAAATAAGGCAGGTTAAGCAAACTACATTTTTGCAATGGCCTACATATTTTCCAGCAAACAGTTACATCTTTTAACCAAGCTCCCTCTGCTCTCTCAGCGACTGCTGAAATGGAGCGATTCAAACAACAACTTGAGTGGGATTCAAGCAGTAAACCTACAGTCCCCCTACATGAAATAATAAAGCCTACAAGCAGGCAGCTCTTAAAGAGACCATACCAGAGGCTCTAAAAGCACTCACAGCACCCACATTTAAGCAGCCTTATGCCGAATGCCAGTGAGGCAGGGAGCACTTAGGCAAGCTCCAGAAAGGCTTTTGGGAACCCACATTTGTAGGTGGGGTTACACCAGCACACAGCAGTAAATGCCCTTGTAGGTCATAATACTGTTCCAAAAGGAGAGCAGAATATCCCTGTATTCCATTATAATAGAACCCCTGGACCCCTGCCTTTTAGCAAAACGACAGGTGGCATGCTGTTGAAGCTGACAGCAGTACCTGGTGGGGACTGGGTTCAGGGAGGATTAGGTTACTCGGCACAGGGGGCCAAGGTTTGGCTACTCTGCACAGGGGCACCCAAGTAAATCTGAACACAGGAATCAATAACTGTAATGTCCAAACCAGGAATGGGATTCTACAGTGTGGCTTTTATTCACATCCAAACTGAACAAACAAAGCATAGATGGACCCCCATGGGGCTACATTCCTGGTAATGCAGATTAGAGACAACAGAACACTTCTTCACATTTCCAGCCTTCAGGGTCTAAACCCACCAGGCACACAGCCCGGACTTGCACGCAGCTTTGGGTATGCAGCCCGACTTGTAGACTACTTGGGTTTTCCCCACTGGCCCGGCTCCCCCGCTGGCCACTTGATCTGCTTTCCATTATGGGAATGAACCAGTTTTCCTATTGGTGGCTCTCCAAACCACTTTAGAGCCTTTGACTCCTAGAATTTTCCTTCCAATCCCACGTCTGGGTACTTTCCTCATCACTGGCCAAGTGCATGAGGCAAAGTAGAAATCCACAGAGCAAATCCGTAGAGGTGGACCTGGTTACTAAAGATGGGGGGTCTCCCACCTCCAGCTCCCACAATCCATACCCAGCCATTTCTCTGGAAACTAAACAACTCTTTTCTGAAAGCTTGGCAATGTAGATTACTGGGTAGACGTATGTCACATTTCCTCTACATGTCTTGCCTTCCCTTATGTGCGGGACTTGAACATACTTTTACTTTTGGCTAAACCTGTTACTCTAGGCCTCCCACTACTTCAGTAGTCCAGTCCCCACTATCACACAAGTCCAGGGTGAAACATGAGCCCTTTAGAAAGAGCAGAATCTCACCCTCTGGTTGCAGGTGCCCCACAGGTGAATCACAAAATCTTCTTGTCTCCCATACTCTTGGACAAAATAAGGCAGCTTCTTCACTAGCAGTAGCCAGGGGGTTGCCCTTAGAAATGCAGGCAAAACCTTCCTGCCCCATCCCCTCAGGGATAGGGCACTGAGACCTGATTCAGCGGTCTCCACCACTTTAAAATAGCTCACTGTGTCTCTCTTTAGGTGGAAACACACACCTTTTCCCTGAATGTAGCCCTATGTCAGGGCTGAGGCTCCAAGAGCCTAACACAGAGCTGCTGCTGTGCTCCTCTCACAACAAGCTCCAAACTCCAACTGCCCACAGACTACTGTTCAAACCTCCCAACATTCTACGCCAACTCCCTGCTGCAGATTCCATTGTGGCTCATGCAGCTGCGATAGTTCTATGGTGATGTCATCCCTCAGTCTCAGCTGAGACTGAGAACAGAGTGAGACAGTGTGAAATCCATTTAACTGGAGTTTCACAAGCTGCCTTCCCTGCCTACCACTAGGTCTTACTGGGATTCTAGTAACCCCGGGTAACAAGAGGGTTACAATAAGATTCCCCATAATAACATAGCCAACAAATAAGTACATATAATATGTAAAACTTTACACACACAGAAAAGAAAAACAGCATATATATGGCCAGTAGTTCGTACTAACTTTGAGCTCCCCAGTTCTATTTACCCAGTTACTAGCTCAAACTGGAGTGTGATCACAATCGGATCGACTAGAGTGTGGTCTGTTTTTATTTTTTTTATTTGTGTCCACTGCATTGCGGGAGGTGAGGGAGCACCGGGGAGTTCAAAGCCAGCGTATATGCACCAAACTCAGACTGCATGAATTTCTTCACAGACATTCCGCAGCAAATCACAGCACAGCCCATAGCACCATATAATTATAGGCAGAGACCTTGAAACAGTCATCATCAGTCCTGTTCTTAATAGTATGAACCCCACAAGATCACTACCCAAATGTGCAAAATGTATGAACAGCATAGCTGCAGATGTAAACATTACCAACACCTGGAGACTTCTTAACCCTGATGGCAAAAACTACACACACACAAAGTAATCAGCAGATGGCTTTCAGATTTATGGCCACCAACACACACACACACACACACACACACACACACACATATACACACATACACACATCCTACAACATAGACTGCTATCAGATTTACCGCCACCAGCAGGCACCCAGGCCAAGTCCTTGTTCCCTGCTGGGGACAGAATGGTCTCCTGCAACAGTCATAAAGTTACGTCCATGTTGGCACACAGCAGCAAATGCCCTTGTTAGGTCATAATACTACACTATAATACTATTCCAAAAGGAGAGCGACAATACTCCCATATTCCATTTTGAGATTACCTATCATTAACATAGCCAACTAAGAAGTAGAATACATATAATATTTGAAACTGCACACAGAAAAAAGAAAACTGACCATGTATAAGGACAGCAGTATTGTAATAACTTAGAGCTGCCCAGTTAGCATTTTTAATTATCCTCTTGCTAGCTCAGATTGGAATGTGATCGAGATCAGATAAACTGGAGTGTGGTCTTTTTTTCCCCTTTCATTTTGTCCTCTGCATTGTGGGGGGGAGAGGTTTCTGCAAAACCAGCATATATGCACTAAACTCAGATTGCCTGAATTGTTTTACAGACATTCCTCAGCAAATCACAGCACAGCCATTGCACAATTTAATTATAGGCAGACTTTGAAACAGTCATCAGTTCTATTTTTGACAGTACGAACCCCACAAGATCACAACCCAATAACCCAAAAGTGCAAACATTATGAATAGCATACTGTAGCTACAGATGTACTATAAAGATCGCCAACACACAGCGTAATCAGCAGACGGCTTTCAGATTTACAGCAACCAGCAAATGGCTTTCTCTTTCTCTGTCACACACACACACACACACACACACACACACACACACACACACAGCAGTCTTACTCCACGGACTATCAGATTTACTACCACCAGTACGCACCCACTTGAAAGCCATCACTGAGCTAAATTTTATTTCATGTGTCAGAAACTAGAACTAGATAGGGTAAAGGCAGGCAAAAACTTTAAACAAAGCATTGGCAAGGGGTGGGGGGTCTAGTGGAATTATGGAATGTGGATTCCCTGTTAGTCTCCGACACTGAAAAAATACTGTGTTTCATTTTACCTGCAATCAATCTTGTTGCACACTGATGAAAGAAAGAAGTAACATGTTGGCAGATGGTCACGGTCCGTTCAGAAGACTTACCATTTTTTTGTCGGCTGCTTAGCTCAGGGGAGTTGAGTCAGGTCTCACACTCAGCCTCAGCCACACAGCATGCTACCACCTCTCCATGATGGTCTTCTCCTCAGCTCCTGTCCTGACTCCATCTATTCAAAATAAATGCACAAAACAGCACAAAGCAGCTTGCAGGATCTGATCAGGAGAACCACTGGTGTGCAGCAAACAGATCAGGCATAGGGTGGCATAGCAAAGTGTAAAGCCTTTCGAATTCAAAGGGCCCGCTGAGAGTGCTCACCACTCCCCCACACACTGCTGGCCATGGGGGTGGTACAGTGCACAGTGAGTGGTAGTGGGAGGGTTAGCTGCTGCTGCTGTGGCTAAGGGGAGAGGAACAGAGGAGTGGGGGTGGTACAATGCACAGTGGGCGGTAGCGGGAGGGTTAGCTGCTGCTATGGCTAAGGGGACGGGAACAGAGGAGTGGGGGTGGTACAGTGCACAGTGGGTGGTAGCGGGAGGGTTTTAAGAGATTGGTGGGAGGAGCTACAATACAAGAGCATGGACACCAGAGAGGGGCAGGCTTGTGATGGGCAGAGAGAATCCATTTTTTTTTAATTAAGGAAAATATGCAGAGTCCTCACTTTGTGTTCATAAAAGGACTGCAGGCTCTGCCCATGCAGCCCTAAAAAGGAGAAAGTACCTCTTTGATTCAACAGTAGAATTAGGAAGCAAATCAATAAAAAAAGATCAGCCTACATGGCAATGACAAATCATAACAGACAGAATAACAGGGACATTTACAAAAAAGAACTAAAACACACCAAGCAAATAATTAAGGAGAAGAGAAAAAAACTGGAGTTTCGAATAGCTAACACCAACGATAATGTTAAATTGCTCTTTGCATATGTTAACAACAAATCAATAAATA
Source organism: Neoceratodus forsteri (assembly GCA_016271365.2). Taxonomy (NCBI): domain Eukaryota; kingdom Metazoa; phylum Chordata; order Ceratodontiformes; family Ceratodontidae; genus Neoceratodus; species Neoceratodus forsteri. Next base: position 10,503,651 of record JADMNL010000034.1, on the reverse strand, counting down.
GAACAGTGGGCTCCCTAAGAGTAGCGTCAGGAGAACCTACTGAACCTCAATTAAGGGCTGATGAATTTAACAAGTATATTTGCTCTGTCTTGAATAAATCACATGATAAACAGCTGGAACAAGAGATAACAGCTAAAATCAAGCTAAACAAGGGACAAACTGTATCAGATACTCCACCCATTAGTAGAGAGGAAATCATGGAGCAGCTTGACAAAATAAAAGTTAATAAATCTTCTAGACCAGATAACTTGAATCGAAAAATACTTAAAGAAATCAGGACCTGAATATTGGAACCATTTACAAAACTCTTTAATATGTCTCTAAATACAGGGGAGGTGCCACATGACTGGCAGGGGGCGACAGCAGTGCTGATCCATAATAAGGGAAACAGACAGGGGCCATGTCATTACAGACCTATTAGTCTTACCTCAACCTTGGGAAAAACAATGGAACATTTGGTTAAAAAAAGGTTTGAGGAAGACATATGTAATAAGAACCTAGTGGACAACACTCAGCATGGATTTAAAACCAAGAGATTGTGCGCGACTAATACATTAACCTTCTATGAAAAGGTTAGCCGGGCCCTTAGTGGGAACCAGCCAGTAGATATGATATATTTAGACCTACAAAAAGCATTTAATAAAGCCCCTCATGCCATCTTACTGGAAAAACTACTTAGTAAGGGAATAAATATTAACATAATACCATGGATCGCTTCTTGGTTAAAACATAGGACTCAGAGGGTAATGGTTAGAGGGTACCTTTCAAATCCTGGCAGAATGACCAGTAGAGTGCCACAGGGCTCAGTACTGGGCCCTGCACTGTTTACATTTTTACTCTCAGACTTGAATGAAAATGTGGAAAGCTGGAGTATCAAGTTCACTGATAACTCTAAGGTAGGAGCAGCGGCTCATACTATGGAACAAATTGCCTTATCAATGCAGGACCTCCGTTCAATAGAAGAATGGGCAAAAGCAATTGAGATGCAATTTAATAAAGAAAAATGTGTAGTATTGCACTTTGGGAGTAAAACTAGATGGGTGCAAAGACTACTACCTCTACCTAAATGGACACATATTGGGCACACTTGAAAGAGAAAAAGACCTGAGACTATACATTCAAAGGGATCTAAACTTCAGCAAACACTGTAATAGAATTGCAGGAATAGCAAACAGGATCCTAGGGTGTATGAAGAAAGCATCTGTGTCAAGAAATGAAACCTGTATTTTACACCTATATAACACATATGTTTGGCCCCAGCCTGACTAATGCTCCCTAGTATGGAGCCATACTTACATAAGGACATACATAAAATAGAGCTGGTGCAGCACAGAGCAACCAAATTGATTGATTCATTAGGAAATAAGCCAAATGAACAACAATCAAGGAATTCTGTCTTCATGTAATCACCTATGTACACTAATATTTAACTATTGTTGTTATTGTCTGTTTGCCCTGATGTGGAGCCTTTGTAAAGGAGTCGCTGACTCAAAGGTTGTAATTCCGAAACTTTAAATAAATAAATAAATAAAAAACTCGGACTGTATACTTTGGAGAGGAGAAGAGGGAAGAAATGCTAATGATGTTTAAAATCACCAGCGATAGGGACTCAATGGATGGACTTGGTTTAAGATTTAACAACAGAGAGGTAGACTTGAGAAGTCACAAAAAAAACCTTGAACCATCAAAAAAAAAGACAGCAGAAGAGGGTACTTTGCCTATAGAGCATCTCTCATGTGGAACAATCTACTGGAAGAAATAGATGATCAAAGGACCATAAACTTATATAAAAATAAGCTGGATGAATTTCTTTTAGGCAAAAAGTAGTGTGATGTTTCCACTAAAGTGGGAGACAGGCTAGATGGGCACTTAGCATCCTCCTATCTGCAAACCAAGTACAGTATTCAACCCTTGGGTGCATTCTGTCTGGCCCCGGAGCCTTGTCTGGTTACAAGGCTGCTAGTCCTTTTCTGACCCCTTTTCCCATAAACACCACCTGTCCCATTTTTGGGATCCCTCTAGAAGCACCCTTTATACTGCTTTCAGGCAAGGGCCCAGTATCATCGCTGCACATGTGTTCCATTTTATCTGACTGCTCCCATTCTACATTACCTACTTGACTCCTAAGAAAACCTAACTGCACTCTGCTACTAACTCAACTAAGTGCCAGCTACCTAAAACCCTATTTAGCTATTTCCTACAACTCCCTACCCTAAATAGGGTGCTTGTCCCTTAACCTTAATATAGATTCACCTTTACAATGTACTATGTTGTGGTACCTTGGAGAGGAAATTCTTAGGTTCCCTTTGCATGATCTGCCAATGCCTATCAGGTACCTTCACTGACCTCCAAAGTCCCCTGTGGTCTTTCTTCTGTAGTCCTGCAGACATCCAGGATCAGAGTCCCATTTCTTCTCTGTGCCACTCACTTGATGGGACGTGAATGCCATGTGATGCTGGGTAGCTGCGAATATAAGGCCTCTGCCCTTACATCCTGCAGTCCTTCTTCCAGTTATCACCTAGCTGATGCCCCAGGCCAGACAGTTCTTACCCAGCTCCCAAACTACAGGGCAAGACACAGCCCCTTAATATGACCATTACATGGGGGCTTCTGTGGCTGGTCTCCATTTATCCTGCAAATAGCAATTAAGACACTACAACAAGCTTCCCCACAACTTACCCCACCTGTGTTGTCTCAAGGAAAACCTCTTAAATTCCTGCCTGCGATTTAAACAGGCAGACTCTACTTTAAGGCAGCAATGCACAGAAGTTAAAGCCTCATATGACAAAACTCAGGTCAGGTCATGCGTAACAATTTGCAGTGTTGGAGATTAGAAGAGAGAGAGGAGACATGATAGAGACATTCAAATACATGAAGGGGATAAATAAAGTGAGAGAAGGAAGTCTATTTAAAAGGAAAGTTGGAGTTAAGACAAGAGATCATACTTTACTATATTTGGTTGTGCTTGGATTGTATTTTGGTGATCGTTTCTTCTCTATGTATGGAAAGTTTTCAATAAAACATATAGAATAAAAAAAGACTGGAAGGAGGAAGATTTAAAAATAATGTAAGGGGATGTTATTTCACTGAGAGGGTGGTTGAACCATGAAACAGATTACCTGAGGAGGTGGTAGGTGTCAAAATGGTGGAGGGATTCAAGAGAGCATGGGATAGGCATATTGGGTTGGCTAGAGGACAGAGGATAGGCTCCTTGTGCACTGGTGACAAGTAGGGGAGGGGCTAGATGGGTAGACTGGATGGGGCAGGATGGTCCTTTTCTGCTGACACATTACTATGATACTATGATAATCTTTGCAGATCATTTAGGTGAGACATTTTTGCTGGTATTGTACTTAAAACGAGCTTTTTCCTTTTTGGGAAAACTGAAAAACGTGGAGCCCAAATTTCAGTCACAATTTAATGGACTGCAAAATTAGGGGCAAAGAAGCACTGTATTGCATGAATTTTGGACAGTAAAAAGATGGAGGCCATGCTTTTTGGCTCTCTACCAAGACTGTACACACCCTCCCAAACTCTCCCTTACCTATGTTAATGGTTCTTTGCTGGAGGAAGTTATGAGATTCAAGTACCTTAGAGTCATTTTTGAACCCTCCCTTGACCTCTCCCTCTGCAGCACCTCCATCCGCAAATCAATAAATGCTAAGTTTGGCATTACATTTACGAACATACAAACATATGAAAAATGCCAGCAGATACAGGCTGTAAAGTCTGTTGAGTCTGCTTGAGTCTGTAGCTATCAGGTAATTACTTTGCAGCTGCCCCCCCCCCATACAATAGTGACATTTGCACTGATCTTGTCCCACCCCCTCTTTTTTTTTATCATTACATATTTTCTCCCCTGAGGAGTGGGCCCACGACCTCCGGTCGCCAGCACCCATGTCCCCGAGCCAGATCTGGTGCACGGATAATCGCCCCATGCCACAGGGGTCATCCGCCCTCCAGAAAGGCGCCTCTCATGCTTGGGGGCACAGGGCACAGCCATCAGCCGTGAGATTGCCCCACCATTTTTCTACTGTTCTTCCCCGAGAGCCAGATGTGCAATGGCCTCAAGGCACAATGTGCTGACTTCCACCGCGCTCTCCCCCATTCTGCTGCTTGCTGCTGCGTCGCCGGCCTCCACCAGCTGTCGCCACAGTCCACTGCAGTGCCCCACCCTCCCAGAGGAAGGGAGAGCAGCGGGATGCTCGATCCTTCCTCTCCCCTGCCACCTCCCGGTGGCCCGAGTCTGTTCCCGAACCCGGGTCGCCAGTGTGGTGCAAGGTGTGGCGTCCAGCACCTCAACCCTCAGTGCCACTGGGCTGGCATCCGACCCCCTCTTAAAACTGCTCAATGACCTTAAGGTTACCACCTCTTCTAGCAGGGTGTTTCACCCAGCCACCACCCTTTATGTGATGTAGTGCCTTCTCATTTCCCTCTTGAATCTTCCCCCTTCCAATTTCAGACAGTGTCCCCTACTGTCTCTTCCTCCCTCCCTTTAATGTAAAGATCCCTCTGTACTAATCCTATTTATGACATTCATATATTTGAAGGTTTTGATCATATACCCCCATTCCTCCTATCCTGCGGTGAGAATTTAGAATCAGACTTTGCCTATCTGAAGCTGCTCTCTGGCCATTGCTTACGGGGTGCTCTTACCGGGTTTTACTTACAATCTTCTTGCATTCCTAGGCAGCTGTAAGAGAAAGTCAGAACTGACATATAACAATGTATGTAATTTTGCTCTGGCTCACTCATCACTACCGCCTTTGTGATGGACTAGGCTAGCCCTCCCCTGCTGGCCAATGTTCCTTTGTACTAGGCTGCTTTGTTGATAAACCTCTTAGGCTTAGCTCCCCGTCTTCCCTGGCCACTTACCTACAGCACCAGTCCTCTTCCTACTTGTTGAAATTAGCACACTCTGAACCCCTCCTGGAACACAGATGTTCCATGGATCTCGAATACCTAGGCTTTGCACTTTATGCCATAAATTCTGTAACACCCTTCCCACAAATATGAATTGCTCTCTCAGCCTCTTGCTGTTCTGCAGGGCTCTAAACAACTCCTTATGCCTTGCAGGTCCCTGTGCAGTTATGGCAGTTGCAGCTTATGCCATCCCACACTGACACTTGCTGCTGTTGCATCCGGCACTCCCAATAACTCCTGCCCCAACAGCATCTAATTGTCCTTCGGTACTTCTCGTGCTATCCCTGGCTAACCACAGTCAATTAATGGTGATTCTGGGAAAATCAGCCTCATCATCAGGTGGGGTCTCCTTGACTGAGGACAGCAGACAGGCACCGGCCATGGCCACTCTCTGAGTGCAAGCACTACTCGGAGGGCTACAGTGACTGGAACTGCCATGAGTTGCACTAATGTAACTCACTACTTCATTTGGAAACTTCATCAAAGGGAGATAAGATTTAACTAAATGTAAGTTCAAGTATTTTTTTTAAACACTTGGTCACTTCAAATTTAAAGCAAAAAAAAAATGTATATGATTGTAACCCCCAGGGGGCGCTACCCTTAGGGCTACTACCCCTGCCTGCCTCGACTGTGACAGGGTGAGGGGCCCAGATCCGTTGACGGTGCCTTCACCTAGAGGTCGGGGGCAAGACAGTCAAGATTGACTCGGTCACAGCCCTCTGGGTTACTGCAACCCCCCTTTTGTCCCACTAGTGGCTCACAAGAAGTAATGACAATACTTTTCCCTGGTACACTTGCTCCCCGGCTCGGATCTCTCAGCTCACTCTGGGGACCCCCTGAAAAGTAAGGTACCGTTATTACACTTTCACTGTACAGTATATCTTCAGTAAAACACAATCCAGCCAGGGTGTAGTTGCAAAACAAACAATCTGATTTATTTAAGGGGGGATAACAAGGCAAGGGAGAAATCAAGGTGATTGGCTTATCACTATACTTATCTACCTAGGGCTCTGTGCACAGGCCTAAACCTAATAGTTACTGTCCCTGGGTACCCAAACACTAATGGCTAGTTCCTCGTGGCAGCTGGTTGGGGCCCTGACACAAATGAACATTTACTGTCCCAAGCAGATCAGAATGAGCAGAAGGCTCAGTTAATGCAGGCAGCAGTATAATGAAAGGATCTTGGCCACTGCTTGTAGGCTTAACAAGGAGCTACCCTGATCCAATACTCACGACTCCAGCAGATACCCTTCCTTCACCACTGGCAAGGCCTAACCATAAGCTTCACAAGCCTCCTCACACATTTATATGGCAAACACAGAGGGGTACCATACCAGGCAGTGGCTTTCAGGACCAGAACGAACTCACGACCACTTCGGGCGGTAGCAGCCACTCCAAATGTCCTAATGGACCAAGCGCGATTCAGCAGATTCTCCAGTCCCCTTCAGGTAAAGCCTGGTAGGTAGCTGTGTCCCTACACAGCCTCCTCCAACCGCACGCCGGTGGATTTAATCTGAAGCACCGACAAGGCAACAATGGCCGCCTCAGGCCTTTCACGCACTTCCCGCGTGAACACTCAAAATGGCGCAGAAGCTCAGAGCTCCCTTTTCCTTCACAGCCACAACGAATCTGCCCCTAGCAGCCTGGGGCACTCCTTACAGTTCGGGCGCTACCCAATTCCATTGGCTAGCGTCATCTGCCAGTCAATTACTCTGGCCCTCAGTGGCCCGAAAAAGCGCCATAGCCCATAATGCCTTTTCCAAAGTTATAAGCAGTCCCTCTATTGGTCAGATGGCTCCACGAGAGTCCCGAGGTACTGATTGGTCCAAGTCGGCAGTTCGGGACCAAAATGGAGGAGATAATCAAAACAGTCTTGGCTGCAAAGGAAACAGGTTAGAACAACTACATTATCATTACCACTCTAAGCTATCCCCCGCAAATAGTTACATCCTTTCAGAGAACTCCCTTGACACATCTAGCGATGGCAGAATGGAGCGCTTACTCAGCAGCCCCAGGCGGGACTCGGGCATAGAACCACACAGCCCCCCTCCCATTTCAATTAATTATGACTGCGGACAGGCAGCCCTTAAAGGGACAGTATACGGAGGCTTTAAAAGCGCTCACTAGCTACAACATTTAAATGGCTTAAACACCGAAAACCAGCCAGGCATGGAGCACTTAAACAAGCTCCGGGAAAACTTTTAGGAACCCCCATTTGTAGGGGGATTACACCCTTCCTGGCCTGGAAGAACTTGGCATCCGCATCAAGTAGTTACCCTTAAATCATTTTAAGGCAAACAGCTCAATTAACAGTATATCACACTTTACAGTACATATATGAATACTGTATTCACAGGTTACTACGATTCATGCGACTGCATACACACACAGCTCCTGTTCCCCTTCTAAATCAAATCATTAGTTCCTGCCCATGACACCTGGGCAGAGGAGACCCCTCCCTATCAGCTACTGGTGGGTTACCTAAAGCAGGGGCACCATACTCGAAGGGCAATACTAACAGACTACAGTTGTCCCCCAAGGCTAGCTTAGGAAAGGAGCTCAGGGACACATACACCCCTTTGTGGACCACATGTAGAGGCAAGTCCACAGGCTGACCCAGAGACTCATAGCTCAACTTTACCACAGGCCGTACTTCTCGGTTGGAGCATCTAGGGGTCTTGGAAAACCCGGCTATAGGTCCAAACTCCATTTCAGCCTCATTGAGATTAGTAGGGGAAACCTCCACAGGGGAAGGGACCCAGTGCTCATAGTACTCCCAAGGGCATGACCCTCTATATCAGGACCCACACTACTTGGCTCAGCTGAGGATTGTTCGGGCACTAGTAAGGAACCATCAGGGCATTCAAAATATTCTTCAGGTTCCGGCATATCACTGGCTGGTTCCCCCATATCACTTTCTTCTTCTGAAAAGTCAGATAGTTCATCCAGGCCAGACAGTTCAACCAGGCTCAAGGACCCCACCCCTTGGGTTTTACGGTACGCAGCTCATCTTCTAGAAGCATTGGTTCTGGGGACAAAGTAGGGGGCTCAAACAGTCCAGAAGGCCCAACCTCATCTCCAGAGTTGACAAGGGGATTGCCCCGAAACAGTTGGCTCAGCTCGTAAGAGGGATAGTATTCAATATCATTTTCATTGTCTTCAGACACAGATTGGTGATCATCTTCATCAGAGGGATTTGGACAAGGCCCTCTTAGTTGGCTGGCTGATGAGTCAATTGGTCTGGTTCTTTTCCTGGCAACAGATTTAGTCATAGGCCTGGAGGGGGGAGGTATTTAGAGGTTCAGCCTCAATCAGGATTTGCCGGATTGGCAGCAGATGATTTCTGTGTATAGTTTTCACATCTTTGGAATTGTTTTCAGGCCGCACTTTATATACAGGCAAATCTGCCAGTTTTCCCACAACAATGTGAGGGAGGTGATGCCATCTGCAAGTGATTTTATGTTTGCCATGCAGGCCCAGATTTCTCAGAAACACTCTATCCCCTTCTCTCAGTTCCACTGTCTTCACTTTCTTATCATACCTCTCCTTGTTGGCCAGGTTTCGTTTAGCAGCCATGGTCTGGGCCAGCTGATGGCATGGTGTAACTGGGCCTTCAGCTTCTGTACATATTTTAGATGATTTTCTGCTTGCACCCCATCAGAGGAAACTCCAAAACACACATCCACAGGCAATCTAGCTTCTCTCCCAAACATCAGTCTGTATGGGGAAAATCCAGTGGCATCACTTTTGGTGCAGTTATAAGCATGAACCAGGGTGCTAATCTGCTGGCTCCATCTCACCTTGTCCTTGGCTTGCAGTGTGCCCAACATATCAAGCAATGTGCGGTTAAATCTTTCAGGCTGGGGATCTCTCTGAGGGTGGTATGGGGTGGTTCTTGATTTTCGTACTCCCCACAAAGACAACATCTCTTTAATCAGGTGGCTCTCAAAGTCCCTCCCCTGGTTGGAATGGATCTGCTGGGGGGCCCCATAGTGGACAAAAAAGTTTTCAACAAGTATTTTAGCCACCGTAGTTGCTTTCTGATCTTTAGTAGGGAAAGCCTGTGCATACCGGGTAAAATGATCAGTGACCACCAATATGTTACTGATATTTTTCAGATCTGGTTCTAGACTTAAAAAATCAATGCAGACCAGTTCCATAGGGGCACTAGTGGTAATATTGACCATGGGGGCAGCTCTCTGGGGTAGGGCTTTTCTTTGCAAACAACGGCTACAGGTCTTGACATAATGCTCTACATCCGTACTCATTTTTGGCCAGTAAAATTGGGTCCGTACCAGATCAAGAGTTCGGTCTATGCCAAGATGCCCCATGTGATTATGCAAGGACCTCAAGACCAGGTCCCTAAATTCTGAGGGCAGCACCAGTTGTTGTTTGACTACCAGGTCCTCCTTATCCACAGTCACTCTGTATAGTAGTTGGTTAATCAGCCTTAATTTTGGCCCTTCTTTGTATAACAAGGCAGTTCTCAAGTCGGTGGACCATAACTTGGACACGTCCCACCCGGCCTGCAAATCTTCCACAACCGTTTTTATCATAGAGTCTCGGGATTGAGCCCGTTGAAGACTAGTATTGTTAAACTGGGGCAGTGAACTGGTGTCCAGTGCAGAGAAATGACAGTAGGCAGCAGGTATGCAGTTCTCGGATGGCCCCAAGCAATCCACTATACAGTGCACAGCATCAGGAGACACCTGTTCCTCCTTGTCAAATTTCTGGCAAAGGGCTCTTATGTCAGGCTCCGACAACCTGACCCAATTGGATGGTGGCATAGGTCTCTGAGAGAGGGCATCCGCATCTATATGGTTTAAGCCTGCTCTGTACTCAACAGCACAGTCGTAGGTGGCCAAGGCAGAGAGCCACCTATGGCCAGTGGCATCCAACTTGGCTGAGGTCTGTACATAAGTCAGAGGATTGTTATCAGTCTTTACCAATATCTTGGCACCATACAAATAGTCGTGAAACTGATCAACAATGGCCCACTTCAGGGCCAGGAACTCTAGTTTGTGCACTGGATAATTTTTTTCTGAAGGGGCCAGACTTCGGCTTGCAAAGGCTACAGGTCTCAGACCATTCGAGTGCTCTTGATATAACACAGCCCCCAATCCTTGTAGACTGGCATCTGTATGGAGAATGTATAGCTTGGCCGGGTCAGCATAGGCCAACACTGGGGCATGGGTAAGTTGATATAAGATGTCATAGAAAGCTTTCTCATACTCAGCAGTCCAATGATCCCCAAACACGTCATTCGGCTGGAAATACTTCTTTTCCATCTCAGAGTGCACAACCTTCTTATACTTTTTGTGTGTAGGAGGGTACTCCTGAGTGAGGCTGAGGAGGGGGCGAATCACTCGAGAATAATCCTTAACAAACCACCTATAATATCCACAAAACCCCAGAAACCATTGCAGCTCTTTCAAATTCCTGGGCTGAGACGACGTAGTCAAAGCCTCCACTTTGCTAGGGTCAGTCTCTATGCCCTCAGTGGACACTATGTGGCCCACATATTTCACAGAAATCTGAAAGAATTGGCACTTGTTTATAGACAGCTTGAGGCCAAAATTCTCCAACCGATCCAAGACCTTAAATAATTGTTGCTTGTGTTCTTCCAACGAGCGGCCAAACACTATGACATCATCTAGGTAGACCAAACACTCGAGCAAATTCATGTCCCCCACGGCCCGCTCCATCAGGCGCTGAAAGGTGGCTGGGGCACCTGAAATCCCTTGAGGCATCCGAATAAACTCATAGAAACCTAGGGGGCAAATGAATGCAGTCTTCTCTCGGTCTTCTGGGGCCATCGGGATCTGGTAGTACCCGCTGCGAAGGTCCAACACAGAGAACCACTTACTACCATTTAAACAATCCAAGGTGTCCTGTATGCGTGGCATGGTATACTGGTCTGGGATGGTCCGCTGATTCAAGGTGCGATAGTCTACACACATCCAAACCGCCCCATTCTTTTGCCTCACTACTACAATGGGGGAGGCATAGGGGCTCCTGGACTCTTGTATCACACCAGCAGCCAACATCTCTTGTAGATGCCATCTTACATCATCTATATCAGCCGGGGCCAGGCACCGGGATCTCTCTCAGAAAGGCCTTGCATCATGTAGCCGAATGTGATGCTCAGCCCCTTGCCCACATCCCACATCCCATTCTTTTACAGAGAAAATCTGGTCCCTCTTGGCAAGCCTCTCACTGATCCTCTGTTTCCATTCAGCAGGCAGCGGGGAGTCACCGAAATCAAACAAGTCAGGAGTAACTCTGTCAGCTGCCCTGGAACTCTTACTATTTGGCAGCACTGCAGTATCTGCACAATGTACACTTGCCAAGGTGCACCCTCTTCTTATTCGAATCTCCTTGTCGGACACATTATGCACTTGAACCATCACCCTCTTGACATAAGCATGAGCTCTAGCTGGCAAGATACTGGGTTTGACCAACAGTCCCTCAGGTAATCTTCCCTCCCCAGGCGCATCCAACATCATCAACTTATTCTTAACATCTGTTTTTAGTCGTACTTCCCCCATGCAGGACACATTAAGCATTTGGGGCAAGTATCACTGGAGCTGGGTCCTTTTTCCACACTACACCCACTGGACCCTCAGGTTCCTCCCGACTACCCTTCTTCTGAGTTGCAACTGCCTTTTGGATCAGAGCGGGTATGCTTAAAGCTCACCCAGTCTGGAATGCTTGCTTTTCTGAGCACAATTGGGCCAATCATCCAAACATATGAGCATTCGTCCCAATTAACAGGGGCACTCCATCATACAGTCCAGTGGGTGGGCAAACTAAAGCTAAGGTTTCCACCTGCTCGTCCATTCCAGCCACAGATACAGAGAATGACAACCAGATCTGGATATACCTGAATACGGATAAGCCTTGTCGCTCAATCCCCACACATGTAGGCCATCCAAGGGTTGTAGAGGCACCTCAGGTAAGTGTGTCTGATACCAGTCCTGAAACATGATGGTTACCTGAGAGCCACTGTCCAATACAGCTCGAGTAGGAATCCCATTTACTCACACTGGGGTCTCCATTGAGGGCCCGACCACATCAGACCATTCGGGGGGCACAGCATTGACAGTTGGTTGAGCATGGACCCGGGTCACAAAGCTTTTCCTGGGGGGTCGAGTGTGGGCCCTGTGATGCTAAGTGATCCGTCTGCTATTGACTTTCATTAAATTCTCCGGCATCTGGCATTCAGGCTGAAAATGCCCATCCTCCCCACAATGATAACAGAACTTGGGGTCCCGGGAATCTCTATTGAGCAGTGGACACTTTATCTGTTGGGGACCCTGAGAGGGAAGAGGGGGCTCCCCTGGGCCGGGGTTCTGGTTTCTGGATAGCTCAGGCTCTCCTGACCTAACAGGGTACATGGTAGATTGCTTCAAGTCCCTCACCAGTTCCTGCAAATTTCTGACCTCGGCCCTCAACTCACTCTCTACGTGGGAGTCGGAGGAAATAGCTCACATTCCCACATTGCCTGGAAAATCCAGAGACTCATTAGCCCTTCCTGACAGGTGGGTCTCTTTGGGGGTGCTAGGCTCAGGGATCCCACCAGGGTTCACCGCCCCCACATAGGGTTCCCACCCCTCTTCATCGGTCTCCACCTCTCTAATTTCCCTCATCAATTGACAATATTCTGGCAGGGTAGCCCGTCGATCATGTAACTTAAGTTTTAACAGTATTACACTAGAGAATCTAGCAGATTTTAAAATGTGTTCCAACCTGGCCTGATTCAGGGCCGTGGCTGTGATTCCCCCCTTTCTATAGGCCTTTTGCAAAGCCTGTTCCACCCTAGTGACAAAGGCGGAGAGCTTCTCATTTCTCCACTGCTTGGCAGACCTGAATTTCCATAATAAATCTTCCCCAGTCTCTGTGCTCCCAAACACCCCCTCTAAAGCAGAAAGGTACTCTGCGGCAGTGGCTTCCGGGTTGGTGGCCCGCAAAACCTAATGGCTTTAGGGCGGGCCCCGAGGCTCCATCAATTTCTTCCTCTTCTCCCCTCAGAGCATTGCCACTCCTGAACTAAGGGGTGGCATAGTCCATCCAAGCTTCCAGGTCATCCTCCCTGTAGGCACTGGCACCGCCAGAAAAAGTTCAGCCTATGGTAGGAATCAAGCTGTATAGGAGGGACTACTAGGGGCAGTGGAGCCAAAATAGAACTCTTGGGGGGACAGGGGGAGGTACCTGGGGAAACCTGAGGGGTAGCATCACTAGACAAATCCAATGCTTGCAGCAGTTCCTGGGTAGTCCTCCCCTCCACAGCCAGCAATTTAAGCAGTTTTTCTTTAAAACTATTCATCTGGAGGGACCCCCAGGAGTGACTGACTCACTTCGAATATGAACTAGCCTCCATCCCTGTGAGGCACCCTCCAGGTAAATCACGGGAGGTACCTTCTCGGGCTCGATGGCCACACTGCACAAGAGTAGCACCTGCAACGTCTGGTCGAGCAGATCAGCCATATGCCCTTTTACCTCCACTTTGCCTAAACATTTAACACGCTCTGCTGTGGAAACAATGTCAGCAGTTAGGGTTCCCAGAGGCACATCTAACAGTAACAAAATTTTCTGGGAGTCCAGCTCTTCGGCTTCACCCCACCCCTTCAGTTTGTGTACCATTGTCTTAATAGGACCCACTTTAATTTTTGCCAACATATCCCCCTCTATTTTTTCCATCTCTTATGCACTTCACTCACTTGGCCACTAGGGGACGCTAACCCCAGCGGTGCCTCCAATTTGTAACCCCAAGGGGGTGCTACCCTTAGGGCTACTACCCCTGCCTGCCTCAACTGTGACAGGGTGAGGGGCCCAGATCCGTTGATGGGTGCCTCCACCCAGAGGTCGGGGGCAAGACAGTCAAGATTGACTCGGTCAAAGCCCTCTGGGTTACTGCAACCCCCCCTTTTGTCCCACTAGTGGCTCACAAGAGACAATGACAATACTTTCCCTGGTACACTTGCCCCCTGGCTCGGATCTCTCAGCTCACTCCGGGGACCCTCTGAAAAGTAAGGTACCGTTATTACACTTTCACTGTACAGTATGTCTTCAGTAAAACACAATCCAGCCAGGATGTAGTTGCAAAACAAACAATCTGATTTATTTAAGGGGGGGATAACAAGGCTAGGGGGAAATCAAGGTGATTGGCTTATCACTATACTTATCTACCTAGGGCTCTGTGCACAGGTCTAAACCTAATAGTTACTGTCCCCGGGTACCCAAGCCCTAATGGCTAGTCCCTTGTGGCAGCTGGTTGGGGCCCTGACACAAATGAACATTTACTGTCCCAAGCAGATCAGAATGAGCAGAAGGTTCAGTTAATACAGGCAGCAGTATAACGAAAGGACCTTGGCCACTGCTTGTAGGCTTAACAAGGAGCTACCCTGATCCAATACTCACGACTCCAGCAGATACCCTTCCTTCACCACTGGCAGGGCGGAACCATAAGCTTCACAAGCCTCCTCACACATTTATATGGCAAACACAGAGGGGTACCATACCAGGCAGCGGCTTTCAGGACCCGAATGAACTCACGACCACTTCGGGCAGTAGCAGCCACTCCAAATGTCCTAATGGACCGAGTGCGATTCAGCAGATTCTCCAGTCCCCTTCAGGTAAAGCCTGGTAGGTAGCTGTGTCCCTACACAGCCTCCTCTGACCGCACGCTGGTGGATTTAATCCGAAGCACTGACAAAGCAACAACGGCCGCCTCAGGCCTTTCACGCACTTCCCGCGTGAACACTCAAAATAGTGCAGAAGCTCAGAGCTCCCTTCTCCTTCACAGCCACAATGAATCTGCCCCTAGCAGCCTGCGGCACTCCTTACAGTTCGGGCACTACCCAATTCCATTGGCTGGCGTCACCTGCCAGTCAATTACTCTGGCCCTCAGTGGCCGGAAAAAGCGCCATAGCCCATAATGCCTTTTCCAAAGTTATAAGCAGTCCCTCTGTTGGTCAGACGGCTCCACGAGAGTCCCGAGGTACTGATTGGTCCAAGTCAGCAGTTCAGGACCAAAATGGAGGAGATAATCAAAACAGTCTTGGCTGCAAAGGAAACAGGTTAGAACAACTACATTATCATTACCACTCTAAGCTATCCCTAGCAAATAGTTACATCCTTTCAGAGAACTCCCTTGACACATCTAGCGATGGCAGAATGGAGCGCTTACTCAGCAGCCCCAGGCGGGACTCGGGCATAGAACCACACAGCCCCCCTCCCATTTCAATTAATTATGACTGCGGACAGGCAGCCCTTAAAGAGACAGTATACGGAGGCTTTAAAAGTGCTCACTAGCTACAACATTTAAACAGCTTAAACGCCGAACACCAGCCAGGCATGGAGCACTTAAACAAGCTCCGGGAAAACTTTTAGGAACCCCCATTTGTAGGGGGGTTACATGATTCTGTCTGACCTTTAGGTTTTGCTGACTCTTGAAAAAAGTGCCCTGAAGGCCAATGAGGCACAGGACCCAAGGCAACACGGATTCACAGCAGAAAGGTCATGTTAGACAAATCTAATTGATTTCTTTGACTGGGTGACAAAAGTAGTAGACCAGGGAGGGGCTGTGGACATAGCCTACCTAAACTTTAGCAAGGCATTTGACACAGTCCCACACAAAAGATTAATAAACAAATTAGCCAGCCTGGGATTGAGTCCCAGGGTGGTAGCCTGGGTAAAACACTGGTTGGAAAACAGGACACAGTGGGTAATAGTAAATGGAGTCCACAGTGAATAAAGGAGGGTTACTAGTGGGGTACCACAGAGTTCAGTACTGGGGCTGGTCCTTTTTAATGTCTTTATAAGTGACATTGCAGAGGGACTGGAAAGGAAAACATGTCTCTTTGTAGATGAAACAAAGATCTGCAACAGGGCTGATACACAAGGTGGGGCGGAAAGGATGAAAATGGACTTGGCAAGGTTGGAGGAATGGTTAAATGTATGGCAACTTAGATTCAATGCAGTAAAGTGCAAAGTAATGCACCTGGGAAACAAAAACCCAGGGGAAGAGTACACAGTGGGGGGGGTGGGATACTGACAACAACAACAGGCATTTGTCAGTGCCGAATGTTGCTTGCTTGTATGTGCTGTTTAGGTATTTGTAAGTGATAGTTCCATGCCTTCCTCCCAAGTCTTCCACTGTGTCTTTCTGCTCAGTACTCACAGAAGAGTGGGAGGGGCAAGGGCCACAGCAGTACAGCAGTTGCCCAGGGGGTGAAGAGGTGGACAATAGTCCATTCAAAGGCAAAAGTGTCCTGCAGGAGCTCACTAAATTGAAGGTGGACAAAGCGATGGAACCAGATGGCATATGCCCAAGAATATTAAGAGAACTGCGAAAGAAGATAGCAGTACCTCTGGCAGCCATGTTCACTGAGTCATTCAACATGAGTGAATTGGAGAAGGGCACATGTGGTCCCTCTACACAAATGCAGCAGCAGGGAGGAGGCAGGGAACAATAGGCCGTTCAGCCTCACCTCAGTAGTGAGGAAGATCATGGAGGCATTGCTTAAAGAAAGGATAGTGGGGCATCTAGAAGCCATCGGAGCCCAGGACCATAGACAACATGGATTCACAGTGGGGACATCATGTCAGACAAATCTGGTTGATTTCTTTGACTGGGTGACAAAGGAAGTGAATCAGGGTGGGACAGTGGACAACGCTTACCTTGATTTCAGCAAAGCCTTTGACACCATCCCATATAGGAAGCTGATAAACTAGCTGGGTAGGCTGGGCATGGGGAAAGGGTGGTAAACTGGGTTAGAAACTGGCTAACAGACAGGAGGCAGAGAGTGGTGGTAAATGGGATGCAGTCTAGGGAGAGGGAGTGACCAGTGGGGTGCTGCAGGGTCTTCATTAGTAACATCGCACAAAGGCTGAAGGAATTTTCACCAAATTTTCAACATAGCCATTTTAAGACCTCTGCTCATGAACAGTATCACTGTGATTTTCTTAATCTGTCCCAAACATTGATTGCGCACACCGACTGCGCCATTGTGCGCCTACATGCACAGAAACACATTTTGGCGATATGTGAAAAATGACAGCTGTACTGCTCATAAGGAGGTGTGGTAAAATGGCAATGTTGAAAATCTGGAGTGAAAATATTGAAAATTCGCTAACCTACGAGCGTGCATAGGAACTGTGCAACGCACGCTCATAAAACAGTCATTTTTAGAATTTTTCACCAAATTTCAACATAGCCATTTTAAGACCTCTGCTCATGAACAGTGTCACTGTGATTTTCTTAATGTGTCTCAGACATTGATTTCACACACCAACTGCGCCATTGTGCGCTAGCATGGGCTGAAACACATTTTGTGTGAGATGAAAAATGACAGCTGTACTGCTCAAAAAGGAGGTGTGGTAAAATGGTAATGTTGAAAATCTGGAGTGAAAATATTGAAAATTACGTAACTTATGAGCGCAAGGAACTGCACAACGACGCTTGTAAACAGTCATTTTTAGGAATTTTTTCACCAAATTTTCAACATAGACTTTTTGAGAGCCCACTTTATGAACACTGGCAGTGTCATTTCATTAATTGGTCCTGAAAGGTGATTTCACGCAGTGACCATGAAATCACCCTTTGGGCCCGATTAATGCTTTAACAGTGCAAGAATTCATGAGGAGGGGTCCTAAAAACCCCATGTTGAAAATTTGGGCCCAAAATTCCCAAACATGCCTGAGATATGCAACAAAGTTGAAAAAACCCTATTCATAACATTATACAGCTTACTGGCATTTCCTCAGTTCGCGGTCGGATTTGAAGAGTGCAGACGTGTTCCCGGTCCACCGAAGATCGTCGCGCCGAGGTCCTGAGGTAAGTATGGGGTGGGGGAGTGGGGAGGAAGGGTGCGAGGGGTGGGTGCGGTTGTGGGGGAGCAGGGAGACTACGAGGGACCATTTTTTGTTTACAGGTTTTTTTTTTTTATTAAGACGACGTTGACATTTGCCACGCTGGGGTGGGCTCCCAGCATGGCAGTTGGAAAGGCTTGTTTGCGGGGCTGGAGCTAACGGGGGATTGGGCACCCCATCAGCCATAACAAGCTTGGCCATCAGCTGGGGTGGGCTTCAGCGGCACCTGAAAGCTTTTTGGGGGCGTAGCTGTGGAGCCGGCGGGGACTGGGCACCCCATTGGCTATAACAGTTTTTGCCACGCTGGGCTAGGCTCCCAGCGTGGCACCAGGACAGCTTTTGTGGGGGGGCATGGAGCCGATGGGGGATTGGCCACCCCCATCGGCCATACAGTGTGTGCGTGGGGAGGAGCGCATCAGCATGCAGTATGCATGCTTGTGTGTGTGTGGGGGGGAGAGCTCTGCTCACTGAAGCGGAGCTCTCCCTTTCAACTGTATGACCACTGCATTTTCAACTGCTGTCATAGACAGCTGTAGCAGTGATTGGGTACTGGGGCTGTGCCTGCATACACACTGACTGAATTGGAAGACAGGTGCCACACCTCCGAAAACTCAGATGATGGCGCTATGTTTCTTGCACATGCATGCAAGCAACATAAAAATGGAAAGGGACCTGGGGGTAGTCATATTAGATGACCTAAAGGTGGGCCAGCAATGTGAGAAGGCAGTAAGGAGGGCTGGGGGGATGCTGGGATGCATAGGGAGAGGTTGTAGAGTCAAAAACAGTGGGGGAATTCAAGAATGCATGGGACAGATATAAGGCAATTCTAGTGGGGTGTAGGAGGAAGTAGGCTGTTGGTTAACTAGGATCTGCAGCCTATCCGTTAGGTAGGGAAATGGGCAGACTAGGTGGGCCAAGTGGTTCTTATCTGCCGTCAAATTCTATTTTTCTAAAAAGAGACATACCAGTTGCCTGTGACTGGAAATAATTGGCAGCCTTACATCAGAAACATGCTAGCATCAGAAGCCTTTGCTGGTCATCTGGTTGCCCTCTGGACCCCAGGGAAAGGGGGAACACTATGGTGGGGGCCAGGAGGGTGTAATGCCAGCCATTGTCCCATGTTTACATTCCTACCACCTCTAGATAGAACCTTAAAGTGGGAAGGTGGATAACTCCCAGGTCATGAATCCTGAGAGGGATAGGTGCTGTGTGATCTCAATGCCCTTAGAGGGGGGAGGAATAGGGTATTTTCAGGATCCAGGAGATTGGCAGTAATGTCACACTACTATGTCACCTTGTCTGGTTCTAGAACATTTTGTCTGGAATTGTGAGCCTGTGCCCACCCCTGTAACCCCACTCCTCTGAGTCCTATATCATCTGGCATGTGGTCAGTTTTCCCTGTAACATGTGGGAGAGTCTTTCATAATTAGTCAATTTGCCTAAGGAGTGAGACAATACAGCTAGGGTAGGAACTTTCATAGTTCTCCATTTTTGTGGCAGGAGCCTGTTAGCCTCTAGTGAGTCAGTGATCAGCCATCAGAGTCTGACCCCAGAACCACAGACAAGTGTAGTCCCTGGGGAGGTCCCTAATAGCCATATGGGTGGAATTTGGAAGTGGTTCAAGTTCAAGATCAAATTTATTTGAAGAAAAATGCCATTGTTTGTTTATTTATTTTGAAAGTGGGATTTACAACCTTTGAGTCAGGCACTCATTTACAAAGGCACCTCGTCGCAGGGAGGGTAGACAGGGTTACAGTGTGGGATACAACAGTGGTAACATACAGGTGCAATACAGATAACAAAAAGAACACAATATAATAGTGGTGTATGGGATAAAGTTACATGCAGTAAATAGTAATCGTATAAAACAAAAGAAAGGGGGGAAGCAGTCCAACGGACATTGTCAAGGCTATGGGTAAGAAACTGGGAGGGACCCCAACATTAGGTTGATTAAGGGCAACTACAGCTTCAGGCGCCAATGAGGTGGTTACAGAGAGTGACTTTAAAGGGACCAATTTTGGTAGACTTAGTGACAGAGAGTGGGAGGGAGTTGAACCATGTGGGGGTGCGGTAGTGGAAGGACCTTTGGGCTAGGGAGGTCTTAGTATGGGGCACCAGAATGGTGGCCTTAACTGAGCTACGGGTGGCAACAGATGGGGATGCAAGCTGCAGGGACTCAGTGACCCCTGGAGGGGAGAGTCCTAGCAGGGATTTCTTGGCAAGTAAGCAGGTTTGGTATCGTAGGCACTCCTCCAAGGTGAGAAGGCTGGCAGTGCAATAGGGTAGGTAAGTATGGGTGTGGAAGAATGCACCGGTCAGGAGCCTGCAAGCCTTGTTTATTGAGGTCTGGATTCTAGTGAGGGCGGTATTGTCGGCCAAGCGTAGATAGGTAGGACATAGTCCACTAGGGACAGGACAGAGGAGTTGATGGCCAGTCGGAGAGCAGTTTGGGGGAGACAATCTCTGTGGTGATAGAGGAGGCCAATCCAAGAGTTTATGGCTGAGGACAGGGTATTGATGTGGGTGTGGAATGTAAGAGCCGAGTCGAAGGTGATGCCCAGGTACTTGTAGGATGACTCCTGCTCGAGAGGGTGAGCATTACTGGGGAGAATGCAGAGGGGGGCATTTTTGGCCTTATTCTGGTGATGCGAAAAAAGCATAGATTTGTTTTTTTGAGGTTAACGACCAGCCGGTGGTCAAGAAACCACTTTTCGGCTTGGTTGAATGTGTGCTGCAGGGATTCCTGTAGAGATGCAGGGTCAGGGTGGGAGGCAAGGAGAACCACATCATTGGCATAGAGTACCATATTGCCCAAGCAGGAGCTGGGGAGGGTATTGAGAAATAGACTGAACAGAATGGGGCCCAGGATGGAACCCTGGGGGCCCCCCAAGCGAATGGGCAGGGTATTGGACAGGGTGCCATTTACCTTCACACACTGTGATCTGGCAGAGAGGTAACTGGTGAACCAAGCCAGTGAGCCAGGGGAGAAGCCAAGTTGGTGGAGGGAGTCAAGTAGGAGGGGTGACAGACAGTGTCAAAGGCCTTGGAGAGGTCAATGAATACTGCACCCGCAGCATGACCAGAGTCAAGAGCAGAGTGGAGGTGCTGGGAGAACTCCAGGAGGGCTATAGTGGTGCTGTGTCCAGGGTGGAATCCATGTTGTTCTGGACACAGCAGGTTGTATTTAGCCAGATACTCAGAGAGCTGAATGGCCACTATTTTTTGTAGTGCTTTGGAGAGAGGGGGGAGAATGGAGATGGGCCTGAAATTGTTAGGGGAGGTTCTATCACCACTCTTATGGATAGGGTGATTTCTACAATTTTTCAGGCACTGGGAAATTGACCATGACATAGTGACTGGTTTAAAAGGTTGGGGAGAGGGGTTAGTACAGTATCTAGGACTAATCAGAGAATCCAGGAGTCCAGGGGATCACAGCTGGGGTTGTTGCTAGCTAATGCTTTTTGCAGATGAGGCCTGGCTTCAAGGGATGATACAGCACACAGGTGGAAAGGGGGCGATCCAGGTTTGGGGGGTGGAGGCAGGGATAGGGTCAAAAAAGTAGTTGGGGAGGACAGAGCTTATATCTGAGAAAGCCATATTGAGGCACTCAGATATGCGGGGAGGATCAGTAGTGACAGTACCATTTATGGAGAGTAGTGATGGTGGGGGGGAGGGGTCTTTCCACTGAGCTCTTTCATATTATCCCAGAAGGCACGGGATGAGCCCCAAGTAGATTCAAGGCTGGCTTGATAATATTTGGCCTTAGCTAGCCTTATAGCCCAGGTGCACTTGTTATGTGTAGGCTTGTCTGTCAGCCAGTTTGCCTGTCTCAACAGAAATATGCCAGGGATTATCTCTTCATTTCAGTGTTTGGATGAGGGATGGGGGATCCATGGGGCATTGTGTTTCTTGGTATGGATTCTGGTCAGGGGGCCAAAAAGGTTGCAGGCCTTGCTGAAGGCACTGGAGAAATAGGCTAGGGCACAGTCAATATCTGTTGAGAGTAGGACTGGGGACCAGTCAAGCTGGGCTAGGTGCATTTTTAGCTTTCTGAGACTCCCAGAGTGAAAGCACCGGCACAAGGTGACCTGGGACACTGGTTTTGGTGTGGGGGATGACCAGTGGCGGAGGACAAGAGAGTGGTCACTAAGAGAGTCTGGTAGTACATTAATATCCCTGATTTTATGGGGCAGTTTGACAGAATTACATCTAGGAGGGTGCTGGAGCCTCCTGACCAGTTAAATCTAGTGGGTGAGGTAACTATAGTTGGGTCATATCTAGGGCAGTGAAGGAGTCCCTGATATGGGGGGCAGTGGTACTCGGCCAATTGACATTAAGGTCACCTAGGATGAGCTGCTCTGCCTTGTGTGGGAGTGTGGTGAGGTAATCAATGAGGGAGTGGACAGCTGGTCCCTGGTCCCTTGGGGGTATGTAAGAGACTGTGAGAAAAAGAGGGCCCCTGGCTGGGTCAGGGATAACCTTGAGGGTGAGGGCCTGGGCACTAAAATTGAGCTTGGGGGCAGGAAGAGCATGGCTTAAAAGTGTGTCACACATAAAGACTGCACACCCGCTGCCACGTTTGCCTATACGGTCTTCCCTAAACAGAGTGTAGCTAGGAAGGGAGATAACCGAATTGGGAGTTTTTCTCGAGAGCCAGGTCTCGACTAGTGCTATAACATCAGGACGGTGTTGTACAGCCCAGCACTGGAGAGCGGCGGATTTTTTTAAGAGGCTTCAAATATTCATGGATGCAATGCTGAGGCCAGTACTAGAGTGTGGTGTGGGGTGGCTAGTTGACAATGGCCCGGGGTTGGGGTGTATGTTCCTGGACAGCAGGAGCAGAGCAATTAATCTGATGAGCGATCTGTGGCGACCGGGACGCTTAGCTAGGTACCGATGTAAGGTCCTACTAGTGGGGGTACAAGGGATGGGTAGGGTGTGGAGGGTTGGTATGGCAAGGAAGGGGTGGTCTCAGGGTGTCCAGGGGGGAGGGGGTATTGGTTGGAGGTAGGTGCTGTGGAAAAATAGGGGTTTCCAGGGTGGGGGTTGGCTGCTGTGGGATGGTAGAGGGGGGTGGGGCTCAGGGTGGAGGGTAGGGGAGCAGGATGGGACGTGGGCAGAGCAAGAAAGGTAACCATGAGTAGGCTGAGTGTGATAGCCATGGTGCCCATTGCTATTTCTATTGGGGGGGTAAGGGGAATAACTGACCTTCAGTGAGTGTGGCTGCCGCTGTGGAGTAGTTTTTTTTTTCTTCAGAGTATATTATGCTAAAAGTGAGAACAAGGTCGGGGATAACGGTGATTAGAACAGGAAAAAGCAAAGGCAAGGCTGGAGGATTAATAGGAAAAATAAGATGCCTCTAGTGGCAGATCAGTATAAACTGCAAATGTAAAAAAGTTAGACAAAGCAGTTTTTAACTTCAAACCTTGTTAATTCTTAAATAGCTTAAGGCAGTTGAAACACTACAAAAATGCTACAGTTTCCTACTCTTAACTGTTCAAAAAAGGGTTGTCGTTCCTTACACTAACAATTCAAATTCAGCAGTGGGCACAAAGACACAAAGATTTAGTTGCAGAGGTTAGGAAAAAAGAAATTTAGGCAGCAGACAGATGAGCTCCAGGGGACTGTGCCAAGCAGTTCAAATCTCCAGGAGCTGAAACCAGTTAGGGAGAGAAGGAGTGCTGAATCTGCCTATAATTTCAGGCACCATCCACCAACTGGGTTCACAGCTAGCCAGCTGGACTGGAGCTGCTTTCCTGAAGCGTACCTGGAATCTTGCTCTTGAGGGCAGGCTGGGGAGCACCCTGCAGCTGTCTGCACTCAGCACCAGACCGCTAGTGCAGAAGATGGAATCTCCCTCAGAGAATCCTGAAGAGAAAAGAAGAGAAGGGAGAAATCAGCTTATATGTACCAACAGAACAAAGGGTTCAGAGTTTGGGAGGCAGGCTAAGCAAGGAGGCGAAAGAATTCTGTAACCAGGTGAGATATTAAGGGTGCTAAGTTAGCCAGAGAGGGAGATAATGGCTACGGGAGTGGCTGGTATTAAGTACCAGCAGCATCACCAGTATACAGAGGGAAAGGCAAGTGGGGAGGGGCAGATGGCAGAAACAGCAATTCAGCAGTTAGACAAAGCAGTTTTTAACTTCAAACTTTGCTAATACTTAAATAGCTATATACTGAGCATGCTTATTTACAAGGAGGTCCTGGTAGTACAAATTCAATACACAGACACTATGATACATGGAAAGTACGTTAAGATACAAGTAATTTTTGACAAATGCAATATATAGACTGTATGATACAATTGAATGTACAAAGCAAGAGACAGGTAATTTTTTAGTACAATATTTTGACATACCAATTACTGTAGAGCAGGCATCAATAACAGGGAACTTTGGGAGGGCAGGGGTATCTACATTCAGACAATAGGGGACAGGTACATTGGGATATGATGAGAAGACAAGAGGTTGAGCCATGCTCTAGTTGGGCAGAACAGGATGGGGGCAGCAATGATTATTAGCTCATTATCGGGATAAAGCTAAGCAAAGGGAATTGTCCTAGGACAGGATGCTACAGAGGGTGGGAAAGGTCAAGACTGCCAGACCTCCACACAGGCAACTGTGACCTTCATCCAGAACCCACAGATGGGCAGGCAATAACACAAAATGTAAGCCAGGTTCTCACCCATTTTCCTACACCTCCAACAATGCTCATGTGGAAGTACGTATAACACTGCCAGCGTGCAGTACCCTTGGTGATTGCACTCTTTGGGCACTGAGTTAGGCAGCTGCACTGGCCAAATCAAGGAAAAGCAAGGGTTCATAACTGGCAGTAGGTGGATGCATGCCTCAGTGTTTTTCTGTATAGGGCCTTTTTTTTGCTGTTATTATTTCTGTGATCCTCAATTTAAGGTATAAGGGAGATTTGCTGAGGCAGCCAGGGCCATCTATATGATCCTGACCGGGATCATTTCTTTTTTGTTTTGCTCATTAGTTTCCTCAGTATCAACAGCTGTTACAAGGAACCAGGAAGAGCTAAATGAGGGAATCTAATCAGCTCGTGCACCCATCCTGGGCAATCCATTGGTGCTGGTTCCAGATGCTGGTCTTTTGTTTTTATTGCATTGTGGCAGGCATCTGAAGTCTGCCCTCATCCCCCCCAAGTTCCATGTTTACACCCTAGTTATTAGTATTAGCACTGGCCAGGTGCGCCAACCTTGGGTACTTAAACATGTTTGCGACCCATGCTGTGACAACCATGACTGTTACAATTTTGTGGCTGCAGTTAAACTGTGCAATACCGGTGCCCTAGAACTGAGTACAGACATTACTGCAAGCTCCAGATCTGCTAATGTCCAATCCTTGGGACACTTCAGTAGGGATGCCAGGCAGTCTGGCAGGAATTTGATTCTCAGAATGTGAAAGGGAGTAAAAAGCAGGCTTCAACATCAGGCCTTGTTTTGGTCCAGAGCTCATCCAAGGTGCCCCCCCCCTTGATCCTTGCTCTTTGTCCCAACTCTCAGCACTTCTCTAGATCCTGCTTTCATCCCTGCATTTGGCCCCCATTCTTGAGAACCTCTGGCTGGACACTATTCCTTTGACCTCAGGCTCTTCAGAGAACAGGGATCAGTGCCACTGCACTCTGCCTCTAGGCTCTACCTGTATGGAATTCCCTGACCAAACCCCAGACTCTGAGTCTTAATTCCAGGCCTTAACTGCACCCCCAAGACTCCCACCAGCATGGCACGTCCATTAGCCTGCACCCATGGCTCCACCATGAGCCCACATCCCTGCCCAAACCTCTTCCATCACTGCTCCTCAGTCAGGAGGTGACCTGGATGGTGATTGACCAGGCAGCAGAAAGTCCAGCAGGCTGGACCAGCAAGACATGACAGCAAACTTTGGCAGGATATCATACTAGACATCAGGGGAAACAGGTAAGAGTAGGCACCCAGGGAGAGAGAGCGTATGCTCCATGGAGTGAGTAGATATATGTTGATGCAAATCAACTTGCCCCATACCATACCATACCATGCCATACCATACCATACTGTACAGTACCGTACTGTACCATACCATACAATATGCTTTTGTTTCTAGCCCAATTTTCTAGTCATCATTCTAATTTGGAGTGGGGGAGAGTATGCCACTGCTGTGGACAGGCTCACGTTTTTTTCTGGGATTAGCAATGATCTTGTTAGGATAGCCTACTGGTTCTGCATGCTTCAGCTGTGCTAGTGGTTGTTCCTGGGAGAAGCAGGGGTTCTCATGGCATAGGTATGTACTTCTGTGGCGGTGAGCTAGTGGTTCTGCTTGGATGTACCTGTTCTGCTGGTACATGCATGTGGTTGCATTGGGACATAGTCCTGGGGCGTACTGATTCTGCTGGGACATACCGAGTTTCTGCCATGATGAGCTTGTGGTTCTGTTGGAATAGGCAGTGGGGTTATCTGGGTTGTGCTTCTGGCTCTGCTGAGACATGCTGTTCATTCTTTTTCCAAGGTTTAGCTTATATGTGGTTCTTTGAAAATTGCCCAAACTTCTAAAACTTTGGGGATTCAGTTCTTTCAATTTGAGTACTGTAGATAGAGAATTTGAAAAGAATAGCAATCAAATATTTTTATTTTGAAAATAAAGTACCAGGCCTCCAGCCCAGGTCATAAAACTATGCTTAAATGTGACAACTGATTAGTGACTGTTGTTTAGGAAATAACCTGAATACAAGTTTATTACCTTATTCGTAACGGCTATGAATACTATACATGTTGTTAATTGTAATCCACTTGTTGGTACCTGCCTTAGTTGTCCAAAATCTCCTTATTTGGAGCCGCACTAAATACTGCACATTTATGTACATTGTAAATAAACAGTATTAAGTAGATTGCTGCTGTTCCAGTCTTATCCACATGTACTTCTGCCTCCTGGAGTTATAATTCTGCATATACTTTAGAGTAGGTGCTACTGCACTGTTTCTACCTTGTACCCTTCCCCCATAGCATATCTTGAAATAAACTAGCTTGACACAGAAAGCCATTACTGATAAAACAGTTTCAATAAATAAATTATACATTGTAACAGTTTTGAGATTAGATAAGCCCTTGTTCTTTCTTATTCTTACCTTTCAGTCAGTTCCAAGAGCATAATCTTTTAGTAGCAATCTGAGTTTTTTGTAATCATACCCCGTATTTCATGGTATGTTTAAAAAGTACACGATGCTTGACCATACAGTTCTAAGGAGTAGGGAGAAACCTAGAGAGTGGCATTTGGAGTGTGCATGTGTGTAAAACAGACATTTCTAGCTACACTCCTGATGTGAAATTTTTTAAATGAATCCCTAACAGTTATATCCAGAATGGTAACTTTAAGTTATAAACCTGATGTAGGTGCTTCAAGACAAGAAACACAAACCTCCCGGCAACTGTAACCAAGAAGCACTAGCTCAGGGACCCTGTTCTGTGCACTGGCTTATGGTGTGTTAATGTTTTTGCAGCAGCTAGTCTCTGCTGTAATGCATTACACCTTTTCAATGTCGTTAACAGTGACATGATTTGCACACTCAGTGTCAGGATGCAAGGCTTCCAGACTGGGCTTCCAGATCAGTTTGGCATACACTTCTGTTGGTCCACTGGTCAGTACCTTATTTCAGTTTAGAAGATTATTATTTCCTGGTCTGTGATTGGCTGAGGACCAAGCCAAGGGATTACATTAAGCACTAGTAAAGACTAAGAAATAATAAGTGCCAGCCTGCCCTGCCTCAGTACCATAGAATCACTCTCCCCACTGTAGACTAAAAAATTAAATGCCACCATTTTTCTCTTGCTAAGCAAGAGAAGCAAGCAAGTCAGCCCTCCCTCCCCTCACCTCCATGGAACTCAGCTCCATTGTAACTGCAGCTCCCAACTGAAGCTGGTGTACCTTCTGGCACAGAAAACAGTTTTTTTTTTTTGCTTTGCCCCGACCATAAAAACATAACGCGAGTGCTATGCCAAGAGTACCTGCCTACCTTGCAACCAGTACACAGACATGTACACTTCAGTGCAGCATCCAGCAATAGCTTTCTCAGATGGCAGGTCAAGAGCTTTCCCATCTACTTTGCTCCCGCTCTCAGTTCTGATCATAAGAGGTAGAAAAAAAGGAAGCAAACAGCTAGCGCATCTCAGT
This sequence comes from Neoceratodus forsteri, assembly GCA_016271365.2. Taxonomy (NCBI): domain Eukaryota; kingdom Metazoa; phylum Chordata; order Ceratodontiformes; family Ceratodontidae; genus Neoceratodus; species Neoceratodus forsteri. The sequence continues at coordinate 10,475,695 of JADMNL010000034.1, read as the reverse complement.
GATCATTTCTCAATGCCAGGTGAGCAGGTGAAGGTGAGGGTGAGAGGACATGAAACAAAACTCAGATGGGAAAAAAAGTCTTAAAAACAGCAGGTATACCAGTCAAAGGGCTATTTTACACAAAAAATATTCTGTATTCACTTTTACTCATTTCAAAGTGTGTTTTTATTTATGGTTTTAAGTTTTGTATTAGAATTTAGATATCCATTTTTTAAGTGCAGTAATACCCTTCAGGGTGGACGGCATTGGGCTATACTGGACCTTCCAGGGGCTATAAGGCCCTCCACCTGTGGCGTCAGGCCTCATTATGCTCCTTGGCAGTGTGGTATAGCCCAATACTGCCCATCCTGTCTGATATTATTGCTAGCATAGTAGTTTCAATGAAGCCTGAACTGCTTCATTTTCTCTAGGCATTTTCCCTTATAAGCAGTACAAATCTAACTGTAGAAATACTTGCCCTGTAACTTGTTCCATTTTTCTTCCATGTCAAATATATAAATATCTGGAAACCCAGAGTACAGTATGTGTTGCTGATTAGAAAATATGCTTTTTATTTCCTGGCATCTGATTAGGTGGTACCATTGCCAGGGGGTACATTAATTTACAATAGATGCCCAAGAAATAAAAAGTACCAGCTCAAGTGCCCCTTCACCCACTCAGGTATCCTTGTGCCCATCCTGCTTCATCACTGGCCAAAAGCACTCCACTGGGCATGGAATTTGAAATGGCCACAATTTCTTTTGCTCAGTTAGTGAGTGAGCCCCGCAACCCCACCACCACCACAGCCATCATGCACAATGGCAGTTGCCTAATTTGAGCAAAGGCAGTTAAAACATTTTTTATTATTTCTATATAAAAAAAAACAGTTGTGGTGCATACCTTACACTGCCCCACACTGATCATGGGTGCTGCTTCTGATGCCACTCGATCGGAAGTACAACTCACATAAGCTCCTCTGCTGAATGAATCCTAAACAAATGTAAACCGGGTATGCTTGTTTAAAACAAACAAAAGCACTACAGTTGTTATTCTGCAGTCGGGCAGAAAGACAAATGAGTGTTTTCCAACCACATTCATTTCAAATGGCAACATTCTCCTGACCCTGACCTCATGCCCCTGGTCATACCTGAAAATAGGCATATAACTTGTCAAGTGTACCTACCTGGTTAACAAAAGCTAAATAAATAAATGCCTCCTTCTCCACACTCCAGCCCACTCTGTTGTTTAATGAGCAGCTCCCACCCTGCAACCCACTGGGTTTTCTTTTATATATATATATATATATATATATATATACAGTTTATTCTCCTTATCTTTCCCCAGCTGCCTCCTTCTAATTGACCCCTGGCCCCCTCACCCTGGCATCACCAGGACATACCTCTGCCCAGTCACCGGGTGTGGAGCCTGCGAGAGGTTGGTCTTCATCCACTGCCAGAGATATTTTCCTTCCATTTTCTCCCTTCCCATTGCTGGGGCACACACGCAGAACATGCGCATGTGGAGGCATGTGCGTGTCCATGGAAGTCCCTCAGCACCCTCCCTTCTATGGCACCCACAGACCTGCACTACCCTCAGTCCTCCACCTGGGGGTAGTTGTGCAGTGGGAGCACCAGTCCTCAATCCCTGGGAGAGAGGAGCTGATCTCCATTTGCTCAATCCTCTCCCTCCCCTGCCAACCCCCGGCAGCCCATGCTCATTCATGAATATGGGTCACCAGAGTGATGCAAGGTGTAGCATCCAGTACCTCAACCCTCAGCACCACCGGGCCGGCCCACCCCACTGGGTTTTCTAAACCGATCAGTTCACTTTTTTATTAACAGTTCCATTAAAAAAAAATCTCAGCACTTAAAATGCACCTGCATATTCACACAATCTGATCTTCTGCACATTAAAGAGTTTTGCAGGTTGAGGGATGTACTTTCTCACAATCTGATCTGCACATTAACATGTACTGCACACCCCAAGTCACTTTTGTTTGCTGTACTGGTCCCACTCCAGCAGTCTAGCAAACAAAAGTGATTCGGGAAGACAAGAAGACCAATGACAGAAAAACAGGCTTTCCTAAACAGCAACTCAACTGGCAAGTGTACTAGTAGAGGGCTACTTTACAAGAAAAACATTTTTATTACTTTTTTTAACATTTATTTCATTTGTTTTTAATCTTCAATTTTACTTAAAATGTTACTTATAGCCCATTTTCTAAGTGCAATAATACCTGACAGCATGGGTGGTATTGGGCAATACCAGACTTTTCATCAGCTATAAGGACCTCTGCCTGTAGTTTTGGGCCTCATTATGTCCGTGAGTGATCCAGTATTGCACAATACCACCCACCCTATTTGGTATTATTGCTTGCTTAGAAAAGTCAGCATAGTATTTCTTATTGTTGCAAAAAAAAAATCTTGTCCCTGGAGTATACTTGATTAAGATGGTGTGGTTATTTAGTTGTTGTATGTTCCTTACTGGACCAACAAGGAAGGAAGTGTACTACCTACATCTGTTGTGGGATCTCGAAAAGAGATGATGGAAATGGAGTAGTCCATGACCTTAGCGATCAAGACTGAGCACTTAGAAAAATGGCAACTCAATGTCGGTGACTGCGATCATGGCTACTCAGGGAGGAGGGTGACCGGATAATGTGGTTGGCGAAAACCATGACAGAAACTAGCAGGTATACATGAGCACACCCACGGGGGGTGAGGCAGGGGAGGGCTGGCATGTGGGAGGAGTTGCAGAAAGCAGCTGCCAAGCTGGATCACTGGTGTCGTGGGGAGGGTGGTCAGCTGGGAGGCATGGGGTACCGGGTTCTGGTCCAGCATGGTGTGTTTTTTTTTTCCTGCTGCCTGGCAGCATTTATTTTAATCAAGTTTTTTAATCAAACTTTGCACCCCCCCAACATGCACTCCCCTGGAGTTGAGAATCCATAAGTAGGGGTCTACGGGGGGGGGCACACAGCCTTTTGTTTTCTGCACTGTGAGTGTGCATCACCAAAACTGATTTTTGGTGATGTATACTCACCATAATAGTGATCGCTGTTTCTTGATCACTATTATGACATGGAACACCTGGAAATGGTAATGTAATTCTGTTGCTGTCTTGTCGAAAGTTAGGTTACAGGCCAGTTCCATTTAGGCCTTTTTTGTATTTAATTATGGTGGAATTAAAGCCAAACACGTTTTGTAAGTTTCACGAGGAGCTTGAAATACTGAAAGTTGGATAGTGCACTTCCTGTACATGAAAGTGATAGCTTTTTGGAAACTGTCTGCTACAGGTATTGTGTTTTTATTTGTCTGGTACATTACTATCTGGAATTCTTTCCCATTCACCAAACCCATTCACAGAGTATGCCTGTGTTATGTTTTGCATTATCTGCATAAAGGACAACTTTGAACAACTGTATGTACTTCTTTTCCTATTGCTGTCTACCTGCAACCCTTCAACCCCCTCTCCAAACCATACATCCACATCAAGTACTAAATCTCAGTGGATACACTGGCACAGTGGCATTGTTTATAGTAAGGCTATTGTGCCTCAAATCTGGGTTACAATTAGGGTATGAAATGCTATCTCACAGGATCAGCAATGGCATCTGTTCAGCTGGCTTATGTCTGCAATACCACATCAATTATGTATTTGATAATGTTAATGTGGTTTCTCACTTTTATGCAAAGGGGGTAGGGTAATAACATAAGTTTCTCCTTGTTTCTGTAATTATAGGTGGAGGGGAGCTGTTGCAAGAACAAAGGAAGGGGGTATTTCTGAAAAGCTTAGTTGAGCACACTGCAAAATCTCCTTTCAGATGGGATTGAAAAATTTCATCTATGTTGATTGTAAGGTGGGGACTCTGGTAAATTTGGGGCTGCAATGTCAAAAAATAACAGTTAAGAAGAAACATTTAATTTTTCCAATGTTTACAGATAACTGTTATTTTTACAGATGGTGGCCCCACATTTTCAACATAGCCCTTTTATTGGTCTGCCTCATGACCGTGATTGGCCTTATTTTCCTGTGTTGATGTCAGGGTTTATGCTGCTGTTGGGTAAGATCATTAGATGGTATGGTGTTGAGTTTCACTGCTATACAGATGATACTCAGCTTTACCTGTCTGGCACTTGTGGTGGGTGTGATGTGGTTTCTGTGCTGGAGAGGTGTTTGACTCAAATGAATGACTGGATGGCTTCTGACTGGCTTACCCCAGGTAAGACAGAGGCACATGATTTTTGAGCCAGGCAGGCAGGGCCCAGCAATGACGAATGGTGACTTTACTTCCCTCACTGGGCAGTCTACCATTCAGGGCTGTACATGTGGTTAAGAATGTTGTGGTCACCCTGGACTGCAAGCTGATACTTTATCACCCAGTGTTGATTGTGGTCCTGGATGGCTTTTACCATCTCTGTAATATTGTCATTGTCAGAGTTAAACTGTGTCTAGCCCCTGCAAACCTAGTGATGATAGTTCATGCCTTTCTTACCTCTAGGCTCAATCATTGCAACACTTTATATCTACGGTACTCAGAAGATTTGTTGTCATGCCCGCAGCTGGTCAGAATGTTGCAGCTTGACTAACTGTGGGCTCCTCTCATAGGGATCACATCACACTGGTTCTGTGTTTGCTGCTCTGGCTGACTGCCTATATGGTGGTGCACAACCTACAAGATATTCTTGACAACTTTCATGGCTCTACTGGTTTGGGACCTGACTACTTAGAAGACCTTTTAGTTCCCTACCACCCAACTCCCTCCCTCCAATTTTCTGATGTAGGACTGCTGTCTGTCCCTATATTTCTTTGTGACCATCTGGGGACAAAGCATTTTGTGTTGTGGCACCTACTTTGTGGAATGTTTTGCCACAACATATCAGATCTGCTTCCATGTTAGGGACCTTTCAGACAAATTTAAAAAGTATCTCTTTGCTGAAGACTTTCCTTGACTTTTTTAAACTTGCCACTGATATTTATATTTCATTTGCTTGCTGCTCATTGTTTTATAAATTGTGATGAGGTTTTTATTATACTGTATCTACGTAAAGTGCCCTGAGCCTTTGGGAAAGTATGCCATAGAAATACAGTTGCCATGTCTTTATTACACAATTGAAGAAACCAATTAAGTTGGTTTGGCATGACCTCCCTGCCATGAACCCACACTGCCTCTCATCCTGGAGTTCATTTGCCCAGAGGAATTCAACTGACCTTTTTTTCTAAATGTCTCCATCAGCTTGTGCACTGTATATGTCATGTGACATTATACAGACACATTGCTGTGCTTCCATAAGCCCTTTAGCCTCTAGTAACCAGCTGGAAAATTGTAAGAAGATAGGCAAGTGCAAAGTGATGACCTTGACTATTCTCAACTGTACTTCAATCAAGAAAAAGGGAAGTGGTTATCCCTCTGTACAGACAGTTGGTGAGACCCCATCTGGAGTACTGCATGCAGTTTTGGAGACCTCATCTATGCAAGGACATAGACAGGATGGAAGCAGTCCTGAGGAGGGCAACTAAAATGGTGCAGGGTCTACATCAGAAACCATATTTATTTATTTACTTTTTGTTGACCGGGTAAGTGCACTAGACAAATCCTGCCTATTTTCAGGCACGACCCGGGGAAGGGGGATACAGATGAATGCCAACTGACCTTGAACCAGATTAAGCTGTTGGTGGTATTTTTAGTGAATGAGGGGAAATTTGGCCAGGGCACAAGGGAAATTCCCCTACTCGTCAGAGGGGGAACCTTTGGCTGTCTGAGTGAAGATGGCCACTTCAACTCTGGATTCAGAGGAGATGGATGTGTCTGGGACAGGGGAGTGGAACTCCTCCCCTGCTCCTGCTGACTTAGAGGCTGCTTCTGTGTTACCAGATTTTCAAGATGCTTCTTTACCTGAAGAGGTTTTTGATTCATCAGGAAAAGTAAATTCTGCTGTTGTCAAGTCCCCAGATGAGTGTGCTGCTTCTGCTGCTTTGGTTCAGCGACTCACAGAAACGGAAAGATTGTTGTGTGAAGTGCTTCAGGAAGAGGAGCAATGTACACGTTGCAAGGTCCTGTTGTTAGGCGAATTGGCTGCATTGAGAACTGTTTCGGCTCTGACGGCTTTCCGTACTTCCCCGTCGCTCTCTAGTGATGACGATCTGATTGCAACGCGATGTGGGACGCTGCAAACTGCTTTGGCTGGTACCGCTGGTCCTTCTACTCGACACCTTACTGTAAGTAACTGTCCTGGATTTGTTTTTTCAACATCTGAGGAGCGTGATGTACTGCAGAAACTTGCTACTAAGCGCTTGGGTATGACTACAACTTTGATACCAGGAAAGCTATTGCGCCTGTTAAGCTGGTTGAGAGTGCAAAGACAGGGGATGTACCTCTACGGGAGGGTGAAGTGCTACACCGGGTGGGTGATGAATGCTTAGTCCCTGTTTTTGTGGGTTCTCCTTCTGTCCGGTTATCTACATCACCTATACCGTCTACATCTCGTGCAGGGTGGTCCCCTGAAAAGGCAATTACTGAGGCTGGGTGGTTGTAACGGGCAGATGGTACATGGATTCCTGACCCTGCTGATGTAGTGGTACAACGTTATAATTCTCCTGCTGCTGGCTCGGATGATTCCTGTATTATTCAGAGTCCTACTGCTCAGTTATTGAAAACAGCTCCCTCTATTCCTGCTGTGGTTAATCTTGAGGTTCCTCAGTCGCCTGTTCAGAAATCTACTTTGACTGCTGCACTTGACAATATTGACTCTGTCCCCTTATCAGATGTCGGGGGACCTCCCCCCTTTAAACTTTCTGATTTATTTGCAAATAAGGGAGAACCTGCACCTCGTCGAAATGCAGTGAGACTAATTTATAAAGGTGGCTTGGAGGACCAGCCAGATAGATTGTATATTGCAAAAACTTTGCTAAAGGGTTCTATGAAGTTTGTGTCTTCTGATATTTATGCTCTTATTCATATTGGTAACTCCAATTATGATATGAGCTTCAAAACTATAACAGGTTTAGAACTGTTTTGGTCAACTTATCATGCTGTTAAAAACTCTCCTCTTTGGATCCCCTTTTTAGCAATACCCTTAACCAAGCCTGCAGTTAAGCTGATTACTATCATGTTTAGGAATGAGGGGGTTCATATTGAAGACATACTTTTTAGGTTACGTAAAAGATGTGACGTTTTGGATCGGCCTGTGCCTATACTTGATAGCGAAAAGCTTTGGAATTGGGGTTGGAAGTTACATGTTAAACTTTTTTCAACGAACAATGGGCCCCAAAATCTGCCTAATAGCTTTTTCTTAGGGAATGATAGAGGTAGTTTGTTTTATTTTGGTCAGCCTAAGTCCTGTTTTAAATGTGGTTCAAGAACGCATCTTAATACGGTGTGTGACACGCCTCAGTGTTCTCACTGTTTTGAATTTGGTCATCAGGCCTCTACGTGCCTTAATTTGTTCAAATGTAATTTCTGTGAACAAACCGGACATGGCTATGTGAAATGTCCATGGGCATCTCATAATCGAGAGGATTGTCCTTCTCAGGAAGGATTGATTGTTGTTGCTCAACATATGGATAATGGAGACTTACCTCCTGCTGGAGGTGGCTTACGGCCTAAGACTCTGTTACCAACTACGCACTTTTTAACAGTGTTGGATGGTGTTCAGGGTAATCCTGCTTCTATCCCTTTGAATGACCCTATTGTACTGCAGTCACCTGTAATTGCCCCCCCCCGCTCTCTCTACTTCTCTTGTAGTTCCTGTACCCTCTTCGTCTGATTTGTCATTACAGGATAGATCTGACGACTCTGAGATGCCCCCCCTTCTCCAGTGTTGCCTTTTAAAATGGTAACTGCCAAGAAAAGACACAGATCAGGTAAGACTATCCCTGCTCGTCCTACCCCTCAGGCTTTTCCAAGTGCTGGTACTGCTGAATCTTGGAAAGTGGGTAACAACTTTGTGGTCCTAGTTGCTGGTGATGAGTCTGAGGGAGATGACTTGGATCGTTCTTCTAGGACATCTATAGTCACAGATAATGTTTCAGAGGGCAATGAAGGAGAAGTGAAATCGGCTGAGAGTCTACCTAGACGCTCTCAACGTAGACATGTTTCAAAGGTTTCTTGATCTGTCTGTCTTTGGTTTTTTTTTTTCACTATGTCCGGTCACCTGTTTCCCCTTATTTTTTTTCTTCCTATTAATGGATTCTTTGACTATTTCTACTATTAATGTTAATAGTATAAAGAGCAATAGGAAGATGGTCACTACTTTATCTTGTTTGCATCACCTGCACAGTGATGTTATTTGTCTCCAGGATACTAGACTTAAAACTCTTTGTGAAGTGAAATGTGCTAGTAACCTATGGTCTTCGGGGATTTCTTTTTGGTCCAATGGTGATTCCCTTTGTGAGGGTGTGGGGGTCTTATTCACTAATCCTGCTTTGAAAGTATCCAAATTGGTGAATATATGCCCGGGGAGGGCTTTACTATTGGATATAAATTTTCAAGGGGAAAGATTTAGATTAATTAATGTTTATGCTCCACAGACCAAGGCACTACGTGTGGATCTTCTTCATGACATTCACCCTTATCTGCACACTTCTCATTTGATTCTGTGGGCAGGTGATTTTAACTGTGCCCTTAGTATTAAAGATAGGGGTCTGAAAACTTCAAAGCTGTTTTGTGACTCAAATAAGTTGTTACAGATTTTGGATACAGCACAGCTTCGTGATGTTTATGGTAGTGTTTATCCTGTTGGTGGTAATACATTTTTTAAAAATTCTCAGTCTACGAGGATTGATTTTGTTTTTCTTTTGGTTATTTTACAGGTCACATTGGTGTTTTTAAATGTTTGGGAATTTTCTGATCATAAGTCCCTTACTGTTTGTTTGACTTGGGATGGGGCTCCTAGATGTAAAAAGAATCTCTGGAGATTGAATACTTCCATATTGGCTGATAAGTCTTTGAAGAAAGTTTGGAGGAAAGAATTGTCTGCTAGACTTTCTGTTGTGGATCTGTATGATGATGCAGCTTCTTGGTGGGAAGACACTAAGAAGGATTGGAAATCTTTTTTTCAATCTTACTCTCGTGCTAAGATTAACTCACGATATTTGGAATATCTCCATCTCAGATCTCAGTTGCAGAAGTTGATTTCATTAACTGAGACTGAGAAGATTGATTATAGTGACCAAATTAGACTTGTTAAAATGCAAATGTTTACATATCGTTATGATAGAGCGAAGTTTTTGGAACATGAACACAGATTTGGTTTGAAGGTACATATAGGGGCGTTGGATCCATTTCAAGATTGTAAGGATTGAGTTAGTCAATGTTTAATCAGGGAGTTGACTTCTGAGACTGGTGATTTAGTTACGGATCCTTCAGCCTTACTTGAAGTGGTAGGAGGTTATTTGGGTAACTTACATCGTAAAGATGTCGAGGTTCAGCATGACATGTTTGATTTTGATTCCTTGCAGTTACCACAGTTGTCCACGTCTGAAGGTCAACAGATGTTATGTGCTATTACTGAATCAGAAATACGAGCTGCTATTTCTGCATTGAATATTTTCAGGAAAAATTGGTCCCAGTTTTGGTATGGTGTTCAATCAGATGTTGTCTACTTCGGTTTTGTCACCTTCAATGAATATTGCTTTGGTTATTTTACTTTACAAAAACAGAATTAAGACTGATTTGCGTAACTGGAGAACGTTAAGTTTACTGAACACTGACTTACAGATTTTGAGTAAGATTTTCTTGAATTGTTTATCTTTATGTGTAAATGACCTGATTAGTCCTTATCAAACGTGTTCAATACTGGGTAGGACTCAGCATGATAATTTAGTGATTTTACGGGAACTCTTTATGGCTTCCCAGTCTGGTCATTTGCATGGTTATATTATTAGCCTTGATCAGGAAAAGGCTTTTGACTGGGTTTCCCATGAATTTTTGTTTTCAGTTTTACGAGCCTATGGTTTGCCACAAGGTTTTATTGATTGGATCCAGATCTTGTATCATTCTGCACTTCTGCTTCCTAATGTTAATGGTTGGATTGGTACTCCTGTAGCTGTAAAAAGGGGTGTGAAGCAGGGCTATCCAATGAGCCCGATTTTGTACGTCTTTTTTATTGATGTTTTACTTCAGATGATTCATACTAATATTGATTTGGCAGGTGTGCGTCTGGAAACTAGTATCTCTCCTATTAAGATTATGGCTTATGCAGATGACTTAGTTCTTTGTCTTTCTGAGGTTACTGATGGTTCTATTGTAAGTGATGTATTGACTCTTTTCTCTAGGTCTTCTGGTTCAAAGATTAATTACGTAAAGAGTAGAGGTTTTCCTTTGGGTACTTCCCCGATTCCAGTCTTGAGTACTTTGGCAGGTGTTCCGATTTTGAAAGATCTGATTACGATCCTGCATCTGGAGTTTGGTGACGGTGACATGGCAAATGCTAATTGGCCTCGTAAATTGGAAAAAGCTTGGTTATTAGTTTCCAGATGGAAGGGTAAGCAGATTTCTAAAAGAAAACGAGTTTTGCTTATTAAATCTTTGATGGTACCTATTTTTCTATATATAAGTTAAGTGTTTCCACCTCCTGTGTCACTGTTTACTTCATTATTTAGTGTTTTTTTCCAAGCCTTTTGGGGCAGTAGATTGAATCCAATCAAACGTGGTTTTACGTATAGGAGTATATGACACGGTGGAGTAGCAATGGTTCATCTGGTGGTTTTTTTCTTAGTGTTTTTATTTCATTTAATTTAAGTCCTCTTCTTAGACCAGGATGGAAGTATTGGTTTCCTTATGTTAGGAAATGGTTTTTGAAAGGTGTGCCGCTCTGGAAGTTAGGGAGGTCTACTTCCTTTGCTAGACTACACTTTTTTCCCCAAGTATGGTGTGGAACTTTTTCGGCATTTATTGAAGTGGAAAGTTTCCATTACTCATTTAGAAACTATGCACAGAAAGCAGTTATATACTTATATTGTTTCCTCTGACTTTCCTGATGTCTTGATTTTTCCTGATTGTCCATTACAGGCCCAAGAAAATGTTTTGTTGCTTTCAAATCGTCGTTTGCCTGATTTTATCTGGGATAGTGTTTGGATGAGTTCGTATGGCAGATTACCTGTCGGTAACTCCCATAAGCATAAACAACTGTGTGATAGGTATTGTAATCGAGAGTCTTGTGTGACCTTGTTAGAGACACAAGATCATCTTTTTTTGAAGTGTCCTTATGCCCATGCCTTTTGGTTTTTTTGGTGGACAAATGGAATGAGCCTTTATTTCGTTCTCTTTCATATGGTACACTACTGTATGGTGCGCATAAGGGTGAATGGTCTAAGTATCATGCTGACACATTGTTATTGATTTTTTCTGTCATCCATTTCTATATTTGGCAATCTCACTGTTTCTGGATTTCACAACAACGTAAGATTTCCTTTGATGAACTCCTTTCTAAAATTGCGATTACTTTACGGAATGTCTATGATTATGATTTTCGTATATATGGTAGAGTGAAATGTACATTTTTATGGGTTAATTGTGTTGCATGGTTATCATGAGTTTGGTATTGATTGTTTATGTTTAGTTCTTTCTGTTTAATGTACTTTAAGTATATATTGGTTTTGTATATATGTCTCAATATCTGTTTTGGAGTCCTCTTTATCAATAAAAGTTCCCCTACTCTTTTCGATATGTGCCATGGGATCTTTAACATTCACCTGAACTACCACCAATCCAGGCAGATGGGACCTCGGTTTAACATCTCATCTGAAAGACTGCACCTCAGAAGTGCAGCACCCCTCTCATGCTGCATTACAGTGTCAGTACTAGGATATTAACCCAAGTGCCAGTTGTGGGAACTGAACCCACAGTCCTCTGATCTCCTGGCCTCAGAGGTGAGTGTGCTACCTACTATATGAAGAGAGACTGAGAGAGCTTAATATGTATACCCTTGATGAAAGGAGGGACGGGGGGACATGATAGAAACTTTTAAGTTCCTTAAGGGAATCAACAAAGTCAAGGAGGGTAGCATCTTTCAGAAAAAGAGATGTGTAAGAACAAGGGGGCACAATTTAAAGTTAGAGGGGGGATGGCTCAGGGGTGATGTGAGGAAATAATTTTTCACGAAGAGAGTGGTGGACGCATGGAACCACCTTCCTGGAGAGGTTGTGGGGTCTAAATCAGTGGGGGAATTCAAACATGCATGGGACAGACATAAGGCAATTATAGTGGGGGGTTGCAGGAAGTAGGATGTTGGTTAACTAGAATCTGCAGCTTATCCAATAGGTAGGGAAATGGGCAGACTGGGTGGGCCAAGTGGTCCTTATCTGCCATCAAAGTCTATGTTTCTATGTTTCTATGTTTCTATTAACACCAGGAAACCTGATGTACGATACCACATATAGAATAGTGGATGGGTGACCATCCACAGCAAGGCTGTGTTTCCATCGAGGGAGTTGATGACATCATAGAGACCTTGAGAGCAAAGCTCGAGAGGTATCTATGATGTCATCAACTGCTGAGATGGAAACACAGTCTTAGTTGTGGATGGTCACCCATCCTCTGTTTTGTATAGTATATGGTTGCACAAAATGCATAAAGTTTAATTTTACAAGGCTCATACATTGCATTTATGCTCCTGCTTGCTCCTAGACTGGTCCTCATTACATTCCCACTCTGCTCCAGTCCGGTCCCTGAAAGTACCAATCCTCCTCACTGCTGTCCTCCTCTGTTTTTTCTAACCCCATAACTGTGCCAGTGATTAAAAAAAAAGAAAAGAAAACCAGCAAATTGATAGCTTGGACACACGGACCAACTATGGCAGTTCGTGCCCAAACTATCTTAATGAACTGCTCACCTGACTGCTTGCTAATCGACGCTGCTATTTTCGTGTGTATTTTTCAATCAGCGCTGCTTCAGCCAATTGGGTAACACCTCAAGGCTGAAAAGTTGTTGTACTATTGATATGATGTCAGAATGATAGTACAACAATTTTTTTGACCTTTGAACTGTCCTATATCAAGATTTGGAAAACCACTGTTTTCCATACACAATAAGCCCTAACCATATACTATAGTAGTTTAATCCCTGCTGTCTACTGGAACTCCTCTTGCCCTGTTGTCCCATATATGATATCTCTCACCGTTCTTGTCCCTTATTAATTCCTGTCACTGCCACTGCATACCTCCACCACTCCTGTGGAAACATTGCTCACACTTCTTCAAGGGTTAGAGGTGCTATGGTATGAGGGGGCAGGGAAAGGCATTTTATTTTATATAGTGACCTATCCACAAGAGCTCAGAGTGCCATACAAATCAAACAAAAATAAATTTCAAAAAGCACAACTTAAATTACGTATACTAATACATTATATACAATACTAAAACACTGAGACAGTAGCCTCTTTGTATATTGCAGGCTGAATGCTAACTAAAAAAAATATCTTCAGCCAATTTTTAAATACCTCCACCAAAGGGGAACTGCTAAGATTACAAGGATTGGAGCTCTGATTAGTGGTATGGTACCAAGAATGCCCCATCACCAAAACATTTTAGCCATACCCTCATCAGATGCAAGAAAAACTCCTCAGTGGATAAGTGAAAGCAATTGAGAGTATAACATGCTAAGAGGTCTTTCAGGTTGGCAATTCAGGGAAGCATCTGAGTATAGCACAGCACCTCATTAGCATGCTAGTACTGCTCCTTTCTCCTGTACCAATGTACTGCCCATTTAGCCAGCATAGTGACACGGTTATGACTCTTTGTGTGGAGTTCAAATGGAAGCAAGTTTGAACAGTGGTTTCAAGTGGTCTTTATGATCACTTTTCACTACTAATTTGTGGCTGGATGTTGGACTCCTGGATCATAGTGACCACTTTTTGCCACTAAATTGTGGCTGGGTGTTCAGATCCTGGATCATTGTGACCGCTTTTCACCACTAAATTGTGTCTGGATGTTGGACTACTGAATCATTGTGATCACTTTTCACCCCTAAATTGTAGCTAGGTGTTGGGTTCCTGGATCATTGTGACTACTTTTCACCACTAAATTGTGGCTGTGCGTGGGGCTCCCACATCATTGTTGCCACTTTTCACACTAAATTGTGTCTGGGTTTTGGGGTCCCAGATCCTTGTTCCTTTGAATTAATATGTGTCTACTGTTTAATCCAATTTATTAGTGTCAGTGGTGCAGTAGGTAGTATGCTTACCTTGGGAAAGAAGATCAGAAGGTCATGGGCACTAAAACCACACCTGGTATGGGGGAATACCCATAACTGACACTGTAGTGCAGTACAGTGGAGGTGCTGTACTGTTGAGGTGCCATCCTTTAAATGAGACATTAAACTGAGGTCCCATTTCCCAGTCTCTTGTCACTGACCAGAAGGAAGTTAAAAATCCCATAGCAGTTATCAAAGAAGAAAAGAGGCAGTTCCTGGGTGCAATGGCCAATATTACCCCATCAATAATACAGGTTAATGTAATTCAACACCTCAGGACACACCTGGAAGCATCTAAAACAACTTTGTGTGCCTCTGGTAATAAAAAACATACCACTAAATAAATAAATAATCCTTTGCTAAAGTCATAATCCTCAGCTTGTCACAGCACAGCACAGTTTGCTGCCTTGGAAATGGTTATGTCGAGTACAGAGTTGAGCATGGGGCTAAAGATTAGCTGCTGCCCCTTTAACTAGGAACAGTAATGGGCAGCCAGCTATGGTCACATGTTATGCTAATTAGTGTCCAGCTGGGGCTAGGGAAGGGAAAATTCCTTTGTCCTCTGGTCAGTCTAGGATGTTCCCTGTGCTGATGAGATGTGCCTTCCTAAGCCCCTAAATAAACCTTATCTTGTTCATCATTTTATGCGTCCAACTCAGTTCGTTCAGTACCTAGTGACTCCTGCAGCAGAAGCACCAGATGGGAAAGCAGAATACCAGGAGGTAAGTGGTCCTAGTGGCAGACCAAATACCAAAATTCCACACATGGTGGAGAATGCGGCCCTTCCTCTTCTGCCCAGACCCCATCTTGCATGCTCTGCATCGTTGGGTACCCCAAAGTCATCACCCCAGTGTGCCTGAACTGTATGCATGCTCAGAAAGAATAAACTTGGAAGCAGAGAGGAAAACTAAAACTGAACTGTTCTCTGTGCATCAGCATATATAAGTCTCACTGCATATAAATGTGCTCCAAATTAGAACACTGTCTGTGCAACTAAGGTACACAGTTCTTTCATGACTCCACCATCCCCAGGGAGCTGCATGCTACAAACCTTGGCAGGCTTCTGCAAACTCCATGTCTAGAAAGCACCCCAAAATCTAAAACTCAGCTCCCAGCCAGCAAAAGCACAGAATATACACTGCAATCCCTGCCCAACTCTGCTGCAGGGATCAGCCATCAAACTATAAACCAGCAAAGCAGCAACAAAATTTTGAAGTATTTTTCCAGATGCTTTCTCTGGATTGTAGCTCCAGCAAATGCAAATTCCATACTAACCCTGCTAACTAGCAGCCTGCCCATTGTAGGCTATGAAAAAAAAATAAAAAAATAAATGTGTGTGCTGCATATTACCAGCCTGCTACTGAATGAACTGTAAATTACAGTCATGCTAGCCTGAGCACCACGGGCTGGGGACTGCCTGTTCATTAACTCTTAAACCAGATAAATATGTCTTTCTGTTATTTTAAGTCAAGGTGCCTTCTAATACACAGACATTTGTTTTGCCAGTTCTGCCTGAAGAAAGTATTTGAGGCTTCTAAACCTTGAAGACAGCAATAAATCTCTCAACACAAATACTTTGGATAGCCTGAGTGGGAGTCATTCAGCCAAACCAAAGCCCCTACCACTTATCTTTTGAACAGACTGCAGAGTGGCCATCTTGCATTCTTTCATTTGCCCTGAGATAAGCCACTGCCTACAACTACAACACAGGAAGCAACCCTTCCCCCCCTGTTGGCAGCCATATTGGGAATGTCAAATTAGCCAAGAAGCCTATGTTACAGGTCCAGTGGCCATCTTTGTGAGAGGCATCAGCTTGTTCAAAGTGACCTCACTCCATGGGAAGTAATGGGGGCCATGGTTTTGAGGGGCACCCATTGAAATGAATGGCCACTGCAACAAATAGCTGCATCTTGCAAAAGAAAAGTTTATTTCAATAACAGACAACACCAAACTAGAGTGGCAGTTGTTTATTGAGACATCCTTTGCTGAAAATTACTTACATATCTCTACGGAATCGGTGACATGGTTCAGTAGCTATCTTGACAACAGGACCTAATGTGTAAAAATAGTGGGCGTGTTCTCCGACACTAAAGAAGTACGCTCTGGAGTTCCCCAAGGCTCCATCCTGGGACCATTGCTTTTCAGCCTATTCCTCAACTCTCTCCCCGACTCCACCCCTCAGCAAGTTATACTCTATGTTGATGTTGCAGTGATTCTTGCCTCCCATCATGACCCAAGCCACCTGCAACAAACACTTCAACATGGTTTCACTTCAGTTGAAAACTGGTTCAAAGAACACAAGTTAATCCTTAACCAGAAAAAAACCAAGACCATGATTTTCACCAGCCACCAAAACAGGCACAAACATCTCCAACTCACCCTATCCACCTGCCTCGGCAACTCCCTGGAGCAGGTTGACTCCTTCAAATACCTTGGAATCACCATAGACCCCCACCTGTCCTTTGGAACCCACATAACAAATGTCGCAAAAACAGTGAACACCAGGTTGGGTTTACTCTACCGGATACGACGGCACCTGACTAAAGAGGCCCTCAATGCCACTGTTCAAAGCTCTATTATCTCCCAGATTGACTATGGTCTTGTCATCTATGGCACTGCCACTACCTCGACACTCAGAAGGATAACCACTACCCTCAACAAGGCCTGTCGACTCATCACTGGGGCCGAGCAGCTCACACACACACCTGTGACCTCTACTCACAAACAAACTGGCTTCAACTTGAAAATAGAATCCAGTACCAAACCTGTGTGGTTGCAAAGAAAATCCAGTTCGGAATTGCCCTTCCTGGAGTCTGCTCACTCCTTCAACCAAAAAATTAGCTACAGAATCACCAGGGGATCAAAGCCACAACTATTTCGCATCCTCCACTGCCGCACAGCCCATGGCCAGCAATCATTCGCTTACAGGGCACCCACTTGGTTTAACGGACTTGCCTATGATATTATCACTACCAGTGGGCTAGGGGCATTCAAATCCAGGCTCCAAAACACCCTGGTAGCTTCCAGCATCTGCGACTGCCACGGTTAATCAATGCAACATTGCTCATGTACTGCTTGCCGTACCGAGCTCCTTGCCCAATGCACTTGCCCTAGTAGGCCTCTGCCCCACCTGCACTTCTGAATCTTGACAATGCCACCAGTCTGGCTGCCTCTCAACCACCACTTCCCCCCCCATTTCTTATTCCCTTCCTTACCCTCGCCGCTCCTCTCTCCTCCTCCTGACCTCCTATACTCTGCCCCTTTCATCCTACTACCCCCTTTCTTTATGACCCACAGCCTGTCTCCTCCATGCAACATGTGTCCTTGTAACCTTTTATGTGAAACAAATGTTTTTTTTTATCTTATGTGCTACCAATGTCTTGACGTGGAACCTTTGTAAAAGGGCCCTGGGCTCAAAGGTAACTTGTAATCCTAGAATTGAAATAAATGAAACATAACTGTACTCGTCTACAAAAACAAAACAATCAAAGAAATTGTTATTCTCTAAGCGAATCATTTCTTCCAAGTCATCTCCTTCTCTCCATGAAAACCACTCCTACTCACCCCTATGACCTTCATTCAGGGCCATGCAGCCCCTGTCCAACCATGTCTTCCGAGGACACCAATGCCCTGAACACTGTCAGCTCTGGGGCTCCACCTTCACCTACCTCAAGAGCATGGGGTCTCAGGATTGAAACTATGCTGCATGACATCCTGTCATCCATTCCAGCCCAAGGGACACCCACTATACAGGCCATCCAGGATGACCTCTCCTACCTTAAAGCTATTTCCACACACTCAATGGTTCACTCCAGCTTGCAGCCAGTACCATTCTCAGTACTACCTTATGAAGATACTGTCACCTGGCTTGAGCAATTTCAAGCTTGGATCTCTTTCAATGGTTGGATGGATCCCTTGTGAATTTCCAATGCTATGTGCTTGCTCCTGAGAGGGATGGCCATATCGTGGTTCAATGTCCTTCCAGACCAGATGAGAGGGAACAATGTCACCCTGTATTCCACCTTCAAGGACTATTTCTTACAAGCTCATCCACCCTGGTTGTTAGAACAGCAACTATGGTAGTGCAATATGCAACCCTCCAAATCATTGGAAGCATTTATAGTGAACATTGAATCACGGTGCAAACATCTACAAAAATCAGAAAAAGACTAGATTACAGCATTTGTCCAGGCCTTGCCTCCACAATTTCATACCTACGTTATCCAACAATAGCCAACCACCTGTCTAGACACAATCCAAGTGGCCCATTTAGCCCAAGAGTCTATTTCCATGCTTCGGCCTACCACTGTTCAGGACCCACAGTCCTCACAGTTGGCTGCATTTGCTACTTACATCCACAGTCCTCACACTTGGCTGCACTTGCTACTTACATCCAACAGCAACAAAAAATGATTGACCAGCTCGTTTCAATTGTCAACAGCATATATTTCCCCACTGCAGCTCCCACTGCAACTCCTGTTAATGCCCTACAGCCATCTCCACAGCGACCTGAGCCACCCCCATCTTCACAGGAACCAGTGACCTGTCAGTGGTGCGGGTTCAGGGGTCACACTGCTGCAGTCTGCCGCAAACTGCAAAACTTTCATAGGACTCAAGACAGTCACAGGCATCCGCCGCAGCGCAATCAGCAATATGCTAGCAACTATTCACAGGACCAGGGAAACGAGCACCGCCCAACAAACTAGGGGCTCTTGTTGGGCAGGAAAATGAAGCAACTGACTGCTCCACTGACTCGCATAACACAAACAAACAGCGCCCTCTAGCTGCTAAGTCAGGCACAATCGTGCCTAAAGGAGCCAAAGTTCCTGTCATCAGATCACCCCTCCTTGCAAACTACTTCCCTGTCACTATTGGTAATTGGTCCACGTATGCCTAGGTCAACTCTGGAGCAGAAATCTCTGTGATCCATAGCAGTATTCTAGACAATCCAGCTATTCGCCATGTACCTACTGTTGCTTCAGCTGACCTAAAATACATCATCACTGCAAGCACTGCTACCGTACCTATCACCAGTGTGGTCCATCTCAAGCTCCACTTCAGCTCACAGCAAGCTACAGTTAAATTCTACTTAGTGCCTGAACTTCAAACAGACGTGATCCTTGGCCTGGACTTTCTCCAGGCACACAAAGCCATACTGGACTTTGCCTCAAACAAACTGTCACTAGATCCCCTGAGGCACCTCGCAGCTGCAGACTCAGTCACTGTACCTCCTAAGTCAGAGATGGTTTTGATTGCCAAGATTCAAGGTGCCCCCTTCCCCAAGGTGTTGTTGGCATCATCACGGGATCCCCAGCTTTGCACTCCTCAGGTCTCCTCCGAGGGAATACCCTGTCTGCTGCGCACGACAGTTCAGTATTCCAAAAGTGCTGCAACTTCACAGATCAACCAGTGGTCATCTCCAAGGGTGCCAGTATCAGGAAGTTTGTTTGTCTGTCTACAGGGGATCAGCTTTAGCTTCTACCTGAACCTCAGACTGGTTCCATTAACAGTCATCTTGTCAGTACCATCACAACCACCCCCACTTCACAAGAAATGCACATGCCCGTCAGCCAGCGTCTCTCTGCATCAAAGCTCCCAGCCTGTCCCACAGGGATACAGCAACTTCTGGAGTTCCTGGAAACCTACTCAGATGTCGTTGTTACACCTGATAATAAGCTTGTATGCTGTGATACCCTGCAACACACCACTGAGGTGCAGCCCATCCAAAAGCCAATTCGTCAGTGAGCCTACAAAGTGGGACACAAACAAAAGCAAATCCTAGAGAACTTACTCATGGACATGCTCGAACAGGACATTATTGAGGAGTCCACCAGTCCCTGGGGTGCACCTTGCTTGCTGGTAGTCAACAAGGACAAAGGGTATCAGTTTGTGGTGAACTACAGAAAGCTCAATGCCCTCACTGTACAGGATGCCCATCCCTTACCCACCACAGAGGATGCCTTTACGGAGCCTTGGTGCAGCCAGCCCAGCCTACTTCACCACTTTAGATCTCCAGAGTGGATTCTACCAAGTTACTATTGATCCAGCTTCACATCCATACACAGCCTGGCGTTGCCACTTGGGACTTTTCCAGTTCAAATGTCTGCCTATGGGACTTTGGAATAGCCCAGCCACCTTTCAACGCGTCATGGAGGCTGTGTTGCGTGGACTGTCTTAGAAATCTTGCCTAGTGTATCTCGATGATGTTATTGTCTTCAGCAGAACTTTCCAAGAACACCTCCAGCATCTCAAAGAGGTGTTCAAACATCTCAGGCAAGCCAACCTCAAACTCCATCCAGAAAAAATGTTGCCTCGCTTAGCATCAAATCCATTACCTGGGACATGTGGTCAGTTCACATGGTATCTCGCCAGATCCAGATAAGCTTTTTGCAGGAAAAGACTATCCAGAACCCACAAACCTCAAAGACCTTAGAGCTTTCCTAGGTTTGTCTGGCTACTACAGAAAATTCATTTGCAATTATGCTAACATTGCAGCTCCCTTGTACGCTCTCACAAAAAGGGGATGCGACTACATATGGACTTCTGATTGCAAAGAGGCCTTTGAAACCTTGAAAGACAAACTTATTTCTTCCCCAGTATTGGTCTATCCCCGCTTTGACCAGCCATTCAGGCTTTACACAGATGTTAGCTCCTTTGCAGTGGGCGCTGTACTGTGTCAAATCCAAGATGGAACAGAACGAGTTGTTTCCTATGCAAGGCGCTCTCTTTCTTCAGCTGAGCAAAACTATGGCATCACAGAAAAAGAATGCCTAGCCGTGGTCTTTGCTGTAAAGAAGTTTGACTGCTACCTTCGCTACTCCTCCTTCACAGCCATCATGGATCACTCAGCCCTCAGATGGTTATTCGAAATGAAGGAACCAGTAGGAAAGTTTGCCCGATGGGTTGCCATACTGCAAGGCTACAATTTTGAAATCCAATACCGACCAGGTTGAGTTCACTCCAATGCCGATGCTGTAAGCCAGAGATGATATCCCTCCGTAGCAACCTCTCCTGATGAAGAAGCCTGCCCATAAGCTCTCCCCTTCTGCTCCACAGATGCGCTCCTTTTGGACACTCCTACAGCACCTCAAGTCACTTTGCTGCTCCCAAATGCTTCTACAGAAAAAAGTACCAATCCTCAACTATTGCAAGCAGCTGAAGAGCTTCTTACAACCTCCAGCACCGATACCTCTCTGGCCACGATTAAACTTCAACAAAGAACTGATCCTCAATTTACAGACATCATCACTTATCTTGAGTCTGAAACTTTACCACAACAAAAGAAACACTGCCAGGATGTACAATTCTTTGCGTCACAGTATTGTCTCAATGACGGAGTGCTTTTTCACATTTGTACCAAGGAGGGCAAGGACCATCGCACAGGCAGAACTCGTGTACAGTTAGTTGTGCCAGCCTCTCTAGTCTCTGAAGTTCTTCAGTCCACTCATGTACAGTTAGCTGTGCCGGCCTCTCTAGCCTCTGAAGTTCTTCAATCCACTAATGCCTCTCCACTTTGTGGAGGTCATATAGGTATCCACAGAACTCTCAAAAAGACAAGGCTCCACTTCTTCTGGCCTCACATGAACAAGGACATTGTCCATTTTGTAAAATCCATCAGCCCTGTTCCCAAAGAAAGCCTGTCACCAAACCAACCAAGGCACACATCATTCCAATGCCTGTAGCCACAGAACCCTTCCAAAGAGTCAGCACAGATATTCTTGGGCCCCTGCCTACAAGCCCTGACTCCGGCAACAAGTACATTCTTGTCTTTGTGGACTACCTAACTAAATACTTGGAACTGATCCCATTAAAAGACATTAAAGCTGTACAGTGGCAAGTGCCTTCCTCAATACAATCATTTGCCATCACGGTACCCCAGTGTACCTGCATTTAGACAGAGGCACTAACTACCTCTCATCTATTGTGCGAGAAACCTGCAAACTTCTTGACATCAAAAAGGCTCATACAACCAGTTACCATCCACAGTGCAATGCACAAAGTGAAAGAATGATGTTGAACCATTCTCAACACACTATCCAAGTACCTGGATGAGACTCACAGCACTTGGGATCATTTTGTTCCTTTCATTCAGTTTGCATACAACTCCAGCCCTTATGTCAACAGCACAGAGTACAGCCCATTTTTCCTAGTCCATGGAAGTCCCCCAAGAACATCTCTGGACAAAGATCTCTCATTGCTAGAGGTCCCAAAGTCAGCTTCCTCCTTCATCATCCCAATGTTGGAACAGCTTGAACTTGCGAGACAGGTTGCTATTGACACCCTGGGACAGAGAAAAATGGCAATGCAAAAAATGTCTGCAGCCAAGTGCCACGATCCTTCATTTTCTGTGGGAGACATCGTATATTTGTAGCGACCTGTCCTTGTTCCAGGCACCACCAGAAAACTGCTTCACCCCTGGACTGGGCCATTTTACATTGTGGAAAAGCTTCCCCCAGTTCATGTTCGGTTGTGCCGAAAGTCAGATGGGAAGCTGGTACACAATAAAATTCACATTAACAGGTTGAAGCATGGGTACTTGCATGATTCCCTCCATGATGATCCCAGTCCCCCAAGTAATGAAGCTTCTTTGGAACCTGCAATCCTTTCAGAAACTGAACTTCCTGCTGACAACTTGACAACTGTTCCACCAGCACCTCATGGTACTGGCACTTATCAGCCAGATCCCATTCTTCCTGCCCAACCAGATGAACTTTCTGGAACTTCTCCACCTCTTGCATCTTCTCAGGACTCTCTTATACCCAAAACAGTATATCAGATCAAGAAGATTCTGTGCAAAATGTACATCAATGGATCTTGGTCATACCATGTTAAATGGTGTGGGTATAACAGTGCTCACAGTTCATGAGTTCCCTTTTCTGACTTGACCACATCCTGTCAAGAACTAGTTCAAGCCACCCACTCAGCAATTCCAACTGACCGTAAAAGCTGCAGAATCCAGTGAACTTATTATTTGGACTCAGTGCAGTGATTCTGTTAATTTTTTGTCTTAATCAGCAAATTGCCTCTCAATTCCTGTACGATCTTGATTTTTTTTCCTCTTCTAAATTTTAGCATTTTCAATCAATCAACTAATCCATTGTCTTCTAGTAATGTCTCCACAATACTGTTAAATGTTCATTTACTGTTACTAAGATTTTACTACTTTCTATTGTTGTTCATGCATAACAATGTCTTTACTTGTTTGAGTGGTACTCATGTTTACAATACCCAGGGTGATGTGGAGTACAGAGTTGAGCATGGGGCTAAAGATTAGCTGCTGCCCCTTTAACTAGGAACAGTAATGGGCAGCTGGCTATGGTCACATGTTATGCTAATTAGTATCCAGCTGGGGCTAGGGAAGGGAAAATTCCTTTGTCCTCTGGTCAGTCTAGGATGTTCCCTGTGCTGATGAGATGTGCCTTCCTAAGCTCCTAAATAAACCTTATCTTGTTCATCATTTTATGCATCCGACTCAGTTCGTTCGCTACCTAGTGACTCCTGCAGCAGAAGCACCAGATGGGAAAGCAGAATACCAGGAGGCAAGTGGTTCTAGTGGCAGACCAAATACCAAAATGCCACAGTTATAATGTCTCAAACACAAAACTGTGACATCAGCAAAGGAAAAACAGATGAACTGCAGGGACAAGGATACAGGTCTCATGTACGTAAACCCAGTAAGGAAGAATAAAAAACATACAACTAGAAACTACTTGCTTTAAAAAACATGTTTTCCAAAAGTGGCAAAATTCCTTTAACGCTAGTACCAGTGCTTGCAGAAAACAATTGCACACTGGTAACATTAACTGAAGTAAAACAGTCCATGCTTCTTTATTTAAATTTAAGAGCTAGATTTTCTTTTACAGCCACTGTTGCCCTTTGAGCTAAAAAAAGCTTTATAGCCCAACCACTGTCACTTCAAATTTTTTCCAGTGACAGTTCCAATTATTTCCAATCACAGTCCTGAGGACAGAAAAGAAGACTCTCTTGATACTGACATTCTTAAACAAAAAAAAGTCTTAAACCTAGCACAAGCAATTTTAGATGAATAATTATTCTGATACTTCAACGGTAATGCAAAGGACAGATGCCATAATTAAAATAGCTCTTTAAAATAATAGTTTATGGTCATGTCAGTCATATATGTGTGTGTGTGTGTGTGTGTGTGTGTGTGTGTGTGTGTGTCAGTCAGACATGCATTGTGCCTCTGTAATTGTGTCTAAAATGGGTTAAAATGTAACTGAAATGCTAGCAAAATCAAAGATCCTTTGTTTTAAGTTACATGGGTACCATTTGTGCAGCAAGCTTCATAATTCATTTTAAAATGAATTGTGCTGGTTTCATGTTCATTGGAATAAATCTGTACCGTTAACAAGGTCAAAAGAGCTATCCTTAAGCAATAGAATGTACTGGTTGCTATGGTATCTGTATGGCTCTAAATTGTGTTTTAAATGTAACTTCACCCATTCTTTTTTTAGCAGTTCACTAACGAAGAATTTCTCTTACCAACTGTTCTGAATTGAATGTTGCTTGGCTATGCAAATATTACTTACCACTATGTATATAAGAACCACTACTGTCTAAGTATAGCATCCTGATAAAACCTAACAATAACACTACATATAGTAAATAATATATTTATTTTCATGTATTTATTTATTTTATCAGTGTAGTGTTAGCAACAACAGTAGCATGTTGTGATTCCATGTATGGGCTGCAGGTTTACCTCTCATCCTCTCTTTGTTAACATATTTGGCTGAGTTCATTGTTAACATGTTTGGCTCGGGTCATCTCAGGTCAGCCTGTAGCATCTCTATGGATATTTAAGAAATACACTATTTGCCAGACTGGCAGCATGGGAGTAGCACTACTGCTGGCCATGCTGGTGATCCGGGTTTGGTAGGGAGTGAACGTGAGTGGTGGGGGTCCACAGGGAGAGAAGATTGAGCATCTGAAGGATTGCTCTCCTCTCCTCTTCCAGGGAGGGAAGGTTGCATCTCCCAGAGTACACCTGAAAAACAGTGGCGGGTAGGTTTCACACCACTTGGGAAGCCCAGAAGGGCATGGGGAGGGTTACTAGAATGATGCTCTGTGTCATTGCACACTGACAATGGGAGGAACACATGGGGGGAAAAAACAGACCTAGCCATACAGGAGAATGAATGAATGGTGCTCCCACAGACTGGGCAGAATTGACAATGTACCAACACCTGATCCCTTTTTTTGTTTTCTCCCCCCCGCTGACTGACTGCCATCAACCTGTCCACCCAGCCCCGCCACCCCAGTCTCTTTGGGGACCTACCATGTTCGGGTCTGCCCTTAGTGCTTGCCCCTTCAGTGGGGTCAGTGGGGCCCCCCTTGTTGCCCCACCAGGATAGGATCCGGTTCACCAGGACATGCCCAGATAGCTGGGTGCAGGGCCTGGAGGAGACTGGTGTCATCTTACTGGTTGCAAGTTTTCCCATTTTCACCACTTGGCATGGAAGAAGTGGTGTGCAAGGGAACCAATAGCAGTGCTGTGCACACTTCTGCACATTGCACATCCAGCATCTGCCCCACCTCTGCCCCTCATTGTGCAGTGTCAGTGTGCCAACCCCTAGCCTCTGCCAAGAGCCAGGCTAACACTGACCACTGATCCCCTCCCTCTCTAGAGGAGGAGAGCAGTCCTTGGAACACTTGATCCTCTCCCCAGGCCAACCCACCAAGTGCCAAGGTTGGTCCTGACCTTGGTTCATTGGAGCTGCAAGCAGTACTGCTACCACTGTGCTGGCAGGCCAGTTAACAACACCTGGTATTGCTTTGGGAGGGCAAGAGCTGGTCCCCTCCGCCTGACCTCACCACATATCATGGGTCAGGAAGGGTCAGCCCCAGAGATAGGTGGATGAATGGGCTGCAGCAGGGTGGTCCACATCGGGCATAAATGAAGTAAATGGCTAAATACAATAAGAAAATAACATAACATTTACACACAATCCTGCTTATAGTTTACACAGTGTCATAAATTAACTTCCCCTTTTTCCTTGATACTAATGACAGCTGCATGAAAATAAGATCCTTGCCACACAGACTTCATCTGCCCTTTTTTTGTGCCTGAATACACTTGAACATCGTATCCAGCGGTAAGCTGAAGTATATCCAGATATACTGCATTATATCGTGATATATCACAAGACATCTGGATATATTGCAGCTTGTCACAGGTAGAGTGGTGATATCACAATCCTCAGTTTATAAATCATGATTGACAGAAATCATGATATGTGTAGATAAACACAGGAGCCAATAAAGTGCAAAGGCTAGGATACTATTTCTATACAAGTGTCCTTATTAAAAGACAACAAGGGGAAAATAAAAATATGATCTATAGGAAAAACAATTACATCTGTGTAAAATTTCCAAAGTTTTCCCAGAGATATCACAGCTTCTTTAAAATGCAGAATAAATGTCCAGAACAGACATATAGAATAATATATGGGACATTGTCTATTATGAGTTTTTTTCACATAGAGGTGTATTTAAAAAACAACCTGAGTAATGTCAACATCACATAGTTTAGTTCATGTAATTGCTAGTTAGTGTTTCATAGGCAGACTCTGTTTTAAGGATGTCCTTTTGCAGTAAAATGACAGAGAAAAGACAAGTAGGTGAACTTACAGTCCAATGACCTGTCTTGTGCTGTAGTTAACAAAGCCTGTGGCAAAGATATGTTATCACCTTTTTACAGCTGCATGGACGGAGCCATGCTGATGTATTGCTATTAGTAGTGGAGAGAGAAGGTACAGTGGAAGCATGGGACTGGAATCCATCCCAGTTGTATTCCACAGTGCGGTGGTCATCTTCTACACTGCTGCAGTCTTTTGTATTGTGTGGTGTCTGCAATGCCCCTCCGCAACATGGTGGCAGTATCCCTCCCAGTCCGTGAGCTCACTACTTTATTGTCCATCACTTCTGATGAAAAAAAGGAGCCCGCCATGCCCTAGATCGCCGCCAGAGCTCAGTGAGCATGTGCGAGCAGTTGCGTATGCATGAGTTCACTGCAGTTTGCAGAGCACAAGATGCCTCTGGAGCTCAGTGTGCATGTGCAACTTTACGCTGGACTCTGGAGGCCATCTTTGGCATGGTGGACTGTTCTGCCGTGAACTCAGTGTGCACTCTCAAAGCGCAGATGCAGCCATGTCGGCTCTGACCAGAATTTGTTTTACTAGGAGTAGATGCAGTTTTGACTCATGAAGAACAAAACAGTGGTTTCTTTACATGTTTTCAAAGCACGCAAGGAAAACACCAATTTGTAGACCAGAATCTGTTTGATTGACAGGCATGTAATTGTAAACAGCTGTGTATTATGAAAAAAACAAGTTATGACAGAAACAGGTGATAGTCTGATTATTAAATAAGCTCACAACGTGTGGAATAATGGTTAGGTGCTTTATATTAGGAGTTTGATACACACACAAGGTGTGAGATACCACATAAACCATGAGTGTGAACCACAAGTGATATGTGATGCTATCACACAGAGAGAGTATGTGAAAAAATGAATAATGTTAAGACCCTATAGTTTATTTTATATAATTTCTGAGGTGATGGCTGGAGACTGAAAAGTAGCTGAAAAAGCATTGTGAAAGTTTGAAGAATTAATTTTCTTTGCCATTTACTGTTTTTTTTTTCATCAATACTTTCTATTTCTATGCCTCTGGCAAGCCCCCTTTCGACTGGACTTTCCAGTGCCACTACCCACCTGCTCCAGGACTTACCCTTTTGTTTCCATAGCAGGGTGCTCCTGTTCATTGGTGTGGGGTCGGTGACAGTCCAGACATCATCTTATGGCCAGAGGGAGTTTCCTCCTGGTGTTTTGTTGACCCAGCAGCTGTCCATGTGCAATGGCATGATGGACAAGCTCGAACTCCATGGAGACATCCTCAAACTCCTGTGCAAACTGGCTATTGGTGTGCCTGAACTGCACTACCACCTGGACACCTCCAGGTGGCAGGCAAGCAGTGGGTCACACAACTCCCCACCCCTGAGGGAAGAGAACAGTCAAATGGGCTGCTCAATCCTCCCTCCCCCAGCCAGCCCCCTGCCAGTGTGGCAGGAGGTAAGGTGCTAGGTGCCTCAGCCTTCCACATAATGGGGCCAGCTACCACTTGTTGTTTTTAATGATGAACATACAGCATGAAGACAAACATTTATTCATTGGGTAAAGATTCTGTCTGACAAAAACCAAAAAAATACATTTGCACATTTTTTGGGGTGAGGGAATTAATTCCAAAAATGTGATGAGTACCCTGAAATGCATACCGAAAAGAGAAGTATGTTCAATAAGAAATATTTTTTCTAGTATGTTACTGCACAAACTTTATTACAATTGTTTGTTTAAAAGCTAGAGTACTAGAATACTGAAAACAGAAGCTACTGTATGTAGTGTTCAACCATTGGATATGGCAGTTTGTTTACATGGTATAAAAGCGTACAAGGGAAAAGTTTTTTCTTTACTTGAATGGGTTTGATTGACAGTGATTCCATAATAACTGGTCAGTTATTATGGCACAAGCCAGTTATTATGTCATTTGGGAGCACTGCCAACCCAGTTATTAAATAATGTTACCAGCAACTGTAACACATTTCTGAATGTCAGGAGTAATAAAAATAAAAACAGGGGGCATGATATGTTTAGTGTTACAGAGCTGTTGACACCTCATGAAAAACTTTGAAAACCATAATATTTAGGTACCTTTCAGCTTATATTTCATATATCTTCTATAGTTTTCTCCCATTCCGGTTATTAATTACTGAGGAAATGTGCACAAAAATTGGATCTAAATCTCTTAAAGTTTCATCAGCCTCTAAAGTTTATTCCCTATATGAATTCATAATCCTCTGCTGTGATATCACAATCTGTTGAGCGCTGAGGGTGGAAAAAGCACCAGTGCTGGAAGGCATTCACCTCAGGGTATTGAAGGAGCTACCAGAGAGCCTAATGGGGCCTCTGACAGGCCTATTCAATGCCTCACTAAATTTGGGATGTGTACTCAAGGATTGGAGGTTGGCTCATGTGGTTCCCCCTGCATAAGAGCGGCCCCAAAGATGAACCAGGGAACTATAGACCGGTGAGCCTCACATCCATTGTGGGAAAGCTAATGGAAAAGATCCTTAAGGAGAGACTGGTGTCCCTGCTGGAGGACAATGGGCTGCAGGACAGCAGACAGCATGGCTTTGTCATGGGCAGATCCTGCCAAACCAACCTAATAGAGTACTATGACTGGGTGACTGGGCAGATGGACAAGGGCCATGCAGTGGATGTCCTGTATCTGGACTTTAGCAAGGCATTTGATTCAGCACCACATGGGAGACTTGCAATAAAACTTGAGGGCACAGGGGTGGGACCAAAAATGGTGGGATGGGTGGCAAACTGGCTGAAGGGAAGGTAGCAGAGGGTAGTGGTGGAAGGTAAAATCTCTTTCCCGAGGGCAGTAATGAGTGGGGTTCCACAGGGTTCAATGCTGGAACCAGTGTTATTTGGGATATTTATTGCAGACATTTCAATGGGCATTAAGAACAGAATCAGCCAGTTTGCTGATGGCACCAAGATAGGGCGGTGGTGGACATCATAGAGGGATGGTGGGATCTGCAGGAAGATCTGAATAAGGTGGAGACTTGGTCAGACACTAGGCAGCTGGGGTTCAGTGCCAAAAAAAATAAGGTACTGCATTTTGGAGCAAAAATCCAAGGAGGAACTACCAACTGGGGGGATGCAGCTGGTGGTGACTGAGGAGGAGAAGGATCTGGGGGTGGTCATCATGGGATCAATGAACAACTCAGCACAGTGTAGAAAGGCAGCAGCAAGGGCCAACAAAATGCTGGGTTGCAGAGCAAGGGGAATAACATCGAGGAGGGGGGAGGTGATTCTGCTGCTGTATAGATCACTGGTTGGACCTCACCTCAAATACTATGTGCAGTACTGGCACCCTTACCTGAAAAGGAACATCAAATTACTGGAAGGGATGCAGCACAGAGCAACCAAGAGGATCCAGGGGCTGGGAGACTTATCAAATAAGAGTAGGCTATAGGAATTAAACGTACTCACCGGAGGAGAGGAGGGACAAAGGGGATATGATTGAGACTTTCAAGTACATGAGAGGGATAAACAAGCCTGGTATGGAAGGGCTATTCAGGGCAAGGGTGGGGAGGGACACTTGAGACCATGACATGAGATTGGAGGGGGAAGGTTCTCAAGGGAAATGAGGAGACGCTTTTTTACAGAGAGGGTGGTGGCAGGGTGGAATGCATTACCAGTGGAAGCAGTGGCCTGTAAAATGATGGACTGCTTCAAAAGGGGCTGGGACAGGGCAAGAGGGAGGATAAAGGGAGGGGGGCAAGGAGGGAGGGGCAGCTGCAAAATAGGGCTGCTTACTGCATAATTTAGCTGACTCGATAGACCAAAAGGCCTTTTTCTGCTGGAATATTTAGTATGTTCGCATGTTGCCATGGCAGTAACTGTGATAGCACAAGCAGTATATTATGGCAGCAGGTCAGGAATAAGCAACAAGACATGATGAACCATTAAGGAAAAAGATCTAGTTTACATGCAGATTATTTCAGTAATAACTAGTAGGGAGGAGAAATACAGAATAACAGTGAAATATAAGCTGAATTGTTTCAAATTGTATGCCTTTTCATTTCATTTTTTATTTTTATTTCATTTTTGATATAAATTGGTTAGCAGATTAGCATAAATGCAATTTTTCACGGCAACCAGTACATAAATACAAAATGCATTGCATACATTGAGTACATTAAACATTCGTTAAAACAGGTACAGCTGGAATCCAACATCAGCAAATTGTACAAATCAGATTTGAACAAGGACAAAGATATAGCATTCATAACAGATGGAGGCAAATTATTGTATAACATAATCCATTTGTATTGGAAAGATCTCTGACCAAATGCAGAAATTCAATGAGGAATAAAGAATACATGTCTGTCTTGTGCTCTGGTTGAAAAGGTATTAACACATCGGGGGCATTTTTCACTAATAATATTAGGCACATAATCAAGAGCAATTTTATGCATAAAAATCATAGCCCTAAATTCAATACATTCCTTAAATGGGAGACAAACAAAAGTATCATATAATATACAATAAGTTGAAACCCTTAGATCAGTGGCAAATCTACAAATCAAATTGTAAAGCATATTTAACTTATTTAAAAAAAATTCTGTTGAATGTAAATAGAAAATACTTCCATAATCCAATTTTGATAGATGTAGACTATTTGCTAGTAACCTATGTGACTGAGGAGCAAAATATTATGGTTCATTCTGTAGAGCATACCCAGTCTATTATGTATTACCTTATAAGGTGGGTAACATGAAGCTCAGAGGACAGAAACCTATCCAGAGTGATACCCAAATAACAAAAATTGTCCACACAATCAATAGATAAACCATTTAAATCAAATGTCTGAAGATCAGGTGGCAGTAATCTACCAGGATACAAAATAAATATATATATTTTTTTTAAGTTAAGAAGTAACTTATGAGATAGAAACCAGTTAAGGATATTATAGAAATCCCATTGAAGACTTTTTTGCATATGTAACCCCTAGGTGGCGCTATCCCAAGGGCTACTACCCCTGCCTGCTTACCTACTAACAGGCTGAGGGGCCTAGGTCCAGTGGTGGGTGCCTCCACCCAGAGGTCAGGGTTTGCAGTAGTTAAACTAACTTGGTCACAGTCCTCTGGGACACTGTAACCCCCCCTTTTTTCCCACTAGTGGCCCACACAATGCATTAGGAATATCTTCACAGTGTATACTTACCTCCAGGACTGGCTCCATCGACTCGACCCTGGGGACCCCCTGCAAAACAATATGATACAGTGCAAAAACCACAGTACAATACTTTAACATAAACGAATACCTCAGCCAGTGTAACTTTGCTGAAACCAACAGATCTGATTTATTTAAGGAGCTGTAACAAGGAAGGGGGAAATCAGGTTAATTAGGTTAAACACATTAATAATCACAGTACTGTGCTCATATTCAGAGTCCCAAATTGTCACTTTCACTGGGTACCCAGGATGGGGGGGGGGCTAGCCAGGATCGGTTGCAGGTGGTTGGGGCCCTGTGATGGAAAAAACACTGGCACAATACCCAAATTGTAATCCGGAGCCGGTTGGCTCAGTTCGTGAAGAAATGAAAAAAAACATCAATTAGATGACACACTTGCAATTCGATAAACAGATGGCAGGGAGCTACCCTGCTTTGTACTCAGAAACTCAATGCTGGGAACTGGATGGAAGGCAGATTGTCCTGGATTGCCAGGTGGAGCAGTCCATGTGGACAAGGTCCTTGTGACTGGACCCCATTGCAGTTTATAGCAAATGGATGTAGTCTGGATTAAGCCAGGGTTTACTTCCAGCTTCATGCACTCTATTCACTGTACAGGGGATTTGAAACGTGATTCCCCACAAGCACTACACACATTTATATGTAAAAGGAAAGTACTATACCAGGCAGGTTGCTTCTCTGTCCCGATCGCAATTACTGCACAATACCCGGGAGAACACACAGCAGATTCAGTTCCTGACAGACCGAGCGCGATTCAGCAATTTCTCCAGTCTTCTACAGGGTGAGCCTGGTTTCTACTCTTCAGATCTCCTTGATTCTCTTCACAGGTCGGTTTCAGTCCGAACAGGTGCTTGCACAAACTGCAGACCGAAACTTAGGGCCTTACGCGAGATCCCCGTGCTAAAACTACACACTGAAGAAGCACACAGCTCCCTGTCTCTTCACAGCCCAAACTGATCTGATCTTTCCAGTAGACAGAGCCAGGCATTTTCTTTGAGTTCCTCCCAGTTCAGTTGGCTGGTTTGGCTGTCACCTCAGTAAACTCCCCTGTTGGTAGAAAAGGCAATCAAGTCAAAACTACATTTCCCAGAGTCACTGCCCTACAATCCCCTTTACAGCAGGCTCCAGAGGAGAGTCCAAATTCTGATTCCAGAGCAGGCTCCATTTTAAAGGATCCTCACCATGATTGGTCCAATTCAGCAGTTCAGAATCAAAATGAGGGAGCTACTTTGCACTGTCCTTGCTATAAGAAAGCAGGTTAAATCAAACTGCATTTTCATTATTACTCTAACAGGTTACAAGCAAACAATTACATCTTTGAAGAGTGCTCCTTCTGCCCACTTAGCGATGGCAGAAATGGAGCGATTTGGCAGTAGCTCGAGCGGGACTCAAGCAGGATAACACACAGTCCCCCCCATACAAAGTAATTATGTCTGCAAGCAGACAGCTCTTAAAGAGACAGTACCAGAGGCTCTAAAAGCACTCACAGATAAACGGCTTAAACACCATTCAGGCTTGGAGCATTCAAACAAGCTCCTGGAAGACTTTTTGGGAACCCCCATTTGCAGGGGGTTACATCCTTCCTGGCCTGGGAAAGCTTGCAGGCCTGCATCAAGCCGAATTTAAGGTTTCACACACCCATAACATTTACATCAGTATCACATTAGGCTTATACATGTAATCATCAGTCAATATATCACTTTACCAGAAACACATTTCTGAAACTTTGCAGTACGTCACTCTTTACACAGTATTACACACACATTGTACCATAACTCAGGTTATTACCTTTTGTACATGAAATCTGAAGAGAGGGGGTCCTTCCCTATCAGCTACCTTGGGGCTGGACGGGGCAGGGGCACCATACCTAGAGGGCAACACAAGTAACTTGGAGTTATCACTGATGCTCAGTTTGGGTAATGAGCTGGGGGACACATACACTCCTTTATGGACAACATGACAGGCAAGTCCACAGGCCTCCCAGGGGAATCATAACTGAGGTGCACCACAGACTTTACAGCTTGACCAGTCTTTCTAGGGGGAACTGTTATAGTCTCTGCATTCTGAGCCTCATTTTCAGCATTGTCCTCACTTGTCAGGGGAGTCTCCAATGGGGTAGAGAGGCTAGAACTTGGGGCACTTTCAGCTCCAGGAGTTACAATCTCTGAGTCCACAACACTTGGCTCACATGGAGAGCTTTCTGACATGGAGAGTAAATTATCAGGGCACTCAACACACTCTTCTTGTTCTGGTATGTCACCAGTCTGTTCCAGTCCATCATTTTCCTCCTCTGAAAGCTTGAACAGTTCAACCATACACAACGATTCCATATCATCTGACTTAATGCTTTGCACTTCACTTTCTGGGAGCATTGGCTCCAGGGACAAAGCTGGGGGCTTAGACAGTCCAGAAGGCCCAGCTTCATCTCCAGAATTGACTAGGGGATTGCCCTGAAACAATTGACTCCCTTCGTAAGAAGGGTAGTATTCAAAACCACACTCACTTTCCTCTGACATGGACTGACAGTCATGTTTAACTGTGACTTGTGGAGGGGAACACTATAACTCAGCTTCTGTAGGTGCAGACTTTCTTGTTTTTTTCTTAGCAGCAGCTCTAGTCACTGGTCCAGAGGGGGTATTTTCTGGGGGCTCAGACTCAATCAAGATTTGTACAATGGGCAATAAATGATTTCTATGCATTGTTTTAACATCCTTTGAATTATTCTCAGGCCTTACTTTGTACACAGGCAGATCATCTAGTTTGCCCACTACAATGTGAGGGAGATGGTGCCACCTGTCAGCAATCTTGTGTTTGCCATGCAGTCCCAGATTTCTTAGCAATACCCGATCTCCCTCCTGGAGTTCCTGTGCTTCCACCTTTTTATCATACCTTTCTTTGTTGGCCAGATTTCTTTTGGCAGCCGTGGTTTGAGCCAGTTGGTACGCATGATTTAGCTGGGCCTTTAACTTTTGCACATACTGTAAATAGTTGTCAGCTCGAACCCCATCGGAGAGACCCCAAAGCACACATCTACCGGCAGTCGAGCTTTCTTCCAAACATCAGGCAGTAGGGGAGAACCCAGTGGCATCACTTTGGTGCAGTTGTAGGCATGTACCAGGGTGCTAATTTGTTGGCTCCATCTAGGCTTGTCCTTTGGGTGGTAAAAGTGAGTATATCTAGCAAGGTGCGTTGAAAAGTTCAGGCTGTGGCTCTGGGGTGGTAAAGGGTGGTTCTGGACTTTTGCACTCCCCACAGAGAAAGCATCTCTTTGATCAGAAGACTCTCAAAGTCTCATCCTTGATCAGAATGGATTCTTTGTGGAGCCCCATAGTGAACAAAAAAGTTTTCTACAAGTACTTTTGCCACAGTGGATGCCTTCTGGTCCTTGGTGGGAAAGCTTGGGCATATCTCGTAAAATGATCAGTGACCACCAGCACATTACTAATATTTCTTTGATCTGACTCCAAACTCAGAAAATCAATACAGACCAGCTCCATGGGTGCACTGGTTGTGATGTTAACACAGGGGGCAGCCCTCTGGGACAAAGCTTTTCTCTGTAAGCAGTGACTACAAGTTCAAATGTATTGCTCCACATCAGCCCCCATCTTAGGCCAATAGAATCTGGATCTCACCAAATCAAGTGTTCTGTCTATACCAAGGTGCCCCATGTGGTTTTGTAAGGACCTCAGCACTGAGTCTCGAAAAGCAGTGGGCAGCACTAGTTGTTGTTTGTCTACTTGTCCCCCTCTGTCTACTGTTTCTCTGTATAACAGTCTATTGATCAGTTTCAACTTAGGACCTTCTTTGTATAACAATGCAGTTCTCAAATCAGTGGAACGTAATTTGGACACATCTTTCCCTGCATAGAGGGCTTCTAAAGCTGATATGATCATGGGATCTCGGGATTGAGCCCGCTGAATACTGTCATTGTCCAGCTGAGGCAGTGCACCTATGTCTGTTGCAGAAAAGTGGCAATAAGCAGCAGGTATGCAATTCTCAGAAGGTCCCAAACAATCCACTATACAGACCACTGCGTCCATGGACATTTGTTCCTCCCTGTCAAACTTCTGGTAGAGTTCTCGAATATCAGGTTCTGACAGTCTGATCCAGTTATTCTGGGGAACAGACCTCCAGGAGAGAGCATCAGCATCTATGTGGTTCAGGCCTGCTCTGTATTCAACAGCATAGTCATATGTAGATACTGCAGAAAGCCACCTATGGCCAGTGGCACCCAATTTAGCTGAAGTCTGCGCATAGGTCAAAGGATTATTGTCAGTTTTTACCAGTATCTTAGCCCCATACAAGTATTCGTGGAATTGGTCAACAATGGCCCACTTCAAAGCTAGGAACTCTAACTTATGTACAGGATAGTTCTTTTCAGATGGGGTCAGGCTTCTACTGGCAAAGGCCACTGGTCTGAGGCCATTCTCATGCTCTTGGTACAACACAGCCCCCAACCCTTGCAAGCTAGCATCGGTGTGCAGGACATAAGGTTTTGTTGGATCAGCATAGACCAACACTGAAGCGTGGGTAAGTTGATATATGATCTCATGAAAAGCAGTCTCACAATCAGGAGTCCAATGGGCCCCAAATACTTCACTTGGATGAAAATACACTCTTACAGTCTCAAGGGATGCTGATTTTTTGAATCTTTTGTGGGTTGGGGGATACCCTTGAGTAAGGTTAAGTAAAGGACGGATCACTCTTGAATAGTCCTTGATGAAATGCCGATAATAACCACAGAATCCCAGGAATCTTTGCAGTTCTTTTAGATTTTTGGGCTGTGGCCAGGTGGTCAAGGCCTCAACTTTACTTGGGTCGGTCTCTATTCCCTTGGTGGATACGATGTGTCCCACATACTTTACTGATGTTTGAAAGAATTGACACTTATCAATGGACAGTTTAAGGCCAAAGTCATCCAGTGGGTCCAACACCTTGAATAATCTGCTCTCATGTTCCTCCAGTGAGCTGCCAAACACAATAACATCATTTAGGTATACCAGGCACTCTAGTAAGTTCATGTCCCCCACTGCACGCTCCATCAATCTTTGAAAGTGGCTGGGCACTTGAAACTCTAGAGGCATCCTCATGAATCCATAGAAGCCAAGCGGACAGATAAAGGCTGTCTCTCTCATGGTCCTCGGTGCCATCGGGATCTGGTAGTACCCACTGTGGAGATCCAGCACAGAGAACCACTTGCTCCTGTTTAGACAGTCCAAAGCATCCTGAATGTGGGGCATAGCGTACTGATCAGGGATAGTCCACCAGTTTAAAGTGCGATAATCCACGCACATCCTTACTGTCCCATTCTTTTTTCTCACTACCACAATGGGGGAAGCATAGGGGCTTCTGGATTCTTGTATTACACCAGCAGCTAGCATCTCTTGCAGATGCTTTCTCACATCATCTATGTCAGCAGGTGCCAGGCGTCGAGACCTCTCACGAAATGGCCTTTCATCATGCAGCTGGATATGGTGCTCAGCTCCTTGCATGCATCCTATGTCCCATTCCTTTAAAGAAAACACCTGGTCTCTCTGGGCAAGCTTCTCACTGATCCTCACTTTCCATTCAGCTGACAACAGGGAGTCACTGAAATGAAACAAGTCAGGTGTTACTCTGTCATCTTGCCCAGAACTCTTGCTACTGGGTAGCACTGCAGTGTCTGCACAATGCACATTAGCCAGGGTGCAACCTCTATTTACTCGAATCTCTCTGTCAGACACATTATGAACTTGAACCATTACCCTTCTGGCATAAGCATGGGCTCTAACAGGCAAAACACTAGGCTTGACCAGCAGTCCTTCCAGCAATGTTCCGTCACCTGGTGCATCCAACATTAATAATTTATTCTTGACATCCTTTCTGATACGGACCTCTCCCTGTAAGGTACACTGGGCATTTGGCACCAGGATCAGAGACTCAGGATCCTTCTTCCAGACAATTCCAACCAGTTACTCTGGTTCTACTGTTTCAACATCTCTCTGTGCCTCATAGGCCTTCTTAATCAAGGCCAGAATTCTTAAAGCTCTACCAGCCCTTGACCCCTGTTTTTCATAACACAACTGTGCCAGCCATCCAAACATATGTGCATTAGTCCCAATTAGTAGAGGAACCCCATCATACAGTCCGTAGGGGGACACACTAAGACCAGGGTCTCTACTTGCTCGACCACTCCAGCCACAGAGGTGGGAAAAGACAGCCAAATTTGGATATATCCAGTACTCTGGGGTAGGCCTTCTCACTTAACCCCCAGACATGCAGCCCCTCCAATGGTTGTAAGGGTATATCAGACAAATGCTTCTGATACCAGTCTTGGAACATAATTGTCACTTGGGAGCCACTGTCTAATATAGCTCTTGTGGACACTCCATTCACCTTTACAGTGGTCTCCATGGAGGGACCCACTATTCTGGACCAGTCTGGAGAGGTGGTAGCGGGGGCCTGGGCAACTGACCTTGCCACAAAGGGATGTGAGTTAGCATTTTTGGGGCCCTCACTGGGATCATTGTGTGCACCTCTTAACCACTGATTTGTTCTCTGAAGCTCTCCTTGTAGCCTATATGCAACTTTGCCTGTGTCTTTTGGAGACCGGCATTCTCTCTTCATGTACCCATCCTTCCCACAATTATAGCAAAACATACTTTCTGGAGTTTGAGCTGGCTGAGGCATCACACTGGGAGCCAGGATGGGGGTACTACTAACTGGAAACCTTGGTGCCATCTCTGTCTGTGGCATGATAAGCATTTGGAGACATCTCATCAATTTCCCCACTTCCATGGTCAAGACATCAAGTTTTGAGCTGTTGTCAGCAGGAGATGCATGGGTGGGTACTCTCACCCCCATAGCAGATGCAGTCGGATGAAGGTCGGGGCTTGTACTTGCAGGAGCGGCCTTCATAAAGAGACTGTTTTTTATTTCCCCAAACTCTCTCAACAGTTCGCCCCATTGTGGTATGTCTTTTTCTTTCTCAGAGCACTCATTAACTGCCAACCTCTTCCCCTGAACTTCACTTGATGGGTCACCCTCAGTCACTCGGGTTGTAGCCATAGCTATTGGTGCAAGTCCCTCTCAAGGTCACCTTTTCTCAACTCCTCGAATTTCTCTCATTAGCTCATCATAGGAGGGTGGGGATTCCAGTCGATTTGCCAGGCGTAACTGAAGCAACAGCAGTTCTGAGAAGGGGGCAGACTTAAGGATCCTGTCCAGCCTGGTTCGGTCCAGTTCAGTTGCTGGCAAACTACCCTTTCTGAGGCATTCTTGCAACAGTTTTTCCAGCCAAGATACATACACAGACAACAACTCCCCTCGGTACTGTTGTGCATTTCTTACTCTCCACCACAGGTCCTCATCAGAATCTGGGCTCCCATACACATTCTCCAAGGCCTCAAGATAGTCCTGTGCAGTCGCTTCAAGGTTACTGGGCCATTTAGCATGGATGGTAGCCAGGGCAGGACTTCGTAGGCTCTCACTAACCCTCTTTCGCTTTTCGGCTTCCGAGCATTGCCATTCTAGCACTTGAGGGGCAACATAGTCTATCCAGGTCTCCCAGTCATCCTCCCCTTTGGGAGTGGGGAGGGTGCCAGAGAAGATCCTCAACCTTCGGTAAGAGTTGTGACTAATGGCAGGTGCAGAAATAGGAGCCTGCATTGGTTCAGCCACCATTACGAGTACTGGAGGGGGAGAGGGTGTTGGGGGAGGAACACCCCTAGGTGGCAAGAATAGTTTCTTCAAGTCCTCCACAGTTTTCTCTTCCCCCAGCAACCATTTAGCAAATTTCTCCTCAAAGGTTTCAGGTAGTGGGGAGGGGCTCATTCCCCACCGGGTCTTTACTGTCCTTAGTTATCACTCTCCAGGCAGTGAGGGCTCCCTCTGGGGTAATAGTCTGTGGCACTTTGGAGCTATCTATGGGATCCTTAAACTCTACTAGGGCCAGGAAAGTGTGGGTGAGCAGATTAGCATGTTGACCCACCACCACAGGGTTTTGTAAACCTTCCATCTTGGAAATTACTCCCTGTATAGTGTCTGTATTGATACCCAGGGGGATATCCAGGATAAGCAGAGCATTTTGGGGGTCGATCTCCTCCCCAGTACACCACTCCACCAACCGGTGCGCAGCCACTTCTGTCGGGGTACCCATTTTTTTTTTCCCCTTAACGGTGGTTTGTAAATATGGCCACTAGAGGACACACAATCCCAACGGTGAGCCTCCAAGATGTAACCCCTAGGTGGCGCTATCCCCAGGGCTACTACCCCTACCTGCTTAACTACTAATAGGTTGAGGGGCCTGGGTCCAGTGGTGGGTGCCTCAACCCAGAGGTCAGGGTTTGCAGTAGTTAAAATAACTTGGTCACAGCCCTCTGGGACACTGTAACCCCCCCCTTACTTCCCACTAGTGGCCCACACAATGCATTAGGAATATCTTCACAATGTACACTTACCCCCAGGACCGGCTCCATCGACTGGACCCCGGGAACCCCCTGCAAAACAAGATGATACAGTGCAAAAACCACAGTACAATATTTTAACATAAATGAATACCTCAGCCAGTGTAACTTTGCTGAAACCAACAGATCTGATTT
The DNA here is from genome assembly GCA_016271365.2 of Neoceratodus forsteri. NCBI lineage: Eukaryota > Metazoa > Chordata > Ceratodontiformes > Ceratodontidae > Neoceratodus > Neoceratodus forsteri. The sequence continues at coordinate 10,435,101 of JADMNL010000034.1, read as the reverse complement.
ATTTAAGGAGCTGTAACAAGGAAGGGGGAAATCAGGTTAATTAGGTTAAACACATTAATAATCACAGTACTGTGTGCATATTCGGAGTCCTAAATTGTCACTTTCACAGGGTACCCAGGATGGGGGGGGGCTAACCAGGATTGGTTGCAGGTGGTTGGGGCCCTGTGATGGAAAAAACACTGGCACAATACCCAAATTGTAATCCGGAGCCGGTTGGCTCAGTTCGTGAAGAAATGAAAAAAAAAAAACAATTAGATGACACACTTGCAATTCGATAAACAGATGGCAGGGAGCTACCCTGCTTTGTACTCAGAAACTCAATGCTGGGAACTGGATGGAAGGCAGATTGTCCTGGATTGCCAGGAGGAGCAGACCATGTGGGCAAGGTCCTTGTGACTGGACCCCACTGCAGGTTAGAGCAAATGGATGTAGTCTGGATTAAGCTGGGGTTTACTTCCAGCTTCATGCACTCTATTCACTGTACAGGGGATTTGAAACGCGATTCCCCAAAAGCACTACACACATTTATATGTAAAAGGAAAGTACTATACCAGGCAGGCTGCTTCTCTATCCCGATCGCAATTACTGCACAATACCCGGGAGAACACACAGCAGATTCGCTTCCTGACAGACCGAGCGCGATTCAGCAATTTCTCCAGTCTTCTACAGAGTGAGCCTGGTTTCTACTCTTCAGATCTCCTTGATTCTCTTCACAGGTCGGTTTCAGTCTGAACAGGTGCTTGCACAAACTGCAGACCGAAACTTAGGGCCTTACATGAGATCCCCACGCCAAAACTACACACCGAAGAAGCACACAGCTCCCTGTCTCTTCACAGCCCAAACTGATCTGATCTTTCCAGTAGACAGAGCCAGGCATTTCCTTTGAGTTCCTCCCAGTTCAGTTGGCTGGTTTGGCTGTCACTCACAGTAAACTCCCCCCCTGTTGGTGGAAAAATGGCGCCAAAGTCAAAACTACATTTCCCAGAGTCACTGCCCTTACAATCCCCTTACAGCAGGCTCCAGAGGAGAGTCCAAGTTCTGATTCACCCAGAGCAGGCTCCATTTTAAAGGATCCCCACCATGATTGGTCCAATTCAGCAGTTCAGAATCAACATGAGGGAGCTACTTTGCACTGTCCTTGCTACAAGAAAGCAGGTTAAATCAAACTGCGTTTTCATTATTACTCTAACAGGTTACATCAATTACATTACATCTTTGAAGAGTGCTCCTTCTGCCCACTTAGCGATGGCAGAAACTGAGCGATTTGGCAGTAGTTTGAGCGGGACTCAAGCAGGAAAACACACAGTCCCCCCCATACAAAACTAATTATGTCTGCAAGCAGACAGCTCTTAAAGAGACAGTACCAGATGCTCTAAAAGCACTCACAGATAAATGGCTTAAATGCCAAACACCATTCAGGCTGGGAGCATTCAAGCAAGCTCCTGGAAGACTTTTTGGGAACCCCTATTTGCAGGGGGGTTATACATACATAGAAAATCCCTATAGGAGCTAAACAAAACAGCATCATCTGCATATAAAATTAAATTAAAGGAAGGACAAACCAAATGCAGAGAATTCAGAAAAATTGAAAATAATAAAGGACTGACAAGAGAACCCTGGGGTACTCCACAACATATCTCCCTGAAGTCAGATTGAACATGTTCGATTACTGTACAATGAGATTTGCCCCGTAAATAACTACTAAACCAAGAAATTGAATCAAAAGAGAAGCCCTGATTAAGCATACTGCACAGCAAAAAACTCATGATCAACCAGGCCGAAGGCCTTGATGAGGTCCACAAAGATTGAAGCCACATGGAGCCCCCTATCCAGAGCCCCATGGACATAGTCTGTGATCCCCACCAAGGCCGTCTCGGTATTAAAACCTATTTTGAAGCCATGCTGGGTCACAGACAAGAGATCATACTTAACAAGATGTTCATTCACCTGATCGAAAACAATTTTCTCAAGAAGTTTAGAGAAAGGCAAAAGTAATGGAATCGGATGATAGTTAGACACAGTGGGCAGGATCCTCAAAAGGGTATGCCTGCACATCCCCGACTTGCACTGTAGCATGATTCTGGAAGAAGGCCAATGTGCTGGTGCAACCCCCATGTGCCAATGCATTGCAAATGCTCCACATACCGCCCATAATGTTATGCGGTGCATCTGGAGGGGCTGTGAAGGGGGCATGCCCATGCATATGGACCGCAGCCCCATTCATAGCTCAAGTTGGAGGCCATCCCTAGGACAAGTCCAGAGATGTGCTTCCCAAAGATAAGTCTGCTTTAAGTAGACTTAAATGGGTGGCAACCCACAGGTAGGCTGCCATACTGCAGACAGCAGCATGGCAGCCTGCCCACCCTTGCAGTCCAGCTGCCCCCCTCACTGCTCGTAGCACCAAACCCATGTAAATATCCACCGATATGAACCCTGGTGGTATAGTAGAACTCCCCCATCTCGACACTGACCGCATGCGGATCATGATGTTCTGAAGAATCCTTTAAGCTAATGCTTATCATTCTATAAACAAGCTATGATGTACAGTAATAAAACCTTTTCCATGAATAAAACTGTTCAGAATGTTTCTAGTAAAAGAAAACCTGAAGGATGATAAGGCCCTGGGTCTGTATGGGATGTATCTGAGGGTGTTTACAGAACTGGCAACAAAACTGGCTTAAACCTCGCAGGGTTATTCAAAGTTCAAGTCATTCAGGGATGGTTCCAATATACTGGAGGGTAGCGGATGTAGTTTGCTCCATAAGGGTGGGGACATGGTGCAACAAGATAATTATAGGCTTGTCAGTCTTACCTCTGTTGTGGATAAACTGATGGAGACACTAGTCAAAGAGGACCTAGTGGACTACCTGATGAGTATTGGGCTCCAATATAGTAAACAGCATGGGTTGATGGCAGGGAGGTATTGACAGGCCCACCTGATAGTATTCTTTGTCTGGGTAACTAGGGCAGTAGATAAGGGGAAAAGCAGTAGATTTACTCAACTAAAATTCCAGCAAGACATTTGACTTAGTGCACAGTGCACAGAAGGTTGCTGAAGAAGTTAGAGGATCTAAGTACAGTAAAGAACATACTGTAGTTAGATTAGTGGGTAGTTGGTAAAGGGCTAGACAGCTCAGAATAGTGTTACATGAAGTTAAATCCAGGGAGAGAAAGGTCACAGGTGGTATGTCACTGAGTTTTGTCCTGAGTCCAGCCTTTTTCAGTATGTTCATTAGCAACAACAGCAACAAAAGGAATTCAGGGCAGGCTGTGTCTGTTCACAGATGGCCCTAGGCTCTGTGGTAGGGTTGACAGTGTGTGGGCATGCATGCAGCATGTGCTCATTATTGCAGGCCATGATGTCCACACAAGCAAATTTGGCACATGCCATGCATGCCTCGTGTGTGTGATTATGCACCATGCTGTGTCGTGGTATGCTACATGAGGCATTGTCTGCGGTACAGCTCCTGCAGCCATAGTGTGGCAGCCAACACATGCTCGTGGATGTGTGTTCCACACAGTGGAAACAGGGGTTCAGATGCACCCAGAGCTGCATGGAGTGGGTGTGGTTCTCTAAACCTTGCTTGTGGCGGTGTGTGGGCATGGTACAATGGATTGTGGAAAGCACTGTGTGATATTGGGGACACCCTGTTGTTGTGCATATGGTGGTGGTGGCGTGGGCACTCTGTGCCATGTACAGTGAACTCACACAGTTTCTCTTGCTCCACAACTCAGCCCATTGAACCAGCAGCAGTGGTCAATGAGGCAGAGGGAGGTGATGACTGCCAGCCAAGACCATCATTGGGGCATAGTGTGTGGGATGCAACAGTTACGAGGCGCACCTCCAGGGGGTTTGCTGCAGCCATGGCCTATGAGTAGGAGGAGTACATTGAGGATGATGATGATGAGACTTATCTACCAGGGCTGGATTGTCTTGTGGACATAGACTTTGGGGTTGTGGGCTTACCATCAGGTTAGGCGGTCAGGGTCATCCAGCACTGCCTCCACCATGGCACCTGCATGGCAGCCTGGCCAACGTGGGTCACTGGCATCGACAAGCCCACACTGTGGACGTGGTTACAATAGGGCCACATCCACCCCAGTGTTATTGCCTACCCCGTTGTCTACCCGTAGTATACCCCCCCACCAGGGTTCATCGTGGGGACCCAGTCAGGGTTTGTGGTGGGAGACGGCAATAAAGGCATGTCACTACTGCTCACAGACACACATCACCCACATACACCTCTGCTATTGCACTTCTGTTCACATTTGTGTTCACTGTCATTCACCTGTAGCATATTTCTGTGTGTTGCACATGTTGTCACATTTCCATTAAAGGTCACTGCTCACATATTTGTTGTCTTATTTGTTGTTACTCACCTGGCCATCCATGCTAGTGTCTTGATGATGTGTATTCGGTGCTCCTGTGCCCTCTTGGCCATGCAAGGGTCCCGCCTCTCGAGTTGCTTTTCCATCCCCTGGACCTCTGGATCTGTGTCACTGTCTGGATGTTCCTCAGGTTCAGGCATACTGTATGTATTCCATGGTTCAGAGCCATGTTGTGCAACATGCAACAGGCAAGGAATATGCAACAGACCTTTGGAGGGTTATATTGTAGGGCACCACTAAATCGGTTCAGGCAGTGGAAACGTATCTTGAGCATGCCAAAGACCATCTCAATGACATTCCTTGTCATGGCATTTGCCTCATTGTACTGCTCCTTGGCCACTGTTGCTGGCCAGAGGACTGGTGTTAGGAGCCAGGGTCTCAGGGGATTGGCACTGTCCCCTGTGAACACATTACATTGTGTTAACAATGTCCTACTGTTACACACACACACACACACACACACACATATACACCATGACTGCCTGCTGTGCTACTGTGCTGATGCCTATACCCCTCCCAACCCCCTCCCCAACACCCATGTGTACATTTTCATTGCAATGTCCCACCATTGGGGTGGGCTGTGTCATGCCTGCTGGTTGTACTCACTGGCAATGTGCCAACTGGGTATGCAGCCATCCTCAAACACCTGGCACAGCCTGGACTGGTGCCAGATGAATGCATCGTGAGCACTGTCGGGGTACTCTGCAAAGACATTGATGATGCACCCTGTTGCATCACACACCACCTGGCAGTTGATGGAGTGGTAGCCCTTCCTGTTCAGGTACACATCACTACCATCACCAGGCAGTGCGTGGATTGCAACATGGATGCATTCTATGACACCAAGTACAGCTGGTAGGTGCACAACCCAATAGAATTGCTGCATGCTTTCTCTGCGCTCCTCCGCTGTGCTGAGGAATATGATGAATTCACCAGACTGTGTCAAGAAAGCATCCAGGAACTGGGTCAGGAGGCTCAAGGTGGCTGACTGTGATACACTGATGGTATCACCCACCAGTGTCTGAAAGGATCCGGTGGAGAGGAAACACACTGCAGCTGTCACCTTTTCCTCCATGGTCATTGCATGGCTGTGTCTGGTGTTACCCTGCAGCTGACTTTGGAGGAACTCACACAGCTGCCTCAACAGGACCCAGTTCATCCTGTATCAGGCCACAAGGTGGTCATCCAGGAGTGTCTCAAATGAAACTCTGGGCCGGTACAGCCTATGTGCAGCGTATCTTCTCCTTGGCCTACAGTGTGGGCCAGGGTGGGCCTGCTCCCTCTCTTCCTCCTCCAGGACTTCAGCAATCAGTATGACCAGCACAGTGTTGTTAGTTACAGACATTTTTTTCCTGCTATGTGTGATACCTCTGTGTGTACCTCTGTGATTTGCCCGGAGTTTAGAATTACTTTTTATAGGTGGTAACTTGTGCCACGCTATGGGTGGCAGTACATGGCCTTACGCAGCACTATTCCTTTAAATATAACTTTGCACCAGTATGCACAACCCTGCCCCTCAGTTTGCACCTTGCATACATAATTTTTTAGCACTGGCAGTAAGGCTTTGCAACGGTGCTATTTTACCCTTTGAATATTGTGGCCTGACGCAAATCCAGTGCAGTCATGGTGCAACCATTTTGCACCAGGCGCAAAGCTCTGAATATCTGGCCCCCGAGAGGTTAAGTTGAATGCCACCACTGAGGAAAGGAATCTGGGATCATAAGCAACTCACTAACACAATCTAGCCAATGTAACAAGTCCAACAGCAAGGCAAGCAAAATGTTGGGATGTATTAAGGGGTTCAACAGCAGGAGGGAAGAGATGATAATACCTCTCTATAGATCACTGTTGAGGCCAAATCTGGAATACTGTGCCCAGTTTTGCAAAGATATGAAATTGCCAGCAGATACAGGCCTTGTGGTCTGTCTAGTCTGCTCGAGTGTGCAGCACATCAGTCCCTTAGACTGCAGCTGCCCCCCCACCCTCAGGTGCCATCCCCCATGTCCCCTCCCGGGTTGAAATCCCCTTTGAATCTGTCCCACCCCCTCTTAAAGCTCCCCACTGTCTGCAACAATATGACCTCTTCCAGCAGTACGTTCCACCCTACCACCACCCTTTCTGTAAAATAGCGTCTCCTCATTTACCTCTTAAATCTGCTCCCCTCCAATTTCAGTGAGTGCCCTCTGGTTTCTCAACCACTCGTGAGAGTGAACACGCCTGTGTTGTTCACTCTGTCCATTCCTTTTAGGTACTTGAAGGTCCCAATCATATCCCCTCTCTCTCCCTTCTATCCTCCAGGGTATACATGTCAAGCTGTCTTAGTCTCTCCTCATAAGACCTGTCCTCCAACCCCAGGATCATCTCTGTTGCTTTGCGTTGCACCACCTCCAGAAGTTTGATGTCCCTTTTTAAGTATGGGTGCCAGAACTGCATGCAGTACTCCAAGTGCAGTCTCACCAGTAACCTGTACAGGGGCAGTATGATCTCATTACTTCTGGAAGTAATCCCCCTTGCTATGCACCCCAGCATCCTGTTTGCCTTGGACACTGCCTTTCTGCACTGAGCCGAGTGGTTCATTTCTCCAGTCACCAGCACCCCCAGATCCTTCTCCTCCTTGGATGTGGATAATTGGACACCACCCAACTAGTAACTATATCCCGGGTTCCTTACTCCCAAGTGTATCACTTTACATTTCTTGGCATTGAATCTGAGCTGCCAGTTGTGTGATAATTCCTCCAGTTTTGCCAAATCTTCCTGAAGTACCTTGCCCCCCTCACCCCTGTCCACCTCAGCACAGATCTTTGTGTCATCTGCACAGAGGCTGATCTTATTTTTGATCCCTACTGCTATGTCTGCAATGAAAATGCTAAACAGCACTGCCCCCAGTACCGAGTCCTGCGGGGCATCACTTGTCACTGTCCTGGGTTCTGATGTCTCCCCCCCACCACTACCCTCTGTTGTCTATTCCACAGACAGTTTTCAACCCATCTACTCAGTTTCCTCCCCACCCCAGTCTCTCCAGCTTCCAGATCAGCCTACCACGAGATACTGAATCAAAGGCCTTGCTGAAATCCAGGTAGAGTACATCCACCACATGGCCTCTGTCCAGTGCCCTTGTGACCCAATCATAGAAGTCAATTAAGTTTGTCTGACAGGATTTACCAGAGACAAACCTGTGCTTCCTGTCATCATGCAGGCCATTGTTGTCCAGAAATTGCACCAGCCTTTCTTTGAGGATTGTCGCCATCATTTTTCCAATGATTGAGGTAAGGCTCACTGGTCTGTGGTTCCCTGGCTCATCCTTGGGCCCACTGTTATGGAGAGATACCACATGTGCCTCCCTCCAATCCCTGGGAACACACCCCGTGTTTAGAGAGGTGTTGAAAAGATCTGCCAATGGTTCCACCAGGACCACTGCTAGCTCCCTCAGCACCCTTGGATGAACTCCGTCTGGCCCCGGTGCCTTGTCCACCCTCAGTGACCTAAGGCCCCCAGCACCCTTTCTACTGTGATAACCCCATCTGTGGTTGCCTCACCTCTCCCTGCCCTGCTCCACCTTTCCCTTCAGGTACCGGCCAGTTCCTCTCCCTCATGAATACCAAGCAGAAGTATTCGTTTAGTACTTCTGCCATCTCCTCCCCCGTATCTACCCACCCACTGCCTGTCCTGATCCTAACGATTTGGTCCTTGCTCTTCCTCTTTTCACTGATATATCTAAAGAAATCCTTTTTCCCTTCTTTTATCCCCTGGGCTAATCTCCTTTCCCTGGCTGACTTTGCAGCCCTTACTGTTCTGCTCACTTCCCTGGATTTCCTCACGTAATCTTCTTTGTCCTCTGCCCTATTGGTTCTCTTGAAGGTTCGGAATACCTTTCTCTTCTTCACCTTCACCACTACCTCCCTAGTCATCCAGCTTGGTTTTTTGATCCTGGATTTCTTACCCCTGCTCTTGATACAGGCTTTAGTGGCTTTGGTCAGTCCCAGCTTGATGATCACCCATTCCTGTTCTGTGTTTATGTCTGGGTGGATGTTATCTGTGTGTTTACTCAGTATGTGACCCATCCTGCCAAAGTCTGCCCTTCTGAAGTCCAGGACCTTAGTTTTTGTATTGGCTGCTTCCTTCCCAAAGTGGATTGAAAACCACACTGTGCAGTGATCACTGCCTGCATGGGGTTCTTCCACCTGTACATCCCTGATGTGTTCCCCATCATCTAACACCAGGTCAAGAATGTTCTCCTCCCTTTTTGGCACTGCTGCCCTTTGGGTCAGAAAGCCATCCTGGAATGCTTCCCAGGAGGATCTGCTGCCTGGTGCATATGGTAGCTGGGATGCTCCAATCCACCCCCAGTAGATTAAAGTCCCGCACCACCATAGTGCTCCCTTTGCCGCTGAGTCTCCTTATCTGCTCCTCCAGATCCTTGTCCATGTCCTCTTTCTGGGTTGGGAGCCTATAAACAACCCCCAATCAGATCTTAGCTCTCATCTGGACCTGAGGCTGCAGCCAAATGACTTCTGAACTGCCCTCCTCCCCCTCTTCCCAATACATCCAATTTCTTCTCTAACATAACGCCTGTCTTTAAAGTGGGGCATAAAACACAAACATCCAACTACTGACCTATATCCATCCTTCCTCCCCTTTCGAAAGTACTCGAAAGAATGGTCTTGGAGCAGCTTACTGAATACCTTGATAACCATAACCTACTCTGCCCGCAACAGCACGGCTTCTGTAAAAAACACTCTACACTCACCACTCTAGTTGATTATTTATCCCAACTATATAACACCTTGGATAGTGGTCAGGCAGTTGGATCAGTCTTCATCAACCTTACGAAGGCTTTCGACTCTGTTAATCACAACCTCCTCCTTAGTTGCCTTCTGTCTACAGGTCTAACCCAGATATAGTACTATGGTTTGGCAGCTACCTCTCTAACAGATCACAATGAATCAAAATTGGTGATACCCTATCCGCAGCTAAGGAGGTGCACCTCGAGGTTCCACAGGGATCAGTCCTCAGTCCTCTACTCTTTAGCCTTTTCATCAACTTTGCCCCAAGGCTAGCTCAGCAAGCGCAGTTCTCTATGCTGATGATGCAGTGATCTCAGTCGCTGGCAAAGACCAACAATCCATCACAACTGAACTCCAAAGCAGCTTCCATAAACTTGAATCTTGTTTTATGGAAAACAAGCTACTATTAAATGTCAAAAAAATAAAGAGTATGCTCTTTACCACCTCCCAAAGCAAAAAGAAACACCTGCCCCTGCATATTCATAACCAAAAGGGTGAGATCCTAGACCAAGTATCTAACTTCAAATATCTCGGCATTACCTTCGATGACATGCTCACCTTCTCAAACCACATTGACTCTGTTATCAAGACTGTAAATATAAAACTTGGTGTACTTTATTGTCACAGACATTCAATGACACCAGATGCACTCAAACTAGCCACCAGTAGCTCAATACTGTCTACCATTGTCTATGGGTTGCCTATATATGGGATGGGCACAAAAACTTCTCTTAACAGGATCAACACACTCCTTAATAAGGCCTGTTGTCTTACTTTGGGGGCTATTCTTGACTCCCACACCTGCTCGCTGTACACTGAAACTGGGTGGCTCCTATTCCATCTTAGAGGGCAATACCAAACCTGCCTACTGCTAAAAAAAGTACTACTTGGACTGACATCCCCCACACTGACACTTTAAGCTGGCCATCCCAACAAAATCTACCCATAGTGCAGTCACTGACAAGATGGTGATTCCCCTTCAAAAGGACGAAACTTGCCCAGAATGCCATCCTGTATCAAGGACCGAAATGGTACAATGAGCTACCTGCTGACCTCACTGATACTACCAAGATTAGTACCTTCAAAGCTCTGCTCAAATCTCTCCTTGGCTCTAAAATGAATTGTACCTGCCTGCGCTAATGTGATAGCACCTCATCCCCAGTTTTCCATTTACCTACCCCATCTACATCTTTCTGCTATATACCACTTTTTTCTTAACCCACTGCCCTATCCCCAATTACCTGATGATGGCTTCACTTGGTAGAAAGCTCCACCTCTCTCCCATCTCAGACGATGCCACCTCCAGCTGAACCCTTCAACACCCCCATTGTCTTATCAGTCTATCTGTTAATATGTACTAATTTGACGTGTATAAGTTCATATTTTACTATTACTGCCTGTGTATATGCTTCAATGATTTTCTTTTTTTTTCTCTGTAAACTTTGTAATTTTGTAATGTTTGTTCAACACTGATGTGGAACCTTTGAAAATGAGTCCTTGACTCAAAGGTATTAATCCCAAACCGAAATAAATAAATAAGTGGCTACTCCCCCCTCCCTTCCCCTTTTCTCTGTCCCTCCTAAATAACTTAAATCCTGGGATGTCCAAGTCTCAGTCGTGGTTCTGAGTTGCCCATGTCTCCGTAATTTATTTATTTATTGAAATGTTTCACCAGGAGGGCACACTGAACAACAAGTTGCTCATCTCACAGTGCGACCTGGGGGGGTGGTACATAGGGTTGTGAAGGATGATCAGTTACAATAGTATGTGGGTAGTACAAACAATACAACATTGTAAGACTATGCAACAGTTTAAACACAAGGTATTGTACAATAAACAGTAGTAGAACATTGGGTAAATTACAATACATGTCTAAAATCATACACAAGAACAAAACAGTAATAATGTGATAGAACCATTTATAGTGCATGATTGTACCGGTAGTAGGCTCGAGGTAGTACGCAAGTGCTGTTGGAGTTAAAAGGATGGGGTTAGGTCATGCACACTGGTGACCCAGAAGGGCAGGTGGAGAAGAGAGGGGGGAGAGGCAAGAACTGAATATGAGGAGAAGGGTAGCCATTTCTTGATTTCCCCCTTCAGGATGTTGAGAACTCTGCTGGGGGGGGGTCATGGTAGAAAGGCAGAAACTAGGGATAGGTATTAAGGTGGGTTAAAGCAGGAACAGCTGAGGGAAAGGTAATTGTATGGGGCAGAGGTAAGGGTGTAGTTGGAGGAGGAGTGTCGTATTTCAGGGGGAAGGGAATGCCAGATTTTAGGGAAACGATGGGCAAAACCAGTCTGACCAATGAGGGTGCAGCAGCGAGGGACCATCAAATTGTGGGCGTCATTTGATCTGAGAGAATGGGTGGGGGGAGGTGGAGTGGAGAGAGAGAGAGAGAGAGAGGATGAGAAATAGGAGGGGAGCCCCCCGAAAAAGAATTTGGAGGTTAGTTTGGCACAGTGAGAGCTGCGTCTGTGAGATAGTGGAAGGAAGGTTAGAGAGTGATAGAGTTTACAGTGGTGGGAGTGGTAAGGGGAGTCGACAGTAAAGTGGCAGAAGGAGTTAAAGAGAGTGTCCAACATGGTCAGGGAAGATTTGGGAGCAGCACCATAGACTACATCACAGTAGTCAGAGATGGAGAGTATCATCTTTTGGACAATTTTGCATCTCGCAGTCAGTGGAATGCAACTACGATTCCTGTACAGAGCACCAAGCTTGGGGCACAGTTTCTTCAGGATAGCATCGACATGCACAGAGAAGTTGAGGTGCTGGTCCAGCCAAACTCCCAGATATTGAAATGAGGAGCTGTCCTCCAAGATGGTCCCATCAAGGGTGTGGAAGGTGATTAGGGCCGGGAGCCTAGAGAGTCTCTGCCTGGTGCCAAAAGGTCATTGAGACTGGCAACTATGTCTACCTTCCCCTCTGTCATCAATGCCTGGAACTCTGCCATCTTGTTCCCCAAGCTTCTAGCATTTAGTGATATCACCTTCTACACTTTATATCTCCCTGCTGCCTCCTTATCCTCCCCTCCTCTCCCAACCCTAGTCAAATTTGACTCCAATCCTGCTGTGGAGGGAGGTCCTCTGGACCCCCTCTCCTGGTTCAGTCCTCCTCTATAGCCCCCCAGCTAGTTTAAATTGTATCTTTCACTGATAAAGTCCCCCAGTCTCTGCTTTAACACCTGTGACCCTTGCTTACTGAGATGTAGTCTATCCCTTGCATGCCAATCCGTGTTCTCCCATGTACTACCCCACTCTCCCACCAATCCATACACCATGAACTTACACCATACCCTCAGCCACTTGTTGAAGTCTTTGATTCTGCACTTCTTATCAGTACCTGCTCGTGGCACTGGCAGGACTTCAGATAATGCTACTGTGCTCCCCCCTTCACTGCATAGCTCTCCCACAACCCTAACACTATCCTGAACCTCCTCTAACCTTTTTCCCTCCAGATCATTTGTTCCCAGCTGCACAATAATGTGTGGTTCCCCCCCCACCTTCCTTACCCAAATACCAATATGCTGACCCACCTTTTCTGCTGTCATTCTAGGCATGCTCTCCACCCAGATACTGCTTTTTCTGGCTCCCCTATCCCCCCATCTTACCCCCTTCAGTATTGAGTCCCCCAGAATTATGATTCTTTCACTCCTATGATGATCATCCCCATGTTGCTTGGCACTATCTTGTTCCCCAGCTTGATCCCTCCACCCATTCCCCAGTTATTTTATTTTATTTGAATTATGGTAACCGGGTGGGCCCATTGAGACAAGGTCCTTTTTTCAGGGGTGACCGGGGAGGGGTAACAAGAGGAGAAAAAGGAAGCATACACAGACACTTAACAAGAACAAGTACAAGGGGAGTGTGCGTGGACACTTCTTCAGCATTCTTCAGCATTAGCATATAAAGCAATTAACAATTAAAAAGTGCAAATAAACAGTGGACAATATGAGCTGGGGGAGATAGTGGGGAGAGCAGGGGTGAGGGAGAAGGGAGAAAAGTGGGAAGGCAGTAGAGGTATCGCAAATTAGTGACAGCTGCAAACAGGAGGAGGAAAGAAGATTTACTTGTAGAGTCTCTTAAAGTGAGGAAGGGAAGTGCAGGAGAGTAATTTGTGCTGGAGTTTGTTCCATTTTTAAGGTGCAGCAACATGGAAGGATCTGTTGCCTATGGCTAAGCGGAGTTTGGAGAAACTTAATATGGGAGATGAGAGGATCTAAGTGTCCTAGACAAGGATTTCAGTGAGAGGAGATTGGAGAGGATGAGAGGAGAGAAGGTAAGGTGGATTAGTTTAAAGACAGTACATAGTACTGGAAAATCCATTTTGGCCTCGAAGGATGGCCAATTCAATATGTGGAGAACATCGTAGTGATGTGCACAAGAGTGGGAATGGGCCACAAAGTGGGCAACTCTGTGATAGGCCTGCTTAAGTTTTGCCTAAATAGGGGTCCTGGCTGAGTGAGTGATAGGGACAGCAGAGAAGAGCCCAGGAAGAAGAGTAGTTAAGGCAATGGTCTTTTGAGCATTGGGTAAGAGATAGGGGGCAACGCTGTATAACAGACCAAAGCCCCCCATCCTCCCACATTCTATTCCCTATCCTCACCCCCTTTTCAACTATGGCTGGTGTTTCTGCCTCCACTTCAAGACCAATCCCTTTGTGCTCCCCCTTCCCTTTTTACACCACCCTCCACCTTGCCTCCCCCTCCACTACTGTTCCACTGTGTTATCTCTGTGTTGTGATTTCTCCTTGTGTTCCTCCCACCCCTGCTCCCACCATGTCCTGGCCACCTGCTGTTTTCCCCTCCCTATTATCTCCATGCTTGTCTAACCCCACTGACCTCATTGCATCCCCCCCATCCTGTTGCCCCTTGCCTATGTAGGTACTTGGGCTACTGCTAGCACGTACAGGGTCTTTGCTGCAGCCTTTTTCTCCTGTGGTGCCTTCATCCATAACTGGCTCCTTGACTGCACAACCCACCTGTTCCTGCTCCTTCAGACTAGTGAAAACTTAGAATTTGTTTGTGCAGGTAGTCCCCTTTACCTGATTGTGTTCTGTCCCCTCTCTCTGGGGCTTATAACCCTGCTCTGGCCCTGCTGCAGCCATGCTGTGCCCCTTGACCTACCTCCAGTCTTTAGTTCCTTGCTACCACTAGTTTTTCCTTTTGATAGCCTGTTGCTGGCTGAAGTGGGTGACTTATTGGGTATCCCCATACCTGCCTACCTGCCTAAGCAGCCCCCCTTGCCTCTAGCTTTCTCTTCAGCAACCCAATGTCTTTTCTAAGCTGTTCCACCTGCTGGCACACCATGCAGCCCCCTGCCCTCCATGCCATTCCCAGGAAAATGGCTGCTCCACATCCTTGGCAGCATACCACCCTCCCTAGCCCCTGCCCTGGCTGACTGCCTCTTGCCATTCTCCCTACCCATGGATTGGTTTTGTCCCACTCCATGTTACCTTTCCCCAAGGCTGGACTTCCCCTGTTCATGCTACCTGTATTAGCCCCCTTACTGTGCGGGCTCCAGACCCCCACCCAGTGTGGATCCTGGGAACTATAATGTGGCTGTGACCTCCTGAAGCTCCAGTACCCATGGTGCACCCTTAGTTAACTGTACCCCCAGAGTGACCTCTCCAAAAACAAACCAACCACACCTAACTGCGTTACCCTTTGTATGGTACTGCCGAAGGCCTAAAAATGAGGTTACCCTATTAAACACTGTACACAACACCCCCTGTGGATTTATCCACTGGCCTGGGATTACAAATGGTGTGCTCCTGGCAGGTCCATCCACCAATCTGGGGGCAGCCAACCCCCTATAAATGTGCTGTAGAATGGGGTGGGAGGGATGGGGGAGTGTGGGATTAGGGCCCAAGCTCTCACGAGAGTGTATCAGCCCCACCACTGCTCCACACCGTGACCTCCTAATCCTGCCCCAGGCCTCCTAATGGGACTCCAGCTTACCTCCTTGTCCCTCTGCAAGTACTGTCCCTGCCAAATGAAAGTAAGGTAGAAGCCCTTACTAAGGTACAGTCTGGAAACTTGGTAAGCCTGCCCCAGAAAGCTGATGCTTAAGCTATCCAGCAATCAACTCCATTCTACTTTGATTGCCTTGCTTGTGAAAAAATGTAATTTAGTCAAAGACTGAATGTATAACCCACACTGAACATACACAAAGGAAATTAAAAGCACTTCCCTGAACTTTCTCATTGCAGCAACTGTGCCACCTCAGCGCCGGATTTCTTCACCATTCCCTGCTACTCACAGCACACATCTACCTCACTTCCCCCCCAACGCTCCACACAATGAACACACTCCGAATCATCCTTGCTGCAGCAACTGGGCCACCACAGTGCTGGATGCCTCACCGTTGCCTGCTACCCCCGCGACATGCAGTGCACGTCCACCTTGCTTCTCCCCTACTCCACATAAGAGTGCCCTCCTAAGAAAAGACAAATACAGGCTACAGGTGGTGTGGCATAGGGTAAACAAAATGATTCTGGGTCAGCAGGACAGATCCTATGAGGACGAGTTATGGCTCTGAACATGTACTCACTAGAGACCAGAAGGGAGAGGTGCGATATGATATAGATCTTCCTGAAAAGAATGAACAGTGTAGATTGTTGGGAAATATTCAGCATGAATGAAGAATCAAGAACATGGAGACATGAGTGAAAGCTGGTGATGGATGCAGGAGGGACTTCAGAGAGTTTTATTTTTACAGAGACAGTGACTGAATCATGGAACAGCCTACCTGCAGATGTAGTGGTTGCAAGAACCATTAATGGTTTCAAGCAAAGCTGGGATTGAGTAAAAGGCTTAATAGATACACAGGGGAAACAGTAGGAATGGATGGATTAATAGTCTTTTTCCACAGGCATTTCCAATATTTCTATGTTTTTTTTTTGTATTGTGAGTGGATTTGACAACAGGAAAAAGGAGGTATTATTACCTCTCTGGAAATTACTGGTAAGGCCATACCTAGAGTACTGTGCCCAGTTCTGGAGCCCCACTTGAGGAAAGACAGGGATAGGTTGGAAACAGTGCAGCATAGAGAAAGAAAAGTGATTCATGATGTGCAAGGCAGATCCTTTGAGGATTGGCTTAAGACATTGAACATGTACTCACGTAAGGCAAGAAGGCTAGGGGCCATGTGATAAAGACCTTCATGTTTCTGAAAGAAATGAACTAGTATTGCTCAGATGGATCTGGCCAAATCCAGATTCACAGGTATCTTCCCTTTTGTGGCAGGATAGTAAATCTACCAGATACTTCCACTGTCTGCCTGTGGATCCAGTCGTCGGATCCTAGGTTGGATCTCGTGTTATCCGATGGTCGGATCCAAGGATGCGGTGCTGGATCCAGGGATTTGACACTGGATACCTGGATCTGGCACTGGGATCTGATGCCAGATTCAGGGATTTGGCACTGGATACCTTTAATGTGGGATCCGACCTCTGTATTCAGCTGGATCCCAGGATGGATCCAACTCGAATAGTGCCACCATCTGCCAGATCACTGGTGGATCCATGGTGGCAATATCCAAGCAATACTGGAATGAACAGGGTAAGCTTTGAGAAACCATTCAACAGGAATAGTGAATCAAGAACATGGGTACATGTGTGGAAGCTACCATAAGGGAGATTCATGAGTGATGTGAGGAGATTCTTTTTTTCAGAGAGAGTGGTTGAGCTATGAAACAGGCAGCCAGCTGAGGTGGTGGGTGCAAAGACTGTAATGGCTTCAATCATGGGGGAGCAGCCAACACACACAAAACTGGGGCTCAGCAAGCTGTGTAAAGTGCACAAACCTGAAGGGATCTAGATTTAGTGTTAGCCATACTGGTCCTTACAAGAACAGATCCAGAAGCAAATGATTTGACACCTTTTAATGGACCAACATAGATGTAACAACCAGAACCAAGTGCTCTAGCTTTTGGACCAACCGGTCCTTCTTCAGAAGCCTAATGGCAGTTATTTAGAAAAAAACAATACTTTTAACAGCTAGATCATGCCAAAAAAACAAAAAAGATCCCCATTGATTTAAAATACTCATTTAAAAAATACAGATGATGATGTCAGAGAAGTGTAACAGTACCATATTACCTTCAGCTGGGAGGGTCCCAGGGGTCAGAGGTGCTTTGTGCAAAACACATACGAAGAATCCTACTGCATATAAATTAAATTGACATAGGATAACACTGCTGGAGCAGACTACTCTTAAATCAAGCTACCTGAAGGGGTAATTCAGACCTGAAACCAAAGTGTTGCACAACAGCAACAACAAAATGAGTCAGCCCTTTATATACATTCCTTCTTCAAAAAAAAGCCTCTTGAGGTGAAATATTCTTTTTGTTTAATAGTTTGTATACAGTAACTTAATTTACCAAAAAATATGTAAAAAAGGCATACCCGACATGCAGCCAGTTTCCAGTAAACACGCAGGTCCACAGTATTTAATAAATTCAGTTCAATTCAATCTTTATTTTATAGTGCCTTTCAAAACCAGGGCGCATCACAGATTATAAATACATTAAAACAGAATATAAAAATTATTAAAATCAACACAATTCTATTCAATTAATCAATTAATTAGGGAATGCCAGTGAAAGCATATATGTTTTCAACATTGATTTAAAGTTTGTGATGGTCAGGCATTCCCTTAACCGATGAGGTAGAAATTCCACAGGGTCAGTGCTGCAAATGAAAAAGCACGGGCTCCAGATGTTTTAAAATGAACCCTGGGAATCCCTAGCAATCCCTCATCAGCGGATCGGAGAGGGCAATTAGGGGAGCAGGAAATCAGGAGATCTTTAAGGTAGTTGGGTCCCTGTTCGTGTAGGGCTTTAAAGGTAAGCAAGCCTACCTTATAGGTGATCTGCCACTGAACTGGCAGCCAGTGCAGTTCACGCAGAACAGGAGTAATATGACTGGACCTGTAGGTACCAGTCAATAACCTAGCTGCAGAGTTCTGCGCCGGCTGCAAGCAGTGGATATCAACCCCAGATAGCCATAGGTAGAGGGCACTGCAGTAGTCAAGACAGGTAGTAATGAAGGCATGGACCAGTGTTGGAGGGTCACCCGGGGGAATCAGGTGTTTCACCCGGGTGATGTTCCTCAGATGGCAAAATGAGGATTTAACCACAGCTGACACCTGAGACTTCAAGGTCAAGCCATCATCAAAAACAACACCCAGGTTATGCACCCCATCAGAGATAATAAGCTGAACATCATCAAGCCAAAGGCCCGACATTGGCCCAGTTCCACAACCAGCATCTCAGTCTTATCTGGATTCAATCTCAGTCAACTCAAGTTCATCCAGGCTTTGATCTCTGAAAGGCAACTATTTAGCATGGAAACCACATCAATCTGTCCTGGCACAAAGGACATATACAGCTGGGTATCATCTGCATAGCAGTGAAAACTCAAGACGTATCCCCAAATGATATCTCCTAAGGGCAGCATATACACTGCAGACAACATGGGAGCCAGTATGGAGCCCTGCGGTACCCCACAGGACAGGGGAAGGGTATCAGAGGAATAAATTCCAGTGACCACACTCTGGGACCTGCCTGTTAGGAAAGATTGAAACCATTTGAGGACTGTACCTGACAGGCCACAAAGGACCTGCAGGATCTCCAAAAGCACCTCATGGTCCACAGTGTCAAAGGCTGCAGAGAGATCGAGAAGGACCAAGATGGTATGAGCCTTTCGATCTCTCGCAATCAGGAGATCATTTAGTACCTGGACAAGGGCAGTCTACATGCTATGCCTCTTCCTAAATCCAGACTGGAGAGCTTCATAGACACCGTGAATTTCTAGATGATTGTCAAATTGCAATGCAGCCACCTTCTCAATAACTTTCCCCACAAAGGAGAGGTTAGAGACAGGTCGGTAGTTAACTGGATCGACGGGATCCAAGGAGGGTTTTTCAGGAGTGGTCTAATGACTGCCTCCTTCAAGAAACATAGAAACATAGAATTTGACAGCAGATAAGGACCGCGTGGCCCACCCAGTCTGCCCATTTCCCTACCTGATGGATAAGCTGCAGATCCTAGTTAACCAGCAGCCTAATTCTTCCTACCCCCACCCCCTAGAATTGCCTTATGACTGTCCCATGCATGCTTGAATTCCAACACTGTTTTTGACTCCACAACCTCCTCCAGAAGGCCGTTCCATGCATCCACAACCCTCTCTGAAAAATGCTTCCTTAAATTACCTCTGAGCCGCCTCTTCTATCTTCTTCAAATTGTGCCCCTTGTTCTTGCACACCTTTTTGAAAGATGCTACCCTCTTGGACTTTGTTGATTCCCTTGAGGTACTTGAAAGTTTCTATCATGTCCCCCCTCCTCCTCCTTTCCTCGAGGCTATACATATTAAGCTCCTAAGTCTCTCTTCATATGTCTTCTGGTGCAGACCCTGCACCATTTTAGTTGCCCTCCTCTGGACAGCTTCCATCCTGTCTATGTCTTTGTGGAGATTGGTCTCCAGAACTGCATGCAGTACTCAGATGTGGTCTCACCAGCTGTCTGTACAGAGGGATAATAACTTTGTTTTCTACTGGTGATGCCTCTCCCATGCATCCCAGTATTCCCCAGCCCTCCTTGCTGCCCTCTCTCATATGCTTGCCCACCTTTAGGTCATCTGATATGACTACCCCAGGTCCCTTTCCATTTTGTTGTTGTTAGTATCTCACCCCCATTGTGTACTCTTCCCTGGGTTTTGTTTCCAGGTGCATTACTTTGCACTTCTTAGCATTGAATCTAAGCTGCCATACATTTGACCATTCCTCTAACCTTGCCAAGTCCTTCTCATCCTTTCCACCCACCTTGTTGCATCAACTCTGTTGCAGATCTTTGTGTCATCTGCAAAGAGACATACTTTCCTTCCAGTCCCTCTGCAATGTTGCTTATAAAGACATTGAAGAGGACAGCTCTAATACTGAAACCTCATGTACCCCACTACTAACCCCTTTTCAGAGTGGACTCCATTTACTATTACTCTCTGTGTCCTATTCTCCAGCCAATTCTTTACCCAGGCTGTCATCTTGGGACCCACTCCAGGCTGGCTAACTTGTATATTAATCTTTTGTGTGGGACTGTGTCAAATGCCTTGCTAAAGTCTAGGTAGGCCATGTCCACAGCCCCTCCTGATCAACTACTTGGTCACCCAGTCAAAGAAATCTATCAGATTTGTCTGGCATGACCTTCCCGCTGTGAATCCATGCTGCCTTGGGTCCTGTGCCCCTCTGGCCTCTAGATACTCAACAATTCTTTCCTTCAGAAGTGATTCCATCATTTTCCCTACCACTGAGGTTAAAGTAACAGGTCTGTAGTTTCCTGCTTCTGCCTTGCTCCCACTTTTGTGAAGGGGAATCACATCTGCCCTCCTCCAGTCCTCAGGTACCACCCCATCCTCCCATGATTTGTTAAAGAGGGTAGTCAGTGGTGTCACTAGTTCTACCCTTAGTTCTTTTAGAATTCTGGGATGAATCCCATCAGGCCCCATTGCTTTGTCCACCTTCAGTTTTAAAAGCTCTTTCAGAACCCTTTTTTCTGTAAATGGGCTGGTATCAACTTCTGTATCCAGAGTGTTTCTACTGTTTGTTTTAGGTACCTCCCCCTCTTCCTTTGTAAATACTGAGCAAAAATATTTGTTTAGTATCTCTGCCTTTTCACAGTCACCCTCTGCCCACCCTCCTCCCTCCCTTATTAAGCCTCACTATCCCTCCTTGGTCTTCCTTCGGCTCCTGATGTACCTATAAAGGTTCTATCCCCTCTTAACTGATTTGGCTATCTTTCCTCAGTTTGGGCTTTTGCTGTTCTGACTGCCTTTCCAGCTTCCTTTGCTTTAACTGATACAGTTTTCTGTCCTGTTCCTTCTGTGATTCCTTTTACTTCCTGAATGCTTTCTTTTCTCTTGAACCTTCACTGCCACTTCCTTTGAGAACCATAGTGGTTTCTTACCTCATTTCATTTTGTTTATTTGCTTTACACAAAGGCTTGTTACCTCTGTGATGGCAGTTTTATTATTCCCATTGTTCTTCCACCCTCCTTCCTGCCCATTTGCTAGTGCATTCTTAGGCACTCACCCATTTTGGCAAAGTCAGCCCTCCTAAAATCCAGTACCTTTGTCTTTGTATGGCTTGACTCTATTGCTGTGTTTATTGTGAACCATACTGTTTGATGGTCGCTAATTCCCAGATGGCTACCCACTTCTACATCTGTGATCCTCTCTTCATCTCCATTTGAGAGAACCAGATCTAAGATTGCTCCCTCTTGAGTGGGCTCTAATACTAGTTGTCTAAGGCATGCCCCCTGTAGGGCATCTAGAATAACCCCACTCTTAGAAGTGGCTGCTGCAACTGCACTCCAATTAACATCTGGCATATTCAGATCACCCATCAGCAATATCTCCCCTTTATCTGCCATTCTAAGTATACTTTCTATCATTTCCTTGTCCATTTCCTCCCCCTGAGAGGGGGGTCTGTATACAACCCCTGTGCGGATTGTGGTGCCATTGCTTGCCTCCAAATTGACCCACAGTGCTTCTTCTCCTCCCTGTTTACCCTTTTGTTCTGTTGCTTTGATTTCTTCTCTTATGTAGAGAGCTACTCCTCCTCCCCTTTTACCCTCCCTGTCCCTCCTATAGATAGTGTATCCTGGTATGTTTATGTCCCAGTCATGGTTCTGTGTGTACCACATTTCTGTGACTGCCACGATATCCAGATCTTCCTCCTCCATCAAGGCCACTAATTCAGGAAGCTTGTTACCCAGACTACAGGCATTGGTACTCATTGCTCTCCATTTTTTGATGGCTTTACCTTCTGTAGTGGCATCCCCCACTGACCTTTCTACCTTGGTCTTTTTCTCATTTAGTACCCTGTTTTGTAGGGGGAGGCTGGGATTTTCCTGCTGCTTATCAGTGCCTCCCCCCTTGACTAGTTTAAAGGCTTGCCAATGAAGCATTTAAACCGATTGCCCAAAAGACTTTTTCCCTTCCTGGACAGATGCAGACCATCCTGCCAGTATAGGCTGGTGTCCCTCCAGGTGGAACCCCAGTCCCCAATGAAGCCAAACCCCTGTGCTCCACACCATTTTTTCAACCATTTGTTAAACTGTATGATGCAAAGTACCCTCGCCTCACCCATGCCACTGACAGGCAGTACCTCAGAGAAGGATACTGTGTGTGCTACTTGTCTTAAGCCCCTCCCCAACTCTACAAAGTCCTTCTGCATTGCTCTAATCTCATGATGAGCTAAGTCATTTGTCCCTAGGTGGACAATGACATCCAGCTCAGACTCCTGTGCAACTGTTCTCATGATCCTAAGGATGCGCTTCCTGTCCATCCAAGCCATGGCACCAGGCAGGCACCTTACTTCAGTTTTCCCTGCTTCCCCCAGTTCTATCCCCCTAATAATTGAGTCCCCCACCAGGAGCTGCTTTTTTTCCCTGTGGTGCCCTCTGTCTCCTTCATGAGGGCCTCCCTTGTGACAGTTGTCTGCACCCTCCTTAGTCTCCTCTGTGGGTGTATCCATAGGGGAGCTATGCTCCCCCAGAATGGTGTATGGATTGTGGTGTGGAACAGCTGAATGGGTGTGCCTCTGTTCCACCATCCTCACCCTCCCTGAGCCCACTGTGGTCCAACTGCTGTGCTTTCTTTGCAACCTCTGAGGAAGTGGTGGTGGCTCTGGTGCTCTCTAGATGGGGGGGTTCCCTTCCTACTGTCCAGTGTGGCCTGGGGGAAGGTCCCCATACTACTGTCCAGTGTGGCCTAAGACGGGCAACTTCCTCCCTCAGGGCAGAGAGTTGTCTGCAAATAGGGCAGCATCTCAGCCTCCAGAAAGACTCCCAGAAGACTGCTGCCCCACAGCCATTACATTGCACTACTCCCCACATTTTGGTTTTTTGTTTTTTGTGTGTGTGTGATTGGTTTGTAATGTAGAAATAGATATATATATATATTATACAATGTGTATGCTTATATTGTCAGTGCAGTGTGCTAGAGAGGATATGACAGTGACATGCACCTTGCACTCTTGAGGAAATGATGTCAGAACCCCAGGTAAAAGGAACTATTTCCAGGGGTGGGTGGGTGAGGGTGGGAAGGGTTGGGCCTAAACTGTGCCCTCGCAAAACAATCAGCTAAAAGCTCTGACCCACTGCTGCAATGAGTGCCTTCCTGTCAGCAAGATGCCCTACACAACAATTTGATAGAGAAATACCCTGCTAATGAGACAGAGAAAAATCCACACATCCAAGTCAGACACAGGTAAACCTCCCCAGCCCCAAAAAGGGCCTGGTGGTTTGTGCTCTGAGAGCTGTCAGCCCCAAAATAAGTCAGCTGTGCTTTAAACTCTTCCTGCACTGAAAATCTTAAGAATTGTAACAAACAATCGTAAACCTAGATCCACCACCCTCTGTTGCTTGAAAGACTGTCTTTTCCTGTTTCACACTGCAGGTTTTTCTGTGACCACCTTAACCCCAGTAACTTTGTTAAAAAGAGTTTAACTTATCACAAACTCCTACGCACCAGTAAATTATTTAAAATAGTTTCTGTCCCAAAATCCTAGTAGTCAATCCAGCTACCACCAAGGGACAACCAGAATGCAGTATTCAAACACTTATGAGGTTACTTCCAAGATAAGCTGAGTTTGCAAGTTTCTTTTTCAATTCCTCAGCCACCTTTAATTCATTTAAAAATAGTTTAACTGTCAGCAAATCCTAGTAGACAATCTAGCTACCTCCAAGGACCTACCCAAATGCAGTATTTAAATCTTTCTGAAGTTACTAACAAGAGATCCAGAAAGGTTCCCCTCTCCAAGGATCTCCATACAATTTCAGCTAGGATCAGGCAGATAACATCTGCACAGCCCACCAAAAGGGAGGTAGGGCCCGGATCCAAACTACGACAGGTTGGACATAGATTCTGGACAATCTTCACAATGTCCATGAATTCCAGTCAGCTGAAATCTGTCCGTCTGGACAGATTTCAGCTGACTGGAATTCATGGACATTGTGAAGATTGTCCAGAATCACTGAGTACTCACCACTTCCCATCGATCCCCACAACCCCTCATGGAAGGAGCCAGGCCGATTCCGGACCTGATGCCGGCAACCTTATCCACAAAAAACTGAGCAAGCCCATCACGCTTAACTTGTGAAAAACTCTTCCAGAC
The DNA here is from genome assembly GCA_016271365.2 of Neoceratodus forsteri. Classification (NCBI taxonomy): domain Eukaryota; kingdom Metazoa; phylum Chordata; order Ceratodontiformes; family Ceratodontidae; genus Neoceratodus; species Neoceratodus forsteri. The sequence goes on along the minus strand of JADMNL010000034.1, from coordinate 10,410,758 downwards.
TACAGACAGATTGGATTGCACAATCTGTACACAGTATGAAAGAGTTGAGCTGGTTGGTTCTACGCAGCAGAAAAGGAACTCTGCCTTCTTACGGGTGATTTCTGATTGATAGCTATCATAATGCTCCATCAGTCTAAGCCTGTCAGCATCCAGGCCAGACTTCTGCCATAATCTGTCCAGCCTTCGACCACTTCACCACAACTCCTTCAAGGACCCATCGAACCAAGGGGACCTTGGGCAAAGAGTAAGTGATCAAACATGAACAGGAGCAATCAAGTCCAGGGCATCTCCCACTGCCTTGTTATTGGCAAGTACCAGATCCCCGGGACTTGTGCTTTCATCCAGCAATCCTGATAGGTCCAGTACCAGCGATAGACCATCTGGGGTAACTCCCCTCAAAGGGCAGTACTGAAACATCTCCAAAAGGGTAGGTCCATTTGGGGGAGCCACAAAACTGAACCCTATGCTGTGATGGTCAGACCAACTGACTGGTTCCACCCCCAAATCAGTGATTTCCATCACCAGGAGGAAAGGCAGATCCAGTGAGTGGCCTCCTATATGGGTAGAGGAGGTAACAACCTGTGTAAGGCCCAGCGCTGTCATTAGATGGAGGAGATTTTGACCAAATTGTGAGAGTTCATCATTGACCCAGGCATTGAAATCCCACAGAATTATCCATCTGGGGAATTCCAACACCATGTCGATGATGAAGTCCGCAATCTTCTACAGGAACAAACCCTCATCATCTGGTGGATGGCAGATGAGGAGTATCCTGCAAACTACACCCTCACCCATAACACACTCAAAGGATCTGTTGGTCCCCACTGGAACATCCACAAGGCCCAGTTCAATCTTAAAAAAGATGGCTATACCCCTTCCCCTATGATCTAGCCTCAGGCAGTGAATCACTGAGAACCCAGCTGGAACTGCAGAAGCCAACACTGGGCCTGCACTTTCATCCAGCCAGGTTTCGGTGATGCATGCCAGGTCTACCATTTCAACAAGATCAGCTATAATAGCCGTCTTGTTTTGATAGACCTAGCATTACATAACACTGCCCAGGTTGGATGAGATGCTGGAGAAGACCTCAACTCCTGGACCTTGGGTATGGGAACAAGACAGGGATTACCCCTGTCTCAACACCATTTCACCCCATGGTGTCGTCGGGTCCCCACCATCCCAATACGTCCACCCCCTTTCCATTCCACCACCAGACCCAGGCCTGCCCCTCTTCTCATTCCTCCTAGTAATTCCAACAGACCGACAACATATATATGTTTCTGCTGGTAGAGAGGGGCAGTTTAATGGACACAACTCCCTGAGCCTGGTAGGGGAATACTGCCTGACCATCCTTAAGCCTTCCCAGCACATCAAACCACAATCTACAAACACAGCCCCATATTACTTCCTGGGCAATGACCACCCAGTAGCCAATGTACACACAACAAAAAATAAAATAAAATAAAATAAAACAAACCCAATGAACCCCACCCCACAACTCTCACTTATGGGCCCTAAAATATTAAAAAGAGAAATAACTTAACAATAATTCACTAAACCTAAACCAGTCAAACAGATTTCTTCAGTCATTTATTGTCCATGAATTATAATGTTCAGTACAAAATCAAATTTACCATAAAATCAGAAAATATTTGCAGTGCAAAGGAGCAGCTGTCACCAACCACCTTGCAAAAAGTATCTGTCCCTGTAGTGCGGCTCTTTCACTGCCACAAATTAACCAATATTATGCAGAATGAGGCCCTCTCACTGCCTCCTTCAAACAGCAATGTAATGTGTAGTATACTTTTAGTATTTAAACAATAAAACTGAAATAAATCTAACTAAATTAAATCAAAACAATTTAAAAGTCCAAACGTCTTCTTTCAGAAGGAATGAAATATGAACACCAAGGTCCTCTCACCACCAGGAGGTCCAGAAAACCACTCTCGCTATCCAAAGTGCAAATCTGATCATGAGTCCAGTTCAGGGTAGGAAGTAATCCAAACAGTACAAATAATTCAAATGAAGAACCCAGTTCTGTCAGAAATGGCCAGAGTCCGGGTCAGCAATTAGGAGTAAACAGGGGCCCACAAAAGACCAGACCATCCACAGAGGCCGCTGCCAGAAATATCCACAACCCACTTTGATTCCTGGGTGATAACCACCCAGTGGCCAGCCCCTGAGAAGCTAGAAGAACTACAGGCAGGTTATAATAGGTCTCATATTTCGCACACATGAAAATGCTGTTTTTAAAGTAACCACCTTGCCACTCATCAAGGGGGTGGCTTACAGCAACATGTAGTCAGCTGGCAAGGTTGGTCTGCTAGTAAAATGGAATGTTGGCAGCCAGAGCTGCATAGCAAAGTGGTTGCTTTCAAGATGGCTTTTTTTCACTATGTGAAATCCACATACATTGTTAAAAACCTCCCTTTATAGAATTCTGTGGATCTGTATGTTTGTTGGAAACTGGTTGTGTGTGCAGTATGCCTTTTCACATATTTTTTGGTAAATAAAGTTATGCACATTATTTAACAAAAAGGCTGTTTTATCTCGAGAGGCATTTTCGGAATAGAGATGGGACAGAGTTAAGGGGCACAGAAGCAAGGCAGGGGCATGGAGATGGTAAGCATCGGCATATACTAATACAGACAACAGGGGCTTGATTTTCAAAGTGCCCTGTGATCATCACAATTTGCAGTGATCTAGGGCTGTGGCAAACTCTGGGTGCATCAGGGACCCTGTGCCTAATTTTGTAAAAATAGGAGTTCCTGTGCTGAAGACCCAGGACTTGCTGCAGTTGCAGGGTTGTGCCACATATGTGGTGCACCTTCGGGGTTGAATGGAGGGATATGTCACCCCCCCATCGCAACCCTAGCTGACCCCGTATATTGTTGTGGGGATTGCCATACCCAGAAGATGGGGACCGGGGGCTGCTAGAGCCCTGGTGGTACCATGGGGGAGTGAGGGGTACAGCAGCAGTGAGTGGGAGTGTGTGGAGGCACCCAGAGGGAGATGCCAAGCAACTTGCCACACATCCAATCAGGCTGGGTGTGGGAGGCATGTCTGGACCAGCATGTTCTGTACCCCAGTGGACAGCAGCCCTGTCACCAGCCCCACAGGACCCATAGTCCCCTAAAACTGGTGAGTGACAGTGAATGCAGGTTGCGGTGTGCTTGTGGTGGCCAGGGACATGCTCTGGGCACCACAGCATGACCATCATACACAGCCCCCCATGTGGTGGCTGGTGGATGCCTGACTACAATGCCAGGGACTGTGGGTCTTGTGGAGCAGGTGCCAGGGCTGCTGTCCATTGGTATACAGAACATGCTAATCTAAACATGCCCCCCCACCAAGCCTGATCACCTGGGTGGCAAGTTGCATGGCATTTCTTCAGATGCCTCCATACTTCCTTCCCACTGCTGCTGTTCCCCCCTCACTCCCATGGCATCAACAGGGCTCCATTGACCCCCGGTGCCCACCTTCCAGGTACCCAAAATTGCTGCCCTTCCAGGCAGTGGTGCAGGGCCCTTAGACCACCTTCTTGCTGCTCTAAACTTAGCTCCCTGTTGTGACCATGACAGGGCTTCAAGAATTGCGAAAAAGGGGATTGGGCAGCCCCACTGTGGTGCAACCACACTTGCAACCTGGTGCATAGGTGCTTCTGGTGCAAGGGTGGCACAGGGGGGCTTTGCCACAAGATATCCTGATTTCACTGTAGCTGGTATTTGAAAATTGGGATAGCCACAAATTATGATGCAAAGTGCCACTTGTGTCATACCAGTTTGGCACAGGCACCTTGTGTTAAAATTTACTTTTGCAAATTGAACCCTAGGTCTCAGGGGTAAGTTAGGATATTACATGCAGATTAGATGGACCAATGGTCCTTTTCTGCCATCAACTTCTATATTTCTATGTTTCTACAATTAAAAATGAAGTTTTTTTTTTTTACATCTGTGTTTATTCAGGTGCAGCTAATTACAGTAGGGATCATTTGGAGATATGAATTTCATTACTATAAATATAAACATTACTAACTGCTGCAATGAGCACACATTTCCGGACCACTTTAAATGCTTTCATTCTGAATTCCCTACATTGTTTGGAAGCAAACTGCAAATTCCCGCCATTCTATGTAAGAAATAATTATTTTTTCCAATCTCCCTTGACTATTTCCCCGTAGCTGATTATTATGACTCCCAGTTGTGGATATAACATTACTTTACTTTATTTTATTAATAGTTTGTTTGTCAAGAAATACATCTAACATGATGTGGAACATCAGTATATTTTCATGGAGCAAGGGTATATTTATACTTCAAATATTTGTAATACTCCATAGTAACACAGTAAGTCAAAGTTGAAGGGGACAGTAGGGCCATTTTTATTATTATTTATTTTATTTGAGCAGCCAGAAAGTCATTGAGAATAAAACTCATTTGAAATGGCATCCTTTCTCCATCAACAGTTAAACACAACAAATTACGATTACAATAGAACAAAAATGAATATATTACATAGATGCAGTAGTGCCAGTATGTTAGGGATGAGTTAGGATTTGTGTTAAAGCCCCTATATCTGACTTGGTGATCTTAGGACCTGGGGATTTGACAGTTGGTTCGAACCCTCTCAGACCTAGAGGCTAAGTGCATGCCAGTTTTTAAAATCAGTAGTTTTGCAAGTTTCAGCACATTGAAAGGCCAAAAATAGAAAAATTCACCAAACATTAAGACTTTTTTTGTGTACAGGTAATGAAAAAATAAACCAAATTAAAACCAAAAACTTTCAGGTTCATTAGATCTGCTGCAAAATCCATACTAAGGAAATGGGATGTTACTTATAACAACATTTGTTGCGTTTGCCCTTGCCACAAACTGCCTAGCGCATCACTGTACCTTCAGCAATAACCTAAATGTGCTCTCCCCAATTACTCATTGATCACAAGCCAGGTGTTGTTTATAATGTTATCTGCAATCAGGTGCACATGTCCCTTGCCTTTCTTCTTCTTCTTCAGCATGTAAGCAATAATACCCAACAGGGTGGGCTGTATTGGGCAATACCGGACTGCCCAGGGGCATAATGAGGCCCAGTTCCACAGGCGGAGGGCCTTATATCCCCTGGAAAGACTGGTATTGCCCATACCTCCACTCCGGAGGGTATTATTGCACTTAGAAAATGGGCTACATGACATTTTCCTGTGCACTTGGGAAAATAGAAAACTAAATATGAAAAAAAAAATGACTAGAAAGAAATTAAGTGTGTTTTGTTGGTTAAGTAGCTCCTCTGTGCTGTTCTGTCTCTTACTGCCCCCCCAGGTCAGGAAGCCATTCTGTTGTACTACCCCCCCCACATACACACACAGACACACACGAGTACACATCCCAGGCAAGTTATTTTTAAACTCTTAAGCCATTATGCAACAGTATTTTTTTTAATATATTTACTTTTCTTTTAACTGTTACTGCAGCATGATGTGGCCGGTGATTGTATTGTGAGCGGGATGGGACCCACGATGGAAGATCAGGAGCTGCACATCCAGGGAAATGAACTGTACTACAGTGGGAAAACCACTGAAACAAGATCATGCTTTTTTTTTCCTATTGGTCTGTCTCTGGTCGTAAGAATTGGGTCTAGTGTAAAACAAGTCCACTATTTTTTGATGAGAAGCCTGGCTAGGAACGTAGACTCAGGAGCTGTTTGAAGTGGCTCCCACAGAGTCGCGGGCCAAGGGTCGCGCGGTTGTAAAGCGGCGAGTGGATCGATTTGCTTGACTGACTGTGTCAGTTGAGGGTTTTTTTGGGGGGGTGAAAAGTAGTAAGAGGGTTTTCTTTTGAAGATGCGACTGCTTTTGTTTGTGTACACTGGTTCAGGGAGTGGGGCTTCTCGCTCACTCTTGCTTACCAAGCAAAACAAATGGCGGCTGTTTGAATTTGTGTGCCCAGTGCTTCAGCCAATGATGAAGCAGGCTGGGCACAAGGATACTTGGCTGGGCATTAGGCAAGTTTGGTCTCTGACTTTTCACCATCTTTTGGATGAGACGTTAAACCGAGGTCCCATCTACCTGGATTGGTGGTAGTTAAGGTGGATGTTAAAGATCCCATGGCACTTATCGAAAAGAGTAGGGTATTTTTTTTTATAACTAGAAAGCAAATCATACAAACAATAATAATTACAGCATACCAATTATAATATATAACAAGAATAAACAGAAATAAGTATTGCAGCATACAAAAAGATTAACAGAGATCATAACAGAAAAAGGAAAAAGGAAAAACCTCCAAACGCCAACTCCCCCCCTAAAGAACAAGAAAACACATCAGTAAAAGAACCACAAAAACAGAGTGATATTGTACTGAATGATAAACAAAAATCAAATAATAAACAAAAAAAAAAACAAGTATTACATCATATCGTCAGCAGAAAACTGTTTAGATTTAACAGTTCAAATAGATCCAGAATATGCTAAATGTCCCCCTCAAGAGAGAGGAAGCTAGTTTAAAACAGAACTAACGTCGTATGTAGAAAGCAGTAGTCATCACTCAAAATTACCACAAAAGGAGGTCATATCCTCTCTATAAGGGATACCCTGTACCTGACAGGAGGGCCTGGACATACCACAACAAACCTTACCCTGTATCAAGCCAGGTCATTTTCCTCCACCACAGTTTAAATAGTTCAGGATGCACCTTCTCCTTTTCCTGTAGTCTCCAACTGAATATTAATTTCCGAATGTTACAGACAATCTGAGATTCAGAAAGTAATTGCTGCCTAAGTGTGAGATTGCATCGGGTTTGCCACAACTGAAAGCCAATATGACCCATTAACAGGCACATTGTGACAACATCATAAATAACCCAGGAGCCCAGCAGGACCCCCTCCACCTAAATCTCTGATGAAGAACCCTGAAAAGGATTCAAAGGCCATACATCATGAAAATGAGACCAAAATGAAATAACAAAAGGACAATCTACAAAAAAATGTTCCATTGTTTCTTCCCTGGGACAAAACCTCTCTGAGAGTTCTTTATGCCTCATATTGCCTTTCACCCCCCATCTCCTATGAAGACAAAGCCATAAAAAATCCCACATATGTCTAGGAACCCTCTTACTTACCAATAATTGTAACTTAGAATGATGCTCAGAAATAGCCATATCATGAAACCAGGGATATACAAAAAAGAAATCCTGTAATATAGTACAATAGAATTGTTGGCGTGATTGGAGAAGAAGGGATTGCTTAACAACATGCCAGGATTTCAATTTTTGAAACATCATGCGAAAATGACTAGCTAAGGCACATAGCCTAACCTGATGAGCCAGAAAGGAATCATGATCCCAATGCCTAAGAAGAGGATCTATACCATCAGCCACCCACGGGGACCAGATCTTAACAACCCCCTTAAGCAATGGAACTAGATTGTAAAAAATAAAGATGCTATGCAGGAACACTACTGGATTTAACATTCCCAAACCCCCTTCACCAATAGGTAAATAGGTAATACCCCTCCTCACCGGGTTCAATCTACTGCCCCATAAACAAAGAAAAAATACATCATAAAGAGATGATTCCAAAGAAGGGGGAGGGGGAAAAACTGCAGCTATAAACAAAAAATATGGCAACAAAAAGGTTTTAATCAGATAAGTTTGTTTAGCCTTAGACATTCGTCCTTTATTCCAGAGCAACACTCTGTTACGAGCCTCCAATAATTGTCTATCCCAATTATACCATTGGGCATCCATGCCTTCAAAATAAACACCAAGAATCTTCCTATATCCAGGTTCTATAGACATGTCCCAAATCAATGACACATCAGCGGCCCCATACCCAAAAGGCATTATCCCACTTTTAAGACTATTAATAGAGGAACCGGACATGGCAGAAAAAGTTTGCAATAACAACCTTGCAGCAACAGCAGAATTTCTATCTGATAAAACCAGAACTAAATCATCCGCATATGCTATCGACACTATCTGTGGATCCATACAACCAACTGATAGCCCAATAATGTCATCCGTACGATTTAAGGCATGCAAAAGGGGGTCCAAGGAGAGCACATAAAGCAGGGGACTAAGTGGACACCCCTGCCTAACTCCCCCTATGCATCTCAATATCCCTTCCCAACCAGCCATTCATGCTTGGTATCAGAGTGATGCCCTTATAACAAGTTTGCAGCCAGCTTACGAATTGTAAGGGAAACCCATACCTCCTCAAGCTCTCCCAAAGATAAATATATTCCACTTGGTCAAAAGCCTTGGCCTGATCTAGACAAACCAGATGCCCAAACATTTCCCTAGAAGCTCCCTTAGAAACAAGCTCCCTGAGTAGGATCAGTGCATCCTGAACCCTCCTATGAGTTACACCACTAAACTGTGATGGATGCAATAAGGAACCTAAAACCCCCTGTAATCGAATACATAAGATTTTCATCAGAATCTTATAATCTGTATTTAAAAGAGACAAAGGCCTCCAATTAACTAAATCCCCATGATCCCCTTTATTTTTATACAGTAAAAGCAACACACCCCATAACATGCTTTTTGGTAGAGCCCCAGACTGCAACCCAGCATTCAATACTTGACATAGGTCAGTACCCAAAACTTCCCACAAGATTTTATAAACTTCATGAGATAACCCATCAGAACCAGGAGTAATGCCTGACTTTAAAGACCAAATAACAGTCTTTAATTCTTCTACTGTAATGGGTTGTACCAAATTAACCTGCTCATCTGGAGGCAAGAGAGGGACTGGTCTGCTAATAAACCAATCACGAATAGAAGCTTCAGAGAGCAATCTACTCCTAAAGGAGGCAGAAACATAATCATGTATAGTGTCTAAAATGCCATTATTTGTTGTGACAAGCCCACCTTCTGTAGTATTTAAATACATCATGACCCGGGAGTGTTTAATAAGTCTCAGATTTTCAAAAGGTAAAGTGTCCTTCTTTTTACCACAAACCCCATATTTATGCTTCTTCTCCATATCCTGCAAAACCTGAGACTGTAATCTAGCCATCTCCACCTTCAACCCTTTAATTTGATCCAGACAGTCAGATCCCAGAAGCTGGCGAAAGGTGGACAAAAAGTGAAGCCAATCTCTGAGATAACGAAGCCCACCATGCTGTAATCTCCCATTTAAGCAACCTATGATTTTAAAGTAAATTCGGACTTCACTTTTTGTATCCTCCCACCTAGTATTTAAATCATCATATAAGAATAGAACAGACTGTCTTGCCAAAAAAAGGGAGTGTAACCCACCAGCCACACAAGGGATATCTAATAAGACAGTGTTCAATTTCCAAAGACCCAGCCCCCTTCAGGTTTCTGGCACATCACATAAGATCAATCTAAGTAGTTTGTGATCTGAAGTAGCTACCTCCTGCAAAGATTGTGATTGCACAACAACCCCAGGTGAAAGAAAAAAAATAATCAATTTGGGAAGCTCTAGGTCCACAAAAATAAGTATTCCCAAACCCTGCAGTGGAAGACCCAAAAGCATCAACCAATCCAGTGTCTGCAAGAAGTTTTGACAAGCTTGCCACATCACAATACACCTTCTTCCTATTCCCAGAAGAAAGTCAGGAAGACAAGGAACAGTTAAAGTCCCCCCCAAGAATAATGAAATAAGAGGTGCATAAAAAGGGGTACAAAGATTTAAAAAGGGACACCCAATCAAATTTAGATTGAGGTGCATAAACATTTATCAACCGCAAAGGCAGAGAACCCCACTTAATATCCAAAACCAAGGCCCTGCCAGCTATGATCTCTATATGATGAATCACTTTAATATAAGATTAAAAAAAACAAATCCCAACCCCGCTACACAAATCGCTCCCTAAAGACCAAAAACAATCCCCCCACAACCAACCAGTAGTGGCAGCCTCTACCTCCTCGGGAGAATGCAAACGAACATCCTGAAGGAAAACACAATCCAGATTTTTATATAAAAAATGAGAATAAGTGCTCTGACGCTTAACAGGAGTTTTAATGCTCTTTGCATTTAAAGTTGCCACTCGAAAGTAAAAGGGAGCCATGAATTATTTTAGGGATAAATTCACTTCACTTTGCTGGATGCCCTCGTAATCCTACCACTTTTACCATCTGGTGGCCTACGGCCTACCTGGCCTTCGCAGGTTCCTGAGACTCAGGCAGTGGTGGGGGTGCAGAAGGCTGAGTCACGTCTGGGACCACCTCTGAATCCTCCACCAAAACTGCAAAAGTATTAGGGTCAGCTATAGAAATGTTTAGAGTAGGTACAGCTGTTTTTTTACCCAACTTTCCTTTTCCTTTAGCAGACTTTCCCTTCTTTCCACTAACCATAATAAAACCATCTTCCGAGGGGCCCAAACCAGCCGACAAAGAATCAAGGTTAATAACCACCCCCGTCCTATCTCTGACACCTCATTAGCCCCAACTGCAGGTAAATCTACGTTATCAGGAGTCAAAGTAGTGTCTTTAAGCAAGCTCGTCTCAGCCAAGGGGGGGAGCAGCCACAAAGGTACTGGGATCCAACCTTCCCCCAGCAGGAAGGCCAAGTCAGACCGCCTCCTGAATATAATGATCCTGTACCCCAAAATCAGCTTCAGCTGTGTTCTTAGCAGCCAAAGGGCAAAATTCATATGTGTGACCCACCACATCACAAAGGTTACATTTAGAGGTTTGAAAACAATGGGCACTAGGATGACTAGTCTCCCCACAATAAAAGCATTTGAGTACTTCACATGAGGTGCTTATGTGAATCTGAGACCCACACTTGAAGCAAACTTTGGGTTGACCTGCGTAGAAAAGGAACCCCTTATCTCTACCCAGAAAAAAACAATTGGGAAGATGTAATAAATCAGAATCAGTGGAATGGAGTTTAACTCTAAATTTCCAACCCCCATTCCAAAATCCCTCAGCATCCAGGATAGGAATAGGATTCCCCTGGATATCGCATTTCTTAGATAACCAATTTATAATATCTACAACGTTAACCCCTTCATTTCTAAACAGGATCATAATGACCCTGAAGGGCTGTTTGGAAAGAGGCAACACAATAAAGTCTGACCATAAGGATTAGTTTTTAAATTTAAATAGTGGCTCCAGAATAATTCCAAAAGAACAGGGGTACGGAAACTGACATCAAAAATAAACTCCCCAGGAACATGTATCAAGGTGTAGACTTCAGAAGGGAAAAAAACATACTCTGTTTCAACAATGCCTTCCCAACGTAAAACCTGTCAGGGGGGTTATCCTTGGGACCAACATAGCGCAAATGAATGGCATTGCGCCGCTTGGCCAACTCTAGAGGTTACCTAAAATGACTGGCATAAGAAGGTTTATCCACAGGTTCTGGAGCTGGCCTCTGTATATCAGAGGAAGAAGCCACATCTTCAGCTACCTTCTCCAATAGGTTCCCCAAGGGAGGCTAGAATCAATAGCAGCCTGAGGAATAGGGGAAGCTGGAGGTTCAGTACCCGAAACAACAGAAGGTGGAACTGGTATAGCCATTGAACTTACCTGAACAGCCTCCTGGAGAGCCGAAGTTCCTCCATACGGCTTCCACATTGCACCCGAAATTGGTATCCAGCCTGCCCCATGTAGCGCTGGCTCCGGTGACCATGACTCCTCCACAAGATCTCCCCAATCCTGGGAAGCAGAATTCCCACTTGCAACAGGCATCTCAGCAGCCGAATGTAGCTTGCTGGGCCCCGCAGCCTCCGAAGCACTCAGCGAACCTGCCGATCTCTTCCACTTCCTGTCATCCTCAACTGCAGGGTTCCGATCCTCCTGCACCAACAGATCACTGACCCGAAGTAGTTCCTCTTCCAAACATCACTGTTTCTCTGCCAAACTGAGACCCATTATAACAGAAGAATCTGATGGACCGCTTGATCTGGCATTGTGCTGGCCACCTCACAGGTGCATCCCAGCCACCACTGCAGCGAATCCAGTCAGGGTAGATACAACAGGTATGGAAAGGCTCTGGGCTATCACAGCCCCATGCACAGCTCCTTCCTCCCTCCATAGCAGGGGAACAGAGTGACTGCCTCCCACAGTGACACGGTCTCCCTACTGGCAAACAGTAGGGGAATTTCCTTGGTGTCCTGGCCAAATTTCCCTCATTCACTAAAAATATCACCAACAGCTTAATCTGGTTCAAAGTCAGTTGGCATTCATCTATATCCTCCTCCCCCGGGTCGTGCCTGAAAATAGGCAGGAATTGTCTAGCGCACTTACCCGGTCAACAAAAACTAAATAAAAAAAAAATAAATAAATTTGGTGGGCATCTATTGAAAGTTAATGTACCCCTGCAGAGTGGGTACCAACCAATCAGCTGCCTCCAAATAAAAAGCCCATTTTCTAACATAGTATACAGCATACCCTTTAAGATCCTCTGATTTGGCTCTTCTCCATGCTCCGAAACTGAGAACGATTGCTAAGAACTTTGCTTTCTCTATTCTCGCCTCTAGACTATGGATTTCTATTCCCCTTGTGGTACAACATTGTCAGTCCCCACAGAATTTCCCCAGCTGATTATTGTAAGCACTTATAGACTGTCTTCATTTGTACCTGTTAAATGCCTGGGTTGTTATATGATAGTGTAAACTGTTTCTGTATTAGAATTGCATTTAAACTGTGCCACTAATAATCGTTTATAACTATGCTCTGTTGTATATTCTTGCAATCATGTAAGCCTTACTCTTGCACTGCATATTTATTCTATTGATACTTTGTTTGCTCCCCTGTACAACTGAATGTTACACCTCTGTATTGTTACTATTGTTCACTGTATCCTCCTGGATCATGCCTGAAAATAGGTAAACTTTGTCTAGTGCACCTACAGTACCTGCTACTAAAAACTAAATATATATTGGCCCAGAACTGGCCATCTCATTTGTTTCCTGATGAAAAAAGGCCAAATTAAAATATAATAAGTATTGTTAAACCATGGAGTGTTCATATGTGCAAACTCCAAAACCAGCTAAGAAGAAAAAATGACTAACCATGGTAATGAAGATTCTTCTAGAGGGTTTACTGGTGATGCATACTATTTTGCATCTTCTCAGCCTTAAATTGTTGCCCCAGAGACAGACCTTTAGAATGTCAAAGTTCAAACTCTGACTGTGGGCATGTTCCCCTCTGCATTCTTATCAGATTTATAGCAGAAGACCAGAGGAGAGCAGTGACCACATATTTATTCTATGCTAAGTATTATTTTCTAATGAATTTATAAGACTATAAAACCACACATGAACAAAGTAAAAACTGCAAAGTTTGCACTAATGAAATGCTCAGACAATAAACTGATTTTTGATTTATTCTCCAGAACCCATTTTATACTATGGTTCTAGAAGGAAAAATAGAGAAGGGTTTGTATGAACCACTAGTATACCCCCTAGAAGAAACATCATTAATGTGCCTTCTTCATGCAATAAGAGTTTACAAGTGATATCTTATAATTTTGCAGACATCAAGCAGTATCTTGAGAGGCAAGGTCTGGAACCTTTTTATGTCATATGCTTAATAACATACTACAAAACCCAGAAAGAGAAACAGTGCAGTATAGGACAGTGAGAGAGTGCAATACCACAAATGGGTCTGTACGCAGTACTGCACACTCTCACTGTCCCAGGCAGAGGACAAGACCTCTGTTGGGACAGAGATCCACTGAGCAGCTGCCCTGACTCGATGGAATGAGCCACTGGCAGCAAGGGAAGCAAGCAATGCATTTGGTATCGGGTTTGATTCCCAGTCCCAGATGCATTGGAATTTTTCTTTTTTTTTGCACTTTGTGTGATATTTACTTTTAACCCTCCCACCCCCGGAGTTAGTTATTTTAGTTGGGGGATTCAAGTAGGGGGTAGGGCCAGTGCCTCACAAAAATAGGACTTATGCTGCATGCAATATATTGTAGCTGTATTGGCAGTAGTTTATTGATGTGGCATAATGTCTTGTGACATTATGACTCTGTGCCATTCTGAAGCATTGACATGTCTAACCTGGTATTCCTTCAAACCTGGATATCCAGGTAGTACTGGGAAATAAAAAAGTGAACTGTGGATCAGGTAACTGCTTTAGAAACCTTCTGGAGGGCTGTGCCCCTGAATGCTGCCACAGTGGCAAATTTACAGTAGCTCTAGGCCCTTGAGTGGCTGTGTGTCAGCTCTTTTATTATAGAACTGTATTTGAGAGACTATTCAATGAAAAAGTATTTTTAGTGTCTGTCTTGCTTTTGCCTACCTCTCTATAAGCAGCAAACAGTTGCATGCTGTCAGTTCAGAGCACCCTGGTTCTGTCCAAACAGAAAGTTAAAGCTCTTTTAGCATCCATATTGAGTAACTTTTCATCACCTGCACTTGAGTGAGGTTTTAGGAAATAAACAGTCAAAGTCACAGAGTGGTTCATGTGAATTCTGAAACCACCTTACGTAAGAAATGTACAGTATATGTGGCCCAAATACCACTGTATCCCTATGGTAGACCATAAAGTTTGGATCTGTACAAAGGGCTTGAAGTTCATTACTGTCTGGCAGAAGTAAAGTAATAGCTATTAAAAACACTGTCTTACCAATGAGGTACTGTATTTGAGTTCTACAGGGAACATAGGCTCAAATGGAGGTCCCATTAGCTGTTTTATAGGTTGGTCAGAGCTGAGAAGACCGTAGTCCATTTTGCTCTCCGATATAATTAGTAATCACCCTTAACTGACTTCTGTCTTAGAAATGTATCCAAACGAGTTTTAAATATATTCATATTATCACTAGTCACCACAGAAAGTGGTAACCCATTCCAAATTTTGGATACTCTGATGAAGAACCGAGTACTTCTCTGATTTGTTCGGCATCGTTCTACCAATAATTGCAATGGGTGGGCCCTAGTATCATAAACAACTTCTCTAAAAACTAGTCCCAAAGACTCCCATAAGGTATCATCATGTAATGCTCTAAACACCAGACACATATCGCCTCTCAGTCTGCGATACTCAAGACTATATAATCCAAGTTTTACTAGTCTATTTTCATAGTCCAAACCCTGAACTTCGTTGATTCTTTTGGTGGCCCTTTTCTGTATATGCTCAAGGGCATTTATGGATCTCCTGTCGCCAGGGGACCAAAACTGGGCACAGTACTCAACATGAGGTCTAACCAATGAGGTATACAGTGGCAATAGGACCTTACTATTTGTACTTTTAATATGTTTGTAAGGCATATGTCCATTTTTGTAACATGGATATATATATGTCTCTACGGGTTCGGGGAAGGATGAGGTTACCTGGCACAAGGGACCTAGGTTTGGCTACTCTGCACAGGGGCACCCAAGTAAATCCAACAACAGGAAGCAATAACTGTAATGTCCAGAACCAGAATTGGGATTTTTCAGTGTGGCTTTATTTATTAACTCACTGAACATAAACAAAGCACTGCATGGTCCCCCACAGGGCTACGTAACTGTAATGCAGATTAGAGGTTAAACACAGCAGTCCATTTGAGGAATGAACACAATACAACAGTTGTCTGGCTTTGGACCCACCAGGCACTCAGCCCGGACTTTGCATGCGCATTGGATACACAGCCCGACTGGCCCGGCTCCCCTGCCAGCCACTCAACTGACGGTCCACTTGGTGAATGAACCCAAAACTCTACTTGGAAAGACATCCCATCAAACAAGGAGGCTCCCAAACTGTGGCTCCCCGCACCACTTGAAGTCTGTGACTCCTAGAGAGATTTTGTTTTCGTATTTCCAATTCAAAACTCCCATCCAACAAGGAGACTCCCATCCAACAAGGAGTAATTTTCCCATCCTGTGGCTCCCCACACCACTTAGAGTCTGTGACTCCTAGAGAGATTTTCAAGTTGCGACCCACTTCTGGGTACCCACCTCATCACTGGCCAAGTGCATGAGGCAAGTAGCAAAAACACAGAATAAATCTGTAGAGGTGGACCTGGTTACTAAAGATGGGGGGTTTTCCCACCTCCAGCTCCCACAGCCCATACCCGCCATTTCTCTGGACACAGAACTTTAGACTTTAAAATGTAGATTGATGGTGGATGACCTGAAGCACCCCTCTACAGTGAACTTTAAATCCATTAACATTTTAAACAGATGACTGCTCTATTTGTTTGTCCTAGTTGACATAGTCCTCCCAAATAGCAGTCCCCAATACTTGAAATCCAACTGAAGAAAAGAAGTTGTTTGCCCCTTCCAATGGGGCCAAACACTCACCCATTCATTGCAGGTGCCCCACAGGTGAAAAACTGTAACCTTTGCTGTTATACATGAACAGACTGAACTTAAATTAAAACAGGCAGCTTTCTTCCCAGGGTGGGAGAAGGGGATTGCCCCTGGAACCCACAAAGAACTTTTTCTCACCCCCCCGAGGGAGGGGAAACAGACAACTACTGGTGCCCTTCTTGTTTGCTTAAGGACAAACTGAAGACTGACTTTGAATTCCCAAGGTTCTAAACTTACTCTGAGCTGAAGATTCCAAATGTGGCTCATGCAGCTGTGACAGTTCTATTATGATGTCATCTCTCAAGTCTCAGCTGTGACTGAGGACAGAGTGAGACAGTGTGAAACCCATTAAACTGGAGTTTCACAAGCTGCCTTCCCTGCCTACCATTAGGTCTTACTGGGATTCTAGTAACCCCAGGTAACAAAGGGGTTACATGTGTATTAATACAATGGAGTATACCCCCAGCTTTGTTAATTACATGTTGGCAATGTAAGCCAAATTTTAAATAATTTTTGACCCTAATTCCCAGGTCACGCTCATTCTCGACGACCTTAAGACATTTGTTGCCCATATGATAATCAGCTAAAGGGTTATTTTTCCCAAAATGCATTACAACGCATTTCTCAACATTGAACATGAGTTTTTTAGTTAATGCCCAATTTTCAAATTCATTTAGTACGGTTTGTAAGGTAATTACATCCTCGGGTTTGTTAATAGTATAGCCTATGCGAGTATCATCAGCAAACTTAGTCAACCAGACGTTAAAGGGGGATGTCAGGGAGGAGATATAGATATTAAATAAACTGGGTCCCAATACAGAACCCTGTGGAACCCCGCTAGTCACAGGTTTGTGTTCTGAATAATAACCCTTTATACAAACACGTTGTGTCCTTTCAAACAGCCAGGACTCAATCCATCTGGTAATGTTCCCATCAAGTCCCATATTTATCATAGTGTCAATAAGTTCTCCATGTGGCACCTTATCAAAAGCCTTTGAAAAGTCCAGTAAGATTACATCCATGGCTACACCCCCATCCAAGGCCAAACTTACTCCACCATAAAAGTCAAGCAGGTTGGTCATACAGGAATGGGATTTTACAAATCCATGCTGTGATGGGTCTGGTTGTAAAGTGGTCTCTATAAAGTTTTTTATTATACCCTCCATGATTTTACTCAGGACAGATGTTAGACTAATCGGTCTGTAATTTTCAACATTTTGTTTTGATCCTTTATTTTTATATATGGGAATGATGGTAGCCTGTCTCCATTCATCCAAAACCACTCCCTCTATGAGAGATTTAGTAAAAAGGGCAGCCAGTGGACCAGATAAGGTAAGTGCCAGTTCTTTCAAGATATGGGGGTGTATACCATCAGGTCCAGCCGATTTGTTAGGGTCAAGTCCCATAAGTAACTTCTGTATTTCCTCATCCTCAATCTTAAATTGTGTATTTATAGGATAAAAATTGTGATTCATAGTAGGGGAGGTTTTACTATTGAAGACTGACGTAAAATAGCTATTGCAAACAGCAGCCATATCTGTTTTATCAGTTTCAAGATCTCCATTTTAGTTTTCTAATGGGCCTATAACAGGTGTGCCACCCCTTTTACTGTTTATATAGGTATAAAAGGCTTTATAGTTATCATTTATTTTTGCCGCTAACCTATACTCATAATCACTTTTTGCTTTTCTAATGCTTTTTTTAGATATTTTTAAGTACTGCTTACAATTATGCCATTTTTTTTGAGAATTACTTATTTTAGCTTTTATAAATGCTCTATTTTTATTTTTAATATGTTTCCTAACTGTTCTGCTCATCCATGGAGTTTTAGGTTTGTTATTGACAATTTTCCTAATTTGGGGGATATATATTTTTGAGGTAGTGGTCAGTTTAGTATTAATAGATTGCCATATTTCTGTCAATGATTTTTGGTCAGATTCCGATTTCCAGTCCCATTGGGTCATTTCAGTGTGAAAATCTGCAAAATTAGCCTTGCTAAAATTATATACTGAGATAATACTAGGATCATATTCAAAGTTAACTTTATAATTAAAGGATACCATTAAGTGGTCACTAGATCCGAGAGGTGGAAAAACTTTAACATTTGTTAAACTCGAACCCAAATTAGTCAAAACTAAATCTAGTACATTTGAACCACGAGTGTTGACCTTTACTATCTGATCCATATTATGCTCCAAGAAGGTTTCCAGGTAATTGTTATCAATAGTAGTATTTGTGTGAAGTGTATACCAGTTAATACCAGATAAGTTAAAGTCCCCCATCAAAATAGCATTTGTTGAGGATGAGAACTCATTTATAAACTCAAGTAATGGAATATTGTCACTATGAGAAATAGACGGGGGCCTATACTACACCAAGATGTATATGCTCGCCAGTTTTTGGTAGGACTTTAATCCATAAGGCTTCTATATCAGGCCAGTGACTCATTTCCATATTACCAATTTCAATGTTGTTAGAGATATAAAAGGCTAGCCCCCCCTACCCTTAGCGTAGGTTCTGTCCTTATGTAGTAAGGTATAACCAGAAATATCCTTATCCCAGGTATCTGTGTCTTGCCGCCATGTCTCTGTGATTGCACATATATGAATATTTAATTGCTCCAAAATAAGCAATAATTTGTTAAACTTGTTATTTAAACTTCTAGCATTGATAAGTAAACAATTCCAGTCGGGAATACATGAACCCACCTTACTACTATTAGGCACAAGTTGGATAGACGGTCCCCCCCCCAAGATTAGTTTAAACAATTATCAATATGTTTCCTAAGCCTATCTGCAAAGATCCATTTACCATACTTGTTTAGGTGTAGACCATCCCTTGCATATAATCTCTGGTTTAAAAAGCCTTCCCAGTTGTCAAGGAACACAAAACCTTCTCTATGACACCAACGTTTAAACCATCCATTTAAAAATATTATATTTTGCCTTAAAACAGAGTTTGCACGAGGGACAGGTAGTAATCCTGAAATAATTAGGTCTCCTCCTTGATTTTTTATTGAGTTTCCTACCCATTCAAAATCTCTCTCAATATCAGTGATGGGACATTTACCCAAGTCATTTATTCCCACATGTAACAGAGTAAGCGGATTTTTAGTATGTTCTTGAAGTCCAGTACATAGATTCCTAATATCACCAATTCTAGCTCCTGGCAATGCACTGACAGTGGTATACATGTTTCAGTTTTTACATATAGTCCTATCAGTATAGCGCAACATTGAATCACCTATGACCAAGACGTCCCTCAGGACAACTAAGGGATTTAAATCATTTGTGTTCTGAGGTACTGTAACACTAGCGCTAGAAGGAATATCAGGTGGGGGGGTAACACTGGCAGGTACATTTTCCAAAACACTAAATTTATTAGTGAGTGGGATATTAACTAAGTTTGAATTTCCCCCAATGTTGCGTCTACCCTTTTTGCCAGTTTTTTAAGGAGCATGACACCATTCATCTTCAACTTTTAAACTATCATTAATGGGAGTAGTAGAACTAGGTAAATCTGTGGCCAAGGTATCAGCTATAGAGTCTATAAAGTCCTCTAGGTTGCTGATTTCCAAGTGGGTATGTAAACATTGTTCCAATCTATCTATATGTGCCTTCAGTCCATCAATTTTATACAATTTTCACATGTATACATTGCGCTAACATCTTTATCAGTATACATACCACATTCTAGGCATTTAGAGAATATCTTGGATGCTTCAGCCATTTTAAAGTACAAAGCATGGTTTTTGATGCCCTATGCTGCCCAGTGTTCCCAGCGGACACAGCTGACACGCTACTTATTATCAAGATGTCTCTGCGTGCGACGACGCACGACCTGCTCACCACAGGGCCGAGTTATGTGTGGGGAGAGACCGAAAATGACTAAGTGAGCTGAACAAGTGCTCACAAAGAAATTAACAAAGTTGGTTCTAATATGTGCCCCAACTGGTGTACTTGTTCAGAATAAGCCCAAAAAGGATCTGGTAGAATTTTAAAATGCAAACAAAATTTTATTAGTGCCTCGGTAGTTCTCAGTGCAAGTCTGGGAACTACAAGTACTCTCTTCCTGCTTCCTGTAACAACGGGAGTCAGGGCTCCTTGAAGTTTTAAAATGATAGTATACACAGAAAAGTATATCACAACACAGCTAAAAAGTTTATCAGTAAAATGATTAATTTTAGGTCAGCAACATGAGCCAACAGTTGAAAAAATCTTGCTCCTAATCCTGTGCAAGGATTAGATTCAAATCCCATGGGAGAACCAGTTACCCGAGAGGTTGATACATATAGAATACAGTATGGGGTGGTGTGGGTAATGAAAAGTTTACACACACCCAAGGGGTTAGATGCTACTAGAAATGAGAAAAGCATCTAACCCCAAGGGGTGTGTGTAAACTTTGAGTTTACACACAGCTCCCTATATTTTATTGTATATACAGTAATTGCAGGATCATCCTTTTTGGCCACAGCAATTATGTAAAATAAAAATAGATAAGACATCCCTGACTCCTGTGTGGCTGCGGTCCACGTTGGTTCGAGTGCGCAGTCCGCAGTCATTTTTATTTATTTATTTAAACATTTTCCTTTTTTTTCCTGCTTGCAGGTGAAAATGTTGTTTTTAATATTTTGTTTTTGTTTGCGGTTTCTTACCACTGAGTCCCAGTGGTGGTTCCATCTCTTGTGGAAGAGGAGGCAGTCAGGGGTCTGGGAAGAAGAGCTGTGGCAAGCACATGTGCAGACTGAGGGAAAACCGTACGTGTGTTTGCCATAATAAACATTCCTTCATTACGCAAATAACGCAACGGTTTTCTTAGGTAAAAAGGAAGACACATTAATTATAAGTTGTTTAAGCACCTGAACATGTTTTTTCTTTACATACGGTATGAATCAGAAGACTGTCCTTTACCTGCTGACTTAAAAATTGATAGAGTTGTCAAGTGCATTTTTATAATTGAGGGGTTTAGTCTCTATGATTACAAATGTACTAAATAACCCAGAACCACTTCCAAGTCAGCAGCCATAGCTGTGACTTGATGAGATGTACACCAAATGCCAATTATTTTACATTTTGACATAGGTGTTAGGGAGAAATGAAGGGAGTAGAGATGGATGCAAGATGAGTTTGTAGTAAAGTGGAAGAAGGCATTGCAGAGGGTTTCCAGTCTGGCCTGGGAAGTGGATGGGCTTGTGCCAAAGACCACATCAGCATACTCGAAGACTGCGAGAACCATTTTTAACTATGAGAAGACTAACGGGGAGGGGCATTCCTTGTTGCTGTACAGGGCACTGGGTTTGGGCAGAGTTTGGTATTCATGGCATTGATGTGAGCAAAGATGTCAAGCCTGCTATCTAACCACACACCGAGGTACATGAAGAATGAGGCAGTCTCAAGTGAGGAGCCATCTAGCATGGAGAAAATGGGAGGGAGGTGAACCAGGCCAGTTTCAGACTGGTACCAAAGGTTATAGATGCATTTTTTTTGTGTTGACTCATAGATGGTTGGCCTGGAGCCAGCTATTTGCAAAGACTTATGAGACTTAGACACCTACATTTTTCTTTTTTCCAATTGTTTAAACCAGGTGAGACACACTAAGCTGAAAACTTTTTTTACATGTGCAACCTGGGATCACAGGGAAGTTAAGTGACTTGCTCAGGGTCACACAGTATATGCAAGTGGGGGCAGTGGGATTCAAACCCAGGTCTCCAGAGTTGCAGCTCAGAGCCTTAAACCACTGCGCTATACTGCTTCCCTATTTCCTTACTTTTTTTTTACTTTGTGTTTCAGCCCTAATAGATGCATTAACAAAGTTTTATGCAATTAATATACAGCATGTGCCGAAAAGCATAGGCCCAGTACTGACCCTGATCATAATTCACTAGTTGCTTCTGTCCACTCTGACATCTTACCATCTACACATACCCCCTCCTTCCTCTGGCACAGCCAGTTTTCAATCCATTTTACCAAATAGTAATAGATCCCCTCCTTCTGAAGCAGGAAAAGTGAGGCTATTTGCATTTCACTAGTAATTTACAGACTGGTTGTGCATTGCCAAACTTTCCTGAGTCTCAATGCCAATTGAGATATCCCCAAATCAAGCATTGCTGCCACCATTACAGTCCTGGTATCACCATCATCACCATCTGCAGAAGTATTAAAGCACTCATCCTCACAGAGGCAATGCAATAGAGGAGTTGTGTTACTTAACAAGGTAGTGATGGAGGAAAAACACCAAGAGGAGAATAGTTTGATGTGACTCCTCTCGCTGCTTGATCTTTGGATACGCCCTAATAATCTGAGATGGAACATGGCAATAGCATGCTGAAAGTTGTGAATGATGGTGACTTCTGTCGTATTTTGTACATACACTAACTCTGCTGGTGAGTCATGCTGGACAACTGTGAACAGTTAAAAGAAACAGTTAATATGAATCTTCTTATCTTTCGGAGAACAAAGTATTAGATTTCACTGCCATGCAGAGTGTCTGATAAAAAACAAAACCTACTGTAAGTAACTCAAAAGTGATGGTACTCCCATAGCTTTGTGTTTGTTTTTTGGTAGATTTTCCTTGTAATGAAAAAAAAAAAAAGAAGAAGGCTAAGAATAAACAGAATTTTAGTTTTTATTTTATTGTAAAATATTGGATGAGGTGGATCAGGATTTTTTTCCAGCTCGCTAAGAACAGTAGAACTAGTGGGTATACCCTAACCTGAAGGAGGAGACAGACTGAGTAGTAATGTGAGCTACTGTTTCACACAAAGAGTCGACACTTTATCGAACCAGCTCCCAGTTAAAGCAATACAATTTGAGAGCATTAAATCTTTTAACCTAAATTTGGATAACTTGCTTCTGAAGAATAACATTACATGTATATGAAGCTGCTAGGAGCTGCCTAATAACACCTTGTAAAAAAAGGTGTCTGATTGGGAGGGGCTAAAGCATACATACGAACATACAAACAAACTTAGGAAGAAGCCAGCAGAAGAAGGCCATTTGGTCTATCAAGTCTGTTCATATTACAGGGTCCACAGCTTCAGCTAATGTCCCTGCCTTCCCTCCTCACTCCTCCCATCCTCCCTACCCATGCTGTTTACCTTCCCCCTATGCTTTATCCCACCACCCACTTCTTCTCTTCCTACCTTCCACTACTGTCCAGCTCCCTGCATGAGCAGGTTTAGAGGAGACAAGAGATTTATGCCTGACACCTGCAAGTGCCCAATCATATTTGCATTGCATCGTGGGGGGGCACAGAGTAGGACTGGGGTGTCTGACTCAGGGGAAAATGTGCATGGTGTCCACAGAAGACCATATGAAGACTGCATGAAGACTTCAGAACCACTGGGGCCTTGGGGAGAACAGGTAACATGTACAGTATCTGTCTGAGGAAGTAAAAAGCAGGACTGTAAGCATATCTCAGAGATGATGTATGTCAGCTAACCATACACATGGCCCCGAGTTTTCCGCCATTCCGCGGGTGCGGCAAACCACGAAAATATCAATTTGCCGTCACCCACGGAATTCGTGGCCGCCAGCAGAACAAATGTGCCCTCTGAAATATTAGTATGCCACACTGGAGCCTACTCCAGCGTGGCAAATGCTTCATTTGCCAAGGGGGTGCCAATCCCCATCAGTTCCTGCCTCCTCCCAAATGTGTCTGTGCCAGCTGGGAGCCTACCCAGCATGGCAAAACTTCCTTGCCAATGGGGTGCCCAACTCGCTGGCTTCATCCACCCCTCCAAGCTGCCTGGTGCCACGCTGGGAACCCACCCCAGCATGGCAAAAGTCCCTCCTTGTGTGAGGCATCCAACACCCTGAAAAAAAAACCTTCCATAGGTGATTCTTTAACCCCCCTCCTCCAACCTGCACTCACCCTCTATGTACCCACCTCCCCACACCCCCACCTCACCCCCACCTCAGCCCATACTTACCTCCAGAGCCCAGCGCGATGATCTTCTGAGGACCGGGAACACGTCTGCACTCTTCAAAGCCGACCACGAACTGAAGAAAAGCCGGTAAGCTGTATAATGGCATAAATGGATTTTTTCAACTTTAGTGCATATCGCAGCCATTTCTTGAATTTTTCCCCATTTTCAACATGGGGTTTTTGGGACTTATCTCATGAACTGTGGCACTGTTATTTCATTATCAGTCCGAAGGTGGTTCCGCAGTCACCGCGCAGAACCACCTTTCTGGAATGATTAACAAAATGACAGTGTCACAGTTCATGAGGTAGGCCCTAAAACCCTATGTTGAAAATTTGGTGAAATTATTCTTAAAAACGACTGTTTACGATCATATGCTATGAGTTCCTATGCACGCCAGAATTTGAGCATTTTAATATTTTCAATCCAAATTTTCAGTATTGCAATTTTACCAACCTCCTTATGAACAGTACAACTGTCATTTTTCACATTTCACCCAAAATGTGTTTTCGCACAATTAGTGCACAATGGCACGGTCGGTGTGTGAAATCAATGTTCCAGACAGATTAATAAAATCACAGTGATACTGTTCATGAGCAGAGGTCTTAAACTGGCTATGTTGAAAATTTGGTGACAAACGCCCTTAAAATGACTGTGTTATGAGAGTGCATTGTGTCGGATTGGGCAAAAAAAACAAAAAAAGGAAAAAAAAAAAATTAGGGTAAAAATGTGCCACAGAATTGCTGCAGAAATTGGTGCTGAGTGCCGCAGAAGTTCTGTGGCAAATGAGAACCCTGCCGCAGAACTTTGCTCCGATGTGCTGCAGAAAAATCGGGGCCCTGACCATACATTACATATTTACAATTGAAAACAGTGCAAGTGAATCTTAAAAGCTACCTAACTGGGTTATCCTTAGAGTACAGATTCAACACTCACACCACTACAGTAAAGGCATAATGTAGGGTGGACACTTTGGTGGCATGTGAGGGGAGTGTAGAGGGTGTAGGACAGTGGTGAACAACAGAGTGCTCTTTGACAACTGTCTCAGTTGTAGGAGGTTACAGGCCATGTGTGTGGAGCTGAAAGTTGCAGGGACTAAAGTTTGCTAATTGAGAGCTGAAGCTACCAGGTGACATAGGGCACTACTGCCACAGCCACCTCATAGTCCATCTCAGGCCCATGCAGGGGGGTTGGACAGTAGTGGAAGGCGGGAAGAGAAGAAGTGGGTGGTGGGAAGCCCATGCCTGAGGAACCAGGGCTGGGCACCAGCAACAGGTTCACACTATTGAATCAGGAGGTCCTTCAAACTCCCACCAGGAGAAATGAGGGAGCTAACATGCCGAGCAGGCAGACTGTGCCAGAGAGGAGACTGGGGTAGGTAAACCCCAAAGGGGGCAAAAGAAAGCTACATGTAGTGGGGGACTCAATAGTAATGGGTACTGCAAGGAAGCAGGCTCTCACTCCCCAGTGGTAAAGAAGTGGTCTGCTGTTGTTCTAAGATGACAGCAGACAGACTTATTGCCAGGGTAGTGAAATTCATGAGAGAGGATGTGGTAGGCCAGATCTGAGTTAGCATGTGCTTATAAATGATCTGAGAAAGCATGTCATGGAACAAGTGAAGGCAGACTTCTGTGCTCTGGGAAAGGTAGCAAAGGAGAGAGCAGGAGCAGTAACATTATCTGCGGTACTACCACAGCCATACCTGAACTGAAGGAAACAGTTCCACGTGTTCCAGTTCAAGCATTGTTGAAGGGTTGGTGGAGGGAGGAGGACTTTTGGTTCCTCCATAACTGTTGTCCCCATCTTGGAGCAGTTGAAGGTTGTTCAAAAGCTTGCATCCCGACTTCCGGTGATGTCACCTGGGACATGGCAGCCTTATTTACCAGCTCCTTCCAACCTCCTAAATCAAGCTCCATCCTGCGACTTAAAAGCATGGCCAGACCATCCAAAAAGGATTGCTGTATTGCCAATATGTCTACTAGACAGAAATACAAGGAATCGGCAGTGAGCCCAATGCAGAAATCGAGTAAACAAGCTACTTTGAACTGGCAACCTCCTCACCCCGACTACAATGGTGACAGGGCTAGGTACAAGCTTGGAACATAACTTGATGAAGAACGACCAACAGCAAGAATATACTGTCACATCTAGACAGCTGGTAGGCCAACTACAAAAAATAGGGTATACCTTGACCAAATGGAGACCCTCGTGGCAGACAACACCCACAACATCAGAGTCCTGGAAAGCCACGTGGTGCAGCTGGAAGAAATGGTGGCTGTGCACTCACATACCCTACATACAACTCTGACCTCCTTGACTTGCATACACAAGAACTAGAGCTATGCAGTAGAATTGAGGATATGGAGAACCGTAGCTGACAGTGCAATATCAGGCTACATGGACTTCCAGAAAAAAAAGAATCAGGCAACATGATCCCATTTATGGAGAGCCTTTTAAAAGAAATACTACCATTACCAGCAGACCTCCTACTTAATTTTATTTGGGCCTACAGATCCCTTGTAGCCCCTCCAAAGGATGTCTGTGCTGGAATGCACTCCATTGTTATGGCTTTTATGGACTTCAGAGTTAAAGAGCAAATCCTCCATGCAGCTTGGGGTAAAAGAAAGGTCTTTTTTGGTGATCACCGCCTATTTTTAGAACATGATTACACCCTTGCAAAGGTACAACAACAGAGAAAGTGCTGGCAGTACAGAGGAAGCTGAAAGAGCAGGGAATTAAAGCTTTTCTTGAATATCCTGCATGACTAAGGGTGATTACATCAGAGGGCACCAGAAGGTTTGAGGAGCTGAGCGAAGCAAAGGATTTTCTGGCTGACCAGGGCATTTCCCTGGATGACCCAGCTCCTGGTTTCCCAGAAAAAGACCTGCAGTCTACCGAGTGGAGATGCTCAGCGAGGTCTGGGAGAGGGGTAAAAAATAAGGCCAGAGATCTGGTGCGAGGTGTGGGAAGCAGGGGATCCAAATAAAGGGGCACCATCTGCACGCAACCATGGGGACCTGAAGTCTAGTGCAGAGGAGGTCGACCAGAATTGCAATCGCTGAGAGACTGTTGTTGGAACAATCAAATGCTGGCTAATGAAACCCATATATGGTTAAGGCATATTGGTAATGTATGAATAGAGCCTCGCAGGATGGAGTAACAAATCATCTCTGTTACTTGATAAGTGTTAAGGCCCGGGATTAACTGACGTTTATCGCGTTTCCTAATTTTCTCCTTAAAACATGGAGAGCCCTATTAGAATGTGGTATGCATATGTAGAAACTCTGAGAGCGAGATGCACACATAAGTACTTTTTAAAATGTTAATTGGAGGGATGAGGCTCTGGATTGGAGATATCGAGTCCCGAGAGGTCGCTAAGGCACACCCAAGTGACTACTCTCGCCTTCTTCTGAGTGATCTCAGCCAGAGAAGGGCAAACAAATCTTGTTTCTATCTTTTCCTCCCACACTACTGCTTTCCTTAATAAGGGTCAGACTGGAGGTGGGGAATACAGGGGGTTTCTTTCACTTTGTAATTCAATATGGGGGGACCATCTACCACACAGAGTGTATAGATAAACAATTCTTGATATTCTCTTCACAACAGTTTTTAGCAGTTGAAGAGTGAGATGTTTCAATTATCTGTTTGTTTGACAAGTTATGGTTATAATGCTGTTGCGCAGTTATTTTGCATAATGTGTATATTTTTTGTCAAGACTCTGAAAGGGCCACCAGATTACAAGATACTCAAAATGGGGGGACTTTAAGTGGTCACATATAATGTCAGGGGTATTCACAGCCTGATAAAGAGGCCAAGGTTGCTGCAAGAACTTAATAAACTACGTGCAGATGTAGTGTACTTGCAGGAAACCCACCTGAAACTGAAGAGGTCGTGGGTGGGTGGGGTTTATGCCTCACACTATGAAGGCCACACAAGAAAGAGAGGCGTTGCCATTTTACTGAGGATAAATAGCCTGATCCAGGTGAGGGAGGTTCAGACTGATCCAGAGGGCAGGTTTGTCAAGGTGTTTGGGGAATTGGGTGATAAGCAGATTAGTGAGAGTACCCTGATAAATATTTATGCTCCGAATGATGAAACAGAGTGGCATGACTTTTTCATGCAAGTTTTGGCCCAGGAGAGATTCGAACCAACAGGGGTGAATATTGTGGGGGGTGACTTGAATATGGTGCTCAACCTGACTGTGGACAGATCTGGTGGTGCAAACCAGTGGATGAAATCCAATTCCGCATCCACACTACTAAATATTATAAAAGAATTTGGATTGATAGACATCTGGCGACACCAACACACAGGGGTTCGAAACTATAGCTTTTTCTCACCCAGACATCAACAGTATGCAAGATTGGACTTTTTATTGTCCACAGAATGGGCTTATACTGTGGAAAAAGCTAGCATTGAAATCTCCATGATCTCAGACCACACACCTCTTAGTATGCACTTATGTTTTGATCCCCCAACAAAGGGATCATCGTGGCACCTAAATGTTAGTCTCCTGAATAGGGAGGATTTTAAGGAGATATTGGTCAGTGAGATCAAGACATTTCTTGATAATAATGGGCAGGACTTACCCCTTCCCCCTTAGTGTGGGATACATTAAAGGCATATACGAGGAGAAAAAGTATCTCCTATGCCACACACCTCAAAAAGAAATCAATACAACATCAAGTCCAACTTGAACAAGAAATAGGGACTTTAGAAGCTCAACACAAACAAAACCCAGAACCGGAGACTGAGGCCAAGCTAAAAGATGTCAAGCGAGAGCTAGATAAATTTTTAGACTTAAAAATTGAGGGGCACCTCAGATATGCAAAGCAAGTATATTATGAGCAGGGTAACAGGGCAGGCACATTACTGGCAGCTTAGCTACAGAAGGAAATGGCAAACAGGACAGTTCTTAAGCTTAGAAAGGCCCCTAACGCATTGCCAGTAACTAAACCGAAAGAAATAGCCCAAACATTTGCCACCTTCTATGAGGCCCTTTACAAACAAGAGAGAGAGGCCTCCTCCATACTCAAAATGTGGATGCCTACTTAAGGGGAGTTAAGTTACCCTTGGTAAGTGCACTGGACGCAGAGGCCTTGGGAGCACCTATCTCAAGGGAGGAAATAGCACAGCAAGTAAAGAGTTTAAAAAACCAAAAGGCACTGGGCCTAGACGGATTTCCATCAGAATTTTATAAAGATTTTCTCCCCGATCTTATGTCACCCTTGCAGAAGGCCCTTTATTCAGTATTGAGAGATGGAGAACCTGCCCCTCCTTCATGGAGTTACACACAAATAACAGTACTGCCCAAACCAGATAAGGATCCGATGGAGTATAGTTCATACAGACTGACCCATATAACTGTTAAACACAGACCTCAAATTGTTTACTGGTATTTCGGCTAGCAGATTGCAATTAATAATTGGCTCAGTGATACACCATAATCAGACTGGATTCATAAAAGACAGGCTTATTCAAGACAATATTTGGATATGTCTCAACATTATTTCCACACAAAAAAATAAAAAAACATTTCCAAATTGCTATGGGGTAGACGCAAAGAAAGCATTTGACCGGGTCGACTGGTATTTTTTACTGCAAACCTTATATAAATTTGGGATGGGAGACGAGTTCATAGGAGCAGTAAAAGCCCTCTATGCAAGGCCTGAGGCAGTGGTTTGGGCCAATGGCTGTCAATCAGATAGATTTAGTTTGGGTAGAGGCACTAGGCAGGGTTGCCCCCCTCACCCCTTCTTTTTGCTTTATCACTTGAGCACCTAGCAGCCACAATTGGAAACTCAGAGTTGATTAAGGAGGTAGAGGTCAGTGGTGTCGAGCGCAAGATTGCCTTGTATGCAGATGCTACGCTTCTTTTCCTGTCTGACTTGTCCAACTCCCTTCCCCCCCACTAGAGGTGTTGAATGAATATCAGGAGCTGGCAGGCTATAAAATAAACCTAAGTAACTCAGCGGCTCTCCTTTTAAGCGGAACCCCACCCCAGGGATTTAGAGACTCCTTCCCTTTTGCTTGGGTCTGGAAAAATACAGATATTTAGGGGTACAGATATCAATTAACATCGCTTTGCTTTTTGCTAATAACTATAAAAAGCTCCTATATGTGGTAAAACAAGATTTAGCAAGCTGGAAAATTCTCCCTCTATCAATTTACGGCAGGGCACAGGTGGTTAAAATGAATGTTTTGCCCTGCTTTCTGTTTTTTCTTTCAGACTCTTCCAATTAAGATCCCCGAGGACTACTGGAGGGAGCTTAGTTTCTCCATCTGGAAATTTGTCTGAGGGGTAGACCGAGACTCTCTCACAAACTGTTGAGAACTCCTGGAGAGGGGGGAGGGCTTTGCCTCCCAAACTTTAAAAACTACTATTTGGCAGCCCAAGGACCATGGATCCTGTCCTGGTTCAAGCAGAAGGAGGAGTCTGGTTGGTATCAGATAGAGAAAGAGCAACTAGTGGGACTGCTCTATGGGCACTGCCCATGGCCAAGATCACCAAGTCAGCTTGGACTAAAATATGTAACCCATGGACTAAACATACAATAGAAACATTAATAAAGTTAAGGGACAAACTAGGCTCCCTGAATAATCTTGGGCCGTTATCCCTAATTAGGCACCATGCGGACTTCATCCCCCCCACCACAGATAAAGGTTATGCACTTTGGGAGAGAAAAGGGTTGATGTGTTTTTCTCATTTCTTCCAAAGGGATGTCTGCATGAGTTTTGCACAGCTTAGGCAGAAATTTAGTTTAAGAAAAGAGGATCACTTCAGATACCTCCAGGTTAGGAACTTTCTCCTACAGAATAACCATCAAGAATTGGTCCTGCAGCCACATTCAGTACTGGGGGATCTTTTCCTTTGGTGGGTTCAGCTGGCAGTTAAATGAAAACCTATCTCTCAATTGTATTGCTTACAAATGGAACATGCCCACTCCCCAGCAGATAAAATTAGGACACAATGGGAGAGAGAGAGGCAAACTTACAACTAGCACCAGTCACTTGGTGTTTGAGATTGGAGAGGGGGTGGGCAGTCATTTCTTCTCCAACTTGGAGAGAGTTTAATTGGAAATTACTTACCAGGTAGTTCTTAACTCCCAGCCGTACCAAACATTTTGACTCCTCAAACTCTGATCGGTGCTGGAGGGGCTGTGGTGAAAATGATTCCCATTGGCATGTCTTTTGGGAATGCCCAAAATTAAAACCCTTTTGGCAACAAGTTCATGCCCAAATTCCCCTATCTGTGTTCATTTCAGGTGTTGGTGCTGGGAGCAGAAAAACCTTTGGTAAATGCAGGGAGAAACATAGACTGTTTCACATTTTCAGATTAGTGGCACTTAAATGCATTACAGTGCAATGGCTTTCCCCTGAGTCTCCAACCATCTCTATGTGGCGTCAGAGAATGGCGGAAGTAGAAAGAATTGAAAGGCACACAGCCTCCATCCACCTGGGTTTAGATACATTTTTGTCTATATGGTCCACCTGGCTTACCAAATCCCCTGGACATGTTGGAGCTTCAGAGCCAGATGAGCAAATGGGAACCCACCTCCCTGGACAGGATACTGGAGTATAAAATGCTTTTTAAGGTTGAAAAATGATGACAACTGTACACATCAAGTTTATATAAAAGTTGTTTATTGGTTACTAAGTTTGGTAACATTAATATGAGATTTGTTGTCTGGTTGACATGGTAAAGAAAGGATTGGTACCCTTGGTTGATGGGATGCCCTTTAGAGGGGCAATGCTGAACTGCTCCTCTGTCCCTTTATCGACAAGGGGAGACTGCTGATCCTATATTAAAACATAAAAAGAGACTGGACATTACCACCTGGCAACTATTAACTTCATACTGTCAACATCTCAAATTGTATGTTATAATATCTGTACTGTGAGATGGGCTCGGTAGAGCCATGGATTGCTTGTAACTTGAGAATTAAAAATAAAGTTTAAAAAAAAAAGCTTGCATCCCAATG
The DNA here is from genome assembly GCA_016271365.2 of Neoceratodus forsteri. NCBI lineage: Eukaryota > Metazoa > Chordata > Ceratodontiformes > Ceratodontidae > Neoceratodus > Neoceratodus forsteri. Next base: position 10,378,645 of record JADMNL010000034.1, on the reverse strand, counting down.
AGGAGGGCATGAGAGTGCTGGTAGAAAGATGGCACAACCCATAGCTAGTTTAAACTAGTAAGGAGGCATCAGAGTGACACAGCACACACAAAATGAAACAGACAAGGGGGCCTTGCTGGTCTCCCCCCACTGAACTCAGCAAGATGGTGTAGTTGAAAGGGACTTACAGTAGGATTAATATTAAGCAATAACCCACAACTGTGTAAAAATATAAAGGTGGGTAGTAAAGCAGATCAGGACTGTGACTGCATTAAACATAGCAGAACAAGCAGGGACATAGATATTTTGTTGCCACTGTACAGATCAAAGGTAAGATCCCATCTTGAGTATGATGTCCAGGCATGGAATCTGTACAGAAAAAATGGAAACTGAAACATCAGAGAAGATACAGAACAGGTATACAAAAAGGATAATGGAACTAGAGATTAGAACCTATGAGGAGAGAATAAGTGAGTTGAACATGTATCCCTTGCAGAGGCTGAGACATAGAGGGGACATGATGCTGGTTTAGAGCGCATAGTAATAAATTAGAAAGAGAACTCTTTAGATCTGATAGAAGGAAACACTGGTACATACAGAGAGTTGTCAATATTTAGAATATGTTACTGGATACCATGATTGAAGCTAACACATTAGCTGACTTCAAAGCAACTCTAGATAATATATAGATGAAAACATACTGCATCAGACTAGTGTGAACAGGCAGGCAATTAATAAGGGCTACTACTCCTGCCTGCTCTAACTGTAACAGGGTGAGGGGCCCAGATCCATTGGTGGGTGCCTCCACCCAGAGGTCAGGGTTAGAACAGTCGAGGTTGACTCGGTCACAGCCCTCTGGGTTGCTGCAACCCCCCTTTCTTCCCACTAGTGGCCCATACAAGTCAGTTACAGCGTCCTTACCATATACACTTACCCCCCAGCTCGAAACACTCAGCTCACTCCGGGGACCCCCTGAAAAGTAAGGTACAGTTACACAATATTCACTGTGCAGTATTTCACCATTAATACACAAACTAGCCAGTGTACTTTTGCAAAACAAGAAATCTGACTTATTTAAGGGGGAATAACAAGGACCAGTGGGGAATCAGGGTGACTGGCTTACCACCACAATATATAAGTATCTACCTAGGGCTCTGTGCACAGGCCTAACCTATAAGTTACTGTCTATTGGTACCCAAGCCCTAAAGGCCAGTTCTTCGATGCAGCTGGTTGGGGCCCTGACACAAATGAGCATTTAATTCCTGTGAAGATTAAATGGAGCCAGTAGGCTCAGTTAGTGTAGTCAGCAAAGTAACCTGAAAATCTTGCCCTTGCTAGAAACATTTGACAGGGAGCTACCCTGATTTAGTACTCATGACTCCAGAAAAAAAACGCTCTCACACCACTCGCAGGGCTGAGCCTGAACTTCAGACACTTCTCCACACATTTATATGGAAAACAGAGGGGTACCATACCAGGCAGCTACTCCTAGGGCCCGACCAAACTCACAGCTAATCGGGGAAACAACGCAGCTTCACTTTTTCCTGACAGACTGAGCGCGATTCAACAGGTTCTCCAGTCCTCTACAGGGTGATCCTGGTAGGTAGCTGCGCTCCTGCACAGCCTCCTCTGACTGCTGTCCTTGCGGATTTAGTCCAATACTTTTGGCGTTTCAACGCGCCCAAACTGGCCTTACTCGCACTTCCCGCACGAACACTCAAACGGCTCCTTCCTCGCTCACAGCCACAACGTCTCTCCCCCCTGGACAGCTAAGACCAGTCTCTCCACTCAGTGCTACCCGACTCCATAGGTGGGCTGTAGATGCCAATCACTTTACACTGCCCCCATTGGTGCAAGACAAGGCGCCAGAATCCAGGCTTCACTTCCCAGAAGTACATGGTTGGGTCCCATTGGCCAGCCGGCCCCTGTTGAAGTTCTGATTCTGATTGGCTGCTTTTTACTCCATTTTAGATACCCCCTTGCTCCTATTGGACCCCTCGAACTGTCCTGGTCCAAAATGGAGGGGCACAGCACACAGAGTCCCAGCTGCAACAAAGACAGGTTAAACAAAACTGCAATTTCACTATTACTCTAAATGATTGCAGGCAAATAGTTACATCTTTCGAGGGGGCTCCCCTTGCACTTTCAGCGACTGCAAAGAGGGGTAATTACATTACAGCTCAAGCAGGACTTGAGCAGGAAAACACACAGTCCCCCTCATAAACACTGATATTGTCTGCAAGCAGACGGCTCTTAAAGAGACAGTACGTGGAGGCTCTACAAGCACTCACCGAGTCATTTCAAACGGCTTAAGCACTGAATGCCAACCACCAGGGGAAACACTTAGGCAGCTCCTAGAAAGCTTTTAGGAACCCCCATTTGTAGGGGGGTTACAACAGTACACTGTGCTACTGTGTAAACTTGGGGGAGGGGTTGGGGATATTGAAAAATTATATGTGCCAGTGCCTCCGCCTTTTTGCTCTGGGCAAAAACAGCCAGAACTTCAGGCAGTGGTTACATAGAAACTTAGAAGCAATGAATTTGTTGACAGAAATGGAACACTTGACCCATATAGTCTGCCCAGATGTTCCCTGCCTAGTCTGTCTCCATTTACCCCAATTGGTGTCTGGTGATCCTCCCTCCTCCCTGTCCATTTACTAATATTTCTCTATGTCTATCTCATGCATACTTAAAGCCCCCTACTGTTTTTGCCTCCGCTACTTCTGCTGGCAGTCTGTTCCAGCCATCTACCAGTCTTTCAGTAAGTAGTACTTTCTCACATCCCTTTTAAAGTCCACCCAATAGCTTCATTGCATGCCCTTTGGTTCTTTTTTTTTGTATTGTACTTTTTATTGAAAGTCAATAAGGAAGGCAATAAAATCAAATAAGATCAAACAGACATATGCAGAGCACATATTCCTTTCCCCATATGAAACAGTTAAGTAGAAGATTGTCACAGTTCCTATCCCTCATTTTAACTAAAAGATCCAACTCAATTAGTTGTATATAATGACTACAGACTTTCCACTAGTATTTTATAATTTTTGGTGAAATATAAACTTTAACACACTGTGAAATAGCCAAAGAATCAAAATAAGTGCAGGACTTATCCAATTACCCCATAACTGACCTATAAATTGAAGTCATACATAAAAATTATAGGGATAGAAAACTAAATAAAGATAAAAAGAAGGGAGCCAACCAGCTGGTGCAACAGTTGGATTTCTACTTTCGACATCGGTGAACCCGGGTTCAGGAACGGACCTGGGTCATCATAGGGCTGGCCAGGGGAGAAGGATCAAACATCCCATGGACTGCTCTCCTTCTCCGGGGAGGGTGCGGGGTATGTCTGGTGCTGGAGGGACCCCTGACAGAGGCTAGGGGTGCCACAGCAGCCAGTGTCAGCAAGTTCCTGAAGGGTGGGATGGACGCAGGCATCATTGCACGTTCCTGCCCCTCCTTCTGGGGGAAAAATTGCTGCTCTAGCGTCTTGATGGCACCCGCCTTGCATTGCCCACAGTTGCTCCCAGGCTGACTCCCCTCAACCTATTCCATAGTCTGCGGTGCTTCAGGGCCGGTGCCGCATCCCCACCCTGGGGGGAAAGCCAGGGGGTATCAAGGGGAGCAGTGGCTCATGTGCGTAGTGAGGATCAGCAAGGGCCATGACCTGGGCAGAGGTACCGGCAGTGGATGGGGCCCAAAAAGTAATAAATAAAAAAAAAAATAAAAAAGAAGGGTGCGGAGAGAGGCCACCATAAAGGTAAGGCAAGGCAAATTTTACTTTTAGGGCACCCATTCCTGAGTCTCTGGGCACCTAACAAACATATATATATATGTATAAAAACTAACAGATAAAAGCACAGTAAAAGTTTTCTGGAATAAATAAAATTCAAATTAACAGCTTTAAGATCAGCATCAAATAGCTGGGATGGTTTTGCTGGAAACTCAATCCACAAAAGCAAGGCTTAAGAGGTGGGACTTCAGCCTCAGCTTGATAACCCTAATCAAGGGGGCATCCTGAACTGCAGATGGCAGTGAGTTTCACAAGGTCGGCCCAGAGACACTAAAAGCATGGTCAGCTGATATCTTGCGCCAAACCCTGGGAACATCCAGAAGGCCCCTCGAAGAGGAGCAGAGGGAGTGAGCAGAGGAGACAGGTGTCAGGTGTTCCAACAGGTAGCCAGGACCCAGTCCATATAGGGCCTTATAGGTGAGGAAGCCCATCTTGAAAAAGACCCTCCATCTGACGGGCAGCCAGTACAGAGCATGCAGGACTGAGATTACATGACTAGACCTAGACAGGCCTGTCAACAACCGGGCCGCGGTGTTCTGCACCAGCTACAGACTGTGGAGGGTCCCTCCTGTGATCCCCGAAGTATAGAGAGTTGTGGTAGTTGAGCCTAGAGGTAACAAAAGCATGTACCAGAGTCGTCAGGTCCTCGGGCAGAATGAGGGGCTTGATCCTGGCGATGTTCCACAAGTGGTAAAAACACTTTTAACTACAGATGATAACTGATCTTCTAAAGTCAGTCTGCTGTCCAGGATCACACCAAGATTATGCACCCTAGGGGAAGCCACCAACAGAGCAGACCCCAGGAAAAGACCTGTGCTAGCTCCAGGTGGCAACCCATCTTGCCCACTACCTGGCTCGATCACTAGCACCTCCATCTTATCTGGGTTTAGTCTCAGCCAGCTGGAAGCCATCCACTCATCAATTTTAGCCAGACAGCTGTTCAGCCCGTCAACAGCACTGGATGTTCCAGGTGCAAAAGACCAATACAGCTGAGTGCCATCTGCATAGCAGTGAAACTCCACCCTGTATTACCAAATGATCTCACCCAGGGGAAGCATGTACACTGCAAGCTGCATCAGCGGCAAGATCGAGTCCTGTGATACTCCACATGACATGGGCATTTGGGAGGAAGAGAAATTCCCCATCACCACCCACTGCACCATATCAGAGAGATAGGACTTAAGTCATCTGATGACAGCACTGGCGAGTCCACAAAACTCACAGAGCCGATCAAGAAGCATGACATGGTCCACAGTGTCAAATGCTGATGAGAGATCAAAGAGCACAAGAACTGACCTGTCTCCTCTATCTCAAGCCCTAAGTAGATCATTATGCACCCTGACTAGAACTGCTTTTGTGTTGTGTCTAGCCCGAAAACCCAACTGAAATGGTTCATAGATGTCAAAGGACACAAGGCAATCCTTGAGCTGCTGTACCACCAATTTCTCAACAACCTTGCTCAAAATGGTAGGTTGGAGATTGGATAGTAATTTGCTAGGACGTCTGGGTCAAGGGAAGGTTTCTTAAGGAGGTGTCTCACCAGCACTTCTTTCAAAGCCACTGGGAACATCCCTTCCACCATCAAGCACCTGGCAATCCTGGTGAACACCAGGCCAACAGCCTCGGCACATCCCATTAAGAAACACATTGGGGCTGGGTCCAGTTCACAATATGTGTGCTTCAGCTCTAAGATCACCCCAGTCACTTCAGACACCTCCACTGGCCTAAACTTCTCCCAGACAGATAGAATGCCTCTGTCTCTCACAGTCTGGCCACTGAGAGGCAAATTCCTCTCTGACTGAATCCCCGAATGGATAGATGACACTCTGGTAGAGAAAAACAGAGCAAACTCTTCACATAAAGTGGATGAAAAAGTCTTCTTTGTCTGTAGACAGGCAGGATGGAGAAGCCTATCCACAGTCCGAAAAAGCTGAGATGGTCTGTTTTTCCCTGCAGCAATCTTCCTGGACAGGAATTCTGCCTTCTTATGGGAAATTGCTCTCTGGTAATCACCGTAGTGAACACACAGGGCCAGTTTGTTGGCCCCCAACCGGGTCCTCCGCCAACAATGTTCCAACTTCCAATCCTTGATCTTCATCGTCTTGAGATCCCCATCAAACCAGGGTGATCTCAAGTGATAGGATCTGGGTCATATACGAACTGGAACGATGACATCCAGTGCTTCAGATACCACTCTGTTATAAGTGGCCACTGCCTCACTGGTGCCAATCACACAAGCTGTGTCTACTCTAGATAGGTCAGCTAACACCAATAACCCCTCTGGGTACAAATCCCTTAAGGGGCAGTGGCTGACAATCTCAGCGGGGGAAGGCCTTTCGGGAGCCCCAAACCTGAACTCCATGGTGCAGTGATCAGACCAGGAGACCTGATCAGTCTAGAGGCTATCAACCCCAAGACCCAGCTGGAACACCAGATTGAATGTGTGGCTATGCTGGTGGGTCGCAGAAGCAACCACTTCTGTCAGGCCCAGTGAGGACATCAACTGGAGGAGGTTGTAACTGAAACATGAGGATTCGTCGTCAGTCCAGGTGTTGAAGTCCCCCAGGATTAAACACCTGGGGGACTCCAACACCTGGTCGATGATGAAGTCCACTACCTCCTGTAGGAATTCTTCTCCTGACCCTGGAGGACGGTAAACAAGGAGAATCCTGCAACCTGCACCTGGACCTCCACACATGGCAATGCACTCAAAAGACCTGATATTACCAACCCAATGCACCATGAAGCCCAGGCTGGATCAAAAAACTATGGCCACTCCCACAACCCTACAATCCTTCCTCAGGCAGTGCACTACAGAGTACCCAATGGGGATGGCAGCCTCTAGAACTGGGCCAGCATCGTCACCAAGCCAGGTCTCTATGATGCAAGCTGGGTCAATAGAGGAAATCAAGTCTGCAAAAATAACAGTCTTGTTCCTTATTTACCTGGCATTGCAAAGCACTGCTCGAAGAAGATTAGAGGGTGTGGCTGGCCCTTTACCTGCCTGCCCACTCAGCTTGGTGGGATTCCTGGGTATAGAGACCAAACACATCTGGCCTCTCACTAGGCTGTGATTATACCCAGGGTGTCTCCTGTACCTGACAACCTCAGTGCTATTTACCATCCCCTCCTCAGTTGCCTTCCTCCATTGCCACCCCACCCGCCCCCTTGTAATCCCAACCTCCCTGCAAATCCTGGCTGCGGTGGATGAAACTGGTAGGTCAGTGAAGGGGTGGAGATCATGAAGCAGAGAGACAGTGTAGGTAGTCCCAACACATCTCTGCCTGGCACACCATCTCAAACCGGAAGAGCCTATCTAAAACCTTTAACTAAACACATGATTTAGTTACATATAAACACTAAAATTAAAAAAAACAGAACTACACACAGCTTCACTCACTCTGATTATACAAACTCTATATTAAACATACATACACCTCAATCATACACCCCCATACTCACTACAAACAAAAATAATCCGCCCCCCACCCAATCACAAAAATTAAATAATAAGAAGAAACAACATCAGGGGAGAACACAAACAAAAGAGTATGGGCTGCAGCAAATTCAAAGAAAAGACATTTGCAAAATGCCCAGTATGAATGAAATTTAGCTGTCCACTCCAAAAGTCAAGCCTTTCCTAGGCCAGTACTGTCTTATAATGCTGATAGAATAAAAATGTTCACACCACCAACTTTCACAGAACTTTAATGCTGCACAAAAACAAGAAGTGGTTTTGGTCTTCAAGGAGCCCCTCCAAGAATGCAATGCAGAGGCGGCTATCCTCTCACCAGAGCAGTTTCAGATGTAAAAATCTTCCAAGATGTAGGCACTCACCCCCACAGGCAGCAAAAGTCCTAAAACAGGAGACCAACTCTCACCAAGTCCTCTGTTCTGAAACCCTCTGACTTAAAATACAGATTGTCCAGGCAAGGGCAAAATGGGTAGGCAATCCGCAGAAAGACGAAATAAATTTTCTGACCAGATCAGGAAGGAGTCCATCCGGAAGACAGATGTAACAAACTCTCTAAGGCCCAGGATCTGCCTCACAGCTCAATTATGGCTAGCAGGAGACAGGTGGGGTTCTCCTGGGGGCTCCTGCCACACCAGTTACCCCCACCACTCAGCCACCATCCAGTACAGCAGGATCCTCAAACATCCTTGAGGTGGCCTCTGATGATGGACACCACATTCTCCAACAGTTCAGCACACAGCAACTTGCCGGCTATTCCAACGAAGATGACTGGTGCTCCAATCCTCCTGCAGCGCCTGCTTTTCTTCCTCCTGCCAACAGGTGAGTGCCCCAATTCTTAGGTTTGCTCCTTGATGGCAGAAAATCAGAACACTAGAATTTAGAAAAAGTTGCAGCACAATTCTTCGGTATGTTCCTGAGTACACCCTCACTAAAAGCAAAAACTTAAACTCCTATTTCTACCTCACTGTAATGTCCTGACTAAAGCTAGAATCCCCTACACTAATACTTACTAAATAAAATCAAACTACAGGAACTCTCCCCAACTGCTGATTTTAAAAGCTATAATTCGTAGTTGGAAACGCTGTCTCAAGAAACGTTTAAAAGCATTTTAGTAACTCAGGCATCAGAGCCCAAGCTAACAGCAGCCCGGCTTGGCCACCATCTTGCTGTTCAATAAGGACCTGAATTCCCACAAAAAAAAAGGGGTCCACTGCTCAACCCCATAACCCAAAACAATAGCCTAACTCAGTCCTTAGCAATGAGCTTATCCCTAGGCAGGATACTTCGCCTGTCTCTCAAGGAACAAAATCAGGGTAATGGGCCACCTGATATATGACCCATTTGTGCTAACATAGCTCAAATGTGTGTGTGTGCAATCTCTTTATTTTATTTATTATTTTATTTAGTTTTTGTTGACTGGGTAAGTGCACTACACAAATCCTGCCTATTTTCAGGCACAACCCAGGGGAAGGGGGATACAGATGAATGCCAACTGACCTTGAACCAGATTAAGCTGTTGGTGGTATTTTTTTTTAGTGAAAAGGGGAAATTTGGCCAGGACACTGGGGAAATTCCCCTACTTTGCTTCCTGTGGGCAGGGGGGGATCCATTTTCCTGTGGGACCAAGATGACGTCTCCCATGGATCCTGGTGAAGGTGAGATGGTCCTTGGAGCTTAGGAGTTGGCCTCCTCCTCCTCAGTTCCTCCTGTGTGTGAGGCTTTTTCTATCTCTGAGAAGATGGATGTGGATATTGCTCCTAAGTTGCCTGCATCTGAACTGCCTAGTCTGGATACTGTTACTGTTCTTGCTCCTGCTCCTGCTGAGGATCATTTGTTTACCTCTCCTGCTTGTGTGGCTTCCTCTGAGGCTTCTATTTTTTCCGCAGGCCCACTGCTGCAGTTGGACTTCCCGAGCTGTCATTTGTTTCGTTCCCGTTGTAAATATTTGCGAGTGCTTCTTGCTGCGGAAGAGAGCCATGAGTGTCACAGCCAATCCCTTCATCTCAAGAAAGGAGCATTGCTTACTGGAGCTCCACTTTCTACAACAGCTGTCAGTTCACTCAGAGTATGCATGACGGAGTTTGGTGCTGGGTCTGCTGCAACTCCAGACCTAGTAAACAGTGAGTTACAGACCTCCATGGACATGAATGGCTCCAGTATGTCATCCTGGGAACCTGCCAGTAAGATTTCTGTTGTTTCTTCTGACACTGCCTTAATTCCACATTTACAAGCTGGAGAGGGTTCAGGGGTGGACACTGCTTCTAGAACAGTTGCTCCTTGGCAGCTGTCAGATTCTGTGTCTGGCACTGCATTACTCGCTACAGTTTCTCGCAGTACTGACTTGTCTGGGGAAAGTTCTAACTTTGATAACAATTTGTTGGTTAGGGGGCATACTGTTGCTGAAGCCTTGCAGGCTGCTGGGTGGGTTAAAGCTGGGCCAAATCAGCCTTGGGTGTTGCCTCAATGACTGGGGTCTGCTCTTGCTGACCTTATGGAACTTCCCTCTTCTCTAGAGTTGTCTGATCCCCTGGTTCTTTTTCCTCAGCAACAAAACCCTATGGAAACCTCTCCTTTGCCCAGTATTTCTGGGTAGCATCATGACCCTGAAGATCCTATTGCCCTAAAACCAGAGCCTGATGTTCCTGGGCCTGGCCTGGACCATCCTGCCCCCCCCACGTCCTTCTGTGAGTACTGCTGGAGCTGATCCTGAACGTGATTGGAACTCATCCCACAGAACATATGCTGGATTATTTCATGCTCCTCCTGGACCTGCTAAATGGCGTAATGCAGTAAGGCTAAAATATAAAGGAGGCTTAGAGTTATATCCTGATGGAATATATGTGGGCCATACATTTTTGAAGGACTGCATGGGTTTTTCTGCTCAGGATATTTATGCTTTAATTCACACCTCAGGTGATCCAAATTTCGATATCAGCTTTAAAACTGCTGAAGGTTTGGAACTTTTCTGGGAATGTTACCAAGGTGTTCGTAATGACCCTGACTGGAAGGTCTTTGCTGCTATTCCTCTCAGTAAGCCTGACTACAGAGCAGTGACTGTGTTGTTCAAGAATGAAGGGGTGGCAATATCGGATATTTTGTTCTGGTTAAGGGCTAAATGTTCTGTTTTAGGTCTTCCAGACCCTATTATTGACTCTGAGGATATTTAGACTAGGGGGTGGAGGATTCCGGTCAAATTGCCTCAGGTTCAAGGTATTATTCAGCATCTACCTACATTAGTTGCTTTTACCTTAGGGAGGGACAGAGATTTTATCTTTTATGCTGGACAACCTCGTTCATGTTTTGGGTGTGGGGCTTATACTCATCTGAGCAATGCCTGTGACAAAATTAAATGTTCCTTTTGTGGAGGGATCGGCCATGTCGCATTTGCCTGCCAAACTCCTGTTATTTGTAATCTTTGTGAAGACACCACCCACACTTTCAGGGATTGTCCCTGGGTTTCACACAATTTGGGAGGGGATGACTCTACTGAAAATACGGCAGGGGAACCAGGGGATGATTACCCTATAGAAGTTCCTCTTCCCTGGCCCTCCTTACCCTCTGTAACCATTTCTGCTGTTGATCCTTCCCCTTCTAAACATGTGCCCTCTCTCTCCTCTATTCCAGTCAAGCTCCCAGTGCAGCAGGTAATTTCCCCAGGTACCACAGCCCCGGAGGTGGTTGCTGATCTGGTATAGCTCATTCCTTCTGTGAATACGGAGTCTCACCCTTGCTCTGTTTAACTACTGGGGCCTTCCGGGCAAGACCCTGCTATGCCAACTCCCCACTCCACGGATTGGGAATTTCAAAAAAATAGATGACACTCAGTGTATCCCAAAAATTGGGCAAAGATGCTATGGATGGAGGTGAGGCTGGTCTTCCCATGTCCAACAGGTTCCTTCCACTTGCTAAAAGGAAGCAGTGGGATGCAGAGGATGATGATTCGAATTCCTTTTCACTAATTTACTCACAGCTGGAACTTGTAACTGATTCTGAATTTCCCTCCATAGATACCGGGGGGGGCAAGAAGAAAAGGAAATCCAAATGATTAGGGACTTAAGCTGTTAAACCTCTGGTTTCCACTGTGGTGGATGTCTCTACCACCTGAACATGATGTGGTACCTTTCCTTGGGATCCTTATCGCCAATAGTATAAAGAATCACAAAAAAAGACTCACCACTTTTTCTATCATTTCCGGTCATCATCTTGATATTTGTTTACTTCAAGACACCCAGTTACATACTACTAGAGAGACCTACCGGGAATCTACTGACCGGTTTAGGGGTGCTTTGTTTTGGTCATTGGGGGAGGAACCATTCTCAGGGCTGGGGTTTTTAATCTTGAATCCTGACCTCCATGTTTCTCATCTGATTGATCTGGTTCCTGGCCATGCGTGTATTCTTGATACCTGGCTGGGGGCACATGAATTACATATTATTAGTATTTATAATTACCAGATGAAATTCCAAAGGGTTACTTTATTGCAGAAAGTTCTACCTTTTTTGTATATCACAAGATCTGTTTTTTTTAGGAGGTGATTTCAATTGTATATTGTCTTTATCTGACAAAACAGGTAGATTACCAAAGTTATATTCTGATTCCAACTTTTTGTACAGAATATATACACAGGCCAAACTTGGGATTGTGGGTCTGGTTTTACTAGCTTACTTACTCTAGGGATCACTTGTATACTAGAATTGACTTCTGGTTTGCCTCCCATTGGGTCTCTGTGTGTTCTTTTTGTTTCTCCAGTTGAGATTTCTGACCACAGACTGATTACTGTTTTTGTTGGAACTCCTGTAAACAAACCTGGCCCAAATCCGGTCTGGAGGTTGAATTCAGCTCTTTTATCAGATACAGATACCTGGGCTCTCATTCATAATGAGTTGGAGGCCAGGTTTTCTGTTTTTGATTTATATGATAATTCTCTTTTATGGTGGCAAGACTCAAAATGAGATTCAAAAACCTTATGTACTCTTTGGCAAAATGGGCAGCAAATTTTAAGTATCTAACCTACCTCCAGTTCAGGGATAGGCTCCAGAGGCTACTCTGTAGAGACTGGAGAAGATCTCATGGATGACATTGTTGTGATTAAATCTGAGATGTGTAAGTATCAATATGATAGGGCCCATTCTCTGTTTTTAGTACAGAAGTTTGGCACTTGGGAAAGCACAAGGAGTTAATCTTTATAAATGTTGTGCGCAAAGGATGGACTCTAAATATATGGATGCCTTGAGGTCTGATACAGGTCAGACTGTAAATTCTAGTGCTGGTATTGAGGAAGTGGTTCATCAGTTTGTGGAAGCTTCCTTTTGTACCAACTCTCCCCCTACTGTCGGGATGGAAGAGTTTCTATGTACATTACAGATACCTGATCTTTTGGAATCAGATAAATCCCTATTGACCTCTCCTATTTCCCAGAAAGAAGTGGAGGAGGTTATTGGTGGATTTCCATCTGGTTCTTCTCCTGGTCCAGATGGCTTACCGGGGAACTCTGTAAGAAAGCAGTTAGTCTCTTAAGTCCCTATTTGGTGAAAGTTTATAATGCTATCTTATCTGGTTTAGTTCCTTTTCCTGCAGCTTTGACAGATAGTATTTTGATTTTTCTTTATAAAAAGGGGGATAGATTGGATTTTAGGAATTGGAGGCCCATTAGTTTGTTAAATGTCGACTTGAAAATTCTATGTAAAGTTTTGTGCAAACGTTTGTCCTGGATAGCTCAGGAAGTGATTTCACCTGGTCAGACTTGTGCCATTCCCCGCCAGGGTATGGGAGACATTACCAAATTACTAAGAGAAGCTTTTGATGGGTCGAGTAGTTCTGGGTATTTACTCTTCCTTGACTGAGCTAAAGCCTTTGATGAGGTTCCCCATGTCTACCTGTTTCAGGTTTAAAACATTATGGTATTCCAGTCGGGTTTATAGAATGGCTTCAAATCATTTATAGACATGCCTCATCTCGACCTTTGGTAAGTGGCAGGCTAGGAAGATCTGTGCTGATTCAGCGAGGAGTCAGATAAAGCTGTCCTCTGAGTCTGCTTTTTTATGTTTTTTCTTTAGATCCTTTATTAAGAACATTGCATATGACAACAGGGATTGCACCATTTCTGGGTTTTGGGGATGGTGTATTTCCAATTGCCCTGGCTTATGCAGATGACACTACTATTCTAGTGGCCGATCAATTATCTGGGGAGCGGGCTATGGAGGTTGTAGACTCTGTTTCTGTTGTTTCTGGTTCAAGGATCAACAGACAGAAGAGTACGGCTGTGGGGATTCATACTTTAGAAGTAGCTCCACAGGCTATAGGGGGTGTTGGGGTATCTGCATTACTGATTAAAATTCTGGGGTGCTAGTTTGGAGTTCCTGACCTGGCCTGTTACAATTGGGAAACGGCCTTGGCCAAAGCAGAGGAGAAAGTTGCAAGATGGAAAGGTTTTCCAATGACAAAAAAGAAATGGGTCTTTATGTTTAAAAGTTGTTTATTGCCTATTTTTCTGAATGTTAGTTATCTGTATCCTTTGCCTGTCAAATTAGAGGTTAGGATGTATAGCGTGGCTTTTAAGTTATTATGGGGGAGTTGGCTTAATCCCATAAAGTGAAATAGTACCTATTGGCCTGTGTGTGAAGGTGGTTTGAACATGACCAATCCTGTGATTTTTCTTTTTACTGTTTTTCTTTATGCAAATTTTGTTCCTGTTTTATTACGAACATACAAACATACAAAATTTGCCAGCAGATAAAGGCCTAGAGGTCTATCAAGTCTGCTCGAATGTGCAGCTAGCACCCCTTATTCTGCAGCTGCCCCTCCCTTCCACCCTTCCCCTTCATTAACCTTCCCCCTTGTCCTGTCCCATCCTCATTTGAAGCAGTCCACTGTTCTACTGCATACCACTTCAGGAGGTAACGCATTCCTCCCAGCCACCACCCTGTCTGTAAAAAAGTGTCTCCTCATCTCCCTCCTGAACCTTCCTCGCTCCAGTCTCATATCATGGCCCCTGGTGTCCCTCCCCTCCCTTACTTTGAACAGCCCCTCTGTACTTGTCTTGTTTATTCCTTTCATGTATTTAAAGGTTTCAATCATGTCACCCCTGTCTCTCCTCTCCTCCAGTGAGTACATGTTCAACTCCTTCAACCTCCTTGCGTATGATAAGTCCCCCAGCCCCTTGATCATCTTTGTCGCTCTGCGCTGCACCCCCTCCAGTAACTTAATGTCCCTCTTCAGATACGGATGCCAGTACTACACGCAGTACTCCAGGTGTGGTCTAACTAATGACCTATACAGTGGCAGAATCACCTCCTCCCTCCTCGAGGATATACCCCTTGCAATACAACCCAGCATTTTGTTGGCCTTTGCAGCTGCCTTTCTACATTGTGCCGAGTTGTTCATTGACCCTGTAATGAGCACACCCAGATCCTTCCTCCTCTGTCTGGGCTAGCTGCACTCTCCCTAGCTGGTAACTCCTCCTTGGGTTCTTCATCCCAAAATGCAGCACCTTGCACTTTTTGGCATTAAAGCCCAGTTTCCAGGTGTCTGACCAGGTTTCAAGCTTTGCCAGATCATCCTGCAACCCCTGCCATCCCCCTAGGTCATCCACCACCGCGCCTACCTTGATATCATCATCAAACAGACTGATCTTGCTCTTGATGTCCCATGATATGTCTGCAATGAATATCCCAAACAACACTGGTCCCAACACCAAGCCCTGTGGAACACCACTCATCACTGCCTTTGGGTGTGAGAGCTCCCCACCCACCACCACCCTCTGTTGCCTTCCCTGCAGCCAGTTTCCTACCCATTTCACCAGCTTTGCACCCGCTCCTGTGCCTACTAACTTCCTTCCCAGCCTTCCATGTGGCACTGAGTCAATGCCTTACTGAAGTCCAGATACAGGACATCCACTGCATGGTCCCTGTCCAGTTGCCGTTACCCAGTCATAGAACTCAACCAGGTTGGTTTGGCAGGATCTGCCATATAAAGCCATGCTGTCTGCTGTCCTGTAGTCCTTTGGCCTCTAGGAGAGCCACCAGCCTCTCCTTCAGGATGGTCTCCATTAGCTTACCCATGATGGATGTGAGGCTCACTGGTCTGTAGTTTCCCGGTTCATCCTTGGGGCCACTCTTGTGGAGGGGCACCACATGAGCCATCCTCCAGTCCTGAGGTACACACCCCAAATGTAGTGAGGCATTAAATAGGTCTGCCAAAAGTCCTGCAAGGACCTCTGCCAGCTCCTTCAGTACCCTGGGGTGGATGCCATCTGGGCCTGGTGCCTTGTCCACCCTCAGTGCCTTCAAACCCTCTCGAACTCTGCTCTCCATGATTTCCCCATCTGTCACCACTTCCCACCCTGCTTCTGCCATTTCTCCCACCTTGGGTGTCACCCCCTCTTCTCTTTAGTAAATATTGAGCAGAAGTACTCATTTAGTGCTTCCGCCTTATCGCAGCCTACTTCCACCCAACCCCCCTCCTTCCTAATCCTTACTATGTGGTCCTTACAGCTCCTTTTCTCCCTGATGTACTTAAAGAAGTCCTTCTCCCCCTTCTTAATGCCTTGTGCCAGCCTGAGTTCCATAGATGCTTTGGCTCCCCTTACTGCCCTTGTCACCTCCTTCGATTCTGTCAGGTACTCCTCCCTGTCCTCCCCCCTCCCTGTTTTCTTGTACTTCCTAAAGGCAACTCTTTTCCTCCTTACCTTTTCCATGACCTCCTTGCTCAACCAGATCGGTTTCTTAACCATAGCCTTCTTGCTCTGGGCTTTGCAGCAGGTTTTGGTTGCCTTCACTATCCCCAGCTTTATGAGCTCCCACCTCTGGTTAGTGTCCATACTAGATTGAATTCTGGCCAGGTACCCTTTTACCACTTCCCCCATCCTCCCAAAGTTGTCCCTCCTGAAGTCCAGCACTATTGTGCCAGATTCCACTCCTTCCTTGCCCATATCCAATGTGAGCCATACTGAGTGGTGGTCACTCCCTGACAGTGGTTCCTCCACTATAAGTTCTCTCACAAAGTCCCCATTTGCCAGCACAAGGTCAAGGGTATTACCTAACCTGGTTGGTTCACTGACCATTTACAGCAGGAAGCTGTCCTTGAAGGCATCCAGCAGTACCTGCTCCCTTCTGTTCCTGGTTGTTGGGGTGCTCCAGTCCACTCCTGGCATGTTGAAGTCCCCCACAATCACCACACTACCCTTTTCGCAGGTCCTCCTGATCTGTCCCGCTAGTTCCCTGTCTAACTCCTCTGTCTGAGATGGTGGCCTGTACACCACTCCCATTCTAAGAATCCTATTCTTGGAATCCTGGATTTGCATCCAAAGTGACTCGGACTGCCTCCTCCCCTTCCTCCCTTACACACTTCAGTCCTTCCTTCACATATAGTGCCACCCCCCCTCCTTTCCCAATCACCCTGTCCCTACGAAATAACCTGTACCCTGGTACAGACAGGTCCCAGTCATTGTATTGGGTGGCCCATGTTTCCATGATGGCTGCAATGTCCACCTCTCCCTCTGCCATGAGAACCTGTAACTCTGCAGTTTTCCTCCCAAGGCTCCTAGCATTAAGGGTAACCACCTTCCACCCTTTTCCCCTATTGTTGAGTCCATTCCATTGGGTTCCCTTGTTTAAAGATAGATGCTACTATTTTTGGCAGAAGTGGGAAACCCAGCAATGGGGGGTATTTTGGAACATCCGGCAAGGTTTTTCTCCCTATCTTTTGGAAATCTGTAAGAAATGAAAACTTTGGCATATTTTGACCTCTGACCTTTGCATACTATCAGAAAATTGGAGTATCATAAGCTATTACAGGAGATCTGTTTTAAAGATCCTTGTCTGGTATTACCAGACACTGTAGTCCTTGCTGATGTCCTTCACCAAGTAGCAGAAACCAGACTCCCTCCTAAAGTGTGGGATTCTGTATGGCTTAGCTGTCATTCTGGACTAAATGTCAGAGGAAATCATTTTCACAAATCTATTCAGGACAGATCTTGTCTAAGGGAGGGTTGTGGATTGGAGATTGAAACAATATTACATCTTTTTTTACAATGCCCATATATTTCTTGTTTATGGCCTATGTTGGCCTGTTCATGGAATATCCCTCATCTAAGGTCTATGAATTATAATATCTTGGTGTACAGTTAGTATGATAACATTCTTTGGAGAGGATTCCATTTAGGGACAACTTGAATAATTTTTGCTCTCATTAAATGGGTAATTTGGCAAACTAGATGTCAATTTGTGTTGCAACAAAAACAGCTATCTTTGCTGGGCTTACAAAATAAAATTGAGTCTGAAATCACAATGTTATTTAAAAAAGAAAGACATGTCTTTTCTAACACTCTTATGCAGGACTGGTGGAAAGGTTGAGGTTCTCTCCTATTTTTACGGGTTTTTGATTGACCAGTGGATTCTCGCTGGGCGATTCTATGAACTGTTTTTTGTTTTCCATTATATACTGGGATGGGAAGGGCTGTTGGGATAGCTGTTTTTTTTTGCTTCTGGTTATTATAGGTTTTTGTGAGTGGGTTTTGTTCTTGGAATTTGGGGTTTGTCTTTGGTGTTTCAGACTTTTGAAGGGTATGAATGGTTTCTTGTTTTCTGGACTCTGATGTTATATATTGATTCCTGTATTTTACAATTTTTCTGTAGTATTTTCTCTTGTTTTGTTTATGAAGCTTTATCCAATAAAAAATTCCCCTACTCTTTTCAATAAGTGCCATGGGATCTTTAACAGCCACCTGAACTACCACCAATCCAGGCAGATGGGACCTCAGCTTAACATCTCATCCGAAAGATGGCACCTCAGAAGTGCAGCACCCCTCTCATGCTGCTCTACAGTGTCAGTACTGGGATATTAACCCAAGTTCCAGATGTGGGAACTGAATCCACAGCCCTCTGATCTCCCGGCCTCAGAGGCGAGTGTGCTACCTATTGACCCACTGACACTGCACTGAATCTAGCAGAAAGGGCCTTTTGGTTCTGGTGCTTTTTTTTCATTTGATAAAGATTCACATCCTGCATTCTGTTTATCCCCATGTACCTGTAGGTCCCTATCATTGGTATGCCGTCTCTACATCGACAACTTTACAGTGATGTCATCGATGACAACAACATCGACACGTTGCTGTAAAGTCCACTTGGGACCCCGGCACTCTTTTCCAAGGTCACACACCCCCTCTACAAATGAGCTCCAACTTGGAGTTGATTATATTAAGTGTGTGTGTGTGTGTGGGGGGGGGTGTGCAGACCCCGCAGAAAAACACCTTTGTCTGACACAGCAGAATGCTGACTCCAATTGCGGTCGACATAGCGGTGTCAGGGAGACATCGCATCAACATGAAGTTGTCGATGCCATGTTGTAGATCCCCTATCATCTCCCCTCTTGCTTTCCACTTTTACAGGGTGTACATGTTGAGATCCCTTAGTCTTTTCTTGTAGGGCATTTGATGCAACCCTTGCACCATTTTAGGTGCCATCCTCTGGCCTACCTCCACCCTATCTATGTACTTCCTGAGTTGTGGCCTCCAGAACAGGACACAATACTCTAGTTACTTTCACAAGTGAGTGAAAGAGGGGCAACACCGCCCTATCCTTCCTCCTGCTCCTCTCTCTCTATGCATCCCAGCATCCCACTGGCCCTACCCACTGCTTTTTCAAAGTGTTCTGCCTTATGGATGTTATCAGATATGATATATCCAGGTTCCCTTTCCTGCTTAGTGACTGTCAGTACTTCCCTCCATCCTATACTCAGTTCTTGATTTTGAACTTTTTGGCATTGAACACCACCTTATATGCTCTTGACCACTCCTTGAGTTTCTCAAGATCCCTATACATTCTTTCCACCACCTGCTGAGTGTCCACCCTATTACAGATTTTGGTGTCATCTACAAAAAGGCATACCTTCCCTTCTGCAATGTCAGTTATGAAAACACTGAAGAGGACTGATTGCAGTACAGAGTCCGGTGGCACCCTGCTGCTTACCCCCATCATTAGAGTGAGTGTTGTTATCCACCACTCTCTGCCACCTATCCATTAATCAGTTCCTTGCCCAAATCACCACTTTAAGTCTCATCTCTTAGCTGCTCAGTGTTTTTACCAATCTCATGGGCAGCACAGTGTCAAAGGCCTTTCTAATGTCCAGATAGGCCATGTCCACTGCTGTACCCTGATATAGTTGCCTGGTAAGCCAGTCAAAGAAATCAATCAATGCCCCCCACCACCACTATCCCGTGAATCCATGCTGCCTTTGGTCTTGTAGCCAACTTGATTCAAGACACTCTACCAACTTTTCCTTTAACAGGGTTTCCATTAATCCCACCACTGATGTGAGACTGACTGGCTCCTGAGTTGCTAGCCTCCTCTTGCTGCTCTTATGGAGAGAGGCCACATCTTCTCCATTCCAGTCTTCTGGAACCATGCCTTTTTCAGTGAGCTGTTGAATAATGCCATCAGAGGGGCAGATAGCACCCCTTTGAGTTTCTTTAGTATTCTTGGGTGTATCACATCCAGTCTCATATCCTTGTCCACTTTCAGAGCTCCAAGTCCCTACAGGATTCTTTCCTCTGTAAAAGGGACTTATGTCCACCACCCCCCTTTGTTCTTGTTGCTTACTGGTGGTGCTCCCCCCCCACTGTGAAGACTGAGCAGAAGCACCTGTTCAAGATGTCTGCTTTTCTTGATCCTGTTATGTACAGTCTTCCCCTGCTGCCTTCCTTATCCTCAGTATCCCTCCCCTGTTAACCTCTTCTCACTCATGTATGTGCAGAAAGTTTTATTCCCCTTAGCTACCCCTTTGGATATCCTTTTCTGTCTGTACTTTTGCACCCCTAACTGCCTTTCCTACTGCTCTTTGTTCTTCTTGGTATAATTCTTTGTCTTCCTCCCTTTGTGTTTCCTTATGCCTCCTGAATGCCACATTTATTTATTTATTTATCTATTTGCTTTTGGTAACCGGGTAAGTGCACTAGACAACAACCTGCCTATTTTCAGGCATGGCCCGAGAGAGTACAAGTACAATTACAGAGGGCAACAACATTTACAGTTATTACAAAACAGTTACTATTACAAGGGTTACAGAGGTAAGGGATTAAAAATGCAGTGGATACAGATTTCAGGTAAACTGCATTTAACATTGGTTGTAGTTTCAGTAAAAAATAGGGATAAGAATACTACTACTACTAATAATAATACTGCTTTATTTATTATGTGCCTTTCATATATCAAGGCGCAGTACAATAAGACAATAAAACACACTAAAAGCAGAAACATCATCATAAAATATACAATACAAATCAGTAATCATCACCACCATATGCTTTAACCCAGAGATAAGACTTTAGAGCCTGTTTAAAACTCCCCACGGTCATGTACTCCCTAATCCGATGGGGTAGAGAATTCCAGAGGGACAGAGCCAAGAACATAAAAGCACATGGCCCCAGCAGATTTTAAAGTCACTCTCAGAATCTCTAGCAACCCCTTGTCAGCTGAGCAGAGTGGTCTCACAGGGTGGTAAGGAATCAGGAGCTCTTTTAGGTAGTCAGGGCCCAGTTTGTGTAGGGCTTTATAAGTCAGCAATCCAACTTTGAAAGTGATCCACTACCGTACTGGCAGCCAGTGCTGTTCCCACAGCACCAGTGTGATATGGGAAGATCTAGGAATCCCCATCAGCAGAATTCTGCATCAGCTGCAAGCGGCGGATATCAACCCCCGGAACTAACAGTAAATAGTAGAGATTAAAAAGGTAGTGTAGAACCAAGTGGAGGAAGAGAATCTATAATGAGGAAGAGGAGACTATGGTGCTGAGTAGATAGTCCAGGGTTAGCTCAGAGCAGGAGATGTGGGAAAGTGGGAGAAGTAAATACTATGCAGAATAAGAAGATCTCCAAGGCTGGCTAAGAAAAGGAGTGGGTAAGTATATTTTAGAGAAAAACAGAGGAGGCTTATGGGATGAGTGAGTAAGGGAGACCAGCAAAGAGGAGAGATAGAAATAAAAAGGGGGGATGGTAGTAAGTGCCCCAGAAACTGAGCTTAAGGTTATGGCAGAAAAGAGCTGCAGTAGAGAATAGAGCAGGATATTGGGAGGGGTAGAGTTCAGAAGGAAAAGCAAGTGTCTAAGGTTCTTAGGTATGAGAGGAGATCTTTTTTTAAAATGTGTGATTTCAAGGCTTTAATGTGATGGGGCAGGGAGTTCCAGGTTTTAGTGGCAAAGTAGGCAAACACTTATTTATTTATTAAATTTTGATGACCGGGTAGGCCCACTGAGCCCCAAAGGTCCCTTTTTCAGGGGTGGCCGGGAATAACATTACAGGGTAAGTAACACAGATACAAGTGGTTACAGAGAGAGTACAGATAATAAGTACAGATGCATGTGGTTTCAGAGAAAGTACAGATAATTAGCAGGTTATAGGCAGATGTCATATTTTCTGAGTCATTTAGACATACCAGCACTAATTGTATAAGGAAATCCTAGCATTGTGGTCTGTTAGGGTGACATGAGACAGGTGGAGAACAAGGTGAGCATTTGAGAGGCTTGGCCTAGACTGTGAGGGGAGGGGCAGTCAGGTGCTGTGGCAGTGGCAAGTGCTGGTCTCAGTCAAGTGAGCCTTGAGCCTGGTGCAAAAGTTCAAAAGAGAGGGGGCTTCCTATAATGAGGGTGGAAGCTTATTCCACAAGGTGGGGGCAGTATAGGAAAAGGATTTGCCACTCGCATTAGTCCTAACCCTGGGGATTTCCAGCAGAGTCTGACCTGAGGTCCTAAGCCTCCTAAGGTTTTGCTTGAGAATAATTGTTCCTTTTAGGGTGGGTGGAGCAGCTGGTCTGAGTAACTTAAATGCCAAACAGAGTTTAGGGTACTGTAGTCGAGAGGTGAAGGACAGCCACTGTAGTTGGGCAAGCATGTTGCAGTGGTGGCTTCTAGAGTGACTCTGGGTAACAAACTGAGCTATCTTGTTGTACAGTATCTGTAGCCTGTTGAACTCCTGCTTGTACATGCACTGTAATACTGGGGCAGCATACGTAAGTGTTGGAAGCAGGACACTGGAGACAATTGCAAGCCTAGCTTCCGGGATAAGCTGATCTTTTAGTCGATACAGGGTGCCAAGTTTTTTTTTTAGTTGTTTAACCAGGAGTAGCACACTAAGCTGAAAGCTTTTTTTTATAGGAGCGACCTGGGAGCACAGGGAAGTTAAGTGACTTGCTCAGGGTCACACAGTATGCAAGTGGAAGCTGTGGGATTCAAACCCAGCTCTGGTCTGCTGGATGTCACCAGATTTGCAGCTCAGAGCCTTAAACTGCTGCACTATACTGCCTCCCAAATTTGCCTGGGATGGTCCTAGTGACTGAGTCAGCATGGGTCTTGAAGGTGAGACAGTGTTCAGTTGTTAGCCCTAGATATTTTAGGGAGTCCACCACATCGATAATTTTACCAGCAAGTGATTTGAGCTGTAGGGACTTGGTTCTATCTTGCCCCAGGGATCTGGGACCAAACAGCATGGCTTTTGTTTTGCTTGCATTGAGGACCATACTATTTGATGTTAGTGAAGCCTCAAGTGTCATAAGGTCAGCTTGGAGGAGAGGCCCCAGAACACATAGATTATCCAGGGAGTGATAAATGACTGCGTCATCCACATATTGAATGACTGAGCTTGTCCCACAGTGGAAGTTTAGGTCATTAGTGAACAGAGAGAACAGGAGGGGGACCTAGGATTGATCCCTGAGGTACTCCCTCATTTATGGGTAGTAGGTCCGAAAGCACACACCTCCAAATGACCCTCTGTGTATGGCCTGCTAGGTAGCTAGTGAACCACTTGAGGGCAAGAGGGTCTGGACCTATTTTGTCTAGCTTTGTTAGCAGGAGACTGTGGTCCACAAGGTCAAATGCCTTGGACAGATCTATAAAAATTGCGCCCATCAGCTTCCTTGCATCCATTGCTCTGAGTACATCCACTGTGAGGTTGGTGAGGGCAGTGTCAGTGCCATGGTTGGTTCGAAAACCATGCTGTAAGGGGGCTAGGAGCTGGTGGGACTCCAGGAATTCATGGAGTTGACCATATATAAGTCTCTCTTGCAGTTTTGTAAGGGTACAAAGCAGTGAGATGGGCCTGTAGTTGCTTATGTGTTCTCTTGGGCCACCCTTGTGATGGGGACCACATTAGCCTGTTTCCACTGGTCAGGAACTGTTCCTTCCAGTAGGGATCTGTTAATAAGCCAGGTCAAAGGTCTGGCAAGGGATTGGGCTCCTTCCTTTAGTAACCTAGGATTAATTCCGTCGGGGCCTCCTCAGACTTTGATTTTCAGAGCCCTTAGAAGAGTTAAGACCTCTTTTGTCTTGACCAGTCCCGGGTGCCATTTTAGTAGCACAGCGAGGAACTACATGGATGGCTAGAGTAGAGGATCTAAAAAGGCGAGAATGTTCAACTGGGACAAACATGGAGGACAGCGATACAGGTTGAGCAGACCTAACAATATTGTCAATTAGCTAGCCGGTAACATAAAGTCATCTGGAAGAGGGGAACAGACATTGTAGGGCAGAGTACAGTTCACAGTGATGGGTGAGATGAGGGGCAGATAGGGCAAATCTGCATATGTTGCTATACACAATATCCCATTTATGAAAGAGAGTGGCATTAGTCTGGGAAAAAACAGGGAGCGTATAGCATAGTACAGGTAGTAATACACCCTGGGCTATTGTTACCCTAGCAACTGGGGTGAGGGCATGGTGGACACGATAGACCATACCAATTTTAGACTTGACAGATTTGCATATGTTATTCATGTGGAGTGAGAAGTCAAGGGCTGGGTCAAGCATGACTCCAAGGTATCTGAAGGAGCGGGTGACTGAAACAGGAAAGCCATTGAGGCATTTGATGTGCAGTTCTTGGGTAGTAGAGTGGGTCCTTTTGCGGGATCCAAAAAGCATAGCCTGGGTCTTACCCTCATTTAGAACCAGATGATTTATGGTAAGCCAGGATTGAATGCTTTGGAGGTCAGAGGTGAGTTGTGTGTTTATAACATCCATAGATTTAAAGGCAGTATAAAGTACTAAGTCGTCAGCATACAGAATCATTCAGCAGTGAGACAGAGAGTTGGGTATGTTGTTTATGTAGATGGAGAACAGCAGGGGTCCAAGTATTGAGCCTTGGGGAACACCCTGAGATATATGGGCAGGGGAAGAAAGGACCTTGTTGAAAGAGACTTACTGAAAATGGTTGCTGAGGTAGCTCAAGAACCAGAATAGGGTTGATTGGGACATTCCAAGAGATTCTAGCTTGTGTAAGAGAAGGGAATGATTGACCAGGTCAAAATCCTTTGTTAGGTCAATAAAGACTGCATCACTGAGTAAACTGAGATCCATATTAGATTTAACCTTGCTCGTGAATTGTACAAGAGCAGTAGTGGTACTGTACAAATTTCTAAACCCATGCTGGGCAGGGATTGAAGGCTGGATCTGGTTAGAAAATCAGAAACCTGATGGTGAATGAGTTTTTCCAGAAGTTTACTAACTATGGGTAGCAAAGCGATGGGGCAATAATTGGAAGTAGATTTAGGGTCTCCTTTCTTATACACCGGGGTGATCCTAGCATTTTTACAGAGTTGGAGAATGGTAGAGGTGCTAATAGATAGGTTGAACAACTGCATTGCTGAGGTGGTGAGGAGAGGAGCAACCAGTTTGAGTATTTTTGGTTCAAGCTCATCTGGGCCCACACTGCTATAGGGGGAAATAGAGGAGAGGAGTTGCAGAACTTGATGGTGTGGGGCTGGGGCAAGGACCAGAGGAGGAGTGGCTGTAGGAGAAGGAATTGGGGGAGGAGAAACAGGGCTAAATATATGCAACCCCCCTACAAATAGGGGTTCCTATAGTGTCTGCCTGGGCTTGCCTTATGCCCACTGTTAGGATGGTGTCCTGTATCTGCAGCAGTTTTTGATTGTCTGCATGAGAGTGCTCTATTTAGCCTCCATGCCTGTCTCTTTAAGAGCGATCTATTCTGTGTGAGATAATTAGTCTGGACCGGGTCCGAGTGAATTAGGGCTCATGACCAGCCTGACTGTTCATATTTCTGCTCCATTCTGCAGTCGCTATTTGGGCAGGGGGAGATCTGCTAGGAGAAGTAATTATTTGCTGTTTATCTGCTTTAGTAATTATAATATAAGAGTTTGTCTAACCTGCTTCCAATTGCAGCATGAACATTTGGATTACAGCCACCATTTTGGTTCTAGAACTGCCAGTGTTGGACCAATCGAACATCAGGGGACCTAAAATGGAGACTGTCCCAGAGGTCTTGTGGGAGTGAAATCTGTAGGAACTGTAGTTTTTAAGGTTTGGTGCCTAAATGGACCTGGAGGGGGAGTCCCTTCTGTGATAGACAATTCCATCAGCCCACCTAACCTTTTGGATCACTGGGAAAAGCCCAGAGCTGCTTGCAGCAGTGAAGAGTTGAGAGCTGGAGATTGGAGACTGAACAGCTCGCGTCAGTCAATCAGCTGCTCCTGAGTAGTAGCGTGGGAGATTCGGCAGGAAGGCTGTGTTTGGCCTGCCTGCCTGCCACCATCTTCCTGAGTGAGGAATCTAGTGATGGATTTAATTCCAATATTTCTTGTGGAGATCTGAAAGCTGAAAAGAAGTGTGGGTGTTAGTCGCCTGCAAGTGGACCAAAGACTTGCTGCAGAAGCGATCGACCTGTCAGGTACCAAAGTGAACCTCAGAGCAAAAGGTTTGTGCAGAAACCCTGCTGAATTGCAAATGGACTTTATCCGAACTGAGGCTAATAGTTGTGTTGCTTAGAAGTGTGCTGAATGCATGGTGTGGGTCGCGATCTGTTTTCCCACTTGTGCATATGTTATACTGGCTGGAAGCTACTCCAGCACTCATTGTGAGCCAAATCCGAACAGCTTGCTCTGGTCTGGGCCCTGCCATCTTGGCCTAGACTGCTGCTCCCATCGCAGAGACATTTCCAACGAAAGTCCTGCTTGAGGATTTGGACCCCCTGCACAGCACCATTTAACAGAAAGCAACCACCATGGTGAGTCACGTAGGCCCTGCTTCCCCTGGCAATCCAGTACAACATCCAGAGGTCTTCATCTCATCAATTCTGCCTTCTGGTCTGGGTAGCAAGAGAACAAAACAGGGTAGCTCCCTGCAACAAGGCTACCCCATGCAATGCTTCAGGCTAGCCTGTTTAACAACTGGGTACCCAGGGTTGTGTGACTGTAACAAAGGGACTCACTGTGTATGCTTGGTCAGCCTGAGTTAATCAGATGTGCTAATTATCTGCTAGATTGCTGCCCCACCTTTGTTCAAATCCTCCTGAATAAATCAGACTGTGATTTTTCTACAGTTAACCTGGTTATCGTGTACCTTCTTTGGTGGGGATTTTGTACTGCCCTTGAATTGTTACATCACCAGTCTTGTTTTACAGGAGGTCTCCAGGGCAAGCACAGCTGGTCTATCCCTGGTGGTTAGTGCAAGGAGTGTGGGTTCAATATTATTGTCATATGCTATATGTGAATGTTACTCTGTTGATCTGTGTAGGCCACTAGAAGGGTTGGTGGGTGGCGATAGCATCCCAGGTGGTTATACCAACAGCAAGTACGCTACCCCAAAACCATTCCTCCTGGTGGAGGCACCCGTTCACTGAGCTCAGGCCCTTCAACCTGTGCCTAGTCATGCAGGCATGGGTAGTAGCCCATAGGATTGAACCACCGAAGGGGTTACCTATGAAAGACTCAAAACTAGGGGGATTCAAAAAGATAGAATTGAAAGCATGGTAGCCCATGACATGGGCACTGGTGATTGGGCGCCTGCAGTAATGGCGACCCAATCCCCGGAGAATGTCATCGAGGCTACCAATGGGGTAGGGCAACCAGATTGGGGGGGTCGTCAAATATAGTGATGGGATGTCGCTATACATGCACACATGGGGGGAGCGAGCACACACAGTGAGGGGCAGGAGGGATTATGAAGGGTGGTGCCACAGTGGATTGCCGAGCTGGCCCCGTGGCATGGTGGGTGGGTTGGTGGCTTCAATGGGCAGGGTGCTGAGTTTGGGTGTTGGCGTTGGTGCGTTTTTGTTGTGCCCGGCCTGAATTTTTTTTATACATGTTTTTGCACCCCCCGACATGCACCCCCTTGGAGTTGAGAATCCTTAAGTAGGGGGTGTGGGGGGGTGAAGCCCCTTGTGGGGGGGTGCGGAGGCACAGCCCCTCCACATAAAACATGTAAAACACAAGTCCCTGGCACCCATTTGCTGTGCGCTGGGGAGTCAGAGTGCCGAAATTGATTTTTGGCACTCTGGCTTCGCGATAATGGCGATCGCCTAAGGCTTTCACCGTTATCACATAAATCCCAAAGCATTTGCTATGGTGGCTAGGTCACAGCTGGTATTGCTAATGTTCATGTATCGGGAAGGGGTATGGCCCCTGTTCTTGCCCAAGATACCATTTAACTGAGACCAATAGTTTTTTGGATCCCTAGAAGTGGCTGTGAGTAGGTTCTTATAGTATTCCCTTTTAGTAGCCCTAATTTCCCTCTTGCAGGTATTACACATGGTCCGATTGGCAATTAGGTCTGAATGTAGAGAAGAGGATTTGTAATTGCCCCAGAGTTGGTCACACATTTTAAGCTTTTTAAGAAGGTGACATTTTAGCTATTTAGTAGGAGACCCCTTGACCCTGTGTGTCCTTGTAGGAATATGTTTCATTTGCAGGAAGACAATGATATGGGTGAAGAACTTGGTGGCATAGTTGATATCTGTCATTTGAAAGAGGGGGGGACCAGTCAGCAAGCCTGAGATCATGGAGGAATGCATTGGAGTTGAAAGCAGAGAAGTCAGAGAATGAAATAACTTTCAGGGGGCAAGAGGGGGTACTGGCGTCCCAGACACAGCAAACCCGGAGAATGGTCACTGATTGAGTTGGCAAAGATCCAGGAAGTGGAAATTCAATCCTTTCTGTTAGTGAGGAGCCAGTCAATAAGAGTGCTATGGGAACCATTACTAGAATATCTAGTCAGATCAAGTATTACTTGTGGTAGGTGAGCCTTGCTAATTACTGAAGCTAGGTTGGCAGAGTTAGTTATGAGCCTCACTTTTTTGTAGGACAGATGGTAGATAGACAATGAGTTCTTCTAGCCCTATCTTACTTTTTCTAAGAGGAATGTAGATGCATATGACATGGGGCTTCTTAGTTTCAACTAGGGTCAGTAGGGAGTGCAGAAGTTCACAGGATGAGGGAGGAGAGTTGGGCACTAGTGAGAGGTTTAGGTGGGTCTTAAAAAATATTACTAGGCTGCCACCCTTTTTTGAATGATGATGGTCCGCACGTAGCATATTGTATCCAGTGAGGGAGCAGGAGGCATCTGGAATAGAGGGGTTTTAACCAAGACTCAGAGATGCACAAAATATCTGGGTCATAAACCTTGGCCTAGGCTTCTAACTTAGAGTTGTTGGCAACCAGGCTTCTGATATTTAGGTGAGCAATTTTTAAGGGTAACACCCATGTAGAGTGCTGATTATTGAGTGCTGCACTTTTGAGCAACTCAATAACAGTGCTCTACAAGAAAGTGAGTGGTGCAATACATCGCTATATCCTGCATAACGAGTACAGTAAGGAGCTGTGCTCACTACTGCAGGATATAGTATGCTTTGTGGCCGATTCCCACTGAGCTGCTTGCATAGCGTAGTGGTGTTCACCACTGTTTGCGATGCAAGCAGACCCGAGTTTGGGTCCGGCTACAGGCAGAAATAGTTTTTGCCTCACGATCCAATAACTTGCCCCATGGTCTGCACCCCCCTCAGAGTTGGTTATTTTAGTTTGGGGGTGTGAGGCTATGCCCACAAGAGGAAGGGCGGGGGCTGGCCCCCATAAAAAGATTTCTGTGAGGTTTACTTAGGTATTGTCAGTGACTGTCGCTATTTGCAACAGTCGCACAATATCCTTTACCCTTTGCCTATGGGCTTGTTTGCTCGTTTATGTGATAGGCAGTCTTTCAGACTCGCCTTTATCACATAGAACTATTTTTAAGCCTTGCGTACGAGTTCACGAAAGGGTACGGTCGGGGTGGAAGGTTTCTGAGCTGCACAGTGGCCAGGGTTATTCTCAATATCACCTGCTAGAGATAGAGATGTAGCAATAATCCAGATGGTCACAAGTGAGATAGAGTAGGGACTATGGGAGTGTATGAGGAACCTTTTCTTAAGTAGGTAACTGATTAAGAAGTTCAGGGGTTTAGGGCTGAGATACTGGATTAGGGTAGAGGAGGGATGAGGCCCAACCAACATATTTGAGAAGGTAAAGTCTGCCTGGCAGGTACCAGTTCAGTGTCTGGTAGGGACTGCTGAGGAAGCTAGGGAGGCCAAGGCTAGGAAGACACAAACAGAAGCCATAATGGCAATGAGATGAAGGCAAGGATACATGATAAGTCAGATAGAATGGGGAGAAATTAGGGAAGGAGAATTTGAGAGGTTCAGATATAGAGTGAAGAAACTGAATAGAGACACAGTGAAAATGATAGTGACAACTGGCTAACACACAAGTTCAGAGTAAACCAGCTTAGGAGTAGATGTATGGATGATGGTATAATAGCAACCAAAGTAGCGACAGAGAAGAGATAAGTGAGGAATCCCACTAATAGCAGCTTATAGCAGTGAGTAAAGTATGGATAACAATGATCGGTAGCTAGTCAGGCCCCTAGTGGAGAAGCAAGCCAAGACTGGATAAAACAATCGGTAGACTGGAACAGTACCAACTGAATGTGATCTAGTGCTCAACTAAATCTGTTAGGAGAAAAGTACTGACTTCAGAAATTAGCTCAAATGATGCTGAGAGCAAGTTACTGAGGAGCGACCAGCAGGGGGAGTATTGCAGTTTGACCAGGCTACCATGGAAGAGTTTGGGAAAGGGGAAAGGAGGTTGTACCAAGGGAGCAGGGGGTGGAGACAAGTCAACTCTTGGAAGGAATGGAGGACAAAAGTGGACTGATTGTTCCAAACGTGCTCTGGGAAGGTGGCTGGGGAGGGTTGGGTGGCTAGTGCTATATGGGCATTTATTGCCTGCTAGAGATGAGTGAATATTTAAATGTTCAAACTCAGCACTTACAGTACTTTCAGAACGATGCAGAAATGAGAGCAACTACAGGCACAAGCAGGCAAAGCAATTCCAACACCTTAAATCTTAAATGCACTAACAGCAAACAGCACAAATTTTAGTATTACCCCTACTATGTAATATCAAGTGTTTTTATACTGTCTTCAACTGTTATCCACGTTCCCCCCCCCCCACAGAACGCATCTGGAATCGAGCAGTAGTCTGCTCAGCATGCCTTCCTGGTAAAACGTTTAAATAAATAAATAAATATGGTACTGCATGAAGCATGACACTGCCATCTGTCGAGCTGTTGATCTCCGGAAGAGGGTGAGTACATAGGAGAGCCAGCGAGCACTGCTAGGGTCCCGTGGGTTCCTGGAGGAGGGAGGGCAGGCAGGAGCAAGGCCCACACAAGCCCTGAGGTTGGGCAGTGGAGGGAAGACTCTGGGGAAACAAAGGGAACACTGGTGAGTTATAGGAGCTAGCAGAGAGGGGGAGGAGTGAAGCAGGGAAGAGATTACAGAGTGAGGAGAGACAGAGTGAGAGCAACTACAGGCACAAGCAGGCAAAGCAGTTCCAACACCTTAAATCTTTAATGCACTAAATATTCAAACTCAGCACTTACAGTACTTTCAGAACAATGCAGAAACGCCTAACATCCAGGGAAGTTCTGTACTGTAATACAACAATCAGGCCAGTTGGCTGACAGTAAATGGTGTGGACAAGTCTCTAATTAGTGCTGCTGCACTGCTGAAAATGGCGACGCACACCAGCTGTAGAGCTGCTGAGTTCTGGAAGAGGGTGAGTACCTGGGTGAGCCGGAGAATATTGCTGGGGTCCTACGTGTTCCTTGAGGAGGGAGGGTGGGAAGGAGCAAGGCCCACACAAGACCCAAAGTTGGGCAGCAGAAGGAAGACTCTGAGTGAACCAAAGAGCACTGCTTGGGTCCTGCAGGTTTCTGGAGGAGGGAGGGTGGACAGGAACAAGGCCCAGACAAGCCCTGAGGTCGAGCAGTGGAGGGAAGACTCTGGGTGAGCTGGAGAGTGCTGCTGGGGTCCCACAGGTTCCTGAAAAGG
Organism: Neoceratodus forsteri; assembly: GCA_016271365.2. NCBI lineage: Eukaryota > Metazoa > Chordata > Ceratodontiformes > Ceratodontidae > Neoceratodus > Neoceratodus forsteri. The sequence continues at coordinate 10,347,259 of JADMNL010000034.1, read as the reverse complement.
AGGGAGGGCAGGCAGGAGCATGGCCCACACAAGCCCCAATGTTAGGCAGTGGAAGGAAGACTCTAGATGAGCTGGAGAGCACTGCTGGGGTCCTGCAGGTTCCTGGAGGAGGGAGGGTGGGAATTAGCAAGGCCCATGCAAGCCCCAAAGTTGGGCAGCAGAGGGAAGACTCTGGGTGAGCCAGAGAGTGCCACTGGGGTCCCACAGGTTCCTGGAGGAGGAAGGGTAGGCAGGAGTATGGCCCACACAAGCCCTGAGGTCGGGCAATGGAAGGAAGACTCTGGGTGAGCAGGAGAGTGCTGCTGGGGTCCCGTGCGTTCCTGGAGAAGGGAGGGGAGGACAGGCAGGAGCAAGGCCCACACAAGCCCTGAGGTCAGGCAGCAGAGGGAAGACTCTGGGTGAGCTGGAGAGTGCTGCTAGAGTCCCGTGAGTTCCTGGAGGAAGGAGTGATGGCAGGAGCAAGGCCAACACAAGCCAGACTTTTTCCTCACCTCCCTGGCCACTTCCCCAGAGACCCATAACAGTTGCTTTTCCTTCTACTGTTACTCACTTCCTTCAGGCAGAGGTTATTTGCCTTCATTTTTTTCATAATATTAATGTTTGGATTTTCTTTTATGTTTGGATTTTTTTTAGAACAAATGATGTTTCTTACATCATACTAAAAGACAAATAACATAGTATTCATGCCTATATCAGAAAAATATATTATCTATAAAAGTATGTAGATATGGATATATTATATGTCAAAATAACATAACTTTGATACTAGTCCAACTCCTTGGTGTGGGGGAGCTTCTAATTTTATACCAGTTTATCCTTTTGAGTTATACAGGCACTATTTGCAATAAAAAATAGTCAGTCCATTCATTCAAATAAACAACCCCCCCCCCCCGCTTGATCCAAACTTTAAAAACAAGAAAAGCAGAAAAAATACTCAAGACATTAGATTTTGAATATCCCATCCTCAATAATAAACAACCACATATTAATTGTCCTCTTCTCGAGAAATGCCAGAATATCTTTGTATACTCTTAAGTATGCCACAAATTGGTCTACCTCAAAGAAGATACTTAGCTTCACATCTTTGATTACTTTCACTTTGGCTGGTGGTAATAATGAACAAGCATTTGTCAATGTTGAATGTTGGCTTGTTGACATTGGCATTGGTAGTGCAGGAGTTAGAGAGAAGCATGATAGGAATGGCAGTGTAATATTGCACTAACACCACTCCTACCCCCCTGCAGAGACTGAAAGGCATTGGGGGTGTGCTTTGGGGTCATTGGCCATAACGCCTATGCCATTCCACCTCATCCCACCCTACAGACAGCAACAGAGTGTTGTAGTGTGCCTTGGGTCTTTTGTTTCGCGCTCACCCCATTCCATAAGGAAATAAGCTGAGATGGGTGCAGTATAGGAGAATGGGGTGAACGTTAGGGCCGAAGACCCCAAGGCACACCTCGATGCTGTCAGTGACTGTAGGGTGGGGGTGGAGTGCCAAGAGCATTATGGCTAACGAATCCATGTCACACCTGCGACAGCTGTCAGTCTCTACAGGGTGGGGCGTTACAGTTAGAACCCTAATGCCCTGGGCATTTGTTGGTATTTTCACTCCAAGTTTTCAACATGGGCTTTTTGGGACTCCACCTCATGAACAGTGTTACCATCATTTTGTTACTCAATCCTGAAATATGATTTCGTACAGCAACTGTGCCATTTGCTGCCACAGGTGTGGAAACACATTTCAGGCAGGATGTGAAAAATGACAGCTATACTGTTCATGAGGAGGTGTGAAAAAATGGCAATGTTGAAAATCTGGAGTGAAAATATGAAAAATTGGCAAAGTTAAGAGAGTGCATAGAAACTGCGTAACACACATCCATAACAAAATCATGTTTTGGAATGTTTCCACCAAATTTTCAACATGGGCATTTTGGGACCTCCTGTCATGATCAGTGCCACTGTGATTGTGTTACTCTGCCCCAAAAGTTGATTTCTCACAGCCATTATGCGCCACAGGTGCAAAAACACATTTTGGGAAGGATGTGAAAAATGATAGCTGTGCTATTCATAAGGAGGTATGAAAAATGGCAGTGTTGGAATGAAAATATTAAAAACTGGTGAAGTTACGAACATGCATAGAAAATGCACAATGCACGCTTGTAATGCAGTCATTGTTTAGAATTTTTTCTCCAAATTTGTAACATGGGCTTTTTGGGACCTCCCCTCATGTTGTTTCATACTCTGTCCCGAAAGGTGATTCCGTGCAGTGACCGTAAAATCATCTTTCAGGGCCAATAAGTGAAAGTGACAGTGCCAGTGTTCACGAGGTGGGGTCTCAAGAATCCCATGTTGAAAATTTGGGGCCAAAATTCTAAAAAATGGCTGAGATATCAACCTAAGTTGCACCCCATCCATTGACTCCCATTATACGACTTACCTTTGATTCTTCATTTTGCGGTTCAGCTTTGCAGAGTGCAGATGTGTCCTGTTCCACAGAAGATGACAGCACCCGACCACTGGAGGTAAGTATGGGGTGGGGGGTGTGGGAAGGTGGGTGTGCAGAGGAAGGGTTGGGATAGGGGAGGGGGATGGCAACACAACGATGGACCGTTTCCTTTTTTACAGGTACAAAAAAAAACCAGCAAAGGATAATTTTCTTCTTTCACAGGGAAATTGTTTTTTTAGTAATGTGGGCACACTGAGGTGGGCTCCCAGTGTGCCACAATAGTGGGTGGGCATGCTGAAACAGGGATTGGGCACCCTGATGTCAGCAAATCATGTAGAGTGGTTGGGGGAGGAGGCCCATCCAACACCGTCCGACACCGGGAGTGGGCATCCCGGTGTCGGTAGAAAATAAAACACTTTTGGCATGCTGGGGTGGGCTCCCAGTGTGCCATATTAATGGGGGGAGGGGGGATACATGCTGACATGGAGATTGGGTGCCCCAATGTCGGCTTTTCCGGAGTGTGTGGGGGGTGGTAGGAGCCGCCATTGTGGAAAGCTGCTCTGCGGCTACATTATTTAGTGAAATATTTCACCATGAAAAGCACACTGAGCAAACGTGTTGCTCGTAACTCCAGCCATGTGCATTACTGTGCACTGTAATGCGCATGTCCAGAGTCGTGTCATCTGCTGCTGCAATGACGAAATTGCACTGATTGCAGCAGCAGATTTCTTTCAATTTTTTGGCTCTCTTTGAAGTTTTCTGTCATCGCCAGCATGCTCACTCATTGGCAACTGAGGGATGCACCCACTAAAGAATCCCCTGCATTTGCTACAACACTGACACACCTCTAAAATGTGCTACTACCACAAGATGTTGCTTGTGAGTGCGCGCAAGCCAATATAAAAATCATCTGCTCCGATTTCAAGAACTTCTTGTCAATAATTTTGGAACTTTCTCCTTCTCTGTTGGGTTTGCCAAGTATAATCAGGGAACAAATCAGAACAATTTCACTTCTATTCAAGAAGACCTTTGACTTTTGCCAGTTTAAAGAGAAAACCTGGGTCAGGCTCGAAAGCCAATGTTGCCATTATTGTTGATTTCATTGCTGTGGTCGTGTCCTGATTTTTTTTTTTAATAGATACAGGCCCAGATATTCAAACTGTGCTCAAAAGTAGCGCAACAGCAGGAGCAAGCACAAACCAGTTGCGCAAATGTGCAACAGGTGCGATATTCAAACATGGAGCAGAGCAAATTGCGCAAGCAACCAACATCTGAATATCGCACATACTGTGCCATCGCGCAACCAGGAAGGAGAAGCTGAGCCAAAATGTTGCGCTATGGAGCAACCAGGGAAGCTCAGCTGAGCATTCCAGAGCTGCCATACGCAAGCACAGCCCCCCAGAGCAATGGGACTGCACATCCAGGGAGGCAGGCTGGGGCCCACCGCCAGCCATGCCACACATGGGCACAGGAACACACTGCAGAACCCACACCACACTGGCACACCCCAAGCACAGCATCACTGGAGGTGGGACGGATGATCCACGTGCCCATGGGGACAAGCCAACAAAGCATAGCAGAGCCCTGACACCCCAGCACAACCACTGGCAGGCGGAGAGTGCCACACAGGGGATTGACAACCACAGTGCAATCAGCCCCCTGTGATGCACAGCACACCCCTGCACTGTGACCCCAAGACACCACTCCATACTCAGGTGACTGGCACTGCAGGAAACCATGCAGTCCCCCCAGCACAAGTCAGCCCCGTGCAACACAGAAGCCTACAAGCCAGACACACCCTGTGCACCCAGCACTGGGTGGCAGCAGATGGCAAGACCAACCAAAAGTCACTGCCATGCTGGAGATACCTCCCCATGCACACACACACACACACATATACCCAGGACCATACCACCCCAGATGGCATGTACACCCCTGCAACTGAGCACCCATAGCCAGCTGCAAATCAGAGACCAACACAGTATTCATATCAAAATAGAAATGTATATTTAAATATCGAATAGTAAAGAAATAAAGCAATAACAACTATTTACAAGGGGGGGACAGGTACAAGGTAGGGGTGTTCAAGGGGTAGGGATGAACAACTTGGAGAGGGAAGGCAGGGTGGTAGGGATGGGAGAAGTGGGAAGGGTAGCAGCCGCTATGGCCCAGCTGGCTGCTCATCCTCCACCTGGTACTGCACTGTCCTGTGCTGCCTCCTCCGAAGGCCATGGCATCTGATTGAACCTGCAAGCCATATAGCCCAATGTCCCGCACCTGTGATGGCATGCACCCACCCACAGTGAACATGCACATGGCCATCACAAACAGGCGGCACCAGCTATGTGCACCACTGCCCACACACACTGCCCACGTCAATCACAGTACAAACTAGGCTGGCAAGTGATGTGGCAACGTGGCGCGATGCCAGTTACACAGCTATGTGTCCAGTGCATGCCTGACCACCAGTGACGCATACACAGACGTGTTGTGATACTGCACTGTGATGCATGTCACCTGTGTCGTGCCTACATACATGGATACATAGACAGTGTTGGTAGATAGGGCCTATGGCCACCCAGTCTGGCCATTTGACCTTGTAAGTTCACTCTGTTTTCCTATAACTCTGTTGCACCTACCCTGACCTCCAGAATTCTGCACGGCTATCCCATGCATTCTTAAATCCCGTGACCAAGTCAGCCCCCACCACTTCCTCTGGCAGGGTGTTCCACTTGTCCACCACCCGTTCTGTGAAGAAATTCTTTCTCATGTTTCCTCTGAATCGTCCCCCCTCCAACTTCATCCCATGCCCTCTAGTCCTGGAACATCTTTTACGCTTAAAAATAGTGTTTTCCTGCACTCTGTTCCCCCCTGTAAGATACTTGTATGTCCCCATCATATCCCCCTCTCCCTCCCTCCTCCAGGGAGTACATGTTCAGTTCCTTCAACCTGTCTTCATAGGACTTGTGATGCAATCCATGCACCATCCGTGTTGCCCTCCTCTGAACCCTCTCTACCCAGTCCATGTCCATACGTAGGTATGGTCTCCAGAACTGTACACTGTACTCCAGTGTGGGGCCTCACTAGTGTCTTGTATAGTGGAATTATGACCTCCCTTTGGTTGTGTTGTGCATGGCTGGTGGTCTTGCCCCCAGCATGCAATAGCATCCATGAAGTAATGATACCACTCCTCCAGCAGCTGGGTCTGCCGCTGCTGCTGATGCTGCTGCTGCTGCTGCTGGCGTTGGGGCACAACACCCCTGGCACCGGGCCCTGGCATGGCCCACCTCACCCTCGCCCTGCATCCTCAAAATCCGGCCTGTGGGAGACATATGTTGAGACAAACATCAGTGTGACTCAAAAGCAGAGTGCCCCCTGCCCCAGTAAGAGTGCCTGCCCACACAGCCATAACCATCCATCGCACAGCTGCATACACTGACACAGCCAACCGTGTCCGAGCCGGCACCTATGCACAGCCACCCAAGCACACACACACCCCTACAGAGAATATAGGTGCATAGATGGTACACTCACCTGGCCTAGGCACTACGCCCCGCCTGGCACGTGACTGCAGCCGCGACAAAAGTTCTGGCTCCCTCCGGCGGAGGTCACTGTACCAGTGCCGGCACTGCTCAGCAGACCGGCCCCATCCAGTGATCTCCACCAGGTCAGTGGCCACTTGCTGCCACAGCTGAGTCCTGGCACTGGTGAGGGGCGCCTCACCATACAGGCCATCATAGTGTGGCTCAACTAGGGCCACCAGGTTGGCCACTTCAAGCTGGCTCCAGGACACCGCCCTCCTCCTAGCCATGGCACCAACTTTACAGCAGGCAATATGGCACCCCGCTGTGCCGTAACCCCACGTGGAGTTGTTGCGCAATAGACCACCACAGGCTCCAATCGCGCTGTTCGAACAGCCGCTTTCATTACATGGCACTGTCACCAGACAGCGCAATAGGGACGTACACATGGCATGCCAACAGCGCCAGGGGTCAGAGGCCAGGGGTCAGAGGGCATACACAAGGTCACGGCAATGATGCAAGGCTACACACAGTGCCATCAGACATATAGGCATCCTGCGCGACTGCCAAGCTGCGCACCAGTGCCACAGTGGACTATCGCGCAGTAGTGCCACAGCGCCATATAGTGCCCAGTGCTGCAGCGCCACTGGCACAATGGTGGCCATGGTCTGAATCACCTATCGCGCTCAGCAGGTCTGCAGAGCGATAGACGCATGTGTAAGCTGTCTGGGCATGTGCAATGCAGTGTGGCACACAGCCACAAACCTGCGCCATTGGCTCAGCCGGACCTTCCGTATTGCGCAAAGCGCAAATACGCGATATTCAGCCGACATATGCAAATCATGCGATCAGCCATTCAAAGGCACAGTGGCGCGATTAGCATGTCATTAAAGTTGCGCCACACCTCATTTGCATGTGTTGCACTATAAAAATGCGACAGTGGGTTGTGCTGGCCAGATTGGTTACTGCAGGTGAGAGGTGAGTTACATGCTGTGTGATGCTCAGGACAATGCTCATGGGCGGAGGATGATAAAGGCTGAGGGGGCTGAGCATGAAAAGGGCACTTAGAAAGGGACAAAGGGCACCCTTTCTATCAGTATCTGCCATGCGGAGAGGAAACGTGGGGGCTTCTGCCCCCGGCCGGCAGCTATGCTCTGGGGAAATGCTGTCGACTGCACAGTGACAGGTGTCCACTTCCACCCATACAGATCACCATGACTGACCAGAGCCAAGCTGAGGGTGGACGGGCGTGAGGAGGAGGCCGAACTTCACCACGGCAGAGACGGAGGCCCTCTTCCAGGCCTACCTGGAGGATGAGCCACTAGTGAGTGGAGGAGGGGCACCCTCAGGAACCTGCAGCTGCATGGGAGGGGGTAGCTCGGCTGTCAACCTGCACGGAAGCCACCAGCCTCCGCAGGAATGCAAGAAGAAGATGGGGACTGACTGCAGGAGGCTGAAGGAGAAGGTGGCAGCCCTCAGGCGGCACGTGCTGGCACTGGTGGGGCCCACCAGTGGTGTTGCAGCTGACCCCACAGAGGAGACACTGGTCACGCCATGCAGCCAAGTGCCATTGCGGGCGTACTAGGTAGAGGATTCCAGACAGGTGGAAGCCCATCACTGCACGGTATGACATGGTGGTGTTGTTGGGGGGGCTGTTGTTCACATGCACTCACATGTACTCTCTTTCTGTTACAGATCCTGTTCGTCTTCAGGAGACGGTGGTGGTGGGTCCAGACAGTGAAGCAGACCTGCTGGACGTGGAGGAGGGACCATCCACCTCCGCCACCAGCCTGCAGGCACTGCAGCAGCATGCATGCTGGGCCAACAACTCTGGTGTCAGTGATACGGGTGCAGGGAGTGCACAGCCTGTGTCACAGCAGTCTGGCATGCAGGTATGCCAGCATGCTGTGCCTATAGCAGTGGCACGCACCTGCACCATTGATGATAGCAGGCCTGCAATGGGCAGTGATAGGTGTGTGTCCCATGACGGACACATGGCAGGCCAGCACGTGCCCCTGGGCCTTCCAGGTTCACACCTGTGTACCAGCATGCTGGCACAGTCCCAGGCTGTGCCTGTCAGCACCGGTGGGGCAGCACCGGTGGCTGTGCAGGTGTCTGGCACTGTTGTCAGCATGGAGGTGGAACAGGTGGACCTGGGGGCTCAGCAGTTGGAGGGGCAGCAGCAGCAGTCACACACCAGGTCTGGGGGTACAGTGTCAAGCAGTGGCACATGTCCACCACCCTTTGATCTGCCCATACCTGGTCCTGGTGAACAGCGCCCACCCTCAAGGGGTGCTGTGCACCAGGACCATCCACACCCTGGGGGTCACGATGCCATTGGGGCACAGTACCCATTGACGGCGACACCCGCCTGCTGCAGGACTCAGTACAGCTGCAGGGGCGGGTTGCAAGGTCCATGGAGGCACTGTCTGTGTCCGTGGAGTGGCATAGCAGGGAGTGTGCTCGGGACCGAGCTGAGCTGGTCCTTATGCGGACGGATGTGACCGCTGCCATTGACAGGCTGACCCAGGCAGTGGTCTCTGTCGCGGATGCATTGGCCACAATGTCAGGTGCCCCTGTACCACACACCCCACACAGTGCGCTCTCCACTCCCCATTCCCGGCGTTGTGCGACACCAGGCCTGTCGACGCCGGGTTCTGCTGTGGGCATCCCGAGCACCCCTGGTGCAAGTTTGTTTGGCAGGATGCAGACCCCTGTGCGGGCATGGTCACGTTCGCACAGTGGGACCCCTGGTGGTGCACCAGTGCCACCCGATGTGGCCCCTACTCAGCCTGCCAGTGCTGCTGGGCCACAGCGGGGCTGCCCATGCATCCGTGGTGGTCATGGGACAGTGCTACCTGACTGAGCTGTCTCCCAGTGCAGGCCCTGTCTGGTGTTGCCCTGTGTGCAATGTGTGTCATGGTGGGCAGTGCACTGCTGGGTGCTCTGCTCACCACGCTGACACATGGACCACCTGCACACTCTCCCAACTGCTGTCCACAGGTGCGTGCATGATGATGCCTGCATTGCACTGTACACCAAGGTGCAGGGTGCCCAGGTCCTGACACACGACGTGGACAGTCCAGGTGGTGGGGGTGGTTGGTGGTGCTGTGTGTTGGCAATGTCATTTCCACAGTGCTGTGCTGCTGCCCATGTACGCTGCCTGGTGTGTGTGTGTCCATATGAGTGCTAACCCTCTCTGATGGTGTGTTGGTATGCCTGGAACCTTCAACTCCTGACCTTCATGCACGTGTGTTCCCCTGTGTGCCTGTGGTTTGCATGGACAGTGTTGCCTGCACATGTCCCCTTGACTTACCTGTGTTGGGCGTAGTGCTCTTCTGCAATGGTGTCCCAGTGCAGCTGGGCCTCGCGGGTCAGTCGGGGTCCCTCCATCCTAGGGGGTTGCTTATCACTAACATCACCGCGCCACTGGCATCCCATCGCTGTCCCTCTTGGACCTGTACGGCTATCCCATGGTCTTTGGCCATGTTGTGCAGGATGCAACAGGCCAGGAATATCCCACAGGCCTTTTGGGGGCTGTACTGTAGGGCTTCACCGGAGGTGTCCAGGCATTGGAAGCGTGCCTTGAGCATCCCAAACACCCGCTCTATGATGTTACGTGTTGCGGCATGTGCCTCATTGAAGCATAGCTGCGCTGGGGTCATGGGGTGCCGGTACGGTGTGAGCAGCCAGGGACAGAGTGGGTATCCACAGTCACCTGTGTGGAGATAGTGGAGATCAGTGTCATGTCAGGTCCATATTGCCCATATCCTTGTGTGCCACTACCATGGCACCTGTGTCATTCCCACCCTTGCCCAGAGTTTGCATTCCATACATGTGTACTCACCGACTAGATGACCCGTGGGGATGTCCCCACTCTCGAATCGATGGCACAGTGCAGACTGGTGCCATATGAAGGCATCATGTGCTCCACCAGGGTGTGTGGCACAGACATTGATAATGCGCCCAGTGGCATCACACACCACCTGGCAGTTGACACTGGAAAACCCCTTTCGGTTCCGATATGCCTGGCTGGGGCCAGGTGGCGCGTGCAATGGCCACATGGGTGCAGTCTATGGCCCCTAGCACGCCAGGCATATGCTACCCTGTGGAACTCCTGCATGTTTGTTGTACGCCGTCACGGTGCTGGGGAAATGGATGTACTCCGCAGCATGAGGCAGCAGTGCACTGAGGAATTGGGTGAGGATGCGTGACGTGGCTGACTGTGTAATGCCTGTGGTGTCCCCTGTTGGCCTCTGGAAGGTGCCCGTGGTGAGCAGGCACATGCAGGCTATCACCTTGGTCTCCACGGACAGAGCGTGACTCCGTCGTGAGGGTACCTGCATCACATCACTGCACAGCTCGCAGAGCCGTCTCAGTATTGCCCTGTTCAGGCGGTACCGGCCCACAATCTCGACGTCTGTGTACAGCTCGAAGCTGATGCGGGCACGATACCACCTGTCGGGGCATATCAGCCACGGAGCCGCCTCCGCGCCACGCCCCTGCAGCATGGTGTCTCACCCCTCATTACAGCTTCCATGTGGAAGCTGGCACTGTCCATCTCCCTGGCTTCTGCCCCTGCTGCTGTTCCTGTGTTACCCCGCTGCCCCCACTGCTGCTTCCACTGCACCGGCACCCCCACTGGCGCCTCTGTCCTCCTGGACCCACTGTCCCTCTCTGCCCTTCCAGCTCCTGTCTCTCTCTCTCTGTCTCTCTCCCCAGTTTGCGGCCTGCTAGGTTCTTGCGCGCCCTTCCTTGAGCCTTTTTATTTTGGCTCAAATCCGGTACTGCGCAACTTCCGGCTGAGCCACTCTTGCGCATTGCGCAAGTGTTCAGATATCGCATTGCGCACTTTATGCATGGACCCGCCCTCTTCGGTTGCGCATGCCTTCATTTCCATTGCGCTGTTGCTCAGCATGTTTTCGGTGGCGCAACTGGCCCCTTCTGAATATCGCAGAATGGCACATTTTTGGAGTTGCGCACGCGCAACCCTGTTGAGCATGGCGCAACCCTTTTGAATATCTGGGCCTTAGACTACTACCAAGTAATGGATGATTGTCAGGGGAAGAACAAATGTAGAAATAAGCACATTTTTCACTAAATCTCTAACAGTAGGAGAATCTTTATCAATATGTCACGTAGCCCAACAATATTAATTTTCTGAAATCTCAGCTGAGTCTCAATATTTTCCAGTTTCTGTGAAATGTTAATTCTCTTTTATTACATCATGCATAGTAGTATCTAAGTTCTGATTTTTTTTGAGTCACCATTTTCCAACTTTGCTTTGAAATCTTTTACTTTTTTTCAGTCTCTAGCCCCTTTTATATAGACACTTTTAGTTCCTGCTGAATGAATTCTGTTTTTTTGTGACAGTGCCTCATATCTTCTAACTAGGAACTCAATCAATTTGAGCACTTTATCCAGCAACCTAGCCAAAGTCACCATAGTATACTCCTTTGGCTCATCTTTCTCTCACCGCTTATGAGAAGCTTCAGCAAGCATTGTTTGAGGCTGCTGGGACTGAGAAATGTTCTCTGAGCTGGACAGCTTTTATCTAGCACTTGGGGTCTGATATGCTGTAGCCTGAGGGGTGACAAATGCCTCTTGGCCCTCTGCCCTAATGCCACTCACCTGAATGGAAAGGACAGAACAGTGATGTTGATCTAACAGTAAAGATATGGGGGTTGGGGTGGGTGAGTATGAATGTGTGAGTGAATGTGGTGTAACATAATAAGATTTTAGTTAATCTGGGAATAGCTATATTTTTAAAGATTAGACTAAACTAAATGTATACTAGCTGTGTGATGTGTTGGTCAAGATCAGCTCCCTGGATCAGGAATTACTCCCTCTCCAGACTCCATGATCTCAGACCATTTGAATGTCTTCCATTAACAGCTGAAGTTTGTAGGTGCTGTAGAGCGCTGGGAATATCTCGTAAGGGGAGGAATTGGAGATCTGCGGGGTATGGGGATGGGAGTATAATGGAAGGGAGGTGGATTGGGGTGGTGGGGATGAGGAGATGCCCTGGGGTGAAATGGGTCCAGGAAAGGGATCCTCCCTGCCTGGTTCCCATACCCAAGAGCTGCACAGTTAGTGGACAGGTTTCTGGCCAGTATAATTTGCTTATCCCTCTCGGGCGGTGTTGTACAATGCCAGATCTGTTAAGAACAAGATGGCAATTATTGCTGATCTTGTTGGAACATCAGATCTGGCTTTGCATCACCAAGACCCGGCTGGATGAAAGTGCCGGTCCTGTGCTGGAATCAGCCATTCCGTCCTGGTACTGAGTGATACACCACCCGAGAGTGGATCGTGGTGGTGGTGGTGGTGGGGGGGAGTGGAAATTGTTATAAATCAGACTTAACCTCACAGCCGTCCCAGTGGAAACTACAAGATCCCTTGAATGTGGCAGTTCAAGAGTTTGCAGGTGCAGGTTGCGGGATCCTTCTCATCTACTGACCTCCAGAGAATGGGAAGCAATTATTGCAGTAAGTCGCAGACTTCATCACTGGTCTGGTGTTGGAGTCTCCCAGATGGATTATTCTGGGGGGACTTCAATGCCTGGATCGACAATGAACTCTCACAGTTTGGACAGGGCTTCCTCCAACTTATGTGTTCATTGTGCCTAACACAGGTTGTTACCTCTGCAACTCATATGCACAGCCATTCATTGGATCTTGTCTTCCTACTGGGAATGGAAGTCCTTGACCTTATAGTTGAGCTGGTCACATTGTCAGACCACCATACAGTGAAGTTCTTATTTGAGGCCCCCCTAATAGACCTCCCCCTACAGAGATAGCCTGGTACCGCCCATTAAGGGGTGTTATCCCAGATGGTCTAAGGGTGGTGCTGGACCTATCAGGTGTGATGAGTGTGTGCAAGGAGCCAGGGGAATTGGTGGTGACCTATAATAGGGTCATGACCGAGGCCCTCGACTCTATCACACTTGTCCATGTTCAACCCCTCTCCTACCACCAGAGGTCTCCCTGGTTTGATGGGGCACTCAGAGAGATGAGGAGGAGGGGTTGAAGATTGGAGTGGTGTTGGCAGAGGACTGCCCTAGAGGATGACAAACTAATACTGATGGTTCATTATAGAGACTATCAATCAGCAATCTCCTGTAAGAAGGCAGAATTCCTGTCCAGGGAGATTGCTGCGACAACTAACAGACCAGCTCAGCTCTTCCACACTGTTGATAGGCTGTGCAATCCAGCATGTCTCCAGTATGGAGGACCTTTTTTCAAAAGTAAAGTGTGATGAGTTTGCTCTGTTCTTTGCCAATAACAGAAGTCCAAGCAATGCACTCTAATGGCCCTTGTGTTGATGGGCTTGAGGTCACAGGTACTCAGGCTGTCTGATGTGATTTCAATCGGTTAGAGGTAGAGGATACTGTGAAGGTCATCCAGGGGTTGAGGCCAACTTGCTGTTGTTTGGATCCAGGTCCAGTGCACCTCCTAGTGGGGTGCATTGATGTTATCGGCCTGGGCCTAGCCAGGATAGTTCAGAATTCTTTAGTGACAGGGTTTTTTTTAATGTGCTTTTTTATCCCACAGCCAGTGTCAGCACCATCTGCCTGGTCATGGACCTCACCGCCCCTCACTCCCACATGAGCAGCAACTTCCCCCATGCCCCCTGGCTTACTCCCCATGGTGGGGCCACAGCACTGGCAGAAGTGTCACGAACCTCGGTTCAGGTTGGGGAAGCTGGCCTGGGAGCCGATTAGAGGTGGCGAGGTGGGCATCATCTAGGCACTGGCTGCAGCAGGTTTTGTCCCCTAGAGGATGTTTCATGGGGACGGGGATGAGCAATGACATCCCGCATCTGCCCCACCTCCTGGACGTGCAGACACTGGCTGCTGTGCTACCCCCCAGCCTCTGCCAGGGGTCTGTTGTGCACCAGACATTCTCCCCACCCTCCCCCCAGAGAAGGAGAGCAGTCCATGGGATGCTCCATCCTTCTCCCCCAGCTGGCTCTCCGACAACCCAGGTCCGTTCCCAAATCTGGGCTGCCAGCGTAGCAAGTGGAAATCCAACCACTGCACTGATGGGCCAGCCAGTGACAGGGTTTTTTTTTTCCAGAACCCTTGAAGGAGTTGGCTGCAAAACCACTCCTGAAAAAAATTTCACTGGACCCTGACTGCCTGGCTAACTACAGACCCATCTCTAGCCTGCCTTTCATGGGTAAGGTTATTGATAAGGTGGTGGCCATACAACTGGAGGCCCACTTAACAAATCACAACATCTAAGTTCCTCTCCAATCTGGTTTCAGGAAAAGGCATAGTACCGAGACTGCCCTTGTTTGGGTGCAGAATGATCTCGTGACAGCAAGGGATTAGTGAAAACATACCATCTTGATTCTTCATGATTTCTCAGCAGTGTTTGACATCATAGACTATGGGGTGTTGATGGAGCGCCTGTGAATTTGTTGTGGACTGGTGGGTACAGGTCACAGTGGGTGGTTTTGGGGATCTTTTCCTTGGCACCGGTCTCCCTGCCATGTGGTGTTCCACAGGGCTCTGTCTTGTCCCCCATGTTGTTCATGGTGTATATGCTACCATTAGGGGAAATTATAAGATGGTATGGTTTGAGTTTTCATTGTTATACGGATGACTGTCAGCTGTACTGGTCTTTTGCACCTGAGCAGCAGGAGCCGGTCTTGGTATTTAGCAACTGCCTTGCTGAGATGCAAAGTTGGATGAGGTCCAGCTGGTTGAAGATGAATCTGGACAAGACTGAGGTACTAGTGCTGGAACCTGGTTGCAGGAGCCGAGGGAGCAATCTGAACAGATCTCTGGCTTCGGCTAGGAGACTCACAACTGCTTACCTCAGATCAGGAGAGGAATCTTGGTGTTGTGTTGGACAGTGGTCTGACACTTAAACATCAGGTGTCAGCTGTTGTCCGAGCCTCATATTACCATCTGAGAAAAACCCACTAGGATTAAGCACCTGATTCCCCCTGGTGATCTGCCAGCACTGGTAAATGCCTATGTGACCTCTCACCTTGATTACTGCAATGCCCTTTACCTAGGGCTGTCAGGGGTAGATCTCCACTGCCTGCAGCTAGTGCAAAATGTGGTGGCCAGGTTGTTGACCAGCCTACCTAGGTCTTGTCATATTACCCCTGTGCTCTGCTATCTGCACTGGCTGCCAGTTAGGTGGTGGATCTCCTTAAAGGTCCATTTGCTGACCGATAAGGCCCTACACTGGCAGGTGCCCAGCTACCTGCAAGATCTCCTCCAACCCTACCACCCTTTCTGCCCCCTCCAATCCAAGAACGAGGGATGGCTGGGGGTTCTGGGAGTTAGTTTGCAGTCATCAGGGGCCTATATTTTTGCATATATGGCCTCAACCTTCTGGAACTCTCTACCTTGCCCTATTCAAGAGTGTCAAAACCTGGACCATTTTAAGAGGGAGCTGAAAACCTATTTATTTAGTCTAGCATTCCCGGAATAGAAATAATAATTTTATTGATTTATATTGTTTTGTATTGTTTTATTATTGTTATATCAATCAATCAAAATCTTTATTTTGCCAGGTGGACATCATTGAGCAATGCTCATTTTCAAGATGGACCTGGGCAGGATATATAGTCATAAAGTACACTGGACAGTAGGCAAGGGGTAAAATAGCACAGGACTACAGAGACTAAATGATACAATCAGCAAGACTAGTTATAATATTTACAGTGTATAAACATGTCAGTGGTCAATGCCCTGGCTGAGATAACTGTACCCAAGTAAAAGTATAAGAGCCAAAAGCTAACAGAGGAGGGAGGAGGGAAAATAGTACAGCACCGGCTGTCAGGATGGTGACCGGTGGAGGTAAGTAGAGCAGCAAAAATGTATGGAGAGGAAGTGCCAGGAAGTAAGGAAGTGGAGAAGCCTAGTAAGTGCTGAAGCAGTGGAGCAGTTTTTAGAGCATGAACTAGGTAAGGGTAACCGGGGGAGAGGAAGTTGAGAAGCCTAAGAGTACTGATTCAGAGGAGCAGATATTCGAAGCATAAACTTGATAGGAGGTAACCGGAGGTGGGGGGGCCAGGTATATCTGTGGTGTTTTTAAATGTTTTACTGTAAAGGACATTGGTTCAAAAAGAGATTTGAACTTATGAAATAAAAATTGATTGATTGATTGATTGAAGAATTCAGAGCTACAAATTGCTTCACCAGACTCCTTGGGTTTCTGTGTTCTGATGCAGTCAGAATAACATGTTCTGGTCAAAAACGACTTCACAAGATAAAACTCTGAAATCATATCTGCAGCTCAGGTAACTCATGCTGCTAACAGTCCACCATTTTGCTTACACCTGGTTGTCTTAATTATGCCCTCCTTTATTTTTCCCCACTGTCACTCTACCTCTCTTTAGCAATTCCCCCCTACATGGCAGTTTCTGAGGCAGTCTCCCAATGTTTTAAAATCTACCCTCCTAAAGTCCAGGACCCTAGTTTTGTGACTTTGTCTCTGTTCCCATTTCAATGTTAAATCACACTATACGATGATCATTGCTACCTAGGGGACTGACCATTGTGATGTCTGCAATTCAATCCCAGTTTGTAAACACCACGTTCAGCACTACCCCATCCCGAGTTTGTTTCTTGGCTGAGAAAGCTTCTTGTTGGGAGCCAAGGAGGACCCTGCTCCTTGCTGAAGCTGCAGTTGGAAGGCTTCAATCCACATCTGGCAGATTGAAGTCCCCAACTAGCAACACCTTCTGCTTACTTGCCATCTGGATGATGGCTTCTGCAAGTGCCTTATCCGTCTCCCTGTGCTGTAGGTATGTGTTCTACCCCTGTATGAATAGTGGTCCAATTACCTGTCTGCAGCACCTACAGCCTTTCTTTTTACTTCAGGTGCCCCTGTATGTCTGTTGCCTTGATCCCCTCCCTCACATATAGTACAACCCCTCATGTCTTCCTTGTTTAACTGTCAAAGTTGCAATACAAGATGTGAATCATGGTGCTTGATAGTACTTTGAAAGGAAAGGATTTATGGGTGAAGATATTGAAGACCCTAAAAAAAGTTTGCACACTGCCACAGGGTAGTGAGCTAAGCAATCAAAATGCTGGGTTGCATAGGGAGGGGGATAAGCAGAAGAGGAAGAAGGTGATCATGCCACTGTACAGGTCACTAGTGCATTTGCACCTGGAATATTACACAGGATACTGGAGCCCTCACCTGATTGATGGACTGCAGCAAGATGGAGGCAGTACAGAGCAGGGCAATAAAGATGGTCCAAGGCCTTTGGGATAAGATATATGAGGAGAGACTGCAGGGCTTGAACATGTACTCCCTTGAGGAAAAAAGAGAAAGTGGTGACATGACAGACATACAAATGCCTGCATGCAGTGTTGGAATTACAGGGGAGCTTGCCAGAGCTCGGCCCTGGTAGCTCTGAAGTAAGCCCCAGTAGCTCACACATCACTGCCATTGATTTACAGTATAATGGGAAGAGTGGCTTAATTTAAAGATTGGACCCTTATGGGACCCCCTAGCTCCCAGAGCTAAGAAAGTGTAATTCCAACACTGCCTGCATGGGATTACTAGGGTAGACACTAAGGAACTATTCTCCTTGAGTTCAAACACAGGAGCGAGAGGGAATTCATTAAGCTAGTGGGGGGGTGGGGGATTGAAAAAAAGATACCCATAAGCATTTTTTCATGAGAAGGGTGGTGAATATGCGGTATAAGCTACTTGAAGTTGTTGTGCAAGCCAAACTGATTAGCAGTTTCAAGCAGGGTAGGAACAGGCTGGTGGATTTAGTTAGAAAACAGGAAGACTGGAGGAAAGGGGAGAACTGCCACAAATGCAAGGTAGAATAGTTAGGTAGGGTAGGCAGACTGGATGGGAACAGAGCCTTCTTCTGCTGTCAACTTTTATGTATCTACATTTCTTGTGATATATAAAGGGTATCTTACACTGGTTGGGCAAAAGGACTGCAAAGCTGAGCTGTTATGTCTACTGAACCAGAAGTGAGACCCTTCATACATCATAAGAGACATGTCCTACTAGTTCCATATACATATTATATGGCAATGGTATACCTAGTAATATGCTTTAATAAGCTGTATTTGATTCTTTTATGTTGCAGTTTCCCCCTGGATTGGTTTGGTATCACCCACCAATCTGCCCTGTTGACACATATGACATGCTGATTTCCTTAGTGGCATGGGTTCGGCATGGTAGTGTAGACTTGTAAGTTGTGCTAAAAGAAAAAGGACAAGGTTTGTCAAACTTTTGCAGCTAAAACATTTTATCTTAACTTAATTTTAGTGACTAATTTTTCAACTGATAGGAGCAGATGCTGCCAGGGTCGTACCTTTTTCTTGTAGTATTAGTGAAAATGAGTGGCTCTGAGGGACAGGAGAGCAGGAAAATGGGAGTGAGCAGGTCGGACACCTAGTGCATAGTGACAACTGTACCTACAATGGGTCATATGCATCAATGGGCTCAGTATGTACTGGTAGAGACACATATCAGACCACACAACTATGTGGCACGTAACCAGCCCCACAGAATATGCAGGGCTGAATTGCATGACAGCCGGCCAGCCTGATGTATGGCTGTCCACTGTGATGGATCTAGGCCACACCATGGGATTTCAGTCAGAAGCCCAGACTGGCACCAAAGTGGATCCCCTAGGAGTAAGAGGATCAGGGGATATGGGACCCATGAGCAGACTGCCGTGTCCCCTACAGTACACCTTAAGTTTTCCATTTTGCCTTCACCTGTGCCTTACAGCCAGCATCCAACCCTGTACTTCTGTGGCATGCAGGGGGGCTGGGGTCCAATGGCTACAGGGCACCATGTGATTGTGTGGACTCCAGTTGGGGTGCACACCTGTTATGGCAGTCCTCTAGCTAGCATGAAGAAAAGCTTGTGAGGGAGTATGTAGAAAATCAGCCAACTCCAAAGCAAATGTTTCATTTTATTTAATCAAATGTTGCACATAGATCACCATGCCCTGGACAAGGACCCATGATGTTTCACCCTCTATAGGGAGTTCTTCAGGGTGACATTGTGTACCTATTTACATAGTTAGAAAAAAATAAATATATATTAAAAGAACTGTGCTGTAGGGTACTACTGCCATCAGCAACCTTGCCCACAGATAAACAGTTTACAAATCATGTTATAAATAAAGCATTAATTTCATATTTCATTATGGTCTCATGATCCTTCTAGTTATGTACAGGTATCCATGATGGGTGTTCGACAAAATATTTGTCAAATGTCCCGCCAGTGAAACTGGCAGGTCGACCACATTCTACAGTCGGCTGCCAGTTCCCTGTGGCTGCATGCATTTTCTGCGTCCCTGCACCCCCCCACTTTAGGATTATCAACTCCGAGTTGGAGCTGATTTGGGGGGTGCAGAACCCCCGACAGACAGTGCCAGATTCCAGTGGGTTTCCTACAGTGGTATGGCACTGTAGTCACTGTAGGGGACTTCGCTGACGAACTGTCACTGTCAGGTGGGTAACCGATGTACAGGACACCATATAGGCATTATTTTCAAAAACAGCAGAATTTAGTCTTAGAGCAATATGTCATAGATAAGCACATAAATTCTGGGGGAAATCTTTTACTGTAATGATTTATACTGCAACAAGATGTAAGTAAGACCTGCATCAGCCTACATCTTGAATGCTTTATTTATAATATGATTTGTAAACCTTATATCTGTGGGCTAGGGTGCAGACGGCAGCAGTACCCTACAGTGCAAATCCTTTAATACTGTATATGTTTATTTTTGTCTAACTAAGTAAAGAGGCACACTGTGTCACCCTGAAGAAGCCCCTATAGAGAGCGAAACATTGTGGGTTCTTGTCCAGGACATGGTGATCTGTGTGCAACATTCAGTGAAATAAAAGAAAATCAAAGATAGTTGCTTTGGAGTTGACTGGTTTTCTGCATGCTTCCTCGCAAGTTTGAGTCCACACCGGTCACTATCCTTATCACTATACTGAATAGCTGCTACAACACTGGGAAGGTACCCAAGGGACCACTTTACTCTTTTGCATAAAGGAAAGCTTCCCTGACACAGGCCTGGCAGAGTGTAATAAGCACTCTGCATGCTGCACTCCACTCTCCCTATGCAGGAATGCCCACTCCCCCACCCCTGCCTGGGCCAGTCATGCAGTCGCAGAGGATTAGAGATGCAGCGAAGTTAAATTCCGCCACTTCACCTTGTAATAATGCTGATAATGACTTTGCTTTGCTCATTCCACCTTACTTCAGTTTAAAGGCGGAGTGAGAATTTACAGGCAGCCCACACACATCACATGGCTTACACAGTCTAGGTCACATGCTTCAGGCAGGCAGGCAGGAAGTGAATCACTGGATAGCACAGGCAAGACTTCATCAACAGCACTGGAAACATGAGATTGCGATGACTCGTCATCAGCATCAGAATCATGTTCAACCAATGTGGAGAAGGGGATGGGGATGTCAGGGAGCATGACATCTACTACACACTGACTCACAGTCATGCCGTTCGACTCCACAATATTTGGGAAACCGGGTTAACTTGTTGCCATTGGCACAGGTTGAACATGGGGCCATACTCAAGCCGTCAGCAATTTCAGTACCACCACCGGGGGCAACAGCATCTCCAAATATGACTAAAGCTACTGATTGTGCTGTGAAAAACAGGAAGAAATCCCTTTACTGGCATCAATTATGCACTTCTGCTGCATACTACTACTACTGTACCACGCCCATGGCCACTCCTGCCACTGGCAGCAGTGCCATGGCCAGAAGCATCTTTGCATGCACATCTCTTTGCAGGCAGTTTTTGGGATTACATAGAAAATTCAAAAAAAAATTGAGATTTCTAAAATTTGTGGTGGAGGGGAAGCCAATAAACAACTACAGCTTGCAGATTAAGATTGGGCACTAAACAGATGCAAATGCACATACAGATTAAGATTACACTGCACACTCAAGAGATGCAGATGCAAAGGCACAACACCTTAACCAGTATGCACAAATCCAAAACTGGAAAAGAATACCTTTTGCTGGTTGGGGGGGCAGTGCAAGGCAGTAACAGTCCACTACCAAGATGCCACAAAGCAGTACAAAATAACGCAGACAGATAACAGGTTCACAGTGCTGCAATAACTGTGTGGCACAATAAAATGTGTCTGACTTGATGGCACACATCGCACACACACAATACAGGTAATGCTCAGCAAATTGAAAACTTTAGTAATATCTTTTAAACAAACTGAAATTATATACTGCACCACAACAATCAGCAAACAAATGTCAAAAAATACTGAAAATATTACTGTGTGTACATGAACACAGTTATACAACAAAAATATAACCAAAACAGTTAGAAAAACTGCCTTTCTCCCAGTTAAACTACCTCCACCATAGATACGCCCCTCCCTCAAGCACACTAACAGTATCTGTCAGTACACAGACTAAATGTTCTAAATTAACATTCAAAATCCGCACAAAAACAAAAAAACACATGGTGATATGAGCAAGGGAGGGTTTTCTGCAATCGATGTACTACATTTTGAGCAAATAAAATGGCTCAAAAAGGCTTTTTGAATGTTTTTTAGAGGGTCTGAATCTCAGAGCTCTGACAGCAAACTGTCTCCAGCTACCACTACACACACACTACACAGAACTGAGGCTGTACAAAACAATCTAGAGCCCATGTGACCTGCAATCCCATGAATCACTGCAAAATTCACCTTAGAGCTCACAAACAAGGCAAAGTAATGCAAAGTACGTTGATTTCAATGGACTTCGCATTAAAATTGGTGTTGAAGTGGTTGGGGAAAGGTGGAGTAATGCAGTCATTGCTTCCAATGGACTTCGCGATCATAGTTATAAGGCGAAGTACTCCGCTTTACATTGCGGATCACTTCACGGATTCTACTTCACTATGCGAATTGCTCGGATTTTGGCCACTTTGCCCACCTCTACACAGGATCTGATGTGGGTGGTCCCTGGCAAGGACGCACAGTAGGTGTATGCTGTTAGCGTATCTGAAGGCATCTGTCCCAACACCTGGAATGTGCATATCCCAGCTCTACATGCCATTTATTGTGGCACCTAGGGCTAGGGTTGCTTCATTCATAGGGCCCAAGCTGTTCTTTTCTTTGATTGCTTAATGGCATTCCATTGCTATGTAATACAGTATATAAACATTTGGTGAACTGAAGGCCCACATGGAGATTAGCAGCATTAGTTCACTTGGGTTTCCTTTCTCTTCACAGGTCCAAATTCCATACATTTAAAGGGACACTGTCAGCCTTTTGGAGCAATTTTAAACTACCTAAATATAGGTGTCTGGAGCAAGCTTTATCAGTGTAAAATACATACATGGCAAGAGATTTGTTTCGCACAGTATTGCAAGACAGTTAGTATTTTTGAAAAATCAATATTTTGGTTGTCCCAACTGAAATATTGGTGGTACATGTCCATGAGCTAGAATGGTGCAGTGCTAAGGGGAAATGGGGGAGGGAGAAGGGGAAAACTGAAGCCATGACTCTGGGAACATGCTTTAGAGTTGATGTGCATGCCACTGGTTCAATTTTTATATACAACATAAAATGGGTTATAGTGCTCCTTTTTGAATGGGAACATCTTTGTACAATTCTGTACCATGAATGGAAATAGATACAATCTTTTTCACATATATGACCAAAAATTACTAACTTGTTCATGAATGAGTTTCTTCTTCACTCTGTACCATTCTAGCTCGTGGATGCGCGCCACTGACAATTTGTTTAGGGCGATCAAAATATTGTTTTTACAATAATAAATATCTTGCACTACTGTGCAAATCTCTTGCCATGTATGTATTTTACAATGATACAGCTTGCTCCAGACATCTTCATTACAGGCAGTTTAAAATTGCTCCAAAAGGCTGACAGTGCCCCTGTAATGGTGTCACCATACATCAGATGAAGGATGCAGATACAGTATTTCTCATCATATTCATTGCAGCTTCTGCCTGGATGGCAGGAGACAGCATGATAGACCTTTGTTTTTCCATCTAGCATTTCCGTTGTTTTATTCCTGCTGGAAATATTATTTACCCAAACAATAAATATTTAAACTACAAAGGTAGTCATGTGCAAAATGACCTTTCCTGGGAGGTACAGGGGTGGAAAACTGGTAGAAAGTTCTGCTTCAGTGGTAGTGATCCTGAAACTTAATAGTTTCTGTAATCAAACTTTTCATTCCCCATTTCAAAACAGTCTGGGCATGTTCTTACATTCCTGGCATTTGGTATATTGCATGTATAAGCATAGGCAGAGTATTCAAACTAGAGTTGCAGCGTGTGTGTGTGGGGGGGTAGTGATAAAAAAGAGAAATTGCACTTTCTGGTGAGTCAGTATAAAAGGTTGTTTGCAAATGACTAGAAACAGACTACTACTGTATTTTAACCAGGGCGAAAAAAGGCATTCTCTTTGATGCAGTTTATTCAAACCTTACAGTTGTCATTTTTATTCTTGACCTATGTGAATAAATGGAACTCCAGATGGTCTTCCTGTCAGATTCAAAATAAGCAAATGCCAGGTCTAATAATATTTACAGACTGTGAGGGCTGTACTGTTGCAGATATAATGGCATCAAGGATGGGTAAGAAACATACATTTCTGGGGTCCTTTAAATCAGAAAAGAAATGGGCAAAATATGACAAGCCTACTTCAGCAGAACATGTAAATTACAACAGAAAGAATTCAATAGAATTTATGTAAATTCTGCTAATTTTGCTGTCAGAATTCTGTATTACACATAGTTCCACCAACAAACTATCGCTTTCCTATGTAAGCAATAATACCCAGCAGGGTGGGCAGTATTGTGCTATACCAGGCTGCCCAGGGGTGTAATGAGGCCTGACACTGCAGGCAGAGGGCCTTATAACCCTGAAAGGTCTGGTATAGCACAATACCGCCCACCCTAGAGGGTATTATTGCGCTTAGAAAATGGGCAAACTGTGGCATTTTTATATGGGATTTAATTAAAAAGAAATTAAAAAATAATACAGTAAAAATGAATTTGAAGTCTGTGTTGTAAAGTAGTCCTTCTATGTCTGTGCTGTTCTGTCTCCTGTTGCCCACCCTCAAGACAGAGCGATTCTCTTGCCCCCCCCGTCTGCTGCACCACCTCCAGAACAAGACATTACATATTTGCTAGGGGTTCCCTTAATATTTGTAGTTATTCAAAGAAAAAAAAACATTTTTCTGTCCTTCTGAATCCTTTTTTTCATGCTTAGAAGTTGCGATTTTGCCCAAACCCTGCCAGGTACAATCAGGAAGTGTAGAGAGAGAAATATGTGGTAGAGCAACGAAAAAGTGGTAAATGCTTTTGAATGTTTAATATTAACTCACTGGTGTTGCAGTTTGACATTTTAAACATGGCGATTCCCTCTGTACCTGCAGCTGAGCTGAGCTGTTGTGTTGTCCTGCTGAAAGAGCTGGTATTTGGTAGTCACGGTAATGGAGAGTTGAGAGAGATTAGCTCTTGGGCAGACATGAGTCAGGAGGAGAATGGAGTGAAGGAGGAGGCAGGGGCAATGGTGAATGTGGGAAATGTTAATCTGAACATAATTGTTTTACTATTTTAAAATTAAATGAGGGAGTGTGTGAAGAGGAAAGCTGGGGTAAATGGCGGGATGGGACTGACTCACTCTTTTCTGTCTGGAGGTACTACAGAATGCAGAGCAGTTTCATTTTCAGGAGCGAGTGCACGGCCAGCTGAAGGAAGGAAGGAAGAGCAAGAGTGTTGTCGGCTATCCGACAGTCGCACTGTGGGCAGTCTCGGGAATAACAAGCATTTGTCAATGCCGAACATTCACTTGCAGGTATTTGCAGTGGTGTTTGGCATGCATGGTGCTGCACCCTAATGCCCTGTGCGACTACTGGTATTTGCACAATAAATTGTCAGCATGACCTTTTTGTTACCCCCATTGTGCGCTACATAGGCGGAAACACGTTTTGGGCAGGACATGAAAAATGACAGCTGTACTGCTCATAAGGAAGTGTGGTAAAATGGTAATGTTGAAAATCTGGAGTGGAAATATTGAAAATTGCAAACCTAGGAGCTGCTGTGGGAACTGTGCAAAGCACGCTGTGAAACAGTCTTTGTTAGGAATTTTTTCACCAAATTGTCAACATTGCCATTTTAAAACCTCTGCTAATGAACAGTGTCACTGTGATTGTCTTACTGTGTGCCATACATTGATTTTGCACACCGACTGCGCCATTGTGCACTACATGGGCGGAAACACGTTTTGGGCAGGATGTGAAAAATGACAGCTGTACTGCTCATAAGGAGGTGTGGTAAAATGGCAATGTTGAAAATGTGGAGTGAAAATATTGAAAATTCGCAAACTTATGAGCATGTATAGGAACTGCGCAATGAACACTCGTAAAACAGTAATTTCTATGAATTTTGTCACCAAATTTTCAACACAGCCATTTTAAGACCTCTGCTCATGAACAGTGTCACAGTGATTTTCTTAATGTGTCCCATATATTGGGTTCACACACGGACTGCGCCATTGTGCGCTACATGGGCGGAAACACATTTTGGGCAGGATGTGAAAAATGACAGCTGTACTGCTCATGAGGAGGTGTGGTAAAATAGCAAAGTTGAAAATCTGGGTGAAATATTGAAAATTTGCAAACCCTACGAGCATGCGTGGGAACTGTGTAACATGTTCGTAAACAGTCATTTTAAATGATTTTCACCAAATTTTCAACATTGCCATTTAAAACCTCTGCTAATGAACAGTGTCACTGTGATTTTCTTACCTGTGTCCATACATTGATTTCCACCAACTCGCCATTATTGCACTACGATAGTAGAAAACACATTTTGGGCAGGATGTGAAAAATGACAGCTGTGCTCTCATAAGGTGTGGTAAATGGCAATATTGAAAATTTGGATGAAAATATTGGAAATTCAAACTTACGAGCATGCGAGGGAACTGCTACAATCCACTGAAACAGTTATTTTAAGATTTTCACCAAATTTCAACATAGCCATTTTAAGATCTCTGCTCATGAACAGTGACACTGTGATTTTCTTAATGTGTCCCATACACTGAGTTCGCACACCGACTGTGCCATTGTGCGCTACATGGGTGGAAACACGTTTTGGGCAAGATGTGAAAAATGACAGCTGTACTGCTCATGAGGAGGTGTGGTAAAATGGCAATGTTGAAAATGTGGAGTGAAAATATTGAAAATTCGCAAACTTACTAGCGTGCATAGGAGCTGCACAATGAACACTCGTAAAACAGTCATATTTAGGAATTTTGTCACCAAATTTTCAACATAGCCATTTTAAGACCTCTGCTCATGAACAGTGTCACTGTGATTTTCTTAATGTGTCCCATACATTGAGTTCGAACACCGACTGCGCCAGTGTGCGCTACATGGGCAGAAACATGTTTTGGGCAGGATGTGAAAAATGACAGCTGTACTGCTCATGAGGAGGTGTGGTAAAATGGCAGTGTTGAAAATCTGGAGTGCAAATATTGAAAATTCGCAAACGCACGAGCGTGCGCGAACCGCGCAACGCACGCTCGTGAAAACAGTCATTTTAGGAATTTTTCACCAAATATTCAACATAGCCATTTTAAGACCTCTGCTCATGAACAGTAACACTGTGATTTTCTTAATGTGTCCCATACATTGATTTCACTCACCGACTGCGCCATTGTGCGCTACATGGGCGGAAACACATTTTGGGTGAGATGTGAAAAATGACAGCTGTGCTACTCATAAGAAGGTGTGGTAAAATGGCAATGTTGAAAATCTGGAGTAGAAATATTAAAAATTTGTAAACCTCTGAGCATGCGTGGAACTGCATAGCCTGCGTAAATAAAACAGTCATTTTTTGAATTTTTACTAATTTTCAACATGGGGTTTTGGGACCCTTCCATGAATGATGCCACTGTCATGGTGCATTCAGGCCCAAAGGGTGATTTCGCACAGTGACTGTGCAGTGACTGCAAAATCACCCTTTGGGCCTGAATAACACCATGACAGTGACATCATTCATGAGAAGGGTCCTAAAAACCCATGTTGAAAATTTTGCAAAAATTCCAAAAATGCCTGAGATATGCATGAAAGTTGAACCCCCCATCTAGCCCATTATACAGCTTACCGCATTTCCTCAGTTCGCGTCGCTGAAGAGTGCAGACGTCTTCCGGTCCATCAAGATCATCGTGCCAGAGAGTCTGGAGGTAAGTATGGGGTGAAGGTGTGGAGGAGGCTGGGTGCGCAGAGGGTGGGTGCGGTTGTCGGAGGGGGACTGGGAGAGGCGGCCGTGGGACCATTTTTCTTTACAGGTAAAAACAAAAAAATGATGACGTGGGACATTTGCCATGCTGGGTGGGCTCCCAGCATGGCAGAAAAATAGCTGGGGGTCTGAGGAGCTGACGGGATTGGGCACCCTGTCGGCAACCACACGGGGCCAAGGGAGCCGATGGGGATTGGGCACCCTCTGCAAAACAAAGCAGACATTTGCCATGCTGGGGTGGGCCCAAGCGTGGCAGCAGGATCAGCTTGGGGGGCTGTGGAGCCGATGGGGGATTAGGCACCCCGATCGGCAAACAATATTTTGCCACGTGGGGTGGGCTCCCAGTCTTAACAAAGCTTTGGAGGCGGCATGCCGCCGCGGGGAGCACGTGATGCTTGAGGGGTGGTGTGGACACGTGGTGTCAGTATGGCAGTGTGGTTTCTTTGAAGCAGAAGACCACCACTGTCATAGTAGAGCTCCTGCACCCATTGGTGCAGGACTGCCACTCCTGCTCAACAGAGCACTGGATTGAAAGGGAGAGGCACACCTCCAAAGTGTGCTACTCTCCCAAAACGTTCCTTGCGCATGCGTACAAGAGAATGTAAAAAAAGAGAAAGAAATAAAGGTAGTCTGGAATTAGCCCAGCAGAGATTGATCTCTGGTTGTGTTAGGTAGCTGGCACGGGGGGTCGGCATCACGGGAGAGAGCAGGAGCAGGCACGGCAAGTAAAACAAAAGTAACACTTAAAAAAAGAGTTAATTGGAGCTACAGTTGGGAGGGAGAGTTAGACAGTAATGAAGAGGGCATTAGGGCAATCTGCTGCTAGCAGGAAAAAATTTGAAACAGCATTATTTCCAGGAGGAAGCAGGCGGCCAGATAAAGTTGCGAGGAGCGAGATTGTGGTTGGCTCTTTGTCCCGGACAGAAAGGGTATTGAGAATTACAGGGCATGGGATAAGACTGAACTTTAAATAAAAAGAAAAAATATATTATGTATTGCAAAATGAGCCCAGGGAATGTTGTGTGCACTTTCATTATTTAGCAGGCACTGAACTGTGGAGTGTTGGGGACCAGTATCTTTCGCTAAGCAGTAGAAAAAAATGGTGGCAATTTAAAATTCACTGGGGTACTTTTGACAAATGAGAAATCAGGATGGGCACAAGAATACCTGGGATGGGTAAAGGAGCACTGGGGCTGGTACTTTTTATTTGGTGGACATCTATTGAAAGTTAATGTACCTCTCTGGAAGGGGCACCAGCCAATCAGATGCCTCCAAATAAAAAGCATATTTTCTAAGGTGGAATTTAATGGATCACTAACTCTGAGTCAGCATTCCATCAGCTGCCCTTTTAAATTATCCTATGCATAAGCAGAATCTAACATCATGGGATACATTATAATAAAAAAGGGATTACACCTGTACTATATCAGATGCAAATATTGATTTGTGAGTGGGTGTTGGCTATATTTATAAATATGCTGAGCTGTTTGTTTGTTTATTATGTAAGGCTTGAAAAAACCGCTGAGCGTAGCTCATTTACAATGATGACCTCAAACATACTAATTACATCAACAACTTAACAACATCACAAATAACATACATAAATAAATAGAGACACGTACAAAATGTCTTAAAAAGAATCCATAAGACTGATAATCACTTAAGATTTAGTGACAAGTGCAAAGTCTAGGAATAGATACTAAATATTCGTTCAAAGCACACACAGAAGGAGCCTTGTCACATTTGAGCCAGAACTGTCTAGGTAGATTATTCCAGTACTTTGGTACCACTTGACTGAAGAATTTGTCAGCACAATTTGTTCTTGTACAGGGTACAACCATCACCCTAATACCATTAGTTTCTTAGTGATGCACCAGTAACATGGAAACTTAACCTGGATTTTAGGAACTCAGGAACCTGGCCCAGACCTGTTCTGTAAGAGAAAATACTTTTATGTAATGCCCTCCTGTCTGATAAAAACTGCCAACCCAACCTCTGATACAGCTTCCAATGATGAACTTATTTTGAGCAATGTAATATATGCCTAGCCATTCTATTATAAAGAATGTCCAGCCTATGTAATCTATCAAAGATGGATTGCTATATAATGTCAAACTGTACTCATGGAACTTTAAAGCCCATTGTACATACATTAAGTGTTCTTTGTAGTAACAGTAGGTTCTAAAATGATCTAGCACAAAGGGTGCTGTGGATGAGGAAGTAGACAGGCAATCATTTAAGCAATAATACATGACAGGGCATGTGTTGTGCTGTGATAATGTCATGCCTCATGTGGGTGGACACTAGGCCACAGGCCGATTGTGTCTTAACATCTGGGAAGTGATGTTATCCCTACAACACACACTCAGGAGTGGCTGGAGTGCAGTATTGCAATTTGTAAAATGGCTTGCTTGTTAAACTAGCATTTGTCAATGCTGAATGTTGAATGCATTGGTCTGTTGAGCTTGTGCAGTGGGCCTCTGGCACTGGCTCAGTCTGTTTGTCCCAGTGCTGCAGGCTGCTCTTTTGTACTGGGCTGCTGTGTGCATTGGCACCTTGTTCTGCCGAGGAAGAAATACGGAGCTCTTCTGACAGAGCTCCATTGAGGTGGCTCACTCCCCCTATCTCACTTGCTCATTCTGTTTGTGTGTTGGTGGCTTTTTCTACCCATGAAGAAATCTACAGCTGTCCTGACAGAACTCCATTGAGGTCGCTCACTCTGCCTGTCTCACTCACTCATTCTGGTTCTCCTGGCGCAGCAGGCTGCCCTTTTGTACTGGGCTCCTGCCTCTGTTGGCGCCTTTTTTCTGCCCACAAAGAAATCTGCAGCAGTCCCGACAAAGCTCCGTTGAGCTCGCTCATTCCCTCCTTCTCTCACTCGCTCATTCTGTTCTGTGGCCTTCCACACAGGCAGCCCCTTTTCTACTGGGCTCCTGCTGGTGCTGCCTTCCTATGCCCATAAAGAAATTTGCAGCAGTTACAATACAGCTCTGTTGAGCTCACTCACTCGCTCACTCTGGTTTTCCTGCCACTTCAAGCTGCCCTTTTGTACTGGACCCCTGCATGCATTGCTGCCTTTTTCTGCCCACAAACAAATCTGCAGCAGTCCCAACAAAGCCCCGTTGAGCTCACCGACTCCTCCTCCTCCCTCACTCGCTCGTTCTGTGTCTCCTGGCACTGCAGGCTGCCCTTTTGTACTGGGCTCCTGCCTGCATTGGTGGCTTTTTCTGGCCAGAAAGAAATCTGAAGCAGTCCTGACACAGCTCCACTGAGCTCGCTCACTGCCCGTCTGTCACTCTTGCATTCTGTTTCTGCCAGCGCTGCAAGCTGGCCTTTTGTACTGGGCTCCTGCCTCTGTTGCCGCATTTTCTTCCCATAAAGAAATCTGCGGCAGTCACACTAGAGCTCCGTTGAGCTTGCTCAGTACCACTCTGTCACTCGCTCATTCTGTTTGTCTTCACGCCGTGGACTGCGCTTTTGTGTGGGGCTCCTGGCTGTATTGGCATCTTTGTCTGTCCACAAAGCAATCCGCAGCTGTCCTGACAGAGCTCATTTGAGGTCGCTCAGTCTCCCTCTCTCATCGCTCATTCTGTTTACCCTGGTGCTGCAAGCTTCCCTTTTGTACGGGGTTCCTGCCTGCATTGGCCCCTTTTTCTGCCCACAAAGTAATCCCAGCAGTCCTGACAGAGCTCTGTTGAGCTCACTAAGTCCCCTTGTCTCACTCGCTTGTACTGTTTGTCCCACCACTGCAGGCTGCCCTTTTGTACTGGGCCTCTGCCTGTATTAATGCCTTTTTCTGCCCACAAAGAAATCTGCAGCAGTCCTGACAGCGCGTCGGTGAGTTCACTCACTCCCCCTCCCTCACTCGCTCTCTCGTTCTGTTTCTCCCAGTGCTGCAGGCTGCCCTTTTGTACTGGGCTCTTGTGTTGGGGCCTTTGTCTGCCCACAAACAAATCCGCAGCAGTCCTGACAGAGTTCAGTTGAGCTTGGTCATTCCCCCCTCTCACTCAGTCGATCTTAATCTGTCCCAAACACTGATTTTCCAGAGTGACCGTGCTATTGTCCGGCAGGAGTGCAAAAACATATTTTAGCCAGGATGTAAAAAATGACAGCTGTAGTGTGAAAAAATGCCACTGCTGAAAATGTGGCATCACAGTATTACAAATTTGCAAAATTAGATGGGTGCATGGAAACAGTTCAATGCATGCTTGTAACACAGTCATGTTATGGCAGTCCCAACAAAGCCCCGTTGAGCTCGCTCACTCCCCTTCTCTCACTTGCTCATTCTGTTGTGCTGGCACTGCAGGCTGCCCTTTTCTACCGGGCTCCTGCCTGCGCTGCTGCCTTCTTATGCCCACAAAGAAATTTGCAGCAGTTACAATACAGCTCTGTTGAGCTCACTCACTCACTCATTCTGGTTTTCCTGCCACTGCAGGCTGCCCTTCTGTACTGGGCCCCTGCATGCATTGCTGCCTTTTTCTGCCCACAAACAAATCTGCAGCACTCCCAACAAAGCCCCGTTGAGCTCACCGACTCCCCCTCCCTCACTTGGTCATTCTGTGTCTCCTGGCACTACAGGCTGCCCTTTTGTATTGGGCTCCTGCCTGCATTGGCAGCTTTTTCTGGCCAGAAGGAAAT
Source organism: Neoceratodus forsteri (assembly GCA_016271365.2). Taxonomy (NCBI): domain Eukaryota; kingdom Metazoa; phylum Chordata; order Ceratodontiformes; family Ceratodontidae; genus Neoceratodus; species Neoceratodus forsteri. The sequence continues at coordinate 10,315,382 of JADMNL010000034.1, read as the reverse complement.
CTGAAGCAGTCCCGACATAGCTACTGAGCTCACTCACTCCCCTTCTGTCACTCTCACATTCCGTTTCTGCCAGCGCTGCAAGCTGGCCTTTTGTACTGGGCTTCTGCCTGCATTGCTGCATTTTCTTCCCACAAAGATATCTACAGCAGTCACACTAGAGCTCCGTTGAGCTCACTCACTACCGCTCTGTCACTCACTCGTTTTGTTTCTCTTGGCGTCACAGACTGCACTTTTGCATGGAGCTCCTGGCTGTGTTGGCAACTTTGTCTGTCCACAAAGAAATCCGCAGCTGTCCCGACAGAGCTCCATTGAGCTAGCTCAGTCTCCCTCTCTCATCACTCATTCTGTTTGTCCTGGCGGTGCAAGCTGCCCTTTTGTACGGGGCTCCTGCCTGCATTGGTGCCTTTGTCTGCCCACAAAGAAATCCCAGCCGTCCTGACAGAGCTCCGTTGAGCTCATTAAGTCCCCTTGTCTCACTCACTTGTACTGTTTCTCCCACTGCTGCAGGCTGGCCTTTTGTACTGGGCCCCTATGCCTGTATCGACGCCTTTTTCTGCCCACGAAGAAATCTGCAGCAGTCCTGACAGCGCTTCAGTGAGTTCGCTCACTCCCCTTCCCTCACTCACTCTCTCGTTCTGTTTCTTCCAGTGCTGTAGGCTGCCCTTTTGTACTGAGCTGTTGTGTTGGGGCCTTTGTCTGCCACAAACAAATCCGCAGCAGTCCTGACAGAGCTTAGTTGAGCTCGGTCTCTCCCCCCTCTCACTCGGTCAATCTTAATCTGTCCCAAATACTAATGTCCGCAGGAGAGCAAAAACATATTTTAGCCAGTATGTGAAAAATGAAAGCTGTAGTGTTCATAAGGAGTTGTGAAAAAATGCCACTGTTGAAAATGTGGCGTGACAGTATTACAAATTTGCGAAGTTACAAGGGTGCGTGGAAACAGTTCAACGCACACTTGTAACACAGTCATGTTATGGAGTTTCGTCACTAAATTTTCAACACAGGGATTTTTGGACCTCTGCTCAGGAACAGTGCCACTGTCATTTTCTTAATCTGTCCTGAACACTGATTTCCCACAGTGACCATGTTATTCTGTGTCGGAACTGTGAAAACACATTGTGGTCAGGATGTGAAAAATGATAGCTGTACTGCTTATAAGGAGGTGTGAAAAAAATGGCACTGTTGAAATTTGGTGTGACAATATTACAAATCTGCGAAGTTACAAGGGTGCATGGAAAATGCACAACGCACACTTGTAACACAGTTAATTGAAGGACTATCATCACCAAATTTTCAACATAGGCATTTTAGGACCTCTGCTCACGAACAGTACCATTGTCATTTTCTTAATCTGTCCCGAACAGTGATTTCCCACAGCGACCGCTCTATTCTGCACCAGAAGTGCGAAAACACATTTCAGCCAGGATGGGAAAAATGACAGCTGTACTGTTCATGAGTAGGTCTGGTAAAATGGCAATGTTGAAAATCTGGAGTAAAAATATTAGAAATTCGGGAAGTTATGAGCATGCATAGCAACTGCGCAACGCACACTCGTACAACAGTCATTTTTGATTTTTTCCTCCAAATTTGCAACATAGGCTTTTTGAGAACCCACCTCATGAACACTGGCACTGCTATTTCATTAATCAGCCCTGAAGGGTGATTCCACGCAGTGACCGCAAAACCACCTTCCGGGGCTGATTAATGCCATGACAGTTCAAGAATTCATGAGGAGGGGTCCCAAAAACCCCATGTTGAAAATTTGGTGAAAAAATTCCAAAAAATGCCCAAGATATGCACTAAAGTTGAAAAAAACCTATTTATTACATTATACAGCTTACCGGCATTTCCTCAGTTCACGGTCGGCTTTCAAGAGTGCAGACGTGTTCCCAGGCCAGCGAAGATCATAGCGCCAAGCTCCAGAGGTAAGTATGGGGTGAGGTGGCGGTGTGGGGAGGCAGAGTGTGCAGTGGGTGGGTGTGGGTTGTGGGGGGGCCAGGGAGACTACGAAGGACTGTTTCCTTTTTTTCAGGTGCAAAACCTAAAAAAGACTTTGAGGGACTGTTTTTCATTTACAGGGGCATGTGGCATGCTGGGGTGGGCTCCCCAGCATACCTACCAGAGTTGTTTTAGAGGGGAGGGCAGCTGCCAGCGATGGGGGATTGGGCATCCCAACCGGCAAACAACAAAAAGGGCGTGGGGAATTAATTTCTGCCGGCGGATTACGCACCCTGTCGGCAAACAATAAAACTAGAGGTTACATTATGCCGACGGGAGTGGGCTCCCCGTCCGGCAAAACCATATGGGGTATATTGTTTGTGAATATGGCAGCAAGCCACTGCCATGTTCACAAACAATATCACAGATCCTACATCCCACCCTGCAATGACGGGTTGCTCCCTCATTGCAGCGGATGGCTGATGCTGCAATGACGAGGCGGCCCCTGTTTGCAGCGGCTGAATTTTTAGAAAGTTGTGGCACGCTGGCTGAACTAGTGTCAGCAGCAGCATGCCACGGCATTGGAGGATGGGGGACAAGTCTTTGCAGGCTGTGGGGGCATTGGGCACAACAGTGCCACGCCTCCAGAACCTGCTTCTGGAGAAACCTGATGCAACATGTTTCTTGCGCATGCATGCAATCAACATAAAAAACAGAAGGTGAAAAAAATAAATTTTTAGTTCCTTTTAAAATAGGTGTGATGTTCTGCTGGGATAACATAGAGGATAATGGATGGGCAATAGTTAATAAAAATGCTGTGTTCCCTTTGAGAGGCTGTTGTGGCAACCTAGTAAACCTCGAGAGTGACGCTCAGGAGGTTTACTGTTGGCATGACAGCCTCGAGAAGGGAACTCAGCACTGTTGTTAAGTGTTGCCCATCCATTATCTTATATAGTGTATAAGCAGCATTTGAACACTGATGCTGAGTTCACCCTCGAGCCCAACCTTCCCAGTCTGCCTCTCCTCAGAACTGCCAGATTTTTTCAAATCCCCAACCCCCATTCAAACCCTGATCTGTTCTCTAATACAGAGTGTGTTTTTAATAATATAGAGGAATTCGGCATGATTGAAGAAGAGAGTCCTTGAAGCACTTGTACTTTAGGTTACAGCAATGCGTCCCTCAGTCCGGTACTCCTTGGTATGTCTCTCACAGTTTTTCAGTGATTACATTATTCAGAAGTGGAAAGACTGAGAGACACACATGCGCAAAGCTGCCGATGTTGTAATTCTATCATTGTGATGTAGTCAAGAGGGTATAACAATCACTGGATGTCACAACAATAGCATAACAAACATTGGAATTCATTGAATTCCATTAAATAATAAGCCACTCCCATACATTATATCACTATTAAAGGTCAGCACTGACCAGTTACAGCTCAGGAATTTTTCTTGCCATTTTATAATAGACATTTTTATACTTTACACCCCATTTGCACCCCATTTCAAGCCAGCAACCTGGCTTCAGGAATGGACCAGGATTGCTCAGGAGCCAATCAAGGGAGGAGGTTTAAGCATCCACAGATGGTTGTCCTCTTTCTGAGAGGGGGTACAGCACATGGCTCTTCTTTGCTGCCACCTAGCACAGGATAGGTGGCACAGCAGGGGCCAAATTTCAGAGAGCTGGACACAGATGCCAGGTGTATACTATATCTTCATGCCATGCTTTTGCATCATGAAATGTGCATCAACCTCGAGAAAGGGGTGAAAACTAGGAGGAAAAACCCTTCAAATGGCAGGGTGAAGACATCCACCCCACAGGATCAACTGACGTCTATTTGGGCTCTAGTTGAACTCAGTAAAAAAAACCTGTCTGCACCTTTATACATTTCTCTTAAACAAAAATAGAATAAGGAGAATGAGGAGAATTCAATCCTTAGCTTATGCTGGAAGCAGAAAACAGTAGCATCCTGTGTCAAGTGATTTTAATATTTTATTGTGTAAGTTGGCTTCATTTGTCTGAGGCATAGGGTAATAGGTTGAGACAGGGTCAGGGAAGTGAATTAGAACAGAAAATGCAGAAAAAGGTGTTAAGGAGAGGGATGGAGCTAACAGGGGTAAGGCCATAAAAAATAAATGGAAGGTGATGAGTACCAATGCCCGTAGCCTGTGCAACAAGCTCCCTGAACTAGTGGCCTTAATGGAAGAGGGATGCCTGGATATTGTGGCAGTCACTGAAACATGGTACACAGAGAACTATGAGCGGGGATCAACATACAGTACCAGGATACATAGTCTATAGGAGTGACAGGGTGAGTAAAAGAGGAGGAGGAGGAGTAGCTCTCTATATAAGGGAAGGGGTTAATGCAACAGAACTAAAGAGTAAACAGGAAGTTGATGAGTCACTATGGGTCACCCTGGAGACAGGAAATGGCACCACAATCCGCATGGGGGTTGTGTACAGACCCCCACCTCAGGGGGAGGAAATGGACAAGGAAATGAAAGAAGGCATCCTTAAAATGGCAGAAAAAGGGGAGATATTGTTGATGGGGGGACCTGAATATGCCAGATGTTAACTGAAACACCTTTGCTGCAGACACATCCAAGAACAGGGTCATTCTTGATGCCCTACAGGGGGCATGCCTCAGACAGCTAGTGTTGGAACCCACTCGGGAGGGAGCAATCTTAGACCTGGTACTCTCAAATGGGGAAAGAGAAAGGATCTCAGATTTAGAAGTGTGTAGCCATCTGGGAACAAGTGACCACCAAACAGTGTGGTTCACAATAAACACAGCCATAGAGTCAAGTCATACAAAAACAAGAGTATTGGACTTTAGGAAGGCTGACTTTGGGAAAATGAGAGAGTGCCTTAGAAAAGCACTAGCAAATGGGCAAGAAGGAGGGGTGGAGGAACAATGGGGAACAATCAAAACAGCCATCACAGAGGCAACAAGCCTTTGTGTGAAGCAAATCAATAAAACAAAATGAAGGAAAAAAACACTATGGTTCTCAAAAGAGGTGGCAGGGACAGTTAAGGAGAAAAGGATAGCATTCAGGAAATATAAGGAAGCACAGAAGGAGCAGGACAGAGAACTTTATCAGTTGAAGCAGAAGGAGGCAGGAAAGACAGTCAGAATAGCAAAGGCTCAAACTGAGGAAAAGATAGCCAACTCTGTTAAGAAGGGAGATAAAACCTTTTATAGGTACATTAGGGAGCAATGAAAGACCAAGGGAGGGATACAGAGACTTAATAAAGGGGAGGGAATGTGGGCAGAGGGTGACAGTGAAAGAGCAGGGATACTGAATGAATATTTCTGCTCAGATGAGGAGAGGGAGGTGCCTAAACCAAACAAGGAAGAAACTCTGAATAGGGGGGTTGATACCAGTCTATTCACAGAAGAAAGGGTTTTGAAAGAACTCTTGAAACTGAGGGTGGACAAAGCAATGGGGCCTGATGGGATTCACACAAGAATGCTAAAAGAACTAAGGGTAGAACTAGTAACACCACTGACTACTCTCTTTAACAAATCATGGGAGGATGGAGTGGTACCTGAGGACTGGAGGAGGGCAAATGTGATTCCACTTCACAAAAGTGGGAGCAAGGCAGAGGCAGGAAACTACAGACCAGTTAGTTTGACTTCAGTGGTAGGGAAAATGATGGAATCACGTCTGAAGGAAAGAATTGTTGAGTACCTAGAGGCCAGTGGGGCACAGGACCCAAGGCAGCACGGTTTCACAGCAGAAAGGTCATGTCAGATGAACCTAATAGATATTGTTTGACTGGGTGACCAAAGTAGTAGACCAGGGAGGGGCTGTGGATATGGCCTACCTAGATTTTAGCAAGGTATTCAATACAGTCTCACACAAAAGATTAATACACAAGTTAGCCAGCCTTGGAGTGGGTCCCAAGGTGGTAGCCTGGATAAAAAACTGTCTGGACAACAGGACGCAAAAGGTAATAGTAAACGGAGTCCACAGTGAAGAAAGGAGGGTAACTAGTGGGGTACCGCGCAGGGTTCGGTACTGGGACCGGTCCTCTTTAATATCTTTATAAGTGACATTGGTGAGCACCTGGAAGGAAAGGTATGCCTCTTTGCAGATGACACAAAGATCTGCAACAGGGTTTATACACAAGGTGGGGTGGAAAGAATGAAAAGGGACTTGGCAAAGTTGGAGGAATGGTCAAATACGTGGCAGCTCAGATTCAATGCAAAGAAGTGCAAGGTAATGCATCTGGGAAACAAAAACCCAGGGGAAGAGTACACAGTGGTGGGTGAGTTAATAACAACAAAAATCGAAAGAGACCTGGGAGTAATTATATCAGATAGAAACATAGAAACATAGAATTTGACAGCAGATAAAGACCGCCTGGCCCACCCAGTCTGCTCATTTCCCTACCTAATGGATAAGCTGCCGATCCTAGTTAACCAGCAGCCTACTTCTTCCAACCCCCACCCCCTAGAATTGCCTTATGACTGTCCTATGCATGCTTGAATTCCACCACTGTTTTTGACTCCACAACCTCCTCCGGAAGGCCGTTCCATGCATCAAAAAACCTCTCTGTGAAAAAATGCTTCCTTAAATTACCTCTGAGCCGCCACCTCCCTCTATCTTCAAATTGTGCCCCTTTGTTCTTGCACACCTCTTTTTTTGAAAGATGCTACCCTCTTGGACTTTGTTGATTCCCTTGAGGTACTTGAAAGTTTCTATCATGTCCCCCCTCTCCCTCCTTTCCTCGAGGCTATACTTATTAAGCTCCTTAAGTCTCTCTTCATATGTCTTCTGGTGCAGACCCTGCACCATTTTAGTTGCCCTCCTCTGGACAGCTTCCATCCTGTCTATGTCTTTGCGGAGATTGGGTCTCCAGAACTGCACACAGTACTCCAGATGGGGTCTGACCAGCTGTCTGTACAGAGGGATAATAACTTCCTGTTTTCTACTGGTGATGCCTCTCCCTATGCATCTCAGTATCCCCCCAGCCCTCCTTACTGCCCTCTCACATTGCTTGCCCACCTTTAGGTCATCTGATATGACTACCCCCAGGTCCCTTTCCATTTTTGTTGTTGTTAGTATCTCACCCCCCATTGTGTACTCTTCCCTGGGTTTTGTTTCCCAGGTGCATTACCTTGCACTTCTTACCATTGAATCTAAGCTGTCATACATTTGACCATTCCTCTAACCTTGCCAAGTCCCTTCTCATCCTTTCCACCCCACCTTGTGCATCAACTCTGTTGAAGATCTTTGTGTCATCTGCAAAGAGACATACTTTTCCTTCCAGTCCCTCTGCAATGTCGCTTATAAAGACATTGAAGAGGGACCAGTCCTAATACTGAACCCTGCGGTACCCCACTAGTAACCCCCCTTTCTTCAGAGTGGACTCCATTTACTATTACCCTCTGTGTCCTATTCTCCAGCCAATTCTTTACCCAGGCTGTCATCTTGGGACCCACTCCCAGGCTGGCTAACTTGTATATTAATCTTTTGTGTGGGACTGTGTCAAATGCCTTGCTAAAGTCTAGGTAGGCCATGTCCACAGCCCCTCCCTGATCTACTACTTTGGTCACCCAGTCAAAGAAATCTATCAGATTCATCTGGCTTGACCTTCCCGCTGTGAATCCATGCTGCCTTGGGTCCTGTTCCCCTCTGGCCTCTAGAAACTCAACAATTCTTTCCTTCAGAAGTGATTCCATCATTTTTCCTATCACTGAGGTTAAACTAACAGGTCTGTCATTTCCTGCTTCTGTCTTGCTCCCACTTTTGTGAAGTGGAATCACATTTGCCCTCCTCCAGTCCTTGGGTACCACCCCATCCTCCCATGATTTGTTAAAGAGGATAGTCAGTGGTGTCACTAGTTCTACCCTTAGTTCTTTTAGAATTCTGGGATGAATCCCATCAGGCCCCATTGCTTTGTCCACCTTCAGTTTTAAGAGTTCTTTCAGAACTCTTTCTTCTGTAAATGGGCTAGTATCAACTTCTGTATCCAGAGTGTTTCTACTGTTTGTTTTAGGTACCTCTTCCTCTTCATTTTGTAAATACTGAGCAAAAATATTTGTTTAGTATCTCTGCCTTTCACAGTCACCCTCTTCCCACCCTCCTCCCTTTATTAAGCCTCACTACCCCTCCCTTGGTCTTCCTTCACTCCCTGATGTACCTATAAAAGGTTTTATCCCCCTTCTTAACTGATACATAGATACATAGACAGTGTCGGCAGATAAGGGCCTATGGCCCACCCAGTCTGCCCATTTGAGCTTGTAAGTTCAGTTTATGTTTTCCTAGAAGTCTGTTGCCCCTTACCCCTGACCTCCAGAATTCCTTTATGTCTATCCCATGCATTCTTAAATCCCGTGATTGTTTCAGCCCCACCACTTCCTCTGGCAGGGTGTTCCACTTGTCCACCACCCATTCTGTGAAGAAATTCTTCCTCATGTTTCCTTTGAATCATCCTCCCTCCAACTTCATCCCATGCCCTCTAGTCCTGGAACATCTTTTCACTTAAAATAGTGTATTCCTGCACCTGTTCCTCCCTGTGAGATACTTGTATGTCTCTATCATATCCCTCTCTCTCTCCTCTCCTCCAGGAGTACATGTTCAGTTCCTTCAACCTGTCTTCATAGGACTTGTGATGCAATCCATGCACCATCTTTGTTGCCCTCCTCTGAACCTTCTCTACCCTGTCTATGTCCTTACGTAGGTATGGTCTCCAGAACTGTACACAGTACTCCAGGTGGGGCCTCACTAGTGTCTTGTATAGTGGAATTATGAAGAAGACAGTAAGGAGGGCGGGGGGGATACTGGGATGCATAGGGGAGGCAACAGCTGTAGAAAACAGGAAGTTGTTATTCCTCTCTCCAGACAGTTAGTGAGACCCCATCTGGAGTACTGCATGCAATTCTGAAGACCCCATCTCCGCAAAGACATAGACAGAGTGGAGGCTGTTCAGAGGAGGGCAACCAAAATGGTGCAAGGTCTGCACCAGAAGACATACGAGGAGAGACTAAAGCAGCTTAATATGTATAACCTTGAGGAAAGGAGGGAGAGGGGGGACATGATAGAAACTTTCAAGTATCTCAAGGGAATTAACAAGGTACAAGAGCGTAGTATCTTTCAGAAGAAGAGATGTGCAAGAACAAGGGGGCACAATTTGAAGATGGGGGGACGGCTCAGAGGTAATGTTAGAAAGTATTTTTTCACAGAGAGAGAGAGAGAGAGAGTTGTGGATACATGGAACAGCCTTCCTGAGGAGGTTGTGGAGTCAGGAACGGTGAGAGAATTCAAGAATGCATGGGACAGGCATAAGGCAATTCTAGGGGGCAGGAGGAAGTAAGCTGTTGATTAACTAGAATCTGCAGCTTATCCATCAGGTAGGGAAATGGGCAGACTGGGTGAGCCCAGCGGTCCTTATCTGCTGTCAAATTCTATGTTTCTATGTTTCTATGTAAATAGCATTATCATTTTTAAGGTGGAAACTTACCGGTGTGCTGCTGAGGAGTGTTCCATTTCAACTACCTGACGCCATTTTCCAATGGCAGCATCTGCAGTTCTTAGAGGCACCTGACTAGGAGGTGAATTGCTTACTTTGCATGGCAGCTGGGAGCGGAGTTTGTGGAGCTGCTGTGCAGATGGGAAGTGGACAATGATCTGTTGAGGCTGGCATCTGTGGACCAGAGTTCAGTCAGAAAAGCAAACCCAAGTGTTTGTGAGCTCAAGATCCTGTGTCGCGGGATGAAGAATTTGCTATTGGACTCTGCTACTGGTCTGTTTGGGACAAGTGGTATCTGCATGCCGTAGTGCATCACAGCATCAGAATACTGAATTTGCTCCTTAACTCTGCCCACTCTCTGCCTTTCTCCTTCTTCATGTTTTGAAGACCTTACCCAATCATAAGGCACATAAGACATAATCTAAGGAAACAATGTTATGTGTGTGTCACCGGGTGTGGGTTTAGGATAACACAATCCTATATACCACAGGCACCACTAACTGGGCATTCACTTGCTTCATCCAGGGGTTGGGCCTCATATGATATAGAATTTTCTTTCTAAGTTCATACCACCATAACCTGTCCCCACACCACCAATAACCTGTCTCCCATCCTAGATTTTTATATACTCCCTTAACTGAGTAACTTCAGGATCCCCCACCTGAAACTTTCCCCTGTTAACATCAGGAGAACAATAATTTTTCATAGGAGGAGGTTTAAAACATACAAAAGTCCCTTCAGCCAAAATGGCTTCTTCCATCTTGCTTGAAGTCTTCTCCTCCAGTATCACATTGCCAGTCAAAGTGTTACCTGGGGTATCCTCTTCTCGCTCGCCATCCTCCACCACATAACAGCCTGGAAAAATGGGCAACAATGGGATCTCCACAAACGTTTGTCACAAATGCTCCATCAGGGGTTCCTCCTCCTCCAGAGTTCATGGATCCTGCTCCACCGATTCTTCCTTAACATCCTCCGAGTGGGACCTATCGAGTAACTCCTAGCATCTGCACTCTGCCTCTCTCTGGTGTTGATCAGCCTCCAGCCATCTTCCACTCATTCAGTGAAGAAGCCATATCAGGGTCTCCATTTGCTCATTGGGTCCATCTTGTCCCATCCATGGTACCTCACCCAGGTCACCATCTCAATCAGGCACTGTCCTCATCTCACCTGGTGCCAAGCACCTCTGCCATGTATCCTTGGTACCATGTCTGGCACCAACTGACTGGACTTGCCCTTGTTTCCTTGGATGTACAGACAGATCCCACTGTTAACACCATATGTCATCAGGTGTGGGTTTAGGATAGCACAATTTCAGGCAGACCACAAATCAGTTGCATAAAAAAATGCATGGTTGCATTTATCAATTTATTTTCATCAAGTAAAATATACAGAAAGCAAAATGGTAAGTCAGAGAACTGCTTCTCTTCAACAGTTTCTAAGGCTTTTCTTCAGCCTAGCATGAATCAAACAGTGTGAAAGCACACACTACAAGGAGGTTTTTCACCTTCCTCAGTCAGTATTCAACTGACCCCCCCCATCTCTCCTCTCTCAGCACTGAGGTAGGGTTTTTTATAGTTCACTAGAAGTTGGAAAAACAATTTCCACTGCCATTTGATTAACAGCAGACATAACATAAAACTAACCATTAGGGGCCACTGTTGCACCACAGAGAACAGTTATTTGGCAGCCACCTGGAGAACATTACATAACTTGGTTACAATATTGTTAAAGGTCAGAGCTGAGGTCAGAACATTCTGTGCTCTCCTAAATTCTCCTGCAGGATCATATTAGCTCATGCTGTCTGCTGCAAAATACATCTTAGAAGAGGGCTGCTAATATCTAGAAAAAGCAGACATAAACTTTTGTTAATCTTATACTAAGACTGCCCTCTTATTTTGTAACTATACTCTTAGTTTTGTTATAGCCAGTCAAGCAGCATGTTGTACATTATACAAAACATATAAACTACCCTTATCCTAAGGGTGTCCACTATGACAGGGGTCACCCTGTCACAGTGTGAATCATGTGAATTTCACTATTATAACTCATGTTATTAATTTGTTAATTTTAACTACTGCACTATCTATGGCCAACAACTACACATCAAATACGAGCAAGCAAATATTTGCATTGACCAATGCAAATTACATTTGTAAATGGAGGTGAGACTGTTGCTATGAAAAATGACTACCAGTGTAAATGATTCTATTTCTGTGAGGAGTGTAGATAGTTCATGGTGGTTATGATCCAACCTAGCAGCAGCTCTTTGGGGTCCATGAATGTGGCGGAGCTCACCCCCAACCCAATAACAAGACCCAGGACAAACGTTTGAATTTTTCACCTTCCCCTGCTCCAGCCAGTCAGGATGAGGGAAAGATGCACCGCCCTCTTACATGAAAATGGATCCTCCTGAATTGCACCCCCTCAAGTGGCCCTGCACTGAGTGCACAAGCTGAGTTTGGAGTCTGCCAAGTCAGCCAAGGCAAGGTGGGGCTAGGACACAACTCCCTACTGGCTGGTCCATTTCAGCATGGTAGGTGCCAAGATAATTAACACTTCACTCTGTCAGAAACCTGAAACTGTAGCTGATACATGATCTTTCTGCCTAACTCAAATATTGTAGTCTACTGCCAGAACTTGTATCCCATAACACTATATAGTTAGTTATAGTATGATCTCCTGTTTCAACCTAACTCAAATGCCCTATTTTGCTGCCTAAACATTTATTCCACTGATGCTATTAGTATAATGACTGAACTGATAAACTGCTTGATAATGCTTTTTAACAGATCGATAATTATTGCTTATTCTGCTAAATGTATACGTCTATAACTGTAGCTCATCAACTGCTGCTGTCCAACTTGTGAGCACCTGGCTGCCTAGCACCCTGCCTACAACTGCCAACTATCAGGAAGACACAGGCAGGCCATGAATCAAGAGAGTCCACTCTCAATGCCCGGGCACTGCAGGCCCTACTGCTGCCCACACAGGGCATACAACCCCCTGCCTACTGTGCAGGAGGTTCAAAGAGGAAAACATGCTGCTGCTTATCTTCTGTATCATTACCTCTAATGCCACCTCCCAACCACCCTCATTTCAGAACCCAGATTCTGACTTTGTAGATATCCACCCAGGCCTTTTGCACTCCAACTGGCACTGCCTGGAGTCACTGATGAGGTGAATCTACCTCTAGTTAATCTCTCTTCCACCACCCAGCCACTTCCAAAAAACACTCCACCACAGTACAAACAACTTCTCATCATGCTGCTTCTTCTGGGCAGGGACATGAAGGCCAACCCAGGCACAACCCACAACACCAGTGGCAGACCTCTGCTTTTACCCAAGAACCTTAAAATCTGCCACATTAATATCAAGATCCTACTGCTCAAGAATGATTTTGTCAAAACTTAGATAACCCTGAACCAACCAGACTTTCTGATATTAGCCAACATCTCTCCATCCCCCAGAATCTCCTCCTCTGCCATCAACATCCCTGGATACACATCTCACAGGCAAGACCACTCCAAGAGTGGGGGAGGTGCCCTCATCTACTCAGCATGCTCCCACAGCTTCTCCATCACTGAGAACCATTCCAAAATCAAATTAGCTCATCTCAGGGTCCTGACCCACCCTCACTAGATCCCAATGTAGATAACAGGTGTCTGCTGCACACAAGGCATATCCTCCAACATTGTCACAGAAAGTTCAGGACCACCTAGCCACCTAGCCAAAGTCCCAGAAGACTGGAGAAGGGCTCATGTGATCCCACTCCACAAGAGTGGTAGCAGGGAGGAGGCGGGGAACTACAGACCGGTCAGTCTTACCTCAGTAGTGGGCAAGATTATGGAAGCACTCCTTTAAGGAAAGGATAGTGCAACACCTGGAATCCATAGGGGCACAGGATCCAAGACAGCATGGGTTTACAAAGGAAGGTCCTGTCAAACTAATCTCATAGATTTCTTTGACTGGGTAACCAGAGTGGTGGACCAAGGGGAGCAGTTGATGTCGCCTACCTTGACTTCAGCAAAGCTTTTGACACTGTTCCACATAGAAGATTGATAAATAAGCTAGGTAGGCTAAGGTGGGTCAGAAGTTGGTCAACTGGGTGGCAAACTGGTTGACTGGCAGAAAACAGAGAGTGGTGGTAAATGGTATACAGTCAGAAGAGATGCAAGTCACAAGTGGGGTACCTCAGGGATCAGTCCTGGGCCAGTCCTATTCAACATCTTCATTAGTGACCTAGCAGATGGACTAGAGGGTAAGGCTTGTCTGTTTGCAGATGACACCAAGATCTGCAACAGAGTAGATGATCCAGATGGGGTGGGCAGAATGAGAAGAGATCTGGATAAACTAGCAGAATGGTCAGAAGAGTGGCAACTGGGATTTAATGCAAAGAAGTGCAAAATCATGCACATAGGGAAGAGAAACCCTGAAGCCACTTATAGGCTGGGAGGGGAGTTGCTAGCAGTCACAAAGGAAGAAAGAGACTTGGGCATCATCATCACTGATGACCTGAAATCATCCAAGCAGACCTCTAAAGCAGAAGGTAAGGCTAGGGGGTGTTAGGGTGTATTAGTAGGGGTATCACAAGTCGTAAGAGGGAGGTAATAATCCTCTGTACAAGACATTGTTGAGGCCCCATCTGGAGTACTGCGTGCAGTATTGGAGGCCACACCTTCACAAGGACATTAACCAAATTGAGGCAGTCCAGAGAGGGCAACCAAAATGGTGCAGGGACTGCATCAGAAGACATATGAGGACAGATTAGCAGAGCTCAATATGTATACCCTTGAGCAAAGGAGGAGGAGAGGTGATATGATCGAGACATTTAAACACCTTAAGGGGCATAAACAAGGTGAAAGAGTCTAACATGTTTAAATATAAGAAAAATAGCAGGACAAGAGGACACAGCATGAGATTAGAGGGAGGCGAATTAAGGGGAATGTGAGGAAATTCTTTTCACAGAAAAAGGGTGGTAGATGCATGGAATGGCTTACCACAAGAAGTAGTGGCTATGAATACAGTGCAGGGCTTCAAACAGGCATGGGATAGGCATAAGGGAGCAATACAAATGACTATGAATAGATAGGTCACTGACATAGCAAAGGCCGATGGCACATTTATAAGGTAGAAAAAGAAATGGGCAGACTGGATGGGCCTTGCGGTCCTTATCTGCCGTCAACTTCTATGTTTCTATGTTTCTATAAGCATATCATGCTAGGTGACTTTAACATTAACTGGTCAGCTGGCACCAGGCTCCCCCTCACACAGCAACATTCACTCCTAGGTCAAAGCTCTGAATTCACACCAACTAATCTCAGTGCCTACCTGCATCAACCCCAAATCTGTCACAGAATGATAGACTTGGTTCTGGTATCTCACCCACAAAGAATCCTGTCATCTGGCACCTTGTCAGACATTTACAGCAATTATTGCATAATGTATTGTGTATGGAAAATAAAATCCACCAAAGCCCCCCCCCAAATAATTTATGCCTGATCCTTTAAGTCATTCTACCCTGATAGTTTCATTCAGGGCCTCCTACAGTCGACTGATCCCCCGTCCTATCAGCCTTTGAGCCAGACGAGGCACTGTCACACTTTTCCTCTGTATTCCTAGCTATCCGTGACAAACATGCACCGACTAAGCAGCACAGAATCCATGACCACCACTTCCCCTGGATCACACCAGACATAACAATTCTTTCAATGGAGGGACACTACCTGGGTCAGGCACAAATCGAGGGGCTACCTCAGGGCAGGCAAGCCTACACCATAATTTGGAATCAGTGCACCAGGAGCATATGCATGGCCAAATCCAAATACTTCCAGAGAAACCTATCTTACAATGCCCTTGACCCTTCTGAATTCTGGAAACTGGTCAAGGGCCTAATTAAACCCTCTCCCAGTAGAGCACACACACCACCTAGTTCACTCTTAATCATCAACACCCACAACTAATACTTTACAGAAGGCCCCAGGGCACATATCCCTGTCCCCACCACCCAGTTAGTATCCCTTGAGAAAGGTGACCACTATTGCACACTTACAAAAAGAGTGACTCAATAGTGGCACCTGTTCTCAGGGTTACTGGATGGGGGGGTGACTGTGAGTATAGTGACATCATGTATATATATATATATATATATATATATATATATAACGGGGGAATGAGTGAGCACACTGTGTGATGGGCAGAAGGAGAGGAAGGGTTTGTGTGGGGTGGTGTGGCATTGGACTGCCAAGCTGGTCCCATGGCATGGTGGGTGGGTGGCAGGCTACAGCTGTGGGGTTCTGGGTTTGGGTCCAGGCGCGCATACATTTTGTTGTCCCAGGCCTGAATTTTTTTCCAACTTTGCACCCCCCCGACATGCATCCCCCTGGAGTTGAGAATCCTTTAGTGGGAGGGAATGGGGGGGCCCTACATAAATAAAAAAGCAAGTCCACGGTGCCCTTTACCATGCGCTGGGGTGTACATTGGTGAAATTGATTTTCGACGATGTACATTTTCTCTAATGGCGATTGTCTTTGTGCATTTGCCATTATCACATAAATCCATCTGAATCCACCCACCAGTGGGAACTTCCACCTGTTGGCAATTTTGGTGACAGATGTTCACAAAGAGCTTTTGATACTAAACCCAGCATCCAACTATGGAGCTGATGGCATCGTGCCCAAATTCCTCAAAATCAGCACTGCAGCAATAGCTGCCCCTATTGCCCACATACTTAATAAATCACTATTTACCAGTTTCTTTCCTCACAGCTGGAAGCATGCACTGGTAGTTCCAATCCACAATGGTGGCCCAGCTGACTCACCCTCCAACTACTGGTGAATCTCTCTGCTCCCTGCCCCCTCCAAAAACTTTTAGAGGTTTATCAGCAAGCAGATACTGAACTAATGTATCCAAACTGGCTTTCTAACTCCCCACCAACCTAACTTTTACCCCATCACTCAACCTCCTCCCTTCCTAGAGTGACCAACCACATACACACCAACACGGACAAGGATCTTGCACAGGGGCCATATTTATAGACCTAGTAAAGGCCTTTGATGCCATCAACTCCTACTCAAACTAGGCGACTATGGTGTCTCTCTTTCAGCCCTATCATGGTGCCAATCATGTCTGAACAACCAGACCCAGTCTGTCAAGCTTGACCCATGCTTCTTCCCTGCCCTACCAGTCACCCTTGGGGTCCCACAAGGCTCAGTCCTGCGGCCTTTGCTCTTCATTGCCTACAGTGCATTAATGACCTATCCAACTCCTTCACTGCCAGCAATACATATACATATGCAGACAGTGCCATTATCTATGTGTCTGGAACCTCTACTACCTCCATTGAGGGTTCCTTCCAACAGGATTTCACTATAGGACAAAAAGGGTTCCTGGATAACTGCCTCATCATGAACCAAAAGAAAACAGTGTCCCTGTTGTTTAGCACCAGGAACTGGTTAAGCACTATCACTCCAACTCTGACCTTTCACACCCCAGACTGGTCCTGCTTTGACTCAGTTTCCTCCTGCAAATAACTTGGTTTCCACCTGGATATGCAACTTGACCCCTCGGAGCACATCTCTCAGGTAGTAACCAAGTCATATGCCAAGCTCGGTGTCCTAAATAAAGTAAAGGGATGCCTCCATCGAATCATCAGAAAACAGATTGTGGAACAATCAACCCTTCCCCTTTAGAGATTATAGGGGCATAGTAACTCAGGTGCTACCTCCACCTCTCTTGATAACATCGACACACTGTTCAATGCAAGGTGTAGGTTTGCCCTGGGCTGCCCCATTCCCACCAATGCAGCATGTACATCAAGCTAGAGTGGTCCACTCTCCCCGCAAGACAAATGATGTATACTGCCCTCCTGGCTGCCAAGTATTGGTCCAATAAACTGCTTCAATGTCTGTCCAACCTCTTTTCTCCTGCAGTGAGCCCATCCTATCTGCTTAGATCCGAGGCAAGATGCCACTTCCACGTCCCATGGTATAAGTGCAACCTACACCAAGCCTTCATCAGCTACAGGCTCCATAACTCCTGGAACAATCTCCCAGTCAATGTCACTGCCTGTTCCTCCACATCAAGCAAGGCTCTGATTGAGTCCCACTACAAATCCCCCGACATCATGTCCCCAATGCCATGCCATGCCCCTCTCCAAGCATATCTAACTCATCTAGCTACTGCATGTCATATTAACCCAGTGATGTACACTGGGCTAACTGCTGAGATCCTTTTGGGACAGTCATGGTTCTATATTTTATTTTCATTCCCTGGGGCTACCCTGTCATGTTGCTACAATTTGCTGCACACGGACATGCTGCTTACCATGTGCTTGTTTCATTTGTTTTTGGAATGTGTAAAGCATGGAATGTGTGAATGCTGGAAGATTTCTCACTGTCCCATTCCTCCCCTCCCTCCAGGCCACAACTGGAAATGAGCCCTGGGCTCTGTGTGCTCATCTAGTTAAACATGTTTAAAATAAAATAAAATGGGTTATATTTGTATTAAGTTTGGATTAGACATGAGGAATAAGAATTAATGTAGACACCACCTTATCTTGCTGAACTAATCAAATCACTGGAATTCCCATTGTCATTATTAAATTGCTTTTAATTTACTGCTATTGAGTGAGAGCATGCTCCAGATATAGAGTTTGCAGAAACCAAATGATCTTTTGGCTGCTTTTGGTTTTGGTTTGGTAAGTTTAAGAACTTCCTGGAAAATTGTAAATTGTATGAAGTTTTGTGGGGCTGTAGCTTGTTGACTAATGTATTGGGTAGTCCAAAGCTTACTTTAGAATGTCATGATTTATAATGGACTCAGTAGAACAGACTTTTGCCATTCATGGAGGTTATTTTAAGAGAAACATATATGTGGCAGTATTGTGTGAGCCTTGGCACCCTTAAGGCAAAGCAACATATGTAGGGGCTTGTATAGGGCTTATGTTAGACCCTATTTGGACTCTGGATCCCCCTGCTGGAGTCCCTATCTGGGGCAGGATGTTGATGGGGTTGAGAGGGTGCAGAGAAGGGCCACAAAAACGGTCCCTTATTTATCCAGACTCGACTATGAGGAAAGATTAAGAGCTACAGGGTTACATTCACTCGCACAAAGGCAGTACCAGAGGTGACCTTCTCCTATTGTACAAAATCCAGAATTCTCAAAATTAATGCACCACTGTGGCTACATTTCTCCACCAGTTAGACTTCACCTCGTATCATAACAACCAGATATTCGATTAAAGCTAAAACAACAAAAAGGTTAAACTACTTTACTGTAAGAGCCCCCAAATTGTGGAATCTCCTCCCTCAAAACTTAGTAAACAGTAGCTCCAATACAGCCTTCAAAAAAGGGCTGGATTGCTGGCTCAAGTTTAACAACTACAAGGTATAATTGTCCCATCAATGTGGTGGGGGACAATCTTGATGGACAATAGCCTTCTTTTGTCCTTTGAAACCAAGTGAAACCAAGTGAAACCAAGTGAGCAGCATTTAACTTGGCAAGGCCTGATATTTAGGTGCCATTAGACATAATGGGCCCAATGTTCAAAATCGTGCAAAGTGTCCTCAAACATTTACGTTCTGCATTGTGATAGCATAGGTGCCCGGAGATGCTATATTCAGTGGAATAGTGCACCGGTACTATTTGACTGAATATAGGGCCATGTTGGCTCAGCGCTAAGCCACATAGCACTGCCCTGATATGATTTCCAAAGTACACCGCCACAATGGCTTATGCCAAAGTGCAATTTGCAATATTCAAAGGAACCCATGCAAATGAGCCCATTGGGCATGCAAGGCGCTAAGGAGCCATTTGCATGCCTATCATGGACTCATTTGCATGTGTAGCCTGATACTTTAGTGCAGCACTGCCCCCCAATTGCCTGGCCCCAGACACAGAGCTATCCTTGGTGCTAGTGGTCCCCCTCCACCTGATCCCTCACCTGGTACATGCACACAATTTCCCTGGTGTCCAGTGGTCCCTCTCCCCACCTGCACCCATGATCAGTATTCACACATAATATCTCTAGTATCCAGTGGTCCCTTCCCCACCCATATCCATGCCTGATGTTCACACACAATGTCCCTGGCATCTACCAGTCCTTTTCTCCACTCTCACCCATGCCTGATGTAGCAGAACATTTACCCTGGTGTCTAGTGGTCCTCTGCACCCAATGCCGTACCCGATTAATAAAAGAAGATTCTCCCTGGTGTCCAGTGGTCCCTCCCCCTGTCTGCTCCCTGTCCCCATACTGGTGAAAGCCCAACCTGGTTTGACAACCCCCCCGGAGATCACCGACCTGCTAGTAACATATAGGATGCCTGTGGCAAGAAATGCTCCCCCAGCAACACAGCTGCAGCCTCATTCCTGAATAGTGAGTTACAGGGCAAATAAACAGTGCACTACCTGCTTCTGTCAAATGGCAGGAGGCTGAGGTGGTGTGTGGAAGGCTATATCACTTACCATCGCTTCACCATGGTACTGAGATTCAGGTGAGGGTGACTTGGGGGACAGGTTCTTGGTATCGCAGGAGGAGGTCACTAGACCCAGTGATACAGGGGTGGAGTCACTATATCCTTACTCCATGCTGAGAATTACTATCAGTCGGGCAATGGCTTTCTGGACCTCTGCAGTGAAGCTGTTTTGGAGTCTGTGTAGCAATGAAGGTTTGGAGCTAACTGTTGTAATTATTTAATATTATACAATGGGCTTTCTAAATCCACTAACCTGATTGGTTAGCTGGGGTATTTACCTGTGGGTAAATCCCAGCATAAACCACAGGTAAAGTTCCAGCCCTCCCAGCTGACTACACCACAGAAAAAAATCACTACCCCTTCTTTCCTTTTGGCTGGTACCTAAAAGTAAATATGTGGAAGCACCCCCCACACACACACACACACACACACACACACACACACACACACTTCACAGCTTACCAGAACTCTGTCCTCATCCTCCCGGTCTCGAACTTTTCACCCTCCAGTCCCAGGACTGGCAAAGCAGGGACTGGCAGAGGAGTCGTGCTAGTCCAGGAGCCCTAGAAGTATGTGGACTGTGGCTCCACACTTCAAATGTGTGGCGATAGCTGCTTGGCACCTCACCCTCTCTCCATTCTTCCGATGGTCGACACAGAGCAAAACACCCCCAAAAAAAGAAAGGAAACCACATCCTTTTGTTTCCCATCCCAAAATCTGAAGCAGGATGAGGAACAAGACTTCAGGAAGTATGGTTGCTTCCAGGCCTGTGCACAATGCTAGTGCTCCATAACAGTAATCGGAGTGGGTGTGTTCCCACTTCACAAAACTGTCCCGGCTCCTACAACTTAAACAGAGCCAGGAGACACACTGTAAAGTCACCCATCAGGCTCATGGGGAAAGGTTTCCCAGCCCCAGGGAAAGCATTGGGGCTGGGGCTAGGGCTGAAAAAAAAAGCACAGCATATTTTTTGGTCCCTCACAATATTACATGGTGCTGACAGTCACTCTGCATTTCTCTACCTGATTTTACCCCTCACACACCTAGCCACTCACCTCAACCAGCATACTCTCTCTCTTTCTCTCTGTCTCTCTCCACTATTGCTTGAAAAAAAATACATCAATCAATAACTAACCATCTCTGAATGAGTTGTGTGTGTGTGGGGGGGGGGGAGCATCCTCAATACTGTACTGTACCTAGCAATAGGGAACTACTTTTTGAGGTGTAAGAATATATTCAATAAAACTAATATAAAATGACAAAAAAACTATGATTTTCTTAATTTTTTCTTAGAAAAACTAAAGGGATAAACTGCTCCAGGGTGTGGGTTATGTTGGAATCTACCCACTTCTGGTGTGGATTTGATAACATGGCCAATGGCCTCATGACCAAACTACACCAAGCGTGAGTAAATCCCAGCATAACCCACACCCTGTCATAGTTTATTGCTTAAGGATTGCAAATTGATAGATCCTGACTGACCAGTACTCCAAGATATTTACCACATAGCCACTATGCTGGTAAGAAATCTTTAATGAGAAATTTGTTTTGCACAGGGTTGTCCTTTGTCTCCTGTTTTGTTTGTGTTTTATATATATAGAGTCCCTGTGTTCCCATATTAATCAGTCTTGTAATATCCAGGGTGTTTCCACTAGGGCGAAGGGAATATCGTATTGCCATTTTTGTGGAAGATATAGTGCTTACAGTTACTGATCATACTTTATCTTTCCCAGCAGTCCTAGCCATTCTGACTTGCTTTGAATCACTTGCTGGTTTTTGTTTGAATCGGAAAAAGACCAAAGTCTTAACTTTTAATTATTCTCCTCCCTCTCATATTAAAGCATTACTGGATATTCGTTGGAATTGTAATTCTTTAAAATATTTGGGGATGTATCTGACTAACCATTTAAAGTATTTGGAATTATTGAATTTCGAACCTTTGATGAATGATTTTGCCCAGGATTTATCTAGGTGGTCGTGTGTACATCTTTCTTTTTTTTTGGAGAGTGGAGATTATTCATATGAATGTTTTACCTAGAATACTTTTTTATTTGCAGACCCTCCCCCTTTTTCCTTCTTCCTATTATTTTTGTGACTGTAATAAACTGATTTCTCATTTTCTTTGGAATGGTTGCCCACCTAGAATTCGATTGTCCCTTATACAACTTTCATTTGCTCATGGAGGGATTAATCTTCCTAATTTTCATTTATATGCTTTGGCTGCTCAGCTTCTGTTGGTTTGCCTGTGGACATCTGATCCATATCAGGGCTATTGGAAGGGCAATAAACTTGCCCATACTGATCTCTATAATATTGACCAGATTCTTTATTTTTCTCCCCCAAATTATTTTCCTTTGTCTAATTTTTCTTGGTTTATGGCCATTACTCTCTGGATCTGGCATACGGATCATTGGATGAGCTTTCTCCCTCCTTGAGGGACCAGACTGAAACCAAACCAATCCACTCAATATTTTAGACTCTTTCTTGCACAGATGGGTGCAGCGGGTCTTGGTTTCTTTGCATCAGTTTTTAGATTCAAAGGGGGTTCACCCCTTTTCTGATTTACAAACCAAGTATGCTTTATCATCTATGGATTTTTATAGTTAGTTGCAGATTCATAATTATATTCTTTATCTACCTATTGGTTGCAGACAGCTCCCAGATGTTATTCCAGCTTTGATTGCTCTGATTTGTTTCCATAGCAAGGCAGAGTTCATGAACATTTAATAGGAGGTCTGTATGCTTCTCTTCATGATCAGTCTAGCAACTCTTCTTCTTCCATCTTATCTCATTGGAACAGGGAGCTGCAAGTTGACTGTGATATTTCTCTTTGGAAGCAATATTCTCTTTCTGCTTATAAACATCTAATAGTCCCTTATTTAAAGGAATTTTCTTGGAGGTGGAAGTCTCGATTTTTCAAGATGCCAGCAATCATGATGAAGTATTTGAGGAGCCAGGCTGGGGCTTGTTGGCAGGCTTGCGGGGAATCATGTGTGTATCAAATCCATATTTTTTGGTCCTGTCCATCTCTTCATGATTATTGGTTGGATATTGCTATTACTCTTAAATCAGTGTTTGATCTTCCACAGCCACTAGCCCCATTTTGTTTCTGCTACATATTTCACCCAATTTGTGCAAGATTTGGGGCTGGCAATTTAAACTTTTACTAATTTTATTACTTTGTGCTAAAAAAGTGATAAGTAAATTGTGGTTACAATCGAAGCACCCTACATTTTTGCAATGGACCTCGCTAGTGGATACTATTTACCAATCAGAGAAACAAACTTATTATAATTTAAATGCAGTGCCAATGTTCAAGGAAACCTGGAGTTGCTGGGTGATTTATAAATTGCTTACCAATCCCTCATTTGTTCCTTAATTTGTGTTCTTTTGGGTGAGATCACTGGTCTTTTGTTTCCTCCTCTTGTGTGGTGGGAAATCAATATTTTGTTTTGTGTCACCATGACCTTTCCTCTGCCTTGCACATCCTATGCTGTACATAATGGATCAATGAATGGTTGAGCTGTATATATCGCTCTTTGTTAATCTTATATCAGATTGCTGTGTTTATGTTACCTTCCCTGTACTGTGTCCATTTTCTGTTCTTAGAATGCTTGTGCTTTTAGTGTTCAATGATTTGTAAAGTATCAGTGTTACAGTTTGTGGTTATGTGATGTTCTGCATTGAAAATTTGTACTACTGGTTCACTGTAACTGTTCTTGTATTTGTCTCTTCTTGTTAAATAAAGATGTTATTATAAAAAAAAAGTTTTGTAGAAGACAATGAATATTTTTTGTCACCTTTCAATTGCAACAAGTTACTTTATAACCAGTGCTGCATTTAATCAAACATGAGTTGCAGTTTAATCTGTACATCAGATAGATAATTGCCAGTGCAGTGCAAGTTAAGGCAAAGAAAGAAGGCTGCTTGTAACTCAATGAAAAAGGAGCCAAATGACTCCTCAGTCACAAAGTATACAGTAAGTCGGAACTAAAAAAACTTAAAAAGCTCATCTGACTCGAAAGACAAAAAGTAGAATTTTGTATGGCCCACATTGAAGGCAGTAGTAAAACCTTCTACACATATGTCAACAATATGAGAAAAAAAATGACGCATCTATTGGCCCTATAGTTAGAAATGGGGAAGAAATAAAGACACCTCAGGAAATGGCAAATGCCTTAAATGAACATTTTGTTAAGGTATTCAATAAGGCAACTCCTCTTAATAAAAACATAATAAAGAGTTGGGAATTGGACAAAATACATTTTTATCAAATGAAGTACTTAAAATGTTAATGGAGCTAAGTCCACATAAGTCACCAGGTCCTGATTTGCTGCACCCTAGGCTATTAAGAGAAGTGGGGGCATGTATTGTAGAACCATTAACTTGTCTGTATAACCACTCATATGCCAAGGGTGAAATACCCACAGACTGAAAAAAAGGAACAGTTGTACCATTGTTTAAAAAGAGTAGTAGATCTACTATGGAAAATTATAAACCAAGTAGCCTGATGGCAGTGTTGTGTAAAATAGGAGAAAGATTAATTAAAAATAAACTTAAAGAAGATCTTACTAAAAAGGGACTACAAGACAGAACTCAGTCAAGCAAAATAGATCAAGCATCACCAACCTGCTCAGTTTTAATGAAAAGGTAAACAAAAATATATAATACACCCACAGATGTAATCCTATTGGATTTTCAAAAGGTGTTTTATGGGTCACCTTACGATCCCTAGCTGGAGATAAGGTCAAGCTGGGTGTAGTATATAGGCACCCCGGGATGGGTGATGTTCTGGAGGATGGTTTTCTGGACAATATCATTGCCCAGTGTGGACCAAAAGGGGAAGGAGTGGTGTTGATGGGGGACCTTAATATGCCAGGTACAAACTGGGAACCATGTCCTCTAAGGTGGCCAAGGGCAGAGGCTGCTGGATGGCTTCCAGGATGTGTTCTTAACACAGCATGTGATGGAGCCCACAAGGGAGGGCATGTCCTGGGCGTGGTTCTGGCAGATGGGGATCTGGTAGGGACCTGGTTGTAGAGGATCCTTGACTGGGAGCAACCACAATACTGTCTGGTTTCAAATAAGCATGGGGAGGGGTGAGATCTAGGACACTGGCAGTGGACTTCAGGGGCAGACTTTGTAGGCATGAGAAATATTCTCAAGGATCACTTGAAGGATTACATCAATGACAAATGTGGAAAGGAGATGGGAGGTCATAAAGCGAGGGACTTCATGAGGCAGTCAGGACCTGCGCTGGGTGAAGCGTAAGGGAGCAAGGTCACATAAACCATGCTGGTGGTCCAGTGAGGTTCAGGTAGCGTTCAGAGAAAGAAGGCGGCCTACAAAAATATAAAACAACAAGAGGGATAGGGATAAGGAAATGTACCATCTTGCATCTAGAAAAGTCACCGGATGGTGAGGGGCAAAGTCCAGTAAAGACAGCGGCTGGCATAGGGAATACATGGAGGGAAAAGGGTTCTTCGGTACATGGGGGAGTGGAGAAAAACTAAGGGCCATCTCAGCAGATTGAGATCAGAAGGAAGGTGGGTGGAAGAGGCGAAGGACCATGCAGAGGTATTAAACGAGTACTTTGCCTCTGTGTTCACTAGGGAGGGGGATGGGATATCTACAAAGCAAGGCACGATGGGGATAGCCGCGGCAGTGAGTGGGATCAGGGGAGCAAGAGAAATGGAGCAAGCGGGAGGGAGAGGTACCCCAAGGGTGTCACATCAGGATAAGGATAAAAAGACAAGTAAGGTGGAGGGACGGATAACGCTATCTCCACCAAAAGTATAGTTAGCCCTCCAAGGCCCTAAAGAAAGACAAATCTCACAGGCTGGATGGCATTCATCCAAGAGTACTATGGGAATTGGCAGACATACTGGCGTGCACTTCCTGGCGGAGCTCTTCAACAGGTCACTTGAGACAGGGAGGGTACCTAGGGATTGGCGAGAGGCACATGTGGTGGCAATCCAAAAGGGGGTCGAGGGAAGTACCAGGTAACTATAGACCCATCAGTTTGACCTTGGTGGTGGGAAAATTAATGGAAGTATACTAAAGGAGCGATTGAGGGTGTACTTGGAGGAGGTGGGAGGTCTGGATAGTGCAACATGGGTTTGTGCCAGGTAGATCATGTCAAACCAATCTTGTGGAGTTCTACGAATGGGTAACATCAGAACTGGACAGGGGAAAGCCTGTGGATGTATTATTCTTGGACTTCAGCAAGGCATTTGACTCTGTCCCCCACAATGGTCTGGTGGAGAAACTGATGGGGTTGGGAGTAGGCCCTGTGATGGTCAGATGGATTGATAACTGGCTAGCTGGATGCACCCAGAGAGTAGTGGTCAGTAGGGAGCTCTCGAACCCTAGAGAGGTTGGTAGTGGGGTACCTCAGGGCTCGGTCCTGGGTCCGATCCTGTTTAATGCACACATATTGGACATCAGGGAGGGTATAGGGTGTGAAATGAGTCTCTTCACTGATGACTCCAAGATGGGAGCAGTAGTTGAGTGAGAAGAGGGGAGGTTGGCCCTGCAAGGGGACCTGGACACCCTGGAAAGCTGGGCTCACACATGGAAATTAAATTTCAATATCACCAAGTGCAAGGTGTTACATCTTAGTAGGGAAACCTAAACACAGGTACACCCTGGGAGGGGGCGCTGGAGGCCTCAATAGGGAAAAAGACCTAGAGGTCATGGTGGATGCATGTATGAATAACTCTGAGCAGTGCAGGAGGCAGCTAGCAAGGCAAACAGGATGTTGGGATGCATCGTAAGGTGGATCACCTCTAGGAGCAAGGAAGTGTTTCTGCCGCTGTACAATGGACTGGTTAGACCACACCTTGAGTACTGTGTACAGTACTGGAGACCACACTTGAAGAGGGACATACAGTTTCTGGGGGGGTACAGAGGAGGGCAACTAAGATGATATGAGGACTAGGGGATTTGACGTATGAGGACAGACTTGAGGAGCTCTGCCTGTTTTCATTGGAGGAGAGGAGAGACAGGGGGACATGATTGAGGTCTTCAAGTACCTCAAGGGAATAAATAGAGTAAACATGGAGGGATCTTTAGACTAAAGCAGGAGGTATCACCAGAGGGCATGGTTTGAAGTTGGAAGGTGGAAGGGTGAGGAGGAAAAGAGGAGGAGGTTTTTCACTGAGAGGGTGGTGGACCCTTGGAATGCACTGCCTGGTGGGCTGGTTCAGAGATCCACAGTGGAGGGCTTCAAGAGAGGGTGGGACAGACACAGAAAGTGGATGTGTCAGATGATGGTCTGTCCAGGGGGTGTGGGATGGATGATAGGGGTTTCTGGAACACAAGGGGGGGAAGGCCTCGGCACCCAACTAGGGATCTGAGGTTCGAGCAGACTCGATAGACCATAAGGCCTAATCTGCTGGCAAATAGTATGTTAGTATGATTAGAGATGGGCAAAGTGGCTGATTTGCTCCATAGTGGGCAGGAGTGAAAGCGAGAAATGGTGGAGTCTTCCACAATGCGAGCGGAGTACTTCACATTATAATGGGTAAACAGTCCATTGAAAACAATGACTTAGGTTACTCCGCCTTCCCAAACCACTACTCCACCAATTAAGGTGAAGTACATTGAAAACAATGTACTTCACCTCACTCACTTTGTTTTAAGCTCCAAAGGCGAATTTTGCAGTGATTCATGGGATTTCAGGTCACATGGGCTCTAGATTGTTCTGCACAGTCTCAGTTTGGGGTAGTGTGTGTAGGAAGCTGTAGGAGACAATCTGCTCTGAGAGCTCTCTGCTATTCAAACCTTCTAAAAGCTGTTAAAAAAGCCTTTTTGAGTCATTTTTTGCTGAAACTTTAGTTCATTGATTATAGGAAACCCTCCTGTGCTCATATCATCAAGCGTTTATTGTTTGTGTGTGTATTTTGAATGTTAATGTACAACATTCAGTCTGTGTACTTCGAGACAGTGGAAGTGTGCTTTGGGGAAGGGGCATTATCTGTGGTGTAGGTAGATTAATTTGGAGAAAAAGACGGTGCTTTCTGTTTTGGTGATATTTTTCTTGTATGACTGTGTTAATGTACACACAGTAATATTTTCAATAATTCTTGCCATTTTTTTTGCTGATTGTTGTGGTGCAGTAGTGCATAATTTTAGTTTGTTTAAAATATGTGGTTATATTACTGTAGTTTTCAATTTGCTACACGTTACTTAGTGTGTGTGTGAGTATGTGTGTGATGCGTGTCATCAAATCACACATCTTTTATTGTGCCGCATAATTTCAGCAATGTGAACCTGCTATCCACTTCAGCTGTGTAACTTTTGTACTTCTTTGTGGTATCTTTACTGGTACTGGTACTAGTGACTGTTACTGCAGCAGTGCAGTATACTGCCACCCCACGGCCCACCCCAACCGGCAAAGGTATTCTTTTACAGATTTGAATTTCTGATGGTGAACACTGGTTAGGTATTATGCCTTTGCATCTGCATCTCTTCAGTGCACAGCGCAATCTTAATCTGTCTATGCATTCGCATCTCTTTAGGGCCCAATCTCCATCTCTAACTTAAATCACAGTTGTTTCTTTGGCTTCCCCTTCAGAGTACTGGACAGGTGTGGTGCATAATTCTGCATGAACATTGTACTCATTAATATGCATTTTTAAGTCAGGACCATCATCATGAGTCACTCGTGATACAAATCACGTTCTTCATCATCATGGTCACAAATAGAGATGAGTGAAGTGGCCCCAGTTCGCTCCGTGAAGTGGAACGCGAAGTGAAAGCGAATTCGTGGAGTGCTCTGCAGTGCAAAGTGGAGTACTTTGCGTTATTAATGAGTAACGCAAAGTCCATTGAATACAATGACTTTGCATTACTCCACCTTCCCAAACCACTACTCCACTAATTCTTAAGGCGAAGTACATTGAAAACAATGTACTTTACCTTACTTCATCTTGTTTTTAAGCTCCAAAGGCGAATTTTGCAGTGATTCATGGGATTTCAGGTCACATGGGCTCTAGATTGTTCTGCACAGCCTCAGTTTGGGGTAGTGTGTGTAGGAAGCTGTAGGAGACAATCTGCTTTGAGAGCTCTCTGTGATTCAAACCTTCTAAAAGCTGTTAAAAAAGCCTTTTTGAGTCATTTTTTTTGCTGAAACTTTAGTTCATCAATTATAGGAAACCCTCCTGTGCTCATATCATTGAGCGTTTATTGTTTGTGTGTGTATTTTGAATGTTAATGTACAACATTCAGTCTGTGTACTTCGAGACAGTGGAAGTGTGCTTTGGGGAAGGGGTGTATCTGTGGTGTAGGTGGATTAACTTGGAGAAAAAGTGTTTCTGTTTTGGTGATATTTCTTGTATAACTTTGTTAATGTACACACAGTAATATTTTCAATAATTCTTGCCTTTTTTTTGCTGATTGTTGTGGTGCAGTAGTGCATAATTTTAGTTTGTTTAAAATATGTGGTTATATTACTGAAGTTTTAAATTTGCTACGCATTACTTAGTGTGTGTGTGTGAGTATGTGTGTGATGCATGTCATCAAACCAGACACCTTTTATTGTGCCACATAATTTCAGCAATGTGAACCTGCTAACCACTGCAGCTGTGTAAATTTTTGTACTTCTTTGTGGTATCTTTACTGGTACTCGTACAAGTGACTCTTACTGCAGCAGTGCAGTACAGTGCCACCCCCCGCGGCCCTCCCCAACTGGCAAAGATATTCTTTTCCAGATTAGAATTTCTGATGGTGAGCACTGGTTAGGTGTTGTGCCTTTGCATCTGCATCTTTTCAATGTGCAGCGCAATCTTAATCTGTCTGTACATTTGCATCTCTTTAGGGCCCAATCTCCATCTCTAACTTAAGTCACGGTTGTTTCTTTGATTTCCCTTCAGAGTACTGGACAGGCGTGGTGCATAATTCAGCATGAACATTGTACTCATTAATATGCCTTTTCAAGTCAGGACCATCATCAGGAGTCACTCATGATACTAATCACATTCTTCGTCATCACGGTCACAAATGCAGTCTTAAATTACGATTTACGATCACGTCACGAATCACAACAGTAATGTTTTTTACTATTTACTTGGATGTATTGTAAGCTTGTTTTGTAGTATCTCTCTATGCTTCACCACCCCACCATTGTACTCATTAATGAGTGTTTTTAAGTCAGGGAGTTTTGTGCCACACCTCATTGGGGCCTGGGGAAGTACAGCCATAGGCATTTGCATTTCTTTATCATCACGGTCACAAATGCAGTCACAAATCATGATTTACGATTACGTTACAAATCACAACATTAATATTTTTACTAGTTACTTGGATGTATTGTAAGCCTGTTTTGTAGTATCTCTTCTGGCTTCAGCACCTCACCATTGTACTCATTAATACGTGTTTTTAAGTCAGGGAGTTGAACAGTGTCTGCAGTACATACACAGACTGGAAAGAAAACTGCACCCATGCAGTTTAGCACAGTATACTTGCAGTGCTCAGAATACATATGGAAGACAACAAAAAAGGGCATAATTACATACAAGGGTTGGGGATGGTGGAGGAATACATTTTATAACACAGCAAGGAAGGTATTGGGGACACATGGTGTGAGGAAAAAAAACTAATGTGGGATCCCATGGTGATCCAGCAGTAGTTCCAGCATGGACATAATTTGCAACTGATGTCCCTCTATGTAAGAAAAATAAAATTTACAGAAAGAAAAAATTAAGTGAAAAAGAGTAGAGACAGAAAAGACAAAAAAATTTAGCTTTTAAAAAAGCTGTTGGGTCTAAATCAAAGTTTAAATCTCTTCCTCATTCTGATCTCAAAGTATCAGCAGTCACAAAACACACTCCTCTCTCTCTCTGTCTGCACAGGAGAAAGTAAAAGTGTCTGCTTGTATGATTCCCTTTCTTCCTGTCTAGCTAAAGAGCATGTGACTTATCCATCTGATGTGTGGGGGGGGCTGCCAAATCTGAAACACCAAGTGGATCACTTAGAATCCTAATGAGGAATGCGAAGTCCATTAAAAACAATGACTTCACCTTACTTCGTATTGCCATTCCGCCTTAACGTAATGTGGTAATGACAAGACGGAGTGAGCACTTTGCATTGCCCAGTCCATGTAGTGGTGTGGCAACGTGAAGTGCCCACTTCGCCGGTGGAATTTAAATTTGCTGCATCTCTAGTCACAAATGCAGTCACAAATCATGATTTACAATCATGTCATGAATCAAAACATTATTTTTTTTACTAGTTACTTGGATGTATTGTAAGCCTGTTTTGTAGTATCTCTCCAGGCTTCACCATCCCACCATTGTACTCATTAATAAGTGTTTTTAAGCCAGGGAGTTGGACAGTGTCTGCAGTACATACACATACTGGAAAGAAGACTGCACCCATGTAGTTTAGCACAGTATACTTGCACTGCTCAGAATAGATATGGAAGACAATTAAAAAAAGGGCATAATTAGATACAAGGGTTGGGGATGGTGGAGGAATACATTTTATAACACAGCAAGGAAGGTGTGGGGGAGGCATATGGTGTGAGGGGAAAAAAACTAATGCGGGATCCCATGGTGATCCAGCAGCAGTTCCAGCATGGACATAATTTGCAACTGATGTCCCTCTATGTAATCCAGCCACTGCTCCACAGCACTCACCCTCTCATTGTTCTCCTCAACAGCACTCCAGAGAACTGCCAAGTCAGCCTGTGTTACATGCAGTTCTCTTGGGACCACACGTTCTACAGGCTGACCTGCTGCTGGTGGTGGTGGTGGGGGGGGTGCTGGTGGAGCAGCAGGTGATGCTGTGGCCCTCCTCTTTTTTGTGATGTTGCCATGCACAGCTGCACCTTCTGCCACAGAATGGCCAGCAGATGCGGGCATGATCTATTCTGTGGCAGCCTGCCCCTCCAACTGGTGGTGATTGAGCATATGGGTGTGCTGGCCTCCAGTCCCCAGGTGAGTCCCCTGGGGGGCCATGGCACACCTCCACCTCACATAGGTAGCACTTGACCACACTACTGCCCCCTGACACAAACAACTGCCAAACAACAGAGGTGTGGGGAGGACCAGGCTCGGGCAGGATGAACTGGCAGCTGGCTGGTCACAGTGCTGAACAGGGATGGGATCCACACCTGAGCCTGGGGGAACAGGCACATCCTGTTCCAGAGGACCTGGAGCTGGACTTGGGGTTGGTGGTGGTAGTGGTTCAACTGCCTTAGAGTCAGGACAGGAGGTGGTGCTGGTCCTGCTTCTGGGAAGGGAGACACTCACAAGTTTTGAGTGGTCCAACAGGAGTGGGTGCCCACACCCCCCATGCATGCGCACGGTACAATGCTTACCAGTACCACGCTCTCCCAGAGCTGCCCCCACCCCAGACGTTCCCTCACCCTGGTCCATCTCTCCTACTGAGCTCCCTCAGTCCAAGCAATCACTACTCACACTGTCACACAACACACACACAGTCACACAGACAAACAACTAACTACTTATAGAGGTAAAAAAAATAAAATTTACAGCAAGAACAAATTAAGTAAAAAAGAGTGCAGACAGAAAAGACAAAAAAATGTATCTTTTAAAAAGCTGTTGGGTCTAAATCAAAGTTTAAATCTCCTCCTCACTCTGCTCTCAAAGTATCAACAGTCACAAAACACACTCCTCTCTCTCCATCTGCACAGGATAAAGTAAAAGTGTCTGCTTGTATGACTCACTTCCTTCCTGCCTAGTTAAAAAGCATGTGACTTACAGTACTGTGAGCCATGTGATGTGTGAGGGGGGCTGCCAAATCTGAAACACCAACTGGAATCACTTAGAATCATAATGAGGAATGCGAAGTCCATTAAAAACAATGACTTTGCCTTACTTTGCATTGCCATTCTGCCTTAATGCGAAGTGGTAATGACAAGGCAGAGTGAGCACTTTGCATTGACCATTCCACATAGTGGAGTGGCAAAGCAAAGTGCCCACTTCACGTTCACTTCACTGGTGGAATTTAAATTTGTTGCATTTCTAACCATGATATACTGCTGAAAAAGCTGATTGTCTGTAAGGTCAATCCTAAAAATCGTTAAATAGGTGTACAACTGGTTAAGTGATAGGAGGCAAGTAGTCAGGGTGAAGGGAGACTATTCTGGAGAGGCCCTGGGGATGAGTGGGATCCCTCAGGCATCAGTCTTGGGCCCATTACTATTCTCATTGTTTATTAGTGACATCCATAAAAACTCTATGAATTTTTAGGTTAAATTTGCTGATGATATAAAGCTCGTGGATTCTGTGAAAACTGACCAAGAAAGAAAATCATTTATAGACGATCTTTCTAAAGTAGAAAAACTGGCACATGATAAGAAAATGACCTTTAGTGTAGAGAAATGTTCAGTTTTAGACTTGGGTAAGAATAATGGTCAATAAGATTACTTATTAATTGTCATTCCTATAAAAAAGGTTGACAAGGAAAGGGATTTGAGAATCATAGTTGATAGTGAGCTTAAATTTAGTAAACACTGTACTAAGCTTGCTCAAAATAACCAAAACTACCTAGTCAGTAACATCAAAAAGGCATTCATTCCCAGAAACAGTGCATTATGCCACTGTACAGATCAATCGTTAGACCCTTTCTGGATTACTGTACACAGTTGTGGAGTCCACGTATGAGGAGGGATGTGGACAGGGTGGAGGGGGTACAGTAGAGAGTAAATAAAATGTATTTATTTATTTATTTAAAAGTTGATAACTAGGATAGACACACTGAGCCGAGACTCATTTCCAGGTGCGACCGGGGGAAGGAGAACAAGGATACACAATCAGAATCACAATATCAATACATCTATATAAAAAAAATGACTATACAAGAATACCTGAAAATAGACACAGATTTACAGCTTGTACAGGAATATACAGGAATTCATGAACATAAATAGTGAATTACAGCTTGTACAGAAAGTTGGGCCTTGTGGCGTACTTTGCCGTGAACAATAATTAAGAGGACATAGCAATACAAGAGCTAACATAGGAAGGCTGGGAGCTCTGAGGCAGATGAGAATGCACAAGTATGTGCAGCCAGAAATATATATAGTGAGCTGGAACTGGACATATATTAAGGGGTGGGGCCAGATAACCAATGGTATCTAGTGATCAAGGAGGGTGGAAACAATGACAAGGTGGGAGTGGGAGGTGCTTGAAGTGCTTTTTGATGGACAGAGCAGTTGGCATGCTATGTACAGTAAGGGGAAGAAAGTTCCAGAGGGCAGGAAGCCGATGGGCGAAGGCTGATTTACCAGCGAGTGAGCAAAGTGTAGCCAGGGTGAAAGACTGATGGTCCTGAGAGCACAAGGAGTAACCTGTACTAGGAGCAAGGGCTAATAAGGAGGAGAGGTAGAAGGGAAGGTTGTTGAACCAGAACTTAGCTATAAAGGTTGCACGATGTACCAAATGACAACAGAGAGCGATGTTAAGGAGACAGATTGGTAGAGGAGGCAATGATTAGTGCTGTATGGGACATGAGAGGCAAAGCTGCAGAAGGCATGAAATAGCAGGTCTAAAAAAATGCTACCTCCTTTGTAGGTCCTCTCAAATCAAATGGAGAGGTGATTGTCACACCTGGACAGCTGGTTATGATCCCTGTATAATTTTTTGTTGTAAATATAAGAAATTAATGTATGATGGACTGTGGCAGAAGGAGGTGCTGGCTGCTGAAGCTGACACTTGAAACTCCCAAGGGATAAGTTCAAAGGGTAGGACATTGTTAAACTGCAGATATCTGGGGTGCAATTATCTTGTCAATTTGCTTTGATCCCAGGAAATGAAATCAGCCATTCATGACGTCCTCAGGGGAAATCCTTTGATCTGCACTAGATGTCCTGAGAAAAGGGCCAGTGTTATAAATAACCTCACAGGAAACCAGCTCATTTCATCAAAGAGATCTTTGATGTGTAGATACCAAGGCTAGATGGAATTAAGGAATCAAATACACTTTTGCTTTGAATACAGTGACTTATATCAAAGAGACTTTTGATGTCTAGGGGAAAGCAGATCACAGACTGGTTTTGACTAGTTACATAGAGAAGAGATTTATTATGTCATCTCTTATTTTTTTAAATACCTTAGTAGGCCATCTTGGTGTTATAAAAAAATATAGATTTTGTTACACCAAGGTGGAGTTTGGTGACCTCAGCGAGTAGGCTGGCTCAGGACTGGTTTTAACTGCTGAGAGAACCTTGACAGACACACTTACATATTTTCTGACTGAGAAGGAAGGACATCACAGCACTGTAAGACTAAGAAGTAAGAATACCTTAGACAAGATTAGTCTGAATGTGATTATTTGTAGGAATCTGCACTTTTACCTGTTTGTTTTAAGGCTGTATGTGTTGGGATATTTTGTTCTGTAATATTTTCCGTTTTCCTATTTTAAATTAAAGACATTTATTTTAAAACGGAAACTGCCTGGAGTGCCTTGACATTTCTTTTTATTTAAGTGAAGCTTTTGAAGGTTATAGTAAACACTGTATATGAACTCATTGTTATACCAAACTGGGAAATGGATATAGTTCCCTAAGGTCTTGCATAGAGTTCTATGGGTTCATTTTGTTGACCTGGTTAGGTGTCCATAGGCAAAGATATCTGGCCCCCCAAAGACAGAATTATCTGAGCCTGATAATTGGGCATGCTATCAAGAGGCTATCCATTTGAATCCCTCCAGAACTTGAGACTAAGGTGACTCGAACCCACAACACAGATAAGAGGGTTACCTTGTACTGTTCACTGTCCACAAATCATATGCTCAGAGGCTGGCACTCTAGGAGTAGAGGGCTGACTGGTTGGGCAAATTTGTGACAGATTGGTTGGCAGCGGTGGCATAAAAAATTTGGTGGTATAAGCTTCATTATTCAGTGTGTCAGCTTGAGACCATTCAGCTCACTTGGAAAAAAAGAAAGGCAGTGTTTTATTTCAAAAGGAAACAGAACTATATACCTTGGCTTACAGTCAAAGTTCCTACCCATTTTATTGTTTTTCTAAAGTGCCAGTCAGATTAGCAGTAGTCAGGAAAGATGACATCCAACTACAGCAGGCACACCGTAGAACACTTAAAACAGTTGTGCGAGGACAGAGGAGTCCTGTTCAAGGTGACAGCCAAAAAGCAGAACCTCATAGAGGCCCTGATGGTAGCAGATACCCAGAGCAGGGAGTCACAGACCATGACTGAAAGGGACCAGACCTCGAGTGTGCAGGACTAGAGGCCAGTGAGGGGTCCCGAGCTGAGGAGGAGGAGGACAGCAAGGCCACTGTCAGTGAAGGGCCACAGCAGCTGTGGAAGGTCACCAGTATCCTGAATCCAGAGGTACTCAAGCTGCAAATTGAGTTGCGCAGGATGGAACTGGAGGCAGAGCGACAACAGAGGGAGGCAGACTGTAAGGAGCATGAGCGCCAGCGAGCTGAAGAGGAGGAGAAGGGAGAGCAAGAATGCAGAGCTGCAGAGGAGAAGAGAGAGGTGTGCCAGTGGCAACATGAACTGGAGAAGCTACGACTCCAACCAGCGGCATCAGGGCAGGTAAGTGGCTTGGGTTTAACTGGGACTGCAGGACTGGGTTACAAATTGAACTCAAAATTAATAGCTGAGTTTAAGGAAGGAGAGGACATGGATGCCTTTTTAAATTCTTTTGAAAAAGTTTGTATTCTGGCTAAAATTCCTAGAGAGTCCTGGAGCTTCCAGCTATCCCTGCTACTTATCAGGAAAGCTCGGGATGCATTGGGTCAAATGAATAATGAGGACAGTGATGATTACAGCAAGTTAAAAACTGCACTGTTAAAACAATTTGAATTAACTGCTGAATCATACAGTGCTAAATTCCATAAGCTCAGGAGGAGTCCTGATATGAGCTATGAGGAACTAGCCATGAAACAACGTCAGTTTTTAAAACATTGGTGGGAAGGAATTGAGGCAAACTCTGTTGATAAAATTGAAAATGTGATTTTATTAGAACAGTTTTATTGGGCATGCCCAGCAGAGCTAAAAATCTGGCTAGAGGACCGAGATCCAAAAACAGTGCAAGAGGCTGCTCAACTCTCGGACCTCTATGCCAAGAGCAGACTTGCTCTGAGAATGAATGGGGCATGTGTGGCAGCGCAGAAAGGGAAAAGCACACCTTCAGGGCAGCTAAAACCCTCACTGCCTCCACTGAAACCAGTTAGCCCCAGGTTTCAACTGAAAGATTTATCTGAAGTAAGAAATGCATGCTGGCTGTGTAAGGAAACTGGGCATATTGCCAGACAGTGCCCCAAAAATGTGAGCCAAAATACACAACAGGGTGCTAGAAAAGATGTGGGTTGTTTGTTTGTCCCTGGGAGCATGCCAGTGAACATGAGGGAACACATGCACCCAGTCATAGTAAATGGTGTACAGACACAGGGGTTAAGGGACACAGGGGCATCCCTGACATTGGTAAAGGGGGATCTACTACTGCATGGTAAGCTTATACCCAATAAATATGTAACTGTACAAGGGTTTACTGGTGAAGAGAAAACATTGCCACTCACTAGTGTTCTCCTGGACTGGGGTGAAACACAGGGAACTGTGCAACAGGTGGCTGTAGCCAACACATTAGCAGTGGATGTGATGCTGGGTAACAATCTCCAGCAGGGGGTGGTATGTGCAGTTACCCATAGTCGAGCAGCAAGGGAAAGTAGTAGTTCCCTGAACCACACAGAAACCAGTGTGGAAACCACTGAGAGGCTGGTTCCCTAGCCTATGTCTCCAGATGGGGAGACTGATAAAAAATGGCGTAGAAATTTCCCCAGTAGCCAGTAACCACACAGCTACAGAGGGTTACTCTGAAGAGGGAGAGATGACCCCTTGTCAGAGGGTTGGGATTGATAGTGATCCCGAGGGCCATGACGCTAGTGCTAGGGACCCTAGTTTAGTGACAGAAGGGGACATATCCCATGCCTTGGGACTGTGTGAGGGGTTTGCAGCTGCTCTGAGGAGTGACCCTAGTTTAGAGAAGCTGAGGGCTTGGGCAGACTCTGATGGAACACAGGGAGGTGACAGCAGGCATAAGGTTTATTGGGAAAATGGACTTCTGTATATACAGGCAGTACAGACAGAGGGACAGATGCTAGGCAGGCAGCACATCATTCCCCAGGGATATCGTGAGCAGTTGCTCAAGGTTGCCCATGATATTCCCTTATCTGGTCATCTGGGAATCGCTCAAACTATGCAGCGGTTGGCCTAGAATTTCTACTGGCCTAACTTCACCCAGCAGGTCTTGTCACCGGTGCCAAGAAATATGGAAGGCGGGCAAGAAAACCCAAGCCGCCCTGATCCCCATGCCCATAGTGGAGGAGCCATTCCAGAGGGTGGAAATGGATATTGCAGGGCCTTTAAAAACCTCCAGCTCCTCAGGGAAGAGATTCATTCTGACTGTGGTGGATTATACCACCCGGGACCCAGAGGCAGTCGCCCTATCCTCTCTGAGGACAAAGTGGCAAATGCCTTACTTGGGATTTTCTCTCATTTTGGGTTTCCACAGGAGGTAATCACTGATCGAGGGGGTTCCTTCATGTGGGACCTGATGAAATGTTTATGGGAGAAGTGTGGGGTGGTGCAGAGATGCACAACACCATATCACCTACAAGCCAATGGACTTGTGTAACAATTCAGTGGTACCCTAAAGTCAATGTTCCGGGCATTTGCTGAACAGCATGGGAGGGACTGGGAGAAATAACTTCTGCACCTGTTGTTTGCATACAGGGAGGTGTCCCAAGAGAAGACATGATTTTCCCCCTTTGAAATCTTGTATGGATGCTGGGTACCTTGACCCCTAGACTTGATCCGGGAGGACTGGGAAGGCAAGCATGCCACCCAGGGAACTCCCTTTGTGGATTACGTCCTTAGGTTTAGGGAAAGGCTGAAGGAACTTATGGGGACAGCCCAGAGCAACTTGGCAGCTGCCCAACAGAAACAAAAGGTATCGTATGACCACAGAGCCAGAGCTCGCCCATACATGGTGGGTCCAGAAGTCATGGTCCTTATTCCGGTCTGGAAAGACAAGCTGCAAGCTGAGTGGGCAGGACTGTACAAAGTGGTTAGGAAGGTAAATGACATGAACTACATTGTGGAGTTATCTGACCGTAGACAGACAGAATGGAAGTACCATGTCAACATGATGAAGCCCTATGCAAATAGGGCTGACATGGTGTTCACAGTGTGTAGTCATGGGGAGGGGATGGATGAAGGAGACCCCCTTCTGGACTTGCTGGAAGAGAATAAGTGGGAGTCCTCTGTGGAGACAGTAAAATGGTCTCCCCAGCTGACCCTGGGCCCAGATCCAGAAAGTAAAGGAGGTTTTAGCAGACTTTGCCCCCCTTGTTTAGCACCAAGTCTGGACTAACCTCCTTAGCGACACACGATGTGGAGACAGGGACACAGATGCCCATATGGTGGACAGCATATCGGGCATCAGAGGCTGTCCAAAAGGACATTAGGAGGGAAGTGGAGGAGATGCTGAATTTAGGAGTAATCCTGAGATCCCACAGTCCCTGGGCCTCACCCGTAGTCCTTGTACCCAAGCCAGATGGCTCAAGTCATTTTTATATAGACTGTCATGGACTGAATGCAGTCACGAAGTCAGACACCCACCCAATGCCCCAGATGGAAGAACTCCTGGACAAGTTGGGAGGGGCAACCTACCTTACAACCACTGACCTGACAAAGGGGTATTGGCAGGTAGGGTTGACAGAGAGAGCCAGGGGAGAGGTCGGCCTTCATCACTCCAATAGGCTTATTTGAGTTCAAAGTAATGCCTTTTAGAATGAAGAACGCCCCAGCCACTTTCCAAAGGTTGGTGTACCAGGTGTTGAATGGTGCTGAGGAGTACACCACGGCATACCTGGATGACATTGCCATCTTTAGCACCAGCTGGGAAGAACACCTTTCACATGATAGGGAATCGCTGGACAGGATACAGAGGGCCGGGCTCACTGTCAAAGCTGAGAAGTGCCAGATGGCCATGGGAGAAGTGGCATACCTTGGGCATGTGGTAGGCAAGGGACAGCTCTGTCCTAACCAAATAAAAATAGAGGTAATTGAGGCATGGCCCAGACCAGAACCTCAGAAGCAGGTCAGGAGTTTTCTTAGGACAGCAGGGTACTATAGAAAATTTGTACCCAATTACAGTGCCCTGGCTGCTCCCCTATCTGTCCTGACAAAGAGAAGGATGCCAAAGAAAATTACCTGGGGCCCAGCCTGTGAGGAAGCCTTTTCCAAAATAAAGGAGGCTCTGTGCAGTGCTCCTGTTTTGACAAGTCCAGACTATAGTAAAATGCTTATAGTTCAGACTGATGCCTCAGACATGAGTATTGGGGCAGTACTGAGCCAGACATTCTGCGAAGGGAGGGACCACCCCATATCCTACCTGAGTAAAAAGTTGCTTCTCCCAGGGAGCAGTCATACTCCACAGTGAAAAAGGAGTGTCTTGCCATAGTGTGGACCCATAAGAAATTAAAGCCATACTTGTATGGGCAGCATTTTGTGGTGCAGACTGACCACAACCACCTAGTTTGGCTGACGCAGATGGGGAAAAACAATGGTTGATTACTAAGATGGAATCATGCTTTGCAAGGATATGATATGACCATTCTACATAGGGCCAGATCAACCAATCAGAACTCAGATGGATTGTTCAGGGTGTATGAGGAATGAACTGATTTGGGAAGCTCATCCCATGCAGGGGATAGACCCCCCAAATTCAGTCTACGTGGGGAGGAATTGTCACACCTGGACAGCTGGATCTGATCCCTGTATAATATTTTGTTGTAAATATAAGAAATTAATGTATGATGGACTGTGGCAGAGGGAGGTGCTAGCTGCTGAAGCTGACACTTCAAATCCCCAAGGGATAAGTTCAAAGGACAGGACATTGTTAAACTGCAGATATCTGGGGTGCAATTATCTTGTCAATTTGCTTTGATCCCAGGAAATGAAATTAGCTATTCATAACGTCCTCAGGGAAATCCTTTGATCTGCACTAGATGTCCTAAGAAAATGGACACTGGCCAGTGTTATGAATAACCTCACAGGAAACCAGGTCATTTCATCAAAGAGACCTTTGATGTGTAAATACCAAGGCCAGATGGAATTGAGCCAAATACACTTTTGCTTTGAATACAGTGACTTATATCAAAGAGAATTTTGATGTCTAGGGGAAAACAGATCACAGACTAGTTTTGACTAGTTACATAGAGAAGAGATTTATTATGCCATCTCTTATTTTTTTAAATACCTTAGTAGGCCATCTTGGTGTAATAAAAAAATATAGATTTTGTTACACCAAGGCAGAGTTTTAACTGCTGAGAGAACCTTGACAGACACACTTACATATTTTCTGACTTAGAAGGAAGGACATCACAGCACTGTAAGACTAAGAAGTAAGAATACCTTAGACAAGATTAGTCTGAATGTGATTATTTGTAGGAATCTGCACTTTTACCTGTTTGTTTTAAGGCTGTATGTGTTGGAATATTTTTTTCTGTAATATTTTCTGTTTTCCTATTTTAGATTAAAGATATATATTTTAAAATGGAAACTGCCTGGAGTGCCTTGACATTTCTTTTTATTTAAGTGAAGCTTCCGAAGGTTATAGTTAACACTGTATATGAACTTATTGTTATTCCAAACTGGGAAACAGATAGAGTTTTCTAAGGTCTTGCATAGAGTTTTATGGGTTCATTTTGTAGACCTGGTTAGGTGCCCATAGGCAAAAATATCTGGCCCCTCGAAGACAGAATTATCTGAGCCTGATAATTGGGTACGCTAACAAGAGGTTATCAGTTCGAATTCCTCCAGAACTTGAGACTAAGGTGACTCGAACTCACAAAATAGACAAGAGGGTTATCTTGTACTGTTCACTGGCCACAAATCATATGCTCAGATGTTGGCACTTTGGGAGTAGAGGGCTGACCAGTTGAGTGAATTTGTGACAGTGATAACAAATCCAAAGCCTAGGTCAAAAGTTTTTAACACTTATTTTTGTTCAGTTTATTCAACAAATGCAAATCCAACCTTAGAGATGGACAATGAATAACATGAAAGTAGTATCCCAGAAATAACAAAGGAGGAAATTCTGTCCAAATTAAAAAAAAAAACTTTACATCCCCTGGTCCTGACTTCTTGCACCCTCGATTACTGAAGGAAATTGAATCATGGTTGATTGCATCCTTGTTTGCCCTATTTAATTTATCCCCAAACACTGCAGAGGTGCCTGCTGACTGGAGATTGGTTGACGTGGTCCTCATCTTTAAGAAGGGTGACCATGGTAACCCTGCCAACTTCAGGCCAATCAGTCTGACTAGTGTCTTGGGTAAAACAATGGAAGCTATTATAAAAGAAAGGATTCTAAATGAAACTGGTAACAAAAATATGTGACCAATTCCAGCATGGTTTTAAAAGTCAGAGGTCTTGTTTGACTGCAAAATTAGTCTTTTACAAAAAAGTAAGTACTATATTAGAAGACAAAAAATCAGCGGATGTTGTCTATTTGAACTTTTGTAAAGCTTTTGACCTGGTACCCCACTTTAACTTACTTGACAAAATGCATAAATTGGGTATTAACAGTACCTTTATTAAATGGACCAAAGCTTGGCTTACTAGTGGAGCACATATTATGAGAATAAGAAGTTTTTTTCCCTTCAATCAGGGTCCCGTGACATGTGGGGTTCCCCAGGGTTCTGTCTTGGGACCTATACTTTTTTCTATATTTATTTCTGACTTATGTAAAAATATTGATAACTTTGTAATAAAATTTGCAGATGACACAAAGCTGGTTGCTGATGTCAGCACCATACAGGGGCTTTATCACTCTAATTGGACCTCGACTCTCTAAAGTATTGGGCAGATAGCAATGGTATGGCTTTTAACACCAGTAAGTGTATTGTTATGCATCTAGGTTTGAAGAACCAATGTACTTTGTATTGATTAGATAATAAACTCCTAAAACCAGTAGACTGTGAGAATAACTTAAGAACAATATTAACAAATGATTTAAAATTCAGTAAACACTGCAGTGGGTTAGCAGTGAAAGCTAATAGGATCATCAGATGCAGCAAAAAATCATTTACTTCCAGAAACCAGGCCTGTATACAACCCTTATATAGAGCCTATGTCCAACCCTGTTTGGATTACTGCTCTCCACTATGGAACCCATGCTTCTGTAGAGATAAAATTACTCAAGGATATACAGAGAAGGAAGACAAGAAGGGTTGATGGTCTCCAGGGTATGAACTATACTGAAAGATCAAGAGAGCAAAAATTATCACCCTTGGAATTACATAGGATAAGGGATGACCTACTAACGATGTATAAGATCTCAAAAGATAGTAAGCTGATGTCAGACTTGGGACTTGTTTTTAATAATAGGGCCCTAACATTGACAAGTCATGCTTTTAATTAATGTTATCATACCCTATGAGTAATTCCAGAAGTTTTTTTTTACCCAGAGGATTGTTCCACTTTGGAACTCACTGCCAAAGGAAACCTTGGAAGTGGATTCCTTCGAGACATATAAAATAAACTTAGACCAGTACCTCTTCTGTCAGCTTGGCTGGGATTAATGCCCTGAGGGGTGATGTACACTTATGGGCTTACACCTTCTGTGCATCTTGGTCTTTCCTAGTATGAATCCTAGTATAGTTTAGCAATGCAGGTATGTGGCACTGTGCTATACACCACATTGGTGTAGGCAAACAAAGGGTGGATAAGCTTAGAAATTAGTTCCCTCCTGATGGGGAGGAAGATTTCCTTATGCCTATAAAGCATTCCTGGTTTTGGCCACAGTTTGCTGTGCATAGAGTCCAGGTGCATGGAAAAATCCAGTTTGGGATACAGCCAAAAGCCCAGGTATTTGAAAGAATCAACTGCTGTTATTTTGGAACCATCGAGAGTGTAAATGGAGGGAGGAACTGTCATTTTGATTAGTTTCTGGGTGGTGCCAAAAGCCATGGTGACCATTTTCTTTGTGTTGCATTTGAGTGACTTGTCCTCAAGTCACTTTAGGGTATTCAGGAAATTGGTTTGGAGGATAGGTTCAACTTGGGTAAGGGAGGAACCTGAAGTGAAGATCACAGTGTTGTCAGCATACATTTGCATGTGTGAGACTGAGCAGGCAGAAGGGAGATTGTTCATGAATATTGAGAACAGGTAGGTCCAAAGATTGACCCCTGGGGGACACCAGCTAGAATGGGAAGAGGAGCAGATTTGGTTTCCCCTAGCTGGACAAATTGAAACCTATCTGATAGATAAACCTTGAACCAGTCTGTGGAGGCTGGGGAGAGTCCAATAACTGAGAGGTGATCAGGGAGTAATTTGTGGGCAACAGAATCAAAGGCCTTAGCAAGGTCTATAAATATGGCAAGTGTCAGATTGCCCTTATCCATGGCCGAGTGGATCTGGTTGGTGAGGTGGAGATGGGAGGAGGATGTGGAGTGGAGGTGACAAAAACCAGATTGGAAAGGTGACAGAATATCCTTGGAGGTGAGGAATGAGTTTAGTCTTTTTGAGAGGAGGGATTCCAAGATTTTTAGAGAGATAGAAGGAGAGAGATAAGTCTGTAGTTGCCAGGGAAGGATGGGTCATCCCCTTTGTGAAGGTGATGACTTTGGCTAATTTCCAGGCTTTGTTAGAGAGCAAGTGGAGAGAGAGAGAGGTTGAAAATGTGAGTAATTGGAGGGACTATGGCTGGGGCAGAGGTTTTTAGGAGAATATATTTTATTTTTATTTTATGTCTTTGATGACTGGGTGGGTGCACTGATCTGAAGGACCATTTTCAGGCATGACCTGAGCCGCAGCATGGCACATTAAGCAATACAGGTATGGAGAACAACAGT
Organism: Neoceratodus forsteri; assembly: GCA_016271365.2. Classification (NCBI taxonomy): domain Eukaryota; kingdom Metazoa; phylum Chordata; order Ceratodontiformes; family Ceratodontidae; genus Neoceratodus; species Neoceratodus forsteri. Next base: position 10,270,638 of record JADMNL010000034.1, on the reverse strand, counting down.
AAACACCAGCCTCAACATGAGGTGCAGGAAATTACAGAACAAGGGGTCATTACATAAAGTGCAATTACAGAAGAATTCAAGGTGTAAAATAAGGTATACAGGTCAAAAATCCGTAGTCATAGGCCGGGCAACAGACTGAAATATAAGTCACAAAACAGAGAGACCAAACATAAATCTCAGATATGATACATTAAGTGCAAAATGCATTCAGGTACACTAATAGTGCACAGGTCACTGAGCAGATTGGAACTCTGAAATCGAGTACAAGACTTCCCCATAGCAAATGGTGATGGAACTTAGAAAAGGGAGACAACAGCAGAAGCCCTGAAAAGTGGGGGTAAGAGGACAGGAGCAGTAGTGGTGAGTGCAGCAAGGATGAGACACTGCTAATAAGTGAGGGAAGGGAATGAAGGGATGGGATGCCAGAGATGACCCAGGAGTGCAGTGGCATTTGGCTTCAGACAGCAGCCACTCTTTTAAATTGTTTTTGAAGGAGATATGGAAGGTGGAAGAGTGGAGAGATGTAGGGAGTCTGTTCCATAGGGAGGGGCAGAGATGGAAATGGCTTTACTACCCATGGTAGAGGAGATTCATGGAACTACCGGGGGGGCGATGGATGATTCATGGATGCTCCTAGCTGCCAGTGCCACTCTGCTTATGAGGAGGGATGAGTGTGGGGACAGATGTCCACCTCTCATAGTATTGTCAGCTAAGCAACCAAGGGCATAGTCAAACCATCCTTGCAGTGGGAGCCAACCAAGTGACTGGTACAATACCCTGTAGTTATAGCTACCAACTTTCTGAAGTCTAAAATTGGGACATTACATCATGTATTAATAAATAAATAATTTTTTTTTTTTTTTTTAAAAGCCAACTGTAACGCGTCCCTACCCTCAACACTGGTAAACATGGGAGATTTCAATTATTTCTTAACTGTGCTATCCAGAAGAGAAAAATATCCAGCCAAACAAATGCACCAGGAGTAGGACAAATGACATGACCACATGGATCTGAGACTGAGCAAACATATTTACAGACCAAAACTGAGCAACAAACACATATGAACACATAGAAGTTACTGGGTCTGAGATATAGACGGTATGGGTTGCTTGATTGTACTAGCTGAAGTGCCTTTGAAGGGATAGTTTTCAGAGGCATGCATTTTATGAAGAATATCCTTGTTCTTCTGCAGTTTGTCATAAAAATCAGAACAGGAGTCACTGAAATTCACTTTAAGCACCAAATTTTTTTCAAAGAGCAGTTTTACTTCCAACAAACAGAGAACTGATTATTTCATTTATTGTATTTTGGTGTGTTAGTACTTTATACTTTTATAATAAAGTGTTTGGGCAGTGTAACAAGTGGGTTTTTGCCTTTGCCTTACACGCTGTTTATACAAAAAGAATTCAGTGGAATTCTCATATTGTGATGTCAGAAACTGCCAGCTACTTAGGAGCCCAATGCATTTCAATGAGAAACTAAGTATATTTTTCTGTTTTCAAAAGAAACAAATCCTTCTTTCAGCAACAGCTTTGACTTTTATATGTTTGCAGTACTGTGGTCCATCTGTATGATTTTACAATTTTTAAAACAATAACTGGCTTCTCTTTTTTTCTCCCCAAGTAACATTTGGTTATAAAGAAAATATCACCTGCTAAATTATAACAAAAGATCACAGGTTATCAAAAATGACATATTTGTATGAACTATATAATATTTGGTGGTAAAAAGTGTTATTTCTCTATAAAAATCTGAAATCAGGTTTGCAGTTTCCCATTGAAATATACTGCCACCCTTCCCAGTATAGATTGTCTGACATCACAATACAAGAATTCCATTACATCCTGTTTTGCTAGTAGTTGGCAAAATGCAAATAAAATGATGAAAAGTCAATTAAAGAAACAAATAAAAGCAAACAAAATGATTACAGAGGTATCTAAAGGCCCGACCCTTCATTATTTAAGATGTACATTCTTACTAAGCACCTGCTCTTTAAGAGTTGTCACTTTGAGATTTGCCTGTCCCTCTGTCCACAGCTTGTTGGCAAGCAGGAATACCCTCTCTACTGGCACGTTGGTTCCAGGTAGAGATAATGCAAACTCAGTTACAGGCAAAATGTTTTCATATGAGATTTCTTTTGTTCTGAAGTACTGAAAGATCTCCAACCATCTTGATGGCTCTGTCTTGTTACTGTTCCACTCAGAGACTTTGGTTAGATTAACATACAACTTAACAAATGACACTTCATCAAATAAAATGCCATCATTAAGAGGCCGGTTTCTTTGCAAAGTGACAAGCGTAGGGACTCCTCCACAGATGCCCAGTCCAGAATTTTCTTTAAGAGGACCCAGGAGAAAATTCAATACTCCTTTAGAGTCCCATTTCTCCAAATACTTCACACATGTGTTGTAAAAAAAGATCCATGTGGTTGAGGAATTCTGTGGTGTCCACAGCGCCTTCATCAGATAATGTCAACATTCCATTCACGTTGAGCTCAGTGAAGTGCTCTTGTCTTCATTCTTGCAGTTTGCTTTTAAGACTTTGCAACTCTTCAGCTGCCTCAATGACTAAAACATTTTCTTGTTCCAATCTCTTGGTAACTGAGTTTCACAGTGTCAGCCTGCCATGCAAAAACCACTCCCAAAGTTCAGAAGTTGGGTCCTCAGAGTACTTCTGCAGGGTTGTAGGGCACTTTTCTTGCAACATGAAGTATAACTTCAGACCCTCGTAAATTTGCAAGATGTGTTCAACAGCTGGAAGTAGCGATAGTCAATGAGTGTTGATATATTCCAGGACACCCTTATAGCAAACTTTAATGAATTTTCAAAACTCCTTCAATTCTTGCACTAGGTCAGTGCACATATAAAAGAACTTGTACATTTTCATTACTATTCATTCCACATCGATTGGCAATACATCAGCAGTAGTCTGCATGGCATTGTGCACTTTATGAGCAGTACAGCTGATTACATGAATCTCTTGTCCTGTGATAGTTTTCATCTTGTACCAAACATTGCTTTCCAGTTCAGGCTGCCCCTCCAAGGTTTTGGTTGTTTTGGTGTTATCTGCACAGAAGGCTATGCACTTCTTCTCAATGTTTTCCTTCCTTAGTGCCATGATGAGGAAATCCACAAGTGTTTCTGCTGTCTCCTCTGACAGATCGGCCAACTCCAGTAACTTCATTTGAAAGCCACTGACAGGACTGAAGTGTCACATGACAACTGGAACCATCTTGATGTGCTTGAAGTGCTCTCCATTTGACCCCCATGCCCTGCCATCATCTGTCTGAATGGTGCTGGTGCTAGAAGAAATGGAGATGTCTTTGCTTCTAGAAAAACATGATTTGCTGAATTTTCAGCTATTCAGGTTTTACTAGGAGCAAACTAGGTCAGCATTTGTTCATGTGGGGCACATTACTGAGATGGGAACTAAATAGAACAAACACTCTGTACCGGGGGACAGTTTTCTTTATTACAGGTTGCCTTTGTTCTGGGTGCTGATGGTTGGAAGAGGATGATGGAGTCAGATGGGGTTGGTGGGGGGTATTAGGAATAACAGGCCTGGTGGTGGAACTCCTGTGAGGGATGGGAGAGTGTTTTTGGTGCATGGTTAGGAGGAAGAGTATATTCATCTTATGTCACTTGTCTTAGTTGAAATTTACCAGGGCATGTGCACATTTCTGACTTTTTCAAAATCATCCCCCAGAAGCACAACCAATTAAAGGTGAGGATAGATGCATGTAAGGAAGGACCGGACCCCAGGAGTACAGACAATTACAGGTGAGGATGAATACATGAAAAGGAGAACCTGCACATAGAAGATACTTACATTAACAATGCAGCGTACTTCATAACTTTTGTCAATCACAGGCTTTGCCACCATTCCAATAAAACTGTTACTGTTGTTAACATTTTACTACTTCTACATAAAATTATATTTTAATAGTGTTTGAACTAGCTGAAGTGTTTTCCAATGAGGAAGGCATATTCAATGGCATTTTCTCAAACTGTAAGGAATCAAATTTCTAGCTTACAGGGAAATGATTGTGGTTAGGGGAACTTGGCAAGCTGTCTTGGCATAGCCTGTCCCTGGCTATGTGTACACTATGAGTTTTGTTCTGCAAGTATGAATTTCATCAGGGCTCTTCAGAATAATTTAACTAAAGACCTAACAAGAATTAAAGTCAGAAACATGTATTTTCCATTTTTCAGCTATTATTTTATAGCCTGTCTCATGTACCACATGCTAATAATATAGTGGCCCAATATTATCTAAAAGTATTATTACACTTGTAGAAGGCACTCTTCTTACTGCATACACCATTGAAAGCACAGTAAGAGTTCTGAGTGAGTTTTGGAACTCTTCTCTCCCAGCATTTTAACATATTTACTAGTCAGTTAATCATTTACTGCAGCAGGATGCACATGTGACATAGTGGTTTATCTACTTCAAACATATAATCATTATTTATGATAGAAAAATGTTCTGCTGCAAATATATTTTGAAGAATACAATATGGGCATGTTTAATATATGGTAAATGTCTTCACTACCACCTTGTTTGGTTTTGAAAATGCTCTATAATGCAATGTCTTTGGCAAGTTTGCAGTATTGTTTGATTACTTATCTTTTTGAAAATTGGTGTTCTAATGTACTGAACCTAGAGAGTCTAGATTTGATGTATAGCAGGTAGGGACATGCAAAACCAGCCTGAATCAGCCTTCAAGACAGGATTGCTGGATTTCAAGTATGAAATGTTGGAATCTTAAAATCCAAATGCAATCAATTTGTTTTTAAACAATGAGAATGGTTACCTAACAGAACATCAACATGTGATGCAAAAAATAATATGCAGAATAAAATTTGGAAAGCCTCCCATACACAGTCTTTTCAATATTTAATAGGTGTGCACACCCTAAAAGTGAAACATTTTCATTAAATGGTAAAGTAGGTTATCTGTAGGTAAAATAAGCAATAATACACAGCAGAGTTTGAGTTAGACCATTCTAATGCATGGCCAGGGGCATAGTAAACTACAAGGTCATGCAATAAAACTGTCTAATGCACCTCCCCAAGTGTCTTATTGCTATTAAAAAATGTTTCATTGCCATTAAGAATTTGAAAAAAAATATAAATTGTTTAATATGTAAATATTAAAAAAAAATCTTTTTTGATAATATAATCTTTCTGTCTGCATAAACATTATGGTTTTTCTTTTGCCTTAGGACGTTTGTCCTATTGTGGCCTCTGTAGCTGCAGTTTTAATAGTGCAGACAGTAGTTCTTAGCATGTCACCATCCCCAACAGTGTAGACTGTAGTTCTCATCATGTTGGTGCCCTCCCAGTCAATTGTAATTGTGCAACATGAGTTAGAGCTGGCAGTTGAATTAATAGCAGTTCTTTTGTTTTTATTATTTTTATTGTTTTTGAATGCTGATCAGATCTCTCAGTGTGTAACTTTTCCTCCACACTTCCGGGGTCATGCTTGGCACTGCTGACGATCACTGTGGGAAATGATTGGTAGGGGGAGCAGGACAAGCTGAAGGAACGTTTAGTTGGAAAACTCCTCTGGGGTTGTGATTGGACCTCTTGGTGATCCCTAGAAAACACTTGGTTGGTAGGCAGGTCGGCAGGCAGGGGACTGGACTGGCTGAAATAATGTTTTGTCCAGAAACTCCATGATTACAGAGAATGTGAATATGAAAAGCAGTGCCATCACAGATTATCAACAACAAAGGAGGCATGACAGGTGTGAGGGGACTGTCAAACAAAATGAATATGAAAAAAATGGACAGCAGGATTAAAGGTTTAAAAAAAAATCATTGTATTTCTGGCACTCAGTGATTACCAGCCAACCAGTGAGTTGGGGGGTCATCAACGGTGATTTGTAACTTTGTAATAAAATAAATCAAACAATAATAAATCAAATAACAAAGGCAATACTTACTGATTTTATATTAATGTATTTGGCATTTATTGGGAGAGTTTTAGGCTGAAAGAGTATGGGAAAGAAATTGGGTATTCTGTATGTGGTGAGAAAAAATGACTACTTTTAAAATTCTTAAAGTTCTATACCAGATGTACTGATTCAGTAGATGTTATAAAGCACCAGTGTCTGGGCTAGTTTTTATCTTTGCATTAATTATAAAGAACACATAACCCCATGAAGTAGGCTACAGATCAGAACTACTCAGAAAAAAAGGACCCACAGGTCTCAAAACAGTGCAATAGCTTTATTTGTGTGTGTCATGGGATTAAAAAATGCTCACCTACATCCATAATCTGACGGGCAGCAACATTCAGCCGTCTGCTGCAGACTACTTTGCATCCAAACACAGGTTTATACTATATGGTAAACTATACTTTATATACAGAGCTGTAATTCAGAACCAAAACAAAGCCGAAAATAGCATTCAAGGAATTCATATTTGGTTACCAAAAAACTTTAAAAATAACAAAGCGGTGGTCCACACATCCATCCAGCATGCTGTTCATGATACAGGTATTGTAGTTCTATACATGTTAATGTATCAACAAATGTCATCCTTGGGTCTACAGCTTGTGCCCGAATGTTGCTGCTTATGAGGTTATGGATGTAGGTGAGTGTTTTGTAATCCTATAATACACACAAATAATGCTGCTGCACTGTTTTGAGACCTATGGGTCCTTTTTTCTGAGTGGTGCTGACCTGTACCCTGCTTAGTGGGGTTATCTGCTCTTCACATGATTTCTGCATTCCAAGGTATGTGTACATAACAACCTAAGATGTGTGAGCCCCAAGTTTATGATTGCTGTGTGTTACACACTTCTAGTTCATAGCTAATGAACAAATTGCATAAAATCTTTTCCTCATTTTACAAACCTTGTTATCTGTCAGTGTGCTGTGAGAGAAGTAGCCTCTAAGACTGAAACTGTGTGGAGTACATAACAGTTCTGTACAGTAGTTTAAATAAGCTGGGTTTCATTTTGGAACAAAACTCAGCATTTTGCATTAAGCACAATTTTTTGGATCTCCTGCCATGATTTCCTAGTGTCAAGAGTTCAAACAAATGTATTTAGTTTTTCTTTTCATTTTTCCCTCTTTACACGTGCACCAGACTTTCCTTTAGCCCATCTACAAGCCTTGGATTGTCTGACTGCTAGAATGGTCATAAATGGCCACCAAGATACTCACTGACTGCTGTTCTCTCATATGATGTCATAGATGTACCCCAGCCAGCGCACATGTCCAGTTTGGCAGAGAGAGTGTAGTGACATCATCTACCTGAACAGTACTGTTTCTTCCACTTTCTGCTTACTGAGGCACAGCCTTATGCTGGTAACAGTTATGACTAATCATAAGTAGACTGGGACCAGGCTATTCAAGACATGTTTATTGACATCTGCTGCAACATACCCGGACATATGAAGCCATAGTACCCAATGTCAGCATCTTGTGTCATATCTCAGGCAGGACTTCCCCCTTTAATCTAGAGTTGTGTATTACTGACCTCATAACTCTCTGGTTAAGAGCAAGAGGGTAGGCATGGTAGAGCAGGATCCACACACCCTGTCTCAGATAGGAGGCTTCTGAGAGGGACACTCATCCCTGCCTCTGTCACCTGATGTGTAGTAGCTCAGGCTCGGATTTTGGACTGTCAGCCTAATGTCTATTGTATGTAAGATACCAGAGACCATAATATGCAAAGGAGAGTAACTTTTCTAGAGGCAAATAGACTGCAGGATGAAAGATAACATGGGTTGATGGGGGGAGGACTTGTCAGACAAACTTAATCAATTTCATCAGCTGGTTGACAAAGGCAGTAGATAAGGGACAGGCAGTGGTTGCATTGTACCTTGACTTCATAGGTTTCATAGTTATACAGAGCTTTTAAAAGACAAAGTCCATATGCTTGCTATAGTTTAAGAGTACCCTGATATCTTATTATTAATTAAGAAAGTATCTAAGTATCTAAGTAAAGTAAAGCATTCAATTCATCCTCAGCCAATGTTGGTTAAGAAGTTGCAGAACCACAGGATATGGTACAGAATTGTTAGTTGGGTGGGCAATTGGTTAAGTGACATGACTCAGAGGGTGGTAATAAATAGGGAGTTTTCTGGGGTTGGGGAGACAGGTGTAGGGTGCCAGAGATATTGGTCTTCAAACCAATCATTTACAATACATTTATCTGCAACATAGGGATAGGGATTCAGGGAAAAATATGTAGTTTTGCTGATAACACAAATATATGTGACCAGGTGAATAGTGATAGGGGTGTCAAAATTTTGAAGGAGGATCTGGGTAGATTAGAAAGGTGGACAGATATGTGGAAGTTAAAATGTAATGTGAAGAAGTACTATCCAAACTGAAAACCCTACAATAATATCTGGCAAACCTCAAATTACTCATCATTGTCACTTATTTTCATCTATGGGTTGCCCCTCACCTTTGATGAGTGGTGTAAGTTTAGTTCAGTAATAACGCTGCATACAATTGTAGTAGAAGTGATGCCCCAAAGTGTTTTAGTGCTGTTTTCACAATCCTCCAAGGCTTTTGGCACCAGGTCTCAGAACAAGTTCACATTTAAACCTCCACTTTGCAAGACCACTTTTGGACAAAAGGCTTTCATCTGTGCATCAGCCAGTTGTTACAGTGCTCTGCCTGCTGATGTTTTGCATTTCTGGCTATTTGCTTACAAACTGTAAATGTTAATTGTGATCTGTATTCCACTTGTAGATACTGTTTATATTATGTTTATGTTTTGTATTTGTATCTGTTTGCCAGTGAAAAGGGGCAATCTTTTGCAATCTTTTTGGGGCAATCAATTTTTCTACCAGGCAGAACGCAGTCCTTGATGTGGTGCTCACCAACTCAGAGATGGTGGGTGCTGTTGGAGTTGGGGAGCTGTTAGGGAACAGCGATCACAACCCCGTGTGGTTTCAATTGGCCCTCAGGGCCGGTAACTCATAATCAAGAACCGAAGCACTTGCTTTTTTAAGGGCAGACTTTGATAGGTTATGAGAACTGGTGAGGGATAAGTTAGTAGGGGTAGAGGACATAAGGGGGATAGAGGAGAGATGGGGTGCAATAAAGGGAGCCATCCTTGAAACATCAAAGGCAAACATAAGAACAGTATCTAAAAAAAAATATAGATTTGAGACAGCTATGGTTCTCAGCTAGGGTCAGGAGAGTGGTTAGGGCCAAAAAGAAGGTTTTCTATAAATATAAGGAAAAGCAGGGGGAGCTAGACAGGGAGAATTATCTATAGAAAAATAGGGAAGCAAAGAAGGTTGTCAGGGAGGTGAAAGCAGACACAGAGCTGCATATTGTGGAGGGGGTCAAGAACAGAGAACATTTTATTTTTAGATATATCAGTGAAAAAAGGGAAAATGGGGGCATCACATGGCTAGTTGAGGGTGGTAGGGTGATAGAGGAGGATGAGCAATGACTACTTTTGCTCAGTATTCACTAAGGAGGACTGATGCCAGATGCCAGAAAGCAGCATCAAAATAGCCACTAAGGGAGTTCTGGAAATGAAGTAGCCAATACTTAGTAGTGAGAGGATCCTGAAAGGGCTGGCAGCCCTTTAGATAGATAAGGCCCCAGGACCAGATGGGTTGCATCCAAGGATACTTAGGAAATTAGCAGCAAAACTGGCTGAACCACTGGCTGGGCTCTTCAACAACTCACTTAGGTCTGAGGAAGTTCCAAAAGATTGCAGAATGGCAGATGTTGTACCACTTCAAAACCATGGGGAGCAACCAGGGAACTACAAGCCAGTCAGTCTGACCTCCACTGTGAGGAAGCTGATGGAATCACTAATCAGAGAAGACCTTGTGAACTACCTAGAGAACAACAGGCTCTAGCATAGTAACCAACACGGTTTTGTAGAGGGACGGTCTTCTCAGACCAACCTGATTTTTTAATTTGACTGGGTGAACAAGGAAGTAGACACGGGGCATGCTGTGGGTCTGCTGTACTTTGACTTCAGCAAGGCTTTTGATTCAGTACCACACAATAGGTTGCTCAGAAAGATGGAAGACCTGGGTGTGGCTAAAACTGTAGTGAACTGGATAGGTAGTTTGCTAGAAGGCAGGCAGCAGAGGGTGGTGGCCAACAGGGTTAAATCAGATGAAAGGGAGGTTATGAGTGGGGTTCCACAGGGATCTGTTCTGGTTCTGGTCTTCTTCAACATGTTCATTAGTGACATTGGTGAGGGAATCCAGGGCAGACTGTTCCTCTTTGCAGATGATACAAAACTATGTGGGTGGATGGATATTGATGAGGGAATAAAAGGTATACAGAGGGATCTACAGTCAAAAACTGGTCAAAGGTCTGGCAGTTACAATTCAGTTCCAAAAAGTACAAGGTAATGCACCTAGGGAAAAGGAACCCCAAGACATAGTACTGGATGGATGAGGTGAGACTTGGCACCACAGATGAGGAACGGGATCTAGGAGTAATCAGTAACTCCCTTAAACAAGTGAGACAGTGCAACAAGGCTTGTGGCAAGGCTAACAGGTTACTGGGATGTATCAGGAGGTGTACTGATAGCAGAAGAAAGGAGGTAATACTTCCCCAATACAGATCCCTGGTGAAGACTCACCTGGAGTACTGCACCCAGTTCTAGAGCCCTCACCTCAGAAAGGACAGGAATAGGTTGGAAACAGTGCAGAGGGATGAAAATTATTCAGAGCCAGCAGAACGGATCCTATGAGGAGCATCTCAAGTCACTAAATATGTACTCACTGGAAGCCAGAAGGGAGAGGGGAGATATGATAGAGACCTTCAAGTTCCTTAAAAGAATTAACAAGATAAACTGTGGGGAATTAATTACCATAAATACCTCCTTGAGGTCACAAGTGGAAATTAACAGAAGAGAGGTTCAGGAAGGACACGAGGGAGTACTTCTTTACAGAAAGGGTGGCAGAACCTTGGAACAATCTGTTGGGCAAGGTGGTGGATGCAAACACAGTCAGGGGACTCAGTCAGGCATGGGATAGAATGAAGGGAATAGTGGTCACCCGGGGTGATAAGACCAGGAAGGATATGGGGATAGGATGGGGAGGGTTAGTACCATGGAGGAACAATAGGTTCCAGGGAAGGGTCCAGGGATTATAGGAAATATGGGCAGACTGGATGGACCACTGGTCTTTTCTTGCTGTCATGGTCTATGTTTCTATGTTTTGCTCATCTGCTTACCAGAATAAAAAATAAAATGAAAAATGAAGTGAAGTGTAAGGAGATACACATAGGGAAAAAGAATCCTAACACTAAACGTAGCTTAGGGGATGGGGTAGTATTGGAAAGAACTAAGGAGGAAAAGGACTTGGAGGTAAAAGTTTTAGACAGTGTGAAAACAGCAAATGCACAAGGTGGGTAGGACAAATAAGATATTGGGGTGCGTAGGGAAGGGGACCACAAGCCAGAGAAGAGAGGTGTTGCTACCACTGTATAGGCCACTGGTTCATCTTCACCTGCAGAACTGAGTGCAGTTCTGGAATCTGCATCTACAAATGTTCTGTATCAAAAGATGGACAGGAATAGAGTGAAGGCAGTGTAGAAGAGGTTGCACTGGAAAATCCAGGGACAGCAGGAAAGGACATATATTACAAGGAGAAGTTGATCTGAACCTGTACACGCTTGAGGAGAGAAGGGAATTGGGGACAAGATTGAAATACACAAAATACATCCATGGGGTAAGTAAATGATTCAATTTCAAAACAGTGGCAGCAAAATGTCACAGACAAAGAACAGTGAGGGAAAAACAGCAAAAAGAAAAACCGCAATCAGTGGCACAGCGTGGATCAAGAAGTCAAAACCACTGACCCGATTCACTGTCTGGGTCTCCAGCTATGCAAGGGGGGATGGAATTTGGAGTGGGGAGCAAATGGGGAGGAGCAGATTCGAGGGGGGGCATATGTGGGGGGAGAACAGGGAGTGACTGCACAAAAATCACCACATTCACTTGATGTACCTGCACTGACTTTTTGTGGGGGGCTGTGCCCCCAACACCCTCCTTTGCATGGGCTTCACCCCTCAACCTCCCCTTACAGCTTATAATCATCACCAGGGCAGATACAACTCAGGGAGGGGTACAATGTTGGGAGGGGGAGACTTTGAACTGGTGGCAAATGTTAAAGACAAAAAAAGAAACAGGAGACCACAGGTATCGAACACAGGCCTGCCAGAGGTAGCAAGCACACACAGGTGGTGTCTGTAACCACTATGCTACACTGCCAACACAGCTTCCACTATGCACTCACCAGCTTACATCATCAACGTAAATTACTGCCTACATAGCTGAAATCAGCAAGAGCTACAAAGACCATGTCATTATTATGACGTGCACTGTTTTTCATGCATTCATCATTATTGACTGGCTCATATTTGCTCACTATCTTGATGTGATACCAATCAAACAGTGCAGAATTGTTCCACTCAGTGGGAAGAAAAACATTAGGGACAGTTCCATTAATCTGGTGGGGGCAAATTTAAGAGAGATTCCAGAAATTACTTTTTCATGGAGAGGGTGGTGAAAAGTGATCTGTGTGGTTTCTGTTTCTTTTTTTCATATTTAATTAACTTTATTTAGAAACGTAGAGATGCAGAGGAGCTAATAACAAGAACTTCATACATATGCGTAATAGAATATATCTGAGGTTCATACAATAGCGAAGAGAAGAAAGTAAACATGCTCAGACTGAGATCTGTTCTCTCTGCTAAGTACAGAAAATTGTCAATTTTAACATTTACAATTTTTCCCCAATCCCACCCTCCCAACCCCTCCTACCCAACCACCAGAGTGAAAACCATTAACTAAACGAGGTTATGAGTGATGCTACTTAACTCAGTTTGCACCTAGCTGCCAAAGAAAAGGAGGAAAAATATATATAAAAATTAGAGAGATTTCCAGTTGGTATATAAAAGTTAGAGAGATTTCCAGTTGGTGATTGAACAGTTAATAATGTATACAAGGGTTCCCAGATATGTTTATATTTTGATAAATTGTCAGACAGCCTGGCTATGAGGTGCTCAGCTTGTAGACCAAACAAGATTTCTTTGTACCATTCCAAGAAGTGAGGGATGTCCTGATCTAGCCAGTGATGAAGGATGACCTTCTTAGCACATGCTGATATTAAGGCCATGTGGGCTTTCTGATTGCCTGTATATTCATCCACAGTACATATTTCAGGAAGAAAGGCATCAGAGAGCCCTAACAGCAGGTTTAAGTGGGACTGAATTGAGTTCCAGAAGGGAACAACTTTTTGTCAGGTCTAGGGAATTTGGTATAAGGAACCAGGTTCCTGGTCACATCTGGAGCAAAGATCATTAGGTAGCCGACCCATCCTGTGCAACTTAATAGGGGTATAATAGAGGTTATGGATAATCTGGAATTGCATAAGGTGATATCGTTTCCATTTTATTAATTTGTACAGTTGCTTCCAGGTGAGTGGCCAGTTCCTGGTAGTTGTGGTGGGTGGAAGAGTCCAGTCCCAAACATATATTCTACGACCCTCAGCAGTTAAGCATTTTTGCAGTGATCTACAATAGTATGATATAAGGTGGGGGGGGGGAGACTGAGGAAAAAACTGGAAAAAACACAGTGCCTAAAGGGCTGAGCCATGGTCCTGTGCCAAAAAATTGTGTAAGCATGTCAGATATTTGGAAGTACTTGAAACAAGGTAGTGGATGAGTTATGTAGAGACCAGGCTTCTTGGAAGGATAGCAGTTTTTGATTATGTGTAAGATCAGAAACCTGGTCTATACCTATATCTGTCCAGAACCACTTGGAGAGTATCTGTCCAGCTATCCACAGGATGGGATTCCCAATCAGAGGTTGAAGAATAACCTTAGTTGGGCTTATTTTAAGTAAGGAGCAGAGTTGCTAATGGATTTGGAGAGATGATCCAAGGGGTGTATCCTGCAATAGGTGGGGTAACTTTCCTCTGGATAGAAAAAGGAGTGTATGGATATCTATTCTATGAGCAGAACAGAACGATTGTTCTATATCTACCCATTGTGGGGTATATGCTGTATTAGAGTATTTCCCGTGGTATTTGGAACCAGTAATAGCTTCTGTTGAGTTGTAAAGCAACATAATATAGGTAAAAATTAGGAACTTGCAGCCCTCCATCCTGTTTAACTCTCAGCATTTTGAGAGTGCCTGATGAGCTACTTTACTATGCCATAAAAAGGAGGCAAGAAGCCTGTGCACCTGGGTGAACTAAGATTGGGGAAGGGCCAAATTATACATCTGAAGGGGGTACAATAAATGGGATGAAATATTCATTTTAATAATATTCAGTTTACCCCATAGGGTAAGGGGCAGCATTGACCAATGGTCAAGGTCTACCTTAAGGTGGGACACAATGGTGTCCAAGTTAAATTGTTTGAATTTATTAGGAGAGGTACTAAGAAAAATACCTAGGTATTTCAATTTGTCTTTCCTCCAAACAAGGTCTAGATGTTCCACTTCAGCTCTAAATGTTATAGTGTTAAGAGGCATGATTTCAGTTTTGGAAAGATTAAGTTTGTAATTGGAAATGCTGCCAAATTGGGAGATGATTTGTAGGGCTGCAGGCAGGGAGTTGTCAGGAAAGGATACTTGAAGTAGTATATTGTCTGCATAGATGGAGCGTTTATAGTCAATATTACTGACGGAGATACCAGTAACCTGGGGAGAGGAATTGAGTTTATGAATCAGGGTTCTAAAAAGAGATAGAATAGGAAGGGGGAAAGGGGGCAGCACTGTCTGGTACCTTGGTATATGGGGAAAGGTTGGGAGAACATACCATTACATAAGACATGGGCAGTTGGAGATGTGTAAAGTACTTTAATCCACTGTGTACATTTTTGTGGGATATTATATTTTGGTAGAAGGGCAAACAAGTAATCCCATGAGACCCTATCAAAGGCTTTCTTGGCATCCAGGGACACCACAGCTGCAGGAGAGAAAAGATCCATGGACACTGAAAAAAGATGCAACAGTTTTCTAAGATGGTCAACCGAGAGTCTGCCTTTTACAAACCCTACTTGTTCCCTGCTGATCAACAAGTCCCATACTAGTCCCAGTCTACTGGTCAATATCTTAGAGAGTATTTTGAGGTCTACATTAATAAGTGATGTTGGTCTATAGTTAGGAATCAGCAGTGGATCCCTGTCTGGTTTGGGGAGGACCACGATGGACGTTGCAGTTAAAGAAAGGTCAGAGAGGCCCATGTCAAAGATACAGTTATAGATGTTTAGAAAGATAAGAGCTACCTGGTCTTTTAAAATTGTATAAAAAAATCATGGTGAATCCATCCAGACCTGGGGTCTTATCTGCAGCTAGGGCATCAATAGCTTAAGAGACTTCAGTCAGGGTCAAGGGAGAGTTTAGTAGGCCAGGTGACAGCTAATTCAGGGAGTGTAATATCCTGGAGAAAGGATTGAAAAAGGGACTGACTTGAATGGGAAGGAGGGGGAGCATTCAGTTGCTGGTAGTATAGTTTAAATGCATCTACAGTGCCTCAGGGTGAAGGTAAGGAATTGAGTCATTGCTTATCGAGGGAACAATCTTATCCATTACTTGAGAATGGAGATGAAGGGCTAGCAGTTTCCTGGCCTTCTCCCCTTGATCAAAATATTTTGCCTTTGAGTGTAGTATCATGTGTTCTGCTGTTTTCCCTAGTAGGGTATTATATTGAGACTTAAGTTGTTCTAACCTTTCCCAGTCTGACTGGGGGGAAGATACTGATATGTGTTCTTCAATGACTCTTATTTGGGCTAACAAAGAAGTAAGAGAGGCTGAGGTCTGTTTTTTGCACCAAGCTGCTATGCGGATCAACTCTCCTCTAAGTGCACACTTCAGGCCCCCCCACAAAATATCGAGTTTAGGCATAGAGGAAGAGTTGGATACCATAAGGTTTGTGATAAAGGATTGGAGGTGTTCTAACAGTTCTTTAGATTTAAGTAATTGATTATTCAAAATCCACATATTATCTCTGGACAGCGAGGAAGTTAAATTTAGCTGGAGAAAAACAGGATGTTGGTCGGCAATTACCTTGGCTGAATAATGACATAAAGTTACCCCCAAAATATAATCGACTCCCATCAGAAAATAATCGATCCTAGAGAGGGAGTTGTGGGGAAGGGAGTTGAAGGAATATTCATGACTGAATGGGTTGAGGGTCCTCTATGGGTCTACCAAACCTGTCGATCACATAAATTCCTGAAGAGCTATTTGCCCAGGGTGGTTTCTGTTTCTGTGTAATTCTAATTATACGTTGACTTCCATGGAAACAGTACAAAGAGTTTCTTAGACTATATAAACAGGCAAAGAGATCAAAACAGAGTAGTGGGATCACTAATATGGGGTAGCCTGATCATTACAGACTCTACTCAAATACTGTAGTCAAGAACTTAATACCTACTTCTGTCCAGTCCTTTTAAAACAAACTCTGACCAAAGCCGATAGGGCTGCAGCTGAGGAATCTGAAGTAAAAATATTGAAAATAACTAAAGTTATGAGCCTGCATTAGCAAAATATAACATATGCTTATATAATTGTTGTTTCGTAATATTTTTACACCAAATTTTCAACATAGCCTTGTTATGACCCTGCCTCATGAAGAAGGGCAAAACAAATGTTCAGCTCCTGCCTGAAAGGTGATATGGTACAGGGACTGTGAAATCAATTTTCAGGATGCAAAAAACACATTTTGGGCAGGGGTTTAACAATGACAGCTTTCACATTTATGAGGTGCTGTAAAGAAATAGCTATTTTGAGAATTTGGGGTAAAAATATAGAATATTACCAAACTTATGAGCCTGCATTCACAAAATTCAACATAGGCTCATAACTTTGTTGTTTTGTAATATTTTTATACCACATTTTCAACATAGCCTTCTTATGACCCCACCTAATGAACAAGGGCAGAGAAAATGTTCAGCTCCTGTGCAAAAGATGATTTCGCGTAGGGATTGAGAAATCACCTTTCGGCATGTAAAAAAACATTTTGGCCCGGGATCTGAAAAATGACAGCTGTCACATTCATTAGGTGCTGTAAAGATATGGCTATGTTGTAAATCTGGGGTAAAAATATTGAAACTTAACAAAGTTACAAGGCTGCAGTCGCAAAATTCAACATACTGTAGGCTCATAACTTTGTTGTTTTTTAATATTTTTACACCACATTTTCAACATTGCCTTCGTGAGACTCCACCTCATGAACAAGGGCAGAGAAAAGTTTCAACTCCTACCCGAAAGGTGCTTTCGCACAGGGACTGCAAAAAGACTTTTCAGGACAGATCTGCCTAATGACAGTGCCATTGTTCATGAGGTGGGGTTCCAAAAAAGGCATGTTTAAAGTTTGTGCCAACAATATGCAAAAATGGGCAAGTTATTCCACTAAGTTCAAAACACCATTGAAATACATTGAACCACATACCTGTTTCTTCAGTTCACAGTCCAATTTTGAAGAGTGAAGACATGTTTGCACTCCAGAGAGGATTATGGCATTGGACCCCTGATGGATAAGTAAGGGCTTGGGGTGATGGTTGCTGAGTGGTAGGGTCAGGTGGGGGGGGGTAAGGAAGAGCTGCAAAAGACATAAATGGACTGTTTTTTATTTACAGGTAAAAAAATTAAAAAAAAATTAGGATTCCTGCACTGGAGGATTTGGCACCCCCCACTGTCACTGTTGCAACTCAGGGGGGAGTGGGGTTTTGGGTGTTGAGAGAGAGGGTCAGGTGGGGATAGAAACTATTACTATATATAATATATAAAAAAGGCACAAATAACTGTTCATGCACGGTAGTGGAGGGGGGTCAGTAAGAGGATTTGTGATTGGGACACTGGGGGACCGGGCACCCCCAGTCTCACTATTATGTTCCTGAGGGAGTAGTGGGTGCTGAGAGGGAGGGTCAGGTTGGGAATATGTATAACTTAAATAAAAAAATCGGTGGCAACCTGATCATGACACTGGGGGATTGGACATCCCCAGTGTCACTCTTATATTTCTGGGGGAGGTGCTGAGAGGGAGGGTCAGGTGGGGGGGATATCTTTAATTTAAAAGAAAAAAATGGCAGTCATGGTACTCTGTGCTGTGTCCAAGATGGCTTCCACACTCTAGTGGGCATACGTGACTACTAGCGCATACGCAGCAGAGTGTGGTAACCATCTTGGACATGGTGGGGTGTATCGTGTTCTGCCATGACTGCTGTTCATTTTTTCTTTTAAATTATAGATAACCCCCCACCATCTCCTCCCTCCAAGCACTCCACCCCCAGAAACATAAGAGTGAAACTGGGGGTGCTCAATCCCCCAGTGTCACGATCAGGATGCCACCAATTTTTACAGGACAAAATAGTACACTGCAACCAGAAACAATGAGTAGAGTGCTCCACAGATGCCATGGAGGTGGAGGCAACTGTGGTGCAACTCAAATGTATTGTTCGGTCAGAAGGAATTTGCTGAGTCCTTTTCTCATCGCAAGAAGTCTGCAAGGCTATGCCCACTGCAGCCCTAAAAAGATGAAGTAGATAGAGCCAGCCAGTCAATCAATTGTGAAATCCCTTTTACTGTAACTGTGAAGGAGGTTTTAAAAAGCTTAAAGGAATGATTACCTAATAAATCTGAGGGACCAGGTGAAATCTATCCAAGACTACTTAATGAGGCTGCTGAAGAGTTCGCTCCCCTTACTAACCTTTATAATTAATAAATCAGTGAGGTATGGTAGGGTAGATTCTGACTGTAAAGATGCACCCATAACTCCAATATTCAAAAAGGAAAAAGATCTGAAGCCAGCTACTATAGGCTGGCTATTCTGTAGCAGGGACTTTATTTGAGCAAGGGACAGTCATGCTCTGAGGTCAGGATTTTAACACAAAAGCTCAACCTGCCTGTCAGCTCCTGGATCAAGACTTTTTTGGGGGGCACCAGACCCCCAGTGGCTCAGCACCTACTTCTCCAGTCTCTCGCTCATCCCCCTGGGACTTACCTCAGCTGATGATCCTCCCAGGCTTGCCCCCCAGGGTGAGGCCACCAAGTAGGTGAGCCCTTGATGGAGCTAAAACTTGGTTCCCAGCAGACCCCCTACTACTGGTGTTCCTCCCTGGCTTGCCCCCCAGGGTGGGGCCATGGGGCCTGGCTGTTCCTGACAGGGTTACAATCTTGGTCATCAGCCAAGTGCCATGGGCAGATGTAGTGGGACCAGCGAAGCAGGGTGTCATTCTTGGGACAAGCATTTTGCTTGTTATTCCAATGGGAGGCATGGTGTGCAGTGACATAGGGTGCTGAAACATTGATGTCCAGCATGCCTTTCCACAACACTGGCTCCAGCAGCTGCTCCCCCACCACCACCAGCAGTCAGTCATGTGTGGAATGCTCACCCACCCTTCCCTCCCCAGAGATGGAGAGCACTCCATGGGACACTCAGTCCTCCTCCTCCTCCTCCTCCCCCAGCTGGCCCTCAGACTCCTCGGGTCCATTCCTGAATCTGGGGCATCAGCATCACAAGCAGAAGCCCTACCACTGCACTGGCAGGCCAGCACACCTGGATCAAGACTTACTAGAGCAGTCTGCCTGATTGATTTTGCCCCCTTTAAGCTCCAGTCAGGAGCTAGTGTTGGAAAGGATGGGGCCAGATTATAGTGTTTCTCGGCATCGGCCTAGCAGTCCTCTGCTGCAGTCCATAGCCAAATGGCCATAGCACAAGGGAGTCACACTGGGGGCATCTGTGGGGCAACAGTTGATAGGAGATTCTGCCCCCTTAGTTGACACCTAAAGCAGTCCTGATATTAATCCAGGTACAAGTGAAATATGAGGTTTGTTCAACTGTGAGAGTGCAGCATTCCAGCTTTGAAGCATTGAATATTGTAAATAAAGAGTGGGTTAAATAATACTAGATATAAGCAGATTATGCTGTAGGTTGGGTAACTAGCAGAATAAATTATTAAAAGGTGGCTAAGAGATGAATATTTTTGAATATAGAATACCTTTAAGATACACTGTTCTTTATGCTAAACATCTAAATATGCATTGATGCTAAGACGCATTAACTAACTTAAATAGGCTTGAAAGATTACTTGTCATCAGTTGTCTTTTTCATATGGTTAACTAAGAAGCATTGTTTGAAAGTTATGATTACTTAATGTACTGCACTAAAGTTTTAACAAGGAGTCACAATTTAGTTAAAGTGGTGATAACAAACAAGTGGGATAGGCCCAAATCTTCTCCATATGAAGTGGGTAGAACAAAGAGGTCAGGATTAACATCTATAATTTTGGATTAGACTAATATAGGAACAGGTAAGAGGGTTAATAAAGGGAAAGCAGGTTACACCCAATCTAAGGTAAGGTTACAAAAAAGTTTCAGGGAAGAAAAAGGGTGAGGTAGTACAGTTGAAGCCTCTTAAAGGGGATGTCTCCATGGATGGACCTTTCTCCCCTTTAAGAGGGCAACTCTAACAACAGAAGATCCAAAAACTGCAATGTACGGGGCAGACAGAGCAAACGAACATCAGGAAGAAACAGAGATACATTAACACTAAAACAGTATGTACTGATTTTAGCTATTTTGTGATTTTGTGCTGTATGTCTCAAGATAGGTAATGTTCCTTTATTTTATTGAGAAAAAAACTTTAAAAAGTATTTAAAAACAGTACAGAGTTTAGCTACCTTGGGTAAAAAAAAACACAAGTGGGGTAAGTCTGAAGCTTAACTGAGGTTAAAGAGGGTAAAACAGGGACATCAGGATTAAATTGTACAGCGTAGAATCAGACAAAAACAGGAACAGATGAGAAGACTTAAAAAAGGGATGTAGGAGACAACCTATCTAGGGTAGGGTTACGAAACAGTTTCAGGGACATAAAGGAGTGAGGTAGTAGAAACAAATCAGAAGGACAGAGGTAGAAGGGGAAACCGAACTGGCATTGACACTAAACAAAAGAGAGCAAGGATCATGGGAGAGGTACAGTGCAGTGGTTATGGTGCAGGAGTTTTTACGGAAACTTTCTGGAAACTGATGTGCTGCCCCCTATGTACTCACCTCTCTGGGTTACAGGCAGAGGTTGCTGGACTCCAGGCCAAACTTGAAAGGGTACAGTAGGTCTTCTGCCCCACCCAGGGTCCACCCAGTCTGCTGCCATTTACCCAAAGGATGTCTCAACAGAGGCAGAGTGAACAGACCATGGTGGGCTCCTGGATGGTGGGGGAGGCTGCAGCTTCTCCACCTATACCACTTATGTAACAATGCTGTATAAAGCCAAGACTTTTGGGGGAATCAAACAGGGAGGTCTCTGTAACACAGAGAAGTACCACGGGAAATGAAAACATAATTTATAACTGCTGCCACCCCGATGTTGATATAGTAACTAAACGAAGGAGAGGGGCGCTGCACATTTAATAGAGCAGTCAGATCTTCACTGACACTTAAACCTTTTATTTTCAATCAATTCAGACAAGCCTGTAACATCTTCTTCAACATTTCAACTTGATTCTAAAGGCTTCCTGAAGAGATGGCCTAATTTCATGATAAAGAATATAATACAAATATATAATGAGCACTATACACAGACTATAGAAAAAAATAATATGATCAGCTGTAAAGTACTTGCAGTTCTATGGTCACTTGTTAAATTTCTAAAGTTAACTTATTCACTAGCACTTTTTTGATAATTTTACCTAAAAATTGGCGTGTGCATACTTTCAATACATATTTTACCTGATTTTGAGTGATACAGTGTCATTGTGAGGCACATCCCTCCACCATGCATTCTAGCATCACCATATGCGACTCGTTCAGACTCTAAGAAAGAAGCTTTAGGCATAAGTGTTTCATCTCACGGCAAAAGTTGAAACGCCTGTATAGTATTATCAAAACATTTTGCTTAACACTTATATAAAGCAGCTTAAGTCTGTATACTATTTCTAATATTTTCGAACATGACATTCCACTGTAATGTTCGTTTATGTGCACCAGATGCTCATGGTGTGAAAATGCCAGTATGAATCACCTAAAAACATAATATCAGTTTATATTCACCATCGTGGCCTTCCATTTATGACATCATGCGTGAGGGCTGCGGCAGTGAATATAAACTGATATTAAGTATTTGTGTGATTTATGTTGGCATTTTCATGAACCTAAGCTGCTTTATGTAAGCGTTACACAAAACATTTTAATAATACCAAACAAGCATTTTAACTTTTGCCATGAGACAAAAACTTATGCCTAAAACTTCTTTTTATGTTGTGTTACGAGCATGCTCAAGCGACATCTTCTGGTAATAAAAACATTTCAGAGGTGTGTCAGTGTTGTGGCGAATGCAGGGGATACTGTAGTGGGTGCATCCCTCAGCCGCCAACCAGTGAGCATGCTGCCGATCACAGCAGTTTCAGAGAGAGCAACAGAGTTGAAACAAATCTGCCACTGCAATCAGAGACAGGCTTGTCATTGCAGTGGCAGAGGGTACACCTCCGTTACATGCCTTTCCTGGTGAAACATATCAATAAATATGGCGGCTCCTGCCATCCGCCACACAATCCCCAGAAAGCCGACATTGGGGTGCCCAATCCCTGTGTCAGCATCCCCCCTCTTAGTTTGTCTTTCCTGGTTAAACAGTTTCCCCTTTCCTTTCTGACACCAGGATGCACCCCCACCTATCTATACCCCTTGCTGACATCAGGTGCCCAAATCCCTGCATCAGCACCTCCCAGAATTGTGGCACACTGGGAGCCCACCCCAGTGTGCCTATTTTTTTTTTTTTTGCATAACCTGTTAATGAAGAAAACCTTCCCTCGTGGCCTTTTTTTTCCCTGCAAACAAGAAAACGGTCCACTGTTGTCTCCCTTGTCCCCCTTAGTCTCCCTCATTCCCCTCCTCCATCCCACCCTCCCACT
The DNA here is from genome assembly GCA_016271365.2 of Neoceratodus forsteri. Lineage (NCBI taxonomy): Eukaryota > Metazoa > Chordata > Ceratodontiformes > Ceratodontidae > Neoceratodus > Neoceratodus forsteri. Next base: position 10,247,775 of record JADMNL010000034.1, on the reverse strand, counting down.
GCACACTCACCTCCCCGCACCCCCCTCACCCATAGTTATCCTCCAGAGGCTGGGAGCAGCGATCTTCTCTGAATGTCTGCACTCTTCAAAGCCAAACTGCAAACTGAAGAAATGATGGTAAGCTTTATAATGGGAGGCAATGGGGGTTTCAACTTACAGTAGGTTGATATCTCAGCCATTTTTGGGAATTTTGGCTCCACATTTTCAATATGGAGTTCTTGGGACCCCACCTCGTGAACGTGTCACTGTCTTTTAGTTTCTCAGTCACAAAAGGTGATTTTGCGGTCGCTGTGTGGAATCATTTTTTGGATCTGATTAATGAAACAACAGCACTACTGTTCATGAGGGGAGGTCCCAAAAAGCCTATGTTGCAAATCTGGTGAAAAAATTTAAAAAAATGACTGCGTTCGCATGTCGTTGCTCAGTTTCTACGCACGCTCGTGACTTCACCAATTTTTAATATTTTCTCTCCAGATTTTCCACATTGCCATTTTTTCACACCTCCTTATGAACAGTATAGCTGTCATTTTTCACATCCTTCATGAAATATGTGGGAAATCAACTTTTGGGACAGATTAACACAATCACAGTGCCACTGTTCATGAGGGGAGGTTCAAAAATGCCCATGTTGAAAATTTGGTGAAAAAATTCCCAAAAATGATTGCATTACAGGTGTGTGTTGTACAGTTTCTATGCACATTTGTAACTTCACCAATTTTTAATATTTTTACTCTAGATTTTCAACATTGCCATTTTTTCACACCACCTCATCTACAGTATAGATGTCATGTTTCACATCCTTCCAGAAATATGTTTTCACACCTGTGGCACCAAATGGCACAGTCACTGTGCAAAACCACCTTTCAGGATTGAGTAACTAAATAATAGTGCCACTGTTCATGAGGTGGGGTCACAAAAATCCCATTTTGAAAATTTGGAGTGAAAATATCGACAACCAGCTGCGGCATTAGGGTTTCCAACCATAATGCCATACTCTGTAGAGACTGACAGGCATCGAGGGTGTAACTTGGGATCATTGGCTGTAATGCTCATGCCATTCCACCACCCACTATGTAGCCAGTGACTGGCATTTAGGTGTGCCTTGGGGTCTTCAACCCCAACATTCACCCCATTGTCCCATACTGCACATATCTCAGTGTATTTCCTTATGGAATGGGGTGAGTATAAGGCCCAAAGACCCCAAGGCACACAGCGACACCTGTCAGTGTCTGCAGGGTAGGGTAAGGTAAAATGGCGTGAGCGTTATGGCTGATGACCCAAAGGCACACCCCCAACACCTGTCAGTCTCTGCAGGGTGGTGGTGGAGTTGGCGTCAGTTCAATACTTCACTGCCATTCCTATTATGCATCTCTCTAACTCCTGCACTACCAATGCCAGCAAGCCAACATTCGGCATTGACAAATTCTTGTCTAGAGTCTGAAATTGACTACACTAAATACGTTTAGGAAATGTTCTCATGTTGGCAGCTAGGTACATGGATTTCACCCTCAAAAAAGTTGTTTTTTTGTTAAAGTATCAGAGATGTATTATTTTGAGGGCATTTGCCCAATTTAAACATGCATGTGATGATGCTGGAATACACGGTGGGAGTGGTGTGCCTCATCACAATGACAGTGTATCATTGTATGTATAATTTTTGACTTTTCAGCATTTTGGCAACAAGATGGTCACAAGCACGGGCAAGTTTTGTGTTGTGCCACAATTGGTTTAAAAAACATAAGTGTTACTGATTTTAATTGCTTTGCAGAAATATTGATATTCCTCTCTGCCAAGAGTGTTATTAATCATTCATAAGATTTATCTTATTAAGTGTTGTGTTAAGAGGGGTGAATGTTGGTGCCTTGCATCAGCTTAGCTCTATAATAACAAGGGGAAACATGGTTTGAGGTCTTTCAATCCTGAATACAAATAAGGGGACAGGGGGCCAAATCCTTCTCGCATTGCTTTCAAGAAGAGGGTGTGCAACTGGTTCAACAAGTTGGGGGGGTGTTATTTAAACTTTCTGCTCTGATGTTCTTTGTTGGAATGTTTCCTTTTTTTTCTGGGAGGTATTGTAAGTGAAGTATCAAGTTTTGGAATTCAATTTACATACTTGGGATACCCATCCTGAAGTTAGGGGTTTACGGGATGGAAGTAGGGAGGGAAAGGAGGAGGGCTTTCAGAAAATTAAAGAGAACATTCAGTGAGGAAGATAAGGAAGTGTATAGGGAAAAGAGGAGTATGGCAGGGAAGAAGATCAGAAGGGCAACAGCAGATACTGAGGAGAAAATAGCAAAAATGGCCAAAAGGTGGATACAACCTTTTTCAGATATGTGATGGAGAGGAAAAGGGCAAGGAATGGGATTACTAGGCTGAGGGGGGGAGGGAGAAATAAAATTGGAAAACGACTGTGAAAAAGCAGAGTTATTAAATAAGTACTTTAGCTCAGTATTCATGGTGGAGGAGGAGGGTGGTAGGGGACCTTAGCTAAAGTCAAAGGTGAAGGAGGGAAAATGGGTGGATCTGAGCCCATTCACTGTGTATAAGGTTAGGGTAGTGCTAGATAGATTGAGGGTGGACAAGTCAATGGGGCCTGATGGGTTACATCCCAGGGTGATCAGGGAATTGAAGGAGGAGTTGGCCACACCCTTGACAAGGCTCTTCAACTTGTCCCTGGATATGTGGAGCATGCCAGAGGATTGGAAGAGGGCAGACGTAGTGCCTTTACACAAGGGTGGTAGTGAGGAGGTGAAGGGGCACTACCAAGCTGTCAGCCTCATGCCAGTGGTGGGGAAGGTAATGGAGGCATTAATCAAGGAGAGAGTGGTGGATTACCTGGAGGAGAGTGGCTTGCAGGACAGCAGACAGCATGGCTTCCTGAAGTGGAAGTCTTGCCATACAAACCTAATTCAGTTCTTTGATTGAGTAACTCAGGTGATTGACTGGGGGGGGGGGCTGTGGACATGGCCTATCTGGACTTCAGTAAGGCCTTTGACACAGTCCCCCATAGTAGGCTGGTGAGCAAGATGGAAAGACTAGGGTTGGGTGGGAAAATAATAAGCTGGGTGGAGGCGTGGCTGTCAGGAAGAATTCAGAGGGTGGTGCTCAATGGGGTGCACTCCAGGATGGCAAGGGTGAACAGTGGAGTGCCACAGGGGTCAGTTTTGGGTCCACTTCTCTTCAACATCTAGATCAGTGATGTTGCTGAGGATTTGAGGGGGGAAGGTGTGCCTATTTGCTGATGATATGAAAATATGCAATAGGGTGGACACCCCCGGAGGGGTTAGAGGACATGAGCAAGGACTTAAAGATGCTTGAAAAATGGTCTGGGATGTGGCAGCTGAAATTTAATGCCAAGAAGTGTACTGTGATGCACTTGAGGAGTAGGAACAGAAGAGCTGGGGACACCCTAGGTGGGGAGGAAATTAAAGTAACAGAACTGGAGAGGGATCTGGGGATCATAGTCTCCTAGAACCTTAAGGTAGGAATCCAATGTAGCTGGGTGGTGGGAAAGGCCAATGGAATGTTGGCATGCAAAAGCAGGGGCATTACTAGCAGAAAGAGGGAGGTAATAATGACCCTTTACAAAGCCATGGTGAGGCCTTACCTGGAGTATGGGGTTCAGTTCTGGAGGCCTCATCTCTGCAAGGATATAGATGCATTGGAGAGGATTCAGAGAAGGGCAACCAAGATGGTGCAGGGTATGCAGGGAGAGTCATATGAGCAGAGGTGTAAGGAGCTTGAGCTGTACATGCTAGAGACAAGGAGGAAAAGGGGAGACTGATTGAAACTTTTAAATATGTAAAGGGGCTCAATAAAGTGGGAGAAGATTGTTTACTTAAGAGGAAGGAGGGGGTCAAAACTAAAGGGCACAGCCTTAGACTGCAAGGAAAAAGATACAGGGGCAATGTGAGAGGGCATTTCTTTGCAGAAAGGGTGGTGGAGCCTTACCAGATGCAGTGGTGGGGGCTAAATTGGTGGAAGAATTCAAGAGGGCATGGGACAAGCATATGGGACTGAGTATTGGGGGGGCGAGGGCTGGCAGGAAGGGGGAGGTGTAGGGGGAAAACGGGCAGACTAGATGGCTGGTATGGTCCTTTTCTGCCATCAAGCTTCTATGATTCTATGAAGTGTATGCAAAATATGACTATGCCTGGCTATGATGGCGGGTAATTTAAATATAGCCACTTGGAATGTCAATTGTCTGAATCATGTGGTAAAGAGGAAGAAAATTCAGGGCAAAGCTGAAAGACTAAAAATTTATAATTTGTTAATGTAAGAGATGCACATGACTACAAGGGATGCTGACTGAACATGTAGGGCTTGGACGGGTGCTTGGGTCACATTGTACTTCACCTCCAGGGCCAGAGGAGTGGCCATTTAGCTGCAAATGAATTTCCCAGGAGTGATTCGTCACTCAACTATAGATCCTTTAAGTAGATATGTGCTAGCCCAGATTGGGATGAATGATGGAACTAGATTTGGGGTAGGAGCAACCTATGGTCCAAAGATTGAGGATGGGGAATTCTTCCAGAAAGTGGCGATTGACATGACCCAGTTTAGTGGGCCTTGCATACTAGGAGGTGATATGAACTGCGTATTAGATACCATTCTGGACAGATCCAACATGACCCCATCCCCCTCTCTCTAAGAATGCAAAAGGGCTGAAAAAACTTACGCAAACTTTTTCTGTGGTCGATGATTGGTGGCTGAGGCATCCTACTGGCAGGGAGTATAGTTTTTACTTCCACTCTCACAGATCCTATGCTAGGATAGACCTCTTACTATGCTTCACAGGCTATTGAGTCAATTCACTCCCCCCTACATATGCAGTTAGGCATGCTGGGCCTGATGAACCCTACCCAGGCCTGGTGGTTAGACCTAGTACTCTTAAAGGAACCCACATTTCTTTAGAGTATGGCAAATTCTATTCAAGAATACCTATCACATAACTGGTGTGGTGACACTTCCCAAGTTCACTGCTAATGGTGGACTACAACACAGCAGCAAAAATAATAGCCACATGGTTGGAAAAACTACTGGCAGAAGGTATACACCCTGACCAGGCCAGATTTGTCAAAGGGCAGCAGGGCAAGCATAACATTAGGCGAACTCACAATATTATCTACCACTGGGCCAAATACCCAAGAGGCATGGAGCTATGGTGCTTGCCTTTGATGCCAAAAAGTCCTTTGACCAGGTCAAGTGGAGGCATATGCTCCGGGTTCTTTGTGAATTTGGCCTCAGAGGTTACATTATAAATTGGATTGGTACCCTGTATAAAAACCCTACAGCTAGAATACAAGTTAACAGGTGGCTTAGAGAAGAATTTAATTTGACCAGGGGCATGAGGCAGGGCTGTCCTCTATCCACCTTGTTATATGTTCTATCATTAAAGCCCTTAGCTGCTGCCATACAGCAACATCAAGGAATTCAGGGATGTGGGGGGGGGGAATTATAAAGTTTCCCTTTTTGCAAATGATCTCCTCTTTCTACAGGATCCCAGGGAGGGACTCCTGCGGCTTCACTCCCTGCTCTCAGAATTCAGCACCCTTTCTAGTCATAAAATTAACTGGACCAAGAGCAAGATCATGCCCATAGGCAAACTGCATAGGGAAGCTGTAGTGAACAACATCATGGGGCTCAATCCCATTAATGTTCTTAAATATCTTCAGGGTGAATATTCAGGTTAATTGGTCTAACCAATTAATTACCCTCCCCTAGTGAATGACCTAAAGGAACTCTGCAATAAATGGACCACTCTGCCACTTTCTGTAATAGGGAGAATAAATGTTCTTAAATGTGTATCCTCCCCAAGTGTCTCTACCTCTTCCAATCCCTCCCAATTCTGCTTCCACTAAGGTTTTTTTCCGAGGTCAGTTCTATCAAACACAAATTCCTGTGGTGGGGTAAGCCAGCCCATATCAGAATAGATGTACTGCAACTAGCAGGAAAGGATGGAGGAGGGTGGATTGCCAGATTTTGAGAAGTATTTCTGGACAGCCTATCTCAGTTATGTCCTCAAGGGGCATGTGAACACTAAACCAACTTGGCTAGATATAGAAGAAGAGGAACTAGGAGTAGATCTTAGACAAAGTCTTTGGTCAGCTACCTTGGAACACATGAAGGTGACCCAGCTCACCAATTCCTTCACAAAATCTCTAGTGGCAGTATGGTTGGCATCACGCAGGTATGTGGACTGGCTTCCGGGCTGTCAGAGTTTACACAAACTCGAATGACACTGAAGAATGAGCCCCAATATAATATTCAGCTGCACCAAACCATTATGAGATGGTAAAAGCAAGGTCTGACACACCTGGCTCAATTATTACAGGGAGTTGCTTGTACTGAATTGACCGATCTATGGGGGGAGCTTAAACTCACAACCGACGACCTCTTTGCCTATATGCACATAAGGCATTTGCTGGCACCATGGCATCGTTCCATATAGAACTCAGGTTTAGCAGAGTTAGCTCCAACCTTACCCTTTCAGGAGGAGTTTTATAACCCTCAGCCACATAGCAAACCTTTATATATCTACTACAACATATTGAGATATTGCAACCCCCCCAACGAGCAAAATCTGCAAGCGATGGGAGGAGGACATGGGAATACCTATCGCTGATGAAATATGGAAAAAGGCCTCTTTCCACTTAGCTTCCTGTTCTAGAAGTAACAAATTAAGGCACGTGCAACTTAATTATATGTACCAGCCCTATTATACACCTGTTAGGGGCCACCAAAGAAACTTTGCAATAGCTTCAACTTGCTATATTTGTAAAGTGCATGATGGTACCTTTATACACATGACCCTTACCTGCCCAAAAATCACTCCTTTCTGGGGAGCCGTGCATGGCATAATGGAGTGAATGCTAAATATTAGGCTTCCTCAATCCTCCCTTGAATTGCTACTGGGTTCTGAACATTATCAGACCCCTGGGGGCCCCCAGCAGTGCTATGGGCCATTGCCTTAATGAATGCACGTAAGACCATTGCGCAACAGTGGATTAGTGATCATCCTCCTACAGTGGCTCAATGATCCAACAACATGGGCTTGTGCTTTCATATTGAACACACCAAATTACAAGCCAGTGGCCACTCTAATATATTTACTAAGATATGGAGTCCCATGTTAACAGCCATTGAATCTGGACTGTGGCATCATTTACAGTATTAATAAGTAGCACACCACTAGAGGTTGAAATGTCATTGGTCTACCAGACTGTGCAGTGCACTCCAGCACACTAAGCAATAGCTGCTCTACACTTAACACATACATAAGCCAATAATTGTTTGTATATGCAGTTCCTAAATGTTGTAGGTACCTCACCACTTAATCAACTTTAAACTACTCTTAGTGATAATTAAATGATCACAATGTCTATTTGCATACGGACCATATCTTTGTTTTATAAGTATGTACTTATATAATTTTGTTAATAGTTGTGTAACCTGTTGTTAATGTCCTTGTTTTGTTGTACACAATAACATTTATTTAAAAAAAATGCACAGGGACTGCTTGAGTGGAGTGGAGGAAGGATAAAGAATGCTCTGTTCTGCTCCAATCATTCACAGAGAGAGTCTGGTTTCTCTCTGGCTAACCAATGACATGCATGTGCAGCATGTCAGATGGCCAGTGAGGTAAAGGGGAGACCCTGACACTGACCCTAGTCAAGCCCAGTGAGTTAGCTCTGACTCCCCTGTGTGCTCACTCTCACAGGTGCAGCATCGTAAAACTATGGTGAGCCCATACCATGTTCATTAGAGAAGTGCAGGATAACTTTGCTAACAGTGAGGGAGTGGCATCTTTTTATTAAATTACAGGCTGACTTATTGGCACTCAGCAAAAGTGCAAATGCACTTCTTCAGTGGAACAAAGCAAGGGTAAAGAAAATGTGTTCTGATCCACTCAGACAACCCACAGAGTGGGTCTTTTGTCTCACTGACTAACCACTGACATGCATGTCCAGAGTGTCAGGTAGCCCCTGAGGCAAAGGGGGGACTCTGAGACTGACCCTGATCAAGCCCAGTGAGTCAGGAAAGGTGGTGGGTGCCCTTCATTCTTTATTCCCCCCACCCAGTCTATTGCTCAATCCAAAAACTGTGTTATGGTGAGGGGGGCAATTCAGTATCTAGCCCACAACTGCTTTTTCTCTTCTATGCTGTTACATGTGTGAGTGGCAATGCAGACTTAGGCAGGAATTGCTTCAAGGAATTATTTGCACTTAGATGCCCTAATGCAAGTCCTGCCCCTCTGTGTCACACTCCTACACTTCAAGTGATGCCCTCCATTCCCATTTAAAAAAATGTCCTTCTTCCTCTCTCTCTCTTCTTCCCAACTCCATTTCCAGCTACTACTGGTTAGGGGATGACTCACTTGGGCTTCATGCCCATCTTACATTTATAACAAGAAAAGTCTCCATGCCACATTCCTCCCCCCCCCGATTCTGTTCCCCTCATACTCCCCCATCTCTGTTCCCTTTATCAGGCCCAGGACAGGAATGATGATGTCCCACCCCCTTAAAATGTAGCGGTAGGAGAGATGAAAATTCATTTTAAACTACAATTGGAATTCAGGCACAAACTTGTGTTGGAATTCGGGCACACATCGCACTTGCTAAAGATTTCTTAAGCAGATTTATATGCTGCAACTTGTTTTATAGTATTTTTATGTGGGATCGGCAATTGATAACCAAAGCCAAAGAGTAGTGTGTGTGTATGTGTGTGTGTGTGTGTATATGACTATTCACTACACTCTAATCCACACATTCATTCTATATCCCTTGTCAGATTAATGCATTAGCAGCTGTTTTGGCTCTGACCAGAGGTTGTTTCCCTAGGTGTGGATGAAAACAACTCTTTGATCCAGACCACTTTCTGGTAAATCAAAATAAAATGAAAAAGTCAACTGTACTATATGTTGCTGCTCCTTTAAGCTCAGTCATTCCTCCATTTGAAATTCTTGCTGCTTCCCCAACCCCTTCAATACCTCTCAGATCCTAGGGATACTTACAAACATGGCTACTAATGCTCGGGTGCTGCGTCCCTTACCCACTAACAGCTGATTGCTCCAGCCATGAAGACAAGTAATACTGGTGCAACCCCCTCCAGAACTCCTTTCATCTTACTGCTGATGAATGTTGCTGCCCAAGTTGTTTCCACACACACATTCTTGCACACTGGGGCCAGAGGGTGAGAAAACACACTGAATCCTGTAGGAGGAAACAACACTGGCTACCAATAGCCCAAACACAGGTAAGCCCCAATTTGGGGGGTCTTACACATGGATTGAAATCTAGGCAGGAACTTCAGTTTTTTTAGAAAAGTATTTTATTTTAACATTTTATCTGAGGGGTAGATGATGCATGATAGTAAGAAATTAGAATAGTAAATATATAAAAGAGGGACTTATTATGAAAAAGTACAAGTTCAGAAATTAAGCGTTGGCTCAGAAGTGACCATCTGCTTTAAGTCAACTTTGGTTACTACTTTGTTTCTCTTCCTGTAACTCGGTGCCTCTATCTTGGCTCATCTGATTCATAAGCTACAGTAACTGGCTGTATTCCTCTTTCAAAGGCCTAGTAACCTTCTTGGTCATCTTACATTTTCTGTGTGCAATCAGGTGTTCACCAGCTAAGGAATTCTCCTACCCCTCAGAGCCTCATGACTTACTGTATATCTGCTCTCTTTCGTACTCTTTTTCAGATGTTATATCACAGATTTAGTTGGTGGAGTAGCCCTGTTCCCTGGTCTCTCAGGACCCAGAAATTCTTTCTTAGAGACATAAGAGTCTTACAGAAAGATTTTGTAGATTACCATAGAGTATTAAGCTACCAAGAAGGTCTTTTGTAGTACTCATTAGGTGAAGCTCTGTTTATACACAGATGATAATCATTTGATGAGGGGGGAATGTCATTGAAAAGGTATTTGATATAATTTGGGAATTTGTAATCTTCTGTATATATGAGATTGATTGAACTAAACTAGAAGTTATTCCATTAAATAGTCACATCACCAGGCCACATACTGGTACCTTTCAGGGCCGAATTTACTTTGTCTTGCTTGTTATGCCCAGAAGTAACTATTGCCCTCTCCTAATGAGCATCAGCCTTCCTTAATGGTTGCTCGGTGGTACTCCAACCATAGTGCACAATCAATCCTTATGAACACTGAAGCACACCACACAGTGCAAGAAAGCAGCAGCAAAGGGTTCAGTATTAGGACTAGTCCTCTTCGATGTCTTTATAAGCAACATTGCAGAGGGACTGGAAGGAAAAGTATGTCTCTTTGCAGATGACACAAAGATCTGCAACAGAGATGATGCACAAGGTGGGTTGGAAAGGATGAGAAGGGACTTGGCAAGGTTAGAGGAATGGTCAAATGTATGGCAGCTTAGATTCAATGCTAGGAAGTGCAAGGTAATGCACCTAGGAAACAAAAACCTAGGGGAAGAGTACACAATGGGGGGTGAGATACTGACAACAACAAAAATGGAAAGGGACCTGGGGGTAGTCATATCAGATGACTTAAAAGTGGGCAAGCAATGTGAGAGGGCAGTAAGGAGGACTGGGGGATACTGGGATGCATAGGGAGAGGCATCACCAGTAGAAAAAAGGAAGTTGTTATCCCTCTGTACAGACAGCTGGTGAGACCCCATCTGGAGTACTGTGTGCAGTTCTGGAGACCCAGTCTCCGCAAGGACATAGACAGGATGGAAGCTGTCCAGAGGAGGGCAACTAAAATGGTGTAGGCTGTGCACCGGAAGACATATGAAGAGAGACTAAAGGAGCTTAATATGTATAGCCTCGAGGAAAGGAGGGAGAGGGGGGACATGATAGAATCATTCAAGTACCTCAAGGGAATCAGCAAAGTCCAAGAGGGTAGCATCTTTCAAAAAAAGAGATGTGCAAGAACAAGGGGGCACAATTTGAAGATGGGGGGTGGCTTAGAGGTAATATAAGGAAGTATTTTTTCACAGAGAGGGTTGTGGATGCATGGAACGGCCTTCCGGAGGAGGTTGTGGAGTCAAAAACAGTGGTTGAATTCAAGCATGCATGGGACAGTCATAAGGCAATTCTAGGGGGTGGGGTAGAAAGAAGTAGGCTGCTGGTTAATTAGGATCTGCAGCTTATCCATTAAGTAGGGAAATGGGCTGACTGGGTGGGCCAAGCGGTCCTTATCTGCCATCAAATTCTATGTTTCTATGTTTCAAAGGCAAACAAGATGCTGGGATGCATATCTAGGGGGATCAGTAGTAGGAGAGAGGAGGTTATACTACCCTTGTACAGGTCACTGGGTAAGGCCGTATCTAGAGTATGGAGTTCAGTACTGGTACCCACACCTCAGAAAGGACATTAACCTATTGGAGAAGGTCCAGAAGAAGGCTACAAAGATGATAACTGGTCAGCTGGGTAAGGCATATGAGGAGAGTTTTAGGGCACTGAACATGTACTCCCTGGAAGACAGGAGAGAGAGGGGGGGCATGATTGGGACCTTGAAGTGCTTGAAAGGGATAAATAAGGTTGATAAGGAAAGTCTCTTTAAGCTGAGTAGCAACCATAACACTAGGGGGACAGTCTTAAGCTGGAGGGTGGGAGGTTTAGGAGGGAGGTCAGGAAGCACTTCTTCACACTTGGAATGCGCCACTGGAAGAGGTCATCTCGTTGAAGACAGTGGACAGCTTTAAGAGAGGCTGGGATAGGCATAGGGGGAATGTAAGGATCGTGGATAGGGAGGATGGGAGGAGTGGGGAGGGAGGGCAGGGACATTAGCTCAACCTGTGGACCCTGCAATACGAGCAGACTTGATAGACTAAATGGCCTTCTTCTGCTGGTTTCTTCATATGCTCGTGTGTTTGTATCATATGAACATACGAAAATGCCAGCAGAATAGGTCTTGAGGTCTATCGCATCTGCTAGAGATGTAGCTCACAGCTTAACTGCTGCTGCCCCCACTCCCCTCTCCTTTCCATCCCTTCCCTGATATCCATTCCAAAATCATCATAGGAATCATAGGAAGGATACTGAGCCAAATGGACTTTCATCCTATATGCTCGCCATTTGTTCTAATTTCTAATCTTATTCATATAACTATCCCATTTAGATTTAAACTCAGTAGTTGTTTGGCTAGCCACAACTTCCAATGGTAATCTATTCCAATCATACACAACTCTTTGATTAAACCACCGTGTACTTCGTATCCCGTGGTCTTTACCCTCCCTACCCGTATCCTGCCCATCTATCTATTCCATCCCTTCTTAAAACCTCCCACTGATTCCCTTGATATCAAATCCTCAGGCAACACATTCCAAGGCCTCACCACCCTTTCCATGAAGTAATGCTTTCTCAGGTTTCTTCTGTACTTCCCACCAATCAGTTTCAGCCTATGTCCCCCATGGTCCCTTCCCCACACCCTCAGTGTTTACCTTACTAATGTCCTTTAAGTATTTGATGGTCTCTATCATGTCTCCTCTGTCCCTTCTGTCTTCCAGGGAGTACATGTTCAGCTCCCTACATCTCTCCTCATAAGGCTTATCCCCCATTCCAAGGATCAACTTAGCCACCCTCCTCTATACCCTCTCCAGGAGCTTAACATCCTTCCTTAAGTAAGGGCGCCAGAACTGCACACATTACTCCAAGTGCGTCCTCATCAAAGATCTATACAGTGGCAGAAACACCTCCTACCTTCTCAAAGTGATCCCTTAGCAATGCACCCCAGCATTTTGTTTGCCTTAGCAGCTGCTTTCCTACATTGGCCTGAGTGATTCATTTTACCAGCAATCACTATTCCCAGATCCTTTTCTTCCTCAGAGACTGTTAACTGTATCCCTCTCAATTAGTAGCTGTACCCTGGATTACTAGATCCCAAGTGAAGTACACTGCACTTCCTAGCATTAAACCCCAGCTTCCATATGACTTACCACTGTTCTAGTCTTTCTAGGTCTTCCTGGAGTGTCATCCTTCCTTCCTTATTGTCCACCACTGCACCTAGCTTGGAGTCATCAGCAATCAGGTTCATATTACTCCAATCCCCCACCACAATGTCTGAAATGAAACCATTAAACAACAATGGACCCAGAACCAAACCCTGAAGTACACCACTAGTAACCCTCCTGAGTGATGATAGCTTACCCCCTACCACCACCCGCTGTTGTCTGTCACTCAGCCAATTCCCAATCCACCTCACCAACATTTCCCACACCCCCAAGTCAGTCAGCTTACCCAGTAGTTTCTCATGTGGCACCGAGTCATATGCTTTACTGAAGTCCAGATATAGAACATCAACTGACCTACCATCATCCAGAGATCTTGTCACCCAATCAAAAAACTCAACCAGGTTAGTCTGACAAGATTTCTCCTTTGCAAACCCATGTTGCCTAACATCCTGAAGTCCACTTACCACCAAGAACTCCACCAGCCTTTCCTTCAACATACTTTCCAAGAGTTTCCCACTATGGATGTTAGGCTAACCGGTCTATAGTTTCCCAGCTGATCTCTAGGTCCACTCTTATAGATGGGCACTACATATGCCATTCTCCAGTCCAACGGTACACTTCCCGTTTGGAGGGAGAAGCTGAATGACTCCATCAGTGGTGCTGCAAGAACATCCGTCAGCTGTTTTAGGACTCTGGGGTGAATCCCATCCAGACCTGGGGCCTTATCTGTCCTTATTGACCTAAGGCCCTCCCACACTCTCTCCACCAATATCTTATCACCTGTTAGTGACCTCCCCTCCCCAACCTTTCCTTTAACCATTTCCTGTGGAATTGGACCATCCTTTTCCCTCAAAAAGACTGAGCGGTAGTACTCATTTAGTACCTCAGCATGCTCCGCTCCCCTTCTACCTACTCACCCTCCTTAAATCAAAGTTATACTGTTTAGATTAAAATGAAGCACAGGGACACTGACAACAGATGGCATGACAAGCTGAGGGAGGATCAGAGCCAAGTATGTCGTATTGATAAATGGGAGTGGGGGCTGTACAAGCATCTACTATGTTTTTAAATTATAACTCAAAGATTCCCTGTAAGTCTTTTACATATATTCCAACTGGAGAAGAAAAAGAAAAGGAAGTCAAGTTTTTTATATTGTGCCTGTAACACACACCCCTGCATTCCCAAACAGTTTACAATCTATTAAAAGGTGGCAGCAGGCATAAGGCATTCAATGAGAAGTCATGCTAACTTGATACAGGTTAAAGAGAGTTCGTTGGGAGTATAGAGCAAGAGAGAGAGAGAGAGACAGACAGAGTGAGGAAACAGTGAGGACAGAGAGAGAGAGAGAGACACACACACACAAACAGACAATGAATGTATATCCTTTTTATATAAAAAAAGAAATAGAGAATGATATATATGCAAATGTGCATGATGGGTTTTTTGCACACACCCATGGGGTGTGATGCCACTTATACCCCAAGAGCAAAGTTTTAGGGGATTAACTAGGCATCACACATGAAGGGCGTGTGAAAAAAATGAGTCATACACATCTGCACATATTTTATGTGTTATACTAGTTATTCAAACAATCTCAGTCAGCAGGAATATGGCTCAAAATAGCCTCTTGAAAAGTAAAGAGGTATCATTTCAGCACTGAAACAGCTGACAGAAAAGCAACAAACAGTGAAACATTTAAAAGTAAGTAAAGTGAGGCTTTATTTATATTGTGTTCCCAATCCCAGAGGACCTGGGTACCATTACAATTCATAGCAGGGTACAGACTTCATATAATAAATCGTATTAATTACTAAAAACAAATCTATAAAATCCCAGTTAAAAACTATCTTGAAAAGCTTTATCAAAAAGATCAGTCTTCAGGAACCCCTTGAACACCTCCACTGTTGGGGCCTCCCTCAAGGATCTTGGCAGCGAATTCCAGAGGGCCGGACCTGCCACCTTGAAGCAACAATCCCCCAAGGTTTTCAGTCCAGCACTTAGAATGGCTAGGAGGCCTTTGGTGGAGGAGTGGAGGGAATGTACCGGGATGGCTGGAGTGAGGAGGTCTGACAGGTAGCCAGGGCCCAGTCCATATAGGGCCTTATAGGTGAGCAAGCCCAACTTGAAGAGAATCCTCCACCTGACAGGCAGCCAGTGCAGATCCCACAGGACCGCAGTCACATGGCAGGACATTGGTAGGCCCACCAGCAACATGGCCATCACATTCTGCACTGGTTGCAGCCAGTGGAGGGTTCCTCCATTGACCCTGACTTACAGAGCATTGCAGTAGTCCAGCCTGGAGGTCACAAAGGCATGCAACAGTGATGGCAAGTCTTCAGGTGGAATCAGGGGTCTAATTCGGGTGACATTCTTGAGATGATAAAACCCACTCTTGATGACTGATGACACCTGGGCTTCCATAGTCACTCTGTCATCAAAAATGATGCCCACATTTTTCATCCTGGGGAGGCCACCAATGGTGTGGATCCCAAGACCAAACCTGTTACCACTCTGGAGGCCTTCCTATCACACCATGGACCAGGCTGTATCAACAGGCATGTATAGTGCAGTGGTTTAAAGCTCTGAGCTGCAAATCTGGAGACCTGAGTTTGAATCGCACAGCCCCCACTAGCATACTGTATGACCTTGAACAAGTCACTTAACTTCCCTGTGCTCCCAGGTCATACCTGTAAACAAGTTTTCAGCTTAGTGTGTTATCCCTGGTAAAAAAACAACTGAACTGTCTGAACTGACTAGTACTTCCAGTCTTGAATCTTGGCCAGACATTTATTAAGCACTTCAATGGCACTTCCATCTCCAGGATCAAATGACAGCTACATCTGGGTATCATCTGCATAGCAGTGAAAACCCAGACTGTATTGTCTAATGAGCTCCCCCAAGGGCAGCATGTACACTGTGAACAACACTGGCAAGAGGATCGAGCCTTGAGGTACTCTGCATGACAGTGGCATTGAAGAGGAAGAGAAATTACCTATCACCTCTCTCTACCTCCTGTCCGAGAGATAGGACTCAGACCTTTGATGACTGTTCCAGTGAGTCCACAATACATTCTCAGGCAATCCAATACCACAATGTGGTCCACAGTGTCAAATGCTGAAGAGAGATCGAGCAGGATGAGAATTGACCATTCCCCTCTATCCCTTACCCTCAGGAGGTCATACTGCAACCGAACTAATGCTGTCACTGTGCTCTGCCTGGCTGTGAAACCAGACTGGAATGGCTCATAGATGTCAAAGGCCATGAGGTAAGCCTCAAGCTGACGAGCAACCACTTTCTCAACAACCTCCCCTAAATATGGGAGGTTGGAGACAGGTCTATAATTCACCAGGATGTCAGGATCAAGCGATGGTTTCTTCAGAAGAGGGCCTCACCAGCGCCTCCTTCAAGGTGTCAGGGAAGCACCCCTCTGAGAGTGAGTACTGGATAATCCCAGTGAACACTGGGCCAATGAACCCCACCCCTCCCAATAGAAGATGAGTTGGGCCAGGATCCAGTTCACAAAATGTGGGCCGCAGCTTCAGATCACCTCCACAACCTCAGCCACATCAACTGGCCTAAACTCCCCCCAAACAATAGGAATGCCTCTGCTGGAACCATGCCAACCACTGCGGGACACATTTTGTCTCACTGGTGAGATCCCAGCCCAAATGAAGGACTCCCTGTCTGAGAAAAACAGAGCAAACTCCTTGCACAATGTGGTTGAAAATGCTGTTTTAGGCTGTAGATGGACTGTACATAACAGTCTGTCAACAGTCCAAAATAGCTGAGCAGGTCTATTTGTGTGTGTAGTAACAGTACCCTGCACCGTTATAAGAATGCACTTGCTAGACTTAACTGTGTTGATCATGCAGACATCAGATGAGGGTGAGACTGTGATGCAGATGCAAATGAGTAAACCATGCCTGCCTGTGTGTTTTTTTAATATCTCTGCTGACTCTATCTGGCATGGGGGCGGGTGGTGAGCCATTGGCCACGGCTGCTGGCCATCCAGGTCACAGTTGCAGTCAGAGAGGAGCTTGCCCATTTTGAAGGGCCATTTTTGTTTTAGTTGGATGGAGACTGTCTGGCTCTGGACTTAACTCCTCAGCTTGTTTTTCTTGTTGTGTACTTTAGTGGGCTTATAGCCCATAGCTTGGCTGCTATTAGGTTGGCAGTTGCTGTATTTGGAAGCCTGTTATGTTTGTGTGCAGTTGTGCACTGCAGTGTACTGTATGGATATTTCTTGTTTGCCACCACGTAGTATGCTGTAATAGCCCCTGGCCCTGCCTGTAGTGGACTACCTGGGTCCCTAACTAGTGGCTCCAACTTCCACTTTCTGACCAGACTAGACCAGTAGGTAAATGAAAGTGTGTTACTCTGAGGTGCAGCACTGATGCAGTGCACTGGATGAGTGCAGACTATACATTTTCCAGATTTCTGGAATTGGTAATGGTAAATGGAATGCTGGATTCCATAACATCCTTGCAGTTTTATTTATTTTTGGATATTTTGTGCAGTTATTGTAGCTCTGAAACATGAATGAAGAGTTGGACTGCACAGTGGGCACTAGTGCTGCAGCAGCTGTCTTGACCTCATTCTCACATGGACACCACTAGAGTCAGAGAACAGAAAGAGATCAGAAAATGGTGCAAAGATGCCAGAGAAGAAGCAAAAGAGGTACTCAGTGTTTCAAAACAGCTGGATTAAAGAGTTCAACTGGATCAGTGAGAGTCAATGTGGACCAATATCTGCTTTCTGCAAGACCTGTGGATGTAATTTTACAGTAAGCCACAGTGGACATCATGATGTTCTGTGGCATGAAAAATCTGAGAAGCATCAGCAATATACAAGGCAAGCTGCTGGGAGAAAGGTGAGCAATTTCTTCCTTACGCAAACTACATCCAAGGTGACAGAGGCAGAGGTGGCTTTTGTGAGCTTGCTGGCAGAGCACAACTTATCCTTTGCTTGTGTAGACCACTTTATAAAGTTTATTAAGAAGCATTGTGGAGACCCAGAAATTGTGAAGAAGATGAGCTGTGGAGCCACAAAAGCCCAAATATCAAACTGATGTTGCTAAAATGCGTCAAGAGATCCCATTCTGTGTGTATCTTGATCAGAGTACTGGTATTGGTGATATTAAACTGCTGGTAATTTTAGCTGGATATTTTCATGAGAGCCTGCAGAAGAACGTTATTCTGTTTTTGGACATGCCAGAGTGCATATCAGGGACTGGGGAGGCAATGTTTAACTGTTTAATGGAGTCTTTAGACAGATTCAGTATTGGCCTTAACAATCTTGTCGCCTTTTCATCAGACAACGCAGCATCAATGACAGGGAGAAATAACTCTGTGCTGTCCAGAGTGAAACAAATGAACCCAAACATTGTAAACATGGGTTGACTCTGCCATTTGGCAGATATCTGTAGTAAATCTGCTGTTAAGGATTTAAATGTACCTTTTGAGGAGCTGATTTCAGATGTGTATAGCCACTTTTCGTCTAGCTCTCAGAGACAGAAGCTACTTAGAGTTTGCCCTGTCTGTTGATGTGGAACCCATGAAAATAATAAAGCATGTCCCCACATGGTGGCTTAGCCTGCACAAGGTGATAAAGTGGATGATTGACATGTGGGATGCATTGAAGTCATAGCTCTTGTCAGTGGACTCTCGGACTGCCAAAGTTGAATTTATTTGTCAACGTGTATGGGATCATGAAATTAGAGCCATGTTTCTTTTTTGAAATATACACTGGAGCCTCTTTGTCAATTTAATGTTAGGATGCAAGCACAAGAAAACCAAATGCTGACCCTACATAACTATTTGTGCAGGACTGTGCAGTTATTTGTGGGATGACTTCTGAAACAAGAAGCTGCAGTCAGACTCATAAAGGAAAATGATTGCAAGGTACTGGACAGCCAAGTTAATTTTCTTCACATAATGAGATACGTGTTGGTCCAGAAGTTGAGGACTTCCTTCAACAACATGACAGAGTAAGTGGCACATCAGTAGAAATCAACGTTTATAAAAAGGCTACATTATTTTATGACACTGCTAAGGAAAATGCTGACAAAATTACCCTTAAGAGATCAGCAATTGAAAAATGCTGCCTTGTTTCTAGATCCTGCTTCAATGCTTCAGCTGTCAGCCAAAGCTATAGCTGATCTTGCCACCATGTTAGGAATTATAAACAGTGCTGAAGAAGCCAGTCAGCTGATGGACCAATTCTCAATGTATCAGTTCCAAGACACAGATGATCTAATTCAAGATCCTCCACTGGCTTCCAGGTACTGGGGTACTGTGCTCACAAGAATGAATGCAGCCTGTGAAGAAATAAACCTGCTTAAAAGACTTGTGATGACAGTCCTGTGTTTGCCACACTCAAATGCTGATGCTGAACATGCTTTCAGCATGGTAACAAAAGTAAAAACCGAGCTGAGGCAAAATCTAAGCATAAAAACATTGAATTCATTGCTAGCTATAAAAATGAATGAAGATCGAGCCTGCTTTGAGGTACATCAGCTGAAAGAAATCTTGGAGTCTGCAAGGAAAGCACAACAAAATACAACACCGATCATCATGAGAACAAATGAGGCACATGATTCAGTCGAAAAAAAGTCAACACACCAGTCTGCAACTAAGAAATACAACTCGACCATTAGAACAGATGGACTTTTTATTTGTTACTACAGATTGTTGTTTTTCCACATAAAATGACACATTTCATACACAAGATTATTCTTTAGTCCTATTACATTGAGTTTCAGGCTCTGTTATACTCTTAAACAGTGCGTTAAATCATTAAAATGTTGAAATTCAGATATCTCTCATGGTGTCCCTCATTGTCCCTCATTTCAAGGACTGGTGTCCCTCATTTCAGAGTCCAGAGGTTGAGAGGTATGGATTAACTTTGCAAAATGCTGCAAATTCACAAATTAAGTCTCAAAGCAAAGTTTTTCAACTCCATACATCACTACCAGGCATCCAGAGGTACCTCATCCCTGACTCGGCCCAAGTTCAAATAGCCCCTGGCATCCAGTGGTACTCCACTCCCACACCCTGTCCCTTGTTAGCCAGTCTCTGGCATCTAATGCTACCTCAGTATGCAGAAGTGTAGACCCCTACTTGTAGGTTTTTGCAATGAATTTCCTTTTTTTTGAGATGGTGGCCTTGTGCCAAGGGAAGAAGTCACCCTCCACGTGGCTATGGATGCAAGGGATTTGTAAGGCTGTCTGGGGAGCTGCAGAAGGGTAGGGCCCTCTTCCACCGGTGTTGGTCTACCAAGCCAGCTTACTGAGCTCACCTCTTAGCTCACCAGCACGAGATTACAGTGTACTACCTATTCACCCAAAGGTTGGCCCTTCATGCAATGTTTCTTTCCAAACCTTTTTTGACATAGTGACCCCACTTTATGAACTTCGTTGGCAGACTATGATAAATCCAGTGTGAAAGATGGCTTTGCAGAGAGTCTGTGAAATTGTCATTCAACTTGTATTTGAAAATTCCTCCATCCTTGTTCATGAGGTAGGGTCACGTGAACAGTATATTCAAAATTTAGGACTAAAACTTTGTAAAATGTCCAAGGTATGAGTAAAACTATGTGAGACACAAAAATTACATTTTCATATCACAATCCACTATTTAATGTACACGTAATGTGTGATCCAAGAATTCAATTTTTAGGTGTGCACAGAAAATTCTTGGGTTTCATTTATTTATTTAATTTATTTTAGATGCACTTTAATACCTTTGAGTCAGAATGACTCATTTACAGAGCTCCCATTACAATAATCAAAATACAGACAGTACAGACATAAAGCATGATATACACAGGATGGTGGATAAATTAAACAGTAGTTTAGCATACTGGTTTTTATTTTTTATATTTCGTTTTTGTTGCCCGGGTAAGTGCACTAGACAAATCCTGCCTATTATCAGGCACACCTGAGGGAGGGGGATACAGATGAATGCCAACTGACCTTGAACTAGATTAAGCTGTTGGTGGTATTTTTAGTGAATGAGGGAAATTTGGCCAGGACACTGGGGAAATTCCCCTACTCTTTTCGATAAGTGCCATGGGATCTTTAACATCCACCTGAACTACCACAAATCAAGGCAGATGGGACCTTGGTTTAATGTCTCATCCAAAAGACGGCACCTCAGAAGTGCAGCACCCCTCTCATGCTCCACCACAGTGTCAGTACTGGGATATTAACCCAAGTGCCACATGTGGGAACTGAACCCACAGCCCTCTGATCTCCCAGCCTCAGAGGCAAGTGTGCTACCTACTGAGCCACTGACACTACAGTGTTTTAGATAGGAGTTACGTAGTTCTCAGCTACAAGACATTCTAATACATAAATCATTTAAGCTATGTTAACATAAAGAATAGACATAAGTTGTTGCTAAGTGCTTGGTTACGTATTGAAAGTAGCTAGCTAGGGATTTGTCTCAGATGGGGGATAGGCAGTAGGATAGGATAAAGAGACAGAGGGGAATGGAGAAGTTAGTATTTAGCTGGAGGTGGAGACAAATGGAGGTTAGTTGGGGTGGAAGTACTGAGATGGAGAAGGGAGAGGGTGAAAGGAGTTGTGTGGGGGTGGCCTGCCATTAGGTGTAACAGTAGCAATGGTTTTCTAGGGTCAGGTAGGGATGTAATTCCTTCTTAAAAGGGCCAATTTTGAGTGCTCCAAGAGAGGTGAAGGGAGGTCATTTTACCATTTAATGTGCAACCCAAGAATTCCATTTTTCAGTGCTCATGGAAGACTCTTGGGTCCCACCTAATGTGTGATCTGAGAATTCCATTTTTAAGTGCACACAGAAAATTCTTGGGTCTCACTTAAATTTTCATAGAAAGGGTGGTGGACGTCTGAAACAGTCTTTCAGCAGGGACAGTGGGGACAAAAACAGTGGTGGGATTCAAAAAAGCCTGGTATAGGCACAAGGGAATCATAAGGGAAAGGAAAGGGGTGGAAGAGACAGTGCCATAGACAAACAAGGGTCTGCAGTGAAAACTATCATAATAAAAATGGGCAGACTGGATGGGCCAAGTGGCCCTTATCTGCCATCAGTTTCTATATTTCTATGATCCAAGAATTCCATTTTCAGTGCTCATGGAAGACTCTTGGGTCCCACTTAATGTGTGATCTGAGAATTCCATTTTTAAGTGTACACAGAATATTGGGTCTCACTTAAATTTTCATAGAAAGGGTGGTGGATGTCTGAAACAGTCTTCCAGCAGGAACAGTGGGGGGAAAAAACAGTGGTGGGATTCAAAAAAGCCTGGCATAGGCACAAGGGAATCATAAGGGAAAGGAAAGGGGTGGAAGAGACAGTGCCATAGACAAACAAGGGTCTGCAGTGAAAACTATCACAATAAAAACGGGCAGACTGGATGGGCCAAGCGTCCCTTATCTGCCATCAGTTTCTATATTTCTATGACCCAAGAATTCAATTTTTTGGAGTAGACTGAAAATTCTTGGATCCAACTTAATGTGTGACCCGGGAATTCCATTATTGAACACATATGGAAAATTCTTAGGTCCCACTTAATGTGCCACCTGATAATTCAATTTTTTGGTGTGCACATAAACTTCTTGATTCTCACTTAATATGTGACCCAAGACTTCCATTTTTTTAGCGGGCATGAAAAATTCTTGGTTCTCACTTAATGTGTGACCTAAGAATTTCAATTTTCTTTTTTTAGTTAATTTCTTACTTTGCGCTGGAGGTTCACATTCAGGTGGAAACCTCAACCCCGACCCCAGACGTCCACAGGTATTTAGCTTCCACCCCCAGGGCTTACTCCCCCCCAGTGGGGTCAGCAGGGGGAGTGCTCACCCCCACTGTACACAGAATTGAGTTCTGCTCTATCCAACTGGCCAGGGCAGGGCCTGTGGGTGCCCACCATCATCCAACCACTGGCATTTTTCTCAGTTTTCTTACCTGCAGAGTGGGGTGTGCTGGGACACCAGTGGCAGTGCTGTGCATGCTTCCATGTGTGGCATGCCAAGCATCTGCACCACCTCTACCCCTCCTTCTCACAGCATCAGTGTGCCAGTCTCTAGCCTCTACTAGGGGCCCACACTAACACAGACTGCTGTCCACCCTCCTCTCAGGAGGAGGAGAACTGTCCTGGGGATGCTCGATCCTCCTCCTCCTCCTCCTCCCTGGCTGATCCCCGGTGACCCACTCGCACCACAAACACTGGTCACCAGTGTGGCAGAAGGTAAGGCATGGATGCCTCAGTCCTCTATGCCACTGGACCAGCCAGAGAATTCCATTCTTTTTCATGCACATGAAGTTCTTGGGTCTCCATTAGTGTGTGACACAAGACTTACATTTTTTAGTGCACATGGAAAAATCTTGGGCCCCACTTAATGTGGGACCAGAGTGTTCCATTTTCTAGTGTGCATGGAAAACTCTAAAGTCTCACTTAAAGTGGGACCCAGGAATTCTGTTTATGCACATGGAAAATGTTTGGATTGCTAGTTAACTTAGTGATCTGGCTGGGAAGGAGTTCTAGACTATCAACTGACTTCTACTTGTTCCCATGATGTTTTCTTGTGTCTACTATTGTCTACATACCCTTTGTTGTAATTTCCTGGGTCGTACCTAAAACTAGGCAGCTGTGCTGTCTAGTGTACCTACTCGGATAACAAAAACTAAATAAAAATAAAATAAATCAAGATTATTTCTGCAATTAACTCAGAGATTAGGTGGGGGGACTGCACTACAGCTGTTAAATATGGCTTCCAGGAGTAAGGCATTACCTGTTTGAGATATGCACTCACTCTTTGTTCCCAGGAGTCTGTTACCAACAGCAGACTGCCAGTAGAGAACTCTGTTAGCTCAGTGCTTATGCACTTTGTGTAGCAGTAACATAGCTCTATATATTTATATAGGCAGTGCTCTCTAGACAGGGGCACTGCCTGTATGAATATGGCACCCTGATGGGTGTGTTCTGCCTTGTGAGTGCCACTATTGTTTGTGCAGCACTAATGGCCATCTTCAAGTATTGTGGCCATGGCGATTTATAATGGTATGTTGACACAATATAAACAAATACAGTCCTGTAAATATAAAAAGTTCAGTATAAGTTCAAAAAAGACAAAACTGTCGTGCTACAGTGAAGCCCAGGCAGTGCTGGTATAAGGGGAGGCTAACCCCAAGCTCCATCTGGAAGATCAAAATAACAGCAGCATTAGGAGAAAGCTGTAAGGGATGCACATGCACAAGTCCTGTATTGCAAAAACAAAATTTGTTGCCAAACTTGGCACATAAAGAAATCCCTAAGTGCACAGACTATGCCATTCACAAGGAAGTACGAACCCTAGCGTATCACCAGGTGGTTTTGTCAGGTGCACATTTAGGATTAATTTATGCATTAAGTTTGGCAACAAATTTGTTTTTACAATACCAGACTTGTGTTTGTGCCTCACATTACAGCTTTCACTGAGTGCTTCTGCTATTTTGATCTTTTAAATATAAAAACTAAATGGGGACCACAACTGTATGGTATCTTTGCCCTTAAAAATCCAACAGAGCCTCTAATGTGATGCCTTAAAATAAAAACAAAGAGATACATGTCAGAAGACTGCATGGTAGACAGAATTAAGTGTTATAAGGGATATACAATATAAGGTATTTACAAGAAAAAGTAAGCGTGTTGCCACCACCTAGTTCTGGCCTCTATATAGTTTATGGCCACTAGGCTTTTTCACTTTACATTTTGGAACTGAAATACTATAATGTGCCCTGGTCACACAGTTCAGCTTATGGTATCACAATGTATAGTAAAAACATTGTGACTTCAAGACACCCCCAGCTAGTTTGATATAAAAAAGAACATATTACTAATGGAATGCAATAACCATCCTAAATATTATATCTGTGCTTCCCGCTGTCACTGCAGTGCACTGCACTTTGAACAGGGAAATCAGACTCTGTTTTGTTTTGTTTTTTTGTTTTCTCTTTTTAAACTGGCTTTGCCTTTATAAGGATATTGACCCTACAAATAGGTCAAGTGTGGCGTGTGTCATGGCTGTCAGGGACATGAGCCCACACAAGCTCAAGGCAGAGGTCCTTCCATTAAACAGCTCTCTGCAAGCTCACATTACTCTTAGCCTGACTAAACAAACCAGCCTATCAGAGCTAAATCTGAGAGAAGGAATTTGAGCTGTTTTGGATTTGTAGGGACTCTAGGCTTTTGAAGCTGTCAGCTGTGTATTCAGGGTTTGCCAAAAGGAGCAGTAGTATGCCTCCTGGCAGTTCTCAGTATTTTACCTGATTACCATTTATAGTAAATTCATTGTATGAATACCTTAACCAGTGCCTCTGCAGATCTCTGCAGATTCATGGCTTGTCCCTGAACAGCCCACATTACAATGTTTAACTGTAATATGTTTTGACTTGTCATCCATACTAAACCAACAAAATAGCTCGTAAAAGATATAAGAATCCAGCTGAGACTTTGAAGACACTCATGTCTGTTTCCCAAGATTTATGTTTGAGTTATTTACAGCATCAGGGCTGGTTTTAGACTTAATGTAGACCCAAGCAGAAGCACTTGTGGGTCCCCCTTCACTGCTCACAACTCCTCTTCATTTCCATTTAGTCCCCCCCACCCCACATCCAAAATAAGGGAAATATTCTCAGACACAATGGTGTCAACAACAATTTTATTTTTCATAGTAACACTTCTTGCATTTTAAGCTGATTGCTGTGTTTTACTTAAGCATGCCCTTTCTGAACTGGCATCCCAAGAAATTGCTAAGTGCACTTCTGCCTAAGCTTGCCTCTGTTCAGCGTTTCTCATTGTTATTCTACATTGCTATTTAAAGCAGCAGTGTAATGAAATTGTGCAAAACATATCACCCTACTTTTTTTCACAATGAAGGATTCCATGCATCTTTCAGTTTTATTTGGTGATAAAATGTCTTAGTTCCATAAACACTTGAATATTTTATAAATGTTTAAATTAAGTTATTCTCAAGAAAAAAAGGTGACTGCCATATTTGACTTAGAAACAGCATTATTGATCTGGAAAGGGTTAGGATTGAGAAAACAAAAACGTCAATGTGTGCAGCTTAGGAGCTACCTGGAAAAGTAAATCTGATAAGAATGCTAATATTTTTATTAATTGCTGCCGACACTAGTTTTTGGGAAAACATCTTGCACCACTGCTTTAAGATAACTACTAAAACTCCTAACTCTCTCCCTCTAATTACACTGCCCATTTTTCTAATTGCAGAGTCCACAGAACTCTCACAGAAGGTAGAGTTTAGAGATGTGCATTGATTCCAGCTGGAGAAAACGAAGTTTTCATTTTAAATTCCCACACAGAAACAAGTTTGAGAATGGCCAGCCCAGAGCTGTAACAGTATTAGAAATACAGAATGTATTAGATAAGGTACCTGGTGAAAGCCATTGGCAAGAAGTTGGTAGAAAAAGAGGATGCACTGCTGGTAGGGGGCATCAACCTGCTAGATATAGATTGGAGCCTGTCAGCAGCAGCTTCAGCTAGGAGCAGGGACGTCCTGTACTCTCTACAGGGGGTGTTCTTCAGGCAAATAGTCAGTGAACCCACTCCTGATGGGGCAACACTGGACCTGGTACTCGGTAACAGGGACAGCATCGCAGACATCAAGGTGGGAGGCCACTTGGGCACCAGTGATCACTGTACGGTGTGGTTCAATATAATGATGGCTGTGGAATTGAACCACACAAGGGTGAAGGGGTCCTAAACTTCAGAAGGGCAGATTTTATAAAGGTGGGTACTTGCCTCGGGGATAACCTGGCCTGGGTGAGGGCGGAGGAACAGATGATGAAAGAGAGCATAGTAAAGGCAACAAATCTCTGTGTCAAACAAGTGAGCAAAAGCAAGAGGAAAAAGAGACCACCATGGTTCTTGAAAGAGGTGGAAGAAAAGGTAAAGGCAAAAATGGTAGCATTCAGAAGGTATAAGGAGATGTAGAGGGAGAAGGTGTATCAGAGGAAACGGAAGAAGGGAAAGCAGTAATAAACACAAAGGCACAAGCTGAAGAGAGACTAGCTCAGGAGGTAACAAAAGGGGACAAGACATTTTTAGGTATGTAGTGAAAAGAGGAGGACCATGGGTGGGACTGTAAGGTTAGAAAGGGAAGGGAGCTGTGCAGAGGGACCTGGAAAAAGGCAGACATCCTAAACAAATACAGGTGTTCACATAGGAAGCAGAAGGGCAGGGTCCACAAGTAACAGAAGCTTTGGAAGGAAGGAGGTGGACATTAGTGATTTTCTGGAGGTGAGATTCCCGAAAGGACTTGCTAATCTGAAGGTGACAAAGCAATGGAGCCAGATAGTGTGCATTCAAGGGTATTGAGGGAGCAAAGGGAAATAACTGCAACACCTCTGACAGTTCAAGTTAACAGCTCACTGGAAACAGGAGTGGTTCCAGAGGACTGGAGGAGGGTGGATATAATCCCACTGCACAAAAGAGGTAGCAGGGATGAGATTGGCAGTCATTGGTCAGTCAGCCTGACACTGGTGGGAAAGTTAATGGACTCACTGCTGAAGGAAAGGATAGTGGAATATTTTGAATTCAGTGGGTTATAAGACCCAAGGCAGCATGATATTACAGAGGGGAGGTCATGTCAAATGAATCTCACAGATTTCTTTGACTGCATGACAAAGGAACTAGATCAGGGTGAAGTGGTGGACATGGCCTACCTAGATTTCAGTAAGGCTTTTGACACTGTTCCACATTGGAGAGTAGTAAGTGAGCTGGGTAGCTTATGAGTGGGTCCAAAGTTGGTAAACTGGATAAGAAATGAGTTAGGAGATCAGCAACAGAGGGTGGTGGTAAATGGAATTCACGCCGATGAAGGAAGGGTGACCAACTGGCTACCTCAGGGATCAGTGCTGGGAACAGTCTACTTTAATGTCTTTATAAGTGACATTGCAGAGGAGCTGGAAGGGAAGGTCTGCTGCCTCTTTGTGGATGACACCAAAATCTGTAATACGGTGGACTTGTGTTTGTGTGTGTGTGTGTAACCCCTAGGTGGTGCTGCCTGCTTGACTATGCACAGGTTGAGGGGCCTGAGTTCAGGGAATGGGTGCCTCCACCAGGAGGAATGGTATTGGGGTAGTGTAGCTGCTTTTGGTATAGCCTTCCTGGATGCTATAACCACCCACCATCCCTTCTAATAGCCTAAACCATAGAACAATAGAACAGTCACATACACCAAATAGCAGTAATAATGTGCTCACACTCCTTGCACTTACCACCAATACTGAATCCTCTGCAGTTGCCCTGGAGGCCCCTTGGAAAATAAGACCAGTAATGCAAAAAGGGAATAAAAATGCTGTAATCCCACCAATAAGGTACACCACAGCCAGGTTAAATGTGACAACCTACAATCTGGTTTATTCAGGGAACTGGGGCATAAATCTAGCAAGTGATTAGCACTTCTGATTTGATTCAGATTGATTCAGCATGCACTGTAAGTCCCTTTGACACATTCCCACAACCTTGCATTCCCAGTATGGTAAGCAGGCTAGCCTGGAACGTTGCCTGGGGTAGGCCAGCATTGCAGCTGTTGTTGGAGCCCTTAGGAAGGAAAACAGTTAACATGCACACAACCCAGATATTTGTAATCCAGAGCCAGATGTCTCAGTCCATTGCAATAAACCCAAAACAAGATAATCAGATGACACACTATGATTGCAGCTGTTGTTACAGGGAGCTACCCTGTTTGTACTCATGCTACCCAGACCAGGATGCAGGACAGGTGAGATGAAGACCTTGTGGTGTTGCACTGGATTGCCAGGGGAAGCAGGGACTACACAACTCACCTCCTGATCCTGGTCGCTACCTGTTCTGTGGTGTTGAGCAGGGGGCCGAATTCCCAAATGGGTATTTCACTGAGAATGCCTTTGATTCAGAAGTAGCGCCCCAGGCCGAGGTGGCACGGCCCAGGTGGAAGAAACAGTTAGAAGAATGTCCATTTGTGAATGCTGGAAAAGCCTCCAGTGGGTGTAACAGAACTCATAGTTGGGAACCAAATCGCAACCCATGAAACACATTCAGCATATCTACAATGCTTAGATTTGTGAGCCACGGTTTGGATAAAGTCTGTTTACCTATCACAGATTCACTGCACAAACCTTTTGATCTGAGGCTCTCTCTCCTACTCTCAGGTGAGCCAATCACTTCTGGAGCAAGTCTTCGGTCCACTTGCAAGTAGCAATAACACACTTTTCTCTCTTCGGATACAGATCTTACCTGCAATCAGAAAAAAGTCTGACTTTCTCATACACAGTGACGATTTAAGCTGGAGAACATGACAGGTCACCAGCAGAGCTTTCCCACTGATTCTCCCATGCTCCTACCCAGAGCAGCTGCTCGATGGCTCAAGCTGTTCAGTCTTTAACCTCTGACTTTTGACTGACTGCTTCAAGCAGTTCTTGGCATTTCCTCTGCCATCCAAAGGGTTCAGCTGGCTAAAGGAACTGTCTGTCACAGCGTGGACTCCACCGCCAGGTCCATTTAGGCTCCAAATCCTTAAAACTACAAATACTACAGAATTTCAGTCCCACAAGACCTCTAGGGTAGTCTCCATTTTAGGTCCCCTAAGGTTTGATTGATCCAACACTGGAAGTCCAGAACCAAAATGGTGGCTCCTATTCAAAGTTCAAGCTGCAATTTAAAGCAGGTTAGACAAACTCCATTATTATTATTATTATTATTATTATTATTATAGCAGATAAACAGTAAATAATCACTTTCCCTAACAAAGCTCCCTCTGCACAAGTAGAGACTGCAGAATGGAGCAGAATAACATACTGTCTGGCTGGTCAAGAGCCTTAAATCACTTGGACCCAACCCAGACTAATTTTCTAACACAGGCTAGACATTCTCTTAAATAGACAGGAATGGAGGCTTACTGGAGCACTCTCATGCAGACAATTACTACAGACCAGGCACCATCCTGACAGTGGGCATTAGGGAGCCCAGGAAGACATTATAGGAATCCCCATTTGTAGGGGGCTACGTGTGTGTGTGTGTGTGTGTGTGTGTGTGTGTGTGTAAAGAATGAGCAGAGAGCTGAGAAAACTTGGGGAATGGTCCAGGGTATGGCAGCTGGGTTTCAGTGCATTTAAGTGCAAAATAATTCACTTAGAGCTAAGAAACCTAGAGGTGAAGTACAACATGTGTGGAGTGGTATTAACAACCACCAAGCAAGAAAGAGACCTGGGTAATCATACTGGATGACCTAAAGGTGGCCAGGTGGTGCAACAAGGCAGTAGGGAGAGCTAGTGGAATGTGGGGGGGTGCATAGGTAGGGGTATCACTACCAGAAAGAGGGCGGTTGTGTTGCCTCACTATAGACTGCTGGTAAGACCCCACCTGAACTGTGTCCATTTGGAGACCACATCTCTGGAAGAACATAGACAGAATGGAGTCAGTCCAGAGTAGGGCAACCAAAATGGTGCGGGGTCTGCATCAAACATCCTACTAAGAGAGATGAAAGGACCTCAATATGTACACCCTGGAACAGCCGAGGGAGAGGGGAGGTATGATAGAGACCCTTAAATAGCTAACAGGGGTAAATAACAAACAGGAAGGAAGTATTTATCAGAAGAAAAAGTGCTCAAGAACAAGATGACATGCTTTAAAGCTGTGGGGGGGTAGATTCAGGAGAGATCAAACCTTGAGTCTAAAGGGAGTCCAAGTGCTGCAGTGATTATTTCTAACAGCGTTTTTAAATATTCTGTGTAGTCATGTAGCTGCTGCTACTCCTTGTCACTGGGGATCGTGGTCCATGCCCTTGGGAGACTACGTTCCCATATGTGCTTTGGAGGATAGCAACAGGCTACACTAGTGTGTGTAAATTGCGCTTTTTAAAATACAAACATCTGTAAGAAACGTCGTATAGGTCTGTTCAGACTAAACATTTTATTCGGGGTTCTCAAATTAGGACTTACACATTTTGGCAGCTTGATTGCGAGGGAGAGTGTCACCTGACCTGTTACTTCCTGGTTGGGAGCCTATAAATACACTCACCCTCAGTGAGAGCGAGCCGGAGTAAATAAAACCTTGAGTCTAAAGGGAGTCCAAGTGCTGCAGTGATTATTTCTAACAGCGTTTTTAAATATTCTGTGTAGTCATGTAGCCACTGCTACTCCTTGTCACTGGGGATTGTGGTCCATGCCCTCGTGGGACTACGTTCCCTTATGTGCATTGGAGGATAGCAGCAGGCTATGCTAGTGTGTGTAAATTGTGCTTTTTAAAATACAAATATCTGAAAGAAATGTTGTATAGATCTGTTCAGATGAAACGTTTTATTTGGGGTTCTCAAATTAGGACTTACACATTTTGGTAGCTTGATTGCGAGTTAGAGTGTCACCTGACCTGTTACTTCCTGGTTGGGAGCCAATAAACACACTCGCCCTCAGCTAGTGGAGTGAGCTCGAGTGGGCCAGCATGCGTTAGTCATGCACGGAGTTGCGTGCAGAGACAAGGGCATCTTGTGTGTCTGTGGTGTCCATGGTGGAAGTAAGGTATAGAGGGCCATAAACCAGGGGGTCAAGAAAAAACAAAAAAAAAATGATCATACTTACAAATAAAGTAAGGCAAAAAGATGGAGGCTTTATATGTAAAATGTATACTGTGTTGTATGTATGTTTGTTCAAGGCATAGATATCGCAGAGGGCTATGAATGCACAAAATGCATATATATTGGGGAACTCTTACAGGTGGTAACAATGTTAAGAAATAGATTAGAAACAAAACAGGAAATTAACATACTAGAAAAGTTTATCGACTCTGTAGCCAGTGACTTGAACACTGAAATGAAATTTGTAGACAAAGATGAAGATAATTGGGCTATAGTCCACAAGAATAACGGAAAACGTAAAGGTAAACAAATCTATAATAGTGCCCCAGTGGAAACTACAAATAACTATGTTGTACTAGACACTGAGTATGATTCTAGAGATACAAACAATTATTTTTCTTTCAAACAACTTAAACATTGTTAGTGAACCCTCTCCAACAAGTACACATAGAATTGGAAATGAGGACACTCAAAAGACTGTAGTTAAGAACAGCAAAGGAACAAAATAGTACTGTACATAAGTCACAAAAGATAAATATGGGTGAGATGATGAATCAACAAAGCATAGAGACCCATCAAATAGATAGAGAGATTATAATACTAGGGGATTCTACTATAAGAGGTGTGGATAAAATTGTATGTAAAGACAGAAATAAACATACAATGGTCAGTATGTTTTCTGGTATACAAATTCAAGAATTAAGGCAGATTCTTAAGGAATGCATGGGTCAAACCAAACAACCACTGGTGATATTGCTGGTGGGAGTAAACAATATAAAATCCTTAAATAAAGTAAACATTTTGGAAGAGTATACTAAATTGATTCAAGATTTAAAAGTATACACAAAGGAAATCCTTATATGTGGCATTTTGCCCACATATGGTAGGTTTCAACAAATTAACAAGGAAATTGTATTAATAAATGGCAGGTTGAGGAAACTGTGTATAGAACAGGGTATTGGGTTTATTGAAACTGGTTGTATCTTTAAAAATGAAACTTTGTACAAACATGATGGATTACATTTAAATAAGATTGATGAAAGGATTTTGGGTAAAACATTTAACAAAATTATTGAAAATCATTTAAACTGAGTACAGTGGGGGGAGGGTGTTTCAGTTATATAAACAATACTAGTATGCAGATATTACAAAATAAGAAACCGGAGTCAGTTAAGTGTTTACTGACTAATGTTAGGAGTGTAAACAATAAAATTGAGGAATTTATATATTTAATGGAGAAAGATGACATAAAGATTGCTATATTAAAGGAAACCTGGTGGGAAGACAGTGATAAATGGGATAAAAATCTACCTGGATATATAACATATACAAAATCTAGAACTTACAGGAAGGGAGGTGGTGTGGCAATTTATGTCCATGAGTCCATTCAAAGCATGGAAATATATGAGGGAGATCTAAGTATTGAACATTTAACTATAAAGATTATGCCTCATAATGCCCCAAAATCATTCTTAGAGCTTTGTATTGCCCTCCCTCTGTTAACAGAGAAAATGGCCAACACATCCTGGAGTACCTAGATCTCCTAAATCCAACAGATAATAACATTATACTGGGAGATTTGACTCTTCCAGGAATTGACTGGACAAATCTGATAGCAGCAAGGGGTATTGAAAGAGAATACCTAGAGAAGTTTTACCAATTGGGATTGAACCAGTTGGTAACTATAAACACTAGGACAAATAATTTATTGGTTATAGTATTAACCAATATGGGACCTAAAGCAATGGATATTAAAGTGGGCCCCCCAATATCTAGTAGTGACCATAACACTGTTTTTTTTTCCAGATAAAATATTTATCCATTCACTATGGTAGTAAAATTAAAATTCCAAATTTTAAAAAAGCAAACTTTGACAAAATTAGACAGGCATTACATGTATGGGATTGGACTACTGATTTTTCTAAATTGATACTGGATGAGATGTGGGATACTTTAGTGGACAAAATAAAAGAGACATCAGATCAGTATGTACCATACATAATAAAAAATTCTAAGCAGGATAAAACCCCCAAATGGTTTAATGTGAAAATAAAAAGACAAATCAAACAAAAACATAAAATGTACAAATTATCTAAGTTAGATACTAGCTATCTTTCCAAATACAGAGAACAGACAAAAAGGGTTAACAAAACAATCAAAGATGCAAAAGCAAATTATGAGAAAAGTCTGGCAACAAGAAGCAAAAACAACTATAAGGCATGTTATGCTTATGTTAATAACAAACAGGGAAATTAAAATATAATAGGCTCCTTTAAAGATGAAGGTGGAAATATTCTGGGGGACAAGAAAATGGCAGAGGTATTAAATACTTTTTTGGGTACCGTATTTAACCCTAAAGATACATCTAAGAAGGATTTGAGCTATAGTACAGCGGAAGAGATCAAAATACAAATTGATATTAATGTTCTGGATCAAAACAAATCACCTGGACCAGATAACATCCACCCTAGGCTTATTTCAGAAATATCAAGTGAAATAGCTCAACCATTAGCTTTTATTTTACAAAAATCACTGGATAAGGGGGAAGTGATAAAAAAATGGTGAGAGGCACACCTGATCCCAATTTTTAAAAAAGTCAAAAAGGACATTCCAGAAAATTATAGACCTATGAGTTTGACATCAACAATGGGAAAGATACTGGAAAGTATTATTAAAGAACAAATCAATCTCTACTTGACTGAAAAAAGTTGTTAGATCATTGTCAGCATGGGTTCACTAAATCAAGATCTTGTCAGACCAATTTATTACACTTTTATGAAAACGCAAGCATGCATTTGGATTCAGGGAAATCAGTTGATGTATTCCAATTGGACATTTCAAAAGCATTTGACAAGCTACCACATGATAAGTTAGTTATATCTCTTTTTTCTATAGGCATAAATAAATATTTAGTTAACTGGATAGATTGGTTACAAGAAAGAAAACAGAGAGTTTTAATAAGAGATGAACTGTCTGATTGGATTGATGTGTCAAGTGGGGTTCCACAGGGGTAGGTGTTGGGTCCCTGTTTGTTTAATTTATATATTTCAACCTTGCAGTGTAATTTGGAAAATATATGGATAACCAAATTTGCAGATGATTGTAGGGTAGGGGCAGTTGTAAACTCAGATTTAGATAGAATTAGACTTCAGGAAATACTCACATACATTGAGAGATGGACAGAAGAACATCAGCTCAAATTAAATGAGGACAAATGTATTGTCTTACATATGGGCAGAAAAAAATTTAGAATTTAAATATACTATAAATAACAAATACTTGAAACCATCTATAAAAGAAAGGCATTTGGGTGTCATTATAAGTAAAGATTTTACATTTAATGCCCAATGTGATCAGATTGTTAAAAATGCAAGTAAGATTTTGAATTGTATCCTGAGACACATATCTAGCAGAAGTAGTGAGGTTTTGGTCCCCCTGTATGGACCGCTGGTGAGATCTCAGTTGGAATATTGCTCCCAGGTTTGGAGTCCCTATACAAGGGGGGAGATTGAGAGATTAGAATGAGTCCAGAGAAGGGCGACAAGATCCATAGTAGGAATGAGAAATAAGACATACGGGAACAGACTGGTGGAGCTAAATTTATATTCCCTTGCTTATATAAGATGGCGGGGTGATATGTTTCTTGTTTACAGATCAATCTAAGATGGTAAACTTAGATCGGAATTGGGACTTGAACTATGTGGTATCCAGTAGAACAGTGGACTGCTTCAAAAGGGAATGGGACAGGACAAGGGGTAGGGTCAATGAAGGGGAAGGGTGGAAGGGAGGGGCAGCTGCAGAATAAGGGGTGCTAGCTGCACATTTAAGCAGACTTGATAGACATCTAGGCCTTTATCTGCTGGAAAATGTCATATGTTCGTATGTGGTAAAATCTACGATATGAGATCTCACGATAAACAACTAAAACAATTTAGGTGGAATGTATTAAAGAGAAAAAATTGGTTTAGTCAACATGTGGTTCCTTACTGGAACTCTCTTCCTCAGGAGATAGTAAATAGTCCCTCTTTAGATATATTTAAAAATAGATTGGATACTTACAGCAAACTTAGGGTTATTGACTATTAAAATGTTTTTTCTCCTTATTGCAAGCTATTTAAGGACAAAAGTCTAATTTTTGCTTTGTGACTACTATGATACTATGATGCTAGGAGTCAGGAAATACTTCTTCAGGGAAATAATGAATTCTTGGAACAGTCTTACAGCAGAGGTGGTGGGGGTGAAAACAGTAGTGTGGTTCAAGAACACATGGGATAAGCACAAGGGAATCATAGTGGAAAGAAAGGGGGAGGGAGAAAGAGCTGTAGATCAGACACCTTCTGAAGTAATAGTGTAGGTAGGGGACAAATGGGCATATTGGATGGGCCAAGTGGTCTTTATCTGCTGTCAGATTCTATGTAACAGTTACAGTACCTGTATATCTCTTAAAGCTGCTCAAAACAGTTAGCGAATCATATAAAGTTATTCCATTTTCTTAGTTTCTATCTTCATTCCATGATTTTGAAGGGGATTCTCAGTCTCATCATTTGGCTGAATAATGGGTAGCCTGACCACTGACAAAACAAGATAACTTCTTCATAGGTCCAGTCCCTACACTTTAAATTTTAATATGCAAATGTGAGCATTCGGCTGAACCATGACTTACTGAACAGGAGAGGTATGGCATTCTCCTATTTGCAAGCTTCCTACTGGCCACCTGTTAGTCCTTTATGAGCCAGCACACAGTATAACAAAATGCAGCCAGAGAGTGGTTTCCACAAAAGATAAATAGAGAAAACAGTGGGACCTCAGCTCATATGGACATGTTTTTTTATTTATTTGATTTTATTTATTACAGATTCAGAGAGTACCTTTGAGACCCGGGCTCATTTACAAAGGTTCCACATCACATAGGATATATACATACAGACATAACAGCAATGAACTCAGAGACAGATACAGATTGTTTACAGGGAATCAGCCAAGCTAACATTCAAGATACTAGGATTACTTAATTAGAGCAATTACACAGTACACACACAATGTAGATATTTTATAACACATGAGTGAAACTGGTTGGTCAGTAAGGGAAGAGGCAGGCCAGTGGCCATTGTCATAGATTAAGGAGAAGAAGGAGGACAGGGGATTCAGTTGCAGTTACAGTTATTTGAGGATAGAAGGTGGGTCCTAAGGTGGGTTTTAAATTGTCCTAGTCTTTGTTCATTAGCCAGGGCAGCAGGTAGGCTGTTCATCCACATAGGGCTCTATAGCTGAAGGACCTTTGAAATTGAGAGGTATGGCTGGAGGGAATAGAGAAAAGATGGAGGGCTGAGCTACGGGTATACTTAACCTTAATGCGTGGGTGGATTAAAGGGGAGAGTCCAGAGGGAAAGAGGCCTAGGGTGATTTTTTTAGCCATCAGACAGGTGTGGAACCTAATCCTGCTGTCGAGATTAAGCCAGTGAGTAGCACTATAGAGCGAGCAGGTATGTGTAAGATGGTCACATCCTAGGATAAGATGGCTGGCTTTGTTTAGAGAGATATGAAGTCTAGCTAGGGATGAAGTGCTTGCCGCCCCATATATCAGTAGGCTGTAATCTAGAAGCGAGAGGACTGAGGAGGTGACCGTGAGCCTGAGGGCATCAGGGGTAAGACAGTTTTTGAAACAGTGCAAAAGCCCCAGCCTAACATTCAGGGCCTTGGATAGGTGGTAAATGTGCTCGTGGAAGTTAAGACCTGGGCCCAGGTACTTGAAGGAGTCCACCTACTCTAGAGGGGTGTGATTGGAAGTTAGGACTTGTGGGCATAGCACCTTTCTAGTGTTCAGCGGGTAAGAGAATAGCACAAAATTGAAAGTGTGGGGACCTGACCGGTGAGACAGTAACCTTACCAATGGTGGTCAAGTTAATCATGGTTTGGCAAAAGGATGAGACCAAGAGCCCTATTTTAAATGAGGGAATGAAGACAGAAAGTGAGCAAGAAAACGGAGTACTATAACTTAACTATTTGATTCTGAATTTTACCACATACCAGTAGCACTCCTCCAAAATTTAAGAAAAACATTATTATAAATGTGATTCAATCCCAGTAAATTAGCCAGAGTTGAGCTTGATATTCCTTTAATGATGCAATAAACAGGAGAATTGTGGCCTTGTCATATTTGGCAAGCTCCACACTGACCTCCAGTAAGCCTCCTATTTGCCAGCACACAATATCAACAAGCATTTATCAAGCTGAAGGCTTGTTTGCAGTGTAGCTGGAGTTTATGTAGGTAGAGAAATGGGCAGACTAGGTGGGCAAGGCAGTCCTTATCTGCCATCAAATACTATGTTAGTATGTTACTATGTCTAATAGAGTTTTAAAGGGAACAAAAACAATATGTAATTTAATCAACTATTTCTGTGCATTATTGGCATGCTGTTAACATAGAAGT
Organism: Neoceratodus forsteri; assembly: GCA_016271365.2. Classification (NCBI taxonomy): domain Eukaryota; kingdom Metazoa; phylum Chordata; order Ceratodontiformes; family Ceratodontidae; genus Neoceratodus; species Neoceratodus forsteri. Next base: position 10,209,822 of record JADMNL010000034.1, on the reverse strand, counting down.
AGCTGGTCCATACATAGCTCAGCAAGTAGAACTTCTGGATGAATTGGGGGGGGAGGTCTGCATGTAGTTCCTATATTTTTTTTTCATTCCCCTTTCCTGTCTGCCATGGCAGGCACCTCCAGAATCCTCAGGTTAAAAACTAAATGGATATTCATCACCTCTGCAGCCCACCAACCTTTAAATTACCATTGTGTTGGTGGTTTTTATATAGCTGTAGAAGTTATCTTACCAGTCAAAAATAGTGCTGTTGAGTGCCAAATAAGAAGACTTTAAAAATGACCATTTCTTGTGCTGAAGGATTGATAAGAGACCTGGCTTCATTTGCTGCTAGTTAGTACTGGAATATACTATCAGCTAACCAGCACAAACTCTCACTTATTAAATTAAGCTGTTAGGTACAAGCAGTCCGAGATCCCTGCCCACAGCACCCAGTTGGGCACCAGGGCTACGCTCCGCCAGTGGGCGGTCGGCGACTGCTAGGCCAACTCAGGGGACCATGAGGCCGGGAGGGACAGCGAGGAAAGTCCGAGATCCCTGCCCACAGCACCCAGTTGAGCGCCAGGGCTACGCTTCACCAGCGGGTGGTCGGCAACCACTAGGCTGACTCAGGGGACCATAAGGCCAGGAGGAACAGTGAGGAAAGGTACAGGAAAGCCGCGGCCAATCGGAAGGTGAGCGCTCTCAAGGCCTTGCAGCCGATTGATCCTCCTGCTCCATTGACTTGTATTGAATGAGTTTACACTGCCAAAATCTGTTTCTGGGACTTGGAAATCTTTTTTAAATCATTCAAAAGAGAGCTGTTTTACTTCTAAAGTGTAAAATGTAAAGGGAAATTGCTAAAGATCTGTGTTGATTGTGATTGCAAGCCCTTTTGTGTGATTTAAAGTGGGCCAGACGCTAAGGCGCCTCAGCCCCCCACAGCCTTTTGTTGTGTAAATTGTAATCACTCTGCCCAGCAGAAACACTTGTTTCTGCAATTTTATTAATTGTTGTGCCTTCCTCTGTCTCTTCCCAGTCCGAGATCCCTGCCCACAGTACCCAGTTGAGCGCCGGGGCTACGCTCCGCCAGTGGGCGGTCGGCGACCGCTAGGCCGACTCAGGGGACCACGAGGCCGGGAGGGACAGCGAGGAAAGATACGGGAAAGCCGCAAAATTTTTGCCCACCCGCCCTTCCTCCTCCTTGTGTGTTACATTTATAGGCATCTTCCCACCAAATTCTCATCTCCCGTCCCCAGTGCCACGTTAACCAATAATCTGTCTCATCGCCCCTGCTGTGCCACCTAATCAGCAGTCTTTCCTTTATTGTTCTCCCTGTAGCTAACCACCAATACTGCTTTCACAATGGGGAGATTCCTTTTGCTATTTCTTTCTCTGTCATTCATGGTGTCCATTAAGGAAGATATCCCCCTGATCCATACCACACTAAAAAATGCGACCCACCTGCCTAGCCTCTCTGATTCACCCTCATTGGAAAATGACCGGACCCTCACATATGCCCTACCGATGCCACATCATAATCAGTGGGGTAACCTCTAAAAAGGGATGCAAACTATCATGTGTATATTCCGCTCGATGCTCCATTACTGGGTATACAGTTCCCCTTTACGCCTGACCACCAAACTGCTACTCAGTGACTCGGTACGAAGTCATAACTCCATTTGGAATACTCAAAGAATGGTCACAGAGCAAGAAAAGGAGGGCCAAAGACAGCCCCCTCTTCCTATCTCTTGAAGCCCTTATGAAGCTCCTATTCTTTTTACTGATCTGTATTGGAAATGTGGAAATCAACCCAGACCCTCCTGAGTGTATCACCTCACCAGCAGAGCTAGCCTCAACCAAAGGCCTAAGTTTTCTACATATTAATGCATGCAGCCTCCTGAAAAAGCTCACATTGATACAAGCCTGGGTTGCCCATACCTTGACAGACTTTCTCGTGGTATCTGAGACATGGCTCAAACCCGCCACAGCAGATAGGGATGTAAATTTACCCCACTACCAAATATTCAGAGCGGATCGCCAGACTAGGGGCGGTGGAGTAGCTATATATGTAAAGTCCAGTATATCTGTATCCTGCCTTAATGCAACTTTGATGCCCAAAGAATTCGAATGTATATCCCTCAAAGTAACTCTCTCCAATACGGCAGCTTTTCAGCTAGTTGGCTGCTATAGGCCCCCCTCTGCTGACCACAAGCTTTTATCCCACCTGGGGAATCTAATCAAACTGGGCTCTGAAGAAATCATAATCCTGGGTGATCTAAATCTAAATTGGCTTTCCAAGGCAGCTGCACCTTTAGTATCATTCTGTGATACACATGGGTTCACACAACTGATAAATGAGCCAACAAGAATCAACTTAAAGAACAGAAGCAACAGCACACTACTTGACATCATTCTGGTGAACAAACCCCACCTATTCACACACACTGGAGTGCTTTTCAGTGACATAAGTGACCACTGCCTCATTGCAGGAGTAAGATCTTCCGGCAAATCAACAACCCCAGCAAAATTCCTACTGAAGAGATCCAAGAAAAACCTCAATATTGAAGGATACCTCCATGATCTAGCTCACTCTACAAGCTGGCAAGAGTTTTATCTTGCACATTCTGTGGGAAAAGCACATCAGGTGTTAAACAGCATAATACTAGGTGCCCTTAACATTCATGCACCAATCACTAGTGTTCAAATAAAAAACAAATATTGCCGCTGGTTTTCAGCTGACCTCAAATCTGCACTGCTGGAGAGACAAACTATGGAAACTGGCAAGGAAGACCAAGAACCCAAATGTCTGGGTGATGTTTAGGAAAGCCAGAAATAGCTGCACCAGGAAAGTAAGGGATGCAAAGGCTCCCTTTTATATGGCTGAACGTGACTCCTCCTACCACAATCCTGCTAGGTTCTGGGGCACCATTAAGGGTATCTTAGTGCAGGACTCTAGCACCTCTCTACCAACTCAATTGCACCACAATAAAGGCTCTATCTCTGGCAAAATGGAAGTTCTGGATGCTTTCAATAATCACTTCACAACTGCTGGCCTTGCTTTTGGCACCTCTCCAGCTAATCTGCTGTGTGCACAACTAAGCTCCCAGTACACTGGTGCTCAGAGAGCTGATTCTTCCTTCTCCTTCAAACCGGTTCTGTTGAAGCAAGTAGAGGATCTAATGTGGCAACTGGATATTAAAAAAAGCGCAGGGGCAGACTCTCTTGACCCCTACTTTCTAAAGATTGCAATTCATGCACTTGCAGTTCCCTTAACACATCTTTTTAATCTATCTTTAACCTCTGGTTCTATTCCTACAATGTGGAAAACAGCCCAAGTGTTTCCCTTTCTAAAATCAGGGGACCCCATAGACCTCAACAACTATAGGCCCATATCCATTCTTCCAGTGCTATCCAAGATGCTAGAGAAACTAGTGAGCATCCAGCTAAGAGAATATCTTGAAGATGCTAATCTCTTAAATCCAGCTCAATCTGGGTTTAGGACCAGGCACAGCACTTTATCTGCACTGGCCAAAGTTACAAATGACTGGCAAACCGAATTAGATAAAAAGAACAGTGTCTGTGCTGTTTTCCTTGATTTAAGCAAGGCATTCGACACAGTGGACCATGAGCTGCTACTCTCTTCCTTGCATTCCATAGGCTTAGACCCACCCTCCCTTAAGTGGTTCAGGTGTTACCTTATGGATAGGTCACAGCAGATGAAAGCTGAAGGTGATCTATCCCCACTAAAACCACTTCTAAGAGGAGTTCCGCAAGGATCTATCCTGGGCCCTATCCTTTTTGCCATTTACATTAATAATATTGACTCAAATCTCACCAAAGTCACTGTCCACCTCTTTGCAGATGACACTGTTTTGTATGTCAGCAACCCATCGCCTGCAATTGCCTGTGAAATTTTACAAGCAGAATTCTCCTTGTTGCAACATCAACCACTTGAGAAAAGCTTCTTTTAAATGCAAAGAAAACAAAAGCAATGTTCTTCTCCAATCAAAGCTATACTAACACCTCCTCACTAAGCAATCTCCCCCAGCTATGCACTATCCTTGGAGAAAGCCTGGACTATGTAGAAAAATTCAAATATTTAGGGGTGTGGATTGATAGCAGGCTTGATTACACACATCATATTGAAGAACTGCTGAAAAAACTTCGCCAGAGGCTTGGTCTATTCTTCAGAATAAAACACTTCCTAACCAGAGACTCAAAGATGAGGTTAGTCCAGGCCACATTTCTTTCAGTTGTTGACTATGCAGACTTCCTTTATAGTCACTGCCCCATCTCCTATCTAAGTAAGTTGGATACCCTGTACCACAGAGCACTAAGGTTCATAACAGATCTTCCATTTAACACTCATCATTGCTCTCTATGCTGCAGTTGGATGGCATCCCTACACCTCAGAAGGAACAGAAATGCTGCACTATGGATTTACAGAGCGTTGTCTAAGAAACTTCCAAATTATATTTTAGACTGCTTCACACAGGCCACAGCTAGCTCCTATGCCCTAAGAAGCAACAACTTCATCATGCTCAAGATACCTAAAGTCAACACCCGGCAAGGGAGGTCTGCAATCAGCTATTCTCTAGCTATGGCATGGAATACTCTACAGAAGACCCTAAAGCTGACCAATCTTATACCTCTAGCATTCTTTAAACAGCTTTGCACAAGTCTCTTCGCAGAGAAATGCAACTGCTACCACAAGACCTAGTCTAGTCACTTCATAACCCTCCCCCTTACAGACAACCACCATAAATGGCATCATTTTTCTCCACAGTTCTCCCTCCCAGACAGCCCCCATATTATGGTACCTCAGTTCCCTATAACTCTACCTACACAGATCTTGCTACCCCTGACTATAATCTTCTCCCACTAACACCTGGCCCTTACACCAACCCTAATTACTCCCCATACCTCCTAGTATTAGCCCCAGCCCCTGCCAGAATCCCCCACCATCCCTTCCAGGTCTTTTACCAGAGGCTGTGATCACCATTTCTCAGTCTCTCAAACACTATGTCTCATTAGCTGCTTTAGCTTGCCTGGAACCTGGTAATTCTGAGTACCTTATGTTAGGTGCATGCCTTGACTCCTCTATTGGGATATGTATATACTTTATTTTCTAGTGTAATTTTCATATAACCTACCTTGTCCTGTTATGTTTTAATCAACTTCTGTCCCTTGATTATTGTATATATAAGTGTTTTGACTGTATCTGTTACGCATATATAAGTGTCTTGAATGTATCTGTTTATGTACCAACTATTGAACCTTGACCTTATCAGGTCCATCTTGTAAATGAGCTTTGCTCAATGATGTTTGCCTGAATAAATAAAGATTTGATTGATTGATTGATTGATTTTACTACAGCTATGCAATATTTAACAGTGCCATGATAAACAGTCTGTGTGTGATTGAGGACTGTCAACATAAAGAACAGGTGTTAAACATACCCTTCTACTGCCATTATAGTAAACTCTGGTCAGAGCCACAAGGTCTGCTACTGCACTAGTACTGAAGTTTAGTTTAATATCTTCAAGGGATATGCATCTAATGCCATCTGAATGGACTGTCCTGTTTTTGTAGTGAAACAGCTCTAGATTATTATGCAGGGGAAGCTGCACACCCCTAATTCTTATTACAGGACAAGTTGACAAAATCTGTACACTGTCTGCCCTCCTCACTTCTGAAATACCCCAGAGAGCTCAAGCAGTGAAACCGCAAACACAGGCATATTTTGAAAACTTAAAAGAAATCACAGAAATTAACATCAAGACAGTCATGATGTTGATTTCTATGATTTTTTAACTTAAAATGGACTCAAAGGCTGAATGCATATCTGGTCACAAAAGTTTAATCCTGTATATGTTGCTTAATGCAATAAGAAGAACGGTACAAGCAACCAAAGTTCTGCAATGTGCTAGGCTATTATAAAAGTAAAAAAAAAAAAAAGATCAAATTACATCTCACCCATGCGAATTGCACCAGAAAAGCCAGTGTTTTATGCAAGTATCAGTGTTTTTTTTTTATTTCCACTTCACTTTATATTTTACTGTACTGTACTGTATACAATCTGCTAATTGACAGTTTAGTTGGCACCCAGTCATGGTGGAGATCGGAGGGCTGTGCTGGGCACCGGCTCTGGAATGGGACATGTGGATTGGGGTGGCGGGGCTGGGCACTGACTGCAGGGTGGAGGGTTCCACCAGGTTGGAGGTGTATAGAAAATGGGGATCAGGACTTGGCCGGGGTGCTGGACCACCAGGGATGGTATATTTTTATTTAATAAATGGAATCGGAGCTGATCGGGGTCCACTAGACCACCAGGGATTTTTATTTATCAACTGGGATGGGGCTGAGGGGGCATGATAGCCACCAGGGACTGCTGTCCATAGTGCTTTTGCCATACGGCCACCCCACAGCTCGTGGTGCACATTCCTGATGTGCCCTCTGTTTGGTGTAAGCCCAAGATTGCGGTAATTTGCAGAATTTTATTACCGGAACCCCACCTAATAGTGAATCGGGTGCAGGGCTCTGGCGCACCTGTGGCTGGCACAAGCTGCCTTCAGTGCAGCTTGTGCTGACCTTTGTGAATCAAGGTTCTGTATCTTTAAATGCATTCTGCAAGTTAACTAAATTTATACTTAACATTTTCTTAGGCCAATATATTATTATTGGCTCCTATTGGGTTAGATTTATGCAAAAGAGCTAAAAAAGAGAGAAGAGGGGAGGGAAGAAAAGGATGGTGGAGAGTAGAAAAAATAATTACTCCCTATTTCTCAGTGTTTCTATCACCCTGTCCTCCTTGTCTCATCCCCCCAAAACTGCCCCCCTGCCGCTAGCCAGCCCATACTTCCCACAAGTTCATCAAAGTTTAAGGAAAGAAAGTTGTCCATATATTCAGCCGTTCATTTGTCAGCCTGTCATTTGTTTGAAACTCAGTCTTATCCACAGGTTCTCCTGTTGTTGCATTCAAACTGTTTGGTAATGACACAGCTGAGGATTCAGGTTGATTGAAAGTCTTGAGAGTAACACCTTCAATTGTCGAAAGATTGTCTTTGGACTTCAGGATACTGAAGTTGTTGCAGTAGTCTGTGAGGGGCTGTATTTTTCTGATAAGATTTGCCTGATGGAAGATTGACTTGTTTAGTAGATTTAGTCCCAGAATGTCCACAACAGAATTCAAAGTCACCCATTGCTTCTTCTGGGTCGTCGAACATTTGGAGTCTATTGTTCACTACAAATCTGATTTTAGCTGGTGGAATAATGGAAAATCTGATACTGTTTTAATGGGTTGAATAGGTTTTGTTTTGATGAAGTTTCAACAGACAGATCTAAATAAACATTAAAGTGGATTCCAGATTTTAAACCTTTTTAGTTCTTGCATTATGCGGTATTGCTTCCCGATTTTGAAATCTATGGGGTCTTACAACATGGGCACCTATATATCAGTAAAATGATTGTCAATGGGAATCACCTGACCATTCATTAATTACTGATAAATGAACAGTAGCTGCAGGTGGAGAAAAGGTGTTCGAGTAGAGTGAGAGGCAACATACCAAACTAATTTCAAGCTGTAGTGAAAATTATCAGCAGTAGCCATATTGAAATCAAGCTTACCAAGTGTACCCACCCACCCACTCGGAGGACACTGACAATTGCACTATAAAGTGCTTATTTGGAAAATTGAAAGTGTCTTATCAGCAAAAGTAGAGAAAAGCATAAGTAGATATGTACCAAAGTAGTGGATTGAGTCGCATAATCATATATCTACACATCCACCCAGTTGGAACAGTTGCACACTCATAGCATTCAGTTTCTGTGAGCAGATATCTAATACAGTGTCAGAAAAAGTAGTTAGAACTATAGAAGTCACAAATAAAATAACAACAAAACAGTAGATGTACCACCAAGTGTTTCCTGAAGCAGTAGAGAAGAGCATCTGCTCCCCCCACTGTAGCCAGTGTGCTGTGGTCCCACATGTGCTGGCCCGTCGGCTCTACTGCCATTTATTTTCCCAATCGATTGCTCACTGCGTTGCTTCCATTGCAGTGTGTAACCGTGGCACCGTGCAGAACATGAGACCGAGACAGCAAATGAGCCATTTCCAGACAAATAATGTCAACCACAGAAATCCCCTGAAGCTGCCGTTCAGTGCACCGTAAGTGATGACACACTGCAAGCAGAAGCAGCATTAGCGAGTAGCGCAGTCTTGTTTTCTCTCTCTGTTTGTGTCTGTCATGTAGATATTGTGTGCAATGGGAGCACCAAGGGACAGATGTATGAGCAGCAGAGTTATCATTGTCTGACTTTTAATAATGTACAACCGAGGATATTTTAACAACAGCACACATGGACAATCTGGTAACAGAGACGGAGAGAAAGCATAGAAAGTATAATACAACAGCATGAGACACAGCAGTACCTCACAGTAATGTACAGACCAGAATAAAAAGTTTGGTACCTCCTTGATACCAGTAAGTGGACCTGTTTACCACAAACCTCAGTAAACCAAACTATTTTCCTGTGACAGAACACACATGTTTGTGGTACTCCGACCAAAAGTAGTGGAAGAACACTAAATAGTCCCCACAATTTTGTCCTGTTATTTCAGTAATTTTGGACCATTTGTCTCCATATCTGGACCATGTTATAAGCACAATAACCTACTCCAGGGTGTGTGGTTATTGGGGATTAATCAACATCCCTGGTGCTGTGAGGACACTCGGCCTGTGGCCTCATGCCTCACAATGCACCCAGGGTGTTGATTAATCCCCAATAACCGTACACCCTGTCATAGGTTATTGCTTACTTATAAATATCTTTCAAGGTTGAAGAAGATTATTTGACATAGCTTTAGGTCCTCCTCTATTGGTTCTATCCAGGCCAATTTTCTCCTTTCTGGTACTTTCGTCCCATCGCCATTGTAATAATTTTTTCAAAAAACTTCAGAAGGTTCCCTGACCTTTATAATCCCTCTGGTACCTTCTCTAATGCAAATTTCCCCTTCTTGCCCTATCCTCCTGTTCGGCAACCCATTGCATCATATTTACAATTGCCGAGTATGAATTGTTTGGGTTTTATTAATAGGTATAATGGCATCCTCCACACTGGACATTAAATTCCAGTTCATCAGTTCTCTGAGAAAGTGCAGCTAGTTTTGTATTCAGTTGTGCTATTGAAGTATTAACTGTCTTTATTTCCACCTTTATATCACTGAGTGCACCCAACATGTCTGTTCTGAAGGAGAGCAAAGCTTGTAGTACCTCATTGTCTTGGGGGGCACAGAATATACAGGAATTGTATAATTACTTATGGGTAGTTGTCCTACCCTATGTGTTGTTTTTAATTTGCATAACTTCTGTAGAGAGAATCTGAATTAGATCAAGTGTGTCTTTGTGAACAAGCTCATTATTTTTTATTGTTTTATTTTTTTATTTTAGTCTTTGGTAACTGGGTAAGGCCCACTAGGCACAAGTGCCTGTTTTCAGGGGCGACCTGGGAGCACTGGGCAGTTAAGTGACTTGCTTAGAGTCGCACAGTATGCAAGTGGAGGTTGTGAGAATCAAATCAGAGTCGCAGAGTATGCAAGTGGAGTTTGTGAGAATCAAACCAAGGTCTGGTCTGATGGATGTACCAAGCTCGTACACAGCTTGTTACTCTAACCTCTAGGCTATGCTGCCAGCCCAAATTAATTTGTGGGTTCATGGAAGCCTCTATACAAGTTCCTTTAGTGACTTGTGTATCTACACTATTTATATTAGTAACTTGGGTTATGTCAGGTTCAGGGTCAGTATTAGCAACATATTGAAGATTTTCTTCAGTAACTTGTACTTGCTGTACAGTATTCTTGGTGTTTTTTGGTTTTTTTAAAACACAGTAGCAGTAATCCATACTGTTCATCAAATGCCCTTTGGTTGATGTATGTTGTTACAACTGTTCTCACTCCTTGAAGCTGCTGACTCCAATCCTCTCAACATGGTCTTTTTAGAACCCATTACTTCCGTACCTGTATTTGCTTTAGAGGTAATGCTTGCAACAATCTTTAGTTTAGCAAGTTGGTTAGACATACTTGAATTTTCAGTAGCACTTACTTTGTCCGTGTAAGCAGGGAGTTTACCAATAACTGGGATGATTGGCAGTGGTGACAGTGGTGTTGTAATCCTCTGAACGGCACTCTCTAATAGCCGCTCTGTTCATCATGTGTGCCACGCTGGGAAAAAGGACTCTGTAATGTTCTTAGTTCTGCGCGCTTATTTACACATTTAAAGAAAATCAAAAATACCACAAAGTGTTCCCCACTCTTAAAAATAATCCAGTTACATATTATAATTTAGGGTGTAAATTTCCAGATGTAGAAAGCAATATTAATGGTTTACGTGTTTTCACAGTCTCAATCCATTGGTGTTTGATAATATAAAATAGAAAACCATGGGACAATCGGCATGCTGCAACACCGCTGAACATTTTAAATCATAATTTTACTTATCTCTTAGAAATAACAATGCTGTCACTAATCTTTTACTTAGAAAGCTGAATTTTTTCCAATATTATCTCCAGGGAATTCGGACGCTCATTCAGCAGTTGAACTTGGCGGCCATCTTGCTCTGTTCACCAAGACCCTTGTCATAGGCCTCAATGTTTCTGTATTTATCCTGGGGTGTTCTCCTAGGGATGCTGAAATGGTTATACAGATCCATACCTCCTGTATTAATGGTCATCCTAGTCGAGCATTTATGTCTCTTGACAAAAAAACAGCAATTCTCTGATAGGACCGCAGAATATGTTTAATTAACTCTGTCAGTGATGTGATTATGGCAGAGTGTCTTTCCAAACTGAGTGAGGGTGGAATATACAATATGTGTTAATTATAGCAAACAGAGACCTTGGATCTTGGCTAACTATAATAGGCAGGGAGTAGGGAACTCCAAAATTCAGCTTCTCTGTTTTCCAGTTAAGCTGTGTCAAAATGAGAGCAAGCAACCCCTCTTTCACTCTACCAAATGTATTGTTTTTATCACCTAAGATTTTGAATGCCCTGAAACCATAGCATTCCCATGTATGTTTGTTATTGTAGGTTTCCTGCATCATGATCATATATCCTGTTTCTGAAGTCAGTCTGGCTGATGAAGTCTGCAGCAGTCTACCCCTTCTCTTGTTTGTCAATCAGTCAGCTCTAGGAATTCCTGTCTGTCTGAACTGGTACTGAGATCAAAATTAGGCACACTTAAAATAGTGGTTCAACTACACACTTATGATGAAAAACATCTAACTGTAGTTACAGTACACTATGGTGTGTGACTAACTGAGCAGATAGGAATTCCTAGAGCTGACAGACTGACAAATATGAGAAGGGGAAGACTGCTGCAGACTTCATCAGCCAGACTGACTTCACCAACAGGAAAAAAGACAAATAGCTGTGCATATTTCCACATGTATTACATAAACAAGACTAGATAAATAGAAAACAGCATGTCAGGAAAACACCACTTGAATAGATAGTGACAATTACTGCAAGTCTTCATCCAGTGCCTATTTTGCCCAACTTTTTTTTTTTTAGTTGTTTAACCAGGAGTAGAACACTAAACTGAAAGCTTGTTTACAGGCATGACCTGGTAGCACAGGGAAGTTAAGTGACTTGCTTAGGGTCACACAGTATGTAAGTGGAAGCTGTGGGATTCAAACCCAAGTCTGGTCTGCTGGATGTCACTAGATTTGCAGCTCAGAGCCTTAAACCACTGCGCTATACTGCTTAACTTACTCTCTAAGCAGTTCAGAGCAGAAAGCAAAACATAATAACCATAAGAAAGCTGTTGTTTTTTACTTCTTCTACACAATACCACTACTGGAACAATGCCATTAAAAAAAAAAAAGATGGACATATAAAACATTACACAACACAACTTTTTGGTCTGTACAATATTGCTATTTATTTAGCTTTTGTTAACTAGGTAAGCACACTAGACAGTCACCCTACTTACCACCCCAGCAGAGGCCCTTTCTCCCAGCCCTCGTTGACCCCTAGGCTATGGCTCTCCACCCCCTCCCTAGCATCTTTTGTTCTGCCCTGGCTGGGATTTGAACCCTGTACTCTGTCCACCAGAGTCCGTGCCACTACCACTAATCTAAAGTGTCAGCCACTCTTGCTAGGAGGCAATACTGTTATCTTAACTCCCTACATCACTGCTACCTGCTTTACCATGCTAGTTCACCTACTATTATACTCCCTCCCCGTCATCCTCCTCCTGCTTCCCTCCCACCAGCCGCTCATCCCCCCTAAATTGCAGGCTTTCTCTCCTTTAATTCCCACCAACTTAGTCCCTACACACCCTACAAGTCCATGCTCACTGACCCACCTCTCCCATTACCTTGCCACTCCCTCCTCCTCCTGCACTTCCCGAACGGCTCACTATCCTTGCCCTCCTGCTGTAAAAACCTACCCATCCCCTGCTTTCACGGACACACCCACAACTCCTCCTAACCGCAGGCTTAACCTATACCGCCATGCCCTGGCCAGAATAGTTGTCCTCCTGTCCTCCTATCTGGCAATATCCACCCTAACCCTGGACCCGCCAGGACCACCTCTACCGGAGGGTGTCCCGGACTGATGATTGCCTCCATGAATATATGCAGCATCCTGAAAAAATTTGACTCCCTCCAATGTTGGGCCACTCAGCACAATCCTGACATCATCGCACTGGTGGAAACGTGGCTATCCAATTCCACCCCTGACTCCCTTGTTACCCTCCCAGGCTACACCCTTTATCGTGAGGATTGCATAACCAAACGTGGGAGGCTGCGCCATCTACACCAGGAGCTCCTCACCTGTCTCGCCTCCCTGCACCAGTCTCTGACAAAGGGCCCAAGCCCTCACCATTAAGCTTACCCTGGACCCCCAGATCCCCCTTACCTCACTTCTGCCTACATACCACCCAGGTTCAAAACCCAGCTCTACTATCTTTCACCGACTACCATGCCACCTTTCCCCACAACGCCGACAAAATCATTGTCGGAGACCTCAACGTGAACTGGCTTTGTCCCTCCTCCTCCCACTTGGGACTCCTTCACAGCTCTGGATCTAACCCAACTTGTCTCCCAACCCACACATGTGAACCCAAGAGAGGTACCAGCACCTCCTTGATGTCATCCTCACTAACCGCCCCAAAAATCCTGGACATCCAAGTCCTCCCTGACCTCGTTAGTGACCATTCCTCTGTACTTTCCACTGGTCGCCTCACTGCCCGACCCACTTCACACAGCTGCTTCCTGTCGGGCGCTTCAGACCTATGCCTAAAAACCTTAAGTCAGCTTGAACAGCAAGATTGGTCCTCGATTCTCCATGCACCTGATATAGATACCGCCTTGCCTTCTTTACCTCCACCTTTAATAAAGCCTGCGATCTCTTTGCTCCCTCACCGTCCGCCTCCAAAGACCTAACCTGCCCTGGATTACCCTGCACCTCGCAGCAGCTCAGACACAGGACAACCTTTGCACCGGCACATAGAAACCAGGCGCCCAGCTGACAGACAGGCCTACAATGCTGCACGGAACAAGTGTACCTGGGCTATCAGGAGGGCCAGCTGACCACTATCAGGCCACCTCACCGCCCCTCCTGGGGTGCGCCTGCACCTTCTGGGACAAGGTCAAACAACTGTATGGGAACTCTCGCTCCTCTCCCCATCCCAGATTACCACCAACAACACCTCCACCACAGACCCCACCGTCATGCAAACCTCCTCAACACCGCCTTTACAGACCTCAGCCCTATCCTCCCAAGTAACTTCTTTGACCAACATCCTCCCATCCTTCCCCTGCCCTCCACTACTCTTGCTTCCTCCTTCTGAGGGTTACTACCCAGGAAGCCAGACAGCACCTGGACCCGTGCTCTAAAAGGCAACAGTCCCTGTGACCTCACACTGGATCACAAATTCTCCGTTGGTCCTGGATCAAGTCCTCACCCTCTCACCTGCCTCCTTAACAAATCCTCTGCTTGGGACAATCCCTCCTCTTGGAAAACTGCCACGGTTACTCCAATCCATAAAGGGGGAGACAGGTCCTTAGCTGGGAACTATCACCCGATCTCCATTCTCCCACCCCTTTCCAAGGCACTGGAAAGACTAGTAGCTGCACAAATATCTGAATACCTGACCAAATACAACATTCTCTGCCCTGAACAGCACGGCTTCTGTGCAGGACACAGCACTAGTACTGCCCTTATAGAATTCGCTTCCCTCCTTCACTCCTCTTTGGATTCGGGCACACTGGCTGGGGCCGTGTTCCTTGACCTATCAAAGGCCTTTGACACGGTCTCCCACCCTCTCCTACTGGATACCCTCCGTCTTGCCAGTTTTGCCCTGGTCCACTCGCTTGGTGCTCCAGCTACCTTTCCGCCCGCTCCCAATGTGTCAAAATTGGTGGGTCACTCTCAGACCCACGCGCGATCCTCTCTGGGGTTCCTCAGGGCTCCATCCTGGGGCCCCTTCTCTCTCTTTCTTTAACACCCTGCCCAGTCGTGCCCTGGGAAAAATTCTTCTTACGCTGATGATACCGTCCTCTTTGCCACTGACCCAACCCCGCCTTCCTCCAGGTTTCCTACAAAAGGCCTATGACGGCGCTTGAAGCCTGGCTTAAGGAGCATAGACTGATCATAAATCTTAAAAAGTCTAAACCATGCTCTTTGCCCACCCCCAAAACAAATCTTCCAACTTCCTCCGTATCCTTTCCAGCTCTAAACTCCTACTGAGCAAGTCCACTCCTATAAGTATCTAGGTATATCTTTGACTCAGCACCTCCTACCATACCCACATTGATTCACTCGCTTCTGTAGCCAACATACGAATTGGTATCCTGTACCGCCACAAAATTGTCTCCCGATGCCCTCCGGCTTGCAGTTACATCCTCCATTCTATCCCTGGTGGACTATGGGCTTCCTGTCTATGGTGCTGCCAGCATGACGGCCCTCAACAAAATCCGCCTCCTCCTAAACAAGGCTTGCAGGCTAATCACTGGGGCCCCCAGGCTCACCCATACCTGCCAACTCTACGACCTTGCTTCAATACTTGACCTCGATGAACGCCTGCTATACCAAACGTGCCTCATCGCTAAAAAAACCTTACTAGGACTCTCCCCTCCCGGGCTGTCTTCCTCCCTCCCCCCTGCCCAGCCCCTAGTCAGCACCCGGACTTCCTGCAAAGCCACCTTCCTGGTTCCCATGCTAGGACCTCTCTTGGGCAGAGATCCTTCTGCTATAGAGCTCCTGCTTGGTACAACACTCTTCCACGGGCCATCACTGAAATCGCATCCATCTCCACCTTCAAAAATGCCCTCAAAAGCGAGCTATTCAGCAAGCGCTGCTGCTCCTGTGCCTAACGGATGCACAATCCCTTCCCTTTACTGACAATGCCCTCTGGGCAGCTCCGTCTCCTCTCTTCTTAACCTCTTACTTCTACGCTACTGCTACTAACCCAACGCCAACAGTATCTCTGCTGACTTGAGCGTTCCTGGTGTTACTACTTAAGCTTAACTCTTTACTCCACCATGTTTCTGCTTTCAGATCATACCCCATCGGTAATACTTCCCTCCCGCCGCCCCACGCTTCGGTAATCTGCTATCATGTGACCTGTTTTTGACTGCATTATTGTTTTACCTGTACTATTCCAGTATCATGCACTATGTCCCTTGTAACCTGACATAGTAGTCCTGTTTGGCTGTTATCGCCCAACAATGACAATCCATTATGCTCCTAAGCCATGTATTCCCTACTCTGTTGTCAACAATACCTGATTGTTATGTACATTACACTACCTGTGTGTGCCTTAGCCATGTTACCATTTCTGTGTGCCTGTTTATTCACCTGCTCTTCTATTGTATGTACCCTGCCTCCTGTATTATCTGTACCACCTATCTTTGTTTGATGAGGTACCTTTGGAAATGAGCCCCTGGCTCAAAGGTTGTAAACTGATTGCATTATAAATAAATAAATAAATAAAATAAATGCCTATTTTCAGGTGCGACCCGGGAGATTACAAGAAGATTACAGGCAAAAAGTAAATATTACAGGATTACAGAAAAAGGTAATAGTTAGGCACAGCATGACTTAGAGCATGACATGACAAGGTAGCAGTATGACAAACAGGGGTTGAGCAAAACATAACAAGGCAGCATTTGACAGCCATGAACAATAAAAATTAACTAACTAATAACGTGAACATGCCAACTCAAGGTACAATGACAAGTCGAGGTGAGTTTCAGGAAACTCCAAAGGGAGCTTCTGAAGCAGGTATGTGAGGGGGAGGTGCAAACATGGGTAGGGAGGGAGTTCCAGAGTCTGGGTGCACAGACAGTGAAAGCCCGATCTCCAGTAAGGGTACTGGTTTTGGGCACTTGGAATACTTCCGAGGCACTAGACCTTAACAGATAGGAGGGGCTGGCAGGTTTGAATAGCTTGGCTAGTACAGGGGGAGTGGCAGTTCTGACAACATTGTCAATGAAATTGCCCATTACATATATTTGATGGTTGTCGGGGGAGAGCCATTCAAGTTTGTTGTATAGCTCTCAGTGGTAGGTGAGACAGAGGGCAGAGAGAGCAAAGCAACATATATTATTGTAGGCAACATCCCATTTTGCTAGACTGGTTTTTATGGCATGTGCAAAGGAGACCAACCTGTAGCTGAGTATGGGTAGTAGAACCCCCCATAGCCAAGGCATGGCACGTGGCTGGAGTGAGGCAGCTTTTGGATCTGTAATCCAAGCCCAGCTTGTTATTGTCAGCCTTGCATACATTGTGTATGTGCAGGAAGAAGTCAAGCTGGGGATCAAAGGTAACCCCTAAATATTTAATGGAGTCGGTAACCTGCACAAGGGATCCATCGGCTCCAGTGACTCTCAGGGATGCAGGACAAGCATTGGATTTGGCCAGGGATCCAAAGAGCATTGCCTGGGGTTTTTTTGAGATTAATGGCTAGCTTATGGAATTTTAGCCAGGACTGTATGAGGTAAAAGTCAGCATTGAGCTGGGAGTAGATCACACCAATGTCTTGGGAGCTAGTCAGGATCACAAGATCATCTGTATATAGGGTGGAACAACCATGAGCTGGGACCAGGGGCACGTCTTTGACAAAAAGGGAAGAAAGAATGGGCCCTAGAACAAACCCGTGGGGAACTCCACAATTGATGGGCATAGGCTCAGAGAGTTCCTTGTTAAATTTAATGAGTTGCTGCCTTCAAAGCAGGTAATTGGAGAACCAGGCTAGGACAAGGTGGAAGAGGCCAAGGGACTGGAGGGTGAAATACAAGAGAGAGTGGTCAACTAGATCGAAGTTCTTTTGAGAGATCAATGAAAATAGCCCTGGTCAACTGGCATTGATCACTAGCAGTCCTGATCTCGGAGGTATAAATGTTGACGGCAGATAAGGACCACAAGGCTCATCCAGTCTGCCTATTTCTTTTTCTACCTTATGAATGTGCCAACAGTCCTTGATCAGGGCAGTAGAGGTGATATGTACCTTATGGAAATCATGTTGCACTGGGGCAAGTAGGTCATAGCTTTGAATGTAGTCTGTGAGCTTGGTAGCAAACAGTTTTTCAAGCAGCTCGCGAATAGCAGACAGGATAGAAATAGGACGGTGGTTATCAAGGTTTTTTGGGTCACCTTGTTTGAATACCAGGACTATTGTCAGCACTCCATCAGAAACTCAGTAAATCAGTAATGTAGCGCAAGCCAGCCGAGTGTACTGGGTGACAGGTGTGGGCTCATGCAGAAACAACAAATTATGTAATTTGCTGACTAACAGACCCCAGTGCTAGATGGAGAAAATGGTACAGTTACTGATGAAAAACAAAACATGACAAAAGACAACAACTTGTATAAATGACATTTGTTTCTTGCCCAACTCCATGAAGACTACAGATTCAACCTCCTTCAGCTGAGCCCAGAAACATTTGCCATTGATCTTTAAAAATGAGCACTTTTACCCCCTCCATCTTTCTTCTATTCACCTGATGCTGTCTACCCCAGCTAACCTGACTAAGACAAAGTCCCACATTTGGTTGAAATCCAGCCTTCTGAAGTCTATCACCTTAACCTTAAATGAAAGCTTACTGGTGCGCAGGGCCAACTAAGACCATATATTACTATGATCACCAGACCCTAGTGATTCCTCAACCTGCACTCTGCCTACTCTTTCTTAGTTAGTGAGTACCATATGGAAAATGGCAGATTGACTATTGGGATCTCTGACCCGCTTCACCAGCATGCAGTCCTGCAAAGTATCAAGCAGGGCCAGGCTTCGATGCTCCTGGCTGCTGCGATGTCCCAGGCAATGTCTGGCAGGTTGAGATCCCCTACAACTACAACCTTCCCTTTTGCTGCCCATTTCCTGCTTTTGTAAACTAAATATTTAAGCTGCCCCCGATCTGGTAACCCTATTTATCAATGTCAGAGCTTTTTCAAATGCTCTCTTTAGCCATACTTTCATTCAGAATTAAAAATATATTTTTTTTTACCTTTTTATGTCTTCTTTAACCATATTTCTGATGGCTCATCATTCCCCTCCATAGTAAAAATGAAATCATTTTGTATTAAACATTCGGGGCCAGATATTCAAAAGTTTGTGTGGGCACTAACTGGTGTTTGCCCGCAGAAACCAGGTTTTGTGCTGGAGCCCAATATTTAAAAGCCTCAGTTGCACCAGAAGACAGGGTTAGTGCCTGTGCAAACCAAAATGTAGGACAATATGCAAATGAGAGGGTGGGGACAGCAATATTAGGACAAACCAATATTCAGTGGATTTGTGCCTCATAAAAGGGTTTCATGCTGTCCTTTTGCACCAAACAAATGCCACCGAACAGAACTCTCTCTCTTACTCCATGCAACCCTAACAGCTGCCAGAGGTAATGCCGCCAACTAGCTGGTTGGCCTCTGGGGGACCACATCTGCTCCCCCCATGGTCTGTGGCACCACCCCTCTGATCACCAGTCTGTAGGTACAAAAAAACTTCCCTGGTGCTAGTGATCCCCCCCTCTGATCGCCAATCTGATCTTTCAATGCCACTTCCCTGGTGCTAGTGGTCCCCCCCACCCTCCGATCATCAGCCCAATGTTTCAATACCATGTTCCTTGTGCTAGTGATCCCCCTTCCCTTTGATCACCAGTCGATGTTTCAATACCACTTCCCTGGTGCTAGTGGTCCCACATCCCTCTGATTTCTAGCCCGATGTTTCAGTACCACTTCCCTAGTGCTAGTGGCCCTCCTTCCCTCTGATTGCCAGCCTGATGTTTCAATACCACTCCCCTGGTGCTAGTGGTCTCCTCATCCTCCGATCACCATCCTGATGTTTTAATACCAATTCCCTGGTGGTAGTTGTCCCCCTCCCTCTGATTGCCCACCTGATGTTTCAATATCACTGCTCTAGTGCTAGTGCTTTCCCCCTCTGATCGCAAGCCCATAGTATAAATTAACCCCTCAGTGTCCAGTGGTTTCATCCAGCACCGATCCACAGTACCTCCTGTCCCAAATCTCTAATCCTTGGTCCACATGCTGAATGTCCAGGCAGGGAGCATGCAACTTATGTATAGGAGACAGCTAGCAGCAGGGAAGTGCTATTAACATGTTGGACTGGTGATTGGGAGGGAGGGGACCACTAGCACAAGGGAAGTGGTATTGAAACTTTGGTCTGGCAATCGTAGGGAGGGGGACCACTAGCACCAGGGAAGTGGTATTAAAACATTGGGATGGCATTTGGAGGGAAGGGGACCACAAGCACCAGGGAAGTGGTATTGAAACATCAGGCTGGCAATCAGAGGGAGGGAACACCACAGGACCAGGGAAGTGATATTGAAACATCGTGCTGGGGATCAGAGGGAGGGGGGATCAACAGCACCAGGGAAGTGGTACTGAAACATCAGGCTAGAGATCGGGAGGACCACTAGTACTAGGGAAGTATTACTGAAACATCAGGCTGGAGATTGGGGGGGGGCACTAGTACTAGGGAAGTGGTATTGAAACATCTTGCTGGCAGTCGGAGGGAGGTGGGACCACTAGCACCAGGGAAGTGATATTGAGACATCAGGCTGGTGATTGGAGGGAGAAGGAATCACTAGCAACAGGGAAGTGGTATTGAAACATCAGGATAGTGATCGGGGGGACCACTAGCAGCAGGGAAGTAGTATTGAAATGAACTGGCGATCGGGGGGGACCTTTAGCAGCAGGGGAAGGTTCATAGGTCTTGGACTGGGGAAGGTGGACAGCACTGCTCTAACCTGCCTCTGCTACCCATGCAAATGGGCCCTTGATGGGCATGAAAATGGCACCTTAGCACCTTCCATGCCCAATGGGATCATTTGAAAATTGCAGATAGCACTCTGGTGCTATCCACTGTTGAGGCCTGCTTCAAAAGTCATATCTAGGCAGACCTACTTAACTTAGCGCTATGCTGATATAGCCCTATATTCAGCCAGATAGCGCCAGTGCCCTATCCAAATGAATATATCATCCTCAGACCCTTGGCCAATTGCAAAGTGCAGCATAAAACTTTGTGCTTTTCTGTATATCAGGCCCTCTGTGGTTTGTTGTTTATAGTAGAGAATTATTAACATAGTCTTAAGCAGTTTTACTGCCTCACTGGGCATCGTTGATGTACAATGATATTCTTTAGGATATTCTCTGACATAGTAATTCCCAGTTTTCGGCATCTTTTGCAGACTTAAGCACTAACTCCCAAATAACATTTGACTTGAAAACTATACATATCAAGCCTCTGTTTAGCATTACTTAGTACCTGTATACCAATACTATGTTGTTTCATTCAGTCTTGTCTTTTAAGGCACCGTTAAGAAGATTGTATATTAGAACCTTCAGAGTAATTTTGTTTTCATTATTTGACTAAGGCAATAGTTCTTGAACTTTGTCACAGTGAGCCTCCCCAAATCCATGGAAAAGATTTTGAGCCTCCTCCAAATGCTGAAATAGTCTTGGGTCTCCCCAAAGAAAAATAACATACTGTACTTTGCGCAGTACACCATGAATAAATTGAAACCCCTTTGAGTACTTGGCTCACATTCAGTTCTTTGTCTTATACTGACATGGAACATTTGAAAAAGAGCTTATGTTCTCAAAGGTGTTATCTGAATTCCAAATAAATAAAATAAACAAATATTATTAGTCAGCTTATTGTAACCCCCCCCTTCAACAGGCCAGCCTACTTGCTCCACTATTTTCATTCTTGAACCATTGTTACCCCTTGTTGCAGTGCCTTCATGGGTCACACTACTTTCTCTGTTTCCTCCTGAAATAAGCCTTGGCTCATTCACCTTCCCTGGTCACCTATTATTAAATAAATACATAAAATTCACCTACTATTATCCTTTTTCAGTTTGCTTCATCTCTTCGCACAAAATATATAAAACTCAAAATTTAAATACAGTACTTTTTCAGACTTGCTTGAGCCTCTTCTGGAACAGGTTGGGGCCTCCCCTTGGAGGCTGGCCTCACTATTTGAGAACCCCTGGACTAAGGTAATCCTTTTACATAGACTGTTGGGAGTTTGTTTTTGTAGCTCTTATAATTTAGATTTAAAGATTTGTTGCACTGCCAAGGACAGACTACACTTGAGTGAGGAGGGAAAGAAAGTGTTGAAACAGAGGATGGAGGAGTACGTAGAGGAAGTAGGGAATTTAAACTAGGAGTGGGGGGTGGCAATTGGGCAAGAGACATGCAGAGGCCACAGGTTGGGAAACCATATGACCTTACCCCCCATAACAGTGACAAAGGACAAATGGCAAGTACTATTGGTGATGCTAGTAAAGGAGGGTGGGATGGGGGAGGCTGGAATGTGGTTACCCTTAATGCTAGGAGCCTTGGGAGGAAAACTGCAGAGATACAGGTGCTCAAGGTAGAGGGAGAGGTGGACATTGCAGCCATCACAAAAACAAGGGCCAACCAATACAATGACTAGGACCTGTCTGTACCAGGGTACAGGTTATTTCGTAGGGACAGGGTGATTGGGAAAGGAGGGGGTGTGGCACTATATGTGAAGGAAGGACTGAAGTGTGTAAGGGAGGAAGAGGAGGAGGGTAGTATGGAGTCACTTTGGATGCAAATCCAGGATTCCAAGAATAGATTTCTTAGAATGGGAGTGGTGTACAGGCTGCCATCTCAGATGGAGGAGTTAGACAGGGGACTAGCAGGACAGATCAGGAAGACCTGCGAGAAGGGTAGTGTGGTGATTGTGGAGGACTTCAACATTCCAGGAGTGGACTGGAGTACCCCAACAACCAGGAACAGAAGGGAGCAGGTACTGCTGGATGCCTTCCAGGACAGCTTCCTGCTGCAAATGGTCAGGGAACCAACTAGGTTAGGGAATACTCTTGACCTTGTGCTGGCAAATGGAGACTTTGTGAGAGAACTTACAGTGGAGGAACCGCTGTCAGGGACTGACCGCCACTCAGTATGGCTCACATTGGATATGGGCAAGGAAGGCGTAGAATCTGGCACAAGAGTGCTGGACTTCAGGAGGGCCGACTTTGGGAGGATGGGGGAAGTGGTAAAAGGGTACCTGGCCAGAATTCAATCTAATATGGACACTAACCAGAGATGGGAGCTCATAAAGCTGGGGATAGTGGAGGTAACCAAAACCTGCTGCAAGGCCCAGAGCAAGAAGGCTAGGGCTAAGAAACCAAGCTGATTGAGCAAGGAGGTCATGGAAAAGGTAAGGAGTGAAAGAGCTGCCTTTAGGAAGTACAAGAAAACAGGGAGGGGGAGGACAGGGAGGAGTACTTGATGGAATCGAAGGAGGTGACAAGGGCAGTAAGGGAGACAAGGCATCTATGGAACTCAGGCTGGCACAAGGCATTAAGAAGGGAAGAATGACTTCTTTGGGTACATCAGGAGAAAAGGAGCTGTAAGACCATATGTAAGATTAAGAGGAGGGGTTGGAGTTTGAAGCAGGTGCGATAAGGCAGAAGGAGTACTTCTGCTCAGTATTTACTAAACAGAAGGGGTGGTGACACCCAGGGGGGAAATGGCAGAAAAGGGGGATGGGGTGACAGATGGGGAAATAATGGAGGCAGAGT
Source organism: Neoceratodus forsteri (assembly GCA_016271365.2). Classification (NCBI taxonomy): domain Eukaryota; kingdom Metazoa; phylum Chordata; order Ceratodontiformes; family Ceratodontidae; genus Neoceratodus; species Neoceratodus forsteri. The sequence goes on along the minus strand of JADMNL010000034.1, from coordinate 10,186,767 downwards.
TCATGAGGGTTTGAAGGCACTGAGGGTGGATAAGGCGCCAGGCCCAGATGGCATCCACCCCAGGGTACTGAAGGAGCTGGCAGAGGTCCTTGCAGGACCTTTGGCAGACCTATTTAATGCCTCATTACATTCAGGGGTGTACTTGGACTGAGGATGGCTCATGTGGTGCCCTCCACAAGAGTGGCCCCAAGGATGAACCGAAACTACAGACCAGTGAGCCACATCCATCGTGGGTAGCTAATTTAGACTATCCTGAAGGAGAGGCTAGGCCCTCCTAGAGGCCAAATGACTACAGGACAGCAGACAGCATGGTTTCATACGGGCAGATCCTGCCAAACCAACCTGGTGGAGTTCTATGACTGGGTAACTAGGCAACTGGACAGGGGCCATGCAGTGGATGTCCTATCTGGACTTCAGTAAGGCATTGACCCAGTGCACATGGAAGGCTGGGAAGTAAGTTAGTAGGCACAGGGCAGGTGCAGCTGGTGAGATGGGTAGGAAACTGGCTTCAGGGAAGGCAACAGAGGGTGGTGGTGGGTGGGAGCCTCATACCCAAGGGTAGTGACGAGCGGTGTTCCACAGGGCTTGGTGTTGGGACCAGTGTTGTTTGGGATATTCATTGCAGATATATTATTGGACATCAAGAGAAAGATCAGTCTGTTTGCTGATGATACCAAGGTAGAAGCGGTGGTGGATGACCTAGGTGGATGGCAGGGGTTGCAGGATGATCTGGCAAAGCTTGAAACCTGGTCAGACACCTGGCAACTGGGGTTTAATGCCAAAAAGTGCAAGGTGCTGCATTTTGGGATGAAGAACCCAAGGAGGAGTTACCAGCTGGGAAGAGTGCAGCTAGCCCAGACAGAGGAGGAGAAGGAGAAGGATCTGGGGGTGCTCATTACAGGGTCAATGAACAACTCGGCACAATGTAGGAAGGCAGCTGCAAAGGCCAACAAAATGCTGGGTTGTATTGCAAGGGGTATGTCCTTGAGGAGGGAGGAGGTGATTCTGCCACTGTATAGGTCATTAGTTAGACCACACCTGGAGTACTGCGTGCAGTACTGGTTCCTATATCTGAAGAGGGACATTAAGTTACTGAAGGGGGTGCAGCACAGGGTGACAAAGATGATCAAGGGGCTGGGGGATCTACCATACGAGAGGAGGCTGAGGGAGTTGAACATGTACTCACTGGAGGAAAGGAGGAACGGGGGGACATGATTGAAACCTTTAAGTACATGAAAGGAATAAACAAGACAGGTACAGAGGGGCTGTTCAAAGTAAGGGAGGGGAGGGACACCAGGGGCCATGATATGAAACTGGAGGGAGGAAGGTTCAGGAGGGAGATGAGGAGACACTTTTTTACAAAGAGGGTGGTGGCTGGGTGGAATGCATTACCTGCAGAAGTGGTATCCAGTAGAACAGTGGACTGCTTCAAAAGGGGATGGGATAGGACAAGGGGTAGGGTCAATGAAGGGGAAGGGTGGAAGGGAGGAGTAGCTGCAGAATAAGGGGTGATAGCTGCACATTCGAGCAGACTTGATAGACCTCTAGGCCTTTATCTCCTGGCAAATTTTGTATGTTCGTATGTAGGCCAGATGGTCACAGTTCACATTGCTCTGTATTTATTCATCACTTTTTCTTTCTGGGCTACATTATTATTATTATTATTATTATCTCCAAATGGGAAGTGCACCATTGGACTGGATAATGGCACACATAATGCCCTTACATAAGAGCAGGTCAAAGGATGAGTTAGGAAACTATAGATCAGTCAGTCTGACATCCACGGTGGAGAAACCATTGGAATGCATATTAAAGGAAAGACTGGTGAAGTTCTTGGAGGTAAGTGAACTTCAGGGTGTCCGGCAACATGATTTTTCTGGCCAGTCCAGTGGTGCTGCGTGTTGAGGTGCTGGATGCCACACCTCGCACCATGGTGGTGACCCATGTTCGGGAACGAGCATGGGCCACTGGGGGTCAGCCGGGGAGGAGAAGGCTCAAGCATCCACCAACAGCTCTCCTTCTCCTGGGGAGGGAGGGTTGCAGAACTTGCCATTTGAGTGCCTCTTGGAGGAGGAGGTAATCTGCCGCAGTCTGCATGCAAAAGAGGGAAGGTGGCGCATAGCAGACATTGGCTGGAATGAGAGTGTGTTTCCTCCACCAGGCATCATTTCAGTATCGTGCATGCCAAGGGGGAGTGGAACCACCAAAACAAGAAAACATCCTGGAGTTGTGGTAGGCGATGATGTGCCTTGGCCCCATGCCCACCACTGGACCCCATCCACCTGGGTCCCAATGCTCCATGTGCCACCACTGCCTGGATGATACTGGATGTCTAGGGCACCTGTAGGAGTGGTGGCCCTGCCCTGGGGAGGTAAGCCAGGGAGGTCTCTTGCCAGGCAGAAGTAAGGCATCTGTGGAGCCCTGGGAGGGGACACAGAGTGGGGGGGTTCAGATTGGCCGGGAGACAACTGGGACGATGCTTGAGAGAGGCCACCTTTTTGGTGACCGGAGTGAAAAAGAACTGGACAAAAAAACACGGTTTTGCCAAGGGGAGATCTTGTCAGACTAACCTGGCTGAATTTTTTGATTGGGTGATGAGATCTCTGGATGGTGGTAGGCCGGTTAATGTTTTATATCTAGATTTCAGTAAGGCATTTGACTCAGTGCCACAAGGGAGACTGCTGGGCAAGCTGAATGACTTGGGGTTGGGGGAAAGGTTGGTAAGGTGGATTGGGAACAGGATAAGTGACACAACAGCGGGTGATGGTGGTGGGGGGAGTTATCGACACCCAGGAGGGTCCTTAGTAGGGTCCCTCAAGGTTCAGTTCTGGGTCCATTGTTATTTAATACTTTCATTTCAGAAATTGCAGTGGGAGCATAAGTAATATGAGCCTCTTTGCTGACAACTCCAAACTAGGTACAGAGGTGGACAGTGATGAGGGAAGGAGGACATTACAGGAAGACCTAGAAAGACGAGAACAGTGGTCAGTCACATGGCAACTGGGGTTTAACATCTGGAAGTGCAGTGTACTTCACTTGGTAGCTAGGAATCCAGGGTACAACTACAAGTTGGGGGGGTACAGTTAACAGTTTCAGAGGAAGGAAAGATCTGGGAGTAGTGATCACCAATAAAATGAATCACTCAGGATAATGCAAGAAAGCAGTGGCTAAGGCAAACAGAATGCTGGGATGCATTGCTAGGGAGATCACTTTGAGAAGGAAGGACATAATTCTGCCACTGTTCAAATCCTTGGTTAGGCCGCACTTGGAGTATTGTGTACAATTCTGGCTCACTTATTAAGGACATTATGCTCCTGGAAAGAGTCCAGAGGAGGGTGTCTAAGATGATCCTCAGAATGGGAGATAAGCCCTATGCAGAGAGACTTAAGGAGCTAAATATGTACTTCTTGGAAGACAGAAGGGACAGAGGGGACATGATCAAGACCTTTAAATACTTGAAATATATTAACAGAGTAAACACAGACTGAAGGGTCGAAGGGACAATGAGGGGTCATAGCATGAAACTGGTTGGTGGGAAGTATGGAAGAGACCCGAGAAAGCATTACTTCATGGAAGGGATGGTGAAGCATTGGAATGTGCTTCCTGAGGAGTTGGTATCAAGAGAATCAGTTGGAGGTTTTAAGAAGGGATGGTATAGATACATTAGCAGGGTACAGGTAGGGAGGGTAGAGTCTATGGGAATTCAGAACGGAAATCAGGGGATGGATGGAAGGGGGGGCAGCAGCTATTACCAAGATGTGAGCTGCATCTTGAGCAGATGCAATAGACCTCATGGCCTAATCTGCTGGCATTTTCATATATTCGTATTATTAGCCTTAGGACATTCACACTTTTTAGTGCCCTTTTCTAGTCTCTCATGTAGATCTACTAAAGATTCTTCCCTATAATCTGTCAAGTCTCTAGTCTGAGTCCTACCTGAGAGGTTGTTTCCTTATCTGCTTTATGAACAATTTTGCAGACTTTTTTATTTCTTCTACTCCTCTACTAGCAGCTTAATTCCTCTCTCTCTCCTCTTCAACAGTTTGATCAGTTATACTCCATAAAGATTTTTTGTGGGGTCAGCAGCCTGCTGAGTTATAAATGCTTCCACAGGAAGATTTTGGTTCAGAACTAATGTAACTAATTCCTCCCTTTGAAGCATCACAGCTAGAGTCATGAAATAAAAGCCTATTAGTGTCCATCTCCACATGCTCTAGAGGGCTGTGATTAATTTCCGAGAAGTATCGTCACACACTTGGAGCATCTTGTTTTCGGCTAATTATTGTTTTGATAAGTTAATGCATGTCAGGGGATGAGGAAGCAGTGTTTTCAGGTTCTGGTCAAATAAATGGAGTTTTTTAGATTTTTCCAATCAAGGTCAAGATAAACCTTCTTCAGAAAAGGAGTAAGACGTTTTCTGTAATCTTCTAAATATCTTTCTCTTATTCGCAAACTACCACCATCTTCTGTAGAAAAGAGCAGCCTTCCTTGACCCAAGCTGATTCTGTGAATTAAGTTATAAGCAGCCTTTGATTCAGTTTCCAAAACTGGCAAAGGCAACAAGAGGTCCTGCTTGGTTACTTTATCTGCTGACAACCCTTTGATATCTATGGCTGGTTCTAAGGGGGAAGGGGGGTTATGTCCTGGTTTCTTGTAAATCACAGGGACTTGCCTTCATTTATAATACTGCAAATCTTCTAATTTCAGCTATTTGGCTGGAGCTCCTAATACCAAGGGTTAAATCATCTCTGGCTTCCTTGGAGGAATTGCTAATTAAACTGTGGAGGGGTCAAGAGGAAGCTTTACTTAGTGCACTCCTTAAACAAGCATTTGTCAATGCGAATGTTTGCTTGCTGGTATTGGCATTGGTAGTGCGTGAGTTAGAGAGATGCATAATTGGATTGGCAGTGAAGATTGAACTAACACCCACCCCCACCCTGCAGAGACTGACAGGTGTTGGGGTGTGCCTTTGCTTCTTTGGCCATAACACTCCCACATTTCATCTCCCCCCACCCTGCAGACACTGACAGTTGTCACAGTGTGTCTTGGGGCCTTTGACCCTTACGCTCACCCCATTGCATAAGGAAATAAGCTGAGATGGGTGCAGTATAGGAAAATGGGGTAAACGTTAGGGCTGAAGACCCCAAGGCACACCTTGATGCCTGTCAGTGGCTGCAGGTTGGGTGTGGGGGTAGAATGGCATGAGTGTTATGGTTGATGACCCCAAACCACACTCCCGATGCCTGTCAGTCTGCTCAGGGTGGGGCGTTACGGTTGGAAACCCTTATGCTCCTGGCGTTTTTTGGTATTTTTACTCCAAATTTTTAACATGGACTTTTTGGGACCCCACCTCATGAACAGTGGCACTATCATTTCATTACTCAGTCCCGAAAGGTGATTTTGCACAGCGAATGCGCCATTCAGTGCAACAGGTTTGAAAAGATATTTAGGGTAGGATATAAAAAATGACATCTGTAATGTTCATGAGGAGGTGTGAATAAATGGCAATGTTGAAAATCTTGAGTGAAAATATAAAAAGGTGGCAAAGTTACAAGCATGCGTAGAAAGTGCATAACGCACACTCGTAATGTAGTCATTTTTTTTTTATTTACTCACCAAATTTTCAACATGGCCTTTTTGGGACCTCCCCTCATGAACAGTAGCACTGTGATTTCATTACTCTGTCCCAAAAGTTGATTTCACACAGCGGCTGTGTCATTCTGTGCCAGAGGTGTGAAAACACATTTTGGGCAGGATGCAAAAAAAGACAGCTGTACTGTTCATAAGGAGGTGTGAAAAAATGGCAATGTTGGAAATTTGGAGAGAAACTACTAAAAATTGGTGAAGTTATTAGCATGTGTACACACTGTGCAATGCATGCTCATAACGCAGTTATTTTTTGGAGTTTTTTCACCAAACTTGCAAAATGGGCTTTTTAGGAGCACACCTCATGAACAGTGGCACTGTCATTTGGGTAATCAGTCCCAAAAGGTGATTCCACACAGTGACCACAAAATCACCTTTTGGGACTGAGAAATGAAGTGACAGTGCCAGTGTTCATGAGGTGAGGTTCCAAGAACCCCTTGTTGAAAATTTGGGACCAAAACTCCAAAATGTTGCTGAGATATCAACCTAAATTGAACCCCTCCCCATTCACTGCCATTATAGGGGTTACCGTCATTTCTTCAGTTCCCCACTTATCTTTGAAGAGTGCAGATGTGTTCTCGGTGCACAGAACATTGCTGCTCCTAACCTTCCGAGGTAAGTATGAGTAAGAGGGGCATGGGGAGAGAGGGTGTGCAGAGGGTGGCTGCGGGTTGGGGGAAGGGGACCGGTGGGAACGACGAGGGATCGTTTTCTTTTTTTGAGGTGTAAAAAAAATATGTCTTGGGACTGTTTTCTTTTTTACAGGCAAAATATTAAAAAATTGATTTTGGCATACTTGGGTGGGCTCCCAGTGTGCCAGACTAGTGGAGGTGGAGGATCAATGCTGACCTAGGGATTGGGAATCACTCACCACTCTTGATGGGACAACTATCGAGGCTACAGCATCTCTTAGGTATCTGGGCATCTGGCTGCATCAACATCTCACTTTCTCGGACCATATAGATGCCGTAATGAAAAAGCTTCAGCCCAAACTCAGTGCCTTATATAGAAACTGCTCCTGCCTCTCGCTCCAGGCAAAGCGCGAACTGGTCCAAAAGATGATTCTCCCGATTATTGACTACTGCGATGTCATCTACTGTTCTGCTCCTTCCACTTATTTAGCTGAACTGGATACCCTTTTCAACTCCTTTTGCCGCTTTGCCTTTGTTGCACTTCCCCTAACCCATCACTGTCACCTTTACTGCTCCTTAGCTTTCCCATCTCTAGCAAATGGGTGGCTGCATCACTGCACTAAGCTCATCTCTAACTTCTGGCTTGGTACCCTTCCTCTCTATTTTACCTCCTCCCTTTCCTCTCCTCCCACTATCTCTCACCTCCTCAGATCCCATGACCACAGAGCCCTGTCAGTTCCCTGGAGATACACCACAAGTGGCCAGTCCTCTTTTTCCTACCATCTCCCAAGTTTGCAGAACTCTCTCCCTACTCAACTCCGTTTTTCCTTCTCACCCAACTCACTAAATAAAGCACTACATAATTTCCTCTCTGTCAGTTGTACCTGCCTCTAACCTTTCCCCACCCCTCCTAGTCCTTCACCTGTCTTCTGACCCTCTTGTCTAAGCATGACCCAACACCTTGTCTGATAACCCGCAGTTCTAACCATATATTTCTCGTGGCCCTTTCATATTCTAAAGCACTTAATCTTGCTGCTCACATAATGTTTGTTCAATCTGGCCTCCGATGCCAGTCTCCATCCAGGAGTCTGAGCATCTCACCAGGAACTACTAACCTACTCTGCTCTTCTCCAATTCTCCCTACATAGAATTTTTACCGTGGCATTCTGGCTTTAGTATTCTCTAATCTCATGATACACCTCTTCCTGGCTTCTGTTTTATGTTGTGCTAATTCCCAAGTGGTATTTGTCCCTTAAATTTTTAACAAACTGTTACTACTAAAGAGACAATTTTGTCCCATCTGTATATTTCATCCATATATGCTTTAGGGGCATTTTATATCCACTACATAATAATTGATCATCCTTTAAGACTACCACATATGTTGTTATCTAATTATTTTGTAAACTATGTCTTATATGTTTTATGTATAAATTACTTGTATAATCTTCAGTGTTTTACAAATCACACTCCCTCTCCCCCAGGTCGTACTGTGAGACAAGCAACTTGTTGTTCAGTGTACCTTACCTGGTGAAACTTAAAAAAAAAAAAATAAAGGGGGGCATGGGGGGTGCATCTGACACCGGGAGTGGGCATCCCAGTGTCAGAAAAAGATAAGAATTACTTTGGCACACTGGGGTGGGCTCCCAGTGTATCACAATGGGGGAGCATACTGACATGGGGATTGGGTACTCCGTTGTCAGTTTAAAGACATGTTTGGGCAGGGGGGAGCATGCCAACATGGGGATTGGGCACCTCGATGTCAGCTTTGGGGAGAGTGTGTGGTGGGCGGCAGGAGCTGCCAATTATCCAAAGCGGTGGTGTGGCTCATTTATTTATTACACCGGGAAAGGCACACTGAGCAAACAAGTTGCTCATAAGTCCAGCCATGCACATTACTGTGCACTGTAATGCACATGGCTGGAATGTGCCTGGTTGCTGGGAAGGGGGGGAGAGATCTGCCGCTGCAATGATGAAACTGTCCATGTTTGGAGTGGCAGATTTCTTTCAAGTCCAGCACTCACTCTGAAACTGCCATCATCAGCAGCAGCTTCCCTGTTGATTGGTGGCTGAGGAATGTACTCCTAAAAGCATTTTCTGGATTGGCCAAACACTGCCACACCTCTGCAATACTCTACTAACCTCAATATGTTTCTTGTGTGTTGCGCACACAAGCAAACATAAATAGTACTGTAAGTCTCTTTTTATTATTGTTATCCAGATTTGCAGCTTGTTTTCTAACAGCTCCCCTACCAGGTTAACTTTTTGGGGCTGTCCCATTATACAAAATTTACAATAAAACAAGTTTTAAAAGAAACAATCAACAGACTTACAATAAGCAAATTACTGTACTAAAGATTTATGACAAATCGAAAATAAAAAACCAAAAAACTACTGAGGATTGATACAAAGTGTTACTAAATAATGAATCTCCTATCAGTACTTAACTGTTAGAAGCTGTTATTCAATGATTTATGCTGAAGAAAGATTAGCATAAAAATGGCCCAGTGGCACTGAGGGTTGAGGCACTGGATGCCAAACATTGTGCCACACCGGCTAACCATGTTTGGGAATGGGCACAGGCTGCCAGGGGTCAGGAGGGGAAGGATTGAGCATCCGCAGGACTGCTCTCCTTCTCCAGGGAGGGGGAAGCACCACACTGGCATCATGTTGCCCCCTGGTGGAAGATAGGGTGCACAGCACCGAGTGAGAGCATTGGGGGAAGCCGAGAGCGGACGCTTCGAGGGGAGCTCACATGGATGCATGTGGGCCCCCCCGCTTGTGTCATTGCATGAACCTGGTTTTACAGGGGAACCAGCCAGAAAATCCAGGTGGGGCCTATACCTCTATGAAGCACTCCCCCGCTTCAATTAGTCTCTGTTGCCGGATACCAAAACTAGTTACTGGAACCATGGGCTGGATAGGGGACCAGTTCCCTGGCCCTGCCCTCTGGGGTAATGCTGAGGCAACCAGGGGATCACGGCAGTAACAGAAGGTGGAGGTCCGGGGGCTGCGACCAGGGCAGAAATCTGGTGGAGAGTCCTGCCCCCCCAAAAAATAGATTAGCGTTAAAATTAAGGGGACTGTAGAATGAGCACAGTCACCCAGCCAAGTCTGAGTTTTCTATGTTAGAATTTGTTCAGCCAAAAGAGATACTCTCAGTATGTTAGAACATGGAATTATAGCATTTCCAGTCAAATCGGCACATACCAGAAAAAAAATATCAAAACAGTCTCTTTAGAAATTGATAGCCCAAAGAAACCAAATGTACCTGGCAAGTAAGACTTTTTAAAAGCTGACTAAATTATCAAGCATTTATGAGTGCCTTCCTTGTACTTGATGAAGTTGCTGCTTAAATCATGAACAAACCCAATGAGTAAACTAAATGAAAAAACAATTTTCACTAATAGAATTGTCAGTACATTAACATCATATCAAATTAGCTACTAGAAGGAATGATATCAGGAAACAACAAACTGATTTTTAAGAGGGAATAAAATATCCAGCTTACAACAAAATCTTTGTTAGTAAAACATCTAAACCAAAGCATAAAAGAAAACAGTTTTAATACTTACATAATGAGGGAAGGAATGCAATCTAACACTACCCTGGCATCAATCTCTGCTATGGATAATTAACAACACTCACAGGTAGGGATGCACGGTATTGGTTAATTCTGATCTAATTGTCAGATTTAGAAATTCAGGAAATTTCAATCCTTAATCGGATTCTGATTTAAATCCTAAAAGGACCTCAAAATTGGACTTGAATTCAGATTTAGAATCCTAAATCATAAAATTTCACTATAAAAATGGGTTTTAGGATTTATTTTCAGACTTAGGATTTTTGATCTTCAGTTCCAAAAATCCTAAATCCAGAAACTGGATCAGAATCCTATGAATCCAAGTCTGTTGAGTGTGTTCTGAGCAACCCTACACACAAGACAAAACTGCTACAAAAGCAGGTGACATGTTACATGGATGTAATGTGACAGGAGATACTGGAACCAAGTGTGTTTAGTTTTTAACATAAAACCCTTTAGACATGTGCCTATTTTCAAAGAGTTTAGAGTAAGGTACACACAATAAGTAATATGCAAACATAGAGTCATGGACACAGGTAATAATTATGTACAGGTTGTATTGGATTTGTTTTTAGCATTACATGACATTTTGCACAGAGCGCAGTATACAAAGGATACATTGTCAGATTACAACAGATGTTCATCGGAAGCAATTACATGTCCCAGGGGGACTGAACATGGACAACAATTGGGCTTTAAATGATTCATGGGAGTGGCAGTCTCTTAAAGTGTCTGTCAGTTTGTTCCAATATTTTGCAAAATAAATAGAGAAACAGTTTTGTCCCAGTGTGGTGCTCCTGCAGTGTAGCAATCGAGAGTGTTATGCCACGCCCCTGGTACCATATGTATTGTCCACATAACAGAACATAGACTGTAGACCAGGGGACAACTGGCCAAGTAAAACTTTACGGTTTATGACCAAAGTATGATAGAGCACCTTCAAGCTGAGGTTTAACCAGTTCAGTCTGCTATACAGGACACAGGTGTGGGTATAATTTTGGTTTTTGTACTTTCTGTTTTTGTCCCCCATGTTTGCCTCACCAGCTGCTGAGACCTCCTTCCACCTGCCTAAGCCTTCTACCCACCATGTGACATCTCCCTCATTGATCAAGCCCAACACCAGTCTTTGCTCAACAACCTTCTGGGTGCCCTGACTATACCCCATGGCTTATCCCTCATGGTCAGAACCCCCTGGTTCCCCTCAATCCAGGAGGAACATACTTCACTTGACAGTCAGGGCCCACAGGGTGGGGCTGTGAGGTGTGGGAGGAGAAGAGGAGACCCAGCTGTGACATGGGGTGCATGGAGGCTTCTTCTGCCCAGTGCTGCTGGGGGTTTTATTCCCCTACTAGACCATCCCCTTATCCCAACCCAGGGCATGGTTCTAAGAGGTGGCCTTGGTGAGATGCCCATCAGGGCCAGCGTAGCTGTGGGTAAGCCCCTTCCTACCTTCTGTGCTTCCCTGCCATCCCCACTCTGGACATGTGATGCCTCCACAACACCTTTAGGTGAGTGGGTATGTGTCGACATAAGGCCACCTCTGAGGGACCACATGTTCCTTCCCACACAACCACCCCCTCCCTTTGGGTCACCAGGGGGCAGTCATGCAAAAGAGAGAGGTGCCCTCACTCCCTGAGGTGGAAAGCATCCAATGAATGCCTGAACCCTACCTCGTTGGTCGGCACCAGATGTTCCGGGCTCGCAGTGTGAACCCAGGTCATCTGGATGGTAGCACCCTATAAGGGCGAATATTAGTGAGTGGCTCAATATGCGTGACTCAATAATGCCATGATTGTTCAGGGCAACCATCACAAGAGAGCTAATGATCCTGTATAGCGAGTGTAGCAGTGAACTACACTTGCTATAATAGGATATGGGAAGGTGTGTGGTTGAATCTTGCCAAGCTGGCCATTTGGCATAGTGGCTAGAGCCACTGCCTATGAAACCAGCAGACCTGGGTTCTGGTCCTACAGCAGCATACTGTATTTTTCTTTTTTTGTAAGTCTTCCCCCCCCCAGAGTTGATTATATTAATTTTGGGGTGTGGGAGCTTGCCTCCCCTGCAAATGGAAGTGTAGTGGACTTGCCCTCCACAAGAAAGAAGTAATTGTATTGCCTTTTTTTGATGGAGATGAGGACCGTCGCTGTTTGCGGCAGTTGGTGTTTTACTCGGTCACCCTTTTGCTGCAGGCAGTATTTGCATCGTGGTTTGTGTGGCATGCGATAAGGGAATCACCCTTATCACATAAAACCATCTGGATGGCAGGTGGTAACTCTACTGCTGCGCTATCTGGCTGGGTATCATTTTTATGGTCTTGCACAAAGCAGCAGGCCCTACTAAGCAGGCCCCTAATAGTGCAAAGTCATTCACCAAAGCATAAACAACACCATAGCCTATAATGCTTGTGATAAGGCTGGGGCAGTACCAGGAGCTTCTTAACTTCATGTAGGAAGTTGCCTCTATGCCCATATAGGAATCTAAGTCACATGTTTACTACCTTCACAAGGTAGTCTACATGATCTGTGAAGGACAGGGCACTGTCCAATATAAGACCTAAGTACTTAAAAGTTTTGCCTTGTTGTAGTGTGACCCCAGATGAAGAGGAAATGCTTACATCAACAGAAACATCAGGTTTGTTGCGATTACAAAACAGCATACTGTACATTTAGTCTTTCTCTCATTTATTGCATGGTGGTTTAAAGAGAAATTTGCCTGGATGGAGGTAAAGTTGTCCTGCAGCCTCCCACTCAGACTACCCAAGCTCTTGCCACTTGAAAAAATGACAGCGTTGTCTGTGTATAGAATTATGTTGTTCAATTTACAGACCATGGGTAGGTAGTTTATAAACAGACAGAATAGCACCGGCCCAAGAATGGACACTTGAGAACCCCTACATTGACCAACCTGTCATCTGAGTGAGAATTCTGTCAGTGTTAACAACAATACTCAGTTGAAACTTAGCAAGAGGGGTTTACCTTGCAGTCACTGAATGCACTAAAGTTGGAAACTATATTTGCGTTCTATGTTCCAAAAAAGTAAAATATCACACCACTGCATTGATCATGGTGTATAATGACCTTCTCAGGGCACTAGATAGAGGTGAGCAGTCAGGTCTCATCCTCATAGATATTTCTTCAGCTTTTGACATCATGGACCATGTGCTGCTGTTGGATCACCTCAGGGAGTACTGTGGGCTCACTGGCATTGCCATCTGATGGTTTGAGTCCTTCCTCAGAGATAGAATGCAGAGGGTTGTGATGGGGAATTTCTCCTCATTCCTGAAGCTCCTGCTCTGTGGTGTACATTAGTGGTTGATTCTCTCGCTCATGTTCAAGTTGTACAAGCTACTCCTGGGAGGGATTATTAGGTGCTACAGTGGGTTTTCACTGTTGTGCAGATGATACTTAGCTGTATCTGTCTCTTGAACACAGAACACCTGATGTGTTAAAAATGTATTAAATTGTGCCAGGCTGAGATTCAGGGACAGATGTAATCCTGAAGAGGATGACTGACCTGATGCTTGGCTCCTCGAGTGTAAAGGCTTCTGCTTAGGTGAAGAATATGGGTGTCATTCTAGATGAGAGGTTGATGCTTGAGGCTCCAGTATCAACTATAGTCCAGAGTGACTTTTACTGTCTCAGAAACATCACCTGGATAAAAGCCTTGATTATCTCAAAAAGACTTGCCATCACTTACATACACATTTGCAACTTCCTGACTGGACTACTGCAGTGCTCTGTATTTCAAGGTCAGTGAAGGTGTCCTGTGTCATGGACCTCCCCAGCTCTTACCATGTAACCCCAGTCCTGATTAACTGCACCAGCTGCCAGTGAGGTGGTGAATCACATTCCAGCTCAATTTTCTGACCTACAAGGCCCTATATGGAATGAGTCCTGGCTACATGAGAGACCTCCTGACTCCCTACCACATCTCTCACCCTCATGGTTCATATAAAGGGCACCCCCTAGCTGTTCCTAGTGCCATGATGTGATCTTCAGGTGACTGTTCTTTTGTGCTAACTGGTCCATGCCTATGGGACACACTCCCATGGTCTCTGAGAGAGGCCCCCTCAGTGCAGGCTTTTAAGAGGTTGCCCGAATCTTTATTTTTCAGAAGGTTTTCAGCTCTATTTAATAAACTGCATTTTGTATCTGGTGCCACCCATTTTTTACCATATTTACTGTTTTTCAGTGTTATAAATATGATATTTATGACTGATTTACTTTGATCCATTTTTATTTATTATATTTGTTTACAGGTATTGTCATTGTAATGGCAGTCTGAGCCCCAGGAATTGGGCACTTGATAAATAAAGCTTACTACTACTACTAACACCATGTAGGAATAACTCCAAGCACTTGTCAGGTCAAACAGGGACAGAGATTAGCAAATACCCCACACTTCACCAGCACACAGAGAAGAGGTAACTGTATACCTTGTGAGGATGTAAAGTTAATGAATATTAATGATGCACACACCGTGTGACATCACTGTAGTTTGTTTAATACAAATAGAACTTAACAGGCTGAGAATCCACCAATTACAATATAGGAGCTAAAGTGCATGTATCTGTATGTTTGCTGGTGTTCAGTAAAGCTGTTTGTACTCAGATCTCTGTCCTCTCATCTTTACATGGTGTCAGAAGATGGAGCACTTATCGCCACCAACAGCACTAGAACTTATAGGCGGTTTAGCAGAGAATTGGCACCACTTTAAGCAACAAGCAGAAATAATTTGTGCAGCCACAGGAATTGCGGAGAAATCCCAGAAGATCCAAGCAGTGACATTTTTACATATGGTAGAACCAGCAGCTCAAGAAGTCTACAATACATTTGAGTAGACCAGAGCAGAAGACAAAGAAAACCTGGCACAAGTGATGGACCAATTCAAGAGGCACTATAACCCATGAAAGAACCTTACTTTTGAAAGACATTCTCTTAACACCAGAAGTCAGAACCCAGGAGAAACTATTGATGTTTATGTCACAGACCTGCACTTGAAAGAAAAATCCTGTGAGTCTGGTTTATTATGTGATTCTCTTATTACAGATTGAATTATTTGTGGTAATCATAATGATAATGTGAGAAACTGTATATGAAGTGCTGTTGACTTAACTTTACAAAAGGCCATAGACATTTGTAGACCAGCTGAGTTAAGTGAGATGGAGCTTAAATCTATGAATGAGACAATGCCTGAACAATCAGCAGTTTATATGGCCACTTTCAAGAAAGGAGGAGCATGAGAGAGAGTGTCATGAGAAAGTGGCTGGAGATAAGATGACAGCAAGGGAGCCTGTGTTAGTAAGGGACACCAAAAGTCACCGATGTGTGCAATGTGGCAGGAAGGGGAGTTACAATGCCCAGTGAATCATCAGAAATGCTGGATTTGCTATAAAAAAATAATTTCACCAAATTTTCTGGACTGATGAAGGTGGGAATGTTTATGCACTCCATGAGGAATCAGAGTGAGAATGAGAATGAGACTGTGTATAGTATTGAAACTGTGACTGAGAAGGTACAAGATAATGACTGGAGAGTGACCCTGAATATTCAAAGGAAAGAAGTGTTTTTTTAAAATGTATACTGTTGCCCAGTGCAAAGTGATACCCTTTAAGATGTACAGCACAGTAACCCAAGAACCCATTCAGAAATCTGAGACAAGGCTAATCTCATATTCAGGCCATCAGCTTGACATGCTAGGGAAAGTCACTTTGACAGTAAGTTTTAAAAAGAGATATCATGTGATCACATTTCAGGTGTTGGATGCAAATGTGACTCCAGTGGTAGGACTGCCTACATGCTTAGAGATGCAACTTGTGAAAAAAATGTTTTTGGTGAATATGGAGGGGGACTCCACCGAGGAAATTCTGTTCAAGTATACTGATATAGTCAGGGAACTGGGGTGTCTTGAAGGTGAATATCATATCAAGCTGGACAAGACAGTTAATCCACTGATCCACCCACTGAGAAAAATATCATTTGCCTTACAGAATAAACTCAGAACTGAATTAGACAAGATGGAACAAATGGAAGTCATCGAGAAGATCAAAAGATCCACAAGTTGGGTGAACTCCATGGTGGTTATGGAAAAGCCTAACAAGGTAAGAATATGTATTGACCTCAGAGATTTAAACAAGGCAATAAAGCAAGAACATTATCCAATGAAAACTGTAGAAGAAGTTGCGGCCTGGCTTGCTGGCTCCAAAACGTTCTCAGTACTAAATGCAGGGCATGCCTATTGGCAAATTAAGCTTGACGAACCCAGCTCTGAATTAATTACTTTCATTATGTAGTATGAAAGATATAAGTTTAAAAGAATGCCATTTGAAATATGCTCAGCCCCAGAGACTTACATGGATGACATTTTGATCTGGGGATCAAACATGTAGGAACATAATGTGAGACTGGAAATGGTGCTGTAGAGAGCTCGAGAGTGCCATCTGTCATTTAATCTGCAGAAATCCAAGATAGGCCTGAAGGAGGTTCCTTATATTGGATACAGACTGACTACTGGAGGGCTAGTGGCAGACCTAGAAAAAAAATCAAAGAAGTAGTGGATACGCACACACCAAAAAATGTTATGGAATTACAAAGGTCTATGGAGATGATAAACTTGTTAGCCAAGTTCATACTCAACATGTCAATAATTCACAAGCCACTAATGGAACTGTTAGGAAATGAAACAGTATGGCAGTGGGAAGCCAAACATGAACATATGTTCAAAGAGCTCTAGAAAATTATTACAAACCTCCCAGTGCTAGTCTACTATGATCTGAGCAAGCATGTAGTTCTGTCGGTGGATGCATCATCTGAGGGATTCAGAGCCTGCTTGTTACAAGAGATTAGATCAGTAGCCTCTGCATCTAGATCCCTAACTAAACCTGAAAGGAACTATGCTCAAATAGAAAAAGGGATGTTAGCCATTGTTTACGGCTGCACCAAATTCCATCAGCTGCACCAAATTCCATCTATGGCAGAAAGCAAGTAGAAGTAGAGACTGATCGTAAACCTCTTAAACATTTGTTCAAAAAACCACTGCACACTGCCCCACCTCGAATTCAGAGAATGATGCTTAAATTGAAGAAATGTGACTTAAAAGTAAAGTACAAACCTGGCAAAGAACTGCATATTGCTGATAACCTGAGTAGAACAATATATAAGAGCCCAATTATGGAAGATGACATTGACCAGTTTGAAGGTCATAGTATTGTGAAAATATCAATAACTGATGAAAAGCTGCAACAATTTCAGGAAGAAGTGCTGAAAGACTGAATTAATTCAGTTGAAAGAGACTGTGCTAAATGGATGGCTGGCTGAAAGATCCCAGGTGGACCCACTAATAAGACAATATTGGCACTTCAGGGAAGAAATCACTACAGAAAGTGGGTTGTTGCTTAAGGGGAGAGACTCATAGTTCTAATGTCACTCAGTAAAGAAATGTTTACCAAATTACATGGAACCCATTGCGGGACTGAACAATGTAAGAAAAGGGCTCAGGGTATGCTATTCTGGCCTGGGATGAACAGTCACATCACAGAATTAGTGTCCAACTGTGACATTTGTATCAGCTATAGGAAAGTGCAAACAAAAGAGCCCTTAAAACCACATGAAATCCCTTACATTCCCTGGCAAAAGGTAGGAGCCGATCTGTTTGAATTGTGCAAAGTGAAATAGTTGATCCTGATAGACTATTACTCAAAGTTCATAGAAACATCAAAGTTACAAAATACAACAATTTACCAGACACCGGATACCAGAAACAGTGGTAACTGATAATGGGCCACAGTTTGCAAGCACTGAATTCACCAGTTTGGCAAGGACTTATGCATTCAAACATGCAACAATGTCCCCAAGATACCCCCAGAGTAACGGGATGGTGGAGAGGGCTGTACAAACAGTAAAACATTTGCTCAAGAAAGCAAAATGGGACAACAAAGATCCCTATTTGCACCTCAGAAATACCCCAGTTGAAGGTATGGGCTCCCCTGCACAGCTATTAATGAGGCGCAGAACACAAACGTTATTACCAACCAGGCCAGAACTTTTAAACCCCAAACTAGTGACTGCAGATGTACGCTCCGCTTTGGAAGTTAACCAAAGAAAAGAACAGCAATACTATAACAGAACTGCTCCCTACTTACCAGATCTGACATCTGGATAGAGAGTCTACATGAGAAACATCACAAATGAATGGACTCCTGCAAGGGAGCTATCCTTAGCTGCCACACTTTGATCCTACGTAGTGGAGGCACAAGGGAATCACTACTGCTGAAATCACACACATTTTAAGCATTCCAGAGTCACAGTCCAAAGTTTCCCTGGTGAGGTGGAACTATTATCCTAATGTTTGTCTAAGAGAGGAAGCTGCCAGTGTGGGGGGGGGAGAAAGAGAGGGAGAGAGAGAGAGAGAGAGGGAGAAGAGAGAGAGAGAGAGATGGTGAGAGGAGGAAAATGACCCAGTGGAGCTGGGAGTCAGCAATGGCCGGGTAACAGAGAGACCGACCTTGGGACTTCAGTCACCTTTGGGTGAGATTACATGGATACTGGACAACCAAGGCCATGAAAGATAGGGGTGGTAGGCACACCTTAATGTATAGGTCATGGGGATGGGGGAAACAACATAGATAGTAGCACTGTGTGATCAGGACATAGGCCATGGCATAGTACCATGCTCCTGGTGCATGCCATGGGGCAGCTTCACAAATCTTCTGGATCCCCTGCTGATTATCACAGATATCGAACTTTATGCAATGCCTGCACCAGGGCAACTAAACTCGCCATGGCTGATTATTTTGCTTCCACCTTCCAAAGCAACATTAACCACCATCCAAGTTTTGGAAGCTCATCCACTCCCTTTTCTCCCCCCTCACCCATTCTGTCCTCCCCTTTCCTTAAGGTGAGAGGGGCCACTGTCTCTGAACCCTCTGCTGTTGTTGCTGAATTTAACAACTTCTTTACCACCTATGCCTCCACCCTCCTCTTCTCCTTCCCTCCTCCCCTCCTCTCTCTCGCCCTCTAATCACCCTCTACCCTCCTCCTTCTCCTTCTCCATTTTTTCACCTACTGAAACTCTTAAAACCCTACTTGCTCTAAACCCTACAAAGGGCACTAGTTCAGATGGTCTGGACCCAAAGCTCTTGCACCTCTCTGTCTCTGCTGTTTGCCACCCTATTGCTCTACTCTTCAACCTCTCTTTCTCTCTGACTTTAGTTCCCTCTTCCTGGAAATCAGCCACTGTCATTCCCCTCCCTAAGTGTGGTGACCTCTCAGCTCCAGGCAACTACCACTGTATTCCTCTTCTCCCTACTCTTGCTAAACTCCAAGAGCATGTGGTACTCTCTCATCTTTCCACATGTTTTGACTCCTCTTCCTTCCTCACCCCTTTCCAGTCTGGTTTCCATAAATCTTATTCCACATCTACCTCCCTCCTCAGGCTCACTGACACCATCCTGACAGGTATGGACCAGGGCCTGGTTACCTCTGCCATCTTCATCGATCTGGCCAAAGTCTTTGACACTGTAGTCCACCCCCTCCTCCTAGCCCAGCTCTCTGCTGCTGGGCTCTCCACTTGAGCCACAGATTGGTTATGTTCCTACCTCATGGGCAGAACTCATGCAGTTAAAATTGGCAACTCCCTGTCCACTCCTCACTATCCTCACTGGCATCCCCCCAAGCCTCAGTGCTCAGACCCACCCTCTTCTCCACCTTTCTGAATTCCTTCCCCTCTGTATGTACATCTGTATCCATACACATGTATGCTGATGACACTGTCATATTTGCCTCAGGTTCCTCCATACCAGACCTGACAAGCAAACTCCAACTGGCTTTCATCAATATCCAGCACTGGTTCCGGTCAAATCAGCTTTCCTTAAATGCAAAAAAAAACAGTCTGTATGACTATTGGTACCAGACAAAAACTCTCTAAACTGCCAGCCCTGCCCTCCTTTCACACTCTGGATGGGACTAGCCTTGAAAATGTCACAACTTTCAGTTACCTAGGAGTTTGGCTAAACAATCACCTTGACTTCTCTGCTCATGTGGACTACTTACACAAAAAGCTTCATCCTAAACTTGGTGCACTGTATAGGAACTGAGGGTGCATCCCTCTGCCGGCCCACAGAGCCATTGTGTAGAGAATGATTCTTCTCCTCTTTGACTATGATGACACTATCTATGCTAGTGCTCCCATGTCTACCCTAGCCAGACTGGATCCACTCTTCCACTTCTTATGTAGGTTTGCCCTGGATTGCACCCCCCTGGATCCACCACTACCACCGCTACACCTCTCTCTCCTTTCCTTCCCTTGAAGCCAGGTTAGCAATGTCAGTGGCTCAATAGGTAGCACACTTGCCTCTGAGGCCAGGAGATCAGAGGGCTGTGGGTTCAGTTCCCACATCTGGTACTTGGGTTAATATCCCAGTACTGACACTGTAGTGCAGCATGAGAGGGGTGCTGCACTTCTGAGGTGCCATCTTTTGGATGAGACATTAAACCAAGGTCCCATTTGCCTGGATTGGTGGTAGTTCAGGTGGTTGTTAAAGATCCCATTGCACTTATCAAAAAGAGTAGGGGGATTTTATTGTAATAACATCAAAGATCATATCTGTCAAAATCATTTAAATTTACACTAATATAAAGAAAAACACATTTTTATATAGGAAAAAGAAAAGAAAAACCTGTTTTAAATCACACACACAAAAAAAACTTTAACAATGTTCCAAATAAACTATTAAACTAAACTACAATATATTCTCTCAATTAATATAAACAGTTAAATCAGCAGATCTAATCTAAATTCTCTTATTCCCCTAGTCTTGGAAGACCAATTATTTATACTTAATGAACATAGGAAACCCTTTCCACAAAGTGGAAACCTTTTTGGATGTATGTACCGCTACATCTGAAATATACACTTGCTCCATGGCTGACTGTATAAGATTTCCCATTGTTTCATATGGCATCAATCTTTGTCATAATACCCACTGACATCTAGCTTGCCAAAGATAGAATTTTAGACAACAACAAAAGACAACCAGCGTGTCTTTAGAATAATGAGTCCCTAGATTATAAAACTGCCCCAATACCAGGTTATCATAGTGCATATTCCTTAACCAACCCATACTCCATTTGGTGGCAAGGTAATCCCATAGAGATGTTGCATAAGAACAGTGAAATAAAACATGTTCCATAGTTTCCTCTTGAGTAATACAAGAGTCATAAGGACAATTCCATTCAGTTTTAGCTTTATGTTTTGCATTCCCTCTTATATTAATCCTTCCATAAACTGCTAACCAAAGAAATTCCCACATCTGAACAGGGATTCTTGGATTGGTTAATTGGGACAGAAGTCCAAATTATGGGAAGATGAACAATTTTTGAAACAAGATTCAGTAGGATGAATCAAAGACGTGACTACTTTATACAGCTGTGGCCCTGAATTTCCTGTAATTTATTGTGGCATTAGACCCCATTTATATAGTTTTTGGACAGCAGGTATGAACCATTGTGGAATGTGTAGACAATCAGTCAGTTTAGGGGGAGTGGTCTGCCATTTGGCGAAATATCGGGACAGATTTATTTTAATCCAGTAAGAATGTATCACATCTCCAGACATCAGACCACATTTGAGGGACTGAGGAAAAACCAAAGTGTGAAAAAAACCCACAAGGTCTATCATGCCAAGACCTCCTTTCTCCTTCCGTAAGTATGTGTACTGCTGTTTAATAGGGTTCAGTCTATTTCCCTATAGCATCTAAAAAAAAAAGACTATATAATTTGGTTTCTAACTGTATGGGAGGTGGGAAAATCATGGTGGTATACAGTATCATAGGGATGATAAATCGTTTAATAATCTGTATACATTTAAACTTAGTCATCCTCCAATGCCTCCATCTTTAAACTTTACCATCTTCGTGAGCCAATGCGGAATCCCAATTAAAAAAGGGGAATGTTTTGTGCACCAAAATAAATGCCTAAGATTTTTAGATGTTCTGAAGAAAGTGATATCCCTTCTATAATAACTGGATCTGGAAAGTTAGATCCAATGAACAGATCTTTGCTCTTTGTTTTATTCAATTGGGAATTAAAGAAAACAGAATAAATATTCATGGTTTCTAAAAAAAGGGGAACTTGGGTATAGTTAGAAAAAATAAACAAATGTCATCCGAATAAGCATGCATGTAAGACACTTTACTGTTGTCCGGCCCCGTCACTCCCAGCCATTTCGGGTTATCCATCAAAAGATGAATCAGGGGGTCCAATGTGAAAATATACAGGAGAGGACTAAGGGGGCAACCCTGCCAGACTCCTGTCTTTATAAAAAACCCTTCTGTAATTTTATGTCTAATTACCGGATGAACTATTGCCCCATTATATAAAGATTTAAGCCACTGTATTACATGTAATGGGATACCATATGCTTCCAAGGTTAAAAAAAGAAAGGGATGAGAAACCCTATCAAACACTTTATATTGATCTACAGAAATGATGCACCCAGTTCCCCATTGTAATGAGATGTAATAATCATCAAGGCTTGTTGAATCTTTCGATTAGGTAAACCACAGAACTGTAGAGGTGATAATACCATGTTTGCATAATGCTTAAGTCTAGTGTTAAGGACAATAGCCAATATTTTGTAATCAGAGTTCAAAAGTGTCATTGGTCTCCAGTTATCAATAGAAGACTTATACCTGGATTTAAACAAAAAAATCAACAAACCTTCCATAAACCATAGAGGAATACAGTAGGAAGTTCTAAAAAAACATCTCTAAACAAATAGACAGTGGTTCCAAAAATGTCTTATAAAATTCATTCGTCAGTCCATCTGAACCAGGTGATGTACCATTTTTCAAAGTCTTAATAGCCTATTCAATTTCAGAGGTGGTGATAGGTTGTGTCAAATCAGCTTTGCTATCTGAGACTACAGGAATAGATATTGTGTATAAGAATTGCTTTATAGCGTCCTCTGAAGGAGGGTCTGAAGGAATATGGGAAGAAATAAAATCTTTAATAACCTTATTTAACACCTCTACGGAAATCACATTATTCCCCTTATTATCGAGCAGCAAATCTAAAAAGGTGGAATCCTTTAATTTTTTAAAGGCTTCAAATGGATCTCCATAGGGAGACTTTTTTGTCCCATTCTGAAGCAGGGCCTTCATAGTCTGTGCTCTGTCATACTGGCATTTTGTCATTTCTTCTTTAAGTAAAGAAATTTGGTCTGTATAGTCCAATCTAGAGGTATTAGCCATGGAGTATAGATTCTGAAGCTGCTGTCTAAGTTTTAGATAATTAAGAAATTTAATGTTTTCACT
The DNA here is from genome assembly GCA_016271365.2 of Neoceratodus forsteri. Classification (NCBI taxonomy): domain Eukaryota; kingdom Metazoa; phylum Chordata; order Ceratodontiformes; family Ceratodontidae; genus Neoceratodus; species Neoceratodus forsteri. Next base: position 10,163,594 of record JADMNL010000034.1, on the reverse strand, counting down.
ATATTTCCCTTGTTTTAAAAAACAGGTTTTAAAATCTGCTTTAGAATCAGCCCACCAATCCCCTAAATCCTCATACAAAAAACTAACAGATAATCGAGCTTTTAATATATCAGTGATTTGATTCCTTATCCATTGGTCAGATAAGATGGAAGAATTTAATTTCCATCTTGGCCTGACATGAGGCTGGTCTGTAACATTTAAAAAAGAACAAAGCAATAACAGATGATCTGAAAAAATCAGTGAACCGAGTCTGAAACTAAAAATTTGGTAAAGATTTAGATATAAACATGTAATCAATGGTAGAAGTGAATTTCTTTCTTTGAAAAGTAAACTTGGGCCCAGAACTCTGATAGATACTGCAGTTTAATAGATCAGCTGTGTCTATTAGTTTCTGTAATGCATTTGTATCACAATATACTTTCTTCCCATGATTCGATGTGCTACCAGGAGTGGATTTTAAACTACAATTGAAATCTCCACATAAAAAAACCTTATATGAGGTAGGTAAGTAAATAAGGCTTCAGACGGTCAAAAAGGGCCACCCATTCAGATTTGACCTGTGAACCATAAATATTGATTAATCTGCAGTGCATCATTTTCTATACACCATCTAATATTAAGCTCTCCCTGGAACTAAACCAACCAGTTTAATAAGAGTAAAATCAAATTAATTAAATAAAAAACCTATACTATTGGCTGTTGCTATTCCAAATGACCAATACAAAGGTCCCCACACCCATTCCTTTTGGAACAGCCTAGCCTGGTCACTTGAAAACATCCATGTTTCTTGTAAAAAACAAATATCAAAAACATTATCGTGAATGTGGGTATACACGACATGTCTCCTTCTAAAATTCAACAGGCTATGAACATTCAATGAACTTAAACTGAAAGGAGCCATTTATGTGAGTAATGTCTAACTCATGACTCTTTTTTCCTCCTTTTCTTTTTCTTTCCTTTATAATCTGCTTTGTGCTGCAGAGTGATACTATTTTTTGTTTTAGTAGATTGAGAATCAGAATCCCCCAAATCCATCTCAGAATCCCCCTATTGGGTGGCCAAGACAGAAAAGGGGTTTTTGGAATCTATTTCTACAAGGTGTTGAAATGGTCCCACCTTCAGATTCCTAGTTGCTCTACATACTGGTAAAGTGGTATAAGATGGTTGACCAGAGGGGGCAGAAACAGCTTCTGCAGTGTCAGTGTAACACACTGGTAATGAGGAGTCAGGAGGCAAATCTAAAGAAATGGTAGTAATGGGGGGGCAGGTTCTGCCTTTACTCCAGAAGTGAGATCAAGAGAGGGAGGAGGTGGGGGGGGAGGGTCCTCCAGAGGAATACCAGTCGGAGGGTCAGGGACTAAGGATGTAGTAGGTTGGGGGGAAATGGAGTCCTGTGCTTGATGTATAAGGAGATCAGGGCTTAAACAAGTAGCTTTATTCTTAGCAGCCCAAGAACATTCAGAAAAAACATGACCAGTATCTTCACAGAGATCACACCTAGTGTGATTTGCACACTAAAAAGCAATATGCCCAATGTCCCCACATTTATCGCACCTAGGCCTATTATATGAATTGGAAAAGTGAGTTCTAGATCCACACTTGTAACAGGTCTGAGGCTGACCAGCGTAGAAACCTCTAGCATGCCCCAACAAAAAAGAATTAGGGATATGTTCAATTCCAGACTCAGTTTGTCTTAATTTAACTTTATAGCACCAGCCCCCATTCCAAAACATTTCAGCATCTAATATAGCTTCCGGAGGACTCATCACATTTCTGGCTGAGCAAGTAGGTTATATCTTCTACATGGACCCCCTCATTGTGGAACATTACAGTAACATATTTTATCAGTGGTTTGGTTAAGGGGATAGCCAAAAAGGGGGTCCATGTAGGACAGAATTTAACTTGGTTATACCTCTCCCAAAATAAGTCAAGGGCATAAGCAGATCAGAAGCTACCATCAAAATTGTCCTCCCCAAAATGTTAATAAATGCTAAGACTTCTCTTGGGGAGAAGTGCAGAGAATCCTTCAGTAATAATTTGCTCACATGATGCCTGTCATGGCGAACTTCATGGCCTCCTTTATACCTAATGCGGACAGCATTTCTCCTTGGGGCTGCTTCTTTTCTGATTTTAGAAAAGAGTTCTGAGAGAAGTGGTTTTTGTGTCTCTATGGGAATTTGAGGATTTTCCTCCTCAGGAATAGGTGCCTCTGGAGCCAAACTAATAGTATGGGGCTGTACGGCAGGTTTTTGAGGGTTTACAATGGATGTAGATTCATTAAATGCCAGCTTGCCACTTACAGGGTTTGTAGGTACTAAACCTGAATGTGCAGCAGGATGCAAAACTTTAAGACACCACGCAGGTGAAGTTTGAGAAAAATTAAGTGCAGAGTCCCAATCAGGGGTGGGAATCCAAGTTCCGTGAGTATTCTGCATCCAACCAGCCTCACTCAATGCCTTCTGGGGGGACCAGGGCTCACCTGGAGTCACTGTAAATGATGGAAGTTTGTTATGCCCCACCTGAAAAACAATTGGGGGCTCAGAGTTCTGATACTTTTGGTCAGGTTGTAATACTTTAGAAGGTGCTGTAACAAAAATATTTCTATTTGTAATTGTCTGGGCCATACACTTTATTTTGTTGTCATCTCTCATCCTAGATCGAGATTCAACATCTCTTGAAAAATTAAATACAGTTGTCCCTTCTTGTTTTGAAGGTGAAGTCTGGTAAATCACTGCATTAGTATGTTCAGCAGAAATCGAAGCCAGCATGGCATTCTGAAAAAAGAACCCAGCTGTCTTAGAGAGGTTCGAGCCAGACAGTTCAGTGGATATGTCGGAACTCACCTGAGTCACAGGCCCTGTAAATTCTGCATTTACTTGGAGCAGTTTAACATTATCAGGAACTGTACCGGGTATGTCTGAACAAGGAACAGTTTTAGGATTTTAATCTACTGGCTTTCGGCAGGAGTGACTTTGCACTCCCTTACTGCCAGCCGTAGGTGTTTGTACCTCAGTTACTACAGAAGCGGTATCAGAAGAATTAATTGGAACTGACTCACCGGCTCCGCTGCTTCTCCCATAGCTGCCACATCATCCTGTAGTGCAGGCCCGATGACAAGCAGGCCGGGAGTTCTGACAGTCGATGAGTCATTCTGTAAGCGAGCAAACTGCTCAATCAAATGCTCTTTTTCCAAAGAGTGTCTCTCATTTTCTTTAGACAGTAATTCTTGTAGGGAATCTTTTAATGCAGGTGCTGAGGATTTCTCAGGAGGTATATCAACTTCAGGCTTTTGTAGCCGCAGGTCCTCAGTTGAAATAAATATCTCCGAATCACAAATCTTTTTCAGGTCTGTTTTCAATATTTCTGTAGCACTCTTTCCAGTTTCCAACATCATGTTTTGATTCTCGGCAGTAGCTTCCACGTCCTTAAGTTCTTCCTCCACACCAACGAGCTCCCTGTCTGCCTTCTGTACATGTAAAGAGAATGTAGGTCTTGAAATTGGGCCTCCTTCTTTCAGCACAGCCTGCTCTCCTGCCACATCATCGCTTCCTCCTCCTCCTCCTGTGTCCGACTGTGAACTGGGTCCCTCCATCCCACCGGCAGGAAGTGACAGCACACCTGCAGGCAGAGTAGGGGAATTTCCCCGGTGTCCTGGCCAAATTTCCCTCATTCACTAAAAATACCACCAACAGCTTAATCTGGTTCAAGGTCAGTTGCCATTCATCTGTATCCCCCTCCCCTGGGTCATGCCTTAAAATAGACAGGATTTGTCTAGTGCACTTACCCGGTCAACAAAAACAAAATAAAAAAATAAGAATAAATAAATAAATAAAAAGGTTGCTTGTTCTTGCTCCTCCCTTATTGTTAAGTACTGGCTGGGCTCCCTCCCATCCTACCTTATGTGTCTTCTTTTCCCCCCTTCAAACCCATCCTACTCTCTCTGTAGCTCTAACCTCTGTTTTCTAACTCTCCCATTCAGGCGGACCTTGACTGGGCAAGCTGCCTTCTCTTTCTACCTTCCCAAACTCTGGAACTCCTTCCCTGGCCCTATTTATTCTGCTACCTCCATCTGCTCCTTCTCCAGTCTTATACATGATTACTCTGCCCCCTCCTGTAACTGTCCCTAACTCCCCCCATTATTGCCCCCATACCTTCCTCTTTCTGGCTTTCCACCCCCCTTCTCTCCTCTCCCTCTCCCCCCTGACTCTCATACTACATATCTGCCCCTCCTTCCCCCTCCATTCTCTACCTACCCACCTTAATTCTGGCCTTCCCTTGTCTTCTTCCTATGATCTACCTTCTCCTTTCTCCCCCTCTCTTCACCCTTTGCTAGACTACCCTTAGCCACTTGCACTAACCTGGTTCATCCCCTATTCTTGTAGGCAAATGTTACTTACTGCTATTGCTGCATTTTCTGTAAATAATTCCTATGTATATGCTCTTGTACATACAATGTATATTACTTGATGTTTAATTTATGATGTATTGTGTGCCTTAAAGTGAGTGTACATTCTCTGTAAATATTGTTATACTGTAAGGATATGTATTTCTCCCTCTCCCCTCTCCCCCAGGGCACTTCTGAAAATGAGTTGTTCACAGCTCAATATGTCTCTCCTCATGAAACCTTTGAAATAAATAAATACATGTTATGTCTGTTAACCACAATTTTTATGTTTGGTAAAAACAATAAATTTTATATTTTTTAAACATTGATCAACTTATTAAAGATTTTTTTTATGTGGAACAAATCACAGATGTACTACGTCATGCTATGAATGGAGAAGAAATAAATATAAATATTACAAGTTATATTTTTGGTTGACATTTGTAGCTGGTAAAAGATTCATAAGCCAAACATTTGGCAGTAACATTAGTTGGGTGACAATATGTAAGCAATAACCCATGATGGGGTGTGATGTAACTGTGTAATAACCAGATGCCCTGGTTGTTTACGTGGTATGAGACATGAGCAAAGGGCCTTCAGCTACCCAGGAAGCACAGTTATTACACAATAATTGTACACTCTTGAATGTGTTACTGTGTTTATAAAATGGATTGAAATGTGTTGTCTACAGAAATGATTTCAAAAAGGTAAACATGAAGACACTGCATTGAAAAAGACTTCCATATTAACTTGGAAGACAAAACACTAGCCACTATTTTGTTAACAGGGAGGGGGGAGCAAAAAACAATAAAAAACAGTAAAGCATATTTGCACACTAACTATGTAATTTGCATTCCAAATCAATCCAAGTATTTTTAATGGAATGGCTAACATGTACAAAGTGAACCTGGCATGTTTGGGGATGGGGGGGGATTGATGTAGATGTGTCCTCAAACTTCCCCCCTTCCCTACTGCATATTCAATATATGTGCTTTTAAGAACAGGATTTTTTTAAATCAGTTTTAAGTTGCCTGTACACATTTACTTGTATCTTCCCAACCTTTCCCTTGCCTCTTTCTTTATAGTGTCTCTTACTATAAGGGGGTCATAGATCACCATTCTGTGTCTAGGGATAAAGGTGGTATCTCATCCAGATGAGTGGCTATACCCTCGCACACAATGAAAATGAGTTATGCACCACAAGCAACTGCATTATCAACCGAAGTCAGGATGATGTGGACCAGGGCACCAAGAACATGATGCTACATATGAACTATAGGGTCCATACAGGAGCTGGGATCAAGCATGACTTATCTCTATTATCTTTAGCTGCCTAGGTGGTACGCAGCTCTCTGGTAATTTTCTGGCCATGCAACTTCCTGAAACTACAGACCCGCACTGCTATTCCTTACTTCATGAGCCACACTATGCGTCTTACAAATACTCCTGGGGCTCTGCATAACTCCCCCACCTCTAGTGTGACATAAATCCTGATTGCTATCTCATATCACTGGTCTGATGGTACCCAGCTTACTTTGGGGCCTGTTGCCCCCTCCAAGGCTATATTAATTTCCAGGTCCACCCCTGAATTAAAGGGGCTCTGAGTCTTACTAAGAACCTTAGCAAACTTACTGTATGGGTCAGTCACTAGTACGAACCAGATATCCTAGGTACTGTATTACTGGTGCTTGACTCAAATCTACTATAGCTGATAGTTTCTGTGCCCTTCTGAGTCATAGCATGATTAGGGCTGACCATGCCACTGAAAAATAGGGTGGGGGGAACATTAGTTTACTATAAAAAAATCACCTGAAGGTCACTCACTACCTCTAAACTTTCATCCTCCTCCAACTCAGCATGGGAATTCTGTCATACTACTTAGACTCTAGGCAAGACTAAAAAAAAGACACATTATTTGCATCTATATTCCCCCTGTTGGAAACCATCCAGCCCCTCTCTCCCTTCTGAGAGAAATCAGCCCACTTGACATAAACCATGAATTTCTCCTCATTAGAGATTTTAATATTGATTGGCTTGTAGACAGCTCCAAAAAAGCTGTGCTTACCTCAAATAATTTGCAGCTTCACCAGCTCATACCTGAACCCACAAGGTGTGTAAAAAATGCCCAGTCTGCCATGTTTTTGGACTGAATACTTAAGACCCGGCCAGACAGATTCATGTACTTGGGTGTACTCCCAGACTCAATAAGTGACCACTCCCCCACCTACTGCATCTAGAGAGCTAAAACTCCTAAGCGCCCCCCGAGGAATCATTCATTTCTGTGACTTTTCGAAACTTGACCCTATTAAAGCTGCAACAGGAGATTGGTAGTCTTGAGTAGTCTCCACTGTGGCCCACCAATAACATGCATTGTACCCTCAATCTCTTTTATGATATCCACCTGGATATCCAAAATAGACTTGCTCCCCCTGACCATGAGGCAGGTTTATGGCACTGTCTCCAAGTGGCTGGTCCATCCACTGTTGGCACATTTAAAACAGCTGGTCCCTATATAAATCCAACAAGACTGCCACCAACTAGGCCAACTACAGGATGTTCAGAAACGAATGCCAAAATGCTATCAGATGGAGTAAAAATCATTATTTCAAATCACTGCTTGCCTCTTCTGCTGTCAACTCCAGACTTTTCTGGCTAAATCTAGAACAAGCCCTTGGTCAGTCTAGTAAACACACACCAAATTACTTAATCACTGATGGAGTAAACTGTAATAATCCCATTACCACTGCAAACGCTTTCAATACATGCTTCACTGACCTCTCTGCTTACTTAGGTAACATCACTACTTCTGCCACCCCCTCAGCCCCCCTCCACTGAAGCCAGCTCCTGTCACCCCCTTTTCTACTTTACAGCTTTCACCTGCTGGGAGGTACATAGAATCCTCTCGCCAATCCCCTCAACTAAACCTGCTGGCTCAGATGAACTTGAACCCAGAATTCTGAAAATTGCAGCAGCTAAACTTGCCCTCCCAATCACTAGAATCCTCAATCTTTCTCTTATTTCCCAAACTGTCCCTGATATATGGAAGGTATCCTGGTCTATAAGAAGGAAGACCAAATGAACATCAACAAGTACAGACCTATTTCAGTACTTCCAGCTCTTAATAAACTTATTGAAAAGTTGGTTGTCTCCCAATTGACCAAATACCTTAACACTTATAACTTCCTTTCTCCTGCACAGCGTGGATTTTATAAGGGTTATAGCACCACCACCACCCTTCTCTCTCCCTGTCCTCCACTATCTCCACTGCTATGGATAGGGGTGAACTTACAGGTGCAATGACCTTACAAAGGCCTTTGACCTTGCTGACCACACTTTATTAAGTGGAAAACTAGGTGCACTGTGTGTCTCCCCCATCCTGGTTTAGTTCAACAGCTATCTGAGTAACAGATTCCAAAGAGTAAAATTTGGCTATGCCCTGTTTAACTCAGCTGCTGCTAAAGTTGGAGTCCCCCAAGGCTCCATACTAGGGCCCATCCTCTTTTCCATTTACATTAACTCCGTTAGTAGAAGTCTCAATCACTGTACCCCTGTCCTTTATGCTGATGACCTAGCTGTCTATACTAGCTCTCACAGCATCCCCAAAGTAAATTGTCTCCTCTTCTCTGACCTTAAATCTATACAAGCCTGGCTGCACTCGAACAAGCTACTCATGAACACTGCCAAGACCCAGTCAGTATTTTTTGGTTGCACCACTAGGTTAAGGATGGACAGCCCCTCCTCTGTATGTTGAATGTGTGGATGGAACTTGCCTCACTGTAGTCCCAACACTTTAATATCTGGGGGTGACACTTGACACCTCACTAGACTTTTCTCTGCATATCTCAGCCATATGTAAGGCTGTCAACACTAGACTTGGACTCTCGTACAAAATCAGTGACTACCTGACACCCGCTGCCCCCATTGTTATTGCCTGAGGTATCCTACTGCCTTTATTGACATATGGGGTGGAGGTCTAGCATCCTGCCACTAAAACAACTCTTCATAAATGGGATGTAGCCCACAACAATATCTGCAGATTTGCCCTGGCTACAAACAAGTACACTCACCATTGTGATTTATACCCCAGGTTAGGGTGGCTCCTTCCCTCAGACTTGCAGAAACTTGCCCTGGGATGTCTAACTCAGTCTGTTGTTAATAGGTGGTACCAGACATCCCTGTCTCTGATTCTTAAGCCTGACAATGACACTTCTCCCCTTAGATCCCTGTGTCCTTGCATGTGCCTAAAACCAAGACCAACTTTGGTAAACTGTCCTTTGCCTTCACTGCCCCCACTTTCTGGAACTTTATCCCTGCCATGATCCAGCAGGGTGAATCCCAATATGCCTTCAAAAAATCCATCCTGTCACTCTGTCCTGTCTCAGACTGCTGTATGTTCCTGCCATTAGGTCTTTAGGTCGTTACGGTGTAGGGGGGCTTATCTACTCTGTATTACTCCTGTATCTATCTACTGTTTGAAAATGACCATGAATTTTGCTATACAGTTTAGTTGGTTGTACACTGTGCCTTATGTTTTACATGACCTATAGTCTGTTCATTGAATGTTTACCTATTCTTGTTATCCAACTTGCTGCTAGTATTTTTTCTTTTAATGTTGCACTGTATGTTGTATTCTTATTGAACCAACTGTTCCTCTGTTGTATTGTCCCAGCTCATGCCTGAAAATAGGCAACTGTTATTGCCTAGTGCACTCACCTGGTAAATAAAAACAAACTAACTAAATAAGTAAGTAAATCACATTTTGAAAATAAATACTTGGTCTCTTTTATCCCTAAAGACCCCCTAAACTCTCTTGCAGGTTCTCTGGCACCGGGGTACTCCAAGGACCAGCTGTGCAGTGACACTCTCCCCAGGCAGGGCAAACACTAACCTGGGGGCAAGCTGCACTGGCAAGTGTATCAGTATACCAGAAGGTCAACAAATATGAAAAGCATATCAGCATATGATATCACACTTAGCGCATCAAGCATGGGTGGTCTGGCTATGGGTGCATTCCTTTGACATGCCACCGATAGCCTTAGTGGCCCCCCCAAAACAGACTCCCATGTCGGGCCCCTCACACAGGGACTTATCAACCCCAACCCTTGCCAAGCCCCTCCTACTTAATGCCCATTTATTTGGCTACCTGCCAGGGGGTTACAGTTTAAACAACCTAGGACTTTACACAATGAGCAATTAAGCTAGCAAAGTTCACTTAGGGTTTGCTCTGAACACTGACTTCTCCCATTCTCTTGCTAATGCTGGAGTGAACCTGGACAGGTTCTGGCATCCTCCCTTGAGGGGTGTCCCACCACTCTACCATTCTGGGTGTTGATGGTCTCTGTTCCTCTTGAGGTGAGTTCCTGTGTCCTCAAACCCTTCTGCTGCTCCTGATGTTATAATTTCCTAGAGACCTGGCTGGAGGCGATCCCAGGGAGCCTGTCACCATTCATGGGACTGCAGAATATCGCAGTCCAGTCGGAGTCACACAGACTGAACTGCTTTCCTGTCTCTTTGCCCAGTAAGAGTCAAGCACGCAATGCCTTGATGCCTTCTTCTTATATAGGATTTTGGTGGAAGGGGATAAACATGCATCTTCCTAGGTTTTTATAAGATGTAAGTAGTCATGAAATATTTAAACAACTGTTGTTGCTGGCTTCACTAGCTGCAAATCTTAGTGCAGAGTGGGGGAAGGGTGCTAATGGTCTGGCCAGGTCTCACTCAGCTAGGGAGGCAGAGCTGAATCAGGTGTGGTGTCTGTTGCTTTGGCTTCTCAGAAGGAACTAGAAGGAGGGACAAGATCAGATCTGTGCAGTACAGTACAGTAGCTTCTTCTTGTTGTTTCTACATTGTTTCTTGTGGATTCTGCTTGGTAGAAGGTTATTTCTTTTCTTTCTTACTACTTCTAAGGGGCTAGCAGGGTGTTGTTTGGGGCTGTTGGAATTTTGAAACCTGTTTTGGTAGCTATAAGTGGGCTCATTTGTTTGATGTTTCACTGTGTGGCAGGCTGCATTTGTAGAGGCCTATTTCTTCTGATTTAAAAACTTAAGTGGTGTGATTTAACTGGGTCTGTTTCTTAGAATTGGAGACCTGTATCTTCTAATTTCAAGCCTATTTTGATGTGTTGTTGGTGAAGCTGTTTGGAGTCCTGTTTCTTTGGGTAGCAAACCTATTTTGGGGGCTTTGAGTAGAATTGTGATTCATTGTTGCTGGCTTCACTAGCTGCAAAGCTTACTGCAGAGTGGAGGAAGGGTGCTAATGGTCTGACCAGGGGCCTCAGCTACCTGATTGTTTCTGGAAGACTTGGGCTGGTCCCACCCCCCAAAACCCCTCACCCCACCCACACCTGGTCCATTATTTCCTTTATACCAGGGGTCTGACATCAGTTCCACAAATGGGCAAAGGATATGCACCTGTCATAGCAGAAGTAGACATCCAGGAAAGGAACAGCAGCAAGTGAAGAGGTGACTGCTATCTCAGTGGAAGGAAAGTAACTGCAAATCTAGGACCTTTCATTGTTACTTCTTTGCATTGCTATTGCATTGGGGAAAGGAGGAGTAGGAGTTTGAAGAAGGTTGTGCAGTAGCTACTTAAAGTCTCTTTTTGAGTTTGGATAGGAAGGTTAGAATATAAAAGCAGTTACTCAATCTATCTAAACGTGTACAACAAAGGAGGTAAGGAAATAAAGAAGAGAATGTTTTGCACTGATAGAGGGGGGAGAGGGGAGACTTGGGGGAGTATTTGGTATCCTGCATCTGGAAGGGTGGGGGGTCGCTGGTGGGCAACGATAGCAGTGGGTAGGGTGGTAGGCTGCAACAACTGCAGTGCACCAATCTTTCTAAAAATTGCCTGGAGTGTGGGAGGATGTTTAGTGTGCAACCACATAGAGAAACTCAGAAAGGAGATTGAGGGTCTGCAGGAGGAACTAAGACATGCAAGGCAGATTGGGGTGGGTTTAGCCCAATACTGGAGGGAGGAAGAAGGGGAGATGAGGGAGGGTGATTTAAGCCAACAGTGGTGAGGAGAGGGTCAGAAGAAGGGAAGCTGAGACAAAGTGGCCCAGGTCAGGAAGAATGATTGCTGGGGAAATCAGGTCAGGAGAAAAAAGACAAATGGAAGGAGGAGATAGGGACTTGTGAGGGGAGGTGAAGAAGTAGCAAAAGTCATGGAGTGGAAAGGAAAGAACAGAGAGAGGGAGCGGGTATTTGTGAAGGGTCTTCAGAAAATAGTTTTGCACTGCTAGAGAGGAAGAAGGTGGAGGAGGGAAATGATGAAATTAGAGGAGTAATTGATAAATGCCTGGATCAAACTGGAGCGGGGGAAGTTCTGCTGGGAGAATTGCAACAGGGGCAAAAGGGGGAAATAATTATTTTTTTTTTTATTTAGTTGTTTAACCAGGTATAGCACACTAAGCTGAAAGCTTTTTTATAGGAGCGACCTGGGAACACAAGGAGGTTAAGTGACTTGCTCAGGGTCACACAGTATGCAAGTGGAAGCTGTGGGATTCAAACCCAGGTCTGGTCTGCTGGATGTCACCAAATTTGCAGCTCAGAGCCTTAGACCACTGCGCTATACTGCCTCCTATAATGTGTCAGAGGAAGAAGAGGAGCTGGAAATGAGAAAGGGAGAGGAATGGAAGCAAGCAGGGAGTAAGAGTGGTGGAATCTTAGTGCTGGGGGACTCAATACTAAGAGGAGTCAGGTGGGGTAGCAAGGGGGAGAGGCATAGTCGCATTTGGGTGATGGCCATGCCAGGAATGACAGCGGAATGACAGCTAAAAGGGGTAGAGACAAGCCTCATTTAATTATACATCTTGGGACAAATGACCTGGCTGATAAGGCAGTAGATATGATATAGTCCAGAGGAGGTTTGAGGAACTAGCACATTTATGTGAGGGGGCAGAAAGATCAGTAACTTTTTCAGAGATACTTCCAGTGCCCAAGGCAAGCACAACAAGAAAGCTGAGAATAGAGGAATTTAATGGATGGCTAAGAACCTGGTGTTGTGCTAAAGGGTATGGGCTGTTGGGGGGTGGGGAGGGACCTGGGAGGACAGTAGTCTCTATGACAAGGACAGACTACACTTGAGTGAGGAGGGAAAGAAAGTTGAAACAGAGGATGGAGGAGTACATAGAGGAAGTTGGGAATTTAAACCTAGGAGTGGGGGTGGCAATTGGGCAAGAGATATGCAGAGACCACAGGTTGGAAACCATAAGAGCTTACTTCCCCATAACAGTGACAAAGGACAATGGCAAGTACTATTGGTGATGCTAGGAAAGGGGGGAAGGATGGGGGGGAAGGGTGGAAGGTGGTTACCCTTAATGCTAGGAGCCTTGGGAGGAAAACTGCAATGTTACAGGTGCTCATGGTAGAGGGAGAGTTAGACATTGCAGCCATCACAGAAACATGGGCCACCCAATATAATGACTGGGACCTGCCTGTACCAGGGTGCAGGTTATTTCGTAGGGACAGGGTGATTGGGAAAGGAGGGTGTCTGGCACTATATGTGAAGGAAGGACTGAAGTGTGTAAGGGAGGAAGGGGAGGAAGGTAGTACAGAGTCACTTTGGATGCAAATCCAGGATTCAAAGAATAGGATTCTTAGAATGGGAGTGGTGTACAGGCCACCATCTCAGATGGAGGAGTTAGACAGGGAACTTGCAGAACAGATCAGGAGGACCTGTGAGAAGGGTAGTGTGGTGATTGTGGGGGACTTCAACATGCCAGGAGTTGACTGGAGTACCCCAACAACCAGGAAGAGAAGGGAGCTGGTACTGCAGGATGCCTTCCAGGACAGCTTCCTGCTGCAAATGGTCAGTGAATCAACCAGGTTAGGAAATACCCTTGACCTTGTGCTGGCAAATGGGACTTTGTGAGAGAACTTACAGTGGAGGAACTGCCATCAGGATGACCACCTAGTATGGCTCACATTGGATATGGGCAAGGAAAGAGTAGAATCGGGCACAAGAGTGCTGGACTTCAGGAGGGCCGACATTGGGAGGATGCGGGAAGTGGTAAAAGGGTACCTGGCCAGAATTCAATCTAGTATGAACACTAACCAGAGGTGGGAGCTCATAAAGCTGGGGATAGTGGAGGCAACCAAAACCTGCTGCAAGGTCCACAGCAAGAAGGCTAGGGCTAAGAAACTGAGCTGGTTGAGCAAGGAGGTCATGGAAAAGGTAAGGAGAAAAAGGGCTGCCTTTAGGAATTACAAGAAAACAGGGAGGGGGGAGGACAGGGAGGAGTACTTGACAGAATCGAAGGAGGTGACAAAGGCAGTAAGGGGAGCCAAAGCACCTACGGAACTAAGGCTGGTGCAAGGCATTAAGAAGGGGGAGAAGGGCTTCTTTAGGTATATCAAGGAGAAAAGGAGCTGTAAGGACCACATACTAAGGATTAGGAAGGAGGGGGTTGGGTGGAAGCAGGGTGCGATAAGGCAGAAGCACTAAATAGTACTTCTGCTCAGTATTTACTAAAGAGAAGAGGGGGGTGACACTCAAGGGGGAGAAATGGCAGAAACAGGGGAAAGGGGACAGATGGGGAAATCATGAGGCAGAGTTCGGGAGGCTTGAAGGCACTGAGGGTGGACAAGGCACCAGCCCAGATGGCATCCACCCCAGTGTACTGAAGGAGCTGGCAGAGGTCCTTGCAGGACCTTTGGCAGACCTATTTAATGCCTCACTACATTTGGGGTGTGTACCTCAGAACTGGAGGATGGCTCATGTGGTGCTCCTCCACAAGAGTGGCCCCAAGGATGAACCGGGAAACTACAGACCAGTGAGCCTCACATCCATCGTGGGTAAGCTGATGGAGACTATCCTGAAGGAGAGGCTGGTGGCCCTTCTAGAGGCCAAAGGACTACAGGACAGCAGACAGCATGGCTTCATATGAGGCAGATCCTGCCAAACCAACCTGGTTGAGTTCTATGACTGAGTAACTAGGCAACTGGACAGGGGCCATGCAGTGGATGTCCTGTATCTGGACTTCAGTAAGGCATTTGACTCGGTGCCGCATGGAAGGCTGGGAAGTAAGTTAGTAGGCACAGGGGCAGGTGCAAAGCTGGTGAGATGGGTAGGAAACTGGCTTCAGGGAAGGCAACAGAGGGTTGTGGTGGGTGGGGAGCTCTCACACCCAAGGGTAGTGATGAGCGGTATTCCACAGGGCTCGGTGTTGGGACCAGTGTTGTTTGGGATATTCATTGCAGACATATCATGGGACATCAAGAGCAAGATCAGTCTGTTTGCTGATGACACCAAGGTAGGAGCGGTGGTGGATGACCTAGGGGGATGGCAGGGGTTGCTGGATGATCTGGCAAAGCTTGAAACCTGGTTAGACACCTGGCAACTGGGGTTTAATGCCAAAAAGTGCAAGGTGCTGCATTTTGGGATGAAGAACCCAAGGAGGAGTTACCAGCTGGGGGGAGTGCAGCTAGCCCAGACAGAGGAGGAGAAGGATCTGGTGGTGCTCATTACAGGGTCAATGAACAACTCGGCACAATGTAGGAAGGCAGCTGCAAAGGCCAACAAAATGCTGGGTTGTATTGCAAAGGGTATATCCTCGAGGAGGGAGGAGGTGATTCTGCCACTGTGTAGGTCATCATTAGTTAGACCGCACCTGGAGTACTGCATGCAGTACTGGTGCCCATATCTGAAGAGGGACATTAAGTTACTGGAGGGGGTCCAGCACAGGGCGACAAAGATGATCAAGGGGCTGGGGGACTTATCATACGAGAGGAGGCTGAGGGAGTTGAACATGTACTCACTGGAGGACAGGGGGGACATGATAAACCTTTAAATACATGAAAGGAATAAACAAGACAGGTACAAAGGGACTGTTCAAAGTAAGGGAGGGGAGGGACACCAGGGGCCATAATATGAGACTGGAGGGAGGAAGGTTCAGGAAGGAGATGAGGAGACACTTTTTTACAGAGAGGGTGGTGGTTGGGTGGAATGCATTACCTGCAGAAGTGGTATCCAGTAGAACAGTGAACTGCTTCACAAGGAGATGGGACAGGACAAGGGGGGAGGGTTAATGAAGAGGAAGGGTGGAAGGGAGGGGCAGCTGCAGAATAAGGGGTGCTAGCTGCACATTCGAGCAGACTTGATAGACCTCTAGGTCTTTATCTGCTGGCAAATTTTGTATGTCCGTATGTTTGCATGTTAAAGAAACACTTTCGTAATCAACTGCAATGTAATTGTTATTAACAATTTTTATTGTATTAAGACTAAGTTTATCTATTTGTAACTAATTAAGTCTATTTACCTGTAACATCTTGACCGTTTGTAACACAGACCTAGGTCATGCATAAATTTTTCGTAAATTATGTATGTGTGTTAGGAAGGGAATATAAGGATAGAAAATTATGTATTTTGTTTTTTTCTTTAAAGGGCGTTATTTGTAGGACTTCCTTCAAGGTTTTTGGTGATCAAAGTAGCAGACATGTTTGTTATGGCAATCAGAGATAAGCCAAATAGCCAATGAAAAATCTCTCTGAAAGTTCCCAATTTGGAAAATAAGTTCTAACACTTTTCATCCTATGCAGTTATGAATTAACAACTGCATGGACCTGAACAGATATTGAGCAATTAGATCACTGATTTACCCAATTTATAAATTCCTAATTAACAAGCATGGATGATTTAAGTCACAAGGAGCAGCAATGTGCATAACCACCCCGGGCTTGCAGAAATGCAGTATATAGAAATTAAATGACCATGCAGTGCACACCAATGGTAGTAAAATAAAAAGTAAATAATTGATCGTACATATGAACATACAAAGAAGCCAGAAGAGGAAGGCCATTTGGTATATCTAGTCTACTCCTATTGCAGGGTCCACAGCTTGAGGTACTGACCCTGCCCCTCCACTCCTTTCCATCTGCCCTACCCATGATCCTTACCTTCCCCATGACTTTCCCAGCCACTCTTACAGCTGTCCACTGTCTTCAATGAGACCACCTCTTCTAGCAGTGCATTCCAAGTGTCCACCACCCTCTCCATAAAGAAGTGCTTCCTGACCTCCCTTCCACACCTTCCACCTCCAGCTTAAAACTGTGCCCCTTTGTGTTATAGTTACCACTTAGTTTAAAGAGACCCTCCTTGTCCACTTTATTTGTCCCCCTGAAGGTCTCAATCATGTCTCCACTCTCTCTCCTGTCCTCTAGGGCGTACATGTTCAGTGCCCTCAACCTCTCCTTGTATGACATACCCTGCTGACCCACTATCATCTTTGTAGCCCACTTCTGTACCTTCTCCAGCAGGTTAATGTCCTATTTGAGGTGTGGACACCAGTACTGAACTCCATAATCTAGTTGTGGCCTCACCAGTGATCTGTACAAGGGTAGTATAACCTCCTCTCTCCTACTACTGATCCCCCTCACTATCCATCCCAGCATTTTGTTTACCCTTTCTGTTGCCATCTTGCACTGTGTGGTGTGCTTCAGTCACTAGTGATTATCACTCCCAGGTCCTTCTCCATCTCTGACACAGATACCTGGACTCCACTCAGGCAGTAATCTGTCCTAAGATTCTTGGCTCCAATGTGCATAACTTTGCATTTCTTGGCATTGAAGTCAAGCTGCCAGATCCTGGACCACCTCCCCAGCTTTTCCAGATCATCCTGCAGGTCCTGTATCCCTTCAGCTGTGTCCACTCTCCTGCACAGCTTGGTGTCATCCATGAATAGACACATTTTGCCCTTAATGCTATCCCCAATGTCTTTGATAAAGACATTGAACAACACCAGCTAAGCATCAAGACCTGCGGGATCCTACTGGTGAACTTTCTGGTGCCAGATAACTCCCCCCCCCACAACCACCCTCTGTGCTCTGTCCCTCAACCAGTTTTCCACCCATCTGGTCATCTTCTCCCCAATCCCAAGATCTGCCAACTTCCTGATCAACCTTTTGTGGGGCACAGAGTCAAAGGACTTGTTGAAATCAAGATAGAGGATTGTCTACTGCTTGGCCCCTGTCTACTGTCTTAGTGACCCAGTCAATGAAGTCAGTCATAGTCATTTGACATAATTCCCCCTATTGTGAACTCATGCTGCCTCACATCCTAGAGACCATGCTGCTCTAGATATTCTACCAACTGTTCCTTAAGTATGGTCTTCATGATCTTGCACATGATTGAAGTCAGCCTGACTGGTCTGTAATTCCATGGGTCATTCTAAGGACTGCGTTTGTGGAGGGACACCACATATGCTGTTCTCCAGTGTTGCAGTACCATATCTATCTCTAGTGAACTATTAAATAAGCCTGCTAGTGGCCCTGCCAGCTCCACAGCCAGTTCCCTTAGTACCATTGGATGTACTCTGTCTGGGCCTGGGGATTTATCCACCTTCAATGCTAGCAGCCCCTCCCCACTGTATCTTCCTCTATCACTCCTCTTTTCCCTCCTGAAATCACCAGTCTGTCTTTCTCCCTGGTGAAGATGGAACAGAAGTATTCAGTTAGTATCTCTGCTCTTCCCCGTTACCCTCCACTCACTCCTCCCCTTTCTTAAGCCTAACAATCCCATCCTTCATGTCCCTCTTCTTGCTTATATAGTAAAAGACGGACTTCTCCCCATTCTTCATTCCTGTAATTGTACTGCAAATCCACAAGTAAACCTTGCCAGATGGGAGTTGTCAACAATGGCACATCTCTCATGATGCTGTGGCTTGGATAGGTTGGGGTAACGAGGGGGAGGATGATAATGAAAATAACCAAACGAGATACACGGTACATTGTGAGGCATAAGCTAGGTCACCCTGAAAGTGAGTAATGGTAAGACTCAGTTTAAGAAACAAAACCAAAAACAAAAGGAAAAGATGGTACCACTTGCAAAAGTATAAAATAAGTTGCTACTCATCAATTCCTTAAGCTGGTTAGAGAAAAAATTCTCACTCTCCAAAAAAAAAAAAAATATTCAGTTTACAATAAAAACAGGATGATACATTAAAGTTGTAAAATAAGACAATTCATAAGATAGTTAACACCTTTACAACAAAAATGTACAGTATACCCATTTTCTTAAATAAGCAAGCAAGAAGACATGACAGGGTGGGGGTTAGGCTAAGATAACTGACCACCCACACATATAGTGAGGCCAATGCCAAATGTGCAGGGCCTTAAAATACCTGAATGGGTAGTTCTCTAGTCCAACCCATACCCTGGAGTGTCTTATTGTGCTTATAAAACGGTAAACTAAAAAAACATATAAGTAAAAAATGCTTACTTTTTATTACTAAAAACAGGTGATTTTTTTTGTTAAAAGCAACAAGTAAAAAGTAATCTCTCCCCACTTAACAATTGTCTATTTTTCTACACATGTGGTAGGTGGAATGCTTGTTTCTTACAGAATACAAGAATTCAAGCTTGTGCAGAATTCCACTTGCAGAATGTTCACACACACACACACACACACACACACACACACAGAATAATTATCACCTCATCGTTGAGAACAAATTGGTTCTCAACACTTTTTAGAATTCAAAGTTTATTGATTTTTCAGTTTATACATATATGACCACAAATTTAGCAACACAAAAAAAAATTGCAAAATAACATAGGTACAGATATCACAAAACGAAAATGATAAATCATGACAGTCTGTAATAGTGAACAATGAAGACTGGTTCTCAACACTGAGTTAGAGTGGTGACATCATCAACACATGAGCAAAGCTTGACTGCCTTATGATGTCACCCCTCTGGCAAAGTTTTGAGAATCTGTGAGTTCTTAGTGCTGAGGGGGTTGTTATTATATATAATACAATATTACAACAGAAACACATTTTTTTCCAACAACCGGAGGTTAGTGGTGTTTTTTTATGTATTATTTTAAATTCAGTGATTGACTCAAGTGTCTCATGATGGCACCTGAGCAAAGTTGTTCTTTATGCTGTAATATGTTAAGAACAACTGATTCCAGTTATAATGTTGCTACAGTGTTATCATTCTAAAATGTGAAGAGCAACTTATAAAAAAAACACTGATAAAACATGCCTACTGTGTATTATAACAAAAACGACTCCTCTCTAAATTCACAAATGGTTGTCAGTGCGCTCCACTGATACTAGGCAGTGCTTCCAAGGGACAGCCTGTCTCAGAGCAAACACAGAAATTCCAAAATGGAAGCACTCACAGAAGATGATTTCAGACTGAAGTATTTTCAAAATAATTGATATTTATTCGGCTAGTGCACAATCTGCTAGCCATTCACCACAGTGATGGTGGTCATTGTCCACCCCTTATATAAAGGCTTGATCTCAACTGTATCTGTGAAAGGGTAAGCAGCAGAGATTGCCCTGGTAAGCCAGTAAGGATAGGAGGGGAATTTTCATGGTCATCAAAGAAGCAAATCTGTGAATAGTACTTCAGTTTTTATGGCTGCAGTAGGCAGAGCTTGCAGACATGTTGCATGTACACAAGGAGTGATGTCATGTTTTCTGTTCATGGAACTGACTTAAGGTGTAAATAGTCTCTTCCAGCTTAACCTCCTGCAAGCAATGTTTTCTGCCCTCAAATAAATATGCTTTCATGTTAGTCAATGGTTGCAGGGTACTATTTTCTTTCTTAAATGGGTGGTACAAGAACTGGAACTTGAGTAGTGGGAGGTAGCATTAGGGTTTTTTTGGGGAGTAAGATCCACCTTCCCCACCCAAGAAGCTTCTAAAGATCCACCCCAAACTTTTTTCTGATTCATGTGGGAGGGGCATGAGATGGCTCTATCATGCTATACACATTACATTAGTTTGGGACCTGTAGCAACCAACAGAACAAGTCTGTGCAGTGGAGAATAGAAGATACTTAATGCCTTTATTAAGGAGTAGGAGAACAGAAGATATGTAATGCCTTCAAATTAACTTAAAAATCCTTTGGAACACATGATTATCAGAGCCACCTGGGGCCTCAGAAGGAGACCTAGACACACATTTTAAGTTACAGTAAGAGCTGCATGTTTTTCTTAATCATTTTATACATGTACTGTATGGTTTATATATAATTTGACTTTAGTAGTTTCCAAACTTTGAAAGCATTGGTGTTAGTAATGCATTTAGAAATACATTTTTAATTGTCTTTACAGTTAAACATGCAGTTTCATGTCAGGGCACATTTTTGTGGGAAGGGGGTTCAAATTATTTTAATCATGGACTCAGTACTAGGTGAACACAGACTGATGATAAAGTGTGTTTTTTCTTTTAAGTTTGAGATTTATTAGAAAACACTGAACAAGAAAACAATTGGTGATTTTAAAAGCTATTCTGATCAGAGCTGATATTAAAAAAATCTTAACTGTATTTTTTATTTTATTTTATCATGGACACTAGAAACAGGATGTCAACATTTACTCCATGAAACCTGTTTTTCAGGTTTTGTTTTTATTGCATCTTGTCCCATGCAATCTTCCCAGAATGCAGTTTGTCAGGGCACATTTTTGGGGGAGGGGTTGAAATTGTTTTAATCATGAAGCATTGGTGTTAGTAATGCATTTAGAAATAACATTTTTAGTTGTCTTTACAGTAAAACATGCAGTTTCATGTCAGGGCACATTTTTGGGGGCAGGGGTTCAAATTATTGTAATCATAAGCACAGTACTTAGTAAACCGACTTTGATGAAAAAGTGTATTTTTTCTTTCAAGTTTGAGAAGTATGTATTATATATAAGTGTAACCATGTTGCAAATGGGACTGGGGAATGAATAATGGTTAAGTAGGCAGCTAGGTTAAGGAGGCAGTATAACACAGTGGTTTAAGGCTCTGAGCTATAAACCTGGAGACCTGGGTTTGAATCCCACAGCCCCCATTTGCATACTGTATGACCCTGAGCAAATCATTAACTTTTCTTTGCTCCCAGGTCGCACCTGTAAACAAGCTTTCAGCTTAGTATGTCTCTCCTGGTTAAAAAAAGTGCTTAGAATAATGTTTTTTTAATATAGTTGAGTGTATATGTGGCAAGTAGGTAGGGGATGGTGTTTTAAATGTGGCAGTAGGATTTAGCATGTGCACTGCTTTAAAATCATTTCACAACAGCAGAGCTGTGTAACTGTTCTTATCCAGTGAGCATAAATGGCAACAGTTACACAGTTATTTCAGCTACACATTTGATTCCATATTACAATGGTTCAACGCACTACACATTTAGTGTGTCACACTTTTTCAAATAATGAAACAAATATTCTCCAAACTAAATAACTCACACATACATATTTTATACTTCATTAAAAAGATACTCCACATTTGTAACAAAAAAACAAAAAATAAATACATGAAAGCATGTCACAGAGCAAAATCAGCCCTAACTCCCAGTTCCTTCAAGTAGAATGATGGTACCTACATTTACAGTTTAGCAAATACTTGAAAGCTGAGTAGGTGTACTGTAAGAAAACAGCTACAGTCTTTACTATTTACAGCATTGATGATCTAGGACAATTTATGTATTTTTTATTATTGTGAGTAGTTTAATGAAATAACATTTTAAAACGAAAACACTACTGCTAGCTAGACCTGACATACACACACACACACTGAAAAGACAATTAATGAATTAAAGCTATTTAGCAGCTGTTTTCTTACATAAATCCAGTCTTGATAAATTTGTTTTTTTAGCAGTTCTATAATATTTATGTCTCTCTGAAATAAGAGTGCACAGCATAGAATGAAAGGGTTTCTGTTAATATTGTTTGCATGAGAAGTGGGCGTGACAGTGGCATGCAAGAGTGAAGTCTGAATTGTTTCTTGGCAATTCTGGGATCCAAAGTTTAACAGTAATGTGAGAAGAGAATAAAGTCATGTGTTTTTTGCATTTGAATAGATTTAGTGCTTTGAAGTTGAAAGATATAAATATATATACCTAGTCTCATGGGCATGTGAAAAAAATGAAGATACTACTAAAATAAATGCTGTTCTGCTATTTTATTTATTTATTTGTGAGATTTTAAGTGTAGTTTTGCTGGTCACAGACACATCAACGGTTAAATTCAGCAGATACCTGAGAGCTAGCTAACTGGGGTTTCTGTAAGACAACAACTACTAAATAGCTCTAATTCATTACTTTTGTTTTATATGTGCATCAGGTCTAGCTACAGTAACAGGAGTGTTTTCATTTTAAAAGTTTTATTTTTTTAAAACTATACACAACCATAAAAGCTCAGAAACTGCCCAGATCACCAATGCTATAATTAACAAAGACTCTAGCTGTTTTCTTACAGAAACCCCACTCAGTTAGATTTCAAGTATTTTGCTAAACTGTAAATGTAGGTATCAGCATTCTATTAGCAGTTAGTGCTAATTTTCCTCTGTGACAAGATTTTCATTTTTTTTTGTGGGGGCTGGGGGATTCAAACTTAGATCTCCAGATCTGCAGTGAAGATCCTTAAACCACTGTGCTATACTGCCTCCCTTGTAATGGCAGGCACCTATTTTATGGTTCATGATGTTGGTGTAGTACCAACATACTAACTTACAAAAATGCCAGCAGAATAGGCCTAGCAGGCTTTTGTGTCTGCTTGTTTGGTCAGTCCCCACCCTGGGAACTGACCTTGCTGCCTCCCCCCACCCTCTCAGACTTCTTCCTTCCCAGTCCAGGGGAGAGCTAGCTAACTGGTTTCTGTAAGACAGCAGCTACTAAATAGCTGTAATTCACTATTTTTGTTTTCTATGTGTGTCAGGTCTCGCTAGCAGGAGTGTTTCAATTTTAAAACTTTGAATTTTATCAAACTATACACAACCATAAAAGCACAGAAACTGCCCAGATCATCAAAGCTATAATTAATACAGACTCTAGCTGTTTTCTTACAGAAACCCCACTCAGTTACATGTCAAGTATTTGCTAAGCTATAAATGTAGGTATCAGCATTCTATGAGCTGTTCATGCTGATTTGATCTGTAAGAAAATTGTCTTTTTTTTTGTGGGGGCTGTGGGATTCAAATCTAGATCTCCAGAGTTACAATTAAGAGCCTTAAACCACTGTACTATACTGCTTCCCTAGTTATGGCACTCATTTGTTTTATAGTTCATGATGTTGGTGTAGAAAGCATACCAACATACTAAAATGCCAGCAGAATAGGCCTAGTGGGCTTTTGTGTCTGCTCGTTTGGTCATTCCTCACCCTGGGAGCTGACCTTGCTGCCCCCTGCCCTCTCAGGCTTCTCCATTCCCAGTCCAGGGTATTCCCACTTGATTGGACTTTGCTTCCACAACCATTCCCCTGTACCTGTCCCACCCCCTCTTGAACCCCTCCACAGTCTCTGCCTCCACCAGTCCCCCAGGCAGTGCATTCCATGGTTCTACCACCCTCTCACTGAAGTAGCACCTCCTCCTTTCTTCCCTGAGTAGCTCTCCTCCAGCTTCCACCGATGCACTCTAGTTGCCCCCCCTTCCTTTGAAGCACTGTGACTTCGCCACCCTGTTTACCCCTTCATATATTTGAAGACCTCTATCATGTCCCCCCATCCCTTCTCTCTTCCAACATGTATATATTCAGCTCTTTGAGCCTCTCCCCTTAGGTCCTTTCCCCCAAGCCCAAGGATAATTTTGGTTGCCTTTCTCTGGGCCCTCTCCAGGAGTTCAATGTCCCTCTTTAAGTGTGGCCTCCAGAACTGCATGCAGTACTAGAGGTGTGGCCTCACCAAGCAGTTATACGGAGGGAGTATCACTTCCCTCCTTCTGGAGCAATCCTTCTAGTGATGCATCCCAGCATCATGGCCTTGGCCGCTGCCTTCCTACAAGTCTCTGAGTTGTTCATCTTGACATCCACCACCACCCCCAGGTCCCTCTCAGCCCTACAACCATAGCAGCAGTACATTGCATAGCAGATATAAAATGTCAATAAGCAGGTCATGCAACAGATGTGTTGAGCACTTACTGAAGCAAGAAATATATAGCTGTCATTTTTTACATCCTGTTCAAAATGTGTTTTTGCCCCTGTGATGCCAAATGGCACAGTTGCTGTGCAAAATCTCCTTTCAGCTAATGAACTGATAGTGTCACTATTCATGCGGTGGGGTCACAAAAAGCCCATGCTGAAAACTTGGAGTGAAAATACCAAGAAATGCCCAGGGCATTAGGGTTTCTGACCATAACACCCTGCACTGTGGTGACTGACAGGCATCAGGGTGTGACTTGGGATTGTCAACAGTAATGCTCATGCCTTTCCACCCCCACCCTGCAGCCAGTGCCAGGTATCGAGGTGTGCCTTTGATTCTTCAGCCCCAAAGTTAACTCCATTTTCTTATACTGTACCCATTTCAGCATATTTCTATATGGAAATGGGGTGAGTGTAAAGTTTGAAAACCCCAAGGCACACCTCGACTCTTGTCTGTGTCTGCAGGGTAGAGTGAGGTGAAATGGCATAAGCATTATGGCCAATGACCCAAAGGCACACCCTTAATGCCTGTCCATGTCTGCGGGGTGGGGGTGGGGTTGGTGTCACTTCAATACTTCACTGCCATTCCTATTCTGCTTGTCTGTCTGTGTCTCTCGCTCTCTGTCTATATGTCTATGTAATTATCTTTCTATTAATTGTATGTATCGCTATTTTTACCTATTTTTAAAACAAACCTGCATATCATATTTGCCTGCACTCTGAGCACATACTTATGAAACTATGCATATTTGTACTCCACTTCTACATAGACCTCATACTTTCCTGATATTCCCATTATCACATGCATAACTACCTTGCCCTTATCAAAAGTGCCCCCCTCTGAAAGTTTATATCACATTTTCTCTAACAGTCCATCATCATTACACCTGACTTCCTGACATCAACACATTGCTTAAATATGACTTACATCACCTCATGGACAAAAACCCTGTTTCTCTTAAAATAAATAAAAACAAATGTGTAAATAATCCAAAGGCTGAATATATGCCAGCCATTACTTTTTCATGTACTGCCACCTTCTGTACCATCATGGGGATTTGCATATGTTTCCCTTGATGGTTTGTATTATTGGGATACGTGCAATTGTGTTTTGTTTAAAATGTGTCTGTCTGACCAATATCATCCAGGATAACACATACATCAGTGGCATTTGCTCTGGGGTTCTTTTGTAAGCTTCTTATTCCTTCCATTAAAATGTACACCCCCATATATTTTCCTAATAATGTGTATGCCTTTCTTAGAACATAAACTAAAACAAATCTTACTACTTACAAATCATTGTGTTGTTTCTCCATACCTCCTTAACAATTTCACATAAATTCACTAACTTCATTATGCAGCCATGGTGGATCTGACCAGATTTTGTTATGTTTGCTTGTGCATGCACAAGAAATATCTTGGGACTGTACATGGCATTGGAGAGGTGTGTCATTGTCCTGGCCAATGTAGTGCAAGCTTTGGTGAGCTCATCCCTGACACACCTTCGAGTCTGCAAGCTGTCTATGACAGTGGGCAGGAACTTTGTGTAGTTGAAAGAAATGTATCGCTGCAATCAGGGATGTTTTCATCATGGCCGTTATTTGCATAATTGGAAGGCAGTGCCTGAAATTCTGAAGCATTTTTTCTAGTTGTGACTGAAGGTTCAGTTGGCTGCTCCTTGCTCATTCATTTTCTTTCCTTCCCAGTTCCCTAGTCTTACCATTTGTGGCCATTTGTGCCTCCTTTCTGTTGTCCTTGCCTGCTGTTTTGCTTTTTACCAAGCTCCTCTGTCCCACTGCTTTTTGTCATCTGTGCCTCGTATGTTCTTCCGCCCCCCCAGTGTTCCCTCATACCTTGTTGTGGTACGAGAGTCACACAAACTGGCTGCACTATTGTCTCTGTGTGTGATCGCTGCTGTCGCTCGTCTGGTCACTCCTTTTGATGTGACAGATACCCTACAGTGTCATTACTGTATATTTCTCTCTGTCTGTCTAATTCCTATTACCTCCTTCTTACCTCCCTCCAGATGTTCTTCATAAATATATTTTCAACCTACTACTCACCTATGTACTTCTGTACTCATTCACATACACAACATTAGTACTTCTCTGCCATTCCTGTAATACATCTCTCTACCTACTGCATTACCAATGCTAATAGCAGATAAAGTGCCAGGGCTCATTTCTGACCCCCTAGCACGACTCACTGGGCCAGTCTCGTGTACAAGGTTTTCACCTTGACCTTCAGAGACTGACAATCCTTCCATACCTTCCACGAGGATAGAAAGGCTCGGATAGAGTCTGGTCGGACTTGCAATGCACAGAGTAGACAAACGGAAATCTGTTTCCTGAGCCATAAATATTCCTGCCACTACCACTTTATCAGTTACTTGACTGACCAAGACTATTTGATCTCGATGAATAAATAATGTATGTTCATTATAGTCTACTGTACTATTGTTCAGACATTAAGCTAAAAAAATACATTTATTTTAAATTGTTTAAGAAGAAGCAGACTTTGCAGTTACAAGAGAAAAGGTCTCTGTGCATTTCTGTAAACTGAAACTGCACTCAGGATTCATGTTAGCAAATATTAACACAGAACCAAAGTTCTATTAGTAAAGATTGCAAGTTTATTTATTTTATTTATTTATTAAATTTTGGTGACCGGGTAGGCCCACTGAGCCCCGAAGGTCCCTTTTTCAGGAGCGACCCGCGATAACAATACTAGATAAAATACAGTGGAGAAAAACTTTTGATTTCATAGGTTGTTCCAGCATAAGGTGCTTACAGACAGTGGTTACATACATAGTTATCATCATGACACAGTTTTGCCTTGGTATTACTTGGCATAGTGATATACATGAGGTAGCATTTGTCCAGGTGTCCAGATACAAGAGGGAGATACATGGTCAGCTCACCTTTGGGAAGGTTTGATGCAGAGAAAGGGGATACCTTAAGAGCCGTGGCAGTGGCATGTACTTGTGGCCAGTATATGGGACTTGAGCCTGGTGTGGAAGTTCATGATTGAGGAGGCATCCTGGACTGGGGGGGGAGCTTGTTCCTTAGGCTGGGGGCTTGGCAAGAAAAGGATCTGCCACCAGCATTGGTCCCTACTCTGGGGACTTCTAGTAGTGTTCATTCTGATGTCCTTAAATTCCTAGGGTTGTGTTTAATGGCTATGGTTCTGGCTATGCTTAGTGGAGTGGGGGGTTTGAGTAGCTTGTAGGCCTGGACAAGCAAAGGGTATTGGAGGCGAGCGGCCAATGTGGGCCACTGGAGCTGGGCCAGAGTGTCACAGTGGTGACATCGTGGGTGGTCTTGGGTAGCGAACCAAGCTGTTTTGTTGTATAGGATTTGCATCCTGGATATCTCTTGCTTTGCCATGCCCTGTATAATCGGGGGTGCATAGGTCAGGATAGGGAGCAGGACACTTGTCGCAATGGAGAGCCTGGCCTCAGGGATGAGCTGGTCCCTGAGTCGGTACAAGGTATCGAGTTTGTGATGTAGTGTCCTGGTGACCTGGTCCTTGTAGGTGATAGTCTGATCCGGTGTTAGGCCTAAGTATTTTAGGGAGGGAACTACATTAATGCTTTTGCCAGAGAGTGTGGTTAGTTGGAGGGATGAGGACCTATCAAGTACCAGTGATCTTGGCCCAAATAGCATTGCCTTGGTTTTGTCAGCATTAAGTACCATTCTGTTCTCACACAGCCTTGTCTCTAGGGATGTGAGGTCCTTTTGGAGGAGTGGACCAAGAGTGGCCACATCGCCCAAGGGTTGGTAGATGACAGTATCATCAGCGTACTGTACAACTGAGCTCTCCCCACAGTAGGTACTTAATTCATTGGTAAATAGGGAGAATAGAAGGGGGCCTAGTATTGAACCCTGAGGTACTCCCTGTTTTAGAGGTAGTGGTTCTGACATGGCCTCCTTCCATGTGCCCCTCTGTGTCCTTTTAATCATCAATAAAAACTTATGTCTAAGTTTAAATTTAACTGTAATTATATCTTGGCAGGAAAGGCTGAAAACCCAAGTCACAAGGTATTAATGCTTAAGACCTGCTATCAATCCATTACATTTTAAAACACACTAAGCAAAGAATGACTTTATCTGACATTGCTCAGAATTTGTTTATAATGTCCAGCAGAGGGTCCCTTGATGGGATGTCTGGAACAGCCCATCTACAAGAATTTTCTGTAGGTTCAGTTGGCTGCTCCCTGCTCATTCATTTGGCTTCAATTTCCTGATTCATTGCTTCATCGGTTGAGAATGGGATGAGTAGGCCCAATGGGGGTTGATTTGGAGCACACACCAAGCACAGCAAGCAAACATTTATCATTGACAAATGCTTGTTAAATTTGTGTACATATGTAAGGAGGGGAGAATGTTTACTTATTAAATGTGTGTACATGTGTAGGGAGAGGAGAATGTTTAATTCTCTATTTATTTTTCCCATACAGACATTTCTCATTTGGCCATGTCTGTCAATCTAGGGGTATACCCTGGTTTCAGGATGTACCCTGTTTGGGCCTGTGTTTCTAGTCTCCCTATCCCCTGGTAGCCCACCAGCTACCCCCATGGTTGTACCCTCCATGGCATTGGCTCCAGGAGAGGGCAGTCCTCCCACCAAGGTATTCTGCCATGTGCACTAGGATTCAGTGCTGGCAGGCACTGGGACCCAGGGAAGCCAGACCCCAGATGGTCATTCAGACAACTGTAGGTATTTTCTTTCCTTTTTCTTAACCCCTACATCTCCTTGACATGAGTATAGCCTCTATTGACCTCACACAGATACAACACATCCCCCTGCAGCAGGAACAAGTTCTCTGGCTCAGCCACAGAGGTCACTGTGGCACCAGAGTTCACCATCAACCCTTTGTCAGTGTCAGAGGCTCAGCAGGTAGCACATTTGCCTCTGAGGCCAGTAGATTGGAAGGTTGTGGGTTCTTGCTCCACATTGGTAATTTGGAATAAATCCTAATACTGGCACTGTTGTGCATCACGAAGGGGATGCTGCACTTCTGAGATGTCGTCTTTTAAATGAGATAAGTCTGCCTGTTCTGGTGGTTGTTCAGGTGGAAATTAAAGATTCCATTGCACTTCTTGACTTCTTGAAGAGTGGGAACATTTTTATTAAGGCGAAATCAAATGTACAGAAGCAAAAATACAGGTAATAAAAAAAGAATACAACAATTAACAGCAGTGAAAAATAAATGCAAAACAAGATGATGTGTAGAGACAACATGGAAAAGCAAGAATGGAAAAAGGACACATTCGAAGTTCTTGCAGTCCACACCCCCAACCAACATACTGTATAGGCTATAAAAAAAGGAAATATAACATAAATGCTAGAGAACACATGCCATTTAGGGAAAGGGGATGAGCTGAACAAAGTAAAAGGAGGCAAAAATTAAAAAAAAAATCTGGAATAGGATCCAGGCAGTTCTCAAGGGCTAAGGAAAAGATAAGAAAATAAAAGGATCAAAATTCAAACAGGGGAGTTACCAGGGCCACCATACAGAGAGGCCATGGAAAATGATAAACAAAACAGATGTGCTAAAAGACACACTATAGGGGCAAAAGAAAGTAAAGACATCTTTTTCTGTAGGCAGCAACAAGTGGCGCTCTCTGTGTACAAACATCATGCTGGTACATCATGTTTAAACTATGATTATACAATAGCATGTGAAAATCCTGTAACCTTATTGGTCAAAACATGTCACATGACTGTTGGCAAATCTTGCATAACCCACAGCTGAGGAATGGCATTTATAAAAAAACATAATTAAACACATTTTACATTTATTTTACACATGGGTCCATTGTATAATTGCAATAAGGCACTACAGGGTGTGAGTTATTGGGTGGTCTACCCACTTCTTGTGTGGCTAAGTCACTCGGCTACACCTTGTGACACACCACACAAGGTGTGGGTAAATCCCCAATAAACCACACATTGTTGTGCCTTATTGCTTAAGTCACCAGATGCACAATATCAAGTGGGGGTATCAACTGTTGCTGGACTATAAAAGCACATCTGACCTGCCATAGACAACATCTACAGATTGCCAGACAAACATGTAGGGTTCCCTTGTGGTACCGGGACCATCCGTTAGTAGAGATGCCCAAATTAAGAACATGGTACATAATGCGAGCGAACAAGGGCTTGTGCCATGCAATACTCAAGGAATGCCAAAACAGCAAACTAGAAGGGCATTCCAGAAAGAAATGAAACTGGGTTTCTAGCACTTCAGGGCAAGATACTCTGGGGCAAAACCTGTCCTTCATACTGTTATAGTATTGAGAGCTCTTCACCGGGATGTGGCCATGGATACCCAGCCATGTCAGATCCCACAAGGAGGCAGAAAGCAGGGGGTTGACTAACTGACTGAGAGCATCAGGGGTCTGAAGAACTGGACAGTATGTCAATTCAACAACAGAACAGTAATTCATAGAATGTATTTGCAAATACAAAGCAACTGCACTCCTGGACTGGAAATCAGACGGTGTGAATTTCCATTTCTTCTGTTTCAGTACAGTGAAGGAGAAACAGGAGGGAACAATGCGTACAAAATATTTCCCAGAACCCAGAAAGAGGTTGTGGTCCCAGGAGTACAGAACAGGGGGTAACCAGTCCTCTACCACTGAGGCCTAAATTATGGGTGAATTGCCCAGCACCATACCAAAGTTCTAGCTAAGGAAAATACTGTAGAAGAAGACAAGTGTATTGACCATATGCACACCACCCTTATCAATGGAGTTTTATGTGACCTCCTGTTTTATGGGTTGAGCAGCAATCCCCACAGACCCTGAAAGAAGATACTTTAGAACTTAGTCTCCAGGGAAACTAGGGGGTGAGGAATATAACTAAAGCTAAATAAAACAGGGCAATAACAAAGTTCTAATCAGGTAAACGTGCTTTTTCTTTGAAAGGATATAGTTCTGCCAAGGTGCCAAAATTTGTTCAGCTTTCAGCAAATAATGTGTCCAATTAACGTGGTCAGGATTAGTGGGCAAAAACTACATACCTAGTGTTTTTATTGGTAGGAATGAACAGGAATATCTGCAATATTAAGATCCATGGGGCCATCTAAGGCCCCTCAAAGCAGCCCAGCCTTGCTTTTATCAAAATGAATAACCGAACTGGAAGCCTCAGAATATGCAAGTGTTAACTTGAACCAGGAACCAGAAGGGTGATCCTAAAGGATGACACAGAGGTCATCAACATATGCCAATACTTTAAGTTCATGGAGTTCAGGGAGCATTAAGATCCCTTTAATATGTGGATTAAACTGCAACAGATGCAATAACAGGTCAATATAAAAAACATACAAATAGAGGCTTAAAGAATAACCCTGTTTCATGCCCCTGGAATCATAACAGATAGACTGTACCAGCCAGTAATGTGGAGATTAAGCTGGGCTTCGTTATACAAAAGCAAAGCCAGTGGAGAAACAGTGATGGAATACCATAGCATGCCAGACTGGCAAAGAGAAAACCATGATGTACATGTCTGAAAGCCTTCGATTGGCCCAGTGAGAGGACATAGCCAGATACTGTGTTCCAGACATCTCTGCTAAAAAGTTCTAGGAGCAGCACCAGGTTGTCCTGGCTATGGCGAAAGGGGATAGCACATGTTTAAGCACGTGAAATTACTATGGGGAGACAGAGGCCAGTTGGTTAACTAGGATTTTAGACAGGATTTTCTGATCCATATTTTAAAAGGCACAAGAGCCTCTGGTTCTGTAAAAGGGACTTATCACCCTTCTTAAAAATGAAAATCAAAATGGCTTGCAACATGGACTGGGCCAATCTCCCAGGCTGCAGGAAATAATTAAAAAGAAACTGAAATGGGGGGCACAAGTGCGACTTAGATTTCTGGGGGGAGATCATCAGAGCTGAGGCCTATATTGGCCTTCAAACCTTTAATAGCTGTCTCAACATCTGAGACCATAATGGGTCACACAAGACCTGCCTGAACAGTATCCAGAATGGGGGCATATGCAGGGCATTCAAAATCTTCCCAGGGTTGGATTGTATTGCAGAGGTACCAAAACTATGGGAGACAAAATCATGTATCAATTGCAAAATCCCATCCTTGCAAGAGATCCAAGAGGTTGCCCCTAGACTTGGCAGATGATGTATATATATATATATATATATATATATATATATATATATATATATATATATATATATATATATATATATACATATATACATATATATATATATATATATATATATATATATATATATATATATATATATATATAATGAAAATTATATGTCATTGATTACATACCTAAAATGTATCCAGGGATTGTTTTTACCCTGTGTGCTTAATTTCATTTCCTGTAGCAAGGAAGTGCTGGAGCATGGTGCATGGGTTTCATCTCAGATTTAACAATGTCAGTTTGTGCCAAGAGGTCTTCACCGGTGGAGTACATGGTGGATATCAATTTATGTAATTGAGTATATAAGCCAAGGTATTTAAAATAAGAGTTAGTCCATCCCCCTAGATGCCCATTATTTAAGTAGGCATATAAAGTCTAAATTCTAAAGTCTTAGAGTCTTCCTCCCACTGGGAAAACTAATAAGCAGAAAAAATGGACCACCAATCCCAAAGTAAGTGCTCACATTTCAGAGACACATAGGGGTCATCCAACAGGGAAATATTAAGCTTCTAGGCAATATGAACAGAGGGGAGGTCAGGCACCAATGAGCCAATACTAACTATATGCAAAGTGGTCAGAGGTCTCAATGGGAACTGTCAAAAACCCAGTGAGTGCAATGGATTGAGAAAGGAACAAAAAATAAATACGGGAGGCAAGAAGCCTTTATGAAAGGTGGGTAAAGTGTGTTCAGAGGCTGCTGCAGTACTATCCAGTAAGTCAGACACTGAAACCATATTACGTAAAAAGGCAGAATCACAATACACCTTCGGGGGCGGGGTTGATGAGTGCCAGTAGAAGGTAAGCTATAATTAAGGTCACCGCCCAGGATGGCTGCCCGATGCATGCGTAAATAGGGAAAAATATCCTTAAACAAGTCAATCCTACTTCCTTTCATTTGGGGAGTATAAACATTGATAAGTTGGATGGGGACGTGGGCAGTTAAGACATCCAGTAACAATGCCCTCCCTGGGACAAATTCTAACAAGCGCTGTACTTGGAAAGTAAAGGAAGGAAACAGAATGCCCACATCATCGCACCTATCTGGTCCTTGCGATCAATAAATGAGACCATGAAGCTGCAACATTTTAGTGGTCGATAAGTCATGTAGGGTTTCCAATCTAGTGCCCTGCAGAAAGACTAAGTTGTCATGAAGGGTAGACAATACCGAAAGCGTCAACAGGCATTTCCTGTAATTTTTTATGCTATTGACATTTAAGGAAACACAGGAGATAATAGTACTCCGATACATGATAAAGCTTTAGGGTGGAGGGTCCAACAATTTCTTTACCTGGGATCGAGTTCTGCATATTTTGGGAACAGCATCCATTGAAGCATCTTCCAGATCAATCCTAGGCTCTCCAGTAGAGGACACTGTGGAAGAAACCTTCAAATCGTCCACCTCATCATCAGTATCTCCCCACTGTGAGGTAGGAGTCAGAGCAGTGAACTTATTATTAAGAATCAATGGGTCCAGAGTGACAGAGGAGGCCTTCGGGGGCCCCAGTGGCACATCTTACAGGTAGTAACTAAAGTAATGGAGATATCAGCTGGGGGGCATTGGAGCAGGAGCAATCTCCATATGCAAAGGGTGAGGGACTGGACCCAGGGTCAGTGGAACTGTGGCCCAGTGGGGGAATAGGAAACTGTTCATCTGGTAGTGGGGGGAGGCAGTACTGTCACTGTGGACAAAGTAGGGTTCAGCAAAGGGCTCTGGAGTCTGGGATACATCAGGAGCAGCAGAAGTCATGGCATTCACACAGGGCACTACAGCTGATATGGATGGGGTGGCAGCAAGTCAACGAGTTGCAGTAACAGCTTCATGGGCTGTCCCCTCACTATCATGTTGTCCTGATCCCAACTACCTCCTTTGATGTGGACAGCCCATGGACATCTGAAGGAATGGCCCTTTTCATCAAAGAGGTTACATCTAAAAGCATTGTGGCATGTAGGACTGCAGAGACTGAATCCCATAGAGTTATTACATCTCTCTGTGTTACAGGCAGGGCTAAAGTTATATCTGGAACCACATTTGTGATAGGACTTGGGCTGGTATGGATAAAAACAAACACCGCTGTCTCTGACTAAAAAGAAACTAGTGGAGAGGTGGCAAATACATGTGTTGGTCTGTGGCAGTTTAACTTGGAACTTCCAGTCTCCCATCCAGACCTGTTCACTGTCAGTAATAGGACAGGGTCTGTCCATGACCTCATACTGCTGTTTTAACCAGTAATAGATATCAGATACAGGAACCCCTTTGTTATGTAATATGATCATGACTGTCTTCAAAGCAGGTTTGGACAAAGGGAAAACCTGAAAGGGGGGCCTTAATGCAGAAGCATGTAATTGTCAAAATTTATCCCAGAATTTATCTAATGCGCTAAGGGAATGAAAACTGATATCAAAAATACAGTCCCCTGACATGTGCAAAATGGCATACAAATCAGGGGGCGTAAAGCCCATGGAGTCCTTCAATAGTTTCCTAATGACAATGACCCTCTCTGGTGGTTCTGAAAGACCACCCAAATGCTTCAGGCAGACAGCATTTTGTCTTGGAGCCGGTTTCCCAGATACAGAATAAAGACTAGACATTTGAAAGGTTCTGAAATCTGGGCTGGCTGTAGAAAGGGGGACAGCAGCAGTAGCTGACTCAGCCAGATCATCTTCAGACCCTGAAAGCACATCTTGCACCAAGTCCCAGGGCAGGGGGTCACACTAAAGCTTCAGCATAGCAGAGTCCAGTGGAGGAAAAGAGGCTAATTCAGCATGGAGGAGTGAGGGTTCAAATGACTTTGAAGGCAGAGACTGGGAAGTGTACTGAGGAGGGT
The DNA here is from genome assembly GCA_016271365.2 of Neoceratodus forsteri. Classification (NCBI taxonomy): domain Eukaryota; kingdom Metazoa; phylum Chordata; order Ceratodontiformes; family Ceratodontidae; genus Neoceratodus; species Neoceratodus forsteri. The sequence goes on along the minus strand of JADMNL010000034.1, from coordinate 10,128,362 downwards.
CATGACAAAGATTCTTAAGCAGCACCCAGGAGACCCCATTGGGTGCTTTCTGTCATCCTGCAGGCAGCAGGGAAGCTTCTACAGACCATGTATCCCCTTGTCTCTGGGCTGTGGTAGGACCTTGTGTCAACTGCAGTCTCTGGGCTGAGGATGTCAACCCTGAAGTACTGGCCCATGCATTTATCGGGGATACTGTTGCCAAACAAGGAGATGGAACATCAGTAGTAGAAGGCAAGGACTGAACAGACAAAGAAGTGGCGTGAGTCGAAGGTGGGAGTCTGGTATGCCCAACATCCAGAGAGGTATCAAATACAATCGATCAATCAATCAAATCTTTATTTATTCAGGTGAACATCATTGAGCACTGCTCATTTGCAGGATGGACCTGACCTGATGGACAAAGTTAGGAATAGGAGAGATCCCAGAAGAGGTGTCCCCAGGAGGCAGGCCCCCCAAGGCAACAGAACAGCCCCACCAGCATGGGCTTCCTCAGCATACAAAGCAGAAGTAGGGCCTGAGAGCTCAGAAACAGGTAGATTAGCAGAATCATCAGCCACAATAACAGGAGGAATACCAGGCAAAGGCAGCTCACCAGTAACAGAAGACGCAGCAGGAGTCTCAGGAAGCAGCAAGCCAGCCACACCAGCAATCAGACATGAAACATCGGCAGTAACAGTCATCACAGCTGCATCATAGGCACCTGGCAAATCAAGCCTGGACAAGTCTTCAGTAGCCTGAAGAGAAGGAGTGGCAACTGAGGCAATGCCCACGATAAGCCGGGATTCAGAATGGTGCTGCGCTGTTGGCAGCAATATAGTTTTTCCTTTTCCTTCAACAAGTGATGGAGTTGTAGTTCACTCTGTGAGAGGGCAAGATCCAGACGAAGGTCATTACCATCAAGAATGGAGCATTCCAGCTCCAATGTAGCTGCTGTAGGAGTTGAACAGAAGATCATCTGAAGCAACTTGATCGTTAGCTAAAACCATCTCCACATCCGACACAGACTGTGAAAAGATGGTAGCCTCTTGCAAATTAGGAGCAGGGGAGGAGGCTAGCTGCCATGCTTCTTCCATCTCCAACATTCCCATCTCAGGAACGGCCATAATTGCAGATGGCCAAGGGTTCCTCCTACTGGAACAGTAGGGGAATTTGTTTATTAAGAACAAATTAAAAATAATACAAGAACAATAAAATAAAAGAATAAAATCATAATAAAATGCATAACACAAAAAAGACATAAAGAACATCAACCAAAAGGTAATCAACTTTACAGGGGAAAGCAAAAGAAATTAGGGGGGAAAAGAAAGGTGGGAAAGAATAGACACAATATCCCAATGGTACAATCTCCAGGAGCAAAAGCCTGAAAAATAAAATGCACAGTGCTCATAAGGAAAAGGTAGAAATAATAGCTACCCCCTGCTTGGGTATGCAATCAGAACCTAACCCATAAAACAAAAAAGGATCAAGGACCCTGCGCCATACCATCTAGGGTGGTTCATAAACCAAAAATAGAAGGAGCCCACAGTGTAGCCAGCTGAGGCCTGGAAACCCACTTCTCATCATACAAAACACATCATACAATGCAGCCTCAACCACACTTATTATAGCAGGGTACGAAATCTGTAATTGCTGGAGCACCAATTTACACCTAGACTGCTATAAATAAAACTTGAGGCCAGCAAAAAAACCCCCGAAGAGTACTCTTATGGTAATTCCAGGGCAAAAAAGAAAAATCTCCTAACACAAGACATTCATAAGTCAGATGTTCCAGCCAAGGAAATTGCCAGTGACAGGCAGCCAATTTCCAAAAACCAAAGGCAAAAGTACACTTTACATGAAAATGCTCCATCGACTCAATAGGTGCAGAGCAATCTTTGGAAGGGCAGGAGCATTCCCCTAAAGGCTTATGCTTATGATTCCCTCTTACATTTAATCTACCATTAAGAGGAGAGCCATAGAATATCCCACATCTTCCTGGGAATTAGAGGGTCCATTAAGTGGTCCACAACCAGGGTCACTTTACTGACAATGCAGTGTTTGAAATTAGATTCTTTAAGCACAAATGCACCCTATAACCTCATCATAAAGATGTTTCCTGCCAAAGGAGACCACCTGTGACTTGGAAACCTTCCAAGCTCTTAGCTTTTGAATTGTGAGTCTCAAATAACCAGGGACGTTTCAATGTGCCAATACTTTAGGGGGTAGATCATCCCATGAAATCAAATAAGTCTCAAGGAGACACTTCAGCCAGATATTGATATCAGAGTCTGCCTCTTGAAAGACTAAGCTAAGAGAATTGTACCAAAAAATAGTATGAAAAAATATTATCAGATGTATCATTGCTACCCCCACCCTTTTTCTTTGGACAAATAAAGAAAATTCCTCTTGATGAGGAAGAGTATAGTTTTTTTTTTATTCTAAATTAAAAACTAAATACATCCATAATACAAATACATATACCAACAAAAAGTCATATTCATATACATTAATAATACAAAGAAAATCACATTAGGTCACAGCAGTATCAATAATCCATGGCATAATACGTTTCCATTTCTCTAAAAGTTCATGTCTAGGGCTTGTTCTAAGTTTAGTACAATAGATTTTCTGTAAGTCTTTAATAATTTCCCCTAGAAGTTCTGGTAAGATCCTTTTTTTTTTGCAGTAATGTAAACAGCAATTGAGCCATCCATATGTGCCATTTCATTACTGTAAAATTAAGTCATAAAGTACTCTTATTCCATTTATCCCAAGGATGGGGAAAATAACCATAAATCACATTGTGGTAAGAAACTGTCTTAAACAGTGATTCAGACCACAGGTAAGCTAAATGATCCCAGAATCTCACTACAAAAGAGCAAGAAAAAAAACAAATGCTCTTGTGATTTCTAGCTGTTGGTTACACAGGGGTCTACTGCACGTCCTATCATTTAATTGTTTATGTTTGTGATTTGACGTAACATTAAGTTTTTCATGGCATGTGAGCCAGTGCATATCCTACATATGTGGTGGTATTATAGTGTTTTGTAAAAAAAAAAACTTGAAGAGATGACAAGTAATTAGGTGGGTATTTCTCAAAAACGGTTCCTACTTGGCAGGTAGTGTCTAGTAAAAGTTGATATAGCCCTTTCCTTTTCATGGAAATTATTGTCTGACTAGCAATATGCCACTGTTTTAATCTACGAAACGTTTCCATTATATAATCTAGTGTCATAACAGTTGTTCTTAATGTCTTTAGTGAATTTTTTTCCCATTGTGTAAACCAAGTTTTACAGTTATCATATAGCCAAGGTTCTATCCTATGTTTTTATTTAACAGAAGTGGTTTGATGTTTGCCACAAGAAATATGCTGTTGAAAAATAATATAGGGTTAGTCATATTTATATCCCCTTTATTTAGGGCTAGGTAGGTAAGTGATGCTTTGTTTGATAGGATTAAGCCTGCTTCCCTGAAGTGCCTGAAAGAATATACTCAATAAATTGGTTTCTAGTTTCTTGGACGGGGGACATACACAGTTTATATACAAAAATAAAAGTATTAAGTATGTTTTTATTAGGTAAACTCTTTTTTTCTTCCCAAGTTTCCACTTATTCCAATTTGCCACTTTTTGTTTACCTGTGTTCATTTTCTGTTCCCAGTTTAACACATCCATTTCTTTTATACCATACTGTATTCCTAGAATTGATATGGGACCTTTTTGTATTTTTATTCTACCTATTGGCGGTGTCTTCTAAGTTTTGTTCCAATTTATATCCAATGTACTTATCTATATTGAATGAGGCACCTGAGACTTTGACAAATTCCTCAGATAAGTGCAGGGATTCTGTAATGGAGTTTTTATTAGCAACTAATAGGCACACGTCATCAGCATAGGTCAACGTTTTATATGGTATACATCCTAAATTATTTTGAAGGGGTGATATGTTTTGGGAGGCATTAATCCACCTCAATAAAGGGTCTATAAAGAAATATATAGGATGGGGTTTAAAGGGCAGCTCTGTCTCACCCCACATCTAATTTGTACTGGCTCTATGCCATAATGGCAATTGTGGACTAGTGATCGCTGTTACGGTAAGTGTACATCACCGAAAATGAATTTCGATGATGCACACTTGTGGCAAGGAACAAGAGGGTGCCTGAGGCCTATGGAATTTTTTTTAATGTGGGGACTACACCCCCCCCCATTAATGGATTCTCAACTTCAGGGGGCTGCATGTTGGGGGGGTGAAAAACATACAAAATAAAAAGCTGCCTGCTGGCAAAAAAAAAACAAAAAAAACACGCTGCATCAGACCTGAACTCTGCACCTCCCAGCCAACCACCCTCCCCACCACACTAGAAGACCAGCTCGGCAGTTGCCCATCATACCCCCTCCTACATATCATCCCTATCCTTCCTCTCCCCCCCACACATGTGTGTGTGTACTTCACATCGCTGTATGTTGTCCACCTGATATCCGGTCACCCCCCCACCAGGTAGCCCTGAAAACAGTCACCATAATTGAGTCACCATTTTTGTAGGCACTCAATTGTGGTCGCCTTGTTCACAGGTTACCATGTGGACCATTGGGCCTTTCCAACCATTAACTAAAGGGACTACCATGGCAGTTCTGTACATCCCTTTGATCCAGTTTATTACTGTGTGAGGGACTTGGTAATATGTCAGTACACACCAGAGGAAGTCATGGTTAATGGAATTAAATGCTTTCCTCTGATCTCATGATATCACATAACCATTTAGGGTTTCATTACTACTATGTTCTATGACTTCCCTGAATAGTATGAGGTGATCAGAAATCTGTCTCCCAGGTACTGAGCATGATTGTGCCAAATAGATTACTACAGAAGCAATCAAAAGCAATCTTTTTGCCACTATTTTTGTTAAAATTTTTAAATCAGTATTTAGCCTACTGATAGGTCTTCAATTCTGTAGTTTCATCCTATCACATTTTTTATATAAATAAATTAACATACCCATAATGATGTTTAAAAGAATAGAATTGGATTGTGGCAGAAAATTATTAATTAATATTAGTTCTGATATAATGTCAGGGCCGATTGTTTTGTAAATTTCCTTTGGAAGCCCATCTGGTCCTGGTGTAGTTCCATTCTTTAATGTGGTAATAGAGTTTAGTATCTCTTGACTACTTATGGGCTGGTTGACTTTTGTTAGGATTTCATTGGGGATGCTAGGTAAAGTAAGTCCTGAAAGAAACTGAGTTGAGTGGGGCGGTATTGTGGGGAGAGACATTTGGCTAGTGTAGTCAGAGACTATACATAAAATATCTTCTTTAGTATTATTTTGGTTAGTAGAAATGCAGTTAATTTCTTTCTTTGTTATTCTCTGATAGCAATCTTCGAAACAGCAAACTGAGGCTGCTGGGCTTTGGGTTTAAAATTGTTGATGTTGGTATAAAACTTTAGATTTTTGTGTGTGGAAGTTCATCAAATCTTGTTTTATATGGTGAATTTGTTGTGATAAGTCTTGATTTGTGCTGTAAGCTATTGTAAATAATTTCTGAAGATGCTTTCTTTTTTTTAAATATGCCAAGTAAGAATTTAAACATTTGGTTTTACTGTATTGTTTTAATATTTTTTTGCAGTTCGTGCTTTGTATCTTCCCACCACAACAGAGAGTTGTCAAAAAAAATAATACTGATTTTCTAGCCATTATAAACTGAGACAAAGAAGCATTAAATTGTGCTTCCTGTAATAGGAAAATATTGAATTTCCATATACCAGGGCCTCTACTAAGGGGAAGAGAGTATCCGATGGTAATGTGAAGCAAACTAAGGTCAGAAAATTCTGCTGGTTGTACTTGTGCCATTTTAATAGGTACATGTTGAGATGTAAAAAATAATCAATCCATGTGGCTAATTAACCGTTATGAAAAGTAGGAGTATGTAATCTGGTAATGTCTAAGTAGGCATCCCTTAATCTTGCTTTATGTATCATTTGGGACAGAAAATTCAAATCGCAGTATAGCTTTTGTGTTTTGGAATATTTATTTCTATCTTGTTTAGTGAGGCTGCAGTTCAAATCCTCACCAAAAATAATATGTTGTGTTGTATGTAGGTAGGGTTGAATCAATTGCAATATTTCAATATGGGTAGTTGTTGTTTGTGGGGCGTATAGATTAATCAGTCTATATAATATATTTTGTATTTTTACATCTAGTATTAATACTCTTCCTGGGACCAAATCATATAATTTAACTACTTGAATTTCTGGCATCCTAAATAGAGTACCAACTCCAGAACATGTTTCTGGCCAAAAAGACCAAAATGAAGGGCCTCAGTGCCAATCAGTCTGGGCCTGGTGGATTTCTTGAATAGTATGACACCTGACATCCTGTAAAATGATCATGCCCAACTGTAAATATTTAAGGAAAGAAAATACTGTGTACCTTTTACTTGGCCTTTTTACATTGTTAACATTTATAGTGCAGAAGGAAAAATCATTATATTAATATAACAAATAAATAATCATCTCTTCCTGCCTCTCCTATAAGTCTGATCTTTGTTTTTTAGTTTAGTTTTTGCTTTTAGTTTCTGAGAACCCTCAGGGAGTTCAGTTTCTGTAGTTACCGCTGGGATGGAGGATAATAATCAATCAAAGTCTTTATTTAAGAGTTGAAGAGGTGTCTGTGTCCTCATCTAAGTCTTCAGAGTGCTCTTGTAAAACATCATACTTGTTGGAAGAAAAAATGGTGTCAGATTTTGTCAGTTTTGAAGCTGGAGCTCCTGGTTTCAAGCATCACCTCATGATCCTACTTTCTCTATCAGTCCCAGAGTTTGGGTGGGTGGTGGAGGGCATGTCAGAAGCACCTTGAGATATAATTTGTGCTAAATGTATTCCATCATTCAGGGGTAGATCATCTCCATGATCTATGGTCATGGCCTCTGGGGGATTTTTTTGGGGAGGGTTCTGGGGGGGATGCTGCAAAGGGGAAAGTGGAGCTGTCGGTGGAGATACCTCCAGTTAGGTGTCATCAGGAGGTTGATGATCAGGGTTGAGTCTGGGTGTCATACTTGGTTTTATTTTTTTTGAGCCAGCATAATGTATAGTCTCTGTTCTGTGCCATCTGCATGTTCTGGCTGGTTATGGGTAGTGTGACAGGGTTGAATAGGACCCTGTTGCAGTTGTTATGGAGAGTTTGAATGCAGGGATCTGTTCTGTTCTTTCTTTTCCTATCTCTTGTCTGTCTGGTTGCTCAACCAAATTTTCTCATGAGACCTAGGATTTGATCACCCCAAAGGTCTTGCAGTTCTTTGCCTCTCACTGTCTCTCAGTCTTCCCTTGCTGTTTCTGTCTTTTCTTCCCTTGCATATCTACTGGTATAAAAAGATATCAAAATTATTATGTGGAAATGTAACTGATATTGGGATCCCTTTGTTTAGAAATTATATAGTGTTACTGTTGAAATGAACATAATTATAGTTTGAGATGATTGCAAAAAGCTATTGGGAACTCAAGGGGTTAACCTGAGAGCAGTTTTTAAGCCCTTTTCCAGAAGCTGTGGAAAAGGGGCCTCAATTCTGAGACAGTGTGTTCTTGTTGCACCTGCCTGAAACACACAAGAACATTTTAGAAAAAAACAGGAAACTTGTTAAGGGGGGGTTGCAAAGACTTATAAGAGAGAGAGAGACACACAGACAAGGGAGACCTCTTCATAGGCGGTTCCCCCCCGCTGCCTACAGGGACTTGACCACACAGGGTAGAGGCGCTGGCTCGCTGAATCAAGTTGGGCAGACCTCTTGTATGAGTTTCGGGGACAAAACCTTTGAGCATCTCATCCCCTGCCTAGAGCAGGAGTCTGCAACTTCACAAAACTGTAAAAAGGGGATGCATTCCACTGACGAGGGAACCAGTGATGAATCTGTGTAAATTTCAAAAGCTTTTCACTGTGATCCTTGTAACCAGACTTTCAGCACTAATTTTAAATAAAGCAACACGCCCGATTGGACCCCGGGCTGCTGTGACACATAGCTCAGGCTGCAGAAAAGGCTTGAACAGTGCCCGGCAGCTTGCATAAAGGACTTTACTCATGTCTTTGAGGGATGGCGAGGGAGACCTCTTCATAGGTGGGTCCCCCCCCGGCTGCCTACAGGGACCTGACCATTCAGGGTAGAGGCGCCGGCTCACTGTTTCGAGTCAGGAAGACCTCCCCTACAGGCTTCGGGGACAAAATCTTTGTGCATCTCATCCCCTGCCTAGAGCAGGAATCTGTATCTTCACAGAACTGTAAGAAGGGGATGCATTCCACTGCTGAGGGAACCAGGGACACATTTTTCCTGCCCACCCACCCCATTCCCTCTTTCTGTTAAATGCCCGCAAGCCACTACCACAGGTTTTGAGAGCCCAATCACAAGTGGGAAAGGTTGACAATTGACTCTTGCTTCTGCTAGCTCTTTCTCCCACGGGACTCCCACCTGCTTATACATTGCTTGTATGACGTTGCCCCACTTTGAACTGCAGTATTGTTGGGGTACCTGTGCTGTCAGATGTGTGCCTCATTAATCTGTCTTAAATGTTTAGCCATGGGTCACACCTCTGTACTATGCAATAGCACCCTGGTAGTAATTTAGTCTGCTAGTACTCCGTATATATACAACTGCTATTCTGTCCATGCTCATAATCTAATAGTAATTTACTGCAGCTAGTAATCTTGTTGAAAATAGTTAACTGTGTAATTTACTCTGAGCTGTTCAGGCTTGAGACTATTTTATTGTAACAATCCTGAACACAAGTTAGTCTGCAAATATTCTTAGTAGGAAATGACTGTTCATTTTCCTTGTTTAACTAATTTGATCTAGCAATTTTAGTCCTCTAATGTCTCTATATGCTTGTCTATAGTGCTGTGCATACTAGCTATTTTTACTAGGTCACCCCCAGGGTGTTTTTTTCCATGGAGCTTGGTAATCCTTCCTGCAGCTGCTGGTGTGCTCCTTTATAAGGTGGTGATTGTACACTTTCCCTTGCTGGGGGGGGGGTCTGGAGGGTAGGATTGCACTGTCTGGGTTCTCCTCTGGGGTCCACTCGGATAACTTGGAGGGGGTCTGATGGGCAAGCACTGCCTGGTTCTCTCCCCTGGGTCTACTTACTTGAGACCAAGACAGCCCCTCTGGCTCCTGGTAACCATCTATCTGCCTAGCTGACCTGCCCACAATATCTTCTTTGCCCAGTGCCCTGCCCTGGTCTAGTCCCTTGGACAGGTGCTCTTAACATGTTGGTCCCTAAGCCCACCAGGGAGGCTGCTAAGCCCCCCTCATTAGTTTCCTCTTCATTGACCTAATCACATCCCTATGTTTCTCTTTACTTATTGCTGACTGTTCCCCTCCCTCAGGGGGTCCCTGGGGTACACTTGAACAGTATGTGGAGCATGACTTCACCTTCTCCAACCTGATAGCCTCTGGTAGTCTGTCCCTCTGGCCTGCTGTCTTGACCTGAGGTGCATTCTATATCCCTCTATAGTGACTAAGCACCTTGCATGTAAGCCGTTGGCCTGTGGTGGTCACCCCTCCCTAAGGCATCTTCTCTGGCTCCTACTGGTGCTATTAGTCCTGGCTGGGGACATTGAGATTAACCCTGGACCCTCTTACCAGGCCTCCTCCTTTCCTGCTGGCTGTCTGTCTGGCAAAGGGCTAAAAATGGCTCATCTCAACATTTGTTACCTTCTGCCCAATCTGGCCACTGCCTGGGTTTTGCACTGCAATCCTGACATCCTTGGCATCACTGAGACATGGCTGAAGCCTTCCACCCCTTAACTCTGCCTGCGTGCTTCCTGGCTTTGATCTCATTAGGCATGACTGACCAGGGAAGAAGTGAGGGGGTGGTATCCTGATTTACTTTAAGAGTCACCTAAATCTGTCCATGGTGCCCACCTAGCAGCCCCTGTTGTATCCTAGCGAGCTACTTGACACAGTACTATTACTCAGCAACACCAAAAAGCTGCATATCATCTGTACATACAATCCCCCCAAGGGTGGTGTGTCATGGTTATCATACCTCCTTGATGCTGTAGGTGCTAAGACTGGTGATAATGAACTACTGATCATAGGTGACATTAATTTAAACTGGCTTGGAGGGAATACCAAGCAGTATGAGTCTCTGCTTGCCAGCCTTTCCTTGTCACAACTCATTCAAGAGCCCACTAGGTGGTCTACCACTGGTGGAAATAGCTCTCTCCTTGACTGTGTACTGTCTAACAGACCGGAGAGAATTGCCTCCTCAGGTACCCTTCTCAACTCCATCTCTGATCACACCCCCCATGTACTGTGTATGGAGGATCTCCCCCAAGAACATTCCCCACAAAATTATCCAAGTGAGGGATTTTTCAAAGCTTGACCTGGGTTCCTTTCATGAGGACCTGAGGCTCATGGACTGGTCTGTGGTGCTAAATGCTTCAGACTTCCTACTGCTGTTAGTCACTTTCTCAGCACTTTCTTGGCACTGCAGGACAAACATGCCCCATCATATCAGGAGGAGGAAGGTAAGAGGGTCTACCACTAAGTGGCTTCATGGGAGCCTTCTCACCCTCATGCAGACTAGAAATAAGTGCTGGGCCAACTTCAGGGTCAGGATGGACCAGGCTATCTTTCAGCAGTACAGGAGGCTCAGAAATGAATGTAAGAAAGCTATTAGAGCTGCCAAGAGTGAATACTTACCACTGCCTTGCTAAACTCAGCTAAGGACCATAGGAATTTCTGGAGGAACATCAAAAATATAGTAAGCGGTTCCTTAAACTGTGAGGTCACTGATATGCTCATTGATGGATCAAACTGTAACAATCCCCTAACTATTGCCAATGCATTCAACTTCCACTTTTCTGATTTATCTGCATTCACCTCTCTATTCTCCATCGGTGGGAGGGATAGCCAAGTCCTGTCATCTGCCCCCCCAGTTGGCCCCCGTCTCCCATCCTTTATTCTACTTCAGGGCAGTGACAACACAGGAGATGCAAAGACTTCTCTCTGGTCTCTATCCATACTCTAGTGCTGGTCATGGTAACATGGAACCTAAGCTCCTTCTTGGTGCCTCTTATATTGTCTCTCCAGTGGCCCATATTTTGAATATGTCTCTCACCTCTAGAGTCATCCCTGGCCCCTGGAAGGTGGCAAGGATTGTCCCTGTTCTTAAGCAAGGCAACCCTAAGATCCTTGACAATTACCGTTCCATAGCCATATTGTCGGCTATCAGCAAACTACTGGAGAAAGTTGTTGCTGGGTAACTCGCGGAGTATATCCAAGCCCACGAGCTGTTGTCTCCTGCACAGCATGGCTTTTGTAAAGGGCACAGTACATCCTCTGCCCTTGTTACTGTCTCCTCTGGGATCAGGGCCGCTATGGACCAGAGTAAGTTCTCAGGTGTCATCTTCATCGATTTATCTAAGGCCTTCGACCTAGTCGATCATGCTCTTCTTACAGTAGCTCTCTACTTTGGTCCCCTGGTTTGTCTCCTCCTGTCCTAAACTGGTTCACCAACTACCTCCAGGGAAGACAGCAACTTACTAAATTCAGTAAGGTGCTTTCAGACACCACCCCTGTGACCTCTGGTGTCCCCCAGGGGTCAGTACTAGGGCCCCTCCTCTTCTCTATCTTAGTTAATAATCTTCCCTCCATCTCTTCCCACTGTAGCTCTATTCTATATGCGGATGACCTGATCATCCTAACCCATTCCCGAGACATTGGGATCATCAACCACCAACTCAGTGTGGACATTAGAAATATCCAGTTCTGGATTACTGCAAACAAGCTTGTTCTCAACCTGAAAAAAACCCAGGCCATGCTTTTTGGGTCCCTGGCCAAGATAAAGACCTATCCTGCTCCACTGTGCATTGCTGGTATTGACGGTACCCCTGTCATGATTACTGATTCCATCAAATACCTGGGGGTGATACTTGACCCCCAGCTTGACCTTGCCCATCATATCCAAAATGTATGCATGGCAGTCAACTGCAAACTGGGCCTAATCTACATGGTGAAGAACAACCTTTACATCTGCTGCTCACCTTGCACTGGCCAGAGGTGTGTTTCTTCCCACTCTCTGCTATGGGCTCATCCTGTTTGCACATACTTCCAAAGTACACCTCTCTAGGTGGAACATAGCTTATAATAATATTTACCACTTTGCACATGCTGCCTCCCACCTCACCCACCACTGTGACCTGTATGATAAACTTGACTGGCTCTCCCCACCTAACTATAGGAGTTTTGTCCTGGGTAGCTTCACAGGCAAGGTTCTCAGAACTGGTACCCCTCCAGGACTAGCTGAGCTCCTCAAACCTGCCTCTTTTTCTTAGTCCCTTAGGTCATTGGGCTGTGCCGTTCTCAAAGTTCCTGCCACTCAAATGCAAATGGGGACAGGGATTTTGTTGCATGTACTCCCAGAGTGTGGAACTCCTTTCCTCCCAGGTCTGCTCCTCCCTCTCCCACTCATGCCTTCAGAGCACCCTCTATAATTATTTGAAGCTCTCCTTGGCATGTGGTTGTCCTAAACCACCATAATTAAATCTACTGTCCTTGCTAGGTACCTGGTGCTGGACTAATGTGTCCTTGCATCTCATGGTGCCTCTGTGTAGGCCCTGCTGGTGTATCTTGCCTGCTATGGGTCTGCTATGTATATAAATGTATTAACTCTCTGCCACTAGGTGGAGCTTTGCCTGTTGCACTGTTTTTGGGGTTCTGCTCCTTATAGAAATGTATTCACTCTCCGCCACTGTGCGGAGCTTTGTCTGATGCACTGAACTTAGCCTTGTGTGTTCTATGTATACTTGACTATGCAACTGTGTATAATCCTTGACTGCTCATGTAATGTCAACTGGTGCTATGTGATTCTGTGTTATGTTAACTGGTATCATGCTGTTCTATGTATGAACTTGTCTTTTCTTTTTACTCTCCTGGGTCGCACCTGAAAATAGGCAAATGTTTTGTCTAACGTGCTTACCTGGTCAACAAAAGCTAAGTAAATAAAACACAGAGACTGAAGGGAAAACTCAGATGGATCTTCTGTGTTTATTCTGCCTTTGTAAATAGTTATTTTGAACAATTTTATTTTTTTTATGTTGCTGCTAGTACTAATAAAAGATATTTTCTAATTCTACAACTGCACCTGGTTTTTCCTATGCTTCCTGACCTGTGCCTCAATGACAGGCAGCCCAAATGCAGTTTTGGAATGTATGGCCAGATTCATCACAAAGATTACACTTGCATTCATTTAAACAATCAGCCCCTGCATGACCTAATCCCCCACAGACTGTACACTTCACCTTATCGCAGACACTACTAAGGTATGCTGCTGATCCTCACCAATAGCAAGCCTTCGGCCTGCCAGGATTGAATAACATTCCTCTATCTCTACCTAGAAAAAAAGAATTAGGAAGGTGTATTACTCCTGTGTTAGTAGACTTCAATAACACCTTGGCTTTCCAACCCCCAGTCCATATATTTTCAGAATCTATTATAGCCTCAGGCTCCCCAACACAGTACAACATTGCTTAAGACAATACACCAAATCATTCACACTTACACCGTCACTCCTAAACAACACATTAATATTTTTGTGAGTAGGTTTAGTAAGAGGGACCGCTGCAGTAAATGGTGTCCATAAAGCAGTTTTCTTGAGGGTATTATACTTAATCCAAAACCTTTCAAGACCATTCATAGACTTAAAGCTGATGTCAAATGCTGTCTCTCCCGAGACTTGAATAAGTGCATAAATCTCGTTAGCAAAAAAACTTCATTGAATCTTTCAATAGTGTGCGGGCAACAAATATCCTGTCCAGTGATTCTTACAAGCCTCCTATGTAAGACAGCCACGCTATATTATGTCTTTTGGCAGGATGTATAAGATTTTTAAACAAAGAATCATAAGGCCTTGTGTTGGTTCTATTCGGGATGTTTAATGGAGCGTTACCCTGTGGGTGGGAGGGACCAGGTAGTTGGTTATCAGTAGCTTCGGTATTAGGGTCTGTTAAACTTGGTGTAGGATTTGAATGCAACAGATTAGGAAGATTCAGTACTAGAGTTTGCGTAAGGGCTAGTTCTTCAAAGACTTCCAAGTTACCAAGTCCAAGTTTGTTATTTTTTTTTAGTGGTACAATACCTGGAGATGTGCGTACTTTGTCTGTGTTCTGAAAATCTGCTGCTGTCGGCATTCAGATGGGGGACAAGCCTGACCTTCATTCTGTGGTTGAGGGGTACCTCTCCCATCCTGTGACTTGTAATGCTTTCTGTACTGACCATTCTGTAGAATGTGTTTGGCATTCTGTTGGGGAGTCGGGTCATCATAGGTCAGGCCCCTCAGGGTCCGTAATTGCCATTCCTGACATTTCATCTGATGATGTTTCTGTGACAAGATTGCTGGTTGCTGGAGCATTTTGAGAATCAGATTCTGCTGCTGAGTTAACCTTCGGCAGTTCTGTGACTTCGGCGGCCTCTTCCCAGTCTCTCAGCAAAGCCTTTAATGTACTTACATCAGAGCCCATCAGCTGAGCCTTTTTGACAGGATCCAATTGAGTGTCCTGCTGTAGTTTCTGAATACATTTTGTCAAGGACATTTTTTTGTAAAGAAATTTTCTTTCTTTTGCATCAAGCATTTGTTGTAGTTTGGCCGCTTCCGTAGAAACAAGTGGGGTCTCTGTACCTGCAGTATTCTCTTGTTCTCTTTCTATGGAGTCTCTGTCAGTAGTAGATTCTGACATTTCCATGGGTATGGCCGGTCTGTAGTGCATTCCAGATAAAGGTACGTTATTCTTAATGCTTCTTGCTCAGTACATTCTTTCTCATGAACAGTAGTCTTTACCGTTACCAAGGCGAGGGAGTAGACCTGCTCCCTTATCTCCACGTCTTCCAGACATCCATTCACACCAGAATCTGCCATTTTGGCAGCATGCCAAGATGATAGAGTGTCCCCCTGCAGGAAGAGTAGGGTATTTTCTCTGGTGTTCTGGCCACATTTCCCCCCAGTTCACTAAAATACCACCAATAGCTTAACCTGGTTCAGTATGTCAGTTTGCATCTGTATTCAAAAAGTGCAAAATAATGCACCTGGGATGCAGGAACTCAGAGGAGAGCTACAGGATGGGTGTGGAGTTGTTGATAGTCACCAAGGAAGAAAGGGATCTGGGGATTATCATTTCTGACAAAATAAAGGTGTCTAAGCAGAGTACAAAGGCTGCGGCAAAGGCCAGTGGCATGCTTGGCTGAATAGGGTGAGGTATCACTAGCAAAAGGAGGGAGATGGTGATTCTTTTGTATAAAACACTAATGAGGCCTCACCTGGAATACTGTGTACAATGCTGGAGGCTACATTTTTGAAAGGACGTAGACAGGGTGGAGGCAGTTCAGAGAAGGATGACAAAGATGATACTTGGCTTGCACCAGGAAACATATGAGGAGACAGATTGAAGGACCTCAACATGTACTCACTGGAGGAAAGGAGGGAGCAGGGAGACATGATAGAGACCTTCAAGTACCTTAAGGGCATTAACAAGGTGCAGAGGAGTGACATCTTTCAATATAGAAGTGCAAGAATGAGGGGCCATGGTATAAGATTGGAAAGGCAGGGTATTGGGGAATGTGAGGAAGTTTTACTTCACGGAAAGGGTAGTGGACACATGGAACAGTCTGCCACAGGAAGTGGTGGAAGCAAACACAGTGGGAGGATTCAGACCTGCATGGGACAGTCATAAAGAGAACCCTTAATGTGGGAAGGAATGAGGAGAGCCATTGACCAAGTAGGGTCAAAGGCCGCAAACAAGGATAGGCTTATGGGCAGACTAGATGGGCCTAGCATTCCTTTTCTGCCGACAATTTCTATGTTTTTGTTTCTATCTTCCCCCCTTCCATGGCACAAGGCTGAAAATAGGCAGAATTGCCTAGTTCTCCTTTCCTGGTCAACAAAAAATCTAACTAAATAAATAAATAAAATCTTCCCCGGCTGAAACATGATGCCTCACAGAAACTACCTCAGCTAGGCCTGCCTCCTGATGTGACTACCCCAAGTTCAGTCCCAAACCTTGGTCATCTGCACAGCAACACAGTGTACTGCTGCTGACCATTTGGGTGGCCCTATTTTTTTTAATTTAAGGGAGATTTACTTTTTAGGGCATTGTTGAAGGTTTTCAGCAAGAGTAGAGGTACCAGTCATGTTTGTGAAAGTAATCAGAGATGAGTGGAGTAGGTCACAAATTCTGTATGTGATTTTTCCAAATTCCAAATTCCACTGGTACTGTTTCTACTGGGTATTAGGCTGAGATTAATGTATGGGTTCCAGTTGGCATGTGAACACATCATTACTTCCCGGTCTGTGGACTTGTAAAAAAAACCTGTATAGAAAATTAGGCAGCCACCAGGAGTCCATACTTTGTGGACAGTTCCAAATCAAATAATTTTTATTTATAAAAAGCGCAATTCCATACTTGTACAAAACTAATACATAAAAGTAATAAAATAAATATCCACTTTAAAAATACAGCAATTACTAAAAACCCAATCAATAGATTTAAACAGGATCTGGAAAAGTCAGTTCGAATAAAAAAGTCTTAGGGACAGACTTAAAGGCCTCAAAAGTCAGGCACTCTCTCAGCCAATGAGGTAGAGAGTTTCACAGGGTAGGGGCCACAAAAACGAAAGAGCGGGCCCCCAAGGTCTTCAATCAGACCCTGAGAACCTCTAGCAATCCCTCATCAGAAGAGTGAAGTGGGCAGAGGGGGCAGTAGGGACAAAGGAGATCTTGCAAGTACTGCAGACCCTCCAATCCCCAATTATCTTCACTTCAGCCACCCAGACCCTACCTCTGTGGCCTCTCATTGTTAATGCTGACACCGGGACCCTATCACTGATGTTGGCCACATGTAGTTTTTATTTTAATCTAAGTGTTTCTGTTCTTTATGGCTGGGGCAGTGTGGGCTTCCAGTGGCCCTGTCCCCACTGCCCCCTCTCCAATCCCACCTCCCAAGGAATTACCTGTCAGCAGTGGCATCACCACGTTGATTTTGGGGAGGCTACAGCCTCCCCAATCTAAGTTAAAGCCCCCACAATCGTTTTCACAGAAAAAATAAATTAAGAACGTTTCTGTTTAAATTCTGCAGCCCCATCTACTTGTTTCTGCTGCAGTTATAACTTACTTGGATAGAGAGACAGTATACTTTTTTTAAATTTAAATTAGGAATTTGTGTGACTGAGATGAGATAGACAGTGTCAGCGAGCCACCTCAGCCAGGCAGGCCAGCAGCCAGTAATGAGCTAGCGAGGCAGCAGTGGTGCAAGGCCTAATGCATTTTTTTTTCATAATTGAATGCGCAGCACCACAGCCTGTGCTGGGAGGAGGAGGCCAGACTGAGAACAGAAAATTAGATGATGTTCCTGACCCTGGACTTGAGGACTAGTAGCAGTGACTTGAGACGTGCATCATCAGTGCAGGGCGGCGTGCAATTGCAACCCAGACGCCGGCCAGTGAGGAGAGAGAGACAGGAACTCAAGTAGGGAGGGATGTCAAAAGAGACAGACTAGAGAGAGAAAGAGAGGATCGATGGAGACTGGAGTCGGGACTCGGAGACAAGGGAGAGACCGGGACCTCAGTCACCTCAGCTGAGTGAGCTATGGGGAATTTCAGGCACTGGCTGACAGGCCAGGCAGGTACTGTGGCTTCATGGCAATGGGCAGGGAACGGGGACAACTTACAAGAACAAAATTAAAAATTAAACAGTGTGTGAAGTTGTGAACTAAGTTTTGTGAACACTACAGAAACAGGCTGTCAGGCTCAAGTCAGCTAATAGTCAGCAGCACAGCAGCACTGATTAAGGGAAGTGGGTTCATCGTGCCCGTGAGCAATAAGCACTGACACTGAATGAGCACTATTAGCAGTGAGAAGGCTCAGGACTTGCCTTGCTCCTGACTTGCACCTCACGCAGATGACTTGAGCAAACAGGAGGCCGCATACCTCTCAACTGTCCCTGATTTTTCAGGGATGTCCCTGATTTTGCCTAAAAATTTTACTCTGTCTCTCCTAAATATTGTTTTTCCCTGACCAAACAGTGGGAGTTGTAAGCACAAAATAATGTGAAACATTAAATTTACAGACTTGTTCTTCTTTAGAAAATGCATTTTACACCAAACCCCTTATTCTACCAGCTTCCTGAGTGGATATCACCAATTTTGAAGATGTGTCCCTGATTTTTGTTCTTTGTCCCTGATTTTTTAAGCCTTGCCCCTGATTTATGAAGCAGAAGCTTGAGAGGTATGCAGGAGGGTTGAGCTGCTTCTCCCAAGATGAGCAAGATAATAAACAAGAGCAACCTGTATGACACTCTGATAGTTTGCTGCAGATGTTTTAAGTTCAAAATGAAGAAGGATACTTAAAGATCCCAGCACATTTCTTAGATAAGGGAGACCGACTGTTTTCCGATAGGGTCCTGCAACCTTCCCAGCAGATCTCCTGGGATAATGGTGTCTGGCTGGTCTCTTTCTTGCTCTGGGGTCCTGTAACCTTCCCAGCAGATCTCCTGGGATAGTGGTGTCAGGCTGATGTCTTTCTTGCTCTTGGGTCCTGTAACCTTTCTAGCAGATCTACTGGGATAATGGTGTCTGGCTGGTGTTTTACTTGCTGTGGGGTCCTGTAACCTTCCCAGCAGATCTGCTGGAATAATGGCGTCAGGCTGATGTCTTACTTGCCCTTGGGTCCTGTAACCTTCCCAGATCTGCTGGGAAATGGTGTCACTCTTCTATTGTCCTTGGTGGTCCAGTATCCACATTTTTCCACATGTAACATTAAATAGATGTCATGATAACTAGGCTTTTCAAACAGATATTTCAGCATTAAAATGCAAGAAAAGCCACCATTCGAATGTAAAATTTTCAAAATTTTACGGGGGGGGGCATGCCCCCAGACCCCCTAGCTTTGTTAGGATTTTGACTCAAGGGCATTAACCCCCCAATTTTATACCTCTGGTGACGCTCCTGCCTGTCAGCCCTGTTCCCCCAGAGATTACCTCCTTGTGGTGGCATCAGGAAGGGCAGAGGCATCCTCCCCTCGATGTCTCACATCCAGTTCTTAGTCACCAGGGTCCTGGTGGTGGCACAGGTGGAGGGTCAGTACAAAGAGTGCCATATACACTGACCTCATCATCCATTTTCATCCTAGGTTTTTCTAGCCTCCCCTAGCTGGGTGCACATGCCAGCACATGCATGCAGAGACACACACATGCCACTGAAGTTCTGCAGCTCTCTCCCTTTGTGCCACACCAGATGCACAGTGCTACCAGGAACCTGTGTGGTTGCAGTCTTTCAGTGAAGGAGATAGCCCCTAGGAGAGAGCAGTCCATCGGACACTTGATCGTCTCCCCCCCGGTCAACCTCCAGCAACCTGAGATTGATCTGATCTGAGGTTACCAGGATGTTGCTTGGTGGTTCAACTGTAATGCCACTTGAGCTGCCCATGTAGTTTTTTATATGTGGATTCTAAGAGAAAAACACTGATGCTGCTAAAGATACCCCATTCCAATATGCAGTTCCTAATTCTAGTGTTGGACAGATGTTTAAAACAAAGTGGCTACCGGGAGTCCAACGCCAATCCTCTCGAACACTGTCTCCCCCAATTCTGACACTAGGTACCCAACCCTGATGTTAGGCACATGATTTAAAAAGTAACTATCTTACCTAGACTTCAGCCAGCACAAGCTTCTACTCACCCACCTTGCTAGTCACAATCTGAATCAGTCACAATCATGATTGAGAAATACACACAGGGAGCATGTTTTTTCATAAATCCTTATCCCCATTTAAATATTCATGTGTATGCATGTGCCTGTGATTGATTCAGATGGTGGACAACAGATGAGGTTCCGTAAGTAAATGGTTTGAACTGGCTGCCATCTGGGGTGGTAGCATTTTATTTATTTATTTATTTTATTTATTCATCTGGTAACCAGGTTGGTGCACTGATCCAAAGACCTTTTTCAGGCATGACATGGGCCAGAAACTGGCACATACAACGTAAACATACAGTATGAGAGCAGTGTGTATCATAAAGGGAACATAACAGTGGAGGTCAAGCTAACAGAAAATATAAGGTAAACAGTACCAGGTACATCAGCAATTGAGCAAACAAGATATATAACATTTAGATAAACAGGATAAGGTTACTCCATCATTCAACAAAAGGAATAACAATAGTATTCAGGGCGGGAGAGGGGAGCAGAGCACTAGTGGGGGGGTAAGGGTGAGCTGCAAGGGAGGTGAAGCCATGCAAGTGGCCTGTGGGTAGATGCAGGTTGTGGTGGACAGAAAGTGCATTTTTAACAGTGGATTTAGATTTAGAGGTGGGTCGGGGGAATATAGGAAGGAGGAGAGATCATTCCATAGTGAGGGTCCAGCTGCAGAGAAAGCTCTTAGGCCCATCCTCGTAGTTATGTTAGGGCATTCTATTTGAAAGTATGAAGACTGATGTAGATTGTGGCAATAGGTTCTAGGCCAGATAAAAAGGGATAATGGAGAGTAGGAGGGATTGTGCAAAGTATCTGCAATGGTCCTGGCCAACAGGTAGGAGCATTGTGCTTGTGGAGGGAGCCAGTTAAGGGACAGTAATGAGTACAGTGGTGAGTGAGGAGAGGGGCATGGAGGTTAAGGTGACATATACAATTGTAGGTAGCATCCAGGCAGTTAAGGCTAGTAATGGAGGTGAGGGAGTGCACCAGGCAGCCATAGTCAAGGATGGGAAGGAGGTTGCCACGGGCAATAGCAAGATTGGCTTCTGGCGAGAGGTGGTCAATCATGAGATGATAGAGCCCTATCTTCTGGTTGATGCACCTGATCAGTGAGGCAGTGTTGTCAGTGTAGATTAGAGATGGGTCCAGGATTACCCCTAGATACTTGAAGGTGGGAACAATGTCAAGGAAAGATGCATCTGGGGATTTGACAGTGAGAAGGCCACCTTTGTGGGCTAGGGCAGAGAGTTTCAGTTTGGAACTGAAAAGCATGGCCTTTGTTTTGTCAGCATTGACCAACAGTTTGTTGGTGGAGAACCAACAATGTGCCTTTCAGAAATCATCAGTAAGGAAGGAGGATAGAGACAAGGGATCACTTTGGTATAGTATTAAGTCATCGGTATAGAGGAGGGATTTACAGGGTAGGCCCTCTGATGGGAGTTAATGAAGAGGGAAATGAGGGTGCCAAGATCAGATCCCTGGGGACACCCACAGAGACAAGCAAGAGGAGGGAGGTGACACCACCAAGGCAGACCATCTGTGTTCTACCAGAGAGGTAGTTAGTGAGCCAGGCAGTAGAGGCAGGGGTGAAACCAAAGGCATAGAGTTTTGCTATCAAGATGTTATGATTACAAAGTCAAATGCCTTGGACAGATCAACAAACACTGCAGCAGTTAGCTTCCCTTCCTCTATATTCCTCAGCACATGGTCGATGAAGAGGGCAAGGGCTGTGGTAGTGCTCTGCTCCTTCTGGAAACCATGTTGCTGAGGGCAAAAGAGATTATATTTGGAGATATGCTCTGTAATTTGGTAGTTTACTGTCTTCTCAGGAACTTACCAAGATGGGGCAGAATGGAGACAGGACAGTAGTTGTCCATAAGACCAGGGTCACCTGATTAAGGAATGGGAACAATTTTGGCCTACTTCCAGACAGAGGGAACAGAGGCTGTAATAAGGGAGAGGTTAAAGATGAAGGTGAATGGACAGGCAATGTTCTGGGCCACTAGTTCTAAGACATGGCGAGATAAACCATCCCTACCAGCACTCCCTCAATATGGTGGGCTCAGAAGGAGCTTAAGAGTCCCAGGAGGAGAAATAGCCTTAAAATAAAAATGGGGGCTAGTAGGAGGGGAAGGTGGAGGAGGGGGCAAGGGGGCGGAGGGGGGAGCTTAACCAGGTAGCTGATAAGGTTTGAGAAATGGGCACTAAGTGCATTCACAATGTAAGTAGGGTCAGTGAGACAGCCTTGTTGTGTGTTTAGGGGGGAAGATGACTGCTTTGTGGGGGGGGAGAGCAAGTCATTAATGGAGGACCAGAAACACCTGGGGTTGCCTAAGTGACTGGATTGAAGTGACTGGAAGTAGACCGACTTCCTAGATTGTATATAGCATTTGCAGAGATTTTGCAAGTGATGGTAGCTATTCCAATGGGAAGGGGGATGGGGCAGCTTTATAGTCAGCCCATTTTGAGTCATGCTGCTTCATAAGCTTGAGGAGGTCCGATGTGAGCCAGCAAGTATCACCCCCATGCACTTTGCATGAAGTGAATGGGAAATGTTTGTCTTGGATGTGAGACAGGGCTTAGACAAAGATGTCTAGTGCAAGGTCAGCATTAGTGGTACTGTAGAGGGAAGTCCAGTCAAGGGCTCTGAGGTCATTCTGAAGCCTGAGTGGGGCATTGGTGAGGATGGGTGGTAACACTGGACAACAGGGATACTTAGACATGGGGAGGGCTTTGGGGGGGTAATCACTGGAGGCTAGGGATTCTTAGACACGCAGAAGGTGTGGGAGGGTGATACCACTGGATACCAGGGATACATACAAATGGGGCAGGCTTTGGGAAGGAGGCCGCTAGACTCCAGAGATAATTCTACATGGGGCAGTGTGTGTGTGTGTGTGTGTGTGTGTGTGTATTGGGAAGACCATTAAATACTGGGGATACTTCAAATGGGGCAAGGTGGAGGGTGCCACTAGATACCAGATATGCTTTGAATGGGGCATGGTGTAAAAAGGTGGGTGGCACTGGACACCAGGGATGCTTTGACTATGGCAGGGTGTGGGAACACAGTGCCACTGGGCAACAGGTGTTTGCTGTGCTGTGCAGGGTCATGATGGATACCACTTAGCACAAGGGATTTGTTGCCTTTGACAGGATGATGGAGGGGGTAACACTGAACACTAGAGGCAAAAGGCTATGTTAAATCATCAGTTAGGGTTGAACCACAGTGCCACCAAATTAAGAAAATGGGATGTTAGAGTCAAGAAAAGTTCCCTGAGCATAGGTAAATCAGTGGCATGTTGTTTCTTAGAGTCTGAATAATCATCAAAAACATCACTGGTATTGCCATAACTTTGGAACCAGGCAGGAACCAGGTCTTGACCCATGTTTTCAATTGGAATCTGCCGAGTCTGAGTCTGAGCTCCTTTCCTGGTCAACAAAAATAAAATTACTTAATATAAATAAATGTGGTAGATATTTTCAAGGTAAAACCTTTTAGTTCTTTTGTCAAATCAAACAGCAATGGATATGCAGTCAAGTTCTAATTGCCCAGCAAAGTTGGTGCACATTTGTGGAAATTTACATTTCATGAATTTTGTGAATTTCAAGGTAGCCACATCAGCTTTGCCACATGAAAATGCCACTCCTGTCACCTCCCAAAAACTTCTTAGTTATATACCTCCTTCCAATCACCCACAAGAACCCTCCTCCCTCCACTTCCCTTGCCCTGCAATTTTGTAAGTAGTACTAGAAAGTAAAGTGACATAAAAAAGTTCACTATACCCTTCCCTCCACCCCCACACCAAACACCCTACACCCAACCCACTTGATGGCCCCCACTAGCACCCAAAAAAAAGATGGTCTGTAAGAAAGAAAACAGTCCTCAGAGCAAAGTGTCTGCCCTGTTTAGTGCCCATCTCAGTAATGGCCCCCAAATGAGTAAATGTTAATACAGTTTGTCTCCTAGTAAAACCTGATTGGCTGAAAATTCAGCCAATCAGGTTTTACTAGGTGCAAACGTGTTACCATTCTTTCACGCACCAGTGCAATTACTGAGATGGACACTGAACAGAGCAGATGCTCTGCACCTAGGGACCATTTTCTTTATTACAAGTTACATTTTTTCTGCCTGCTGGTGAGAGGGAGGAAGGAGTTGGGGGCTGGGGGGGGGTCTTAGGATGACCTGACCTGGTCATGGAACTCGGTTGGGGGGACATGGGTGAGTGTGTTTGGCATATGGGAGGAAGAGTATATTGAATATTTATATGCCAGTCTGCTTTCTAGTACTACCATAAAATTCATCAGGGTAAGGGATTGAGGGAGGAGGGAGCCAGTGAGGATGAGAAGGGTATATAACTAATATGTTTTGGGGAAGTAGGAGTGGGTGGTATTACAACATACTGGGTGGGGAGTATTTTTCCTTTACATAGAGACACAATTCATGCAGTTTTTGCTGATGAAATGGCTGAATTCGTGGCAGCTAACTGGACCTAATTCACCCACAAATTGGCAATTAATGTAGATTTGCCTTATGACCAATTCATCAGTTGAATAGCTTTGCGAATTGCAATTGTGAGTGAAGTGAAGTTGCCAAAATGCGTGAATTCTAGCAACTTTATGCATCTCTAGATAGCAGTCCATTTTGAAGGAGGGACAGCCATGTGGAATCTTAACCCAGGATCTTTTCTTTTCTGGGCAGTACTTCTTAAATCACAGAGCAGTATGAGGAGCCAGTTATGAACTGTGTGAGAAGCTCTCTTCCGGCACAGTGTCTTGCATTCTCCCTAGCTCAAGGGAGATGCTGACATTTTAACTTGGCATGCTCTCTCCCCCAATAACCCCTCCTCCCATACTTGCCTTTCCAAATCAAACAAGGTAATTTTGATATTTGTAAACCAGATGTCAGATGGCCTTTGCTAGTACTTATGGGGACTAGGCATTTCAAAAGATGCATAACTTCAGAGTTACATTTTATTTTTGATTAGGACAATCCTTCTACACATTCACATACGGAAGCATTGCCACATTTTTGAAGTAAAAATTGTTCTGAGAATTAGATAATTAGAAATGACAGTAAAATAATTCCAGTGTTAGTGGTGCATTTTTGTTGTGTATGCTCTTTACTGTGAGGCCAGAATTCATTCATAAGCATAGTAATTATTGTTACTCTGCTTCCAGCCCCCTCTGCAATTAGGAAAGATGGAAAACAGCAGTATTTGTCGGTTGGAAAAAAAAATTTCATTATATAGCTTTTTAAGCAGTAATGTATTTCTGCCCAAAACATCACAATAACTATTTTTCTTTTCATTTTATTTCACTGTGAAACTAAAGTTAAAAAAAAGTTTTGATTTTGTGCCACACACCATTAAAAAGTTAAACGTGCTGGTGTAGTGCTACACTGTTACAGTATGAATCCTGTTTGCACAGTCAAAAGGTAATCTCAGCTGAAAAGAATTTTAAAAATTGCTAGAGGTTGCCATATTTATTTAACTAATTAATTATAAAACTGGTAATACAAGTTGTTATAAAAATATCTTTCTTTGAGCCGGTCCAGTGGCGTAGAGGGCTAAGGTGCTGGTGCTTTAATCTCTGACCCATGCGGCAACCCCGGTTTAAATCCAGCCCGGGTGTCGGAGGTCGGCACGGGGATGATGGAGCTGGATGGAGCTGCCGACAGGCAGGATCTCCTCCTCTGGGGAGGAAGCGTGGCATCCCTTGGCTGATGGGCGACCCCCAGTGGAGGCTGGAGGAAGCTTGGGCCAGAGGGGGGGCCTAGGCAGTAGGCCAGGGGTTGGGGGAAGGAGGCCATGACCGGGGCTGTCTGGCACATGCATGCCTCCACTTGCATGCACGCTGACTCCTGGGGTGTCTGGGAAAGAAAACCAGAGAAAATGCCGGTCGGCTGGGTGAAGAACGACCCCCCACAGGTGCCACTCCCAGGCCAGGCAGATAAGAGTCGGTGATTCTGGGGGACAGGGCTGGGGGGGGTTGGTTGGATGGGGATTGACTGGCAGGGGAGAAAATGTGTCATGATTAAAAAAAAAAATATCTGTCTGCGCAGATGTGGTCTATCACATAGCCCCTTCCACTTCCCTTGTTAGACTGAACACCATCTGCGCCACTTTCTGCAAACTCCCCGCACACTCTGCTGTTCACTCTATTTATCCCTATCCATCCTCCCTCTGCTGTCATGTCACCAGGCTCACTGTACCTCCTTCATTCCAAATTCTAGTCTGGTTCCCTTCCCTCTTTCCTCTCTCCTCTCCCCTCCCCTCTCCCAACTGCCCACTTCTTCCTGTTCCTTTCATTTAAGGGACTATCACACTTTTACAACTCCTCACTCCCACTCCTCTGCTGGTCAGTCTACCTTCTCCTATCTACTTCCCTCTCTCTAGAATCATCTCCCCTCTTCCCTTCGACTAACCAATTCCCTGGCTCTCTCAGGTACTAGTTGAAACTCCAGCTCCTACCTACCTACCTGTTCCTGTTTCTCTTCTTCCTGACACCCCCTGGGCCTAGCCTTAACCATCCTGGAAAGCAACTGGTTGGGTCCCTGCTCCTGCCTTGTTTCACTACCATACCCCTCCAGTATGATGTCAGACATCAATCCGCCCTTCAGGCCAATCACCTGTTGTCAACAGTGTGGTGTTTGCAACTTCTAAATGTGCTCTTGCTAGGTGTTCTTTTTGAACAGTACCACACTTTATTCTCTGCTTATATAAGTTTGGTATTTATTTAAACTTTGTACAAATTTTTATCTAATGTTGTTTTACAGTTTTTACATTTATGTAATGTGCTGTTGTTTTCCTACGCTCCCCTCCCCCAGGTCTCACCAGGAAATTAACTTTGGCTCATTGTGCCTCTCCCAGTTACAGTTACCAATATTTAAATACAGAAAATGAATAAAATGTAATAAATATCTGAGAGAATTAAAAATCCATTGATGAGCACTTTAAGGATACCATAACATTCATCCGTTTGCTCTAGCTGCCAGTTGTGTTACTCACCACTACCGTTTAGAAAATGGGCAAAGGCTAGTCTTGCTTCTGATTGGCTGCAACTGCCAATCTGCTGGTCCAGTATGAGGCAACAGAGACTGGGAAATAACTAGGCCCAGTCTCTGTTGCCTTATATCTTTCTAGATAGACCTGGGCAAGTAGAACATTAAAAAAGGTAAGTACCACCATGTTACTCACTAGCTTAGCGTGCGACAGCCCCCCACTCACCACATTAAAGAGTGAGAAAAAATAATTCACATAAATCAAGTTATTTTTTCCCCTGTCGTTTAGTGTAACACTCACACCTTACAACTGTAAAAACCTTTCAGAGTGACTGAACCTTTCAACCTTAAACACATTACAACTGTAAAAAGCTGTCTTTTAAACTAGCCACCCTGTCTACTCTACGGCAATCGTGCAGATGAATAAGATCCTCCGTAGTCATCATCTCCACGTCCAGAAGGGGAAAACAAGAAATTACACACACACACACAAAAAAAACACTAGCTGTAATTGTATTTTAACAGGCATGCCTTACAAATAGTAAAATCCTTCTCGAAAATCAGCTACCTCGTGTATGACGATTGCGCTACTGAATAACATCTTCTGGCTGCAGGCAAAACAAAGTGCACAGTAATTAAGAAATATTTGTATACATCTTATGCTAAAAAAAGGAACATAAAACACAATCAAAATAAAAAAATAAAAAAAACAGAGGGTTTTTGCAGGAGGGGGTGGTTCCTTTCACAGTACGAGCCTGACAGGATATCAAGCTGACCATTCCATCTGGCCAAGACAGCAGTTTAAAACCATAAAACCAAAATGGTGTTCTTTTTTTTTTTAACTTAGCCACAACAGAAGAAACATACATTAAAATGTCTGATACCTGCCCTCTGTCTTTCAACCTGATGGAGAACTGTGGGGGTGGGGATCGTGCCTGACTGAGTTGACCCTCCACATTCACGGCAAGTAAAACCATTCCCGATAGCAGCACAGCATGCAACAATAAGCAGCAGGCCAAACAAATGTGCAAATAAAAACATCAACAACGTTTTTATCTGACAAGGGTCGGCAAGGAGGGCAAGGGGGGTGGTAGTAACCATGACAACACTGCAAAGTGACAACTAGAGTGGCATAAGTAGAGAAAAAAAACACAACAATCTAGTGCAGGCGGAGGAACTATTTTATTAAAAAAAAAATAAATGAAACTCTCAGAGTTTTAACATTTTAACATTACGTTAAAATTAATTTTCTTTCAAACATGTATAATACAATGGCCCATTTTCTAAGCATAATCATATCCTTCAGGATGGGCAGTATGGGCTATACCAGACCTTTCAGGGGCTATAAGGCCCTCCATCTGCACATCGGCCTCATTACGCCCCTGGGCAGTCTGGTATAGCCCAATACTGCCCACCCTGTTGGGTATTATTGCTTACTTATACTGTGGTTGGGGTTAGTTATCCCTTGATGCTAAGTGTTCTTTCACCATTGTTTGCTTCATTGACAAACTACTAAGATCAAGAGTTACCTGATCTGCTTCAGTTCCTCTTGTGTACTACCTACCCACTCTGATCAACTGAGAAGTTATTGTTATTTGTTCTGAAGCATTCGGCTACAGAATTTCTTTTTCTTTGGTTCAATTTATTGGATCTCTCTTCATATTGTCTGTAGTGTCTGTAATCTATCCTTGTCTTTTCCTAAATGCAAGTTGTAAAACTTCTCACTTTACTCGAAATGTAGCCAAACACATGACCTGAACAGTGGCAGAACTGTATCCCTGACCATGACGTGTGAAACTCCTACTGATGTCACTTAGTACTCCATTTGCTTTTTCATATGCTGTGCCACATTGTAGTAGTAGTAGTAGTAAGTAGTAGTAACAATTTTTATTCATAAAAAGAATGAACAGGGATAAAGAGTACTCCATTTAGCAAAGCTCATTTTCAGGGTGGTCCCGTGAGAACAGCCACAAATTTCACATACAAGCAACAATAATTAAATAGGAATTTCAAAACAGACATACATTCTTTTTAACATAGAGGTTGCAGTACTTACAAAATAACACCACAAATGAACCCATGAGGTAAAATGATGCAATAGTGTAATATATTTAGACTATATGAACAGGGGCTCAAAACCACTTAGATCGATCTAGAGTAAGATAGAATTGTAGCCATATGTTCTCCACATTATGCAACATGATGTTGGTATTTTGGTTAGATTAATGAACCATTGTTTTATAGGTCCCAGACAAATTGGAGCATTCAATCTTCCAAGGTGAAGGGGTAATGTGTTCCAGAGAAGGGGGCCCCTGTTGTACAATGAAGATCTACCTATCCCCAAGTTAAATTTTGGAACAATATATTCAAAGCCTAGTGCGGATATTAATCCCACCCTCAATTCCCTCACCCCAAACATTCCCAGCAAGTAATTGGGTCATTTTTGCCTTTGACTTTTAGGCTATTACTAATTATTAGTACTTATTACCCCCAGCTCTGTTTCTACCCCGTATGTTCTTCTTTTGTCCCATTTATCCTATTTTCTGTCTTGGGATACCAGCACCCAAAGGAGCCTGTGCATAAAGATGGCTAGGGTACATGCTAAAGGCCCTTACCAGGGCTGAGCTGGCCCACACCTATGGACAGGCATGCACCATGTGTGACTCACTATCCCAGTCTGCCTGTCCATGGCTCCTTCTCACATGTACACAGTGGCACGGAGGGGCCACGTGGCATGTTGCGGTAGGAGCAGGGAACACCGGTGGGCATCCAATCAAATGTCTTACCCACTGGTACACTGGTTCCTCTGCTGCAAGTGGAACAAGGGACCCTGGGACACAGCATCCCATATTTCCTTAAGGAAACAATATGCAGACAAAATCCCAAATGGTAGCCTTCAGCTCTCGCTTCACATTCAGAGAGCAGTAGGCAGTGTGATGGGGGCATGCTTGCTCTGCCATGGCAGTTGGAGGGGGTCATAGCATCTACAACAAAGTCTCTGTATGCATAGCCTTTGCCCCCTCAACTGACACTCCACACTATGGGGCTGGGGTAGTAAATGGCATGTAGCCATCCTCTGCCTCTGGTCACTTCCCCCTGTATAGCCCCATAGGCAGTGCAGTACATGGATAGGGACAAACTGCACCCTTCAGTGCATGCCACTGGAGTCCAACAGGACACCAGATGCATGGACTTTTGGCTTAGGGATGCTTACTGATTATAAGAGAAGAGTGTACAAAACTTGAAAACATCCAAAAAAAGGTCCTTAAAGTTTATTTTGGGGTATGAAGGAGATATTTGTTCAAAGATGGGGATGGGGGCCGAAGCCATTGGATAACAAATGTTTGAAAATGAGCAGTTTGTTTGCTGAGATTCAAAAATTCAAAACATAAATTAAATAAACTGCAAAATCAGAAACCTGATAGTAGGATGCTCTTGAAGAAAAGGTATAAATGGATAAACACAGTGGGGAAACAGAGAGATATTGTAGGAGTTTGTCTCATGGGACAAACCTCCTAAAGTATCTCTCTCTCTGTTTCCCCAGTTTTGTTTTCCTTATTTGGTTTTGGCAGATATACGTTGTAAATATAAGAAATCATCATTATACCTAAACAGATATTTCTCATTACTTCTGAACTTTTTAGCACTTGGGAAGATGCCATATAGTACTGTGTGATTTACAGGTTCACACTTTTATTTACTGATTATGTATTGACTGTAAATGCTATATAGATGTAGTATTTAGGCCTCATTAGTGTACATGTGGATATTTATATGTGTTTTTATTGTTTTGTATACGAATGTATGAAAAATGCCAACAGATACAGGTCCTAAGCGCCATCGAGTCTGCTCGAGTGTGCAGCCTTCAGATTTTACTCTGCAGCTGCCCCTTCCCTTTACAGTAGTAACCTTCCTCCTGACCCTGTACCATCCCCTCTTAAAACTGCCCACCAACTTCAATGATACCATCTCCTTTGGCAGTGCATTCCACCCAGTCACCACACTTTCCATGAAGTAGTGTCTTCTCATTTCCCTGTTGAATCTTCCCCCTCTAACTTCAAGCTGTGCCCCCTAGTGTCTCTCCCTCCTTTTAATCTAAAAATCCCCTCTGTGCTGACCCTGTTTATGCCCTTCATATATCTGAAGGTTTTGATTATATCCCCTCTATCCCTCCTTTCCTCCACGGAGTACATGTTTAGCTCCCTCAGTCTGTTCTTGTATGCCTTTTCCTCCAATCCTGTGATCATCCTGGTTGCTCTGCATTGGACTCCCTCCAACAGCTTGACATCTTTCTTTGAGTAGGGATGACAGAACTGTACACAGTGCTCCAGGTTTGTTCTGACCAGTGACCTGTACAATGGTAAGATAACCTCCCTCCACCTTGAGGTGATACCCCTGGCAATACACCCCAACATCTTATTAGCCTTAGCTGCTGCCTTCCTGCACTGTGCTGAATGGTTTATTTGCCCTGTGATCAGCACCCCAAGATCCTTCTCCTC
Source organism: Neoceratodus forsteri (assembly GCA_016271365.2). NCBI lineage: Eukaryota > Metazoa > Chordata > Ceratodontiformes > Ceratodontidae > Neoceratodus > Neoceratodus forsteri. Next base: position 10,097,163 of record JADMNL010000034.1, on the reverse strand, counting down.
TGTAGTGGGTAACTGCACCCCCCCCAGTCTGTAGCAAAACTTGTGGTTCCTGGCACCCAAGTGCATAACTTTGCACTTTTTTGCATCGAAACCCAGCTGCCATGTGTCTGACCAGTGCTTGAGTTTATCCAGGTCTTCTTGCAGTCCTAGTCAACCCTCTGTGTTGTCCACCAATGCACCTATCTTCGTATCAGCTGCAAACAGGCTGATCTTATTTCTAACCCTATCTGCTATGTCAGTAATAAATATGCCAAACAGCACTGGACCGAGCACTTAGCCCTGTGGAACCCCAATTGTCACAGCCCTTGGAGATGAGAGTTCCCCCCTTACAACAACCCACTGCTGCCTTTCTTCCAGCCTGTTTTTTGACACACTCCACCATCCTCTCTCCCACCCCCAGGTACTCCAGCTTGCTTACTAACCTCCCATGTGGCACCAAATCAAAGGCCTTGCTGAAGTCCAAGTACAGGACATCCACTGCCTGGCCCATGTCGATTGCCCTTATTATACAGTAGTAGACATCCACCATGTTCATCTGGCAGGATCTACCATAGACAAACCCATGCTGCCTGCCTGTTGTCCTGGAGACCATTCCCCTCCAGAAATGCTTCCAGTCTCTCCTTGAGTATGGACTCCATGAGCTTCCCCATGATGGAGGTGAGGCTGACTGGGTTATGGTTCCCTAGCTCATCTTTGGGCCCACTATTATGGATGGGCATCACATGTGCGATCCTCTAATCTTGACGCATGAAACCAGTTCCCAAGGAGGTACTGAATAAGTCTACCAGTGGTCGTGCCAGATCTTCTGCCATTTCTCTCAGCACTCTGGGGTGTATACCATCTGGTTCTGGTGCCTTGTCTACCCTCAGGGCTCTAAAATGTTCCAGCACTCTGCTCTCTGGGATTACCCCTTCCATAAGCTCTGCCCCCACCACACTCCCTTCACTCCCTTCCCCTGTGGCACTGGCCCCAGTTTCTCTCTGGTAAACACAGAACAGAAGTGCTCATTGAGTGTTTCTGCCTGCTCCTCCCCCTTCTCCGCCCACCTTCCATCCACCTTAATCCTAACAATCTGATCCTTACAGCTTCTTCTCTCTCTTATATATCTGAAGAAGTCTTTCTACCCTTCTACTACCCCTGTGCCAGCCTAAGCTCTTTTGCTGCCTTGGCTGCCCAGACTGATCTGCTCACCTCTTTTTATTTCTTCACATACTCCTCCCTGTCCTCCTCCTGTTTGGATGTCATATATTTTTTGAAGGTGGCCCTTTTTTCCTTAATCTTCCCTAAACCTCCCTGCTTAACCAACTTGGTGTCCTGGACCTGGCCTTCTTGCTTTGGAGCTTTGTACATGAGATTGTAGTCTCTGCTAACCCAAGCTTAATAATCCCCCATTTTTGATTGGCATCCATGTGTGGTTGGATTCTGTTGAGGTGCCCCTCCAATATGACCCTCATTCTTCCGAAGTCTGCCCACCTGAAGTCAATCACCCTAGTCCTGGCTGTCTCCTTACTTATACTAAGTGGGAACCATGCTGTGTGGTGGTCACTCCCTGCCAGGGGGTCCTCCATCCTCACCTCTTGCACACCCTCGCCATTTGTCAGCACTAGGTCCAGTTTGTTACCTCCTCTGGTAGGCTCCCTTACCAACTGTATCAGGAAGCTGTCCTGGACAGCATCCAGGATGACCCGTTCCCTGACGTTTGTGGTAGCAGGGGTACTCCGTTCCACCCCCAGCATGTTGACGTCTCCTACTATCATGGTGTGACCCTTTGCTAGACTCTCCTTAACTGCTCCCCTAGCTCTCTGTCTACTGCTTTGCTTTGATCTGATGGCTTATACGCAACTCCCAGCCTCATCCTCCTACCTTTCGGGTCCTGTATCTGTACCCATAATGTCCCCGCCCTGCTCTACTCACCCTTGTCCCTACTACAGGTTATCCCTTCCTTTACATAAATAGCCATCCCTCCCCCACTTATCCTTTCCCTGTCCTTCCTGTACATCTTGTACCCTAGGACCACCAGGTCCCAGTCCTGGTATTAGGTGGCCTATGTTTCAGTGATGGCAGCTATGTCCACCTCCCCTTCTGCCATCAGTGCCTGCAACTCAGCAGCCTTGTTTCCCAGGCCCCTTGCATTCAAGGAGACCACCCTCCAGTTTCTCCCTCCCCTTCTATGCTCATATCTAGACCACTCCGACTGCTCCCCCTCCTTGATTTTGAATTCCCTCTTTTCCCTTCTCTACTGGCTTGGGGGGAGGCCTACTGACCTCACCGGCCTGGAGACTTAGCTTGTTATCCAACCTTCTGCCCCAGCTCCCCCCCACCTAGTTTAATGGTATCTTGGTAGCTATATACTCCCCCAGTCTCTGCTTCAGGAGTACTGTGCCTTCTCTACTCAAGTGTAGCTTGTCCAGGGCATACAGGTTCTTGTTTCCCCATTTTCCACCCCCCCACCAGCCTGTACCCCTTAGACTGACACCATTGCCCCAACCATATGTTGAACTCCTCTATCCATTGCTTTCTGACTGTGCTAGCCCTGGGTACTTGGAGAACTTCTGAGAAAGCAGCCGAGCACCTTGCCTTCTCACATAGTCTACCCACCTCCCTAAACCTCTCTTGCCCTCCCCGACTGTGCACCCTGCCAAGTCATTTTTGCCCAGGTACACCACAATATGAGGGTTGTCCTGTTCCTTCCCCACACACTAAAGAAGAAATTGTACCACCTTCGCTGCTGTCATGCCTGGCATGAATTCCAACCATATGAGGCCCTTCCTGGTGTTCTTGCCCCCCTTCTCACTCCTTTTAGAACTGTGTCCCCCAAAACTATAACCCTACCACCTCCGTCCAAATCCCCTCCGGTATGCTTCCCCTTATACTGGTCATAGTCACGCTCAATGTCTTCTTTACCCCTGCCCCATTTCCTCCTGTCTCACCCATTCCCTCCTTCACTTCTCCCCCACCCCATCCCTCATCCTTCTAGCCCCACCAGGTGGCTCATCTTCATCCCCCTCAGCGCATTGTCCTCCTGCTCCCCCACTCCCCTCCCTACCTGGATCAACCTCATCACCCCTCCCCTCCTCTGCTGCTCACCCTCCTGCCCCCACCCCCCACTCTCACTGCCCAAATCAACCCCATCACCCCTCTTCCCCTCATCTATTCACCTTACCCTGTTTTGCCCTCTTCTTTTCGACACCCATCTTTTCTTCTGCCTCCCTGCATGTCACCCTCCTCCCGTTCTCGTCTTTCCTTCCATTAGTCCCATTGTTTCCTGTACCCTTCTTTCCCTATCTCGCCTCTGAGCCCCACCACCCCTGGTCCTCTAGGCTTCCCAACACTAAGAATCTATTGCTCCTCTGCTTGGCCTTGCTCTGAGCCCCCCTGGTTCTCCATCCATTGTCTTCCCTTCCTGCCATCACCCTAGGCTTTGTTTTCCTGTTGTTTTTGACAACCGTCCACTTCCCTTACTCTGGTTCCTTTTGTTCTTGCTGATATGGTAGTTCTGGCTCATTTAGTCCCCTCCTTCCCTTCCTCCCTCCCTCCCCAAGCCTTGCTGCCAAGTCATCTGAGTAATCTCCTCTTTGGTTCCATGGCCCATGTTGGCCCCTCCAGTCCCTCCCCCACTCCCCACAACTCTTTTCTCAGCCATGCAATTTTGTCCTTTAGTTGCCCAAGCTGTTTACACACTAAGCACCCCTTGCCCTCCATGCAATCCTTAGGAAGATGGCTGCCCTGCAGGCATTGCAACCTACTATCCTTCCTCTATCCCTTCCTGCTCTACCCCTATTCACCCCTCCCTTCTCTACCCCTTTGATCCTGTCTGACCCCATCCCCTTGGACCCCCATTTCCCTAGGCTTCTCACCCCAGTTCCTTGGCCCAAATGTAAACAGTTTTTTTTCTCCTCCTCTTGTAAGCCTTATCCTCCTCCTTTATAGCCTATAGTCCCCTAATATAGTGTTCTCCTGTGCTGTTTAGGACTGATATTCTAGTAAAAGCTGTATAAACGGCAGGGGCATGCCCTCCACACCATAAAGCCAGACTAGGTCGGGAAGGGAGGGATGGGTGATGGTGAGAAGGGCCAGTTCTCATCTCTCTCTCTCAACAGTCAGCCCCAGCTACTTCAAATGATCCTAGGTCCTTTCCCAGTCACCCTCTCTCCACCATTATGGCCAGCCATACCAGTTTGCCCCATTATGCACACAGTAAAAATTGTAAGAAATAAAAATAGACCAAAAAAATAGACCAAATATATCACTGCCCTTATTTGTTGTCCTGCCCTTCTCCCCTCTGCTGCATTCCCAGTGCTTCCCTTTCAAGAGCCGTTCCCTCATCCAGATAGTGCAGTGCAAGCCAACTGCAAAATTCAGCTGTTGTCTATGTCGATTCCCCTCATTTCTTGGGATCCATGCAGGCTGTCCAATAACTGCAGCACAGCACTCATGAACCCTCACACAAGCAAATCCCCTTCTCAATCATTTTGCCCAATCCTTGCATATGGTGTATCGTACATTTGAACTAATGTGTAAAACTTTATCACTGGGTTGCAATTTACTAAATCAAATCAATAAATCAATCAATCAGTTGCAATAGCATAGTAATTTAAGGGGGATCAATGTGATAATGGCGAAAGCCTAAAGGCAATTACGGTTATCAAGATGTCAGAGTGTCGAAAATGTTTTTTGCCACTCTGACATACGGGCACACAGCACAGCACAATGGTGCCAGGGACTTACTTTTTTGCTGTTTTATGCAGGGGGCTGTACACCTCGCACCACCCCATGGGGGGCTTTGTCCCCTGCATCCCCATACTAAAGTTCTCAACTCAGGGGTGCATGACAGGGAGGGTGAAAACAGTAAAACAATAAAAGGTTCAGGATGGGCGCAACAAAAACGCACCAGTGCCCGGACCCTGTACCCTGCCAACCAGCGCCGGCAACTTTCCCACCATGCCATGGGGTGGGCTTGGCAACCAACCACGGCACAGTCCCTCACATCTCCTCCCACCCCTCACTGTGTGTGCTCCCCCATGTAGGTACATATAGCGACATTCCATCGCTATATCTGCCGATCGCCCCCACCCTACCCTAGCCCTCAGGGATGCACTGGGAGCGGTCAGTGTTATTGTCGGTGCTCTTTTCCCTACGCCCTAATCACGGGTACCCATTTAAGGGTACATCTCTGTGCCCCACCTCCCAACTTGAAAAACAGAGATGAAATAAGTATGCTGTGCAAACACTTACCAATTTAAAGGAGAAGACTCCTGTATATTTATGATTTGGATATATCTGATGTATTTATTATACATTACATCAAGTACTGTACACATGTCAATAAGAGATTAGCCATTTCTTCTCTTGCAACACATATCTAGAGTTTGAGGCTCTGATACAAGGTAGTAAAATGTCAAGCAAGCCTCCATTTACATGCAGATAAGTCACTTGTAATACAGCCCCTCCCATTCCTTGATGTCACTGCAGCAACAGTGCAGAACAAAACATAAGGGTATCAGTGCTGTCTATCCTGATTTTAGTTTAAGTTTGCAATGGCTTAAGACAGTTCTGTCATGCAGCTCACACAGGGAGTGGTACTTGTAGCCTTAATACTGCATGTGTAGAGCAAATAATACATCCAGTAGTATTTCATTCACAGGAAACAAAAGCTGTTCCTGTGTACTGCTCATTTCTCTCTGAGAGACAGTTGTAACATGTTGTGGAAAGCAGTAGACTGAATCAGTTAATCAACCAATCAACCAACCAATCAATCAGTTGAGCAGTCAATCAGTCACTCTGTAGTGAACCAGGCGAACACCCCTGAGAGGATTAATTAACACGGTAGGTTTGAGCAGTTTCCCAAAGGATCACACAAGACTGAATTCCTCCTTTGCACAAATTATACACTCCCCTTTCAGCAGCCTGAAAGTGGAGAGCTAGATCACTTACTTTATAAAGTGTATTGTTTTACATTTCAGATGCTTCTTACATCTGGGTTCTGACTGGAAATACCAAGACACAGAATGCATATGACAAGGGAGGAATGAGCTAAGCAAATACAGAGTACTGCAAACACTGAGATTGATTAGTTTCTTTACCTACAACACCTGAAGTGTAGCATCTGATTTGTGAGGGACATCCTACCTCAAATGCTGGCATTACAAAGGGGGGGAGCTGCCACAGCTTGTTTTCAGTACCTTCAAAGTGAACTGCTATAGCTCTCACATTACTGCTAATGATTTATACTGGGAATGGGTGCACTGTTAAAAGTCATGGACCTGAGGGGCCATCACAGTTCCCAAGGAGGTTAGGGGAACTTGTTAAGGGTTAGAGAGCAAGGGACTTTAGTAGGATCTGAACCAGAGTTTCCCAGTTCTTGTGCATGTGCTTTAACCACTAGATTACTCTTCTTCCATATGCTGCAGCTGATGTTGTCCTAGTAACCTATTCCTTATTATAGCTGAACTCTTTATTACCTTACATCAGCCATCCAATCACTGATTGCCTAGTTACAAATGGAAAAGGGCATTTGTGCAAGATTGTGTCTTACTGCTGGTGTCAATCAAAACAGAGAATGCTAACGCACACAGAACATAATACAGCAGCTATATAATACCACTTAAGACTCTTGTTGTACCCAGAGTCATTTATTGGGTAAACTGTTTTTGCTAACAGAAACATTAATACAACACATACAGGCACTTCCTTATAGGCATACTGTGTATACACTTCAAATCGGTGCTTAATCACACTCATATGGTCCTAGTCCCTATTTGACCTGCACTTCAGGATGTGCCCAACACTTAAAGAGTTCCCCCCATTACTCAAGTGGGGGACCAAACATTGTGGGTTCTGTTTACTGGTGGAACAGCATTTAGTGCAGCACCATTATCTGTTGCTCTGATTACATCATCCTCCAGCAGCATTGCTGGTAAAATGGAGGACAAACACATTGATAACTTCTGGGGGCTGTATATTTTTATTTATAATCTAGATCTGGACAGCATTAGGACTGCTGGCAACTAGAGGAGGAAGACAACAGCTACACATAAGGAGTTGGGAAAATATGGGTGTGAAACTATGGGAGACTTCCCCTTAAAGGGATTACCTCCCCTCTCTACTACCTAGGGTACCTGGTAATTCCCTTGTTAAGCAGAACTTTGTACAGGCTCACTTTAAAGGCTTGTACTGTCTTAATGCTCACTGACTGCACTGGTAGACTGTTAAATAGGTTCATAATTTATTGGATAAAATGTACCTTGTAATGATACTCCTGAATTTACTACCCCTCAGCTGTAGGTTGTGTACCTGCATTCAGATGCAGGACACCACCACATCAATCATCTCTGACTATCTGAGCTTGCCAATTCCTCTGAGTGTGTGAAAGACTGAGATTATGTCCTCGCTCAATTTGCTTTTCTCCAGGGTGAACTTGCTAAGAGTTATCGACCCTCTCTGCATAGCTTTTGTCCCCCATACCATGGATGATTCTGTGGCCTTCTGTTGCACTCTCTCTACTGCCTTGGTGTACTTTTTGTATTGAGGAGATCAAAACTGCACATGATACTCCAGGTGGGGGCTCACCAGGTCCTTGTAAAGAGTCAGGGTTACCTACCATGCTCTGTTGTCCACTCCATTTTAATGCAACCCACCATTTCACTAGCCCTCATGACAGGGGCTTTACACTATTTCCTGCTTTAACCCCTTGTCTAGTATGGCCCAGGGTTCTTTCCCACAATGACTGCAATAAGAGGAGTCCAGCACATTGTGCAGACCTTACCTGTGTGTTTCCTTCTTAAGTGAAACACCTTGCAACATTGAATCTCCGGCTCCATAAGGGAGACCAGTTGCCCAGCTTGGTCAGGTACGCCTGAAGTTTATTTTGTTTTTGTTATTGTTTGGTAACCACTTAAGGCCCACTAGACACTGGACGTGTTTTTAGGGGCCACCCAGGAGCACTAGGTGGGTCACACAGTATTCAACTGAAGGTTCTGGGAATCAAACCAAGGCCTGCTGGATGTGCCAAGCTCATCCATAGCTTTTTACTGTACCCTCAAGGCTGTACTGCCAGCCAGTTTGTCCCTGTCCTTAGGGGAGTCCACCTCTCTGGCTAACTTACTGGCAGTATAGCCTAGAGGTTAGAGTAGCGAACTATGAATGAGCTTGGTACATACAGCAGACTAGACCCTGGTTTGATTCTCACAACCTCCACTTGCATACTGTGTGACTCTGAGCAAATCACTTAAACACCCAGTGCTCCCAGATCACCCCTGAAAACAGGCACTTGTGCCTAGTGGGCCTTACCCAGTTACCAAAGACTAAAATAAATAAATAAATCTGCAAAGTTAAGCAGCCTGCTGTAGATCTCAGCTTCCAGATTGTGGATGAACATATTGAAGAGCAGTGGCCCCAGAATCAAACCCTGAGGGACCCTGCTAAGTACTTCTCTCCACTCAGAGAAGTGCCCTTGTACCACCACCACCCTATACTTCCTGCCTCCAAGCCAGTTAGGAATCAGCCTTGTGTATGTCTCATGTAGGTTGTTTACTTTGCCCAAAAGCTTGCCATGTGCCATAGTAATGAAGGCCTAGTTAATGTCCAGATGGACTTCATTCTTGGCCCTGTCTGTGTGCACCTCCCTGGCCACCCCCTCAAAGAAGGTGATCAGGCTGGTTTTACATGATCAGATCCTCATAAAGCCATGTGGAGAGGGGGCAAGTACCTTGGCCTCAACCAGGTGCTACATAATTCTGTCCTTCATAATGGCCTCCAGGACCTTGCCAAGCACTAACATCAGGCTGACTGACCTGTGGATAATATCAAAAAGGCAGATCACAAAGTCCTGGTAGTGCTTGCTACCTCACAATCATCAGTAAGAGCAAGTAAATGGCATGGGCGCCAGAACACAGGAAAAAGCGGGGCTGCTGAAGTTCAGAATGGCACAGGGTAAAAAAGGTAGTTTGTGCAAGCATGGGGCCCTTTGAATGCTCATGGGCAAAAGTAGGGGTACTGCTGCCCCAGCCCATAGGTTCAGGCACCTATGATAAACGGGGTACTTACTAGTCTGAATAACAAATGCAAGAGACAATCTCAGGTAGAAAACATCATTTAATAAGTCAATTTAAAAGTCCACAGTGGTAGCCCATGAGACCTCCTTTTGCACTCTAGCGATGCACACAGGAAATGTGCAAAGTGTTGGCATGTAAATGGAGGTCTCAGGTGCTTCTGCAATGGACTTCTAAATTGACTTATTAAAGCATTTTTTTGTTTAAGCCAAGGAGGTCATTTCTTGCATTTATTTGGCAAACTTGCCAGACTTCCCTCACTGCCTGTTTTCTCTTGAGCAGCAGATACACTTCTAGACAATGTCAGCACCTACAAATACGTGGGTGTCTGGCTTGAACCCTCCCTTGATTTCTCCTCCCATTTCAGTGTGCTCCATACCAAGCTGTGCCCTAAACTTGAGTTACTCCATTGGCACAAAGCCAGCCTGTCCCTTCCCGTAAGACTTGACCTATCAGTCAAATGGATCCTCCCTGCCTTTGACTATGCCAACATAGTTTTCAGTGCTGCCCCAGCCACCTCTCTTGCTAAACTGGATGTCCTATTCCATGTTTTTTGTTGGTTCACCTCCATCTTACCCCTGTTAACACACCACTGCGACCTCTACTCCATGCTCTCTCTCCAGTCACTTGCGTAGAGGTGCTCCTTTCACTGCTCTACCTTCATAGCCAAGTATTGGTTCAGGTTTCTCCCAACATACCTCACCTCTCTCCTCCCTTCTGCAGCTCCCTCTCCATATAACTCTTGGTCTAGTTATGTCCGTACCTTTTCTCTCCCTTGAATCCGAACCTCAGCTGGTAAAATCTCTTTCTCCTACAAGTTTCCCTCCATCTGTAATAACCTTCCCTTCCCAACCCATCTTTCACCCTCCTTCCACCATCTCAAGCACTTACCCAGACCAACACTGGTCACCTCCTGCAGCTGCACCCCTTCCTAGCGTATGACCACAATATGCCTCAATTTCAATCCTCTCTAGGACAAACTACTGCACAATAGCTGCACACTTCACTGTATTTACTGTATATAGTTTCAGATTTGTATCTATCTGTACATAGTTTCCAAGTTTACATATGATTGTACATAGTTTCCTAGTTATATAGTACTGCACTTATTTACCTGGTCTGCTTTTTTTTGTCACTGCCTATTATTGTGTTATATTTGCTGTTGTATCTGTCACCCTCCTGTTACCCCCTCCCCCAGGGTCACACCTGGAAATGAACTTTGGCTCATGGTGCCTTTCCTGGTTATCAATTTTTAAATAAATAAATAAATTTATGTCTTGGACTAGTAAGTGTCCCATTCATTTGCTCTTACTGACTGACTTGTAGTGTCTGGGTCAGTCCTTACCTATTCTTGAAAATGGGACCACACTGGCCACTTTCCAGTCCTCTGGCACCACATCTATTCAGAAGAACTCCTTAAAGATTAGTGCTAGTGGCACCACAAATTATTGCTTTAGCGTATCTTGCCCACCCCTTGGGACTTATGTATGTTGATCATTGCCAGGTAGTTAGCTACCAGGGCAGGCATAATGTCTAGTGGGTGCATTTTGGCTGGCTTTGGTGTTGTTGACCTTCTCAGTTAGACCCCCCCAACTCACCAGGTGCCATTTGGTGAACAGTAAAGCAAAGCAACCAATTGAACAAACAATCAAACAAGCAACCAGTCAGTGTTCTACTTAAAGGAAACTCAACAGGTTTATAGAATGTATTTTGCAGGTTAAACATGCTAATGTCTAGGTCTCTTGAGTAAAGGCCTGCACTGAGTTACAGGAAGCCAAATATTTTGGAAAGTTTCATGAATTCCTAGTTATATCATTCCCTTCATGTCCTGTATACTTCCTTCTCAACTGCTGCTCCTTACTCTTTCACTCTCTCTCCAGGGCTTCCCATGCATCTCCTGCCCTCTGGTCCTTGACACCTGTAGCATTGTGGCAGGCCATTAGCAGGGTCAGCAACCCATTTACCTTTCTTGTCCGGATAAGCATGTAGGGCAATTCCAACTATGCCAAATGCCTATAGTGGTTCACTGACTGTAATCCCTGCAGCATTCTGTGTTGGGGCTCCTAGCTGGTTGGGTCAAATGCCCATAGTGTTTACATGCTGGGCAACCTATTTTGCCCAATACCTGGTGCTATTATTTGCAGGCAGAAGATTAGGAAATACAGATCTTTGGCTGCTATGCTTTACAGCATTTGCTTAATTCATCTGTTCAGACTTATTTCAATTTTCTCTGCACAGCTTGCTGTAGGATATATGATACAATCTTGCCATCTGCTGGCCACCTTCCATATTGCAGCATATTCTAATCCAGTAACTTTATCACCCTGTTCCATCATTCTTAGTCTGTGTCCATTCTGGAATGGAGCTTAAAGAAGTGAAATTAATAGCCTCTATGAAAGCATCAATAAGATCCCTATTTAGAAAGCATTTTTTGAAATCCTCACTTCCTAAGTAAGCATTAGTGCACGGCAGAGTGTGCATTAATCCGCATTATCAGCACACCCTGGAGTGCATAAATGCATTTATAACATGGGGTATGTTTAAACAACAAAAAAAATATCCAAAAAGATGTTTTTTTTTTGCTGTTTCAACACGAAAAAAGGTACTGTATCCTGCCACATTGCAAAATAGTCCCTAACAAATAATGCATAATGCATTGCTGTTATGCGCACAGAAATGTCACAGATACACTGCAGAGATGATCTGTGACATTTCATGTGCATAACAGGCTATAGTGCCCTGCCTACAACATTTGACAGATAGTGAAGTTTCCCACAGCTCATACTGGGCAACTGTAATAGCCACAGACATGATGTGCACTTCAATGTTAAACTGTTCTAGAAGCTACAAGAATTGCTTTTAGTATGTACTGCACTGCTGTTTCTGTAGCATATGTGCCATGTTTTGTGCTGATCATCAATTGTTAGGTATTCAAATAATGTATGCCATTTTTACCCTGTGGATAGGTCTGCTCCCGACTGTCCATTGTGCTCTCTCTGTCACTGGGATGGGAGAGAGGGGTGGGATTTGGCAGAACAGAACACAACACATGCAGGCTGCCATGATTTACAGCTACACAGGGAGGTTGATATATGAGTGGGGGGGAGCGGCATTGAGGTTCCAAAAGATTCTGACAGAGCGAGACAGAGAGAAGAGAGAGAGAGAGAGAGACACACAGAAATAGTTCTCTCCTGCATTGCAGCTGCATCCAACACCTGAACACATTTCAGACCATAGCCTAGTCACTGAAAAGGGGACAGACACAAAAAACTGATCTGTACTGGGGGGCAAGGGGAACCCAGTACCAACAACGTCCCACTGTTCTCTGTCTCATTCTCTCAGAGGACACTTCAGCCATGCTGGGGTGAGGAAAGAGGAATGATGCTCTCTCTTAATCTCTCTACTGTCTCTGTTGGACAGAAGCGGGGAGATGAAGGATATGTCCCACAGAGCCAGCATCACACTGCGCACTTCTGCCTAACTGTCCATGTGAAGTAGTGGGATGGAGATGCAAAACACTCAGGGTGTCTCTGTCTCACACATAACTAGCAGCACAAAGGCATCAATGACAATTTTTCCTGCAAATATGGACAGGGCCAAAATGTGTGGCACCCAGTGATCTGCGGTGTGAGTATGGTGGCAACACAAGCTGCTCCTGCTGTCTCCCACACACTCTCTGTCCCCATACCCCTTTATCTGTCTTCCACTCCTGTTACTCATTGTTGGGGGAGAAGGGCCCTTCTACTGTTGTACTAGATCTGGGGACCTCACTGTGCCCTCGGTGCATGGAGATCCGTGGGACAGCTGAGTGCATTGGAACATGAAGATGCCTCTTACTGGACTCTGAGTGCAAGGTGCTGGTGATGTTTCTCTCTCTTGCTCTCTCTTCTCTGCATTGCCATACTGCTGACACACACAAATGAAACTGCATGAAGAGACCTGAGCCAACCATTACAGATAGCAGTGGACAGCACCACCAAGATCAACAGCAAGGATGCGTCTAACAGAACTGCAGGTACTGACAACACACAGAGGATATTTAGAGGTATTTGTTTGCCCCTCTCTCTCTCACGGATACTTTCTGCTGCTCGCCATGCTGTGATTGCTAAACAAATCTGAATGCACAACTGATGAGAGAGATGATACTGTATAATTTCTAAATTATTTGTCCTGTTCTCTCTGTTGCTGAGTCTCTCTCTCTCTCTCTCTCTCTCTCTCTCTCACTCTCTCTCGCTGCATGGCTTGGTGTGGGTGCACAGTGTAGTTACCGCAATCCCACTCCCCACTCACTGTATCTTACCCTGTGTTCCACAGGGTGGGTAGGTGGAGAGCACAACAGATATGGGGGTAAGTGACAGGCAGGGGATCACAGATCCCCTTCTCTGTCATTACAGCACACATGCAGTTCTTATGTAGGAGGCAATCATTTTGCAAAGGCACCTCTATCTGCTACAGTACTAGTGGCAGTTGCTTAGTGAGGATTGCAAATGGCTGCCTTTGCAAAATTATTTTCCCTTACACAACAAGTGCATGTCTGCCCAGGGATCTCAGATCTGGGGGACCTCTTCACCCTAACTGTGTGGTTAATGTGCATTATCGCAGAGTCAGGTGATGGTCCTCTACCAATCAGGAATCTCCCTAAGCCTACCCATGTTATAAATTGCATTATACAATGGCAAGAAAAATTCTAGTGTCCTGATTTGTCAGCCTGCACTATAACCATGATGTTATCCTGGCATAACATCTCATGAATATAGTGCCAGTCAATAAGAAAACCTTACCACAGAGCAACATCAGCTGATATCACTACCCTCATCTGGCAACTGTCACAGAAAATCCTGTCAGAAGTTCCATTCAGCAAACCACATAAAACAGGAATGAGCCAGGTACTCGAAGTGAACTTCAAGCTTGTGACAATGTCCACAATAGATAAGTGGTTTGGCAGCAACTTAACTAACCAGCCAGAAAGTGAGGACAGAAGTATGATAATGAAAACAGTAAACGAACAGCACCTACAAATGAAGCCAAACAGCTAGATCAATTTGAATGTGATCGCAATGAAGTGGCAATCAAGAGACCAACCAACTGGGCGATCAAAGTGGTTTTCGACTGGGTGAGTGAAATGAAAACAGCAATAGATCTGAAAACAGCCACCCCACAAGAACTCAGTAGTGTTCTGAAGCACTGTTAGGGATCTGTCCAAAATACATCTGGCAAGTCGTACGGCATCAGCAGTTTTGTGGGTCTGAGAGCGGGCATCAACTGCTACATTAATGAACCCCCCTGCAGAAACATGAATATACTTAATAATGCAGAATTTAGTGTCGCAAATAATGTGTTTACAGCCTACATCAAAAACTTGCAGAGGGGAGGCTGAGACAAGGTGCAGCACCATCCCGCTCTGTCCAAAAGCAAGCTGCAGCACCAATGGACCTCTCAATCAACCAATCACATTCTATTTTTAAAAAGGCACCTTTCCATATGATCAAGGTGGCTGTACAAATGCAAACATTAAAATAAAATCAATACATAAAATCACCAGTCTCAAACACAATCCAGTCACAATCCATAAAAACATAATAAATACAGCTGAACAATGTTGGCCATCAAAATCAGAAAAAGTGAGGTGAAACAGAAAGGTTTTTAGTTCTGTTTTAAAACTTTGGATGGTCAGGCAATCCCTTTTCCAATGAGATAGAGAATTCCACAGAGTGGGGGCTGCAAATGTAAGGGAACAGGCCCCAGATGTCTTCAAACCTGGAAGAAACCTGGGAATCTCCAGCAATCCCTCATCAGTGGATTGGAGTGGCTGCCTTCAGCTCAGACATAACAGAAGGCTTTCTATGCCACGTCTGGCTCAAAATCCAAATACATTTCACCAGACGCAGCAGTGAGGAGCAGAGAAAATTAACACCACAATTGTTTGAGTTCAAGCAGACAGAAAACAGTCTGCAATACGCCACCCTGAGCTTTAACGAAAAAACAAAAACCATGCTAAGCCAAATGAGAAAGACAAAGATATGTACCATGGGTGCATGTTCGAAATACCCGGCCACCCACATTGCCCCATAGCAGCACTTAAAAAGTACCTCTTGAAGCTGCCACTGAACTGTCCCAGCCTATACATGCACCCACGTCATAAGCCTGCAAAGCACTGGTCCGAAGAACAAGTGTGGTTCACATTAAAGCCCCTCGGAATAAACTGTCTATCCACAATGCTACCCCGCATATGCAAAGCTGCTGCACTCGGGGGGAAAACTTACACCAATCACAGCTTACATGTGCCTGCCATACAAATTCTCAGCAATGCTGGTCTTGACCGCAGACAGATAATATCCATTATGGGGCATAAGCAGGAATCAACCCTTCAAAGTTACTGGGTGCCAACAAAGACCAAAATAAACCAATGGAGCTCCATCCTGTCGGAGACCAAACACTGCACCGAGGTCAAGACTTGAACTGCACTTCCTGCAAGTCATGCTGTGACACCAGATCCAACCTTCATACCAGAAACATCCAAGGAAGTGGAATGCCTGCAAATTGAAGCTTGCAGCCAATCAACTGTAAACAACTGTGAAACAGCACCGATGGAGAAACCCGATCCTAAAAACGAAGAGCATGTACTGCGTTTGAGCTCAGAAGCAACCCAGGTAAGCAACAAAAACACAACTCCAATGATAATACATGGGAACTCTACGTGTGTTTTTAACATTTACAGAAGCTAATGCACCTCAAAATCAAAACCTCTGAAAATGCATAAAAGTGCATGACTTACAATTCCTAAACTGTTAGCCTTAAAGCAGTATTTATTGTTCTAAAATGTTAAAATTCAGCATTATTTAACATGTTGAAAAATTATTTATTCCTTAAATAAGTAAAACTGTTGCACAGTATTTAAACAAGCCAAAACTTCATTAACATAAAAATGATACAGTTCAACTGTTTTAACAGAAAAAAGTTAAATATTTCAAGCAGTTTTAAACACAGCACAAAGAACTATTTCTTCTGGTGGAAGAATATTTACACTTTTTAACTATTAAAACACAGAACTGCTTGCATGACCAACAGACTTTTGAGGCAAGTAAAACGCACTTTTGTTAATTGCACTGAACAATGCCTTATTCCATTGTTTAGGGCATACATTAGACCGTATCTAGACTATGGCTCCCCTTTCCGGAATCCAAACCAAAAAAAAGACATAGCAATTCTTGAACAGGTTCAAAGGAGAGTAACTCGAATGATTCCAAGATTAACAAACTTGGATTATCAGAACAGATTAAAACCTACTGGTCTCTTCTCTCTTCAAACTAGAAGATTAAGAGGTGATATGCTTCTGGTTTTTAATTTAATAAATTCACCAGATCTAATGGAAAAATGTGGTCTAACACTCTCCAGAAGGAGACATGTTCCGAGACTGCATAGTAAACAGCTTGAAGTAAAACCTTATAAAACCAGCAAAAGGGGAAACTTTTTTCCCAATAAGAGCATCCACTGTATGGAACACATTGCCACAAGAATTGGTAGAGGCAACAAGTGCCACTGTCTTTAAAAACAAATTAGATGTTTGGTTGAGGGATAATAAATAAATAATGTCCCACATAGTGTGGGGAACAGTCTCGATGGGCTCTGGCCTTCTTCTGTTCTTTCCTACTAAGTTATACCAAGTAATAAGTAAGTAATGTTAAAAAAAGTAAAAAATGTCTGTTTCATCATTTTTTGTAGGTCAAGCTATTGTATAATAGGAATAATGCATTCCAGGCTGTGTGTCATGCTGGGATAACGTCACTTCTGGGGTGATTGGTCACACTCGGCCTGCAGCCTTATGCCTAGTCACCCCAAGCATAATGTTATCCCAGCATGACACACACCCTGTTGTGTGTTATTCCTTTATTAAACTATTGTACTAAGTAGTAGGCAGAATATTTTTATGTTTCTTATCTCATCACTCATGTTCATCTCCTTGGTTCGTCCACCACTGAAACAGTGGGACCCACCAGAAGTGGTTGATGTACAAATAGTCTTCTGACCATGCTGCTTGCAAAACTTATAAAGCTAAGGAAGACAGACATGCACATGAATCAATATGGAAAGTTATAAACGCTATCAGAAAAAAGGACTCAGCCACTTAGATTTAATTTCTGACTGAATCAAAGACAGAATTAAATGTGTGGTGTATGTACTGCCTATCTTCTATTAAGTACTATTGTATCACTGTCTTTCCTTATTGTTTGATTTCGTACTTTGAAAAAATAAATAAGTTTTATTTATAAAAATTATAATGGTTTAATGCATATGTACTGGTTTAGAAAGTTAATAGAAAGTTAAACTAAATGGCAATTATGAAAATGTGATCGCCTCCCATCTTATACATGCATGTGAGCAGCGCTTACTAGTTATTATACAGTGGCAAAAAAAAATCCTGGACTCTGATTGGTCAGTCTGGGGCTGGCCCCATGCTGTTATCTCAGTACAACATCACGGGTCTAGTCTCAGCCTCACTGTGAACCTGCAGATGATTTTTTTGGATGATGAGCTAGAATTAGATTAACTCTTTTTTTGCATCTCTTAAGAAACAAAAATATTTTTCCACACTAAAAAACATTCTTTAAAATTGTTTTTTTATTTTATATATAACAACGAGCCACTGTATAATAGCAATAATGTCCTGCAGGGTGTGTGTCATTTGGGATAATGTCACGCCTCAGCTGTTGGACGCACTCGGCCTGTGGCCTCATGCCCAACCACCTGAGGCGTGACATTTAAGAATGCATGGGATACACATAAAGGAATTCTGGAGGTCAGGGGTAAGGGGCAACAGAGTTCTAGGAAAACATAAACTGAAGTTACAAACTCAAATGGGCAGACTAGGTGGGCCATAGGCCCTTATCTGCCAACACTGTCTATGTATCTATGTATGTATCCCAGCACGACACACACCCTGTCGGACATTATTGCTTAAATGACATGCTTTATTACTGGCAGCAGTTATGACATCATAGCTCCACCACCTCTGAAGTTCCAGTTTAACCACTGACCATACTGGAGATGTGAGATGTCTTTTATTTTCCTTGTTGCCTTATGCTGTACTCTCTCGAGCATTGCCACATCCCTTGCTTTGTTTGGGGCCCAGAACTGGGCACAGTATACGAGATGCGGCCTGACCAATGAAGTATACAGCGGAATAACGACACCTCCATCTGTACTCCTAATATGCTTGAGTATGCAACCCAAGATTATATTTCCTTTTGCTACCATTTCCCTGTCTATTCTAGTGCAGCCACTTACAATGCTAAACTTTATCTATTGTGTATTTAGAATGCACCTTGTAACCTGCTGTTAAATGGCTGTCCGTCTATTCAGATCTCTTTTGCAAGTGAATCAATTTTCTTTATTGAGGAATCTGCTCACCCAGCATCAACCTGTAATTATAGAATGTCATGATGCTCACTTTTTATGGGTTCTTACATCCAGGATAATTTACTTTGCCTTCCTCCAGATTTAACTCTATAAATCATCCTTGTGTCTCAGACCTCAGGAAACTACTGTACCTATGGAGTTGTATTCTTCACCTTAAAAGATCAAAAATTGTTCATCTGCACTCTGGAGTCATGATAACATACTAAAGAACAGTCAGCAAACTGTGGCCTTTCACCTTTTTTTATTAATATCCAATATCTGGATCTGGCATTCCATGCTCTTTACTATTATTTACCAAGGAAAAGAACCACATTGTGAGTACTACCTGATTCATTCATCATTTCAGGGATCTCCTAGAAAAACTTGGTCTTGAATTTAAATATTTTACAGGTAATTTATTTCATATCATAGTAATGATAACAGCATTTAGGGAAAACAATCCTCCTCGTATCATCAAACTGCTTAGATACTAGTCATCATCTTGCTTTGAAATCTATGTCCTAAATCACAAAGCTGAACTCTGCCAGTGTAACCATTTGCTTTCCCCTTACACTCAGTCTTGAAGCCTTGCCCTTGGATCACTAAAATGTTTCTCTATTGGTGTTTGCTTCCTCATCCAGTAGCAAAGGTCAGTTAAGTTAATCTGTGAATTGGAGGATGCATAGCTGTAACTGTTTCTATCAGTCATTTTAGGGATTGTAGCCTCAGTTTCCTTTAGTTGGAGGACTGAGCTCTTCAGGCACTTCTCTGGAGTAATAGTAAGAATAGTAAGCCATAATTATCTTTAGTTCAGCTTCAAGGTGGGACCTCAGTATTCACTTCAGCTTTTTCAGTTCAGACAAACACTTCAACTCTCAATGCAGTAAGTGGCATAGGGTAAAACAGACTACAAATACAGGGGAAGAAGTCTCAAAGTCAATGAGTATGGATTACTATAGCTTGTGGCAGTTGGTACATGCATGCCACCGCTGGGGACTGGTAAGTCCGTGTGGGTCGACATGGTCCAGAGTTAGTACAACTGCTATGTCCCCATTCTGAGCTACAATAATTGTTAATATTCATTGCCAAGTATTCATTAAAACCCTGTAGTTTTTCTCTCCATGCCTTGTCACTGGCCCCATATGTTTCCCAAATTTATAATACCCCCTCCCCAAAAATAAAACAATTATTCATCCAAGAAAATAAACAAAAATTAAAATGACACAAATTAAGGGCATTATGTTTACCTACCAAATGTTTCATCTGGAATGGATGTAGAGTTTTCCTTTCTTTCTTTTAAGGTTTAAATGTTGGTTTTGTTTTTTTATATTGATTGAACTGAAGTAAGACAGGTACAGCTCACTAGCAGCTACACTTCCTGTATTTAATAGACTGCATGAGGTCACAAGACTATGAAAGTTGTGCATTTGTGCATGGCTAGCACTGCTGACTCATTTAATAATAATAATGCTAATAATACAAGGCATAAAATTAGTGGGTTCACATTGCAATTTGCGAATCAAAAACTGGCTATTGCGAATCAATGGATGAGGAAGCAAACACCAATAGAGAAAGCCCTCAAAAACATTATAGCCACCCAACTCACTGAGTACCTACTTGCTCATAGCTTACTTTGCAGGGAGCAGCATGGCTTCAGATCTGGGCACAGTACAACTATGGCTCTCACTGAGTTCTCTAATTTTATTCACTCTGCCCTGGATAGAAAACACCTAGCTGGAGCTGTCTTCATCAACCTGTCAAAGGCCTTTGATACAGCCTCCCACCCCTTACTCTTAAGCACACTCCGCCACATAGGTCTGTCCCAATGACCTGTCTCCTGGTTTATCAATTACCCAACAGCTAGATCACAGTGTGTCAAAATAAACAACATCCTCTCAACCACCCTGCCAGTCCTCTCTGGGATTCCCCATGGCTCCATCTTCGGCCCTCTATTATTCAGCATCTACCCAAACACCTTGTCCAATTCCTCTCTGGCAGCCTACTACTCTATGCAGACGACGTGGTTCTTTTTGCCTCGCACCCAGATCCTACAGTATTGCAGTCCTCCCTCCAACACAGATTTAACCAGATTGAAACTGGTTCATAGACCAAAGACTTGTGGTCAATGTAAAAAAAGACAAAGACCATGATCTTTGCCCACTGACAGAAAAAGGCCAAGAATGCGCAGCTAACAATCCTCTCCCACTCTCTCCTTCCTCTAGAACAGGTCCATACATATAAATACTTGGGCCTTACATTTGATTCCAGCCTCTCCTTCCATTCACACATTGACACTCTAGCCATAAATGTCCATATAGGCCTGTTGTAACAGCACAAGGATTGCCTACCTCCCGGAAGCCCTTAATCTGGCTGTCACCTCCTCAGTCCTCTCCCTAGTCGATTATGGGCTCACTATCTACTCGGCTGCTGACCACACAGCCCTTAACAAAATCCACCTGGCCATAAACAAAGCATGCAGACTCCTCTCTGGGGCAGACAAGTGTACCATACTTGTACCCTATGTGCCCTGACAAATCTCTTCATCCTGGATGAAAGGCTGTTTTATCAAACATGTCTCCTCACAAAGAAAATACACCTGGGGCTTTCCCACTTGGGGGTTTCTGCCTCTCTCCTATCCTCCCACATCTCGGTGAACACCCGCACTGCCAACCAACAGGTGTGGTCCACCCTGAGGGTTAGAACCTCCTTAGCCCAAAGGTCATTCCAATACAGGGCCCCAACCTGGTACAGCAAACTCTCCTCTGATGTCTCCTCCATCTCCAAATTAGGACCTTTCAAATCACCCCTCAAAGAGCACATTCTTGCTTCACGGTGCTGCCAATGTACCAGCTAGTGCTGGGTCATCTATCTGTCATCATCCTGGACCATCCCGCCACTGAGCACCTACCGACAGGGCTACCAAACGTTACCTATTAACAATGCCTCCTTTGGCTGCACTCACAAGACATCCATCTAATTCTCTACTTCGCTGTAAATATCAAACCTGTTACTCCCTCCCTCCCTCTATGAGCAAACTTATTGTTCTCTTGAAAACTGTAAAGTACAGCTCTCAGTAACATGTTCAATGCAATTTATAGCTGATCTTGATTCTGCAATATTGTATAACTGAAAAACTGTAACCTTTAGCTGCCATGCTATGTCTATATGTATTAAGTGTTTGTGTTTGTTTTTTCTGATGCGGAGCCTTTGTAAATGAGTCCCTGACTCAAAGGTTGTAATCCTAAAGCCTGTTAAATAAATAAATAATTTCAGTTTTGATTTGCGGTAGGTGCTAATCGACTTTTTCCAGGACCACAGGGCTTGGAATGTGCGAACTGTGCTATTTTTCACTATTCACTATTTTCAGCCATTTCCCCCACATTCTGCCCCCCCCCCCACACTGCTAATCAGCTTCTACCAGTTGCTAATCATTTTCATTTTGTTCAGCAAAGGCCACTAATCAAATCTCCAACACTAATTTATGCCTTGTAATATAATAAGTGCGATTTTTAAAGTACCTTTAAAATGATTACATGACACTGTGCGAACAGTTGAACTTAATTAACATACAAATGGTTAAAAAGTGTTTAAAAGCTAAACAAAAAAGGTGGATTTTTAATTTACTATTAAATACTGCAAGATCATTGCAGGTCTGAATTTCTGGTGGCAGTCCTTTCCAAAGTCATGGGCCACAAGCTGAAATGGTATGATCACCAAAACTAGCTAGTTTGGCAATAGGAACATTGTAGAGATGACCATCAGAAGAGTGAAGTAAATGGGGTGGAGAATAAGGGGAAAGGGGAAATTGTTTAACCAGGAAAAGCACACTAAGCTGAAGCTTGTTTCCAGGTGCAACCTGGGAGCACAAGGAAGTTAAATGACTTGCTGAGGGTCACACAGTATGTAAGTGGGGGCTGCTGGATGTCACCAGATTTGCAGCTTAGAGCCTTAAACCACTGCACTATACTGCCTCCATGGGATAAGCATAAGGCAGCAATACAGATGAGTATGAACTGATAAGCCATTGAAAGAGTATGGGCCTATAACAAAGCAATTCTGATAAATCTGAAGGAACGAGTCCAGTATGGCACTTTAGTAAAAGGAAAAGTGTTTCATAATTGATTCTGTGTTCTGTTGGAAGCCATTGTAGTTTGGTGAGGAGAGGTTAGACACGGTCAAACTTCCTGGAACCAGAAAGAACAGGAACAGCAGCAGTTAGAATAACCGAAGACAATGCTAAGTTTATGTTGGAAGAAGAGACAAGAAGGAGTTGCAGTAGTTTTTTATTTCTTTTTTATTTTACAATGTTTGGTCAGTAAAGACACACTAAACTAAGGCTTGTTTTCAGGTGCATCCTGGGAGTGCAGTGGAGTTCTGTGACTTGCTCATGGCTGTACAGTATGCCAGTGGTGGCTGTGGGAGTCATACCTGGTTCTCCAGGTTTGCAGCTCAGTGCTCTTAGCCACTATGCTATTCTGCCTCCATTACATAGAAACACTGAAACATAGAAGCTGACGGCATATAAGGATCACAAGGCCCATCCAGTCTGCCCATTTTTTCTACCTTATGAATGTGCCATAGGCCTTGCACTTTCAATGGCTTATCAATTCATACTCATCTGTATTGCTGCCTTATGCTTATCCCATGTCTGTTTGAAGCCATGCACTGTATTCATATCCACTACTTCCTGAGGTAGGCCATTCCATGCATCCACCACCCTTTCTGTGAAAAAGAACTTTCTCACCTTACCCCTTAATCGGCCTCCCTCTACTCTCATGCTGTGTCCTCTTGTCCTGCTATATTTTTTGTATTGAAACATGTTTGACTCTTTCACCTTGTTAATGTCCTTAAGATGTCTGAATGTTTCGATCATATCATCTCTCTCCCTCCTTTACTCTAGGGTATACATATTGAGCTCTGTTAATCTGGCCTCATATGTTTTCTGATGCAGTCCCTGCACCATATTTGTTGCCCTTCTCTGGACTGCCTCCATTTTGTTAATGTCCTTGTGCAGGTGTGTTCCCCAGTACTGCATGCAGTACTCCAGATGGGGCTGAACCAGTGTCTTGTAAAGAGGGATTATTACCTCCCTCTTATGACTTGTGATACTCCTACTAATACACCCCAACATCCCTCTAGCCTTACCTACTGCTTTAGTGGTCTGCTTGCATGATTTCAAGTCATCTGTGTCGTTGATGCCCAAGTCTCTTTCTTCTCTTGTGATTGCCAGCAACTCCCCTCCCAATCTATTGGTTGCTTCAGGGTTTCTCTTCCCTATGTGCATGATCTTGCACTTCTTTGTGTTAAACCCCAGTTGCCACTCTTCTGACCATTTTGCCAGTTTATCCAGCTCTTTTCTCATTCTGCCCACCCCATCTGGATCATCTACTCTGTTACAGATCTTGGTGTTATCTGCAAACAGACAAACCTTACCCTCCAGTCCATCTGCAATGTCACTGGTGAAGATATTGAAGAGGACTGGCCCCAGGACTGGTCCCTGAGGTACCCCACTTTTGAGCTGCATCTCTTCTGACTGTATAGCATTTACCACCACTCTCTGTTTTCTGCCTGCCAACTGGTTTGCCACCCAGTTGACCAACTTCTGACCCACCCTGAGCCTACCCAGCTTATTAATCAATCTTCTATGTGGGACAGTATCAAAAGATTAGCTGAAGTCATGGTAGGTGACAACAATTGCATCCCCTTGGTCCACCACTCTGGCTACCCAGTCAAAGAACTCTATGAGATTAGTTTGACAGGACCTTCCTGTTGTAAACCCATGCTGTCTTGGATCCTCTGCTCCTATGGATTCCAGGTGTTGCACTATCCACCTATGTCCATGGTGCCGAGTTGTGGGCCCTGCCCAACCTTCTCCTCAGTAAATACTGAGCAGAAATATCTATTAAGGACAGATGCTTTTCCTTGGTCCTCCTCCACACACACATCCTTATCCCCTTTGATCTTAGCATATAAACATAGAAAAATCAAAGTTGATGGCAGATAAGGACTGCAAGGCCCATCCAGTCTGCCCATTATTTTTCTACCTTATGAATGTGCCATAGGCCTTTACTCTGTCAATGGCCTATCTATCCATACTCATCTGTATTGCTCTCTTATGCCTATCCCATGCCTATTTGAAACCCTGCACTCTATTCATATCTGCCACTTCCTGAGATAGGCTGTTCCAAGCATCCAACGCCCTTTCTTTGAAAAAGAACTTCCTCACATTACCCCTTAATCTGACTTCCTCTAATCTCATGCTGTGTCCTCTTATCCTGCTATTTTTTATTATATTGAAACATGTTAGACTCTTTCACCTTGTTAATGCCCTTAAGGTGTTTGAATGTTTCGATCACATTACCCCTCTCTCTCTCTCTCTCTCTCCTTTGCTCTAGGGTATACATATTGAGCTCTGTTAATCTGTCCTCATATGTTTTCTGATGCAGTCCCTGTGCCATTTTGGTTGCCCTTCTCTGGACTGCCTCCATTTTGTTAATGTCCTTGTGACGGTGCAGCCCCCAGTACTGCACGCAGTACTCTAGATGAGGCCTAACCAGTGTCATGTGAAAAGGGATTATTACCTCCCTCTTATGACTTGTGATACCCCTACTTATACACCCCAATATCTCCCTAGCCTTACCTACTGCTTTAGTGGTCTGCTTGGATGATTTCAGCATTTTAGCAATACCCCCTCTGGACTTTCTCCTTTCACTAATGTATCTATAGATAGTCTTGTCCCTTTCTTTTACTGTTCGTGCTAGGTTTTCCTTGGTTTGGGCCTTTGCCTGCCTTATTGTCTTCCCTGCTTCCCTTAGAGAAGTTTGGTATGCCTCCATATCTTCATCCTGCTGCATTCCCTTATTCCCTTATATTTCCTGAAGGCCAGCCATTTGGCTCTGACCTTTTCTGCTACTGTTTTTGAAAACCAAAGTGGTTTCCTCCTTCTTTTGCTCTTGCTTTTCTCCCTAACACAATGGGATGTGGCTTCAAGTATTGCATCCTTAATGCTTGCCCATTTTGCCTGTATTTCTTCTTGCCAGGACTAGCTTAACTGTGTTGGCCATCTTATCAAAGTCAGCTCCTCTGAAATCCCATAGTTTTGCCTTGGAATGGGATAATTTAGTTCTAGTGGCCAAATTGAACCGTACCATGTGATGGTCACTGGCCCCCAGGTGACCTTCTACCTGGAGATCTATGATCATTTCCCCATTAGTCAGTACTAGATCTAGGATAGCCCTGTCTCTTGTGGGTTGTTGTTCAGCCGCGTTATCAAGCTGTGGTGTCACGTTCACTGCCACCATTGTTAGACATGGTATTGGGTGACATGACAGGTCTTACTTAGCTGATAATGATTCAATGTGAGTTGTACATCACACCTGATCACAGTAAGCGTGCTGATAACATCTTCAAAGTTGTACTGTCTTCAGGAGGTCTTGAAGTGGAGGTGTGTATCATAGTCCTTGCTCTTCTGGTACTCCTGGAAGTGGTGAGCTGAATTGTGTTGTTGCTATTGCCAGTGCAAGCCCAGACAGACTGACCAGCAGGAGGTATAGGAGTGGGAAAGGCAGCAGATGTGACTTTCTGGGCATGAGAATAATCAGATGAATAGCTGAAGCTGATACATGGTAAGCTAAGTTTCAGAAAGGCTAAGAATGCAATAGTCTCAGGACTATTGTACTGTAGTGACATGGTGAGGCAATATCACCCATTGGTCTGAAACATCCTTCTGAAGCAGCCAATGTTGGAGCGCATCCAAAAAGTTCAAAGCATGTTAAGCCAGGGCAGGCTGAATTACTTTCCTGTCTTTCCATAATTCAATGGAATCACTACTTTTTTTAGATAGTGTCTCTTATAGATAAGCCTGTATCACGTACTCTGGTGAGATGTCTGTGCTAACCTCCAAAATGTCTGTACAGCATGAGCAGACAGAGTCAAAACATTCCCAAATGTCCTTTGCTGTCTCTGGTTCATCACTATCTACGTTGTCTTCCATGCCATAATGCTGATGCCCACACAAGAAGCATGTAAAATCAAATGAGATGGGAGCAATATGAGCAGAAGGATAATCACGGTTCTTGTCTTTTAAATGTTTTTTTGTTTTAATTGGGTTCACCACGACATAACCCAGATAGACTGTCTTGGGGTGGCTGGTTCATTCCACTGGGGTGTCGGACAGATGAGGCATACTGATGAGTCCTGGTAGGACGAAACACGTGTCTACGTCTTCTGTTGGCACCCTTTGCAAACTGTGTGAGAGGCCTTTCGGCGCCATGCATTTCTGCTTATAGTTGAACCAGCATAATATTCTGTGGTGATTTGCATATGCAGCCCATGATGCTTTGCATTACGGGGGCATGTGTGACTTTGTATCACAGTTCTTGGTTGCTTCTTCACACTGTCTGTGCTGCACCATTTGGAGAGTACATACTTTAACTGTTTCTGCTTGATATAGTCAACATGTCCAGAGGGAATGCACATATCTTTATATTTGAGATTTAGTACTGGCTGCCACGTCAAATTGTGTGCCTGATCAAACGTGCTCAAATCTAGCTGCAATTTGTGGCACAAAACATCTTTGCAACTTGCTTAGTGATTATTGCATCCTGCCTGTACTGCTGCTGAGATGACTCAGATGAATTAGTGGTGTCACTATCACCTCCTCCACCACCATCATCATTGCTGTCATTCTTGCTACTCCGATCAGTGCCACCACCTCAGGGACCACTATCAATAACCTTACTTTGTTGGCTTGAAGTAGAAGATCTTGGATAAGTGCATGTGTGGCATTCAGATTGACTCATTATGGGAAGGAGAATGCTAATGGTTGTTGTTTCAGCACTGACATCTTTGGTGGTCTGTTCATATCATCTCAGAAGGGGAACAAGCATTTGCAACAAAAGTGCACTTGGGATAGACATCCCCTAGAGGCCACATCATTGAATTCAATACACTGGAACACAGTTTTCTATTCCATCAGTCTCTCTACCATATAAGAGATGGAGTTCCAGTTTATAACAATATCAGTAATTCAGCAATGCAGCAAAACACAGTACTCAGGGTGCTTTCATCACCAGATGCACTGGCACTGGTTGGGAAAGCTATTGCTAGCAGTGGACATGGAACCAGTTGACTTCTGGGGAAAAATGAACCATGGTTTCTTTGGAAGGACTATCACACCTCCAGCCATAGTCCTTTTTCAGGTGCAGTCACTGCCCAACCAATATGATACCTGGTCCCTGTCCTGACTCATTCTCCCCACCACCACTTACAGAACTGGTACTTGGGGGAACTTACATGGTGGAACCTTTCCCTGCTCCTTTCCTTAAGACTGTATCCCCTTCTCTTCTAGTTCTTTTCCTTAGGGTTTGTACACCACATGACGATAGATGCCCCCCCACACGCACACACACACTTGTTATGTCACCAATGGACACCCTCTTGAATCCTCCTCACTGAGAGACCTGCAGCAGCCAAATTCCCTTTCTTTGATTCAAAAGGGAAAAAAAAGTATAATGAAAATACATAAACATGGATTTTGGTGCCTCACACCACTTGCAGTTAGATCATTTGTCAAATACTTGATTTAACCCCCTTCCCCCACACACCTTTCCTAGTTTACTAAATTCACTCTGACATTCTGCTGCTGGGGGGGGGGCAGGAAAACAAATACTGTATGAATTTCTCTGCTCGCTACATGTCCAGTACTTAGAAACATAGAAATTCACCAGCAGAAGAAGGCTTTGCAGTTGATCAAGTCAACCCAATGTGGAAGGCCTTGCAGTTTATCAAGTCAGCCCAATACGAAGCCCATGCAACCTAAGTTACTGTACTTGTTGCCCCACTGCCCTCCCAGGTCACTTTCACCTGCCCCTTAACATTATCCCACCTCCTCTTGAAGCAATTCATGGACTTCATGCTTACCAACTCCTGTAGTAGCTTGTTCCACTCCTCCACCACTCTTTCCATGAAGTAGTACCTCTTGGCATCCCTCCTGAACCTGCTCCCAGCCAATTTACATCTGTTTCTCTTTGAATTTCTGTCACTGGTCCAGAGTAGTTCGCTGCTGTTTACCCTGTTAATACCCTTTGGTTATTTAATGGTCTATAATAACAAGTGGGTCATTTGAGTGTACTGTAGCAGGTGTAGGTTGTAGGATGTAGGATCACCCTCACCTACTGTCCACCTGGGGGTGAGAAGCATTTCCTTCAGGAAGTAGCAGACTTCGTGATTGACATTGCATTTGAGTCACCCAGGCTGATGGTCCTGGGTGACTTCAACGCCTGGGTCTATGACAAACTCTCACAATTTGGACAAAACTTCCTCCAGTTGATGACATCACTGGGCCTCACACAGATTGTTATCTCTGTTACTCACAAACACGGTCACTCTCTTGACCTAGTCTTCCTCTTGGGGATCGAAGCCTTCGACTTGGGGTGGAACCTGTTGGATAGTCCAATCACTATACCGTGGGGTTCAGTTTCCACATATCCCTTCGTAGGCATACCCCTATGGAGATGGTCAGATACCGCCCTTTATGAGATGTAAGCCCTGAAGGCCTGGTGGCAATGCTTGACCTATCAGCACTTCCTGGGGGAAGTGGTAGTTCAGAAGCCTTGGTATTGGCCTATAATAAGGCCATTTCTACAGCTCTAGATTTTATCGCTCCTGTCAGTGTTCATCCTCTATCCCTTCACCCTCTGTCCCCTTGGTTTGATGGGACCCTGAGGAAGATGCGGTGACTAGGATGAAGGTTAGAGCATTGCTAGCGGAAATCTGCCCTGGAGGTTGACCATCTTAGATTGATGGAACATTATTAAGTCTATCAATCTACAAACTCCTATAAGAAGGCAGAGATCCTGTCCAGGGAGATTGCGGCTTCCCAGAACTGACTGGCTCAGCTCTTTCAAACCGTTGACAGACTGTGCAACCCTGCCTGCCTGCAGATTCAAAGAGCCTTTTCACAAGTGGAGTGTGATGAGCTCGCTCGATTCTTCGTGGATAAGGTGGCTGACATCAGTGCGGGGCTCCAACCAGCATACTAGATGGGAAATGCTACCAATTGGTGCTTAGTCACTTTCCCTCACTTTTCCTGGAGTACCTTTGACTGGTCGGAGTTTGTCAGTGTCTTGTGGATTGTCCAGGGTATGCACCCTATGTGCTGTAGTTTAGACCCAGGCCCAATCACCCCAATTATGGGTTGTTGTGATATTATTGGCTCGGTCTTAGCCTGGATAGTCTGGTGCTCCTTTGAGTTGGGTGAGTTTCCTAGCTCCCTGAAGGAGGCAGTGGTGACACCCCTCCTGAAGAAAGCTTCTCTGGACCCAGGCTTCACCTGCTGACTACAGGCCTATCTCTAACCTCCCATTTGTGGGTAAGGTCATTGAAAAAGTAGTGGCTCTACAACTGGAGAACCATTTGACCATCCATGACATCTATGAACATCTCCGATCTGGTTTCCAAAAGAGGCATAGCACTGAGACTGCACTGGTTCAGGTGCTCAATGATCTCCTGATGGCGAGAGATCATAAAAAACATTCCATCTTGGTCCTTCTTGATCTCTCATCAGCATTTGACACTGTGGACCATTGGGTTCTTCTCAAATGCCTGAAGTTCATCTGTGGCCAGTCTGGTACAGTCCTCAGGTAGTTTAAATCTTTCCTCACTGGCAGAACTCAGAGGGTGGTGTCAGGGATTTATTCCTCCAACCCAGTCTCTCTGTCATGTGGGGCCCCTCAGGGTTTGGTATTGTCCCCCATGTTGTTCGCAGTGTACATGCTGCCCCTCAGAGACATTGTAAGATGGTATGGGCTGAGGTTTTACTGCTATGCTGATGATACCCAACTCTACCTGTCTTTTGCACCTAACCAGGATAGAGCTCTCTTGGTATTTAATAACTGCCTCGCTAAAATTCAGGGTTGGATGAATTCCAGCTGGCTGAAGTTGAACTTGAAAAAGACTGAGATGATGGTCGTGGACCCAGGTCACTGGATAGAGGGGTCAGTAGTGGGTTTACCTATGGGACTTATCCTGGGAGGCTCCCAGCTTCTTACCTCTGAATGGTTGCAAGACCTGGGGGTGATTCTTGATGATGGTCTTACACTGCGATCTCAGGTGTCAGTAGCCGTTAAGTCCTCCTTTTATCATCTGAGGAAAATCTCCAGGGTCAAGCACCTAATTCCGTCTGGTGATCTTCCTTCGCTGGTCCATGCCTTTGTGACCTCGCTCCTTGATTATTGCAACTCCCTTTATCTAGGGTTACCTGGGGTTGATATCTGCTGCTTGCAGCTGGTGCAGAATGCTGCAGCCCAGTTGTTGATGGGAGCTCCCCAGACTTGCCATATCTCCCCGGTGCTGTGTGAACTGCACTGGCTGCTGGTTCAGTGGCAGATCACCTTTAAAGTCAGACTTCTGACTTATAAAGCCCCACATGGACTGGGCCTAAACTACCTGAAAGATATTCTGGTTCCTTAGTGCCCTGGGTGATTGCTCCTCTCGGCTGATGAGGGGTTGCTAGAGATTCCAAGGGTATCTTTAATATCATTGGGGACCCATGCATTCATGTACACAGCCCCAGCCCTTTGGAATTCTCTACCCCATCAGCTTTGGGAGTGCATGTCTGTAGAGAGATTTAAACAGGCCTTAAAACCTGTCTATGGCACCAAGCCTATTTTGTCTGATTTTATTGAAGTTATGAATTTTATGGCAATCTGTAATAATTGTGCTTTATTTTACTCTGTTTTTATCTCTTATTGTTAAGACGCCTTGACTTTTTGAAAGACGGGATACAAATAAAGTTATTATTATTATTATTATTTTTGATGGGCTCATCCAGCTGATATTTGCTATATAACAGGACAGTTATTACAACAAATATGTGCTGCCTCAGAATCTGAAAGCGTGAGCTCCATTCTCACAGCCGCAGAGCTGCAGTCCCTTTCACTTACCACTGCGACTGTGAGACCAGAGGCAATCCTGATAACAAGTTTACAGATTTACTTCATTCTGAACTGTTTTTTATATATTTTTGTTGCAAAATCGAAATGTTCACAGTACTGCTTCACAAGCATCACACATTTCAAAGCTAAAATCTGACTTTAAAAAAGACAGCTTTTTCAGCAGCTTCTCTCACTGATCTTCACCTCTTTCACAGTTTTCTTAATTCAGCATCATTCTCTGTGTATCTTTGTAAGGTAATTCTTACATTTGTTTAAAACTGTATACTCCTATTATGTATTTACTATGTCAGATTCCTCTTTTTGGTTTTTTTTCCTATGCATCTAACAGCCACCATAAACACATTAACCTAGTGGGGAAAAAATTGCTCCTCAGTAATTATAAAAAAAAAAGTATAAGGTGGTGTGCATAGTTCAATTTAATGCACACCACTCCATACATTATTCTCTATTTGTTATGTGCCTACACTCTTTTCTATCTTCCAGTGGATAAATATTCAGGCTATCCAGCATTCAACTGCTCCTATTGCCCCAAATCAGTTTGGCAGCCCTTCTTTGCACAGTTTTTTTATAGTATGGGTCCAGGACTGCACCTACACCAGGTGCAGCTGAATCAGACTGTCATCGAGGCACAGGTCAGGAAGCATAGGAAAACCAGGAGCAGCTGTAGAATTCACAAAAGGTATTTATTTGTACTAGCAGTAACATAAAAAATAAACTTGTTCCATATAAGTATTTACAAAGGCAAAATAAATAGAGAAGATCCATCTGAGTTTTCCTTCAATCTCTGTGTCCTTTGCAAGAAATTGCAGCTTTGTTCTTATAAGTCCTTGCAACCCCCTTCTTAACAAGCATCCTGTTTTTTTCTAAAATGTTTTTATATATTTCAGGCAGGTGCAGGCAGGAGCACAATGTCCCAGAACTGAGGCCCCTTTTCCACAGCTTCTGCAAAAGGCTTAAAAATGGTATTTCAGGTTAACCCCTTGCGTTTCCAATAGGTTTTTTCAAATATACATTTTAATAGTAACACTATATAATTTCTAAACAAAGGGATTCCAATATCAGTTACATTTCCACATAATGATTTTTGTATATATGTTTTTATACCAGCAGATATGCAAGAAGAAAAAAAGCAGAACAACAAGTGAAGACTGAGAGACAATGAGAGGCAAAGAATTGCGAGACTGTTGGGGTGATCAAATCCTAGGTCTCATGGGAAAGTTTGGTTGAGCAACCAGACAGAGAAGAGACAGGAAAGAAAAGAACAGAACAGATCCCTGCATTGAAACTCTCCATAACAACTGGGACAGGGTCCTATTCAACCCTGTCACATACCCCTCCCCCGAGGGAACTTGTTTTATTAAACAGGTTTCCAAAACTTTCTATTAATTCTCTAATAATATTAGCTTCTAACTTTCAGAAATTTAGCACATGTGCAGTATCCTTTTTCTATGACAGTATAGCAAACAGTAAAGTTTAAACTCGTACATTTGTTTTTCAACCTTCAGAACCCTCAATTCCTGATCCATATCTTGACAGAAAATCAGCATTGTTATTCTTTTTACCAGATTTGTGTATCACATTGAATTTAAATGGCTGTATTGCCAGGTACCACCTTGTGATTCTGTAATATGTATCTTTCATTTGGTTAAGCCAATAGAAAGGATTGTGATCTGTTATAAGTACAAAGTCAGTTCCTAGCAAATAAAACTTAAGGGACTCCATGGCCCACTTTGCTGCTAAACATTCATTTTCAATGGTGCAGTACCTTTTCTCTCTGTCATGTAACTTCCTACTTATGTACAGAATAGGATTTTCTGTCCCATCTATTTTTTGATTCAGGACTGCACCTAGACCTACTTCTGATGCATCTGTTTGTAACACAAATGGTTTCTCAAAGTCTGGGCTTCTTAAAACAGGGCCTGAACATAATGCAGCTTTGATGGCTTGAAAAGCTTCATCACACTCTGGGGTCCATTTCACATTATTTGGGTACCAATTGTTTCATGAGTTCAGTGAGGAAGTAGCTAACTCAACAAAGTTGGGAACAAATCTCCGATAATAACCAGCCAGCCTTAAAATGACTTGACATGTTTCTTTGTTTTAGGGACAGGGCTGTTAGCTACAACTTCTATTTTAGCAATTTCTGGATTAACTTCTCCATTTCCCAACACATATCCCAAATATCTGGTTTCCTGCATGCCCAATGCACATTTGGTAGGATTAATCATCAGACCTGCATTTTTGATAGCTTGGATAACTGCTCATTGGTGTTTCTTGTGGCTTTTCCAGTCTGGA
Organism: Neoceratodus forsteri; assembly: GCA_016271365.2. Taxonomy (NCBI): domain Eukaryota; kingdom Metazoa; phylum Chordata; order Ceratodontiformes; family Ceratodontidae; genus Neoceratodus; species Neoceratodus forsteri. The sequence continues at coordinate 10,063,466 of JADMNL010000034.1, read as the reverse complement.
CTGCACATCATGACATCATCCAGGTACGCAGCACAATAACCAGTGTGAGGTGATAAAATTACATCCACTAGAATGTAGCTAGCACACCATGTAAACCAAATGGCATGATGGTGAACTGATAGAATCCAACAAGAGTGGCAAATGCAGTTTTGTCTCTGGATTATTTAGCTAAAGGTATTTGCCAGTATCCCTTGGTGAGATCAAGGGCACTGATATACTTTGCACTCCCCACTCAGTCCACCAAATCAGCTATTCTGGGCATAGGATAACTGTCAGATTCTGACACTTGATTGAGTTTCCTAAAATCAAGGCAGATTGTAACACCCCCTTCTTTTTTGTTTACAATTACCATTGGAGATGACCAAGCACTCCTCGACTCCTCTATGATACCCAATTTTTTCATTTTTTTTTTTATTTCCTTAACCACGTCAGCTCTTAACTGCTCTGGTAACTTATATGTCTTTTGCCTATTAGGGCGAGCATTCCTTAGCACTATTACATGCTCAACCCCTTTTGCTTGGCCTGGTACTGTGGTAAAAGTACTGTTAAATGTCTTTAGCAAGTTACAAATTTCTGCAGTTTGTTCAGGGGTTAAGGAAACATTCACCTTTACAGCATCAGCAGTTATAGTTTGTTCCAGTTTATCATAAACTACATCAATATCTTATTTATCAGTTTCTGGTAAAACAAACAAAGAAGCTTTTGGAATTTTTTCAACCCATTTCTAGAGGAGGTTAGCATGGTATATCTTAGTAGGATTTTTCTTGTCAGGGGTCTCAGTTTCATAGTTAATGGTGCCAGTATGTCTAAGCACTTTATAAGGCCCTTGTAACTTCATTAACAGTTTATTTTCTGTTGTAGGTAACAGTAGCAAAACCCTTTCACCTAGCTCAAAACCTTTTTCTTTTACCCCATGGTCATAATATACCTTCTGCTGGTTTGGGGCCTCCTCCTGATTACTATGGGCAATTTCAACATATTTTGCCATCTTCTTTCTTAGGGCACACATATAAGATGTAATAGATTGTTTCTGAGTGGGATTATATTCCCACATTTCTTTTATCACATCCAGTGGCCCCCTTGGCTGCCTACCATACTGCATTTCAAATGGTGAAAACCCTGTTGATGTCTGTGGCACTTCTCTGTAAGCAAACAGTAGGTAAGGCAAGTATTGCTCCCAATCTTTCCCTTCCCCTTTTATAACCTTTTTAACATGTGTTTAAGGGTTTGGTTAAACGCTCAACAAGACCATCTGTCTGAGTGTGATAGGGGAAGGTTCTTATAGCAGTGATACCTAGTAGTCAGTACAGCTCCTTAAGTAATGCAGCACCAAAATTACTACCCTGATCAGTAATCATTTCTTTAGGTATATCCACTCTCCTGAAAATGTTTGCAAGCTCTGCTGCTACTTTTGAAGCTGTGACAGTACGCATTGGAACTGTTCTGGGTATCGAGTAGAATAATCACATACTACCAGGATAAATCAATTACCTTTTTACTTTTGTCTAAAGGACCAATCACATCCATTGCAATTCTCTCAAATGGCACATCTGTCAAGGGTAGGGGCACCAGAGGCACCTTGTCTTTTCAAATGACTGGGGCTACTTTCTGTCACTCAGCCCAGGAATTACTATAGGTAGCAACATCGTCATGAATTCCAGGGTAGTAAAATTTGTACAGCAATCTAGCAAGGTTGTGATCCCTCCCTGAGTGACTAGCCATAGGACTATCATGTGCTATCTGTAACAACTCAGATCTATACTTCTGTGGTATAACCAATTGTTCTGTTCTTTTCCCGTGTCTGAGGCTTAACCCAAACTCTGTACAGTAACCCATTACATTTTTTAAACATTGGTCCACCCTGTTTTGGTTTCACCCCCAGCTGCTTAAAATAGCCCTGGAGGGAAACATTGTCAGCTTGCTCTGAAACAAAATCACTATCAGCATCAGCATTTTCATATTTCAACCCTTCACGTCCATCAGTCATTTGTTGCCACAGTTTCTTCAGGCATCGTCTTTCTTTCCTGGATATCTGGATCTTGGAGCTATGCTCAAACAAGTCCAAATTAAAATCGGCAAAAGAAAAAGAGTCCCCACCATGTGAAATTTTCTTTGCCTGAGCTCTTGTCACCACAGCTGCTGAAACTTCAGGATTTACTCCCTCTTTGATTAACTCAGTAAATCCTGGAAAATAATTTCCAATCATCACAGGTACAGGTAACTTAGGTACTACCCCCACTTTCATTTGATGTGACACACTCTTAATGGTCAGAGTCACTTGGGTGTTGGGATAGTATCGAGTGTCCCCGTGAATGCAGATGACACCAGTACCTGGTCCGTTTCCACAGTGTTTTCCCAGCACTTCAACATGCACTAGGGTCTGTCTGCTTCCCGAATCAATGAGTCCCTTTACAGTTTTATCCCCCACCTTCACATCTGTTAAGTACTTGCCCCCAATTTGCCAAGGGCAAATGTACTCCAGTGTCACTCTTCTGATGATAATTTCTTGCATTATGACCTTGCTTATTACAGTTATAGCAAATAATGCCTTTGGGCACAGATTTGTTACCCTCACCAAAGTTCATATCAGACTTGGAGTTTAAATGGGAAAAAGAGTGTCTTAGTGGCTGTTACCTCACTGCTGTTGCATCTGTCTGGCTATTTGGTAGCCTTTGGCCAAAGAAACAGCCTCTTCCCCACTTTCTGGTCAGTGTTCCTTTACCCAAAGCTGCACATCTGTAGGCAGGATGTTGATGAATTGCTCCATGGCAAATGAGTCTATGATCTGTGGGACTGTTTTTCCCTCTGGTCGGAGCCATTTTATCAGGAGTTGTCTGAGTTGGGTGATGTCTCCTTGAGGACTGTTGACTGAGTTGTACTTCAGAGATCGAAATCTCTGCCTGTAGGTCTCTCCTGAGATGTCATACCTTTTCAGGATTTTGCTTCTCACCAGCTCCTAGTTTTCTGACTGTGCAGTGTCCATACTGCTGTGGGCAATTTGGGCTTTCCCTGTCAGGTAGCATACCAGTCTGATTGTTCATTGCTGCTTTGGCCATTGGCAGGCTGTGGCAACTCTTTCAAAAGTTTTCAGGTATGCTTCAATATCATCTGAAGGAAACAACTTTGTAAGTTTAATGGCTTTTAAGTTGCTTGTGTTTTGTTGCTCATCTGGATCTGTACCAGATCCTCTGCCCTTGATAGCTTGCAAGACATCTAGCCATTGCTGCTCCTGTCACTGCATCTCTTCTCTCATCTGCTGCTTCTCCTCTCTTCTCTTCTCTTCTCTTCTCTTCTCTTCTCTTCTCTTCTCTTCTCTTCTCTTCTCTTCGCTTCGCTTCTCTTCTCTGCTGCTCCTGTCACTGCATCTCTTCTCTCCTCTGTTTCTCCACCTATTTTTGTTGTATAGCCCACCATTTGAAAAAGTCCAGCAAGCTTTCAGGATCTATCACTGCCTGTTCTTTTTCCATAACTTGTGCTGGCTGTACAATCTCAACATGGACTTCTGTCTCTGCTAGATTGGCTGCCATTCTTCTGGTAACCACTCCTGGACTTACTGCTGCAGAATCCATACCTTTCTCCATGCTTCCCTGGTACTAGGTCCAGTACCCACACACAAAGCTCCTGGCTTAGAGTATGCAAGGTGTAAATCCCACCATCTGTCATAAAGGAAAAGATCAGGAAGCATATGAAAACCAGGAACAGTTGTACAATTCACAAAAAGTATTGATTTTTACTAGCAGTAGCATAAAAAAACACACTTGTTCTGTATAAGTATTTACAAAGGCAGAATAAATACAGAAGATCCATCAGAGTTTTCCTTAAATCTCTGTGTCCCTTGCACGAGATTGCAGCTTTGTTCTTATAAGTCCTTGCAACCCCCCTTCTTAACAAGCGTTGAGTTTTTATCTAAAATGTTCTTGTATATTTCAGGCAGATGTAGGCAGGAACACAATGTCCCAAAACTGAGGTCCCTTTTCTACAGTTTCTGCAAAAGGCTTAAAATTGCATTTCAGGTTAACCCCTTGCGTTTCCAATAGCTTTTTGCAATCATCTCAAATTATACAGTAATTATATACAGTACATTTCAACAGTAACAGTATATCATTTCTAAACAAAGGGATCCCAATATCAGTTACATTTCCACATAATGATTTGCATATATTTTTATACCAGCAGACATTCAAGGGGAAAAAAAGCAGAACAACAAGTTAAGACTAAGAGACAGTGAGAGGCAAAGAACTGCAAGACTGTCGGGGTGATCAAATCTTAGGTCTCACGGGAAAATTTGGTTGAGCAACCAGAGAGAGAAGAGACAGGAAAGGAAAGAACAGAACAGATCCCTGCATTCAAATTCACCATAACAACTGGGACAGGGTCCTATTCAACCCTGTCACACAGACATCTGGACAGAAGCAGCATGACCTTCTTCCTTCTGCTTGTGAACCTCCTGCTTTTACTGAATTGGATAATTGGCTTCCAGGTGCTGGAAATTGGAATCCCTAGGTCTTTCTCCTCAGTCACTGTGATGGTCTCCCCAGCTAGTACTCTACCCCAGAGTTCTTTCTTCTCCCCGCATGCATTACTTTGCACTTCTTGCCATTGAGCTCCAGTTGCCAGATTCAAGACCATCTCTCCAGTCATTCCAAGTCCTCCTTCCTGTTCCTGATGTCCACATCAGTGCCCGCCCTCCTACAGAGTTGGTGTCAATGGCAAAAAAGCTTTTGTCCATTATGGCATTTCCTATGTAATTTATGAAAGTGTTAAGCAGCGCCAACCTGAGCACTGACCTCTGTGGTACCCTACTCAGTGTTTCACTTAGAAAAAACTTGAAAAGATAGTGAGTTTTGCAAAGTTAAAATCCCTAAGCAATCTGGGGGTGGGGGCATGTCCCCCAGAGCATTTTTTGAAAATGGTTGAAAATGGTACTATTTTCTGATTTTATTTCTTCTTTTAAAAAATGAGATTTTATACTGGAAAACTACTTACTGTCACCTACTCAAATCAAATGTTGAATGGTATCATATTCAAGTCTCTTGAAAGTACAAGTCCCCCATCCATCTAAGTGACCATGAGGAGAGTCAAGGGACAAAATGTAAACAACAGCTCACTCCATTCAAAACTCATGCTGTGTCTGCTTTACAAAAAAGCTGGTAGACGTGGGACTTCATGACGTCACTGGAGCAAGAGCTAGCCTGCTCTCTACACTGTTAATAACCACATACCCTTTTGAGTTCTCTATAATTTTCTGTACATTAACAAATTGATCAAAATCATGACTTAATGTATGAATTATTTTTGCCAATACACATGTTAAGTTATGGGTTTGATCATTGTTTTACACATTTAGTGCCAGATGCAAGCCATGTTTCAATGGTTCTCTGAGCCAAATGGCAGTGCAACAAACAGTGCAGTAAGTTACCTGGTGGTCTAGTGGCTGTGGCATTGCTCCTCTATCCTGCTCAAATTGTCCACAGAAGTTAGTTGTCACAACAGATACTGCTGACCCCCTCCCAACTGAATGCATGACCACCATCGTACCCTCAAGTCTGATCTGGTAACACAGACCACGACTCTTTCAACAAAAATCAGATCCTGTGAGGTGAGCCACTGTATTTTAAAAGAAAGCAATTTTCCTCCTCAGTCTGTATTATGTATATGCATGTAGGATTGACTGAAAATACTGAACTCCCTGGTCCCGACCAACCAGGACTGGTAAATGACATGGTCACAAGGGAGAAGGTACTGCTGAACAATCCCCCTTCCCCCACACTGCATGACTGCCGCTGTACCATCAGGTCTCACCTGATAACAACACAAAACACACCCATTGGAACTAAGATCCTGTGAGCCACTGCTATTTAACAACAACAAAAAAAGCTCTCTTCAGTTTGTAAACTGTTCTTGCTGGCACTCTTAACCAAAAATGTTGATCTTCCTTCCTTCCCAGCCGGCACTGGTACATGTCATTTACCAGGACCAGTCAGGAAGAAAGCTCAACATTTTCAGTTAAGCATGCCTGCATGAACATTGTACAAACTGAAGAGAGTTTTTTTAAATAGCAGTGGCTCACAACATCGTAGTTCCAACAGGTGTGTTCTGTGTTGTTATTGGGTTAGACCTGAGGTTATGGCGGCGGTCATGCAGTGTGTGTGTGGGGAGAGGGGGTTGTTCAGCAGTACCTTCACCCTTATTATCATCACATGCTAGATGGTTGGGACATGGGAGTTCAGCAGTTTCAGTCAATCGTCCGTGCATGCACATAATACAGACTGAGGAGGAAATTTTTTTTTATTTTTTTATTAAGGAACGTATAATCACATGGAGTGCTATACTCGCACCCCCTCTTACTACTGGGGGCTGCACAATACATATTGTTAGGCATTTATTTACATTTTTGTTGACCAGAATTATTACTAAGTACCCCCATCTCACGTCACTGGACAGTCAATCCCAAACCCCTCTCACACTCTGTCGGTTGCATTCTACATCTTCCTGGCACACAGGGCACCACAATCTACATCTCTGTCAGACTGGAAGTTGCACCCTACATCCCTCTCACACACACAATACACACATCCCCATGCATGCAACAGGAGGCCACAACACCCTCACACTGCTGCAGTTACACCCACATTCCCCTTCACACTGCTGGGGGCTATAGCCCATAGCCTTTCAAACTAGAAATCACCCCCCCAGCTAGCCTTCTCAGAGCTAGGTACAGCAACCATATCCCACTCACAGGGAGAAGGCTATTCCCCACATGCCTCTCACTGCTGAAATTGTACTCAACAAACCTACACTCAGGGAGGCTGTATCTCACATCCCTTTACACTCACCCATGGGGACAGCTCAGGTCCTCAACACAGTCAACTGAACTGGCAGTGTGACACATGAACCTACAGGGACTCTCAGCCAGTCAGTCCTCAATCATCTTCTTTGTAACTATCTGTGTGTAATGTGTACATATAGGTAATATAACAGATGGGCCCCTCACAGTATCATAAACAAAGACACTCCAACATCATTGCAAAGAACAAAACCATACCAACTTACAGGCTGGGTACATCTTGGGCATGTTGGACTGTGTGAGTGCCTGCCTGCCTCCTCCTCGTCCTCCAGTTGCTGAGCTCCTGACTTCATGCTACTCTTTCCTGAGTCACCATCTGGCTTCTTGTTTTTCTTCACCATCTCCCACTTCCCAGCTGAGCTGCTCATGTTAGCCACTGATGCCATGGCTCTCAGTAAATCTCTTTAGTCACACAAGATGGTTTCATCACTCATTATATCAGGCAGTGTTAGTTTGCAAAGGGTAGGGTAATTTCTATTTATCTCACTTTGTTGCCCACCCCATTTTGGCATGAACGATTTGGAGACCTTGATAGAGCACCCAAATGATGTCCTTTCCTTTTCTTCTTCTCATACAGGCTCTGCTGAGCTGATTTGCCACCATCAAAAAGGCCCCCACCTCTCTATAATCCTGGTACAATTTATTCAGCCTTGGTGTTTCAGTCTGTCTACTCCAATACAGTCCAGTGTTATCTGTGTTGTGGCTCTCCAGTTACCTCGCTCCCTCACTCTCTGCCTCTCTTGTCTTGAGCACCCAACCCCAGAGTATAGTCCTCCTCAATCTGGTCACTACTACTTATCGGTGCTGCTCTGCCTGACTGGACCAACCATCAGTTTCCCAGCTCTCTCTCTTTCTCTCTCTATCTCTTGCTCTGTCCCCTGGTGGCTCTGTGACTCCTGAACACTGAATGCTGACTTGCCTCTGAGTCCCAATCTGGTCTTCTGGTCCCTATCCCTCTAAGTGAGCGTGAGAAGCCTCAAGGGACAAAGAAATAAGATTTTTTTGTGCAGAGTGTCAACACTCTGCTTCAAAGTGCATGGGCTGAGCACATCAGAAGTTCACACACAAGTGTGAAATTGCAGTTTTAGCACTTTAGCAGAGCTGCCACAACATCATGAGATGCTGGGGACTGCAAGGGGAACTGGATGCTGGAGGGGCAGCAGAGGAAGGGGATGGGGAGCAATAAAGGGTAACAGGAGCAGTATGTCTCTGCATTTTGTATGACAGCTAAGTTGGCGGGAGACATCTAAAATATACAGCAGCCTTATGATGTGCAGAAGCATTGCAGGAAGTGGAGCGGTACATCAAAATGATGGCAGCAGCAGGCATAAGCATACCAGGACTGATTTGCATAGATGCTTTGGTGGAAACACTGCCTATGGTAACTTCCTGTATCACTGAGTAGTTCCCCTCTGACTACTGTTTGGCTTCTCCTCCCTAACCAGTTTGACACCTACCTAGACTTCCCCCCACCCTAGGTTATCCAACTTCTTTACCATTTTCTTTGTTATGGGGGATTCAGTCAAAGGCCATGCAGAAGTCCAGATATAGTGTGTGAACTGCCTGGACCATGTCCACCACCCTTGTGACCATATAGAAAAAAATGATCAAGTTAGTTTGATATGGTCTCTCTGGCACAACCCCATGCTGTCTATCATCTTAGAGTTTGCCTCAAGAAACTGTACCAACCTTTCCTTAAAGGTGAGCTTTTTCCAATGTGTTACCCATGCACAGCCAGGGAGAGGCAAGGAAACTCTACACCAGAGCTTTTAATGAATGGTTGCAGGCATGGTGCATGGAGAAAGGTTTTGGATTCATTGGGGACTGGGGACAAACCTGGGAGGATTGGGGTCTGTATGGGAGGGATGGCCTGCATCTTTCTAAGAAGGGGTCAACAGTCCTTGATGGTGGGTTAAATAATACATAGATGAGCATTTAAGCTAGACATGGGGAGGCGGTGAAACCAAAGGAGGCAAACATTGCATTCCCCTAGGTGGTAAAGCAGATGGTAAAGGGAAGACCATAGTGAAGAAAAGTCCCCTAGAGCATATGAGCAAAAGAAAGAGCCAGGGATGGGAGAGAAGAAAAGAGGAATACAATGCAGGTAGGGAGGAACATAGGATTAAAGGAGTTCAGATATGGTGAAAGTAAAAAGGAAAGGTGAAAATTAGGGAATAACTCATGGAACAAAACAGGCAGATGTTGGAAGGGGAAGTAGGGGGGAAAGACATGGAAAGTGATATGCACTAAAGCAAGCAGCCTTGATAACAAAATTTGAGACCTGAGAGTCACCATGGTGGAGGCTAATCTAGATTTAGAGGCTGTAACACAGCTATGGTTTTCTGAGCATTACAACTGGGAAATAAACATACTGTGCTACATTATATTCCAGAGAGAGAGAGAGAGAGTGGGATGAAAAGAAGGAGGGGGTTAGATTGTATGTAAAGGTGGTATCAAGGCCTGCATAGGTACACAGGCACAAAGAAGAAAATGTGGGTCTGGAATTACTATGGGTCAACCAGAAGGCAGACTCTGGGTACACTATCCATACATGAGTAGTGTACCGACCCCCAGCACAGTGCAAGGAGATGGATAAAGCACTTGGGGAAGCTATAATCAGAATGGAAAGTAAGGGGAGGTGGGGCTGGTTGGCAACTTGTATTTGGCAGTTGTAGAGTGAAACCTTCCATCTGCAACCTTGGCAAGGAGTAGGGCCATCCTTGACTCTCTGCTGGAGGCTGTTCTTAGGCAATTAGTCAAGGAACCCACTAGAGACAGGGCAGTGTTGGGCCTGGTGTTTACAAACAGGGACAGCATTAAGGATAACACAGTGGGCAATTCCTTGGGTACCAGAGATCGCCATATGTAGTGTGTTTTAACATAAAGACAAGAGCACAGGTGAACCACACAAGGGCAAGGGTTCTGGATTTTAAGAGGAAGGATTTTAAAGAAATTGGTGACTGCCTCAGGAACTGCCTTAGCAGGAGGAGTGTCAAGGAGGGGTAAGATGCACAGTGAGGGAGACTAAGGCAAGGCATAACTAAAGCAACCAACCTAAGCATGAAGTAAGAAAGCAAAAAAAGCATAAGGAAAAGGAGACCATTGTGGTTCTCCAAAGAAGTGGCAAGGGTGGTTAAAAAAAGGATTCAATTCAAGAGGTACTCTATAAGGAAATGCAGAGAGGGAATGACAAGGGGGAGTACCTAGAAAAGAAGAAGGAAGCAGGCAAGGTGGTGAGGGTAGCAAAGGCGAAGACAGACAAAGAATTGCCAAGCGGTTTGATACAGGGGATATGACTTTCTTCAGGTACATAAGTGAGAAGATAAAATCAAAGATAGGTTTAGTAAGAATTAGATGGATGGAAGAGGAGACTGAAAAAGAAGACCAAGATACAGCTGATGTTTTAAACAAGGTACTTCTGCTCAGTCTTCACAGTGGAGGGTGAAGCAGATGGACCACCAGGGAGAAATAGGTATAGGGTGGTGAGGGGGTGCAAAACAGGTCACTTTTCAGAGGAAAGAGCGCTGAAAAGCTTGCAGTCATAAGGTGGACAGGCTATGGGACCGGATGGGATTCACCCCATGGTGCTGAAAGAGCTTAGGGAGAGCATGGCTGTCCACAGACAGCCTTGTTCAACAACTCAGTAGAAACAGGAGTGGTTCCAGAAGACTAGAGAAAGGCTGATTTTGTCCCTCTGCATAAGAGTGGCAGCAGGGAGGAGGCTGACAATTGTAGGCAAGTTAATCTAACTTCAGTGGTGGGAAAATTGATTGAAGCACATCTGTATAATGGGTAAGGATTAGTAGTAACCAGGATAAGGTAGGTACAGGTAGGCGGGACAAAAAGAGAAAGTAACATAGAAAGGTAGACAATGGTGGGAGAAAAAGACTGATGGTCCATCCAGTCTGCCCCTGGTTACCGATCTAATCCTGGGATATATTGTCCACACAGGGGACTCGCTTTCCTTATCTACCCCCTATTCCCCTCCCTGTTACTGTCGCCCTGAGTAATCACTATACCTTCACTCTGTTCCAACCATGTTTAAAACCAAAAATGGTTTCAGTGCCCACCACCTCAGCTGGTAGACTGTTCCATAATTCTACCACCCTTTCTGTAAAATAAATCTTTCTCATATCACTCTTGAACTGCCCTCCTGTCAGTTTCCACTTGTGTCCTCATTACCTCGACCTGTTACTCATGCTAAATAATTACCAGCAGTTCACTTTATTTATTCATTTCTGGAACTTGAAAGTCTCCATCATATCTCCCCTCTCTCATCTGGTCTCCGGCAAGTACATGTTAAGTGCCTTGAGTCATTCATCATAAGATCTGCACTGTTGCCCTTGAATCATCTTTGTTACTCTTCACTGCTCCATCTCCAGGCTGCCCTTACCTTTTCTGAGGTAAGAACTCCAGAACTGGGCACAGTACTCTAGGTGTGGCCTCGCCCAAAACCTATATAGAGGTAGTATTACCTCTTTTCTTGTACTGTAAATACACCTCCTGATACATCCAACCATCCTGTTTGCCTCATCATAGGCCTTGTTGCACTGGTTTGATTAGTTGAGGGGAGTCATTCAAGAAAACCACCTTAGGCCTCAAATTGTCCCTGGTTAAAAACACATTTTATGATTGCTTGCATTCTGAAAAGATTGCTGATGTATCTGGTTTGATTCTGATTGTAATTTTCTTTTTAAAAGTAAAAAAAACAGACTGCCCACCATATTGGTGTTACCACACCAAAACATGTTTGTTTACATTCCTTGATCAACTTCCACTGCATCTTTCCTGGACTTGGGAACCCCCCTCAATACAGTCTAGCCACTTATCATGCAGTGGGAGTAGAGGAAATTACTGCATCATGAGTGGCTGAACTGTTTACTGGTGTTTGCAATGCTCAGAAAGTATTAAATAGCAGTTGATCAAGGATTTGAAACAAAACAAGGTTGGGCATACTACGCCATTACCATGTATTTCAGCTGTATTAAGAAAGAAAGTATATAAAACAAACAGCAACATCAATGAATTTTAGTGGAGGAAAGCAATTAAACAATGTGGGTTTTCATCTAGAAATAATATGATGCAAAAAAGGTTGACAGTGTCCCTTTAATGATACTGTAACTCCTAGGTCCTGTTCCTCTGCTGTAGTGCTAAGTCTTACCCCACCCATCCAATACTCTGTTCTGGGAATCTTGTTCTCTAGGTGCATCACCTCACACTTTTTGATGTTCAATTTCAACTGTCAAACCTTAGATCACCTCTTTAGTCTTTGTACAATAGGTCTCTCTGCATTTCCCTGATTCCCTCATCACTATCCACCCTGACACAGAGCTTAGTGTCAGCTGCTAAGAGACTCAGTGTGCCCCAAATTCCTTCTCCAATGTCACTGATGAATATATTGAAGAGGACAAGGCCCTGGATAGATTCCTATAATACCCCACTCATGACCTCCCTCTATTTTAATTTGACCCCATTAACCACAACCCTTTGCTGACTCCCCTTTAGCCAGTAACCTACCCATTTTACTAGGTCTCTAGCCACACCCACATCCTCCATCTTCTTCAGCAATCATATGTGAGGCACTGAGTCAAAAGCCTTGTTGAAGTTGAAGTACAGTAAATCCATGGTGTGGCTCCTATCCATTACCTTATAACACAAAGAAAACTATAAGTCTTACAATTCCACCTTTATTTTTCATTTTTTCACTAATATACCAAAAAAATGTCTTGTTGCTACCTGTTATTCACTGAGCTATATTTTCCTTTGTTTGTGCCTTTGCCACCCTGATCACTTTATCTGCTTCCTTCAGTTCCTCTTTATATAATTCCTTGTCTGTCTCACTTCCCAATCCCTTAAACTTCTTGGTGGTGGATTTCAAGAATGCATTGGACAGTCATAAGGCAATTCTAGTGAGTGGGGGTAGGAAAAAGTAGGCGGTTGGTTAATTAGGGATCTGCAGCTTATCCATTAGGTAGGGAGATGGGCAGACTGGGTGGACCAAGTGGTCCTTATCTGCCATCAAATTCTGTTTCTATGTTTCTTGAATGCTTTTCTTTTCTGTCTCACTATAGCTGCAACTTCTTTGGAGAACCAAAATGGGTTTTTCCACTTCTTTGATTTGCTGATCTGCCTTGTATATTTTGTTGTAACCATTGTTAATGCTTCTTTTAAGCACTTCAAGCATTCTTCCATTCCTCCCCCTGGGACTGTGTTTCAGAGGATCCCTGATTTTCATTTCCACGAAATTTGCTTTTTTAAAAAGCCAATGCAGTGTCAGTGGCTCAGCAGGTTGCACACTCACCTCTGAGGCTGAAAGATCGAAAGGTTTTGGGTTCTAGACCCACACCAGGCACTTTGGGTAAATCCCAATACTGACACTGCAGTGCATCATGAGGGGAATCCTGCACTCCTGAAGTGCTGTGTTTCAGATGAAACATTAAACTGAGGTCCCATCTGCATGTTCTAGTGGTTGTTCAGGTGGACATTAAAGATCCCATGACACTTCTCAAAAAGAGTAGTGGAATTTTTTATTGATTACAATTCAAATGATACAGAAGACAATCATACAGAGGCCATAAATTTACACCAACATATCTACAGTTCTTCTGTTCTGTTTCATACCTCTAGAGAATTAAACTGTCCCTTTATCTTTGTTTCACATAAATTCAGAGAATAACATTTCATTTATTCCAAATACCTCCTGGCCTACTGTCTGACATAGTCATGCATCATCTCTTTACAAAAATGTATTATTTTTCCATCAGTTCCTGTGAATGTGTGAAGGGACAATCTTCACTTCCTGATGGTATATTTTCTGCAATTCTGTTCTAATGGTGCTTTCCAACTCCATGTTTGAAGTCCATTTTTGCAGAAATATCCAAGCACATCTACCTTGCCATATATAATATTTCAATATTGCTCCTATTAACTGTATGGTGTCTGGCATATTTGTACCACTTCTTATCATATAGGCCTAACACTAGTTCTGCAGAAGTCATTTTTTGATAGAGAGGTTCTACCTACTGTTGGCTAGATATTTCCAAAATTGTTGTGTGTGGGGACACTGTAGATACAAATGCTCCTGTGTTTCCAGTTGTATCCTTCCCTCAGACAGTATCTTTCATTAACTTTCTTGTGCTTGTGTGAGTTGCGCATTCCTAACCTTCTGTGTATACATATCCAGTGTGTACCTGAAGCAAACACTGGGATTCTTTTGCTGTTGAGATACCGTTTGATCTGTCCTTCGTGTTGTGCAGGACACTGTGGCAGTTCTATTATGGCATAAAAATTGTTTGCATATCATGATACAATTGTTTCACTGTTAGTGTAGTCACTGTGTGAACTGTAAGAGTCCACAGCTTTATTTTCTTTATTACTGCTACCATATAGTGTGGGGTATCCCCTTGTCTTTTCTGTTTTTAATTTGTTATTCTGCCATTTGACTTATATGGCCCCAATCTTTCCCTTATACGTTGTGTCCATAATTTCCCATTTGGCCTCAAGGGTATGCCAACATTTTGTGTGAAAAAATACTACAAAAATACTACTGTGTTCACCATTCCCACCCCTCCTTCTAGTTTAGATCTATATGTGGTGTTCTTTTTTACCGGGCTCAACCTACTCTTTCCCAGTCCTTAAAAGAAAACACTAAGGAGTCTAGTTTCAAGTTCCTGGGGTACTGGAAATACACAGCCCACATAAAGAAATAAAGGAATTATAGATTTTTTTATTAACAGTATACATTTTCATTTTGAAATTCTTTTACTTTTCCATAGATTTACTTCATTCCCAGCAGTTTGTAGGCATGGTTCCTATTTTTTTCCCACCATATCTTGTGCATTGTATGTAATCCCTAATATTTTCATATCTTTATATCTTACAGTTATTCTGGAAATGTCCTTTACAGGTGAATCTTCTGCCGGTATACTGGCTCTTCCTCGACAACTTTACCATGACTGATACTGCAGCGACAACAGCACCAGGTTGCTGTTGTGTTGACGTGGGACCCCGGCACTGCTTTCTGATGGTATTGAACCCCTTCCCCTCCCCAAAACAACTCTGAATCGGAGTTGATTATTTAAGTAGCAGGGATGCAGGGGCAGAGTCCCCCACATGGGTGGTTCAGACATCAAAGCCCCCCAAACAAAAAACAGTTTGATGTGACTCCCTTTATGGCAACCGCAAATGCGGTTGACATAATGGAGTCACTGTAACGTCGGTCGACAACAAAATTGTTGCCCATCTGTCATAGATCCATCTTCTGCCTCGCCTATGTACTATCCAGTGCTTTTATTATAATTTATCTTAAAGCCTGATGCCTCCATGAATGTTACTAATACTTGTGTTATTTCTTTTTCTTCTGTCTTTCTATTAATTGTGAGAATCACATCATCAGCATAAGCTATGACTTTAACTGTTGGAGTGAAGGTATTTAAAGATATTCCAAAGGTTCTTTCATTATTTTGGATTTCTCTTAATAAGGGATCCATTCCAAAAACATAAAGTAGGGGACTGAGTGGGCAACCTTGCCTCTCACCTCTCTTAAAGCTATTGGTTCTCCGTACACAACTATTTATGTACAGTGTAATACTAGCTTCATAATACAGACATTTTAGGCATCCCATAAATTGAACCGGTATATTGTAGAAGTTCTTGCAACCATATTAGGTTATTCTGTATTGCTTTATTTTCTATGGAGCATATTTGGTAGGGACTTAGTAATTTTTCTGCTACTGTGCTTAAACGACCTTGCAGTTTCTTTGCTAAGATTTTGTAGTCTGTTTTTAGCAGACATAGTGGCCTCCAGTTCCTTAGATCAGCTTTTTCACCTTTTTTGTGAAATAAAATTAGTAATACTTCATACTGTGTTGATGTTACTTGTCTTTCCTCCAGACAACTATTGTATAGCTCTGCAAAAATAGGAGCTACCTTAATTGCTCATTAAACGTCTTATAGAATTCTGCACTCAGGCTGTGTTTACCTGGTGCTGTATAATTTTTTAAGTTACCTCTACTATTTAACACTTCTGTAGTGGTTATTGGTGCATTTAACTGATTTATTTCTGTTTCTGTTAGTTTAGGAATGTTTTGATTGCTAAATATATCAGTATTATTTTGAATATGTGGGATAGTACTAAACTGTTCCTTTACATAATAGTCAATCGTTTCCAGTATTTCCTATTTTGAGTTAGTTATTTGTCCATTTTTCTGGTATACTGTTTGTAAAGATCTTTTTTCTGTTCTTAAGCTGCAATCTCAATAGAGGGCAAAGCTTTGTTTTTGGCACTGTGTGCCAAACCTCATTTCTTGATATAAGAACTGTGCCTTATCATATTGCAGTTCCCTTATTTGTTTTTTTATTGTACAGTACATATTTATGGGCTACAATCTGCTTTTTCTGTTTCTGTTCTGGCTATGAGTGTCTGTAATGGATTTCTCAACTGTAAGTATTGTAAATATTCCACTCCTGCTTCTGTCTCTGTATAGGTAGTAAATAACTAACTTATATCTTTTTTATTTTTTACTGTCTTCCCCCCCGTGTCCAATTTTGTGATATAAACATATAACTGATGAGCTTGACTTCCACAGTTGTTTCCACTGCTTTATCAGCTTTTCATCATTTAACTTGCTATTGTTCATATGCCAGATACCTTTCCCATGTGTGGGAGACTGCCCGCATTGTAGTGAACATTGTATCATTTAGGTTTCAGTTTATTTATTTTATACTGGAAAGGTATATGAGCAAAACTTCCCTTAAATCATGCTATGATCTGTGAATTCATAACTGTCGACATGTATAGATGAAGTCTTTGGATGTTCCAAGACAAATATGTAATCAATTTTTGTTGAAAGAGATCCTCGAAAATAGGTGTTCCCTCCAGGTTTTTGCATTTGTCTGTAGGCATCCTTTAATTTTGCAGTCTTTGTTATATCATTTAAACTATTCATGTCACTATACATTGTTTGTGTTTGTAAGCCCCATCTTCCTTTTTTGTTCCACAATTTAAATCTCCTGCCCAAATTACTGTTTGTGATGTATGCAAGTATGGTTGAGTGTCATTAAACAAGCTGACCCTAGATGCTTTTGTCTGAGGAGAATATAATGTTATTATCCTTAGTCTTTCTGTGTCATATGTAATAAACAATGTCAGGGCTCTTCCTGGCATTATTTCAATTAGCTTTGTCAGTTTTAATTTTTTTTCATTGAACAACACTCCCTCTCCATCACACATATCAAGGCCAATAGACCAAAAAGATGGTCCACTTGTCCAGAGCTGAAAAGCCTGACTAATTTCATATTTGGTTTTGATCCCAGTGTCTTGTAACAGTATGATCTGTCTAGTGTGAATAGACGTGTCATTACTAGTAGAACCTTCATATAACCTTTAATGCAGTTCACATTGACTATTGCAATTTTTAAGGCAGCCATAAAGGTTTGAAAAAAGGTTGGTCTCATGAGTTTAACTTATTCTGAGACCTAGTTCTCCTGGAGACTACATCTTGTGTATCAATGCTTCAATCCTCTTGGTCAGAAATGGGGTTACTTCTGTAAAGATGCCACAAATAAATCTTCTGAATTCTCACCCTCTGTATCGCTATTCCCCCAATTTGCCTTGTGGGATAAGACACTGAATCTATTTTGTACAATATGCTGGCAGGATTTTTAGATTTCTTTTCTTTCTGTAATGATTTCCCGTCATCTCTTGGTCACTTTTTCTTTTTGTTTTATGTTCTTTTTATTTACTTTTCACTTTTTTAATACAAACCATACAGTAGAACAAGTAATACAGTACAACAAATAATAATGCTGCATTATTACAGTGATATAATTAAAGTTTTGACACATTTATTTCCTTTTAAGTTAGCATAACAATAAATTATATTTGATGTTTAAGGGCTTTATAAGATTTATGTTCATGGCACAAAGTCGGTGTACTTGTTCAGTTCATACATGACCCATCTTCTCTGTAATATTTCAAAATTTGGAAGATTTTCAGTTATTTGAGCAGTTAGTCTTTTCAAATTATAGATGTGCCTCATCAACCCATCCCATAGTTCTATAGTTAATGGTTTATTAGTTAAGTAATAGCCTTTTTAGCTGCCAATATACATATTGTTAATAGTTTCTGTATTTCTATTGCTCTAAACCCTTCAGGCATGTCTAAAATTAAAATGGTTCTTTCTGTGAGAGTTAGAGTGGGTGTTGTGCATTAGGACATATCCAAAAAATGTGAGCATGGCTGGCTCTAAGTTCTCCACATCCTCTCCAACACTTGGGGACTATCTTAGTATCATATTTATTTTGTTGTATTGGTATTTTAAAGAACCTAATTATAATCTTCGAAGAAAACTCCTTCTATATGTGTGAGGATGTTGGTTTATGAATTTATCATGTATATTTATCCCATTGGGTCTGTGCAATTTCTAGTCCCAGGTCTTCCTGCCATTTCATTCTAACATAGTTAGTGGAATATCTTCCTATTTCTGATAATACTTGGTATATCCTAGATATCAGTGAATTCATGGGATTTCCTATTATTATTGACTGTATTAATGTTATACTATTTGGGATTGACTGGTCCTGGGGATAATTCCTCTCCTCTTTCTGTATATTTGTCTCTACTTGTGTGTATCTATAAATATCTGTTGGTTGTAGACCATATTTAGCTGCCATTGTTGTGAAGTCTATAAATTCTAGCCTTCGTTTAAACTGGCAGGGCAACAACAGTCCCAATCTTTCCCATTGTCTATATGTATGGTCTAATTTTGATGGGAGAAAATTGTTGTAATAGGCCAGTGGTGTTATTAGAAACCTGTAGGGTTTTCATTTTGGGTGTTTTAGTAATTTATTCCAGTGTTGCATTGTATTTGCAGTTAATGGATTCTTCTCATTCCTGTTCATGGGGGTATCACCATCTGCTAATACTTGTTTAGTAACACTTACACTTTGTAAGAGGTTGTTAGGCTCTTTCCTTGCTCTAATGTAATGTTTTTATCCCTTCCAACCTTTTTTCTGATACCTGCATTAACCTTTTTTGTTGAACTTGTATGATTAATGTCTCAGAAGATAGAGATTCACCTCTGTTGTGTGAGGCTCACAGGCATTTGGCATATGAATGCCCTCTCCTCTTACATAAATTACATTTAAAAGTATTTTGGCACTCATTAGCCAAATGTCTGCATACTCAAAACAATGACTGCATTTGATAATATCACAAGCACTTCCCAGATGCTCTCTAGATCCACACTTGAAACATGACTTGCACTGTCCCGTGTAAAACAAGCATTTGTCAATGCTGAATGTTGTTGCGCTGGCATTGGCATTGGCAGTGGCAGAGCTAGAGGTGCATAATAGGAATTGCAGTGAAGTATTGAAGTGGCATCAACCCCACCCCCACCCTGTAGAGAGCAACAGTAGAGGCAGTGGGGTGTGCCTTTGGGTTGTCAGGTATAATGCTCATGCCATTGTACCTCACCCTATCCTGTAGACACTGACAAGTGTTATGGTGTGCTTTGGGGTCTTTGGGCATTATACTTACCCCATTCCATAATTAAATATGCTGACATGGGTGCAGTATAGGAGCGTGGGGTGAAGTTTGTGGCCGAACAGTGCAAGACACACCACGATGCCTGTCAGTGGCTGCAGGGTGGGTGTGGGGGTGGAATGGCATGAGCATCACATCTGATGATCCCAAGTCACAGCCCTGATGCCTGTCAGTCTGTACCGGGTGGGGTGCTGCAGCTGGAAACCCTAACACCGTAGGCGTGTAGTGGTAGTTTTGCTCTACATGTTCAACATGGGCTGCTTGTCTGGCCACCTCATGAAAAGCAGCACAATCACTTTGTTAGCTGAAAGGTGGCTTTACACAGCAGCTGTGGCATTTGGCGACAGAGGGGTGAAAACACAGTTTCGGGCAGGATGTGGAAATGACAACTGTGTTGTTCGTGAGGAGGTGTAAAAAATGGCAACATTGAAAATCTGGAGTGGCAATATGAAATGAACATGCTTACAAGCTGCACAGCAGATGTCCACACCCAAATTATTTGTGGGAGTTTTTTAGGCACATTTTCAACATAGGTATTTTGGGACCTCCCCTCATGAACAGTGGTGCTGTGATTTTGTTAATGTGTCCCAAAAGGTGATTTCCCACAGCGAGCATGCCATTGTGCACCACAGTTGTGGGAACGTGTTTTGGGCAGGCTGTGAAAAATGGCAGCTGTGCTGTTGATAAGGAGGTGTGCACAAATGCCAGTGGTGAAAATGTGGCATGAAAATATTGCAAATGTATGATGTTACAAGGCTGCATGGAAACTGCGCAATGCACGCTTCCAGCACAGTCATTTTCTGGACTTCTGGCACCAAATTTTCAACATAGGCATTTTAGGATCTCTGCTCATGAACAGTGTCATCATCATTTCCTCAAACTGCCCCGAAATCTGATTTCGCACAGCGACCGTGTGATTCTCCGCTGGACGTATGAAAACACATTTCAGGCAGGATATGTAAAATGACAGCTGTACTGCTCATAAGGAGGTGTAGAAAAATGCCAGTTTTGAACATGTGGAGTGAAAATATTACAAATGCATGAAATCACAAGCTTGCATGCAAACTGCACAATGCACGCTTGTAAAACACTAATTGTATGGACTGTCGGCCCCAAATTTTCAACATAGTCATTTTAGGACCTCTGCTAATGAACAGTGTCACTGTCATTTCCATAATGTGCCTCGAACATGGACGTTCCACAGCGACTGTGCTATTCTGCGCTGGAACTGCAAAAACACATTTTGGTCAGGGTGTGAAAAGTGACAGCTGCACTGTTCATAAGGAGGTGCAGAACAATGGCAATATTGAAAATCTGGAGTGAAAATATTATAAATTTGCAAACTTATGAACGTGCGTGCAAAGTGCACAATGCACGCTCGTAACACAGTCATGTTATGGAGTAGCATCACCAAATTTTCAGCATAGGCATTGTAGGACCTCTGCGCATGAACAGTGTAACTGTCACTTTTGTAATCTGCCCTGAACACTGACTTCTCACAGTGACAGTGGTTTTGTGCACCAGAAGTGCGGAAACACATTTCGGCCAGGATGTGAAAAATGACAGTTGTACTATTCACAAGGAGGTGTAGAAAAATGGCAATGCTGAAAATCTGGCATGAAAATATTGTGAATTCACAAAGTTGCGAGTGTGCATAGCAACTGTGCAATGCAAGTTCGTAAAACAGACCTTTTTTGGATTTTTTCCACCAAATTTGCAACATAGGCTTTTTGACAGCCCGCCTCATGAACACTGCCATTGTCCTTGCGTTACTCAGCCCCAAAAGGTGATTCACGCAGTGACTGTGAAATCACCTTTTGGGACGGATTAACATCATAGCTGTAACTGAATTCATGAGGAGGGGTCCCAAAAACCCCATGTTGAAAATTTGATGCAAAAATTCCAAAAAATGCCCGAGATATGCATCAAAGTTGAAAAAAACACTATTTATTCCACTATACAGCTTACCAGCATTTCCTCATTTTACGGTCGGCTTTGAAGAGTGCAGATGTGTTCCTGGTCCACTGAAGATCATCATGCCAGAGGTAAGTATGGGGTGAGGGAGTGTGTGGGGAGGCAGGGTGCACAGTGGGTGGGTGCGGGTGGTGGGAGGGAGACTACAAGGGACCGTTTTATGTTACAGGGTAAAAAAATCGTGGGACAGTTTTTTTCAGGGGACTTGGCACACTGGGGGTGGTCTCCCAGCATGATACCTGTTTTGGGGGGTTGCAGCAGCTGACAGGGGATTGGGCACCCTCGTCGGCACATAACAAAATGGGGGTTAATTTATGCCAATGAGGATTGGGCACCCCGTCGGCACACAAGAAAGCGGGGAGGCAGAGCCGAGGGATTGGGCACCCCCTCAGCATATATGACATGGAGGTTGCTTTATGCTGACGGAGGTGGGCTCCCCATCGCTTAATTACTATGTGGCCAGAGTAAGCTGGCAGGGGTTGGACACCCCTAAAGTCGGCAGTTGGGCAGCCATCTGCCATGCTGACAATGTGGTGAGCAAGTAAGCGTCACATCTGGCGGGCTGCTCCGGATTACATGGACCTTTCACTTAGATGTGCTCGCCACATTGGTATGCATGGGTGTGGCATCGGCATGCAGGCTGATTGGGGAATGACGCCACCTACTGATGCATACCCTGCATTCACACAACAGCGACCATGCCTCCAAATCCCCACTGCTGCAAGATGTTGGCTGAGCAAGTGCACCAACATAATAATGAGCCTCTGTCCCTACCCAGAAATAAATTACCTGGCAAATGCATTATCCCAAGATCTGTTTGAAATAATTTAACTCCCCAATTCAAATCTGTTCTTAATCCAATATGGGCATAGGGGTATTCAACTCTTCGTAGTGCTGCCTTAACCAGAAGAGTATATCAGAAATGTTTACCCCCTCATTTTTAAACAATACAGTTATTGTTCTTAACATGGGTTTAGTGAGAGGGACTGCCAGGAAGGGGATCCATAGGGGAGTGTTATGTATCTCATTATATTTAGCCCTAAACCTGTCTAAACCCGAAATGGTTTTAAAACTTATATCAAAATTTGCATCCCCTGTATGAATTAATGCATATATTTTGGAAGCGAAAAATTTCACTGAGTCCTTGAGCAAAGTGTGAGCAATGTAAATTCTATCAGGAGGATGCTCAAGGCCTTCTTTGTAAATCAGTCTCATTGTATTTCTTCTGGGGACCGGCTGCCCCCTTGATGTAGACAAATCAGCAAATTTCCTAGGTGTTTCTTTTTTTTGTTCCTGTGTATCTTAGTTCCACCACTTCAGAGTCCTGGTGGCAGTGCACCCAGTCATTATGGTGCCAAGTGAGAAAGTCACCATCCTCTCTTTTTGTGGTGGGCTGCACCCCCTGTGCCCCACCCCCCCCTTTCTAAGGATACTAACTCTGGGGGGGTGGACCTTGGGGAGGGGCAGCAAATCTGGCATTTGGTACTGTAATGACCCGGCACTGTAATGCTGGCATGCTAATGGCCGGAAAGGTCTTCAGGTCCTTGCATACTTTCAGCATTTTTTTGGTGCATGACATTGTTTTCTATTACTGCTTGTGCATGGGGCCTCTGCAGAAGTACTAGCTACTTCAGTATCATTATTCAGTTCTTGCAGTTTAGTTGACTTTTCTGGTTCTGAATCTTGAACTTATAAATCAGTTTTTTGTTTTTGTACTACTGGGTCATTTGCATCTCATTCCCATGTTCCTTGTTTGTTTTGGAACCAGCCTGCTGCCATCAAAGCTCTTTCTGGTGACCAGCTCCCTATGGCTTCTTTTTTGTTATGTTTTATAGTTTTCTTTATCCCCAGCATTCTCCTGTTGGTCAGCTTATCAGTTGCCTTACTGACACTGTCTGCATATACCACAGGTCTGAGGAGTGGTGTTTCAGTTTCTAACAACTTGCTAGTGTACTCTTTCTTTATGCCACAATCAACAGAATTATTCACATCATTTTGTATCATTTCATTATGGACTTGCTCCATACTGTTGTATATGTGGCTCACACTGTTCTGCTCCATGCTTCCTGGGTGTGATTCATTCTTCTTTTGATCTGGCAGTTCCTCATTGGCAAACGCCTTTGATGATGCTGCGTCATTGTTTGTCACTTTCAGCTGAGCAGCTGTCTCCTCATTTTGCATAGTTCCTGCCATTTTACCAGTTGTTGTACTGAAGTCTTTGTCCATGTGTGTTTGCTGCTGCAAGATCACATTCTCTGTTTCAGTAAGCATTGCCAGCAATTGTTTTTTTTTGTTTCAAACTCATACAAAAGTTCTCCACTCTCCTGAGTATCTGGTGCTTGTATATTCCACTGTTCATCACTGTGCATAGCTCTGGTGTCCGCTTCCTCATTCATAGCCATATTATTTCCTGTTTTTAGGAAAACATATTCTGGCAAGCAAGCATAAAGTTCCAGCACTACTTTTGCCAAAAATAAAGGGTCAAATCACAAAGATGGCAATATAAAGTAAATATTTATTTCATTAAATCATACCATTCTAAAACTGAGTGCAAAAGTCCTCTCAACAGGAGCAGAGAAGCAGCTCACACCTCTGACCAGTTTCACCAAAGTGTATCTTCAGGGACTCCCTGAAGATGCCCTTTGGCGAAACTGATCGGGCATGTGTGCTGTAAATAAAGGACAAAGTCCTCTAAAACCTCTCTCACCTCCTGGGTCTGTTCCAGGGTCAACTGGGGTGACAGCTTGATTGTCTCTACAGATGACTACCACTTGCTTTCCTCTAGCAAACCCAGGAGGGGGTCTTCCTCATCCATTCCCTCCCAAGGACTACACACTGCAAACACCATGTTGACCCTTTTTACGTATGGATTCATCATACTGACATGGTACATCCTAAGAGTATGTCTCCTTTCAGGCAGTTCCACAATATAGTTCACGTTATTGACCTGTCGGACTACCTTGTATGGTCCGCCCACTCAGCCTACAGCTTGTCCTTCCAGACTGGAATTAGGACCATTACTTCCTGGGCCATGCTGTAAAAGCGAGTTCTGGTTCTGCAATCATACCAGACCTTTCGTTTCTGCTGGGCAGCTGACAGATTGCTTTGGACCACCCCATAAGCTCCTTCAGCTGCTCCCTAAACATAAGGACACTGTGGTAGGGTTGGGGTAATGAAACATACATGATACTCCAAGATTTGTTCAACTCACAGTTTCTGTGTGGTGTTTATTTTTGTAAAACTAATATAGAGCAAATCATGATATATACAAATAAACACAAACCAATAATAGAGGAATAATGTCTTAAACTTCAGACTATAAACAAAAGAAAACAATTAAAGAAATAAATACGTTCTCCTTGAGCTTCAGAATCAGTTCCCTCCAGTGATTCTGCCACAGTGTAGAATACTTTATCCAGTACAATTTTCTACCAACTTCTGTGCTCTCAGACCAACCTCTCAGGACACTCTCCCAGGATGATCTGATTAACCTTAGCTCAGTGGCAGTTTTTATAGTACAGTCCTCCTATGACACTAGTGTCAGCTAATCCACCTCTTTTCTAATACAGGGGAATATTATGGCTAGTACAAACATATGGGGATCAGACTGACTGTATATACAGAGGGAAAACATACAATCATGAGGAGTTATTTTATTTAGCCTTTAACACTCAGTCACTGAAGCTGTTGAGAAAGACTTCTTAATTACTTGTAAACAAGAAAACTCCACCCCTTTTCAGCTGAGTGACAGCTGGGGAGTTTCTTATATAACAGCCTCATCATTGGGCTGCTGGCTCCTAGAAATACATTTTTTCCAAGAAGGCTTAGCTCAGGTAAGAGCACTCTCTGCATAGAATACTAAAGGAAACACTCCTATATTTAGTTTCTGCACATTAGTTATGCCTTCTTTAGGGTGTTTATATATAAACTGCATTAAAAAGACAAATCCCACGTCTGTATTCAGTACACCCGATGGTTGCAACCAGTCACTCTACCTCCTACACTGCTGCTAGGAAGTGAGACCACAGTGCCCCCTTAATGCTACCTTTGCAGACCGAAAAGGACATAAAAACAATTGGCTGCTAAACATTTCTTGAAACAGAGTGCAGCTGTTCACTTACTGCCTTTCACTCCAGGGCACTTTCATTAGCACAAACACGCATCAGGGCACATTTTAAATAGCAAATAACACAACAGTGCCCAAAAAGACATCGTTCTGTCTCTGACTAAGCATTATATTAAATTCTTTACTGGAGCATAACATAATAAACAAGGACACAAACCAACTCTGTGCAGATTATTTGTGCTAGTCATTTTTCTTTATGTCAGTCTACTATTCTAGCACTCACTCTCAAAAGGGCACATGGCAGGGAAGGAAAAGGAATACAAAGAGGGAATAGACAAGGAAAAAGAGGTACTATTGTGGGTGACCTACACATAGTAGTAGAAAAATGAAAATTAAGTATTCAGAAAAGTTTAGAAATGCTACTGCAGGAGACTGGAAGGGTACAAAGAGAAATGCCATAGCCTTATTTCTAACAGGGGGTAATCTAAACTATCACAGACATACTCCACTATGGGAGCTCCCTAGGTGGCATGCTTATATTCCCAAGTCTAGGGATCCATGCACCATATGTCTGTATAAGAGTTTGAAGGGGAGAACCCTGTTGACTCTTGGCGCACCTCCCTGTAAGCGAACAGCAGGTGGGGAAGGTATTTCTCCCAGTCTCTCCCATGCTGTTCAGAAAATGCTTTTAGCATTATTTTAAGGGAACCATTAAATCTCTCCATGAGCCCATTCCCTTGTGGGTGAGAAGATGTTGTGCAACTCTGCACCACCCCACACTTCTCCCACAAACACTTCACCAGGTCCAACATGAAGTTACCCCCTTGATCAGAGATAACCTCCTGCAGAAACCCAATATGGGAGAAAATCCCTAGCAAGGTGTCTGCCACTTTGTGTGCCTTAACTGAGGAGAGGGTGACTGCCTCTGAGTATTGGGTTGTGAAATCGACCACCGTCAGGATAAACCTTTTCCTGGAGGAGCTTGGGGTATTCAAGGGTACCACAATATCCATTCCTACCTTCTGGAATGGCTCCTTCACAATGGGCAAGAGAATTAGAGCAGCTTTTGTTTTACTACCTGCCTTCCTTATCTGTTGGCATTGGTGAAAAGACCTGCAATATTCCTTCACTTGCTGGGTGAAGTTGGGCCAATAGAAATTTTGGATTAATCACAGTGTGGTGTGAGTCATGCCCAGATGTCCGGACGTGGGGGTATCATGAGCAGTCTTGAGCAACCTCTCATGATACCCCTGGGGAAGGACACACTGCCTGCCCATCAGCCCTCCCTCTGTCCTTACATCCTGTGTATACATCAGTCCATTGTCCCAAAATACCCTATGTCTCATGTCACCTCCCTATTTCCCATCAGATTCTGCACAAGCCCTCAACCTCTCCAAACTAGGGTCAGTCATCTGAGTGGCTGCAAAATCTTCACATTTTTCCAAAGCATGGGGCATGTTCCCCACAGTTCCTTGTGCAGCATCCCAGGGGCATGTCAGAGTGTAGGAACTGCCCACTGGCTGTGTCAGATAAAATGAAACCTTGAGCATAAACCATGCAGTATAGAGCCATTTCAGAAGTGTGTAGGATGCCAAAATAGGTAAGAAAAAAGTTTGGAATCAAAAACTTATCTAGCAGCAGTTGTAGCATGAAAGCTTGCCAGTATTGTAGCAGTTTTGAACTAAGTTTAACATTGTTTTAGTAGCAGCAGCTAGATTAAAAAATATCTCCAGAAAGGAGAGTTACATTGCTGAAGCCAGCAGAAGCAAGTAGGACTTCACCATAGATTGTACTATAATAAAGAACACAGTAAGTTCAAGAAGCTTTTTATCTTGAGGGAAAATGGTTTGAACACCTGATGTTTAAAATGGAGTGCATCATCTGTGCCTATGGATGTTTCTTTGTTTTGTTGTTTAGACATATATCAATAGACATCAAGCCCATTTAGAAATATAAATTTTGGGGTCTGATTCCAAGGCATGTTACGTCTGGTGCAGGGTGATTTACGCAAAACCCCATGGCACAAAACACACCCTACATCAGGCATAACGCAAGTTGCAATTCCAGAAGGCACCCTGCGCCATGCCGTATGTGGGTTGCACCAAAGGTGGGCTATGCCATCCACAACATTTGCAACCCACAGCAGCATGGCACAAAAGTAGGTTACAGCAGCAACTGTGCCCTGTTCCAGAAGGGCAGCTGCTGTAACCCACTTATGCCATTCCAGGACCCGGTATGGCGTAGTAGGGTTAGACCAGCTAGGAGGTGGTCTAAGGGACATCCATCCTGGCACAGCAATGAATGCCCCCCCAGCACCACAGAAATTACATGGATGTACTCCCTGTGCCCCCACTCTGTCATTCCCCCACCCCGAACTTCATGGACCCCTGGGTCCATTTACGAACATGCCCCCCGATCACCCATGCCAACTGACCAGCTCCCCAAAATGCCGCCTGGTGTGTGCGGGTGTGTTTCAGGGTGGGGGGCTCCAGTGGGTTAGTAGATTGTGTACCGCGACTTGCGGCACCTGGTCCAGTGCACCATTCCTTTGGTGCTAGCCTGCAGCTGCCACAAGTCATGGGCTTAGGTGCCAGGGATCCTGCTTGTCCTGGAATACGGACAGGGTCCCTGGTGTAGAGCCACATGGTGCAACTCGCATATGCCCATGAGTTGTGCCATGAATCTTGAAATCAGGCCCCTAATTGTAAAAGGGGATCTGAATTGTAAAGGATGTAATGCCTGATAGTGATAAGTACAAGGCACAAGGAATAGAAAAGAAAAATGATACTAAATGATGTTTTGACTAATTTATGATATGGTATGACTAAATTATGTTTTGACTACTTTATGATATAGTATGACATATAGAATTGACAAAAAATGGTTGGAAAACAATAATAATTAACTGAGCAGATGCATGAGGTATAATTAATTGGAAATAATATGATAAGAATTGGTTTAAAGAAAGGGACATGGGCTTGATGCACTGTAGATGTATTAATCACAAGAAATGACTTAGGGAGACAGAACTAATTCCTGAATTACGTATTTATATTGATAGAATGAAACAAGCAAATTACTGATGTCTGGACAATAACAGTAACAGACAAAAAACAAACAGGATAATACAAGGTAATAGCAATAATAGTGACAATCATGGTTATGAACAAAATAATAATGGAGATCTTAAAGAGAGAGTAACATTAATTTTTTGATTACTATGAACGTTCATTATAGGCTCAGTCTTTTTAGCAACTAAAGGCCAGACTGGCAGGGATTTATGTTTATGGGCGATAGCACAATAATAAATATTTGAGATTCCCTACACTTGAAAATGAAGCACCAGAGGGTGAGTGTGCAGTGATGAGATTATTAACCAGAATATTACAGTAATTAAAAATGATAAAATGTATGTGACTAAAACAATGCTTACTTGTATATTAATATTGATCCCAAGCCCCTAAGGAAGCCCAGTTATTGGGTGAAATGTTAAGTGCATCCAGGGATCGTACAGTTAAAGTGGAAATAAAGAAAAACTTTTTAAAGGAAATCAGATATGTGGCTGGCTTTCTATGAACTGTTAGAGTGACTGATGAGGTCCATACTACCAGCCCCAAATATGAGCTCTCAGGCTAATTAAACCATTTCAGAAGGGAACCTACCTGAACTCTTTCCTGTTTTGCACTAATATGAAGTATGGAATATGGACGTATACCCTCCCGACAGCGACACCAGTGCAGCGAATGACACTACAGCGACTACAGCACGCACATCACTGTAGTGTCTGCACTGGAACCTGGCACTGTCCTTCAGGGGTCTAGCATCCCCCCAATCTGCTCCAACTCAGAGTTGATAATCCTTAGTGGAGGAGGTGTGGGGGGCACAACCCCCAGCATGTGGGGTTTGGGGTGAAGCCCTTTGAAGAAAACAACTTGTTTTCTTTGGAACCGGCAGCCGACCATGAAAAGTGGTCGACCTGCCAGTTTTGCTGTCTGGTCATTCAACAACATTTTTGTTCATGACCAATTGTGGCTCTGAATATGAACACCACACCCAGGTGGAATGACTTCTATTATCCCTTTGCGGGGTTGTTGCAAGAAGAATTTGTTCTTCCTAAGAAAAAACTTTCTGTTAATATACGCAAACCCGGGACACTTGTCTAAGGGCTTTTTTTTTACCTATACTATCATTTATTTTGCCTTACCAATATAATATTGGTTGTTATGTTTATTAACCACTAAGGTTGTTTGAGTTGTGAAATAATTGGCTAGGGAAAGTTTTGCTGACATAGGGAACAGTACAGAAACCAGACAGAGAATGGTCAGCTTCTCTGAGGCTGAACAAAAAAAAAAATCTGTATACTGCAGTAGGAGCAAGTAGAAACCTAGAAATATGATCTACAGAGAGAGATTTATAGTATAAATTAGAGCAACTGAAAAAGAAGGATAACAAACTTGAATGGCATAGCATTACTTTGAGTGAATACTTGCACTACAAGAGAATTCCTAGGGAGTTAAGGGTTCTCATCGAGCCTAATCTAAGAGTAGAATCCAAGATACTAGAAGAAAGATGGGAAGGGATAAAGAATAGATTCTCAAATGATTTCATGTATGCTCTCATTGAGGCAAGTCTAGAGAGAAGTGAGCTGACTAAGGAAATAGCTAAGATACAAGATCAACTGAAACTCAAGACAGATAAGAAGCAATTTAGGAAAACTTTAGAAGAAATAAAGCAAGCATTTGTCAATGCCGAATGTTGGCTTGCTGACATTGGCATTGGTAGTGCAGGAGTTAGAGAGATGCATAATAGGAATGGCAGTGAAGTATTAGACTGATGCCAACCCACCCCCACCCTGCAGAGACTGACAGGCATTGGGGTGTCCCTTTGGGTGTTTGGTAGTGCAGTGTGGGAAAACATTTTGTGCAGGATGTGAAAAATGACAGCTGTACAGTTCATAAGGAGGTGTAAAAAAATGCCAGTTTTGAAAATGTGGCATGTAAATATAACAAATGTCCGAAGTTACAAGGGTGTGTGGGAAATATGCAACACACGCTTGCAAAACTGCCATTTTATGGGCGTTCAGCACCAAATTTTAAACATAGGCATTTTAGCACCTCTGCTCATGTACAGTGTCACTGTTATTTCCTCAAAGTGTCCCAAGAAGTGATTTCGCACAACGGCCACGCTATTCTGTGCCAGAAGTGTGAAAACACATTTTGGGCAGGATATGTGAAAATACGGCTGTACTTTTCATCAAGAGGTGTGGAAAAATGGCAATGGTGAAAATCCAGAGTGAAAATATCACAAATGCATAGCCAGTGCGGCGTGCGTGCAATCTGCCAATGCATGCTCGTGTAACAGTCATTTCATGGGGTATCATCTCAGAATTTTTAACAGAGGCATTTAGGACCTCTGCTCATGAACTGTGTCACTGTCATTTCATAATCTGGCCCAAACACTGATTTTACAGTGACTGCTGTGTGTGCCGGAGTGCGGAGACCACATTCGGGGCAGGATGTGGAAAATGACAGCTGTACTGTTCACAAGGAGGTGTACAAAAATGACAATGCTGAAAATCCGGTGTTAAAATATTGTGAATGCGTGAAGTTACGAGCCTGCGTAGCAACTGCGCAATGCATGCTCATAAAACAGGCATTTGTTGGATTTTTTCCACCAACACCATGACAGTGATAGAATTCATGAGGCAGGGCCCCAAAAACCCCATGTTGAAAATTTGGTGCCAAAATTCCAAGAAATGCCTGAGATATGCAGCAAAGTTGAAAAAACCCTATTCATTCCATTATACAGCTTACCATCATTTCCTCAGTTTGCTGTCGGCTTTGAAGAGTGCAGACATGTTGCCGGTCCACCGAAGATCGTCACGCCAGACTCCAGAGGTAAGTATGGGGTGAGGGATGGGGGTGTGGGAGGCAGGGTGCACGGTGGGTGGATGTGGGTGGGGGTGAAGACTACGAGAGACCTTTTTTGCTAAGGGAAGTAAAAAATTACATTGCGGGACAGTTTTTGTTTATCAGGGAACTTGGCACACTGGGGTGGGCTCCCAGCGTGCCACCTAACTGTTTTGGGGGGGTGCTGCAGCCGATGGGGATTGGGCACCCTCATTTGGCCAGACAATGGGGTGAATGTATGCCAATGGGGATTGGGCACCGTCGCCGCACGCAATGACAGCAGGGGTAGGCAAGGCAGGCAGATTGGGCACCCCCATCAGCATGTAGAAGTGTGGAAGGGGCTGATTTATGCCGATGGGAGTGGGCTCCCCTGTCAGCACACAATGACAGTGGGGGAGGTAAGAACTGAGGGGTATTGGGCACCCCTCGGCATATAGAAATAGAGGGCTGCTCTATTCCGACGGGATGGGCTCCCCGTCGGCCAATTGTGCAGCCACAGAAAGCCAGCTGGGGGATTGGGCACCCCCCAAAGTTGACAGTTGGGCGGCTGCCCACCATGCTGCTAATGTGGCAGCACGCAGGAAGGCTCCGCTGCATCTGACAAACTTTGCTCGGATTGCAGCGGACCTTTCCTTAGATGTGCTTACCACATTAGCATGCATGGTGTGGCGCCGGCATGCAGGCTGATTGGGGAATGAGGGACGCACCTACTGATGCATGCCCTGCATTCGCCCAGCAGCGGCCACGCCCCCAAATCTGCACTCTCCCAAGATGTTGACTTACGCGCAAGTGCGGCAAGCCAACATAAAAATGCCTACAAGCATTTGAAGATGAGCTAAAGAAAATGAAAATAAAAAAATTTAAAAGGGATACCAATGACTACAGACTGAACAGGGTATACACCTGAAAAGTCAATCCTTCATATAGAAGTAACAGAGAGGACACTGACTTTGATAGCTCAGGCAGCTATAGCAAAAGAACAGACAGACTGGCCTATAATAGAGGAGGACAGCAGGGGGAGTTTTTTTCACAGGGAACAAACAGAAGAAGAACCCCTGTGAGAGGAAGACAGAGCACCCAGGTATTATACAAAGGCACAAGGCCCTATACCAGACCAAGGAGGGAATTATCAAGATCCAAGAACAGGAGGGAGAGGAGGGGAGGCAGAAGGAGAGGAGGTAGGTGGGGGAGAGGTGGCAGGGGGACACAGGTCAGGAGAGTATAGTGGTCTTTAACCATAGTAATAGAGAATTTTCACTAGTTGAAATGTCAGTACTCAGTAAATGATTATCTTTTGCACCTTACCAGTGTCCAAATCATTTGGAATAAATGGCTGACATTCAGCGTTTCTTTAGAACTGTCAGACTAAAAACATTTTTTCATTTACAAGAACCAGAAAACCAACTGGTTCAAGATATTAGGACAGCAGTGAATTTTAAATCTAAATACAATCCCCCCAAAAGGACAGTCACAGTGCTGAAGCTTTCATTTCCTCAGTAGCCATGGATATTAAAGCACTTTCAAGAAACCAGAGCAAACAAAAAAAATGAGGCCCTGCGAGCACTAGAAAAGGACAAGGAAATAATAATAAAAGAAGCTGAGAAGGGGGAAGGCATAGTGATTATGGCAAGCGAAAGATATATTGCAATGTGCAATGATTTGTTATTGGTAGAGGAGAATTATGAACTTATAAATTCAGACCCACCAACAAGAATAGCTTTAAGTATTAAACAAATACTGAACGAGGCTGAGGACCAGATATTCAAAGCTTTGCGTGGTGTGCAAACTGTTTGCGCGGGTTTAGCGTGGCATTAGCACGGGTCTGCCATATTCAAAAGGCCAAATAGCACACGCAAATCGCATTAGGAAAAAGAAGAAGAATCAGCATTTATATAGCGCTTTTCATACACAGTATCCCAAAGCGCTTTACAAGCAATGCTAGACTGGTAGTGAAGTGACTGAATGTGTGGTGGTGGCCATATTGCACATCATCACCCACACACAGCCTGGGCAATCCATAATTATATACAAGGGGCAAAGTGAACATGAATACAGGTGTTGTGAGATATTCAGCAACTAGCACTGCACTAAGGTGTTTAGCGCGACTTAGCACGACCCTTAGCATGATACATATTACCACCCAGGAAAAGTTGGTCTTAACCCTGGGCAAGCAGCTTTGCATGACAATGTTGCTTTGCGCGGTGTTTGCACAGCTTTTGCACGGCTTGCACAACCCTAACAAATGATA
The DNA here is from genome assembly GCA_016271365.2 of Neoceratodus forsteri. Taxonomy (NCBI): domain Eukaryota; kingdom Metazoa; phylum Chordata; order Ceratodontiformes; family Ceratodontidae; genus Neoceratodus; species Neoceratodus forsteri. The sequence continues at coordinate 10,029,878 of JADMNL010000034.1, read as the reverse complement.
ATAACACTTAGAAAATGGCAGACATGGAGGACACATGCTGCTCACTGATGGCACCACAATGATGCCAACAGCTGCCACCAGTCCCAGCCAAGCACAGGCATTAAGGGGTGATCTGGCCCACAGAGGACATCATGGTAGTGTGGGCATACAGCACACATCTGCAGACCATACATCTGTGGTGACCAACAGATGCTAGCACACACATGCAGCACTGTGGGCATGGTGGCCATTGAGGGGAGGGTGTACGGATGGCCAGACCTCATCACAGCCCAGGTGTGGCCACAAGGCTGGGACACATCATGCAGGGCACATGGGCCAGTAGTGGGAATATCCCACCACCTATGTGCCTGTCGGAGTTTACATGCCCCCCAGCCACATACCGCGCAACTGTATAGATGCCACAGCACAAACAGCCGGCCATGTATATGTCACTGTGAGCATCCCATGCCACAGGTGCAGTATCTGTGGATCACACAACAGCGTAACAGTACTGTCCACTGTCAGTAATCACCTGCAAGCTTGGCCTGTCACGGTGTACGTGCAGTGGTCATCACTGCCCTGCATACCACAGGCATTGCTGTGTCCCTCACACTACTGGCCCCCTTGCTACTGTAGTGTCTGCTGTGCACTGTAGCATGACCTACAGTGAAACGGTTGCATGCAGCACCACCACCACCTGTGCCTATGCTGTGTTGTCCCCTGGGGTACAATATGCTATGCTATGCTGTACTGTTCACATGTATCCTGCAGCTATCATTATGCATTGCCTGACTTGACCTATAGGTGGAGCTGTGGTCGGACCTGCCCAGCCCCTGTACTTCTATACTGACCTACAGGTGGAGCTGTGGGACCCTGCAGTAACGCTGGGCAAATTGCATGCAAATTGGGGCATAATGGGATGCTAATGTGGCTGTTTGCCCAGAGACTACCTAAGTAGGCTCATTTGCATGTCACTTTTGAATATGGCACAGTTTAGCACTGGGCAAATGTGTTTGCACTGAGCAAACAACTTAGCCCTGCGCTAATCCAGTGCAAATGCGTTAGCTCCGGTGAAATGGTTTGGGGAATATTATACTGTTTTGCACACTGTACTTTCCCATAGGCTGTCCCCTGCAGCTGTACTGGGTCCACACATTTGCTGGAACACACATTGGCCACATAGGTCGCCTCTACCTACCGTCACATTGCTGTGCACTGTGTTGCTGTTGTGGTCTGCACTTCCTGGTTGCTATAGTCAGAGCTGTCTCCTTACAGGGCTACATTTGCCTTGCACTCGCAGTCCACTTTGCCAAGCCTCATTCCCATGCTATATTCAGAGGTTGTTTGCCCTGGGGTATTCTTTTTGAATATAGCTTGCTTTGTACTCCGGGCTAACTTTGCCCCCCGGGCAGTACTAATTTAGCTCCAGAACAAAGTTTTGAATATCTGGTTCTGAGGAACTAAAATACTGGGAAAAATGGCAAAGAGAACTCCTTGAGGTTCCTTTCCCACAGATTCCTGTATTTTATGCAATACCTAAAATTCATAAAGACGCTTCCAGTCTACCAGGGAGACCTATCATTTCGGGCAATGGCTCAATTTTGGAGCCATTGTCCTGGTACGTAAATTTCTTTGCACAGCCAGTGGTGAGGGAAATATAGAGTTACACTAAGGACATGGGAGACATCTTGACATTATTAGAAAGCATTAATATAACTGATGAAAGTAACTCTTGGATTATGTGTACAATAAATGTGAAAGACTTATACGCATCCATTCCCCATGAAGAAGGACTGGAAAGCCTTGGAAATGGATTGGCAAAGAGTGAAAATATTCACATGCCCCCATCAGCTTTTTGGAGGAGCGAGCTAGAATGGTGTTGTACGAAAACTATTTCCAGTTCAAAGTAAAATTCTATAGCCAAAAATGGGGTACAGCAATGGACAGCATATTTGCACCGATTTATGCTAACCTGCATATGGATTATTATACTAACATACTAAAATGCCAGCAGAATAGTTCTTACGGTCTTTCGTGTCTGCTCGTTTGGTCAGCCCCCACCCTGGGAGCTGACCTTGCTGCCCTCCCTTGCTCTCTCTGGCTTCTCTCCTCCCAATTCCAGATATTCTCGCTGCACTGGATTTTGCTTCCAGAACCCTTCTCCTGCACCTGTCCCACCCCCTCTTGAATCCCTCCACTGTCTCTGCCTCCACCAGCCCCCTGGGCAGCACATTCCATGGCTCCACTACCCTCTCACTGAAGTAGCACCTCCTCCTTTCTCCCATGAATCTCCCCCCTCCAGCTTCCACCCATGCCCTCTAGTTGCCCCCTTCCTTCCTTGGAAGCATCCTGACTGCTCCTCCACTATTTACCCCCTTCATGTACCTGAAGACCTCTATCATGTCCCCTGGTCCCTTCTCTCTTCCAGTGTGTACATATTTAGCACTTCAAGCCTCTCCCCATAGGTCCTGTCCCCAAAGCCCCAAATCATTTTGGTTGCCCTCCTCTGGACCCTCTCCAGGAGTTCAATATCCCTCTTTAAGTGTGGCCTCCAAAACTGCACGCAGTACTCAAGGTGCGGCCTCACCAAGCAGTTATACAGAGGGAGTATCACTTCCCTCCTTCTGGAGATAATCCCCCTAGCAATGCATCCCAGCATCCTGTTGGCCTTGGCTGCTGGCCACCTACAAGTCTCCGAGTTGTTCATCTTGACATCCACCACCACCAACAGGTCCCTCTTAGCCATCGCGACTTGTAGCATTCCCCCCCAGGGTGTACACTTGGCCAGGGTTTCTGGCCCCCAGGTGCAGTACCTTGCATTTTCCTGCATTGAACCTCAGCTTCCACTTTCTAGACCATCTTTCCAGAGCCTCCATGTCCCCCTGTAGGGCTACCTTCCCCTCATCCCCATCCACCTCTGCCCCCAGTTTTGAGTCATCTGCAAAGAGACTCATCTCACTCCTGATACCTGTCCTTATGTCAGAGACATAGGTGTTGAACAGGAGGTGCCCAAGGACTGATCCCTGCAGGACCCCACTAATGACCCTCCTTGGGGATGAAACTATCCCACCAACTACGACCCTCTGAGTCTGGTCCTGGAGCCAGTTGCCTAGCCATCTGATCATCTGGTTCCCCACCCCCATTTCTCCCAGCTTATCCAACAGGCCCCTGTGAGGAACAGAGTCAAATGCCTTGCTGAAGTCTAGAAAGAGGACGTCCACTGGTCTACCCACGTCCAAGGCACTCATCACCCAGTCATAGAACTCTGCAAGGTTTGTCTGACATTATTTCCCTGGGACGAATCCATGCTGTCTATCGTCCAGGCACCCTGACTTTTCCAGGTCCCCCCAAGCCTCTCCTTGATAATGCCCTTCATCACCTTGCCCACCACTGATGTCAGGCTGACGGGCCTGTAGTTCCCTGCCACCTCTCTTGATCCTCCCTTTTGGATAGGCACTATATGCACCACCTTCCAATCCTAGGGCACCCACCCTGTCCTCAGAGAGATGGTGAAAAGCTCCACCAGGACATCCGCCAGTTCCTTCAGCACTCTGGGATGTAATTTATCTGGCACCGGTGCTTTCTCCGCCTTAAGGGACCTGAGGGCTTCCCTCACTCTCTCTGCTGTGATTTCCACCTCCGCTACCTCATCCCCTGCTTAGTCTTCCCCCCTCCTGCCAGGGATGCCTCCCCTCTCCCCAGACCCACTGATCGGTAAGAGTCCCCCCTCCTCAGTATCACTGTCTCCTCCCATGTATGATGCAGCCCCCCATTTTCCTTGGTGAAAACTGAGGTGAAGTACTCATTTAGTATCTCAGCCTGCTCCCCCAGGTCTTGTGCCCATCTCTCCCCTGTTTTAATCCTGCCAATCTGCCCCTTCACCATTCATTTTTCTCCAGTGTATCTAAAGAACCTAATTTCCCAGGCCAGATTCTGCTTCTTCCTTGCCTTAGCCACCCTCACCACCCTAGTGGCCCTTCTAGCCATCAGCTTATACTCCCCTTGATCCCTTTCACTCCTTGAGCACTTGAATTGCCTATAGGCTGCCTTCTTTCCCTTCATCACCTCCTGGACCTCCCTGGTCCACCAGCAGGGTTTTTGGGCCCAACTGCATTTTTGTCTTACTCTTGCACAGGTGCTGGTAGCATCCTGCACCCCTCTCCTGATGATTTCCCACCTACTGTCAGCATCCATGTCTGGCCCAATCACATCCAAATGCTCCTTAAGGATCCTTCCTATTTCCTCAAAATTCCCCCCCCGAAGTCAGTTACCTCCATCATTGTGCAGTCTTCTACCCCTCCTAGGTCCAGGAGGAACCAGACCATGGCATGGTCACTCCCCACCAATGGGTCCCTTACCTCCAGGCCCCAATATAGTTACTGTCTGCCAGGACCACATCCAGTACCTGTGCCTCCCTGGTCAGTTCCCCCACCTGCTGAGTTAGGAACGTGTAGTGAAAGACATCCAACAACCTCTGTTCCCTGGCCACCGAGGATGTCATAGTCTCCCAGTCTGTTCCTGGCATGTTTGAGTCCCCCAACACCACCACCACCCTTCCCCTGCCCAATCTGTAGTGTCTCCCAGCATCTGCCACCAGACTCTCCTCCAGCTCCTCCGCTATCACAGGGGGTCTATACACCACTCCTATTTTTACTCTCTTGCCCCCCTTGATATCAAGGTGACCCAAATCACCTCCATGGTTCCCTCCACCTCCTCTACTCCCCCTATGCCAATGTAGTTTTGACTATTATTGCTACCCTCCTCCCCTTCCCTCCCACTGTCCTTTCTGAACATAGTGTAACCCTCCAGGTTCAGGTCCTAGTCATGTCTTGCAGTGGCCCAGGTCTCAGTGACCACTGCCACATCCACCCCTCCCTCAGTTAGCATTGCCTGGAGCTCAGGCATTTTGTTGCCCGAGCTTCTGGCATTTTGCAGGACTACCTTCCACCCTTTCCCTATTCTTTCATTTCCCCTGCTCATGTTCCCATGGGGATTCCAGCTTCTCTTGGTCTGCACTTTACCAGTCTGCCTTTTCCTGCATTCCTCCAGCTCCCCAGGGGGGTGGCAACAGAGTCCCTCCTTTATCAGACCCCCTTGACAGCCTTTTCTCCCATCCCTGCCCCCTTCACAAGTTTAAACCCCAGCTTTCACCAATGAACCCCTCTATTTTCAACTTAAGGATTCCCCTCCCCTCCAAACTGAGATGGAGCCTGTCTCTAGCATACAGCCCCTTATCCTCCCAGGTCTCCCGCCAATCCCCCATCAACTCATACCCTCTGGCCTCACACCACTCCCTGAGCCACTGGTTTATCTCCCTAATCTTCCTTTTGTGTTCCCCACTAGCCCTTGGCACTGGCAGGATTTCTGAGAAGGAAATCGCGCATCCTATGTCATGACAGACCCTGGCAAGCTCTCTGAACCTTGCCTGTATCTCTAGCTCACTATTTCCCTCAATGTCATTTGTACCCAGGTGGACCAGTATGTCCAGAGAACTCCCACAATCCTTTGCCAGCTGATATACCTCGTGCTTGGCCCTGTGCACAGTTAGTCCAGGGAAGTATTTTGTTCTAACTGGCCAGGCTACCCCTTCCCTATCCCTATGAACAACAGTTTATTCTTAACCCTTTATACAACCCATATTATTTCAAACTGAGACACTACAAATGCTTTATTGATGACATTGTTTTTTTCTGGACAGGGACCGAGGAGAAGCTGAATGTATTCCATAGTCACCTGAATGAATTGATCACTAATCTAAAATTTACTATGCCAGCAAGCAAGGAAGAAATATCATTCCAAGATCTTTCAATATACAGAGATAATAGCAAACTATGCAACAGATTATTCCATAAGCCTACAGACAGAAACACACTACTGCATGCTGATAGCTTTCATCCCCAAAACTTGAAAGACTGCATACCTTTCTCTCAGATGTTGAGAGTCAAAAGGAACCATAGTCAGGAAGACTTAAGGAACCAAGAATATGACAAAATGCCAGAGAGATTTATAGCAAGGGGTTACAAACGTAATGTGATAACTAGAGTTAGCAACACTACTACAAGAATCAGGTATGGCCCCCCCCTTATTGTGACACACACTGAAATACACATCTGTCAGCAAAATCAACATTTTGGTGCCAGGTCACTGTTTAGTGTGCGAGACAGGCATGCTGTCTCCGGTCCTCACCCCACCCGAATCAACTCCAACTGGGTTGAGAATCTAAAGACAGGGAGGCGGGGGCAGAGCCCTCTGTATGGGGGATTTGGGGGCTAAGACCCCCAATAAAAAATACAATACCTGAAGACACACAGGAATCATGTCAACCACAACTTGTGGTTGACATGATTCCTGTCAGTGAAATGCCAGTCGACATAAAGAATGTCGGACCGGCATGGTAGAGCCCAAGAACCACAGGCACGTACATGTCAGGGGAAGGGGAACAGTGATGCAGTGAACCAATTGACTGATGACAGACTTGTCCTGTCACTCAGTTTTTCTACATTGTACTAGGTACTGTACTAGGTACAACAGATAGGTAGAAGGCATAATTCCATATAACCTATCTCCCCATTAGGGGTGTAATGGCCCTACAAACCCAAGAGGTAACTATCGAGTCTGTTTTTTAAATATCTCAAAACTATACACCTCTACTATAGATGCTGGTAATTTATTCCACAATGGGATAATACTTTGTGTATAGAAGTTTCTTCTCTGGTTTCTTTTGGGGTAAGTTAGTCTCAGCTGTTTACCATGGCTTCTCAGCCCCACATTTCTCGTTGCAGGTATAAGATCTAAACTAGTCATCAACTAGTATCATTATTAATTTTGTACATTAACAGGAGATCTCCCCTTTGCCTCCATATCTCCAATGGATATAAATCCAAGGTTTCCAATCTTATTTCATAATAAAGGTCTTATATTCCCGAGATCATCTTGGTCAATCTCCTCTGCACCCTTTCCAGCAGGTCTATGTTTCTTCTCAAATAAGGACTCCACAGTGGACTACAATAATTTAAGTGGGGCCTGACCAGGTTTCTATACAGAGGCATAATACAGAGTCTATGTCTTGTGACAAAATTTCTTCTTATTGACTACTTCTGCATAGTGATTATCAAAAGTCAAATTGCTTCCAATAGGGCTACCGGAATCCTTCTCCTTCTCAACTGTGTTCAATATTGCATTATCAAGCATGTAATTATGACCAACATTATTAACTCCAAAGTGCATAACCACACATTTTCTATGTTGAATCCATCCTGTTGTTCTTTGCCCAGTCATGCAATTTTATTGCTTCATTTTGTAATTATAACGGCTTGTTCTAAAGAGGATACCTCAGCACTGATTTTTGTGTGGTTTGCAAATTTTGCGCAGTTACTGCTTCTATTAGTACCAAAATCTGATACAAACAAGGAAAAAAGTGTGGGTCACAATATCAATCCCTGAGGCACCCCACTGGTCACCCTACCATTTTTTGACATACTTCATCTAATTCTTACCATCTGGACTCCGTTTGTCAGTCAGTTTTTAACCCATAAGATAATTCTACTGTTTATACCTAACAATGTCATTTTATCTACCAGTACATCATGTGGAACCCTATTAAAAGCTCTTCTAAAATCAAAATAAATCACATCCACAGGCTTTTTCCTATCCAATAGCTCTCTTATATTATTGTAAAATGCCAGCATATTTGTTAAACAGGAACGCTGTTTCCTAAAACCACGCTGAGTGGTATCGTTATTGCCCATGTCCACCACTTCTGTCTCCAATATATCCCTTATGACCGATTCCATCACTTTCCCAAGCACACACATTATGCTGATGGGCCTGTAATTTCCCAACTCTGACCTATTTCACTTCTTGTACACTGGAATCACTATAGCTGTCCACCAATCCTGCTGTACGTCTCCAGTTTTTATTGATAGATTGAACAAAACTTGTAAGGATTCAAGCAGCCACCATCTAACTTCCTTTAGTAATCTAGGATGTAATTTGTCAGGACCGGCTGATTTTGTAACATCTAACTAATTTGACTAGGGACATCACATAAATAGTAAATAAACATTGGGACACATTATTACCAACAGTGCTAACAGAGTTTAGGAAGAAACCAATAGTTGCCTCGAAAAAAGTAAGAAATTTAAAGGACAGATTAGTACACGCCAAGCTTAAACCAGTAAAAACTAGACAGGGACAGCTACTTCTGGGCCCATCAGAAAAAGCCATGTTCCCATGTGGTTGGTGTGCTCACTGTAGTAACACCATTAGGAAAACAGAAATCAGTCATACAAATGGAAACACTAACTATTCCATCAATTCAAACATCACGTGTGTCCCCCACCATGTTGTCTATGTTCTGACCTGCCCGTGTTCCAAATATTATGTAGGTTAACCTGGGGGTAATTTTTGATGAAGGGCTGACACTACATTCACAGGTGTCAGCCATCATCAAGTCCTCCTTCCACCATCTGAGGAATATCTCCAGGGTTAAGCATTTTGTTCCATCTGGTGATCTTCCACATTGGTCCACACCTTTGTGTCCTCCTGCCTGGATTACTGCAACTCCCTCTACCTAGGGCTACCTGGGGTAGAAACCTGACACTTGCAGCTGGTGCAGAATGCAGCAGCCTGGCTTTTGATGGGAACCTCCCAGTCCTGTCATATTTTCCAAGTGCTGCGCGGACTGCACTGGCTGCCAGTACTGTGGTGGATCACCTTTAAAGTCAGTCTTCTGACTTATAAAGCCCTACACGGACAGGGCCCAGACTACCTGAAAGAGCTTCTGGTACCTTACTGCCCTGGGCAATCACTCCACTCAGCTGATGAAGGGTTATTAGAGATTCCAAGGTTGTGTTTAAAATCTTCTGGGGCCCAGGCACATGTGGCCCCTACCCTTTGGAATTCTCCACCCCGTCAGTTACGGGAGTGCACGACCATGGAGGGATTTAAACAGACCCTTAAAATGCATCTGTGGTATCAAGCTTTTGGTAACTGATTTAAATCTTATTAGAGCTGTACTATCTGTTTTTATACTATTTATGATAGTGTGAATTTTGATATGTTATTTTAAATGACTGTTAGGCACCTTGATTGTTGAAAGGTACCATTCAAATAAAGAGTCATTATTATTATTATAAAACCACTAGACCATTAAAAAATAGAATTTTGAAACACAAAAGCAGGATAAGAACTTGTACAGACAACAGCCCAGTAGTAATATACTTCACTAAAGAGAACTATATGGCTGCCTCATTAAAATTCTGGTGCATACAGTGGGTAGAACAGTCAGACAGAGCAGGAGATTGGAACAAGCTCCTTGAGAGGAGGGATATGTTCTGGATTTATACAATGGATGCTACTGAGGATAGACTATGAATGAATGAAGAGGAAAACTGGCCAGAATGTTGGCCATGACATGTTAAGATCCAATTGTCAGATGACTGCTAATGTTTCTTGCAGGTGGCAGAATTAAGTAGTGGCAGCAGTCATTTAAGCAATAATGCCTGACAAGGTGTGTGTTGTGCTGGGATAATGTCACGCCTCAGGTGCTTGGGCATGAGGCCGGAGGCCGAGTGTGTCTAATATCAGGGGGCGTGACATTATTCCCTTTCTTTCCCCTACCAGGCTGAGGATTATTGTTATTATCTAATGGCTTGTTGTAAAACAGAATAAAAAAATAATTTCAAAGAATGTTTTTGTTAGCGTGGAAGAATATTTTTGTTTCTTAAGAGAAGATGCAAAAAAAGAGTAACTAATGGTCATGATGGGCAGCCAAATGGGCTTACATTGCTGAGACTAGACCCGTGATGTTGTGATGGGATAACATCATGGGTCCAGTCCCATACTGACCAATCAGAGACCAGGATTCTTTCTTACCATTGTATAATAAGTAATAGACTGAGATTAACAGTATACTCTTAGGCTAAATGTAACAATATAGACAACGGCAATATAACAAGATAAAAAACAAAATATATTTGATTTAGATGGCTAGGTGGGATTAAGGTAGCCAGGTCCTGGCTCTTTAGCCCTGCCCCTTGTAGCCTGTCTCATTCCATCTCCCTTATCCCCCCCTCAACACCAATCACTAGTCTCATAGGAATGAGAAATATTCTCCTGTAAGAAACAAACTAGTGGCAAGACCCCCGGTGGTTTTATCCACTGAACTCAGGAACCAAAATAAAAATTGGCATAGCAGTGGGCACCCAGTGGCTAGCGATAATGACAGACCACATCCACTTCAGTGGCTCTTCAGAATCGCCTCACTTGTGGTTGCATAGCAACCATGCACACTTTGACACAAGGGCTGACCAGGCATCACTCGCATCATTGTGGAGCATCTATGGGGCATACCAGAGTGTGGGATCACCAGCTGACTGTGTCACATAAAATGAGACCTTAAGAGTGCAGTACAAAGCCATTTCAGAATGCCAAAGGATGCCAAAATAGGTAAGAAAAAACTTTGGAATCAGAAGCTTATCTAGCATTGCTTATAGCATGAAAACTTTCCAGTTTTGTAGCAGTTTTGAACTAAGTTTAACATTGTTTTAGCAACAGCGACTAGAGTAAAAAATATCCCCGGAAAAGGGAATTACATTGCTGAAACCAGCAGAAGCAAGTTAGACTTCACCATAGATAATAGTACAATGAGGAACACAGTAAGTTCAAGAAGCTATTTATCTTGAGGGAAAATTGTTTGAATACTTGGTATTTAAAATGGAGTGCATCATCTGTGCCTATGGATGTTTCCTTGTTATGTTGTTTAGACAGATATCAATAGATGTCAAGCCCATTTAGAAATATGAAATTTTAAATATAAAAGAAGATCTGTATAGTAAAGGATGTAATGTCTGATAGGGATAAATACAATGCACAAGGAATGTAAAAGAAAAATTATGCTTAGATACTAATGATACTAAATGATGTTTTGACTACTTTATGATATGGTATGGCATATAGAATTGACAAAAAAATGGTTGGAAAACAATAATAATTAACTGAGCTGATAAATGATATATAATTAATTGGAAATAATCTGATAAGAATTGGTTTAAATAAAGGGACATGGGCTTGATGCACTGTAGTTGTATTAGTCACAAGAAATGACTTAAGGAGACAGGATGAATTCCCGAATTACATATTTATATTGACAGAATGAAATAAGCAAATTGCTGATGTCTGGACAATAACAGTAACAGACAAAACAAACAGGATAATAATAGGTAATAGCAATAAAAGTGACAATCTTGGTTATGAACAAAATAATAATGGAGATCTTAAAGAGACAGTGACATTAATTTTTTTATTAAAATGAGCATTCGTTCTTGGCTAAGTATTTTTAATAACTAAAGGCCAGACTGGTAGGGATTTATGTTTATGTGCAATAGTACAATAATATATATGTGAGATTCACTACAGTTAAAAATAAAGCACCAGAGGGTGAGTGTGCAGTAATGGGATTATTAACCAGTATATTATAGTAATTAAAAAATGATAAAATGTATGTGACTAAAACAATACTTATTTGTATGTAAGTCCAATTATTGGGTGAAATGTTGGGTGCATCATGGGATGATACAGTTAACGTGGAAATAAGAAAAGCTTTTTAAAGGAAATCAGATGTGTGGCTGGCTATCTATGAACTGTTGGATTGACTGATGAAATCCGTACTACCAGCCCCAAATGTGAACCCTCAGGCTAATCAAACCGTTTCAGAAGGGAACCTACCTGAACTCTTTCCTGTTTTCCCCTCAGTTCCTGAACAGGGGTCCTTAGCTCTAACATCAGGGCATTCAGAGTCACTGCCATCCATAGCTTTCTGATCATTTATTACAATTCCCTCCTCAGAGTAACCTTCTGCAGCTGTTTGGTGATTGGCCACTTGGGGAAGTCCTACCTCCCTTTCATGATTTTTCATTTCAGGAGACACAGACTGGGGAACCAGCCTCCCATTCTTTTCTGCAGTGGCTTCTGTGGGTTCATGGAATTACAAGTGGCCTTCACCATCTGACTGACCACCCCCTTCTGGAGATTGTTCCCTATAACCACATCCAGGGTGAGGTTGTCTGCCACTGCCACTTTTTGCGCCCTCTCTTCTGTCTCACCCCAGCCCAGGAGAACACTAGTTAGTGGCAGGATTTTCTCCTCCCCCACTGAATCCCCTCATAATTACAAACTGATTAGGTATAAGTTATTGAGGCTCAACCAAATCCCCCTTTACCAGGGTAAGAGACACCTCAGTGCCCCATAACTCATGGGTCTGCATCCCATTTATGGTAACTGGGTGTATGTGCTCCCTCATGTCCACAGGCATACTCTCAGGGATACACAGTGCACCCACCTCCTTTTGAGGGACACTTTGTCCACTGTGTGCCTTTTTAGGACACTGTCTAGCAGTTTTAAGATTTTCATAGCCTTTACTGTCCTCATTGTCTGTTTGTCCTACTGCTCCATACCCCTTGCCAGTAAGCAGTAGGGATAGCTGAAAGCTCCAAGCCTCCTTGGGTATCTTGGACTGGATACAGATCCTTTCAAATGAGTTCAAAAATGCATCCATATCCTTCCCCTCATTAAATTCTGCTATTAATTTGAAATTTAATTTATACCCCAGCCCTGGAGTTTCAGGTTCACCCCTGCCACTTACCTGCTGTGGCACTGGTGGTTGAAGCTTTAGCCTCTCCAGTTCAAATTCTCTTTGGTGCCATTTGTCCTCCATCTCCATTTCAAGTCTTTTCTGCTCAAGTTCCCTCTGCTGCTGGGCTTTGAACTTTCTCTGCTCCCTTTCTTGCCAGATTTCTCTCTGCTGCTGGGCTTCCCTCTGCTGCTGGGCTTGTAGGGCAAACTGTCTGTCCTGTATGGGAAGCTGTATTCTCTGCAGCTCCAACTGAAGCTTAAGCTTCTCCATCTTCCCATCTTTTGTGGATTTCACCTGGTGCCATGCCTCTGGGTTCCCTCTGGTCTCGCTGTCCTCCTCCCTGGACTGGACACTGTAATGTCCCTTGGCACCCCCATGCCCAAGTTCTGGTCCTTCCAGTCACTGGCCATGACTCAAGGTCCTGGGCAGCTGCTTTCTCATCTGCTGCCTCTAGAGCCTCCATGAGGTTCTTTATGCTTCGCCCTTCATAATGGAACTCTTTTTCCTGATACAACTGCCTCAGCTGGTCTGTAGTGCAGTCGCTGTATTTGGAAGCCATCTTCTTCCCTAACTACTGCTACACTAGTTTACACCATAAAAAAAATGGGGTAGGGAACTTTATACTATAACCAAATGTTCTTTTTTTTTTTTTTTGCAATCTCTGCCCTGTTTGTGTCTGGTTTGTTTACAGTTTACCAATCTGATATACTGGCCTCGAATCCAACTGCTACGCCACCAATATCTGTCACAAATCCACTCCTGGAGGCCTGGTCCACTGAGCTCACAGTGCCCTCCCCTAAGTGCAACCCATGATAGGAGGGGCAGGAAATACTCTCCTCGTGTTCTTTTATAGTGCTTGCTGATTTCACAACTGAACAACTGCCATGAGGGCCCAGGGCTTCCTTTCTCTGGGTATCAATAAAATACAGTCTTGAGTCTGTTGCCAGCTGAGAACCCTCTTTGGTTACTGCACTGGCAGAAACCCAGGAGTTATGAGCTCTTTGAGCTGCTCTTATAACCCTGATTGTGTCTTCTCCCACAGGGGTGAAGGAACCTGATTCAAACCCCTCAGACCCTATCTAGAGATCTTGTGTACTTTTATCCTACTGTATGGTCCCAGATGTCCAGATGCAAGAGCTTTTACTGATTACTTAAATAAGTACCATACACACAAATAATTTAGAGATTTGGTTATGGGATAACTACACATAAGTTGGAAAATACATCCAAAATGTACTAGTGAATTAACTGGATAATTTCTACATTTTCTATAGAGAATCAGAGTCCTGAAAATAAGTGAGTTTTTCAAAGTCTCTCTTTCATTCACATATCTGGTCCTGTGTAGTACAATATGGTCTGCAAGTCCATTGGTCCACACTGTGGCCCAATAGGCTTACAGATCATACTGTATGCTGTCATTCAGCAGGTGGCCAGGTGGTACATGGGTGGGGTGCTGCTACCTGCCAATGATGGGGGTGCTGGGTGGCATGGGGCCTCTGTGGGTGGGTGGGGAGGGGGTACCACTGGACCACCAGGTTGATATCTCTTACTATACAATGGCAAGACATTTTCTTGTTTCCTGATTGGTCAGTGTGTGCCTGGTATAGTGATGTTATTGAGCAACAACATCACTGTATGAAGGCCAGGGCACACAGATAACAAGATAACAGTAAGAAATCCCTCCCTCCCCATGCAAAGCTGACACTGCCTTGTGCAAACAGAGCAAAACATTACTGGACAATGAAGTGGTGATAAAAGCCCCCCCCCCCATAATTTCTTACTTTTCTCCGCCACTTGGGACAAATACAAAATTTAGTTCTCACCTTCTGTTCCCTAGTGAAAAAAACATAGCACCATTCCTTACTGAATTTTAAGGAAAGCGCTGCAAACCAGCACTCCGCTCTGTGTTTTTCTTTCACTTCCTCACATAGCTTCAGTGAACTGCCATTTGCATCCTCAGTTTAAATAGCTGTACGTGTGGTCCGCATTAGCATCAGTGTTAAAATTCAACTCATCCCCACTCCTTGCTGCCACAATATTTCTTCTCAAAGCTGCATACAGCAGCTCATTCAAATCAAATTACAGCTCCTCAGCCCTGCCCAAAAACATTTCCAGTCATCAGGCGAATTTCTGACTTGACCTGCGATTGTGACCTGAAAGACAAAATTCTCCACTCGACTTCCTGCCGGTAAACAGCACTTTTGACAGTTTGCGGTTCCACAACAGAGATCGGTTAATTAAAGAGACTTATAGAAATGAACTGAGATGTGTGTGTTGGGGTGGGGGGGGCAGGAGACAATATGTCCACACAGTAACTACAATTATACAGTGGCTTGTTAGGGACTACTTTATGTCTACGTTATGAAACACCTTTTAAAAATTAAAATATTTCCAAAGTAATCTGTATGTGTGTGTGTGTGTGTGTGTGTGTCAATTCCACAACTGTCCCACTAAAAATTACACACTGAGCCACTCCAGGGTGTGTGTTATTGTCTAATGACATCCCTTCTGGGGTGGTGAAGCACTCGACTACAACTCATACTTCAACCCACCCCAGGAGTGATGTTATTAGACAATAACACACACCCTGTCATGCCTTATTGCTTAATTACTACAGCCCATGATCAGGCATACGGGGAGGGAGTGAGCCCACTAGACCACCAGGTTTATTTTTATTCATACTACAGCCCACGATCAGGCATACAGGGAGGGAGGTAGGGGTCCACTAGACCACCAGATTTATCTTTAGTCATACTACAGCCCATGATCGGGCATGCAGGGAGGGAGGGGGCCACTAGACTACCGGGGGGTCCGGGTGCTTGTGAATGATGTTCCTGCTGGGCGGATGGCCACCCATAGCTGGCAGCTGTTGTGTTGTGCCTTGCAATACAGATACCTACCTGTAGGTGGCCAGCATTTGAGCCTATTATTTACAGCTCAACTTTGAGAACCAGTGTGCCGCTCATGTAGGGGTTGTGCCAGTATATGCGTCGCACATCCCAGGCTGAATATCGGGATGTGCCACATATGCATGGGCATGCCCCCCTGCATCTCCACCGCATACATTACCAATGTGCCCTGGGGCATTGGGAGTTGTGCCGTGCAACCTGCCCCTTTGAATATCATGCCAGGGTGCATTGGGGGTTGTGCATGGTGTAACCCTGTTGCGCCATGCACAACCTCTTTGAATATCTGGGCCCAGATGTTCAATATATTTTTCTTAACATAGTATATTTCAAATTTATATTAATATTTCTGTCCCAATATTTTTTTTATAAAGATCATACTTTGTTAATGGACCTAAAAATCATACCAGCTGGTGACATTTATGTCATTTTTGTGCCAGGTTATTTTTTCCAGAAGGCATAGCCTAGGGAGCCTAGCATTAGACAGTCTAGTAAAATTTATCCAATAGTTGATTTTCTTTATGTCCACCAGGGCTTCAATATTTTCTAAGCCCATCTCACTTCTTACATAAGCAAATGGGCAGGAAGTTGCTAACCCCATAGAAATCCTTAGGACTTTATGTATTGGAACTAATAGGCTCCTATAATTTCCATTATCACAGACTTCTGCTCCATACAAAATTTGGGGGAATAACTTACTTCTCATAGCTGTTAGAAGTGGTCTAAGGGAATTTCCCCCATATATACAATTGAATTTATTCAACCCATAAGTTGTTTTGGCAATCTGGCTTGAGATGCTATTAAAATGAGCTTTCCATGTTAGGTTAGAAGCAAAAGTCAAACCCAAGTAAGTATATATATCTGTATTTGGGAGTTTCTCATTACCCATAAGCCACTGACAATTTGATTTTCTCTGGTCCACAACCATTATTTGAGACTTCTGTGTATTAACCTTTAAACCTAGGACTTCTGTGGACCTCTTTGTATAATAAATTAAGTCGGTTTTGTAAGCCTGATTTCAATAAGGAAATCAAAACAATGTCATCTGTAAAAGATAGAGCTGAGCAGATTTCTGATTCTATTTTTAGTGCATCAGAGACCAAAAAGGTTACTTTCCTTAGTAGCCCATTAACGTATAATGCAGACAATGTAGAAGCCAAGACACACTCTTGACGTACTCCTTTGTTTGTAGGAAATTTTTTTGAAACTTCTCCTTTTGTACCTAGTCTTATCATAGCCCAATTATTCCTATATAAATTAGCAATGATATCAATCACGTCAGAATCAATCCCTTTCTCTCTCATCTGTTGCCATAAAGTTCCCCTTGTTATGCTATTGAAAGCTGATGAAAAATCTACAAACACGCTGTACTATTTTGGTTTTCTTATCATTACATATTTTTCAATAATGTGCAAAAAGACAAAGCAATTGTCAGTGGTAGAATAATTACCTCTGAACCCCACTTGTACTTCTATTAACCCTTCTAATGATTCTATTTGAAGTTTTAATCTATCCAAAATAATTTTGGAAAACATTTTCAAAATAACATCAAGGAGGCTGATTGGCCTTGGGTACTTTCTCAGGTCATCTTTTTTTACCTTTTTTTGTGGATCAGTATAACTAAATCCCCCCTCCAGGTATCCGGGAAATATTGCTCTTGTATACTTTTATTATAGGTTTTAACCAACAGCTCACACCATCCCAGAGTAATAACTTAATAAACTTCAGCTGGTATTCTATCATATCTAAGCTTTGATTTTAAGGATTTTATTGCTAGATAAACCTCTTGTTTAGTGGTTAGAATATTATTTTGATTTAAATTACCAGAGACATAGTTATCATACATCTGTTCACCAAAAAAGGTTTGTGCAAAATACTCAATCCATTTATCTTCTGATATGCACATATCTGGGGCAGATTTATAGGCATTTGTTCCTTTATTTATATAAGTTCAAAACATTTTTAGGTCTTGGTTATATAAGACAACCAGCATTTTCTCCCATTGAAATATATAATATTGTGCTTTTTGTGTTAAAATAGTTTATAACTGTTTCATTCTTGATTTAGCTCCTTAATTACAACTTTATAATTTTTCTATTATTCTCAATTTTGCTCTAAGGTATTTTTTAAACTCTCTGCATTCTTTGTCAAACCAGCCTAAATCCTTATTTTGTTTATTTACATTTGTTTGTCTTTGTTCGTATAAATGATTGCAAAGGTCTGTAAAGAAAGGGACTAATTGCTCAAAAAAGTGACCTAGCTGAGCATTGATTTACCTTACTAGCCTGGTAATACATGTTCTGATGTATTATATTTTGTATTACTAATTCTATATTAACTGTCCACTCTTTTATTTTGAATGTGTTCTAACTGAACCAGTGGCTGAAGAGGACAATCACTGCTATGTTTGGTTAGTCCTACTAACCAAACAGGAAAATGATCACTTTCTGATCTAAGCAATTTCTGTAAGGAGTCCCAAAGATAGCTGTGTCCAGATCAAATGGCTAAGTCCAGGACATATTTACTTGTCCCATTTATATAGGTAAAATTACCAGCTTCATCTCCCCTAAGTCTGCCTTTTAATGGATACATCTCAAATTCCTCCAGCAATTTAATTAGTTTCTTTCCATAATTATTTTTTACCATATCTTGAGTCTGTCTATTATTACTAAGCACTAAAGAATCATCAGTCAGAAATACAGAATTATCACACTATCCATCAAAATCTGTGATTCTAGAATTGACATATCCCAATATCAAGATCTCAAAATCAGGTGAACCTATCCTGCATTCATGAAGAAGAGCCGTTAACCTGTCCCAGACATCTGGTAAACAGAATTTTGATGACTGAGCTGGAATGTAAATACTTAATAGAAAGATTTTCTGGATATCATTACTCAGTTGCAGGCAAATAATATGTCTATCTAAATATTTTAATTTTATGAGATGAAAAAACTTCAATTCTAATACATGTAATTAGATCCTTGGCTCTTCTTCCAAAGCTACAGGATTTCTCACCTGGAATGTGATAATTTTCATATCCATTCAATAAAGTAAAATTCCCTTCCACGTGCCAGGTCTCCTGCAGGCAAACAATGTCAGAACATCTAAGTAAATCAACCCAATCCTTGTCTACCAGTTTATTTTCTAAGCCCGCAATGTTCCAAGACAGGAAACTAATATTGGGGGACTTCAGTTCACCTAGGGGAGAAGAATTGCAATTCTGACCTCCAGGATGATCTACTCGTCCTACATCAAAAATTTGAGAACTGGTACTGGTTGTCTCTAGATCACTAAAATTAGACAAATGCTTCAGGGGTCCATCCTTAGGGTATTTATCAAGTCAATCTAAACCTCTATCTAAACGGTCTTTAGAAACATTCTGAGATTCATCCATATATAGATATTGACCTTGACAGTTATTCACATCATTAGGAGATAGTTCTCCAAAACTCTCCTGAGATTTACGCAGGTACAGACCCAAAACATCTAATTTTGTGCTTTTCTCTAATAGGGAAATAGCAATTTCCTTGTCCTGGATAAGGATACCTATCTGGGATGAATCCACTTTTCTTATAACCTTTTTGATACTCCAGCTACCTAATTTAATGTTCAAAAATGTACTAAACATGTTGCATAAGGAACCCTGTAGTTTTCTTTTACTCTCTCTATGTTTCCGTTCCATACCAAAAAGGTTAAGTATCACTTGTTCCTTCTCATCTTTTTTTTGTATTGCATCCTGCATGAAAAATTACCTTTTTGGATAAGCAATACAAAAACCCTTCTTCTCAATTCTCTCTCTATTGTACCATATATCTTTTGCTACTCTTGGTGATGCAAAATAAATTTCTCTAGAATTTATTTGACAATCTGAGGCATTCCTTACCTCAAGAATATCTGCCTTCAGAATATCAAGGCCCAACTCTTTCTGTAGCAGATTAATTATAAATGTTATAAGGCTCTCCCCACACATTGAGGGCCAGCCATTTATTGCTATTATTCTTAAAAACGGTGAGGTACCATTAAAATACCTATCCAAATTGTTAATTTCCTCACTGTGAATTGGCATCTGGACTACTGGGGCAGTATTTCTTTCTATTCTGTCTATTCTTTTCCCAGGAGTAGGTAATTTATCCTGACATTTGACCTGATATTGTTCCATAGAGGGCATTTTAAGATCATTTTGTAACAAGTTAATTTCATTTTCTAAGACAGCCATATGATTTTCCAAATCAATTCTATTGCACTTAATAGGCAAAAAAGGTCACAGGTTTATCCATTATGCAATGCATCTTAGGGTTGCAAATTCCATCACCATCATCAACTACTTTCTTAACTGTAACAAGGGCATTTTTAAAATAGGTTACCCCGATAGAAACAGAATTGGTCTCACCTAAAGTCTCATCCAAGGGAGAAATAGGTTCGCTGTCACTGTTCTTAGTTTCCTTTTTATTCATTTTTTTATTTTTTTATTTTTTCCTTTTTATATTGGGGAGTGGTGTATCTAGTATAATTAGAGAACTAAAGTCCGGTCTCCCATTCCTCAGAACCAAGTCAATTTCAGCCTCCAATCCAGGCTCCCTACTCATCCTCAACCCAAATCACTGAATCTGACTGTTTAGGAGGGTTAATCACATCCAATTTTCTTAACACATCATCTAATCTAGCACCATTCATAGCTATATCTTGTCTTGCCATTTCTAATTCATTCTTAAGTAGAATCATCTGTTCCATTAATAAGAGATTTGTTGTGTATTGTTTTTTTAATCCTTGCTGTGCTGTGGACTGATATATCAGTCCAGAATTCCTAAATGTTCTAATTCTGTCAGCAGCCTAAGGGTTAAGGGGAGAATTAAATCATTACTAAGGTTACATGGGATATAATCCACAAGAGGCTCTGGGTTAAATTTCCCCTTGTCCTGCAAGTTCATATCCACTTCAAGTTTTCTCAGCCCATCAATCGTATATTGTAATTGTGAATTAATTAATTGCCAATCATTGGCTGGATTAGCATCATAGTTATGATCATTACCATTACAATGATCGATCTCTTCATCACTAGAGGATTTTAGTGAGGATCTAGAGGACTCTTTTTGTGTAAAATCTATTGGGAGGTCTGGATAACTATTCTCCCTCAAAATAACCTCTAGGCTATCATTTGTACCATAGACCAAAGATAAATCATTGAAAGTATTTGACATAATCAGGTTATTGGACACATTTAGGTCAACACCAGTCTATCCCTTCACATTACTCTCACATCCCTTTCACAGTTCTCACCATCTATTGGCACTGCAGAAAGGAGCAGAGAGGTACCCACCCTTACTTTAGGGGTAGATGTCCTATCCTGTTTAGTAATCCCTAAGGGTAAATTAATAGAGGGAAAAAGATCAGTAATCTTAGTCTGAATAGCTCCAGGCTTCTTTTTTCCTCCTTTGGCTGGAATATTTGCAATGGGATTATAATTCTGCAGGAGAGATTTCTCACTATTCTGTCTCATTTGTTTTCTTGTAACAACTATTTTGCTCACTAATCAGAAGAACAAAAATAAACTCCAAATTATGCAATTTTACATAAAATACCCAAATATAACAGTGTATGTAGAAAGAGAGTCTCTAGTCTTGTTAAGACCTGGAGTTTTGATTACAATGATACCATCCAATATTCTGCCTACTTCGGTAAATATTCAGATTAAATTAAAAGTCTGCCCACATCTTCAAAAGCCAAAAAAGGCATTTAAATTGATCTAGGCTAGCACAGTCCTGAGTTTCTTTACAGCACTGGTAAAAATCCAGGATGGGAGGACCAACATTAACTCCCTTTTACAAATCACACAATTGCTTCAATCTTAGCCTCAATCTTAGCAAGTTTCTCTTTAAAAGCTTTGAATCAGTCTGGATCTCTTGCATCCAGATGTAAGTCTTCTCCAACCCAGTTGTTAAAATGTTCATAAAGGACCAATGGCTTGCTTGTTCCACAACTAAGAAATCCAAAGTGCAAAGTGCAACTCTTTTAAAAGCAAAGGCAAGATTGGTCTTCACTGAAATACAAATATAATATGATTCATTCTAAATGTTACAAGCCTTATAACTACTAAAACACTCCCCAAATTTTTAAAAGGGTTAATAATTAAGCAGATGTAGCTTAATATCTAGCTACAGAACACTAACAATTCTCCTTGTTTAATGAGAAAAATCTAAATAAACCTATTTATGTAACAGTGACAAGCGGCTTGATAGATTTAAATGTTCAGAGGCCCTGAATACAGCAAATGAGGACCGAATTTTAGGTAATTTACCGATGAGGTTACAACGTGTAAAGCCATAATTCTTTAAAACAATGGACTGGTACCTAATGGTTACTTGCAGCTCATACTTGGTATCAGCTTGGCAGCAGAAAAGTGTTATCTCACAGTATTGTTAATTTAGGCAAGAAGGGTAAATAACCTTAAAATCGGGACGTAATTCCAAGGCTATCGTATAAGGTGTAGTAACACAAAGAGTATACGGCTTAATTACTGTTGCTACTGTGCTCTTGTTCTAAACAATGCCATGCATGCTCAGTAAATACACTGCAGTTGGTGTAAACTGATTAGCTGATTGATAGTAGTCAGGAACTCATTAATTACTATAAACTTCATTTAATCTTTTGGACGCTTAATCAATTAAGCACTTAACCATTAAGCTATTTGGCCAATTAGCCATTTAGCCATTTAGTTGTTCAGCTAAAAGAAAGGAGAACACCTGGCTAATTTTCTAATGAATGGTTATAGATGGCTAGGTGTTATCTGGCCACTTAGCCACTTCAATAACTGCCTTACTACTCACTAGCCTTCTACTTAGTTGTTTAAACCAGCAAAGAGCATCTAAATAATTTATATGGGTAATAGCTATTCTTTGCATCACTGTCCAGGATAACAGGTACAATGAACCAGTGATGTTTTTTCAGTTGCTAATTTAAAACATTTTGGCATACTGTTAGAGCTATTAAAGCTCAAAAAAATAACAAAATAACAAAAAATAAAATAGGATAAAATAGTTAAGAGTGAGTAAAACAAATGAAATAAAGTTGAAATCATATTGAAGTAAATGCGTGGGCCCACACCTAGGTCACCGTGCCCAGCTGGATCAACAGGTAAAATGTAGAGAAGAGTTCTGCCAGCACTGGCTACTTACAGTTTCTTCGCTTCAGTTTCAGCAAGTAAAAATCCATGGTTAATCCATAGCCAAGAAGTAGAAGCAGGAGCAAAGATGCTACAGTTGCCAAATAAGCAGTGCTAATTTTTATTAATCCAAGTGCACATACACATTCACAGCACTCCAACAGCTTCTATCCAGCTAAACCCCCTTTCTCACAATGAGCTTAAATCATAAACTTTTGCCTAATAGAAAAGTAAACCAATCCCACACAAGATAAACAAACTGACTCTAATGTGAGTATTAATACATGTAGCTGCCCTGCTAGAAATATCTTGGGCAGCGACTAATAGATTTTCCACAAATTCCAGAATTTAAGTCAGTAGTTTTTGGTAATGTTCTCCAGTCTCCAGCAGTTACAGCTTCAGTTCCTTTAGTGTAAGTCTGTAAGTCTGTAGGTCTGTCGAGCTTATTCTCAGCTGAAATTTTTCCGCTGTCCAGTCAAGACTTGAACCTTCCCGAAGGGTTCCTCGGCTTCCCTTGTCCAGCCACCATCTTCAACTTTCCTCTTAAAAAGAAGCAGAGAATGCCTTAACTGGGGAGGCAGCAGTGCCTTCACACAAGATAGACTGGTTAGCGCTCATTCATGACATAGATGGCATACCTTTATAAAGTAGAAATTTTTTCTAGTAAATTACAACATTTATTCAGCAAGAAGTGCAGTATGTTTGCATTAACAGGTGCACTGGTGCAAAAAGGAATCATGCCTGTGACTAAACATTACTGGCTGGAGAGCAGGCCTACCCTGTTTAGTTAAAGCTATTTGTGTCTAACTACTGAATTGCTTTTAGGAGAGTAGCATACGATTTATTAATAGCCTTGAAACACTTTGTGACAGAGATATCATGTTGTGTAAAGGTTTAAGCAGTTGAGGTTCATAGTATAGAGTTCCTTTTGTACAGGACCAGGGTTCAACATCTCAGCTGACAGACTAGCGTTCCTGGGGCTACCCAAGAATACTGGTCTCAGGAATTTATTCCCAGTCCCAGAATGTTCTTTCTTTTCAGGATTTACCAGTTGAGATGGAGATGAGTTTAGTTCCTTTAATTTTTCTTTCTCTCTCTCTCTCTCTCGTAATTATTTCCTCTCCTTTTTGGACAGTTTAGAAAGCTCAGCAGAAAAGGGATCCATTGAGAAGTTTTGAATGTTTTTTGTGTGGAGAAAACAATTGGATCATAGTTTAAATCCAGAGTTCTGACAGAGCAGATCAAACACACTACCAATTGCTGTTGGCCGTCATTTAGTAATTACCTTTTTGTTTCTGATAGACTTGCCAGAATCAAGTTTTATGAAAGATATGATTTTGCAGCCTTTGGTATATCCAGTACACCCATAGAACATGGGTCTAAGCTTGGCTTGGTAACATATGGAAATATGAATGCCTCAAAATCATTAAGGAATGATTTATGGGGTGTAACTCCTCCTCTCCCCTTTTCTGTCTAGGGGTCATAATGGTACATGAGGGGGTGTACAAACCAGAAAACCTTCCAGGCATAAGGCCTACAGATTAAAAGGAAACAAAGCCTTACCTCAACTGCAGTTCTCAACAGCATAGTTCAAATTCTGTTCACACCCGCAGGCTACAGCTTACCACCTGCTGCAACTTCAGGCTGGGCCAGGAAGGACAAAACTGGAATGGCAGATATCCAGAGCCAGAGTAAAGTGATCTTAGAGGTTACAATAGCATATCCTAACCCAAAACCTGATGTGTGCCTTACTCTTCACCCCGAAGTAACTAATACCATGGTTGCTGCCTTAAACACACACCATAACTGCCCTGAAGAGCTTGCCAGAAAACTGACCAATTTGTAACCCTCTTCCCAATGAGACAGGATGCCAACTTGAACTAAAGCATGTGCAACTTGGCTCCATTCTTTCTGTTACTCTTTCTGTGCATTCCTTTAATGGGTCTAACATGGGACCTGCCCCAGACATGGGCATGGCAGGCCTGATAAAATGAGGTCCCAGAATTCACCCACCCACTTGCCTATGGCAGCGTGCCACACCATGAAAGCGACCACCTCAGAGCTGCCACCTCCAAGGGGCCCGGCTGCAGCCATGCCACCACCACCATGACAGCCCCACTGCCATACCTTTCTTTTGGACACTAGGCCTCTCAAACCCAGCCATGATGGGCTTACCTCCCAGCAGCTGAGCTCAAAGGACCCCCAGTCCCCAATGGCCACCATAGTCCTGTCACTCTCCCCATCAGAGATAAACAAACTGCATAGCCATCAATATTAGAAAACAGCCAGTACCTCCCGGGATATGGGGTTTGAAACCTCAACCCGACTTGCACTACATTCAGCCTCCTGGCTCTTTCCCCTTCTGGAAATTCTCCCCTTTTTAAACCCAGGCCAGGAGCAATGCCTCCCCCCCCAGAGGTGGGACATGGAACAAGCCCAAAAGGGAACCTAACCAAGGGGGAGAAGGTGGCTTAGTAAGCCAGCCCCTCGACGGGTGGCTTATATAGGATATGTTAGACTCTGATTCTGGATTCAGTGGTAGTTGTTTTTGTCTACTAGTTTGCAAATCAATTTCTCCCTTTTCCTCAGCTTTATTACTACTGTTCATTGTTGTTTTTTTCTGTAGTAATAAGATTGTAACTTTAAAATTAGGTTTTTTTCCTAGGGTTATTTAATTCTGTATGGGGACAATAGCTACATTTTCCATTTGCACACTTGCTTAAGGTGGACCCTCTATTTTCCTTATGTAAACCCCCTTGGGGGCTTACCTTAATTGCCACTGTATCCATTTCATTTCTCCTGGTTCCCTCCCATTGTCTGCTGGCATTCCACTAACCTTCAGCTCTAGTGCTGAGTGTTTTTGGTGCTCCTGTGCTCCCCATATTTCCCCATGCAGCCCAGTAAGTTATTTAAGTCCATTTCAGGTCAAAATCCTTAACCACGAGTCACCTGCATATTTTCCTAAGAGCCAGCGATCGCGCATGCTCAAGGAGTGCATTGATGTACCGACCACCAGTCTTGCGGTCAATTGGAGAGTCTTTTGGTGGTCACAGCTCCTTGGTTAGTTAAATAGGGTCCAGTGACTTTGGCTATGCAGCATAAAAGCTGCTTAGAAGCTTTAAAATAAAGTTTGAGTGAGGGCATTTTTGAACCTAATTAATATTCACAAGGCCCTAATAAATATTCGTGAGTTGCTATCTGCCACCTAGGGAGACAGTATAATGGTGACAGCAACAGCAGCTCTACTGTGTGTACATAAATAAAAGTAGGCTCATTTAAGAGAGAAGTGTTGGGGATACATGTTTGTGGGGAAAATATTAATAAATCATTTTTTCTTTGGCTACACTAGAACTTAAAAGCTGTGGGACTGCATACATTGCATAGCCCTTGTTTCAACAGTCATCATTTTGGAAGTGCATTAGCCAATTAAAAGCCTGATATTTCATCCAGAGACTTTTGGGAGAGTGATACAGACTAGTGGGAAGTATGGCAGCTAGGATTCAATGCAAAGAAGTGCAAAATAATGCAGCTGGGAAACAAGAACCCAGGGGAAGAATACACATTGGGGGGGAGGTAGTAACAACTAAAAAAAAAGGAAAGGGACCTGGGGGTAATCATATCAGATGACCTTAAGGTTAGCAATGTGAGAAGGCAGTAGGGAGGGCTGGGGGTATACTGGGACGCATAAGGAGAGGCATCAGCAGCAGAAAACAGGAAGTTGTTATCCCTCTGTACAGACAGTTGGTGAGACCCCATCTGGAGTACTGTGTCCAGTTCTGGAGACCCCATCTCTGCAAGGACATAGACAGGATGGAGGCAGTCCAGAGGAGGGCAACTAAAATGGTGCAGGGTCTGCAAGAGAAGCCGTATGAGGAGAGACTAAAGGAGCTTAATATGTATACCCTTGAGGAAAGGAGGGAGGGGGGACATGATAGAAACTTTTAAGTACCTCAGTGGAATCAACAAAGTCCAAGAGGGTAGCATCTTTCAGAAAAAGAGACATGCAAGAACAAGAGGACACAATTTAAAGATGGGGGGGCAGTTCAGGGGCAATGCGAGGAAATATTTCACAGAGAGGGTAGTGGATGCATGGAACAGCCTTCCTGAGGAGGTTGTGGGGTCTAAAACTGTGGGAGAATTCAAGAATGCATGGGACAGACATAAGGCAATTCTTGTGGAGGGTAGGAAGAAATAGGCTGTTGGTTAACTAGGATCTGCGGCCTATCCTGTAGGTAGGGAAATGGGCAGACTAGATGGGCCAAGCGGTCCTTATCTTCTGTCAAAGTCTATGTTTCTATGTTTCTATGTGGGAGATTATCATGGACAAAGTCTGGGCACCTAAACTGCAACCAATTAAAAGACAAACTGTTTTAGGCATCCTAAACAGCCAGTTGGATTCCTCTGACTTCTGCGTTTGTTTAAGAGAAATAATTTGAATTTCAAGGGTCTGCAGTCAGTCTGCAGGGAGATCTGGAGAGACTGCAGTGGGTCTGCAAGGAGCAGTCTGAAGTCCAAGGCAGACCTGCATTGTGACTCCAGCTTGAACTACCGAGCAGGCTCTGTGGAGATCAGGCTGGCAAGAGGCCTAGTTTACTCAGGTGTGCTTTCTGTGTCCTGAAGTGGGGATTTAATTGCCTGGAACTGCCTGCCTGCAGATTGAGAGGTTTTGCTCAGTGAATCGACTGCAATTGCAAACCAGCCTGAAACCGAATTGAGAGGTAGAAGAGTAAATGCTGTTTTCCTTAAATGTGCTGAATGTTTATTACTGATCAAGGCTTACTTTCCAGGGAATCCTAATTGCCAAAAAGAAGCCCACCTTTCCCAGTGACCAAACTGTTTGCCAGCTGGAGGGATCACCAGCAAATAAACTGAACTTTGCCAGAAGTGTTTATCCAGCCTTTCGACTTTGTCCAAACTGGCCCATGTCACCTGCTTGTGTGCCAGCCTCAGTGTCACTGTCAAGAGACCAGCTGCCAGGATCCAGCCCCTGCACAGAAAGCCATCACAGATTGCAGCCACCTTCCAGGAAAGATCATGAAGTGGAGGTGAGTCGTGATGGCCCACCTTCTCCATGTGTATCAGCTTCCAGCATCATATCTTCATTTTCGCCAGGTCATCCTCTAGAATCGACTGGTACAGTGAGCAAATCTAGGGTAGCTCCCTGCAACAGACATCTTAATCTTCTTGTGGTATCATCTAACTGTTTCCTGCTTATATGTTAATAATTTCAATAGACTGGGACAACCGGCTATGGATGCAAATAATTTGGTTTGCCTTGCATCATTTAATAATCATTTTTTTCAAGGGCCCCAATGACAGCTGCAACCTTGGGCAATTATTCTGTCCAGCCAGTTTAGGTCCTGGGTACCCTGTAGTTAAGGGACTCTTTACAATAGAGGCTGAACTAATTGGGTTTAATAATCTGGTTTACAAAATAATAATGACTGGCCTAAATTTGCTCCCCATCCTAGGTCACATCCCCTTAATAAACATGATTTGTTGTGTTATTTTAAAATTAGCTTGTGCACATATTATTACTTGGCTTAAAGTGATGGTCTCATTACTGAATGTGTTAAAAAGGGTTCTTCATCAGAATATCGGCAACAATGTTGTTGACATCCTGAACAGTGACGGGAACAATGCTGACTGTTGGTATTGTTCCCGTTGGGACTAAGTGTTTTTTTACAGGGGGTTTTGCCCCCCACATCCCCTCATCTCTAATTAACCAACTCCAAGTTGGAGTTGGTTCAGGGTGGGTGGCAAAACATTGGGAGTCAGAGTGTCGGTAAACAGTGGACCATCACAGCGACCTGATGAAATTTGTCGCTTTGATAATCTTCGCTGTCAGGATGTCATTGTGGTGGTGTACTACCATTAAAAAGTGCATGCTGTATTGCCAAACTGTCTTTTACAGGGGGATACTGGGCACACATCAGGACCAGAGACCCTGTTGGTAAGTGAGACCACTATGAGCATGTTATTAATGTATAGTATGTTGCAAACTGTATGGTCAATGTTGTTAAGGGTCATTGTCTATATCTGGGCAATTGGTCAGTATGTGGGATTGTTATAAATTCCCAGAGGACTATACCAGTCTAGAAAGAAACCCATGTAATGATTACTCTGGGTGGAGGCACCAAAATATTGTGCTTACTGAAGGTAGGAAAACCTCGGTACTTATCAGTTTTGAACCCAGGCTCCTCAACCTGTTGTTAAGAAGACAGGCAGGGGTAGTAGCCCTCGAGATAGCACCACCTAGGGGTTATGCTTATTTAGAGCATAATAGGGTTCTCATCCCCTATTGTGTTGGAGGCAATGGTAGGAATAATGTTCTCTGAATTCTGATTACAGTGCACACACACACACACACACACACACACTAATTCAGCTTGTGAGCCATGAGTTATTAGATAGTTTACATCTTTTCATGAGGTCTCTTGGTGGGATGATACCCTTTTCTTTCTGGTACGCATACATGCTCAAATCTAGATAGCTATCAATTGGTTAAGCAGTTATTATCAAACATAAAAAGAAAATCCCTTTAACATTAAAGCATTCATAAACAGACACTTGTGATCATCATCCCACAAAAACACAGCTTCATAGGTCTGGGGCTTACCTACTTAATGCCATGTTCTGTTATCCTCTGATTGCTTTCTATCCGGAGTTGTTAATCCATAAAGTTTGTGCCAAAATCTAAATAAAGGCCCTACTCCGTTTAAACTGAGCACTGCAGTAGCTCCTTAACATGATGGCAACTTCATGACATGATGACATCATCTGAGCGACAGCGCTCAGAACCGATAATGCAGGGTGAATGAGGACTTAAGAATACAGTATGAAATTACCTTAACGAAGCGCTTCCCCTCCAAATCCATTACCTGTGCAGGTGTCAAATCAGTGGTCACACCTGCACAGGTAAAGGATCTGGAGGGGCAGCACTTTGTTAAGATAATTTCATACTGTATTCTTAAGTCCCCGTTCACCCTGCATTACTGGTTCTGAGTGCTGTCACTCAGATGTTGTCATCATGTTGTGACATTGCCACCATGTTAGGGAGCTACTGCAGCGCTCAGTTTAAAGAGAGGCCAGGGCTTTATTTACATTTTGGCACAAACTTTATGGATTAGCGACTTCAGATGGAAAGTAATCAGAGGACAGTGGAACACAGTATTAAGTAGGTAAACCCTAGACTTACAATGCTATGTTTTGTGAGGCAGATCTCAAGTGCCTGTTTATAAATCATTTAAGCTTAATTACACACATAAATAAGTACTAAAAACAGCCCATTAAAGTTAACACTTTTCACAATTTTGCTTAAAAATCAGTCCAAGGTCTAATCAGGAGAGACTATAGGTTGTCAATCTGTGAGATACTGTGCCTTCAGTGAGGCACCACAGGAGATAAAACAGAATAGAACATGACTCTCTTCAAAGTAGTAGTTTCTTTAAAATTTAGCAAATAGTCATAGATAGCATAATGTTTATAATTTAGGAAAAGGAAGAGCCAAGTAACAGAGGCAGCTCTTTCTCCTTGGTCCTTATGGCAGTCTTTATATCACAGGCACTACCACATAAATTTCCATCATCCCCTGCCCTGTAATTTCTGACTCATCTGTTGGACAAGTCTCCTCCTCATCCCCAGTGATCCAGTGACTGATCAAATTCCCCAGTCAAGTAGTAGTTCCTGGTGTTAGGGAAACTCCCAACGTAGACATGGAAACATAAACTCTGTAGATAGATAAGGACTAAATGGCCCATCCAGTCTTCCCATCTCTCTCTACCTACACTATTACCACAGACCATGCATGATCTACAGCTCTTTTGTCCCTCACCCCTTTCTTTCCACTATGATTCCCCTATGTTTATTCCATGCATTTTTGAACCCCACTACTGTTTTCACCCCCAACACCACCACTGGAAGGATGTTCCAGGAATCCACCATTCTTTCTGTGAAGAAGTACTTCTTCACATCTCTCCTGAATCTATCTGCTCCAGATGCATAGCATTCATAGCATTTCCCTTGTTCTTGAGCACCTTTGCTTCTGAAAAATGCTTCCTTTCTGTACCTTATTTACCCTTGTGAGGTATTTAAAAGCCTCTATCATATTCCTCGTCTCCCTTCTCTGTTCCAAAGTGTACATAATTGAGGTTCTTTAGTCTCTCCTCATAGGGTGTTTGATGCAGAACCTACACCATTTCAGTTGCCCTCCTCTGGACTGCCTCCATTCTGTCTATGTCCTTCTGGACACGTGGTCTCCAGAACTGGATACAGTACTCCAAGTAGGGTCTTACCAGTGATCTATACAGAGGCAACACCACTTCCCTCTTTCTGCTGGTGATCTCCCTACCTGTGCAGCCCAACATCCCAGTAGCCCTCCCTGCTGCCTTGTCACACTGCCTGGCCACCTTTTGGTCAACTGATAGGATTACCCCAGGTCCGCTTCCTGCTAGATGGTCATCAATACCACTTCCCCAATTGTGTACTCTGTCCCAGGGTTTTTGTGCCTTAAGTGCATTTGTAATGCCCCCCCATATGAGACTTACCTTAGTTAGATGTCCCCCATTTCTCCTATCTGCTGCCAGCATCACAGTCTTCCCTTCAGCACAACTGCCACCTGACCAGGTCCCCAGTGATGCCCTTGGTTCCCCCAAACAGAACTCCGTATGCAGTTTTAGCCCAGTTCTGGCTTGAAACTTAATCACGAGTCGCTGGCATTATGCTGAGCCACCAGTGACCACACATCTGCACATGAGTGCTTTAATCTTTTTAAATGTAATCATTTAAATGATTGCTTGACAAGCACATGGGTGAAACAAAATGGGCATACTCCCACTGATATGTGGAAAGTCTAATATGGCCCCTTGGGCCCCTTGACTTGTAAGTTACCTATGAACCTATAATCTGCCAACTGCTCATTCTGCGGTCAAACTGGAGGGTGTCTTTTGGTCCTGGTGCCCCATAAAGATAAATAGGGATCGGTGACCTTGTAGAAGTTGGTAAAAAGCCCCTTGAATGTTTTTGAAAGGAGTTTTGAATCGGGGCAAAAGCTGGGCTCATGAATATTAATGAGCCACACATGAATATTAATGCAATGCAGCTGAGCGCCTTGGGGCATAGTATTGTGGCAGCAGTGACAGCAAAAGAAATGTGAATAAATATTTAATGGTGGGATCATTCAATAGGGCACTGAAGGGGCTATTAAGCTATGGTTTTGTAAATAAATACATTTGTTTATTCTGGCTGCACCAGAACTTTGAACTTGGGACACTGTATGGACTGCTATAGAAACTGTATCTACCGTTACCATTAACCAATCGAAAGCCAGGATTTGCAGCAGAGACTTTTAGGACAGTGCCAGAGACTTGTGGGGAAAAGCAGGTACAAAACTTAGGCAACTAAATGCTGTCCACTTAATAGACTGGGACTGTGATTATCAGCTTGGACAGCCAGTTGGATTACAAGACTTCTGCCTTTCAGTTTGAGAGGAACTGTTTGAATCAGGGCAATCTGAATGAGTCTGGCTGGAGCTCCTGAAGGGTAAGGAGGCTCCCTGCAGCTTGAGGAATTTGGGGAGAGGCCTGCTATACCTCTCCTCGGCCGCATTCTCTACTTTAAGTGTTGGGACTGCCAAGTCTTCAGAGCAGCTGAGATTCTCCAGGAAAGGGAGAACAGAGAGATGTTCCTCAGAGTGAATTGTCAGATTGAAATTGGGGTCAGAGTTGCTGGAAGATCCCAAATCTGCATCTTGGTGAGAAGCTGCTTTTGCCTCAGGGACTGCACCTGAATGTAATGCCTGTGGTCACCGAAATTGTCTCCAGCTGATTTGCCAGAGGAAGATTTGAACTGCTGTGTGCCAGCTTACATTTCCAGGACTGCAATTTGCAAGTGAGTAAGCTGTGTGGCCTGTTACAGAACTGTATCCAGTCTGAGCCTGTGATGCCAAGTAATGTGCCTAAGAGGCTGTTGCTCCCTGTAAAAGCTGCCAGATGATCAGAGAAGGGAATCAGCTGCCACAGAGAAGATAATCGAGGGTTGTGGCCACCTTTGGGGGCTTTGCCTTGATGAGGGGGGGTGAGTTGTGTCAGCTCCAGTACCTGTTTCCTGATCCTTGCAAGAGAGGATGAAGTCAAGCATCCTGTAGCCAATCCTGCCTCGAGGAGAGCCATCCTGGAAATCAGCCCAGATACTGAGGTCCAAAGTTCAGTGAGTAAAACAGGGTTCAACTCTGCAACACCAGTTAATCTGTTTGTCCCAACTGATTTGCCTTTCAAGTTTGCTTGGTGGTTTAGACTGTTCTTGGCAGGCCATCGGGCCTGGGAATTACAATTTCTGGGTTTTTCAAAAATTGTTTTATAATTACCACATCCAAGTATAAAAGAAAGCGTAACCATTTCTTTATTTAAGGGCCCCAACCAGCTGTAATGCTGGCCAACCCACTGCAATGCTTCAGGCCTGCAACATAGTAAATCCTGGGTACCCAGTGAAGTTAACTGGACAGTCCAGTGGGGTGAATGTATTGTATTGTATTCAAATGGTTTACAAAAGACAAGACCATTGCCAAAAGCAAAGAACTAAATAATCTGATTTTAATTTGCATTCTCCATCCCTTGTTTCAGTTCCCTAATAAATGAGATGTTTGTTTAAATATTATTCTGGCCTGTGAGCATATCATTACTGAATGCTGGTTTAATGCAAATAGCTGAAAGGTACTGTGTTATTGCTGGTAAACATTTTCTTACAGGTGCACAGGGTGCATGCAAGTGTTCTAGACCCTATTGGTAAGGTTGGCCACTGTGAGCATATTATTAGCACTCTCCATTAATTGTGAATTGAATGCAGAGCAAGGTATTTTGGGAAACTGTAAGTGTAGGGCCACTAGGTGGGGCTGTGGGTAGGTATAGCTTCCCAGAGGGCTGTATCAGCTCTTATTCTAACCCACTAATTTATTACAAGACACAAACGAAAAACACTCTGCCAAAATAAATAAATAAATAAAGCCAAAAAGTATGGATGTAGGTAATGAGAATCCATAGCACACTACCCCAGCACTTCGTGTCCTTTTCAGGACACTTCATCAGGAGGCAGGGTTCTGGAGCTCAGGATCTCTTCTTATGTTAAAGTGTTTAAAGTGACAGTACATGAATACACAAATTCAGAATCAGAGTATCAGAGACCCCTGATCAAATCATCCAAACACCAAAAAGTTTGTGCTATAATCTTAAAAACATATTATATAATGCCTAAACATGTAATTAATTAAGGAAATTATCAAAAGAGCACTTAGAGTAGCAACAAAATCTTGAAGGTCAAGTGTACCTGCCAAAGGTCATATTTACAAAGTTACTGAATTAACGGATAAAAACAGAACAGAGTCCTCAGACCAAAACACACACATTTATTTATATATATATATATATATAAATATATATATATAATGGTGGCCACCATTGTTAGGGTTGAGTACCCCATTTAATGCCCCATTTAAGGTTAAAGTGTGAAATTTGAAGCTTAGTAACTTTGCCACTGTATGATGGATTTGCCTGGGATTTGGCAGGCACAGAGCGGTACCATTGATCTCTGGATCTGCCAAGTTTCATAACGGTCGGATATATGGTTGTGGAGCTATAAAGTGACACTGTGTGTCGCATTTATGCTTTTTTGTGCATTCTTTGCTCGCACCTATAGGTTGCATGGTTTGCAAGACCAGTCCAAAACTTTCAGGGTCCCTGATGTGTCTTTCAAAGATTTCATGAAAAAGTATTAAAGGGTTCAAAAGTTATTCAAAAAACAAGTTTCTTATTATAGTCAATGGGAAAAGTTAAAATATTCGACAATGTCGCAAATTCAGTTTTTAGTGTCGCAAATGACCCCTGTAGTGTCGTGAGTCAGCCATTTTACGTTAAGCATGCGCATACACAAGGAACTTTTGGGAGAGTAGCACACTTTGGAGGTGTGCCTCTCCCTTTCAATCCAGTGCTCTGTTGAGCAGGCATGGCAGTCCTGCACCAATGGGTGCAGGGCTCTATGTAGCAGCGGTGGTCTTCTGTCCAAAGCCACGCTGCCGCCCGAGCACCGTCACGCCGCCCCCTCGCATCATGCACTCCCACCTCGGCGCCACACCGCCCCCAAAGCTTTGGTGCCACACTGAGAGCCCACTCCAGCATGGCAAATGTTGTTTGCTGATGGGGTGCCCAATCCCCCATCGGCTCCACGGCCCTCCCAAGCCATCCTGCTGCCATGCTGGGAGCCCACCCCAGCATGGCAAACATTCTCTTAGTTCTGCTGACGGGGATGCCCAATCCCCCGTTGGCTCCTCAGCCTCCCCAGCCATCTTCTGCCATGCTGGGAGCCCACCCCAGCATGGCAAATGTCCCACGTCATCGTTTTTTTTTTAAAACCTGTAAAATAAAAACGGTCCCACAGCATGTCTCCCAGCTCCCCTCCCACAACCCGCACCCACCCACTGCGCACCCAGCCTCCCCACACCCCCCTCACCCCAAACTTACATCCAGACTCTGACGCGACTATCTTCGGTGGACCAGGAACACGTCTGCACTCTTCAAAGGCGACCGCGAACTGAGGAAATGCCGGTAAGCTGTATAATGGGCTAGATAGGGGGGTTTCAACTTTATTGCATATCTCAGGCATTTTTTGGAATTTTTGCACCAAATTTTCAACATGGGGTTTTTGGGACCCCTTCTCATGAATGATGCCACTGTCATGGCGTTATTCGGGCCTGAAGGGTGATTTCGCAGTCACTGTATGAAATCACCCTTCAGGCCTGAATAGTGCCATGACAGTGACATCATTCATGAGAAGGGGTCCCAAAAACCCCATGTTGAAAATTTGGTGCAAAAATTCCAAAAAATGACTGTTTTACAAGCGTGCGTTGCGCAGTTCCTACGCACGCTCGTAGGTTTGCAAATTTTCAATATTTCTACTCCAGATTTTCAACATTGCCATTTTATCACACCTTCTTATGAGCTGTACAGCTTTCATTTTTCACATCTCACCCAAAACGTGTTTCTGCCCATGTAGCGCACAATGGTGGAGTCGGTGTTCAAAATCAATGTATGGGACACATTAAGAAAATCACAGTGACACTGTTCATGAGCAGAGGTCTTAAAATGGCTATGTTGAAAATTTGGTGAAAAAATTCCTAAAAATGACAGTTTTATGAGCGTGCGTTGTGCAGTTCCCATGCACACTCGTACGTTTGCAAATTTTCAATATTTGCACTCCAGATTTTCAACATTGCCATTTTACCACACCTCCTCATGAGCAGTACAGCTGTCATTTTCACATCCTGCCCAAAATGTGTTTCTGCCCATGTAGCGACAATGGCACTAGTCGGTGTGTGAACTCAATGTATGGGACACATTAAGAAAATCACAGTGACACTGATCATGAGCAGAGGTCTTAAAATGGCTGTGCTGAAAGTTTGGTGAAAAAATTTCTAAAAATGACTGTTTTACGAGTCTGCGTTGCGCAGTTCCTACGCACGCTCGTAAGTTTGCGAATTTTCAATATTTTCACTCCAGGTTTTCAACATTGCCATTTTACCACACCTCCTTATGAGCAGTGCAGCTGTCATTTTTCACATCTTGCCCAAAACGTGTTTCCACCCATGTAGTGCACAATGGCACAGTCCATGCGCGAACTCAGTGTATGGGACACATTAAGAAAATCACAGTGTCACTGTTCATGAGCAGAGATCTTAAAATGGCTATGTTGAAAATTTGGTGAAAAAATTCCTACAAATAACTGTTTTACGAGCGTGTGTTGTGCAGTTCCTATGCACCCTCGTAAGTTTGTGAATTTCCAATATTTTCACTCCAGATTTTCAACATTGCCATTTTACCACACCTCCTTATGAGCAGTACAGCTGTCATTTTTCACATCCTGCCCAAAATGTGTTTCCGCCCATGTAGTGCACAATGGCGCAGTCCATGTGTGAACTCAATGTATGGGACACAGTAAGAAAATCACAGTGACACTGTTCATTAGCAGAGGTTTTAAAATGGCAATGTCGAAAATTTGGTGAAAAAATTCCTAAAAATGACTGTTTTACGAGCGTGCGTTGCACAGTTCCCATGCACGCTGTAGGTTTGTGAATTTTCAATATTTCCACTCCAGATCATCAACATTGACATTTTACCACACCTCCTCATGAGCAGTACAGCTGTCATTTTTCACATCCTGCCCAAAACGTGTTTCCGCCCATGTAACGCACAATGGCACAGTCGGTGTGCGAAATCAATGTATGGGACACATTAAGAAAATCACAGTGACACTAATCATGAGCAGAGGTCTTAAAATGGCTGTGTTGAAAATTTGGTGAAAAAATTCCTAAAAATGACTGTTTTACGAGTGTGCATTGCGCAGTTCCTCGCACACTTTCGTACATTTCAATTTTCAATATTTTCACTCCAGATTTTCAACATTGCTATTTACCACACTCCTCATGAGCAGTACAGCTGTCATTTTTCACATCCTGCCCAAAACGTGTTTCCGCCCAAGTAGCACACAATGGCACAGTCTGTGTGCGAACTCAATGTATGGGACACATTAAGAAAATCACAGTGACACTGTTCATGAGCAGAGGTCTTAAAATGGCTGTGTTGAAAATCTGGTGACAAAATTCCTAGAAATGACTGTTTTATGAGTGTTCATTGCGCAGTTCCTATGCACGCTCGTAAGTTTGCGAATTTTCAATATTTGCACTCCAGATTTTCAACATTGCCATTTTACCACACCTCCTTCTGAGCAGTACAGCTGTCATTTTTCACATCCTGCCCAAAATGTGTTTCCGCCCATGTAGTGCACAATGGCGCAGTCGGTGTGCAAAATCAATGAATGGCACACCGTAAGACAATCACAGTGACACTGTTCATTATAGAGGTTTTAAAATGCCAATGTTGACAGTTTGGTGAAAAATTCTAACAATGACTGCTTTACGAACGTGCATTGCACAGTTCCCACGCACGCTCCTAGGTTTGCCAATTTTCAATATTTCCACTCCAGATTTTCAACATTGCCATTTTATCACACTTCCTTATGAGCAGTACAGCTCTCATTTTTCACATCCTGCCCAAAACGTGTTTCCGCCTATGTAGTGCACAATGGGGGCAACAAAAAGGTCATGCTAACAATTTATTGTGCAAATACCAGCAATCGCACAGGGCATTAAGGTAAAGCACCATACATGCCAAACACCACTGCAAATACTTGCAAGAGACCGTTCGGCATTGACAAATGCTTGTTCTTTTAGTGGTCACAAAAATGCTTGGCATTTAAATTTGGGACCCTCTAGGATGCTAGCCATGTCTTTTTTGGGAGGTTAAACACCCCAGAAATATGTTTTTGAAATTTTTGTAAACTGTAGTGTCACAAAGTAGTGTCACACATTCGACATTTTCATGATTTTTTTTGCAAAAGTGTCACAAATCACGACACTACTTTGCAACACTGTGGCCAAAATAACAGGAATTCTTTGCCACCCAGCTGCAAAAGAACGGTAGGGTCTATTGGGCTGAAATTTGAAGGGAAGAAAGCCAACATCCCACAGATGTGCCTTTTAGTGGTTTAGTGATAACATATTACAGGGATGCAAAGTTACAGTACTCTGAATTTGATGATTTTTTCTCTTAGACTAACATTATGGCGTCCACTGCACCATTTCGGGGCCCATATCTCAGAAACGCTTCGAGATACAGACTTTTCATCGGAAAAAAACTTAGCCCCCGACTAGGGGTCTAAGTACAAAACTAGCCAGGAAAGTCATCATTTATATGAAATTTTAATTTTTTTTTCTAAGTCGTATGATTCCTGAGATATAAGCAATTTAGTGTTCCAAGTGCTCATTTTCTGCTCTGAGGCACATTATTATGCATACATTCTTTGTATTCACTGTTTCTCTGTGCAACTGTTGGTGAAGGAAAGGGTATGCACTTTCGTTACTGTCACAGTGTTCCCACTTGCATTTCTGCAACCGTTTGCATTACTGTTCCCGTCTACTCCACCGTGTGCGTTACCCTTTGAGTTTTCATTTGCGTTTGCATTTGCTTTACTGTTACCATGTGCGTTTGCATATGCACTTCTGTTTGCATTTGTGTTTCTGTTTCCTTTGGCATTATTGTTGCTATTACTGTTAGCATTTGCATTTCCATTTGCGGTACCGTGAATGTGCATGTTACCATTTGCATTTCTGTACGTGCTTGCATTTGCATTTCCAATTGTGTGTTTGCATTTCCATTTGTGCTGTTACTGTTTGTGTGTCCATTGCTGTTTGCGTTTCTGTTGGCCTTTCTGCTTGTGTTTCCGGTTGCATTGGCATTCCCCCCAAGAACCAGATACTGGATCCTGAGTGCAGAGCCACAGCACAACTAAAGCCATGGACATCAATAGTATACCTCTCTGATTGCAGCTGCACACAAGTTAGCACAGTGAGGAGTTGCACGGCCTGAGCCAGGCAATGCCCCCCCAGACCAGGTGCCGTATCATGAGTGCTGATCCACATCACAAATAAAGCCATGGACATCATTGTTATAACTGTCTGGTGTCAGCTGCACACATCTTAGGACACTGAGGAGTTGCACGGCCTCAGCCAGGCAATGCCCCTGACCAGGTACTGGATCCTGAGTGCAGAGCCACAGCACAACTAAAGTGACGGACATCAACAGTATACCACCCTGACTACAGCTGCACACAAGTAAGCACACTGAGAAGTTGCACGGCCTGAGCCAGGCAATGCTCCCCCCCAAACAGACCTGGTACTGGATCCTGAGTACAGAGCCACAGCACAACTAAAGCCATGGACATCAATGGTATTTATTTATTTATTTCATTTTTGGAATTACCACCTTTGAGCCAATTGGCTCTTTTACAAAGGTTCCATGTCATGGACAACACAACTGTACTTAAACCAAAAGACAAGCAGTGGCATTTAAACAACAGTACAAACAAAAGACAAGCAGTGGCATTTAAACAACAGTAGAAACAAAAGACAAGCAGTGGCATTTAAACAACAGTACAAACAAAGGCATTGCAGTGGTAATAACAATGTGGGTAGTACGTTGAGTATACAGTTGGGTAACACAATGTAGCACAAACAACATATACAGGCTTGTACACCTGCTCAGAAAAACAAGAAACAGAGAGCCTAAGCCATGTTACTAAGAAGGAGGTTGCTAAGTGCTGAGGGAGGAAGAATGGTTGAGGGAAAGAAAAGAGAAAAGACAATAGCAGCCAGAAGTGGCTTTGTCTTGTTGAAAGGCCAGGTGGTGATCCATAAGCTGAACAGTCACAGTTGGGGAAGTTGGCCAAGTGGAGATGGAAAGCTTTCTTGAATGGGCCAATATTTTCTTGCTACCAGATGGCAGGGGGTAGGTCATTAAGCCTTAGTGGACTGCGGTATGAAAGGGAGCGTTGTGACATGGTGGTTCTTTTAAATGGTACTTGTAGGTGGCCCTTGACAGAGTTCCTCGTATTTTTTTGGAAGGGTTGTACTGGAAGAGCAGAGACAGGGATTCTGGTATATGTCCTAATAGTGCTTTTTTTCCCAAGTAGGCAGGCTTGGTATTTGGTCCTTTGGGAGAGAGGGAGCCATCCAATCAAGGAATACAGGCTGCAGGTGTGAGTGTAATAATCAGTCCCCAAAACAAGTCGGCAGGCTTTATTAAGGAGAAGCTTTACTCGCTTAAGTGAGGTCTCAGAGGCTGCATTATATATGACTAGGCCATAGTCAATAGTTAACAATATGGAGCTTTGTGTGACAAGATTGAGGGCCTCCGGGGTCATAGCTTTTCTGTGTCGGTATAGGATCCCAAGTTTGACATTTGCAGATTTTAGATGTGGTCTATGTGGGTAGTAAAGGAGAGGGAGTCATCAATATGGATGCCCAGGTATTTGAAAGTGGAGACTTGTTCTAATATGTCACGTTTGTGACTATGGACAATCAGGGGTGAGCGTTCTTCTTAGACCGCTGATACGAGAAATGCATGGACTTGTTTTTTACGTAATTCAATAGGAGCCTGCTGTGTGAGAACCACGACTTGAGTTTTGAAAAGCTGTCTTGAAGGACAGCATTTATGTCCAGTAAGCAGTGTCCAGGGGACTGAGATCACTGCATAATCTGCATAGAGCAACATTTTGGCTGGGCAGGCACTGGGAAACAAGTTGATAAACAGGCTGAATAGTAATGGCCCAAGGATAGACCCTTGTGGAAACCCTAGTGTTATGCTCTGGGGTTCAGAGGTGACTCCATTTATCCTAACGCGTTGATACCTATGGGACAGGTAGATCGAGAACCATAAGATTATGTCAGGGGGATGCCAAGGGATGTTAAGTTGGCGAGCAGGATCTGGAGATTGATGGTGTCAAAGGCTTTGGTCAGGTCTTTAAATATAGACCCCACCATCATACCAGAGTCTAGGGTGTTGTAAGGATGTCTAGTGAAGTCTGTGAGTGCTGTGATGGTTCTATGGTCTTTACAGAACCCATGCTGCTATGGGGAGAGTAGATTATATTTGGACAGATGTTCAGTAAGCTGATCGGACACCAGTCTCTCGAGGGCCTAGGAAAGGGGTGGTAGGATAGAGATTGGGTGATAGTTACCCAAGGAGGTTCTGTCCCCATTTTTGAAGACCGGTGTAACTAGGGCAGTCTTCTATGAATCAGGGAATATGCCTGACATTTGGGAGATGTTGAAGATATTAGTAAGGGGATAGGCCAGTTCTTCCAGTGAAAGAGCAAGCAGTTTCATGTTAACAGAGTCACTGCCCATTCTATTTTTATCTGAGACCCTTCTAACATATTTGATGGTTTCAGACCTTGACACCTCCTTGAAGTAAAAAAGGGGTTGTGAGGGGTTTGCAGTTGGAGGAGTTTGGGAACTAGGATGCAACCTGTTAGGATCGTGGTCTAGCTAGTCTGGGGGGGGCACTGAACTTAGGCCTGTGAAAGCTAAATTAAATGCATTAGCAAGGTCTTTTGGATGATGAATAGGGCCTGAAGGAGTAACTATGAGGTCATGTGGTGCTCTCGACTCCCTCATTGTGAGTGTTTTTATGTTCTCCCAGAAATCTTTCCCTTTTCCCCAGCACTGTCTTAATTTCTCTTTGTAAAACATAGCCTTTACATTCCTAATTGACCTAGTACATTTATTCCTTGCTGTGTTGTAGGCTGTAAAGTCAGCTGGTGAGCCTGTGGCTCTCGCCTTGTGCCATAGGTTTTCCCTTGATTTCATTTGCTCAATTAAGGTGCTGTTGAGCCATGGGTTGATAGCACCCTTAATTTTGGATGTTTTTATGGGGGCAAATAGGTCACAGGCTCTGTTGAAGACTGAGGTGAAGTAATCAAGGGCAAGGTTGGGGTCGTGGCAAGCATCATGAGGGGACCAGTCAGCTTCCTTAAGGTATTACCTGAATAGGTGTAGTTGCCCTTTCCTCAGTGACTGATTTTTGACTAGTTGTGGGAGATCTTTGGTGCCCTTGTTGGACCATAGACAAACTATCAGTGAGTGGTCACTCAATGTGTCAGGAAGGACTGAGACCTTTTTAATATGATCTGGGGAAGTTACTAGGAGCCGGTCGCTGAGTGTGCTAGTTCCTGTGTGGTAGTTCCTTCTGGTTGCCTGATTGACCATCTGCGTGAGGTATAGGCTGTGTACTCTGTCTCTTACATCCACCATATCATGCGCTAGCCAGTTTGAGTTGAGGTCCCCAAGTATTATCTGTTCCCGGTCCTGCTTGGACTTACAAATGTGATCATAGTGTAGTTCTAACCCTTTTCCTTGCTTACCAGGGAGAATGTACACTGTTGTTATTGGTAGTGTTTTGGGTTGCTGCCCGATGGAGAGTTTTAGGGATAGTATTTGGGCTTTTTTGTGTTGGTATTATAGGGCATGACCTATCTCCCCGATTCCAGGTGTACACAAGTTATTGCACTGAGGAGTTTTGCGGCCTCAGCCAGTCAATGCCCCCAAGACCAGGTACTGCATCCTGAGTGCAGAGCCACAGCAAAACTAAAGCAATGGAGACCAATGGTATATCTCCCTGATTCCAGGTGGATTCAAGTTGGCACACTGAGGAGTTCCACGCCTTCAGACAGGCAGTGCCCCCCCACCAGACCAGGTACTGCATGCT
Source organism: Neoceratodus forsteri (assembly GCA_016271365.2). Lineage (NCBI taxonomy): Eukaryota > Metazoa > Chordata > Ceratodontiformes > Ceratodontidae > Neoceratodus > Neoceratodus forsteri. Next base: position 9,987,050 of record JADMNL010000034.1, on the reverse strand, counting down.
GAGTGGACAGCCACAGCAAAACTAAAGCTATGGACATTAGCGGTATACCTCCCTGATCCCAGCTGCACAGAAGTTAGCACACTGAGGAGTTCAACTGCCTCAGGCAGGTGATGCCCCCCAGACACATTTTTCAGAATCTCAAGATACAGTAATATTTGGTGACTTTAACCTCCCTCATATTAACTGGGACTCATTCTCGGGACAGTCCTATGCCAAGAGAGGACTAATAGATGTGGTAGTTAGTACTGGATTACAAGAACTTGTTACTGAACCCACTCGCGGTCCTAATATTTTAGATCTATTATTTACTAACATAGAGCAACAAATTAGCAATTTACAAATTTGGGATCCACTTTGGACCAGTGATCATTCATCTTTTCTTTTTGAAATTCAACAGTTTAAAACTACACAAAGGATACTGTACAACAAATTATAATAAAGCACATTTTTCTAAAATCAATGAATACTTACAAAACATAAACTGGGAATTTAATCTTCTTAATTGTACAACACAACAAGCTTGGGACTTTTTTAAAAACATTGTACATTATTTGGAAAATACCTTTATTCCATCTAAGAGGAAATTTAATAATAAAGGAAAAATTCCCCCTTGGTTCAACAAGACAATTAAAAATCAGATTAAAATAAAAATTAAACTTTTTAGAAAATGTAAGAATAGTTCTGTTCCATTTAAAAGTACTCTATTACATAAATACAGACTATCTGTGAAAAACTTAAAAAAATTCTATTAAATTGCCAAAAAATAAGCTAGAATTTAAACTAGCTCACACAAAAGACTGTCACAAATCTATTTTCTCCTATATAAATAGTAAAAAAGGTGCATAAAGGACCATTGGTCCCATTATAACCAATGGTTCTTCTCTATCTGATATAGAAACCTCGAATCTCTTTAATAAGTACTTTTGTTCTGTCTTCTCTCAAAAATCACCTATTAGTACATTTAAAGTTCACCATGTAGATTATCATAGGTTCTATCCAACTGACAAGCTATCAAAAAACTAAAAAAAAAATACTAGTTCGGGCCCAGACAGTATTCATCCATGGTTTCTGATCGAAACCTCTATAAATATTTCTATACCTTTGTCAATTATCTTCAACAAATCCTTACAAGAAAGCATTTTACCAAATGATTGACATTCAGCAATAGTTACTCCCATATTTAAAAAAGTCAGTAGAGGTTCTGTGCAAAATTATCATCCAATTAGCCTGACCTCAGTGGCTGGCAAATTAATGGAACGAGTAATGAAGTCTCTAAAAGATCAAGATTGTAAAAAATTAGGAATTTATGATTCAGATCAGCATGGGTTTACTCCCAAGTATTCCTGCACCGCAATCTGATATCTTTTTACAATAATATAAGTACTCTACTAGATGTGGGTATCCCTACTGATGTAATTCTTTTGAACTTTAGTAGAGCTTTCGATAAAGTCTCACATGAAAAACTCATTACTAAAATGCACAATCTAGGTTTGTCACTTGATATTGTCAACTGGACATTAAACTGGTTGACAAATCATTCTCAGAGAGTCAGAATTAATGATATCTTGTCTAATTCGGGTAGTGTGACAAGTGGTGTACCACAGGGGTCGGTCTTGGGGCCAACATTGTTTAATCTCTTTATCAGTGATTTACAAACAGGGCCAAATAACTTCATGGTTAAATTTGCAGACCATACTAAATTGGGGGGCAAGGTTAATAATCAAGAAAATATTTCTGCATTAAAGAAGGATTTGGAAAAATTAACACTTTGGGCAAATGAAAATCATATGCAGTTTAATCAAGACAAATGTTTAGTAGTGCATTTCGGTGTAAATAATCCAAAAATGAATTATATTATATAAACGGACTACCACTTCACTCATCAAATTGTGAAAAAGATTTAGGGATATATGTTAATAATAAACTTACATCAAATGATCATTGTGTTAGAACTGCTTGCATGACCAACAGACTTTTGAGGCAAATAAAATGCACTTTTGTTAATTGCACTGAACAATGCCTTATTCCATTGTACAGGGCATACATTAGACCATATCTAGACTATGGCTACCCTTTCTGGAATCCAAACCACAAAAAAGACATAGCAATTCTTGAACAGGTTCAAAGGAGAGTAACTAGAATGATTCCAAGATTAACAAACTTGGATTATCAGAACAGATTAAAAGCTACTGGTCTCTTCTCTCTTCAAACTAAAAGATTAAGAGGTGATATGCTTATGGTTTTTAATTTAATAAATTCACCAGATCTAATGGAAAAATGTGGTCTAACACACTCCAAAAGAAGACATGTTCTGAGACTGCATAATAAACAGCTTGAAGTAAAACCTTTTAAAACCAGCAAAAGGGGAAACTTTTTTCCAATAAGAGCATCCATTGTATGGAACACCTTGCCACAAGAATTGGTAGAGGCAACTAGTGCCACTGTCTTTAAAAACAAATTAGATGTTTGGTTGAGGGATAATAGATAAATAATGTCCCACATAGTGTGGGGAACAGTCTCGATGGGCTCTGGCCTTCTTCTGTTCTTTCATACCAAGTAAGTAATACCAAGTAATACTAGATACTGGATCCTGAGTACAGATCTACAGCCCAACTAAAGCCATGGACATCAATGGTATACTTCCTTGATTCCAGGTGGACACAAGTTAGCTCACTGAGGAGTTGTACAGCCTCAGCCAGGCAATGCCCCCCTCCAGACCAGGCACTGTATCCTGAGTGGAGAGCAAAAGCAAACTAAAGCAATGTACATCAATGGTACACCCACCTGATTCCAGCTGCACAGAAGTTAGCACACTGAGGAGTTCCATGGCCTCAGCCAGGCAATGCCCCCCCAAATCAGGCACTGGATCCTGAGTGCAGAGCCACATCACAACTAAGGCTGTGGACATCAATGGTATACCTCCCTGATTCCAGGTGGACACAAGTTAGTGCACTGAGGAGTTGCACAGCCTCGGCTAGGCCATGCTCCCCCCCAGCATACCAGGAACTGCATCCTGAATGGAGAGCCACAGCAAAACTAAAGCCATGGACATCAACAGTATATCTCCCTGATTGCAGCCTCCCAGAGCAGGTACTGGATCCTGAGTACAGACCAACAGCACAGCTAATGCCATGGACATCAATGGAATACCTACCTGATTCCAGGTGGACGTAAGTTAGTGCACTGAGGAGTTGCACGCCTTAAGCAAGCAAAGCCCCCCGACCAGGTTCTGGATCATGGGTGCTGAGCCACATCACAAATAAAGCTATGGACATCATTATTACACCTGTCTGATAACAGCTGCACACAAGTTAAGACACCAAGGAGTTGGATGTCCTCAGCCAGGCAATGCCCCCCCAAACCAGGTACTGGATCCTGAGTGCAGATCCCCAGCCCAACTACAGCCATGGACATCAATGGTATACCTCTTTGATTCCAGGTGGACACAAGTTAGTGCACTTAGGAGTTGCACGGCCTCAGCCAAGCAATGAACCCTCCCCAAGTCCAGGTACTGGATCCTGAATGCAGAGCTGCAACATAACTAAAGCCATGGACATCAATGGTATACCATCCTGATTCCAGGCGGACACAAGTTATTGCACTGAGGAGTTGCATGGCCTCAGGCAGGCAATGCCCCCCAGACCAGGTACTGCATCCTGAGTGTAGAGCCACAGCAAAACTAAAGCAATGGACATCAAAAACTAAAGCCATGGACATCAATGGTACACTTTCTTGATTCCAGCTTCACAGAAATTAGCACACTGAGGAGTTCCACGGCCACAGCCAGGTAATGCCCCCCGACTGGTACTGGATCCGGAGTGCAGATCCCCAGCACAACTAAAGCCATCAACATCAATGGTATACCTCCCTGTTTCCAGGTGGAGACAAGTTAGAGCACTGAGGATTTGCACAGCCTCAGGCAGGCAATGCCCCTCCCACAGACCAGGTGCTGTATTGTGAGTGCTGAGCCACATCACAAATAAAGCCATGGACATCATCATTATACCTGTCTGATACCAGCTGCACACATCTTAGGAAACTGAGGAGTTGTACAGCCTCAGCCAGGCAATGCCCCCCTCCCCCAGACCAGGTACTGGAGCCTGAGTGCAGAGCCACAGCACAACTAGAGCCATGGACATCAATGGTATACCTCCCTGATTCCAGGTGGACACAAGTTAGTGCACTGAGGAGTTGCATGGCCTCAGCCAGGCAATGCCCCCCCAGATCAGGTACTGCATTCTGAGTGGAGAGCCACAGCACAAGTAAAGACATGGACATCATCAGTATACCTCCCTGATTGCTGCTGCACACAAGTTAGCACACTGAGGAGTTTCACAGCCTGAGCCAGGCAATGCCCCCCCAGACCAGGTGCTGTATCGTGAGTGCTGAGCCACATCAGAAATAAAGCAATGGACATCATTGTTATACCTGTCTAGTACCAGCTGCACACATCTTAGGACACTGAGGAGTTGCATGGCCTCAGCCAGGCAATGCCCCCCCCCAGATCAGGTACTGGATCTTAAGTGCAGAGGCACAGCCCAAATAAAGCCATGGAGATCAACAGTATACCTCCCTGATTGCAGATGCACACAAGTTAGCACACTGAGGAGTTACACAGCCTCAGCCAGGCAATGAACCCCTCCTCCAGACCAGGTACTGGATCCTGAGTACAGAGCCAGAGGACAACTAAAGCCATGGACATCAATGGTATGCCTCCCTGATTCCAGGTGGACACAAGTTTTTGCACTGAGGAGTTGCACGGCCTCAGCCAGGTAATGCCCCCCAGACCAGGTACTGCATCCTGAGTGTAGAGCCACAGCAAATCTAAAGCCATGGACATCAACGGTACACATCCCTGATTCCAGCTGCACAGAAGTTAGCACACTGAGGAGTTCCACGGCATTAGCCAGGCAATGCCCCCCAACCAGGTACTGGATCCTGAGTGCAGATCCCCAGCACAACTACAGCCATGGACATCAGTGGATCACCTCCCTTCTTCCAGGTGGAGACAAGTTAGTGCACTGAGGACTTGCACAGCCTCAGGCAGGCAATGCCACCCCCCCACAGACCAAGTGCTGTATCATAGTGCAGAGCCACATCCCAAATAAAGCCATGGACATCATTGTTATACCTGTCTGATACCAGCTGCACACATCTTAGGACACTGATGAGTTGCACGGCCTCAGCCAGGCAATGCCACCCCACCAGGTACTGGTTCTGAGTGCAGAGCCACAGACAAACTAAGGCCATGGACATCATCACTATACCTATCTGATGGCAGCTGCACACAAGTTAGGACACTCAGACATTGCACAACCTCAACCAGGCAATGCCCACCCCCTCCCCCCACAATAGACCAGGTCCTGGATCCTAAGTGCAGAGGGAGAGTTCAAGTAAGGCAATAGACATCATCAGTATAGCTCTCTGATTGCAGCTGCACACTAGTAGAGACACTGAGAAGTTGCATGGTCTCAGCCAGGCAATGGCGACACCCATCAAAGAGCAGGTCCTGCATGCTGAGTACGGAGGCATAGCCAAACTAAGGCCATTTAGATCATCAGCATACCTCTCTGACAGCAGTTGTGCACTAGTTCGGACACTGAGGAGTTGAATGCCCTCAGCCAGACAGTGCTCCCACCCCTGCACTATGATTATTATTTACTATTTCTAATAAACACACTTTGCATCAGTAGATATAAAGCAAATTTTTATAAAAGGGTTTCTATTAAAATATCGCTTTATTACATTTTTCATCTTATTAAAATATAAAAATAAAATATTGATTTTGTAAATGAAATTTATAAATACATAACACAAAAATATATTTATTTTTTCTTCCATAAAACATTTTTTTCAAATATCTATGACATGGGAAGATGTGTTGTGCTGGTCGAGGCGGCACAGTTCTGGAGCCATGTGGAGGCGCACTGGAAGTGGAGACTGGTGCACAATGGAGGAGGTACTGGTGCTCTGTGGAGGGCCATTCAGCTGTGCCCAGGGAGACTGGATCCTGCTGCATGCGGTGGGGTGCTGCTGTTGTACCCTGTGGCATCTGTGTACATGTTAACAGGCTCAAGCAGAAGGCTGACCATGCCCTGCTGTGCCTGTAACAGGGATAGTATTTTTTCTGTCCCTGAATCAGGCGGTCCACCTTCTGCTTGAGTCTGTCAACACGGTCACAGAGGTCACAGAATGCTGCTGGTGTTACTGTTCCTGTGGACATAAAATAGACAAATCAATGTGTTTCAGTGATAGTTGTCCTTTACTGTGGATCTTATGACAATCTACATAAACGATGGTAATTTCTGTGGCTAATAGTTTACAACTCTGAGACAAGTACTGGACCTCACTTTTGGAGAACAGGAATAATTAGCTTTGTATGATGTTAACTTTTAATTCAGAAATAGAGAAACTATTTAATATGTTGATGATGACACTTGAATAGTTGTAACAAAAAATGAGTAGTTGCATATGGTTAGGCATGGACTGCAAGCCCCCACTCACCCCCACCCACCAAGAAGAGGTACATGCTCATCACTGTACATCTATAGTACAAGTTATTAGCCTGAGTAGCTGCATGATGTCAGTTATCCAATGATAGAGGTTTGCTAGGAGTAGGATTGCAGACTACATGTAGTAGTGGAAAAGCAGCAAATGTGAGCACTTCTATGTTGTCAGACATGCATTGAGCCACCCCCCCCACATCACCAACAAGAAGATGTACACACCCATGAGTGTACATCTATGGGACAAGTAATATGTCTGATAAGATGCATGGGGCCAGTCAGGCTATGTACAAACTTCTCCTAGGGTTTGGCAATCCAGCCTATATATAGAAGTGCATCAATGTAAATGTTTCTTACTGTGGTATGATATTTAAATGACTTCTTGCAGTTTTTTCTACAGCCAAACACTTACAATCCTGCCTCCCCCTCCCTCCATGTCACAAAGGAGGAAGACAACCTTCAGTCCACAAGCACTTCTCAGGTAAAGGCATCAGTATACATGTGATATATGTTTGATATTAGGTACTATTATTTGCTCCCCTGAGTAATGATATGGTGTCAGGCACACAGCAGTCAGATATTCAGTTTCATGCACAGGATAATTAGTGGAGAACCATGACTGTAGTCAATGCATAAAAGTAATCATATATATATATATATATATAGATATCTATATATATATATATATATATATATAGCCGGGGGTGAGCTGCATTCCTGAGACTGACTTCTTTCATGGGTGCAGCTGGAAACTGACAGTCTGTTAAACATGGTGGGTGCTAGATTCTGATTTTAGATGTGTAGTAGTAGTAGCACAATGGACATTTGTGCAATGTAACACTGTTTAGCAGCTGCAGAGAAGTTAAGAAAGGTTTGTACATAACTATTATAACTTCATGGTATTAGCTGAATTAAATTTATTACACTGTGAGTTGCATATATTCAGACAGAATAGTTCACCCCTGTGTCACAGATCAGGTACTGGGTCCTGGCTGCAGAGGATATTTCAAATAGATCACTGACAGGAATGGCAGCCGTTGCTAAGCGGTATACACAACTTAGAACAGTGAGGAGTTTCTTGACTCTTGTACACAAACGGCAACTACCTTTCATATTGCAATAGTAAACGGTAAACACATAACATTCAAACCCATACCTATCAATATTAGATGTGTGCATGCAATACACATCATTTATAGGGGGCTAAGTATTGTGATATAGTTTGTTGCTGGCAGCTGAACAGTATTTGGTGGACTGTATGTTTTATAGTGTCAGTCACAGTCATGCATTCAAGACCAGGTATAGTGTGCTGAGTGGGGAGACACATGTGAACTGCAGTCAAAATTGTAAGACTCAATTAACATGATAGGAGCTGTTAACACTCATGCTGCAGCTATCTGATACAAGATAAACACAACTTAGGAGGCTGATGACCTCACGGTGTCAGGAAGCAATGTCATAACCGTGTGTGTGGACAAGGTGTTAGATCTTGGCTGAAGAAGCATCTCTCACATTAACTGATTAACATTTATGTTAACTATACGCAGATATCAACTGTATATAATATTTTTAGCACCATTTCATTAGCTAACTGACAAGTGGACGTAGAAGTTGTATCTGTGAAGCTGACAACACACATGTAGTACATTACGATTGTTACCTTCAACACTACCGTCTGCCTTCTGTTTCACCGCATGCAGCGGCTGATGTTCTTCAGTCTCCCTGGCAGCTGGAAAAAAATAGATACATTTTAGATTACAGCTCATACTGTTATCTCTATGTACATTAAGACTGCTATTGTTTTTCATATACTGTATGTTTCTAGTTACCATTACATCATACCACGAAGCATAGTGACTAATACTGCAAGTTAGTGAACTGAAGAATTGCATGGCGTCAGCCAGGCAATGCCCCCCCAAGTTGCACGACCTCAGCCAGGCAATGCCCTCCCAGACCAGGTACTGGATGCTGAGTGCAGAGCCACAGCACAACTAAAGCCATGGACATCAGTGGTATACCTGCCTGATTTCAGGTGGACACAACTCAGTGCACTGAGGAGTTGCAAGGGCTCAGCCAGGCAGTGCTACCCCCCCAGACCAGGTGCTGTATCGTGAGTGCTGAGCCACATCACAAATAAAGCCATGGACATCATCGTTTTACCTGTCTGGTACCAGCTGCACACATCTTAGGACACTGAGGAGTTGCATGGCCTCAGCCAGGCAATGCCCCCCAAAACCAGGTACTGCAGCCTGAGTGGAGAGGTACAGCAAAACTAAACCCATGGACATGGATGGCATACCTCCTTGATTGCAGCTGCACACAACTTAGCACACTGAGGAGTTGCATGGGCTCAGCCAGGCAATACCCCCCTGCCAGACCAGGTGCTGTATCGTAAGTGCTGATCCACATCACAAATAAAGCCATGGATATCATCATTATACCTGTCTGGTACCAGCTGCACACATCTTAGGACACTGAGGAGTTACATAATCTCAGCCAGGCAATGCCCCCCAGACCAGGTACTGCATCCTGAGTGGAGAGCTACAGCAAAACTAAAGTCATGTACTTCAACGGCATACCTTCCTGATTGCAGTTGTACACAAGTTAGCACACTGAGGTGTTGCATGGCCTCAGCCAGGCAATGCCCCCCCAGCCCAGGTGCTGTATCATGAGTGCTGAATCACATCACAAATAAAGCCATGGACATTATCATTATACTTGTCTGGTACCAGCTGCACACAGCTTAGAACACTGAGGAGTTTCCCGGCCTCAGCCAGGCAATGCCCCCAACCCCCCAGACCAGGTACTGGCTCCTGAGTACAGAGCCACAGCACAACTAAAGCCATGGACATCAATAGTATAACTCTCTGATTCCAGGTGGACACAAGTTAGCACACTGAGGAGTTGTACAGCCTCAGCTAGGCAATGCCCTCCCGACCAGGTGTTGGATCATGGGTGCAGAGCCACAGCAAAACTAAAGCCATGGACATCAATGGTATACTTCCCTGGTTGCAGCTGCACACAAATTAGCACACTGAGGAGCTGCACGGCCTCAGGCAGGCAATGCCCCCCCCAGATCAGGTACTGGATCCTGAGTGCAGAGCCAAAGCATAAATAAAGCCATGGACATCAATGGTATAACTCCCTGATTCCAGGTGGATACAAGTTAGCACACTGAGGAGTTGCACGGCCTCAGCTAGGCAATGCCCCCCCAGACCAGGTACTGCATCTTTTATTTTATCATGTAAAATTTTCTTGTGTTTTAACTTTTACAGAGACAAACAGCCATGGTTAGAACAACAGGTGTCAAATATACATAAATATTCAACCATGAGTACAAGAGCAATCAATTAGCTGTCAGTTACCAGGTAGCCATATTATCACATCCATATGTTGGTGAATATTAACCACAGGTATATTACATAGTTGATATCTATTCATCATACATTCAGATTGCAACTATAAGTATCTGACAAAAGGAAATATGTAGGCTCTAAGCAAGATCAAAGTATGATACTGAATTAAAGCAGCTTTACAACTAACAGGGCTCCCCTTGTGTCCTTATTAGTAGGCACATTCGTTCTTACAGCAGAGATTAAAGGAGAGGACATGTAGGAAAAACAGCCAAAGTAAAAGAATATTTATAAAGAGCTGAGATGAGGACTCCATTTCTGACAAGGGGTAGTGAAGGTGGGATGGGGAAGGGGAAGGGGGAGGTCACAGTGATGGAGTGTTGCCTGGAAGTGGGGGTGGGACTGCACACATATGCGAATGTAGATATGCCTCCCATTTCTTGTGGTATCTAGAGAGATGACCCTTCCCCTTTGCAGTGATTCTCTCAAAGATGGCTAACCTAGCCAAGGCTACCTATCAAGAGAGGATCAATGGGGGGAAGGGTTGCTTCCATCTCATCAAAATAGCTCTCTTAGCTTCCATAACCACAGCCAGGATCCATGCTTTGAGCGAGGCAGATAGTGAGTCTAGTGTTGAAGCATTCCCCAGTAACAGAGAGTCATGGGAATGTAGAATCCTTTTGCCCACAATCTTGGAGCAGTCTTTCAACACCATAGACCAGAATTCATGAAGAGAGTGGCAGGTCCTGAGGATATGAAGGAGATGGGCCGGGGAGGCCTGACACCTCCGGCATCTGTCATGGTTCAGCACTTTGAGTTTGCAAAGCATTGCAGGTATCCTATACCATTGAAGAAGAATTTTCAGCTGTATCAGCTGGCTCTTGGCATCTTCATATACTACATGTGCTGGCCTTAGACAAGTGAACCATTGTTGTGGGAGAAGGGGGCATTGGAGCTCTGCCTCCCATGCCAGATGGCAGTTGGAGGTGGTATCCGGCTGAGAGTCTTTCAATGTCTTGTAAATAACTCCAACAAGTCCCTGACCCTGTCTGGGTTTGTGGAGTGAAGCCAGGCAGTTCCATCCACTCTTATTAGTGTATTTGGACAGGAGGGGATGAAGCACACTCCTTATTTGGAGATATCTCCAAAAGTCTTGGGCTTTCAGATCAAAGCGATCCTGCAGTTGTTTGAATGACATCACTGTTTTATTATCTGGAAGGAAAAGATCTCCCACATTACGAATCCCTTTAGTGACCCAGAGCTGCCAGGAGAGAGGTTTACAATCCACCATAATAAGCCTGTTATTCCAGAGGGGGAGCATATAGGATCGGGGGAGAGCAGGCTGTGTTCGGGACACCTGTGAGGATCATAGCCTGATGCCATGCTTTACAAGTTTTGGTCATGACTGGGGTAAGCTGGTTCCTTGGGGGTTTTCTGCTGGTTAGGAACAAGAAAAGAGAGTTCCCCGGTATGAGGGCAGATTCCAAAAGGACCCATTGTGGAGGTGGGCCAGGCTCGGGACAAACCAAACAGTAGCTTGTGCCATGCGAAAAGCCAAGTAATAGACCAGCAACCAGGGGAGCTGAAGCCCACCTTTGGACCAGTTGTCTCTCAATTTAATGCATCCCCATCAAGCTGCTTTGCCTTCCCGTAGAAAGAAGGAGTCCAGTTTGTCCAGAGAGGAAAATGGTCTGTGGGACAGGAGGACCGGGAGATTGTTCAGTAAGTAGGAAACTCTTGGAAGTATAAACATATGCACTGCCTCTACTTTACCCTTGAGGGACAGCTGCAGCTTGCGCCAATGCTGAACTTCAGCTGTCAGGGCTGATAACAGAGGAGAGAAGTTGGCCTTTTCAAGATCATTCCACATCGAGGAGATAAAAATTCCTAGGTATGGAAAACTGTGAGGGGCCCAGGTAATGTCAGTGCCCTCCAAGCAATTTCTTTTGCACCTTGAGTTGAGTGGAGAGGGAATTGTTTTCTCTTGGTTAATTAATAAGCCAGAAAGAGAGGCAAACTCTTGTAATACTGGCAACACTATAGGTAAGGAGAGGTCAGGATTAGACAGTGTAAGTAACATGTCATCAGCATAGGCATTAACCAGGAAAGACCTGCTATTGACAGGGATCCCTGTGATACAATGAGTCTGTAAAAACTTCCTGATCAAGGGGTCAAGGGCTATGAGGAAAAGGAGTGGCGAGAGGGGGCGTCCCTGTCTGGTGCCCCTTTGTAAAGGAAATGGAAAGGAGATGTCCCAGTTGGTAACAATTCTGGCTGCTGGAAGATGATATAGGGTGGAGACCCAAAAGCAAAAATAGTCACCGAATCCATAGAGGTGGAGGACACTATGGAGATAGTTCCACTCTAGGGAATCAAAGACCTTAGAGAAGTTGATTGCTAAGGCTGCCATGGGAGTTAAGGAGTGGAACACCAGCATTTTAGATGAGGACTAGGCGCAGATTATCTGCCCCAGACTTGCCCTTTGAAAAACCAGACTGCGAGGAATGAATTAAGGTGGGGAGAACCTGCATCAGCCTGTTTGCCAGAGCTTTGGCCAACAGTTTAGTGTCCACTGATAGAAGTGAGATAGGCTGAAAGTTGACGCAATCCAATGTATCAGAGGACTTTTTAGGAATTAAAGTTATAAGTGCTTCCCACATGGTAGGCTGTAGTGAAACTGTGCTCTGGGCCTCTTGCAGGGCTCACAACAGGGGGACGGTGATGTTAGCTTTGAGTAGCTGGTAGAGCTCAACCATCATCCCATCTGGTCCTGGAGCCTTACTCTCCGCCATTTGGGAGAGGGCGGGCTAGAGTTTGTTGGCAGTGATGGGGGCCTCCAGATCATTACAGGCTGCTTGAGAAAGTTTAGGGAGTGAAACCCCTTTACAGAACTCTAGCAAACGTATGGAGAGTTCAGCAGAAGAGACCTTAGTATGGGTCCGGTAAAGGGCTTGGTAAAAGGGCTGCATCATTTCGTTAATATCTTTAGGCGCTGAGACTTCCTTGCCCTCTTTGTTCTTAAGCGCAAGTATCCTGGATGAGGCTTGCTGCTTATGTAAATGGTAGGCTAGTAGCTTACCCCCTTTATCCCCACCTTCCCACACTTTATGTTTGGAGCGGAGAAGCTGCCATTCTGCTTTTCTGCTTAGCAATGTGTTTATTTGGTATTTTAGGCCTATAATATTGGGCAGAGGGGGGAGTTAGGTGCTGAGTTGTGAGCTTAAATTGTCTCTCTAGGGTTGTGAGCTCGGCCTGAAACTGTTGCATAGTTTTCACACGGGCCCTTTTCTTGGCCGCTGTGAAGGAAATAATCCTCCCTCTGATGACTGCCTTAAAGGCTTCCCAGAGTGTGGAGGCTGATACCTCATCTGATGTATTGATAGAGAAGTAGAAGCAAGCCTCTTCTGTTATAAATGCCTGAAAGTCTCTGTCCTGCAACAATAGGGGGTTACACCTCCATCTCAGGGAGGGAGCCCCTTGCCATGGAGGGGAGAACAGAATAGACATGGGGGCATGGTCAGAAATTATAATACTTCCGGTAGTGGCTTCTGAAATTCCAGGTGAGGCTACATGGTTGGTCAGCCCAAAGTCTAGCCTGCTATGGGTGTGGTGGACTGCTGAGTAAAAAGAGTAGTCTCATCCTTGTGGGTTATCCCTTCTCCAGGGGTCACAGAGGTTCCATTCCACCATAAGTTCTTTAAGGCCTGGCAGGTCTTTGGGGTAGGTCTGTGGGGTAGGGAGAGACTTATCGAGGAAGATGATGGGGACCAAACTGTGGTCGCCTCCTAGCAAGATGAGGATATCTGAGTACCCATTCATGAGATCGGTGAAGGCTTAGCTGATAGCAGGGTAGATCTCTCCAGAGTCATTACTATGGCCATTTATGTTAGCTAGCAACATCCTGCTCCCTGGGTATGAAAGGCTGACCACTACCCACCTTCCCTGAGAGTCTGTACATTTATCTTCTACCACCCATGGTGATGCTTTATGCAGTAATATGACAACCCCTCAACATTTACTTGAGGCACAACTAGCAACAACAGAGCCTACCCACAATTTCTTAAGCCATTGTACAGTTCTATTGGTTAAGTGCGTCTCTTGGAGAAGGGCTATGTCAGCACCCAGAGAGTTCAGAAATTGAAGCACTTTAGTGCATTTGGCCAGGTGGTTAAGACCCTTGACATTCCAAGAGATGCACTTTCATTCATGAGACGCAGGGGGATTGCTAGCCATATTTGTCCAAAGAAGGAAACAACTAGAAAAAGGAGTACTCACCCATGAGAAGAGAGATTATCTGGTAGTACAGAGAGAGAGAGAGAGGTCACCTGGATATTAGCCCAGATAGGAGAGTGTCGAGGCTTGTAGGGGAGAAGGAGGAGCCAGTGAGTAGAACAAGCTAAGGGAAACTACAGCAGTTGACACGGAGTAGGAAAAAAACCTAGTCTGATAAACAAGGAAACAAATTAAACAGTATGTTACTGAGAGGTCAACACAGAACAGTGCTCATATGTCTTTACAAATATAACAGTAAATGAAATACAGAACAGTATCGGAGCTCTAATGATGCTGAGTTGAACGTGTGAGGGGAGCCTTGGAGTGCTCCAAGCCACACTACTTCAGACACCAATAGCGGGGGAAGGTCACAAACAACCATAAGGTGACCTGTCCCAACCCGGCCTCCTAGAACCAAAATGAAACCAGGTCCGGAGGATCCAGATAGTCCTAATGGCATTTAAGCCAATAGACAGTGTAGAAAACCATTAACAACTGGAAGGGGAGAAATGGGGGGGAACTGTCCCCAACATGAATAAGAAAAAGGAGGGGGTACCTCTGTGTGCCACCCACAGACACTCTAAGCAAGAGGTGGGGATAAGAAGTACTTATCCCTCCACTTAATAATTAAGTGTCTTGTGCCGCTGGCTCCCATTCAGATAAGTATTCCCAAGGCAAGCCACAAGTGCAGTAAACTGCATGTGAAGGAAGGAGACAGGGAGGGGGGAGGTTATTCAGCTTCACCTGAAACAGTGTCATTATTGAAACTAGGATTCGTCAACCGTGGGGCAGGGGGGACGGCTCCTTCTCTTGATTTAGTATGTAATCCAAGTCAGCAGATGCAGCCCTGCTGGGGGGCTGTTGAAGAGGAGATATTCTAAGAGAGTGGGGATAAGGGGAACAGGTGCAACAGTGGGTCTCCTTCACCCCACGTGCCACCCAAAATCAGCTAGAAACATTCCCAGTACATGGAGAACGTTCTTTTTTTTTTTTTAGTCTTTGGTAATTGGGTAAGGCCCACTAGGCACAAGTGCCTGTTTTCAGGGGCAACCTGGGAGCACTGGGTGGTTAAGTGACTTGCTTAGAGTCACACAGTATGCAAGTGAAGGTTGTGAGAATCAAACTCAGGTCTGGTCTACTGGATGTACTGTACCACGCTCATTCACACCTCGTTCCTCTAACCTCTAGGCTATACTGCCAGCCCAACAGTTCTTATCAGACACTAGAGCAAATTAGAAAAAATAAAAGTATTAGCCAAGTTTCAATTGTCCTGCTCATCATCTGTTTCTGCCAGGAGCCCCAGGGACTTCTGATCACTTTCCTTCTGCTCTACTAGGTCCCGGAGAGAAGTCAGGGCCTGTGCAAAAGATTTAGTCCCTGGTTTTAGCAGGCCTGCCGCGGATGCCAGCTCTTCTTCATCTTCTTCCATGGTGGCGGCCCAGTCCAGTGGCACAATGTCATCCATAGGTTCATTATTTTTAGCAAATGACAGTTCTTGGCTTTCAAATTTGGCTACTGAGAGTGCTTCTGCTCGTAGAAACTTGGCGGGGGGTGAGGCTGAGGAGTTACCAGCATTTGGACAGCCTGGGCTTCTGGAGCATTGGTGTTGCTGATTGGAAATGGTGTATTTTAACTGTTCTTGCTTCTCTGCTATGTCTGGTTTGACAGGGGATTGTTTGGTGGCAGCTAGTAGATGGTCATCTGGCCAATTTCCTGAGTCTCCGGAGTATTGGTAGTTTTGAGCATGAGACATAGGGAGCACTTTTACAGCTGGACCAGTCCGGTTATGTTTATTCCCCCCCCTGGAACTGCCTCTCCTTCCTTTCTGTTCCCTTGCCATTACTATCCCCAGGGACCCAGAGGCATCTGGGAGATGCAGTCCGGGACACGAGGCTTGGCCAGTGATTATTGATCCATGTTTCAGTTTCTTTGGGAAACTCAGCAAGAAAAGACTTCCCATCTTTGGAGATCTGCAGTGCTGTAAGTTTTTTAAAGTGATATTGGAAAGAATTTACTTGCAACATTCTTTTAAGTGGACCAAAAGCTCTCCTTCTAGCAGCTAGCTCTTGGGAGAAATTCCTATAGAAGGAAATGGTGGTGCCCCTCCATTTAAGCTCTCCCATGTCTCTAGCAGCCCACAGCAGCTTCTCCTTCACTGAGTACCTCAGTAGGTATGCTATTATGGTTCTAGGAGCATTCAAACCATCTGATCTGCCATTCACCCTATGGGCTCTTTCCACACCGATCGGTTCCCTTCACCTCTCTCCAAGCAGCTGTGGCAGCCAATCATTAAGGAAGCATTCCATATTTGGGCCTTCAGATCCCTCCAGGACCCCCAGGATCCTGATGTTGTTCCTCCGATTCTTTGGTCCTGTACCAGAGCCTAGTAAGCTTTGCCTCATGCTCCCTAAGATGCTGCAACACTGCAATGTGCTGACTCTCAAGCTCCTCAGTTCTCTGTTCCAACAAGCTTTGCTTATCTTCCAACCAGTGTACATCCACCATATTCCCCACCAAGGATGCCCCTATAAAATTTGATGGCAAATAAGGACCACTTGGCCCACCTAGTCTGCCCATTTTCCTACCTAACAGATAAGCTGCAGATCCTAGTTAACCAACAGCTTACTTCCTCCTACCCCCCACTAGGACTGCCTATGTCCCATGCATTCTTGAATTCCCCCACTGTTCTTGACTCCACAACCTCCTCAGGGAGGCTGTTCCATGCATCCACAACCCTCTCTGTGAAAAAATACTTCCTCACATTACCTCTGAGCCATCCCCCTCTATCTTCAAATTGTACCTCCTTTTTCTTGCACATCCCTATATTGTCCACCTGGTTAAAAGAGCTTCAGGCAGCTGTGTTATGTGCAATAGAGTGTCTCCCAGGTGGGTCTGGTCAGAAGGGGGCTGAGTGTCTTGCAAGCAGGGCCTTTGGTTGCTTTACGTGGAAGCATCCATCACCCAGGCCAGAATTGCAATGGCTCAGGATGGTGATAGGTAGGCAGCTTACTGTCTGCTTCAAGGTGCTTGTGGCTAACGGTGATAATGGCCCATCAGGTTGTGACTTGGGCTCAGAATTAGCAGTGGGCATACTGGCAATTGAGCTGGGACCTGTGTTCTCAGGTCTGTGTGGCCTACCTTGGCTATGCAACCCGCAAGTAGCAACTCGGCAAAGTTACATATGGAGCGTGGCATCCTCAACAAAAGCAAATCAGGATAGAGGTGGCAGAGAAATCGTGGTGTTTTCCAGATGTAACACAGATAGTTCAGTCTGGCATTGCTTTAGTCTAGGTGTGATTAGGCACCAGGCTGGGACAGAGCAAAAGTCCTAAGCAGCCATTACCATTGAGTCCAAGCCATGCCCCCAGGTACTGCATCTTGAGTGGAGAGCCACAGCAAAACAAAAGCCATGGACACCAATGATATACCTCCCTCATTCCAGCTCCATACAAATTAGCACACTGAGGAAATGCATGGCCTCAGCCAGGCAATGCCCCCCCAACCACACAGACCAGGTACTGGATCCTGAGTGCAAAGCCAGAGCACAACTAAAGCCATGTACATCAATGGTATACCTCCCTGATTTCAGGTGGACACAAGTTAGCACACTGAGGAGTTGCATGGCACCAGCCAGGCAATGCCCCCCCAGACCAGGTACTACATCCTGAGTGCAGAGCCAGAGCAAAGCTAAAGACATGGACAACAATGGTATACCTCCCTGACTCCAGCTGCACAGAAGTTAGCACACTGAGGAGTTGCACAACCTTAGCCAGGCAATGCTCCCTCCCCCAACCAGGTACTGGATCCTGAGTGCATAGCTAGAGCACAACTAAAGTGATGGAAATCAATGGTATAACTCCCTGATTCCAGGTGGACACAAGTTAGTACACTGAGGAGTTGCATGCCGTCAGCCAGGTAATGCCTCCCCCAGACCAGGTACTGCATCTTGACTGTAGAGCCACTACAAAACTAAAGCCATGGACATCAATGGTATACTTCCCTGATTGTAGCAACATGCAAGTTAGCACACTGAAAACTTGCATGTCCTCATCCAGGCGATGCTCCTCCCCCCAGAACAGGTACTGGATCCTGACTGCAGAGCAGCAGCCTAACTAAGAAGAGTTGTTGCATGTGCAATTCTGAAACATGGAAAACTAAAGCCTTGGATATGAACGGTAGTGTTATGTGATAACAGTCATGCACAGTGTGCTGCTCGGTCAAGTTGTGTTACCTAACATGGGCAATGTCCCTGTGTCCTGTGTATTAGCTTGTCAGCTATTTGTCTTGCTGTGATAGATTTGTCTCACCTTCTGACTTGATAGGGATGACACTGTCAGTGTCAGATTCATGGCCCTCTACAAGTTCAGCCCCAACTGGTACCACCTCTGCCTGAGTTGGGGAATGCCTTACATGTTCTGTACATGAATAATGAAATATTTTTACAATGCTGTATACATCATCGTGGACTTCAATATATATTGGTTTGATTAGTCTAATACTCTGTACAATTGATTTATTTTCATGTCTGTTTGCTGTGTTACTTTCTGCATTCCTGTGTACTACTATATATTTTGGCTACTATTCTATACTGAGGTCTGTTCACTGACACTTGATGAAACATAATTCAGAGAAAGGTTTACATAGGCAACAACTACAACAAGACAGTTGTACTGTTAAATGACTACTACGTTAACAGGATGTACACTGACGGATCTATTGTT
Source organism: Neoceratodus forsteri (assembly GCA_016271365.2). Lineage (NCBI taxonomy): Eukaryota > Metazoa > Chordata > Ceratodontiformes > Ceratodontidae > Neoceratodus > Neoceratodus forsteri. The sequence continues at coordinate 9,968,198 of JADMNL010000034.1, read as the reverse complement.
AACTTTTAGTATCACAGATTTGACACATGTTCAGTGAGAAGTGCTTATTCTGATGCATGCACATTTTTAAAAAGGTACAGGACATTTTAGGGGACAGGCTTTGGGAAAATGGGGAAATGCTTGAAAGAGGCATTAAGGGGAATGGGCAGGAATCAGGGTTTCAGGAACAGTGGGCAGTATTTAAAATGGGGATAACAGAATTATGCATTAAGCAGGTTAGCAAGGGGAAAAGGAAGAGGAGGTCATTATGGTTTTCCAAGGAAGTAGCAGAGAAAGTGAAAGCCAAAAAGATTGCATTCAGACAATACAAAAAGACACAGGCAGAAGGGGATAGGGAGAAGTACCAGGAGAAGGAAAGGGAGGCAGGGAGATCAGTAAGGGAAGCCAAAGCTCAGACAGAAGAACACATTGCAAAATCAGTGGGTAGAGGGGACAAAACCTTTTACAGGTACATAAGTGAAAAAAGAAAGGCAAAGGGAGGGATAGTGAGACTGAAGGGGGAGGATGGGGGCCATGTGGGGGATGACAACAGTAAAGCTGACATATTGAACAGGTATTTCTGCTCAGTCTTTACTGAGGAAGAGGAGGGTAATGGGTACAAATGGAGTACAAGGGATGGGAATGGTGCAGAAATTGACACAAGTCCCTTTACACGAGAAAGGGTCCTGAAGGAACTGGAAGTAATAAGAGTTGATAAAGCATTGGGGCCAGATGGGGTGCACCCCAGGGTCCTTAAAGAATTAAGAGAGGTGGTGGCTGAACCTCTGGCAATCCTGTTTAGCCAATCACTGGAAACAGGGGAGGTACCCAAAGACTAGAGGACAGCAGATGTAGTCCCCTTATACAAAAGTGGGAACAAAGAAGAAGCGGGGAACTACAGACCAGTCAGTCTCACCTCGGTCATGGGGAAGATCATAGAAGCACTACTGAAGGAAAGATTGGTGGAACATCTGGTTGTCAATGGACTACAGGACCCAAGGCAGCATGGTTTCACCAGGGGGAGGTCATGTCAGACCAACCTCACTGAATTTTTCGATTGGGTAACTAGGAAGGTGGATCAGGGGAGGGCAGAGGACATGGCGTGTGGTGGGTAGGTAACTGGCTGGGTGGCAGGACACAGAGAGTGGTGGTAAATGGCTGTCACTTCACAGAGGGAAGAGTGACCAGTGGGGTACCACAGGGATCAGTGCTGGGACTGGTCCTATTCAACATCTTCATCAGTGACATTACGCAGGACCTAGAAGGCAAAATTTCTCTGTTCACTGATGACACAAAGCTTTGTAACAGAGTAGACACACCAGAGGGTGTAGACAAAATGAGAAGGGACCTGCAGAAACTTGAAAAATGGTCAGTGGTTTAGCAGCTGAAATTCAATGCAAAGAAGTGCAAGATAATACATATGGAGCACAAAAACCCTAGCACAATGTATCAGTTGGGGGGGGTGAGGATATAGCATGCACCAAGCAGGAAAGGGATCTTGGGGTTTCCATCTCTGATTACCTCAAGGTAGGGAAACAGTGCAACAAAGCAGCAGGTAAAGCAAATAGGATGTTGGGATGCACAGGCAGGGGCATCACAAGCAGGGAAAAAGGTGGTCATAATTCCACTATACAAGACACTAGTGAGGCCCCACCTGGAGTACAGTGTACAGTTCTGGAGACCTTACCTAAGTAAGGACATAGACAGGGTAGAGAAGGTTTAGAGGAGGGCAACAAAGATGGTACATGGATTGCATCACAAGTCCTATGAGAACAGGTTGAAGGACTTGAATATGTACTCCCTGGAGGAGAGGAGAGGAGGAGAGGAGAGGAGAGGAGAGGAGGAGGGAGAGAGGAATATGATAGAGACATACAAGTATCTTACAGGGAGGAATAGGGTTCAGGAATACACTATTTTTAAGTGAAAAAGATTTTCCAGGACTAGAGGGCATGGGATGAAGTTGGAGGGAGGACGATTCAAAGGAAATGTGAGGAAGAATTTATTCACAGAATAGGTGGTGGACAAGTGGAACACCCTGCCAGAGGAAGTGGTGGGGGCTGAAGCAATCACGTGATTTAAGAATGCATGAGATAGACATAAAGGAATTCTGGAGGTCAGGGGTAAGGGGCAATAGACTTCTAGAAAAACATAAAGTGAACTTACAAGCTCAAATGGGCAGACTGAGTGGGCCGTAGATCCTTATCTGCCAACACTGTCTATGTATCTATGTACACATATAGTGCGTTCTGCATGATTTTCTGTTGCACAATTTTTATTCTACGCAATGCCTGATACTACTACCAACTGTCACTGTACAGCATTCTTAATACTGGCATAGATATTGTCTTGAGTTGTGCATGTATTGTATACTTTCAATGCTGAAGGTGTTCCCCAGCTTCAGGCTTCCCAGCTGTTTCTCACATTTCATCAGCGAGTTAGTACCAGGGGGTATCATTCTCTGGTACCGCTCCGTGTTTCTTCAGTGTGTAAAAATGCTGGTGCACCAGTTTCCATTTCCTTTTGCACATGAGTGTAGTCTTGTTTTTAATTTTGTAGCAATAGCTCAAGTGAGGATTTATGCACCTCCACATGGCATTCATTCTTTTATTTGTACTGCGCATCAGTATGTGTGCATTGTTTTTTGTTTGTGCTACCTCAACCAGGCAACACATCTCCCTAACTGACCAGATTCTCATATTTTTTCTTGATCTGTAGAAATAAAAAGTGAGAAATATAATAATAATTTAGTGTATCATTATGAGGCTGGCTTCATTCAGTTTAAACATTTTTTTCAACTATATGTGTAAACACATGCTTATATCGATTATACAGGTCAGATAAAAGTTTATACAGATTATAGCACTCGTGGTTATATTACATCAGATAGTCTATCCACTGCTGCCCTTCAATCAGTGTGCCAACACAAATTGCATGTGTGTGTGTGCTATCTGTGTTATGTATGCAGCTTGTCTATTTTATGACCAAGGTTTTGTGGTTCTTAAAAGAACCATTTGTTTACAGGTACATTGAAACACTCTGATATTTTTAGAGCACTATGAGGATTCCATCTTGAAGGTCTCCCAGGAAAAGGCAATTGCCAGCATGTGAGAAGTGCACACTGGTAGATATAGCCAATCATTACAATACTTAATTTCAGGGTGACGTATGGTGTGCATCCCAGACATGCACAGATATCCAGAAAGCTGTATGTTTACCTTTCTTCATGCCCTGTCAAGCAGGTACATGTGCTGTTCTGCTTGCCAGGCCCTATGTTCTGTAATTCCTGAAAATACGATCTTACAGGCAGGTAACATACTCATAATAGAAGCAAGGTCCAATGTTGCTTCTGCTACTAAGTCTCCCCATTGTTTGGTGCCTAAATCATTGCCTCGGAGATGAATCAGCAGTATGTCCGGATGAGCTTGACTGCTCAGTAGTTGGTGCATTGTTGGCATGAGATGCTCCTACCTCATGCCTCCCTTGCAAACCACTTAACAGAGCATTTTGGAAGCTGTAGGTCTTTATCAAAATGACTTCTCTGAGCATACTCTGAAGCTCATTGTACTATGCTGCTGCTGACACAGTGCATTTGTTGTTTTCTGCCATTCTAAGTTTTTAAACTGAGAAGTGGACAGAGGGCTACCAAAAAATATCAGTGTTTGTCCTGCAGTGTCTAATCACTACTGAATATGAAACTGAGATTTCCCTCTCTGGTTCAATATTGTTTTGGTGGACTGTCCCAAAACACAGGAAAAAACTAAATAATTGTCTAATGCTTTCTCATGGTTAACCAATACAGTGGATGTATGCACTATGACTACACTGAATGGGTGCAGCTCCTGTCAAGCAGAAATGTTGCAAGGTTTCTAGGTGGGAAAATACTAGACTTTCATAGGCTAGTTCAAACAATCACAAGTAAACAGCTAGCTATCATTGGTTGCCTGTTGTTTTATGATACACATGCTGCCTGCTTTTTGCCTCCATTTGCAGCTCTATTTGTGCTAGTAAGTACTCATTGACACTCCGACTTTAAACAGTTATAATTTTTTGTACAGCATAACAGGTTATTTATACTGTCATAGTCAAATAGAGGAGTAAAAACATGTTGTTTAATGCTATTTTTGTGGTATTATCAGTTTTTATAATGCTAGTAAAATTGTATAGAAAATGTGATGTACTTACACAGAGTAAAGCAGTGTCTTGCTGTTTTTTTTCTAAGACGGCTGCCATGTCCTTCTTCTCCAGTCTTCAGCACTTCTGATTGGTTGCCTGACATGGTCTGATCAATGCTATGTTCCATTGGTGTGAGCGTCCACCACTCAAATACAAACCAGTGTCTGATTGGTCTAGCTTAAATAGGATGTTTTTTGAATGTGATTATTCAACACTTCCGTGCTCACGACACTATTATTCAACACTTTCATGCTTACGACATTATTTTGTGACAGTATTGTGTTTATTTGACACTACTATTCGACACTTTCATATGTGTGACACTGTTTTGTGACACCACTATTCGACACTGTAGTGCATTCGACACTACTTTGCAAAAATGTCGCAAAAAATACATTTTTTCAGAAATATAGTGTGGATAGTGGAAGCTTTAAAAAAAATTTCTGCCATGTCTTTAGATATTGTGTCATGTTATAACTGAGGTTCTGTTATGCGACATCTAAAACCATTGCATGTTGTCTTCACTAGTGGTGTGCTGTGATGAGGATTATGTGCCCAACATTTTCTTAGCAATAGTCTCTATTGACATATGACAGATGTACAGTGTGTGTGACTACTATGCCATGTTATTAAATTATGTTTGCCCACCAATAAATATTTGTTTTCCTATATTTCTTATGCAGGTGTCTGATACTTGAAAAATATTTCCCCACACTACTATGAATTTCTAGAGAAGAAAGATGCCTTCTAAGCAGAGACACAGTTCTATGCAGAGATGAAACAGGTATCATAGTAGTACACTGTTGCTTAAGAGTGGTACAAAAACACAAATGGTACATCAAGACATAAACTTCTGCTCAGGGAGTGAGTTCACAGGTTGCACACACCACAGAAATTGTATGTGCTTGCTCTACTGCAAGCAAAATATCCACAGCTCAGCAACAGTTGCAAAAATCTTTCAGGTGGAAGAATAATGTTGCAAAGGCAAGCATGAAGGAACATACTAAGCAACAGTGTAACGGTATGGCTGTTGACGATCACCTGAAGAAGCAAAAGTATTTCTGATCACTAGCTTGTAAAGCTAAGTTAGATAGATTTATTGCAGCTGTGATGAGACGTGAATGCAAAAATCTAAAGACTCATCTGTCTTTGATGAAATTGCATCTCAGATTTCATTCATTTGTCAACAGAGCAGTATTAGTTCTTCAACGCTTGTGGCGTAAAATGGCATATGTACTTGAGCAGTTCAGAAAAGTTGTGTACAGCATTAAGATGAGGCTACAATGCTATCCTGTCTTGAACCAACACAACTTCTGTGACTTTTTCACAGGTAGCTGGATACACACACAGCACTCAAAGGCATATTACTGGGAGGAGTCATATTACTCACAGAAAAAGGACAGCGAGTTCTGCATTGATGAGTCCGGTAAACTGTGTAATGTGCTGACTGTATGTGATGACATTACAACGCAGTCAGATGATGAGTCAGGGGCAACTGTTCAGCCTCATAAGTGTCACTGTCTGGCATGGACATGTGATGTGACTTGCAACTGGAGCAATCATCATTTGACAAAGTCAAGCACTTAGTAAATTGTTTGAGACTATAGACCTTTGTGAGATACAGCCACATACTGGACTTATGGGTCATTCAATTGCATGCCTAGATGGTGGTGTTTGTAACAGTGTATTTCACCACATGCAGATGCTGGGACCGCATTAATCAGAGATGCGGAACTTTGTGTATAGGGTCTATGAGGTGCGATGAGTTGTTGCACAGTATACTCATCTTAATGAGTTACTGCAGTCTGGTGACATTGCATGGTGCCATGACATTTCTGAAACAACTGCAATGTGACAGCAGCATCACAGATACTGTGATTGATCGGTCATTAATTGCTGATGGAAATTCTGTCTCTGTCTTAGGAACATATATTATCAAACAGTTTGGGAAATTGATTGCCAAATTTGAGTTGGCAAAGACAGAGAAATTTGACTCTGTATGTGTGTCATGTGATCGGCTCTGTTACCAGAAACAAATGGTCACAGTTGATCTGGAAAACTTGTCACCATACAATGATATGTGGTTACAACTGTCAGCATTTCTGATGTTAAAGTGTGACTTCCAGTTAGACCCAATCATTGTGATGTGCAAGCACAGTTCTCCAAGGTGAAGAGTAACAGTCAGACACCAAGGTCATTGCTGAACAATAGGCACATGTATACACCTGCTGAGATTGCCACATTGATTATGTTTGAACAAATTCTTATTCAGACTATTAAACCATTTCAAACTATTCTACCTCTGAATACAAAAACACAGAACATTCCACAAAAAGAACTCATTAGGTCTCTTAAGGGTTCCATTATGTATCTTCCACTTCCTCTGCAGAAAAATGTGGAGGCAATCCCCAGTGAGAACAGTTTGGTGATTCTTGTCAATGGTGTCCCAACAAAGTCAAAGCTCATCTGGCAGGATGTTGTCAATGTAGAGATGGTGACACTTGCTCTTACTTACTAGAAGAGCAACAATCCCTTTTATGCAGACTTTGACAATGGTCGCATGACTAGCATGTCTTCTGAACATGATGTGTTGGATACCACAAAACCAATGATTGAGAAGGTCAATGTAGAGACAAATGATAATGTGTATGAACAGTACACAATACATCCACTGCATGGCAGAGATCCAGTAGGGGATAACATTGATCTGTATCAAATGAAACAGGTGGAAGGTGCCCCTGTCAGCATTTGGGAGGTGACATTGGAAGCACGTTGCTTTCTGATTTATTCCCAAAAGGGTCAGGTGGACATCTAGATGATAGAGAAGTGTGTGTGCAAGGTGCTGAATACCGTACCAATTGTGTGCTCATAAGGATGGCAAACTCAGACTCAATATACAGTACCTGTTCCATCTCTTCTGCGAGAGTGAGCATAGCATCCTGTCTGCATCTATTGCACATACAATACAGCTCACAACTCCACTTGCTGGAATCACTGCCATTGAGTTTTTGCAGAAATTAAAGCTAATGGATGAAAATGTGCAAGTCAATTTGTCTTCCATACAGTCAAGTCTACGTGGCACCAAAGAATACTGGTATCGCAGACACTCTGAGGTGATGACTATGCTGCAAGAGTAGGGTGCAGCAACATGGTTCGTTACACTCAGCTGTGCCAAGTACACCTGGGAGGAGGTGATTGAACTCTTGAAGTGGGAAAATTGTGATGCAGAGGGCTTTTCATCAATGACTCTCAGGGAAATGTGCTCACTTGACCCAGTGTCTGTGACAAGACATTTTCACAAGCAATTTCATGATATACTGACTTTCATTTTGTCAAAGGACAATCCACCTCTTGGCATTGTAGGGCATTACTTCTGGAGGATGGAATATCAGGCTCGAGGTGCTCCTCATATTCATATGTTACTGTGGATCAGGGACACTCCGTGCAAAGGTGAACTTGAAGCAGCAGAAGTGCTTGCGCTCATCAAGCGATATATCACTTGCTGCATACCGGACAAGTATGACAGTCCTACATTGTGGATATTGGTACAGAAGTTCCAATGCCATATTTGTGTGAAACACTGCCGCTGGGTAGTGAAGAAAAAATCTGATTGGTAGACAAGATATTGCTTCGGATTTCCCAGATGTGTCTGCCAGGATGGTCACATGAATGAACTGTTTTCAGCTATGTGACACCACCTGAAGGCAAAATCAACCAAGAGGGTATATGAGTTACCCAGGGACAAGAATGAGGTGTACATCAATGACTACAACCCCACTCTTCTTCTAATGTGGCAAGCAAACATAGATGTTCAGTTTGTGGTTGACAACTCATTGGCTCTGGTTTGGTACATCACTTTGTACATCACCAAACATGAACAGACTAGCTTGCAAGATCTTTGGGAAGATATTACCAGTTCAAGCAAGTCACTGACATCTCAGTTGTGGTCACAGGGATTGAAGACCCTATCACACACAGAATGTGGTGCTTATGAGGCTGGCGATCACTTGATCGGTACACATTTGTACGGCAAATATGATGCTGTGCAATTTCTCAGTGTTAACTATAAAGAGAAGTGCAAACGTGTACTTATTCCTCATGCTGAGATTGAGGAGCTGGCTCTGAACAAACCCTCTTCAAAATCTATTTTGAAGAATAACCTGATTTACACATACTACCCTTGTAGACACAGAGACATGGATGGTATGTGTCTATTTGAGGTGGCCAAATGGTACGACTACAAGACCGATGTCTCACCTGATTGCACATGTGACTTCTACAAGGTCAGAGGAGTGGATGGCTTTCTCATAAGAAGACATAAGCCTTGGCTCATTTACCACTGCAAATTACATCTAGGCACATCTGAGAGCAGAGAGCATTACTACTTTGCTCTACTATTCTTATTTAAACCCTGTAGGAATGAGTCTGAATTGAAAGGTGACTGTGATACATTTGAGGAACAATTCAATCACAGTTATGACACATTCAAAACGGAATACTCTGACACATATATACAGAGACTGGACGCTAAGAAGGAACAGCTTGAAAAGGCATAGAAACAACTTGAAGAGGACACTCCTGTTAGTTCACAGGGCAACCTTTATCCAGAAGGAGAAGGTATACTTAGAGTACCTCTGCCTCTGAATGCCCCAGTACTCATGTCGGAAGTGGAGAGTGCTATGGAACATGCCACACACTGCACTATTGATCGAGAAGAATTGAGAGAGAGAGACTCAATCAGCGACAATGTGTAGTGCACTCTGCAGTCACTGATGCTGTCCGGCATGGTATACTACATGAACAGAAGAAATGTAACTGTCTTGACCACAAGCCACTATTGATGTTTGTTAGTGGCTCAGCAGGTACAGGAAAGAGTTTCCTTATAGAGGCCATTATGGCTGAAATATGGAAACTGAGAGGCTCATCAATGTCTGCTGCTGTTAGTGCTCCCACTGGACTGGCTGCATACAACATTGTTGGAGTTACGCTACACCATCTCTTCATGCTGCCAGTGGAGCATGGTAAACTAGGAGAGTATCGTAAGCTGTCATTTGAGGTTGCAACTCAGCTTTGTTCTATGTTTTCTATGTTTACTAAGATGAAGTTACTAATCATTGATGAGATTAGCATGGTCTCTAATTTGATGCTTGCCTGTATACACCTATGTCTATAGGAGATTTGGGGCACTGACTATGGAGATGCATTTGGTGGTAAATGTATAATTGTATTTGGAGGCTTTTTACAACTTGCACCAGTTAATACGGAATGTGTCTTTGCAGCTCTGACTGTTAAGCAGGCTAAGAATACACTAGGCTGCATTGGAGGTTTTAACCTGTGGGAGTTATTTAGCTATGTTGAGTTATGTGAGAACATGCGGAAGAGTGGTGATCTGGCTTACAGGGCACTGTTGGATCAATCTTGTACAGGTTCTTTGTCACCAGAACATCTTTCAATGTTACATGGTCGAAGAATCACAATGGATACTGCATCTATACATACAGCGTACAATGTTTTCAGCGATGTGTACTCCAAGGGCACACGGATTGTGCGTCTTATGCCATGACTTAAGAAATGTGCTGAGTTCAACAGTGTTATTTTTTTTATTTTAGTCCTTGATAACAGGGTAAGGCCCACTAGGCACAAAGGTCTGTTTTCGGGGGTGACTTGGGAGCACTGGGCAGTTAAGTGACTTGCTCAGTGTCACACAGTATCCAAGTGGAAGTTGTGAGAATCAAACTAAGGTCTGGTCTGTTGGATGTATCAAGCACATTCACACCTTGTTCCTCTAACCTCTAGGCTATACTGCCAGCCTATTATGTTGCAGAGAGAAAATCAAGAAATTCTCACACTGCATGCTGTTGATACAGTTGATGGTGTAATTCTAAGTTGGACTCGACAAGCACTTTTAAACAGAGGCTACCGAGACACTTAAAAATTGCATATGTCCTGATATTGAAGAACTACCATAATCTTCATACATCAGAAGAATAGTCACATAACATGTGACATAACTTGCTGTCCATTTTGTTACAGAGTGACCTGTGCTACAGAAACACTATTGTTTTTATGCAAATCTGCATTCAGTATTACACTGTTAACAACATTGCATGGTTTACATGCATATGTTTACTCAATCTGACATATAAGATAATTGCATCAATCAGTGACACAGTGAAAATAGTTGCAGTGGTCTTCAGTCGGCACTGACTGTCTTTACAGTCACTAGAGAAACCACACTTAGATGTCTAAGAAAGACTTTGAGATGGCAAAAGAGATATGACTATCTGGTCCTCCTCTTCTGTCATTTTCTTTTCTTCTGAGTAACTCGTATGAAGCCATAACAAGTAGGACTTGGCACACTTGCCAACTGTGTGTCTCTACTTAGGCAGACTACTTGGCCATGTGCATGGCAATACTGTGTATCATATGTCGTTTTTTAAGACTTGTACTGCATCATGATATTATTTGGATCTTTTATGAGTAAAAGATATCCTGCATTTGTTTGTGCCACTTCTGTGTTAGCACAATTGCACACTGTTTTCTACCTGATCTGCTGACCTGTACTTAAGAGTAGCATACTTTGATATACAGTAGGCATCACTCTGTGACATCCTGAGTATTACCAGGTGTGGCTTGTGTTTTTTGTCCCTTTGCAACTTGACTTAATACATCCATATTGTATCACAACAGTGTTGTACTATGTCTGTTTTCTTTCCGTACATCTGTGTTGTATATATGTATATATGAATATTGATAGATTATTTAGTTTAAGTCAGTACTGTTAACTTTTTAACAGTTGTCTTAATTGCTATTTAACTGAATATATTAAACAGTGGTAAATATGTTGCTGTTTTATATCATTTAATTCACAAGTATTTAAACATTCTTAATCTATAAATTATTATTGCATAGATATTTAGTAGAACGTTTCTAGTTTGTAGTGAGCTTATATAGGCATCATTAACAGTAATAAAGGGTGTTGTGGTAAATCTTTGTTTATTAACAAGAGGTTCCATTTTCTCAATAATAGATTATTTATGTAATATAGATCGTATTGTGTGTAACCATTACTTATTATTAACTAAACATTTTTAGTGATGTAGATACTTCATAAATTCACTATGAATGTTGATTACAGCTTTGATGATTTTTACTGATGTATATAGTAAAGGAATAATGCCTGACAGGCTGGATGTTATGCTGGGATAACATCCCACCTCAGGTGGTTGGGCCTGAGGCCACCAGCCGAGGGCATCCAACACCCTAGAAGGGATGTTATCCCAGCATAACATCCACACTGGAGGGCATTATACAATGTCTTGTTGTTTTATGCAGAATAAAAAAAATAATTTGAAAGAATGCTTTTGTTAGTGTGTAAAAATATTTTTGTTTCTTAAGAGAAGATGTGATGCCAATGTGATGAGACTAATGAGGGCAATTGGCAGGGATGTTATACCAGGATGACATTCATGCTATGGTGGGCAACTGACCAATCAGAAGCCAGGATTCTTTCTTGCCATTGTATAAAATATGTTAGCATATGCCATTTAATTTTGGTTTGTGTAAGAAGTTAATTAAATGCATGTTTACAATTGTGCACTACTGTAAACCAGACACTTACAGTGATAGCAACTGATTATGTTCCTGATAATATTTCTCGATTGCCTCTATTGAGGGATCGGGTGGGAATTTTCCAAATGCACCCATATATCTATATCTCTTTACGTGTGTATGTATGTATATATATATATGTGTATGTCTACACATAAATATATTACAATTACTGGTTTTAAAATAACTTACAGATGTATCTTTTTTTAGACATCAGAATGTGTTTCTGCTGCTATTATTTAAGCATTTGGCATCTGTTTTTTTGCCCACCCCAGGAACATTCACACTATCAGTCACACAATGGCAATAACATCATCAATGTGTGATACATGATAAGCAGTGTACAGAGACTAACATGGCAGCTGTGTTCATGTGATCTGTGCCACTGTCACAATTTCCTCATCAAGTAGCTGTCATACTGTTTTACATGTATTTTTAACTTTGATGTAATACTTTTTTTATATTGTTTTGTGAGACTGATTTTGTGTACCAATTTGATTTTTAATTCAGCCTTTTTAATCAACTATTAATTTGGCAATAAATCTTTTTAAAGCCTTATCTAACTGTGTTGTGTCTTTTATTATATATAATGTTACAGTATTGATATCTTTACTGGTCTTGGTATATTACTTCATACAAAGAAAGTACAAGAGGTAAATCTGTGCATATTTTCTACTTAGCAGAGTACAGGTACTATTGGTCCCTGTGTCAGACATATTACTCTCCTATTCCATTTATGAATGAGTTGATTTTTATGTCTAAGGTGTAGCACATGAACTATTGCCACATAAATAGCACAAGACAAGTTCATATTATGATACAGGTATCTATATCTTGGTCAGAGCGTGGTGCACAATGGGAGCCATGCTCTCACCAACATATACAATGTAGTATGCAGATTATGCTTACTCAAAAAGACAGGAAATTCATGACAAAAAACTTCATTTACTGCATCAGTTAGGGTTGTTCCACGGTGACAAAAGTGAGAAAATTCAACATTAGGGTTGAAAACCCTAACGCCACATTCCGCACCCCACACCCAGCACCACACACACGCACACGCACACACACACACACACACACACACACACACATTATATCTTGTAAAATGGCAAAATTGTTTTAGGGTTAAAAGTCTAGGTGTGCAGTCGCACTCTGATATATGCACGGTCATGTGATGTGTTTTATACAATCAGAACAATTGATTTGGAGCTTTTTCCTTTACCCATTTTACATATATATATATATATATATATATGTATTATAGTAGTGGGGTTGTGCCACTATATTTAGGGTTATGATGGCACTTCTATGTTAAAGTCAAAATGTTGTGCGTTAATAACTTTGAACCTGTTCAACAGATTTGTCTGAAATTTGGTATGCCATGTGGGGCATGGTAGATCTCTTGATCTGCCAAATATTGTTTCAGTTGGACTTACAGACTTTGCGTACAAAAACGCTGAAAAATGCAAAATTATCCAGTTTTGGAGCCAGGTTTTGCGATTTTGTCTATGGCTCTGTGTAGCCATCATGTGATGTGTCACTCTGTGAGATGGATCATCTGAAAGAGCTTGGCTTTCCAAACATGGCGCTTTTCATTTGGTGAAAAAATATGAAGGTATTCAAAAGTTATGCCACTTTTAAGTTCCCATTATGAGTCAATGGGAAAATTTATACTGTTGTTTTTGAACAAAGAATGGGATTCTGGCCATCTGGTCCCACCTGGTGGTCAAAGAATTTTCAGCCTCGTGGTTCAAGAATCTTTGTTCCCAAGAATTCTTTGACTGCGAGGTCCGCCATCTTGTCTTTGCTTTTCTGACCCTAAAAATTCAAATATCTCACCTCAGGGGTCACTCCTGAAGTAAAACTTGGATGGGTTTTACTCAGGAGGCCTTGTTCTATCAAGCCATGCCTTTGGTTTGATGTAAAATGGTCCAAAAATAGACTTATAAGGTTTTAAATTCTTTGATCTCGGCTCGCCAACAGTCTTTGATCGCGAGCCTGCAAATTCTTTGATCGCGAGTCTTTGATTGTGATCTTGCACTGTGAGGTAAAAATACAATTTTATCAGCTCAGGGGTGGCCTAGAAACACAAATATGGGTGGGGTTTGATCAGGGGGCTTTGTTCTATTGAGGCATGGTGGTAGTGGTTTCATCTAAATCTTCCAAAAACTCATGTTTCACCATTTTTTATTCTTTGATCATGAGCATGCAAATTCTTTGATCATGAGCATGCAAATTCTTTGATTGCTAGATTCTTTGATTGCAATCTTGCATCGTGAATGAGGGATGAGATGGCCCTTTAAAAAATGCAAATTTCTCAGCACAGGGGTGGTCCAGGAACACAAATGAGGGTGGGTTTTGTTCAGGGGGCTTCATTCTATTGAGGCATGGCAGTGGTTTCATTTAATTCTGCCTAACACTTGAATTTCATTATTTTTTATTCTTTGATCATGAGCCTGCAATTTCTTTGATCGTGAGCCTGCAAATTCTTTGATTGCGAGATTCTTTGATCATGATACTGCATCATGAGATGATGACCAGATGGCCAGATTAAAAAATTAAATTTCTCAACACAGGAGTCACCTAAGGACACAAAATAGGATGGGTTTTGCTCAAGGTGTTTCATTTTATCGAACCATGTCAGTGGTTTCGTGTAATTATCTGTAAAATTAGAATTTGAACACTTTTTAATCTTTGATCATGAGCCTGCAAATTCTTTGATCATGAGGTTCTTTGACAATGATCTTTGGTCGCAAGATGACGACCAGATGGCCAGATTAAAAAATTAAATTTCTCAGCCCAGGGGTCCCCTACAAACACAATTTAGGATGAGTTTTGCTCAGGGGGCTTCATTTTATTGAACCATGCCACTGGTTTCATGTAGTTATGTGAAATTTTTGAATTATTTTGTTATTTAGTTACAGGCAATATACTGTAGTAATACAGTGTTGCCCCTCATTCAAGTTCATGTGTTCGCACTTTAAAGGAAAAACTTTAAAAGTTGCTCCAACTTGCCCAAATTGCTCCCAAGTAGCCACAATGACCATTTTGAGAGCCACCAGGGCTAGCAAGCTTCTCACCTTGATGTTGCCTAATAGCCCTTGTTGGCAGCCTCTGCTCAGCATGGAACCTCCATATGGTGCTCTACTACCATCACTAGCAAACAAATATATACAGTATGTTACAATAGTTGGCACTAAAGATGGCTGCTGCACTGCATTGCTCTGTTCCTCACAGCACCATGCTTGTTGGTGCATTCAAAGGCTTTTTTTACCCCAGACGCAACCTGATGATGAATAAAACTGGGATTATCTTAATATATTTTTACTTTTGGTAAAAACTGTCCATCAATGGAAGTCTGATCCTTTGAGAAAGGTAAGCCACCAGCTTTAGCACATTGAACTCAGTGGGTCATAATCATGGGCTCCATCATGATTCTATGCTCTATTTGTACCCTACTCTATCTATATTTCAATTTGGAGCTCGTTACTGATGTCCAGAGTGACTGGTGTTTTTTGATGTGCTCTGAATATCCTCACAGCTCCATGCTTGTTAAGGCATTCAACGGCTTTTTCTACCCCAAACCCAACCTGCTGATGAATAAAACTGGGGTTATCTTAATATATTTTTACTTTTGGTAAAAACTGTCCATTGATGGAAGTCTGATCCTTTGAGCAAGACAAGCCACCAGCTTTAGCACATTGAACTCAGTGGGTCATAATCATCAGCTCCCTCATGATTTTATGGTCTATTTGTGCCCTACTCTATCTATATTTCAATTTGGAGCTTGTTACCGATGTCTGGAGTGACTGGCGTTTTTTGATACGCTCTGAATTGTTGCAATTTGGTTGTGGAGACAGGGCCTGATGTAGTGAGATGATGGAGCAATTGGTGGCTGTAAAGGCTCTGGATTTGGACTCATGGAGCACTCAGAGACCATTGGGAAGTTGTTCGAGGAGGCTCCCTAGGAAGAGGCTCCCAGCTGTGAAGGCCTTCAGGGAGTGGTGTGCAGCAGTAACACAATATGTGCTGAAATGTCTGAAAATTACCTTGAAGAGGTGTGCTACCTTTGCCTAGGGTTTGGGGGTCCTGTTTTTTTTTTTATTGAAAGTTTTAAATTTACTGCACTCAGATGAGCATTTTTGTTCCCTTTCTCCTAGGTGCCTGCAATTCAAAAATGATTCAGTGACAAGTGAAACAGATAGAAACTGACCAAAAGCCAACTAAAAATGGCATAGGAACTATTGTAACCAAAACTGAATGGAATTGGGCACTTAGAAGTGGAGGTACGTAGTGAGCTTTTTTAAGCTGAAGGGACTCCTGGATGAATTAGGAGCCATGCTTGCATATTGGAATAAGGTATCCCCATTTTCTGTCTGGATAAAAAAGATGCTGTTCCAGCACAGGGTGCTGGTAGTTCCTAAAGTAATTCACTCAAGGTAACCCCTTCAGAAGATCATCACAAATGTCCTTTAATAGGTACAATGCTAGAGCCTTTATGCACTGATATATTTACTATTCAGCACAACTATTAAGACTACTGGCTACCAAAATTTAAAGGTAGTGATCACTTGCACAGTGGGACTCCTAAATGTGGGGGATGAAATGTGAGAGAACTGACTCCTGCTTGGATAAATGTCTGATTTTATTACAAGGGCACATTGAACAGTGAACACTTTTAGTGGAGCTGAATGCTGTAACTATAAGTTTAAGGAAACTGTTTTCATGCTCGGTTAAATGGGAGTCCTAATAGTGTTTTTCAGACTGAAATATAAATCCTGACTGTTCTGAATGCTTAATAAAACAACTAAATTTCATGAGTGCACCTGTTCAATCCACCAGTAATTTAAGGCAGCTAGAATTACAGAAGTTGGTTGACTGCCTATTTACTCCTGCTGACTTCCATTTTACTTTATTAATTCAGTTTGTGTGCTGTGGTTTAAGCTGCAGGAATCACTGGTTGTAATTTATTGACTGTGAAAATTCTGTTTTAATATCTAAAATGTTTGCTCTGTTTCATAATTCATGGACCTTGAACTTGGTTGGAGCCTTTGGGCTTCAGGGCTCCCAGATGTTTGGAGCCTACAAAACATAGTGTTTAGTTTTATCATTTCATTATTAATAAGTTTCATAAATTTGTACCTGCCAATGTTTGATTACTGGTGATTTCCATGTGACAGTGATTTTCATAAGATGTTTTGATTAGTTACTAAATATGTTGTACAGATTGAAAGATGCTTATATAGCAATATAATGATACAGAGGATTTTGTGCTAAAAAAAAGCTATTAAGTGGAGTGATATCCTGTGTTGGATAGCCATTAATCTAATCCCTAAAGAAAGCTCAGGCACTGATTGTGTTGACGAGAATATAAGCAAAATTGTATACCAGTAATCTAGATGACTTTGGCAAATTGCCCCCTTCTAGCTGATTATAACTGTCAGTTGCTGGAAACAGCTGAAGCAGAAGACATCTCACAAGTAAGCTAATTGACTTATAGCCAGAATAGAAAGTGCTATGTTAGTAGGTAGAAGCTGGATCCAGCCAAAGCAGAAGTTGTTACATAAGTAAGTTATTGGCTTAAAACTAATACAGCAAGTGTTATGTTAGTATGCAAAGCTGGAAAAAAAGCTAAAGCAGAACACGCTACACTAGTATGTTAGATGGTTTATACCCGAAACAGAAAATGTATATTAGTATGCAAACACAGGATGCAGCTAAAGCAGAAAATGCTGCATAAGTAACTTTTATGGCTTATAGTTGATGCAGAAAGTGTCATGCTAGTATGCAGGTTTAAATACAGCCAAGTGCAGTTTATTAACATGCGGGAAGTCTATGTCAGGACTCATGAATCTGGTCACTATTTGTCTTAAGCATTACCTCAGGTAAAGTTGTCAAGAGCCTAGGTCTTTTTACTTGAAATTTGCAGGGTGTTCTTGACATCTCCTGTAGATCTGAATTATTGTGTTTATGTGTCAGAGAAATTTTTCTTGTGGAGATATTGCTTGATGCAATTTACATGTTGTGAACAGTGTTTTGCATTGTGCTGGTGGCTTGAAATTGATAGGGTACATAGCCTTAGTATCATGGATGTAGTTTTCAGTCGTTGTGCCTGTAAAATGTTAACAGGTGCGGAATTCTGCATCTCTGACAACTGAAAATCTTAAACTTTAACATGTTATATCTTGGACACGGATTGGTATTTTATATTGAAATTTAGAGGGTGTTGATGGTGCACACACATTTACAAGTTGGTGGGAGCACATGGCCTGTTTCTGTTTGCAGTTCACTTTGCATTACCATTAGCTTTTTCATATGCACTGGTGTTTGTGCTTCTGATTGTGTTACTGTTCACTTTGGCATCATTGTTGCTGTGACAGTAACTGTTTGCATTTTCCATTTGCACTACTGTTACTGTTTGTGTGTCCATCACTGTTTGCATTTCTGTTGGCATTACTGTTTGTGTTTCCGGTTGTGCTGGCAATGCCCCCCCCAGAACCAGGTACTGGATCCTTAGTGCAGAACCAGAGCACAAGTAAAGACATGGACATCCATGGTATAACTCCCTGATTGCAGGTGGACACAAGTTAGTACACCGAGGAGTTGCACAACCTCAGCTAGGCAATGCTCCCCATCCGCAGACTAGGTGCTGCATCCTGAGCAGAGAACCACAGCAAAACTAAAGGCATGGATATCAACGGCACACCTCCCTGATTGCAGCTGCACACATGTTAGCAAACTGAGTAGTTGCACGGACTCATCCAGGTAATGACCCCCCCAGACCAGGTACTGCATCCTGAGTGGAGAGCCACAGCAAAACTAAAGGTATGGATATTAATAGTATACCTTCCTGATTGGAGCAGCACACAAGTTAGCACACTGCAGAATTGCACGGCCTCAGCCAGGCAATGCTCCACCACCCAGACCAGGTACTGCATCCTGAGAGCAGAGCCACAGCAAAAGCAAAGGCATGGATATCAACAGTATACCTCCCTGATTCCAGGTGCACACAGGTTAGTGCACTGAGGAGTTGCACGGCCTCAGCCAGGCAATGCCTCCCAGACCAGGCACTGCATCTTGAGTGCAGAGCACAGCAAAAGTAAAGCATGGACATCAATGGTATATTTCCCTGATTGTAGCTGTACACAAGTTAGCACACTGAGGAGTTACACAGCCTCAGCTAGGCAATGACCACTACCTCTGCCTGAAGCAGGCAATGCCCCCCACCCAGATCAGGTACTGGATCCTGAGTGCAGAGCCACAGCAAAACTAAACCCATGGAGAGCAACAGTATACCTCTCTGATTGTAGCTGCACACAAGTTAGCACACTGAGGAGTTGCATGGCCTCGGCTAGGCAATGCCCCCAGACCAGGTACTGCATCCTGATTGCAGAGCCACAGCAAAACTAAAGCCATGTACATCAATGGTATACCTCTCTGACTGCATCTGCACACAAGTTAGCACAGTTAGGAGTTGCACAGCCTCAGCCAGGCAGTGCCCCCCCAGACCAGGTACTGCATCCTGAGTGCAGAGCCACAGCAAAACTAAAGCCATGGAAATCAATGACACATCTCACTGATTGCAGCTGCCCACAAGTTAACACAGTGAGGAGTTGAATGGCCTCAGCCAGGCAATGCCCTCCACCCCAGATGAGGTACTGCATCCTGAGTGCAGAGCCACAGCAAAACTAAAGCCGTGGACATCAACTATACAGCTCCCTGATTGCAGGTGCTCACAAGTTAAGACACTGAGGAGTTGCATAGGCTCAGCCAAGCAATGCCCCCCCAGACCAGGTACTGCATCCTGAGTGGAGAGCCACAGCAAAACTAAAGCCATGGACATCAATGGTACACCTCCCTGATTGCAGCTACACACAAGTTAGCACAGTGAGGGGTTGCACAGCCTCAGCCAGACAATCCCCTCAGACCAGGCACTGCATCCTGAGTGCTGAGCCACTGCAAAACTAAAGCCATGGACATCAACGGTATACCTCCTTAATTGTAGCTGCACATAAGTTAGGGCACTGAGGAGTTGCACAGCCTCAGCCAGGCAATGCCCCTCTCACTCCCCCAGACCAGGTACTGGATCCTGAGTGGAGAGCAGAGCACAAGCTGTCTGATAACAGCTGAAGACAAACTAGGACTGTATGCAAATCATCATAACCATTGAATACTGATAATTTATTTATTTAGTTTTTGTTGACCAGGTAAGTGCACTAGACAAATCCTGCCTATTTTCAGGCACGACCCAGGGGAGGAGGATACAGATGAATGCCAACTGCCCTTGAACCAGATTAAGCTGTTTGTGTTATTTTTAGTGAATGAGGGAAATTTGCCGGGACACCAGGGAAATTCCCCTACTCTGACTCCGTTGCTCTGTGGCCAGTAGAGGGCTATGGGCCATTGCGATGGCCATTTGGAGCGAGTCATTGGACCGACAGGTTACAGCGGAGTTAGGAGAGTGAGCCTCCTCTCCTTCTCCTGTTCAGCAAGAGGCTCTCTTGAATATTTGTTTGGATATTGATTTAGAAGGAGATGGCACTGATGTTTTTGTTTCTACTGAAGACTTAACTACAGATGGTTCGAAACAGAGTATCCCCTTATATGCTTCCACATCCTTTTCTACCTCTAATTTACCGATAAATTTGGAGGTGAATATTTTGCAGAAGGCTGATGATTTGCCTTTATCTACTACGACTACAATCACTATGGAAGGTCTATTCGTACCTGAGCAGGATGCCTTTGCTGGAAAACAGCTGAAAGGTTCATTTGCCATTTTGGAACACAGTGAGTTGGCTAATAACTCTTGTGCTGATGTGTTACCCCTCTCTCCAGCTAGCAGTCCTAGCGGAGCTAGTGTGTGCCGACAGCCGATGTTTTTCTTTCCCGGAACTCACTCTGTCTCTTCTTTTTGGGCTGGCAGTGCTGACACCGAGGCAGCTGTGTGCCAAAAGCCCAAAACAAGTGATTCGCGCTCCATGGCGAGTGAAATTTCTGCTAAAGGCAGAGGCAGCACTCTGAAAGGGTTTACGCTCCCTTCAGGACTGACACAATCTGCAATAGCCACTACGGAGACGGTTTTACTGACTGAAGCAGGTTTTGTTTTTCATTTGCCTAAAACACACTGTGAAAAGAATGGGCAACAGGAAAAAGAGGGTAACATTGTTTATCAGACTCAACCAAATATTCAGACGGGGGTCACCATTTTTTCCTTTCAACAAGAAAAAAACAAAACTGCCCAGCAAAACTGTGCCTCCAGGGAGGGTCCTTCTAAACCCCTGGGCCAGCAAATAAACATCCCTTTACCCTCCCCTGATCTGCCAACTGATTCTTCATTACTGACTACCTCTGATGTAAACTGGACTCCTCAACAAGCCTTGCAGGGGGCAGGATGGCTGCAAAATGAGCAAGGGATCTGGCATCCAGACCCTAGCTGGGACTCTTCATTAACTTTTCTTCAATCCTCTCTTGAGTGGAAACCCTCTGAGGCTGAGGCTGACAAAGCTCCTCAGGTGTTGGAAACAGTTAAACCTCCCATGGAAGAAAAGATTTCAACTAAACAGAGTCCAAAGCCTCCTGACCCTGGTCTTGATCGCCCTCCCTTATTATCAGACTTATTTTCTAGAACTAAAAAGGAAGCCACTCCTAGGTGGAATGCTGTCCGGATACGATATAAAGGTGGTTTGGAGAATAGGCCAGACCGGACTTATGTTGGTCGAACTTTATTAAAGGAATCTTTATTTTTCTCTCCCAAAGATGTTTTTGCTTTAATTAATATTTCTGGGGAGGATAACTATGACATCAATTTCCGTACAGCATATGCTCTAGACCTTTTTTGGGAACGATATGCAAATGTTAAATTTTCTCCCATTTGGGCCCCTTTTTTAGTAATACCATTAACAAAGCCTTTAATTAAATATGTGACAGTCATGTTCAGAAATGAGGGGGTTCATGTTGATGACATTACTTTTTGGTTGTCTCAGAAGTGTGAGATTCTGAGTACCCCAGAAGCCCTGTTAGATTCAGGGGCCCAGATATTCAAAAGGGTTGTGCCATGCGCAACAGGGTTGCACATGCGCAGGTCCTACATTGCGCCATTCTGCGATATTCAGCAGGAGGCAGCTACGCCACTGACAACAGGTTGCTCAACAGCGCAATGCAAATGAATGCATGCTCAACAGGAGGGTGAGGAACCGTGCATAAACTGCGCAACCCGATATTCAGTTGGGTTGTGCAGAGTTGTGCATGCGCAACCCCCAACCTGTGCCTGCAGGACCTTGAGCCAAAAAAAAAGGATCAAGATGAGGGCCACCCACAGGTGAGCTGCTGTATTGCAGGGCACAACACAGCAGCTGCCACCCCTGGCTGGCCCCCAACTCGGTCCCTGTGCCCCCCACCAGACTGATCGTGGGCATAAAGTAACATGACCCCCCCCACACATCTCCCGAAGCCCGATCGCCGGCATAAAGTAACATGACCCCCACATCTCCTGAAGCCCGATCATGGGCATAAAGTAACATGACCCCCACACATCTCCCAAAGCCTGATCGCGGGCATAAAGTAACATGACCCCACATCTCCGAAGCCGATCGCGGGCATAGTAACATAACCCCCCACATCTCCCAGAACCCGATCATGGGCATAAAGTAACATGAACCCACATCTCGAAGCCCGATCACGGAAGAGCCAGTTACTGCAAACATATCAGAGGTGGCGACAGTCCAGGATTTGTGAATGATGTTCACCACAACCTTGATCTGTCATGCACGGTATGGCTGCATCATTGGCTGTAGCTCTGCACCATCTGGCATGCAGCCCCACCGACAGTCAGTCGGTGGCGCGGAGCGGCAGGCAGGTGGATGTCCGCCCACCGCCGCCAGGGGAGCGGTGGAGGGGTCGAGGTGGGTGGGGGACACCAGACACCAGGAGATGTTTGGGTGGTTGTAACTTGACATTCTGCCCACGATCAGGCATTACGGTCCACTGACCACCAGGGAGATAATCGGGTTGGGGGCTTACATTCGCCCATGATCGGCACTGGGGTTGATACATCGCCTGCCCACAATCAGGCTTCGGAGATGTGGTGGGGGTTCATATATTTTATTGCCCGCGATCGGGCTTCGGAGATGTTTGTGGGGGTCTTTTTACTTTATGCCCGATCGGGCATCGAGATGTGGGGGTCATATGTTACTATGCCCGCGATCGGGCTTTGGGAGATGTGGGGTTCATGATACTTTCTGCCCACGATCGGCTCGATCTGTGTGGGGGAATGTATACACAGAGGCTGACCGCGATCGGAAAGGTAGGCGCGCCGGTCCTCGACGGCTGCTGCCTGGCAGGGCGGCCAGGCGTTTTTTGTCCTCAGGGATCGGGCGCACCTACATGCTATTGGCATGCAAATGGGGCCATAACTAGATGCAAATGGCCCCTGTGCCTTGCATAAATTATGGGCCCATTTGCATGCCACCTTGAATATCGGAAATTTGGCGATGGCGCAATGGTACTGGCGCCACTCAAGAAGTTTAATGCTCAACTCTGGCAACTTGTGGTGGTGCAAGTTCCACTGCGCCATGCCCAGTGGCTGTGGCTGGGGGGTGATATTCAAAGGAGTTGCTCAATAGCGCAACTCCTTTGAATATCGCCCCGGCCACACCCCTGCGCAACTATTTTGAGCAGCGCCGGGGCTTGCGCCTCAGAATGGCGCAGTTTGAATATCTGGGCCAGAGTCTTTCTGGATGGGGGGGTGAAAATATAAGCTTAAATTAAAGGCTACAGATACAGGAATGGAACATATCCCTAACTCTTTTTTATTAGGCAGAGATAGGGGAGTTTGCTTTTATGCAGGATAGCCTAGGGCCTGCTACAAATGTGGGGCACAGACTCATTTGTCTAGTACTTGTGATAAGGCCCGCTGTGATAATTGTGGGGAAATTGGTCACATAGCCATGCAGTGTGCTAACCTGACAAAATGCGACTTATGTGAGGATGATGGCCACGACTTTAGTGAATGCCCTTGGGCTGCTAAGAACAAGGCCTCTTGTGCTAGCCCTGAGTTATTGATACAGCAAGCACAGGACTCAACTGCTGAGAAAAGGGTGATTCAAAATGAAACCTCTGGTTCTAAGCCAATTCTTTCTCAGGCTGATATCCTGATTCAGCACCCCCCAACCAGAGGTGGTTCCAGTTGACAAACTTGCTGCTTCTTCTCTGGTGATAGAAGACCATTAGTTCCCTTTTAACTCCAGTCTGTTATAAGGAACCTGCTGTCCTTAGGAGTGAGGTAGTTGATAGCAAGGTTTTTCTGCCAGTAACAAGAAGGCGTTCCTCTAGGAACAACACACCTCCTGTTTCTTTAAACTCTCCAGTACTGAGAGAACATGATAACACTTATGCTGCTTTGTTCTTGCCAGATGAAGGTTCTGATATGGACCATGGGGAGATGGATTCTCAATCAGCAGGAAGTAATCAGCCTTCCATGGGAGTGAGTCAAGGGGACTATAAAAAGAAAAAAAAGAAAAGAAGAAACAAATAAGAGTTTTTTTTTTCTGCTGATGCTATTTTGGTTTTTCCTGACTTAAATTCCTTATGGTTGGTTTTTCATTTGGGTCGTTAAACATCCACAGTATTTTAAATCCAGTTAAATGACAAGCAGTTTTTTCTTTTATTCATGATTCTGGTTTTGATCTGTTTTTTTTTTACAGGAAACATGGATGTGTTCAAGGGAACAGCTTTTGTCATTTAAAAAACACTGGCTTTGGGGTCCCTCTTATTGGTCTTTTGGCCCAGATTGTGCAGATGGGTTAGGTATTTTGTTTGGTTCTTATGATTTTTCTTTGATAAAATTAGTGGATTTAATTCCAGGTCATTTGCTGATGTTGGATGGCACATGGAAACTTTCTGTTTTTAGTTTTATCAATGTTTATGGGCCTCAAACCAAAGCTGACAGAGTGGGTCTTTTAAAAATGGTTCAACCATACTTAGTTTCCTCCTATATGATTGTTTTAGGAGGTGACTTTAACTGTGATATTGTTAGGGATCCTGTGAAAGGTGAAAAACATAAGAAAGTATATTGTGACTCTAATATGTTAACTACTTTAATCAGCACAGCAGACTTAATAGATTGTAGTATATATAACAAAGGTCCAAGGTTTACATATTTTAGAGGTAGTTTTTGAACCACTATTGATCACCTGTTTCTTTCCCAAAATTTTCCTAAAGGGCAGTTCTCCATCATTCCTTCTGAATTTTCTGACCATTTACTGTTAAAATTTACTATTGGAAAGTTTAGCCATAGAACTAAGATTAAAAGCAGATGGAAATTAAATCCATCCTTACTAACATCTTTGGAACTTCAGAAGCAGCTTACTACTTTGATGTCTGTTAGAATCTCGGTCTATTGTCTATATGACGATATAGGAGAATGGTGGTTAGATTCCAAAAAAAGATATACAAAAGTTTTTTATTAACTATATTAAATCTTTGGAAAACAAACGGTTTTTAAAATATCTCTCTCTTCGTACTCAATTGCAGCACTTATATTCCATTTCATATCTTACAAAATTTGATTATTCTTTCCAAATTAATAAAATTAAAAAGGACATGTTGATGTATCAATATGATAGAGCTACAATTATAACCACAATGCTTTCTAGCGGAACCCAGAAGTCACCTGTTGGGGATCCCTATGAAGCCTGTAAAAAGATTCTTTCTGATATGTCTCTGGACTCTTTACTGGATGCAAATGGAAATTTGGTTGATTCGGTTTTAGATTTGGAAAACCTTATTAAACTACATTATCAATCCTTAGAACCTATGGAAGTTTCCTCTAGAGAGAAGATTTCAGAATATTTGGGAAATTTTGAAACTCCAGTAGTTTCACAAGAGGCTTTGCTACTGTTGAAACAGATTACAGTACCAGAGGTTGAAGAGGCAATCTGTAGCCTTAGTGCAGGTACTTCTCCGGGACTGGATGGTCTCCCAAATAAATTTTATAAAACTTGCATATCTCAAATTTCTGTCATTTTACATGCTGTTTTATTTGGGTTTTTTTCAACAGAAGAAGATCCCGGTTTCTTTTTCTGAAGGGTTATTAATTTATTTATTTAAATCAGGAAATAGAACTGACATCTCCAATTGGAGACCAATCATTTTATTGAACTCTGATTATAAAATTTTGACCCATATCCTTAACACTCGACTTAAGCTTTACGCTTCCTCAGTACTCTCAGTATCACAATTTGGTGGACTTCCTGGAAAAAAGATTCAAGATGCCCTTGTTATTATTAGAGATTTTATTGAAGTTTTACTGATGAAGGGTCAAACAGGCTGTATACTGTCCTTAGATCAAGAAAAAGTGTTTGATCGTATTGACAGGGGTTTTTTGTTTGCTACATTGGCCAAATATGGGGTTCCCTTAGCCTTTATAAAGTTTATAGAATCATTATACTCTCTGGTCTATGTGAAAGTTCTTTTAAAAGGGCAAATCATGGATGGTTTTAAGATCCTGACAGGGGTTAGGCAGTGATGTCCTCTTAGTCCTTTATTTATTTTCTATTGACCCCTTACTTTAACTCCTGACAAAATTAAAGCTAAATAGATTATCAGGAAGGGGGGCCTTTGCCAACCTCTCAGTAATAGCATATGCGGATGATATTTGTGTTTTTTTCTCTCACTTAGATCATATTTCTGTGTTTTTGCAGGAACTGTGCAAATATGCAGGTGTTTCTAATTCTAGGCTTAATGTTTCGAAATGTAAAGGGTTAATGATAGGCCCTTGGGGTTTCAATTCGTGTCAGGAATCAGGGATTAATATTTCCATACAGCCTATAGACATTCTGGGTATGAAGTTTGGTACAACTAACCTTCCCTTGGAAGATTGGGAGTCAGTACTGCTAAAATCTCAGGCTAAAGTGAGGAGATGGCAGTTCTGGAAGCTTTCCAAGCTTAAAAGAATACAGATATTGAAGAAATTTATAGGTCCTCAATTGCAATTTGTAGCGTATATTTTTCCTCTCCCTTCCTCTTTAGAGACTACTTTATATGGGATATTTTTCCAGAAGCTCTGGGGCAATAAACTTAACCCTGTTAAATGTTGTTACACCTACTTAAGCAAGAAGCAAGGGGGATTGGGTATTATTGAACCATTAATTTTCTTTCATTCATTATTTATTTATCATACGGTTTTGTACAGCATTTCCTCCATTTCTGATGGAGTCAGAGGGGTGGTACAGCAAGTCTTGGTACAGTATTTATCTAAATGGCTTGATACAGCACCAAACCTCCATTTCAGACTTCAAATCCCAGATTACTTTTACCCCATGGCTCAAAAACTTTATAAATGGAAAATTTCTCAGGCTGAGATTTTACAAAATTCCAGGAAAAATTTTTATTTTTCTTTATTGGCTCGCTTATACCCTTCTGAACCCAGTTTTAAAGATTGTCCCCCCGAACTTACTGGGCATGTTTTGAAACAGCTTACAAACATTAGGGTGCCTGCCAATATGCGGGAGATTTTATGGCTCACACTTTACGGTAAGCTGAACATTAGAGGAAATGCTAAACATAAAAATCTGGCAGACAGAAATTGCCCTTATTTGACATGTATCAATGTGGAGGAAACTATGTCTCATTTTTTGTTACATTGTTCATATTCAAAGCCTCTGTGGACTTTTCTTGCAGATAAATGGCATATGAATTGGTTGTTTAGTTTAAATTATGACACTTTAGTTTTAGGCCTTCTGCCTACTGAGAATGCTGACCTTCATTTGGAAACCTATTTTATTTTTTTATGTTGTTTAAGGTTTTACCTATGGCAAGCTCGTTGCCAATGGGTTCTCTCCTCGAAATTGATGTCATAGGCTGTTTATAGTTTTCTGGTTGCCCAGGCAATGACTGCAGTGTATAATTCTGATGTGTTACATTATTCGAGTGCTAAGGTGTATAGATGGTGGAAAGGGTTTCAAATTTTTGTAAAGTATAAGTAATCTTAGTTGGTTTTTCTTTTTTCCTTTCTTCTCTTTTTTTTTCTCCTCCTTTCCTTTCTTTTAGGGATTATATACGTTTGTTTACATACTGTTGATTTTCTGGCTATATGTATATTATGTGATTTTCATTAAAAAAAACCCTACTCTTTTCGATAAGTGCCATAGGGATCTTTAACATCCACCTGAACTACCACCAATCCAGGCAGATGGGACCTCGGTTTAATGCCTCATCCAAAAGACGGCACCTCAGAAGTGCAGCACTCCTCTCATGCTGCACTACAGTGTCAATATTGAGATATTAACCCAAGTGCCAGATGTGGGAACTGAACCCACAGCCTTTTGATCTCCCAGCCTCAGAGGCGAGTGTGCTACCTACTGAGCCGCTGACACATAATAAACACACTATGCGCATTTAGTTAGTATAAAGTATTTATATACATTTTTATTTAATATTAAAATATATTAAAATAAAATAAATTATTTCTTTTTTCTAGAAACATATATAAAAATAACGTTTTACAAAAATATTTTTTGATTTATAGAAAAATATTAATGTTTAACAATAGAAACATTGGGAGATGGGGAGGTGTGGTTTCTGGTCAAGTCGGCACAGACCAGGAAACTGGATCACATGTGGAGGTGCATCGGAAATGGAAACTGCTGTACCAGAGGAGATACCTGTCCTGTGGAGGGCCTTCAGCTGTGCCCAGGGAGACTGGATTCTGCTGCATGCAGTGGGGTGGTGCTGGCCTGCCCCATGGCATCTGTGACCATGTTGACAGGCTCGAGCAGGAGGTTGACTGTCCACTGTTGTGCACGCAACAGGGACAGGACTTTGTTCTGTCCCTGTAGCAGATGGTCAACCTTATGCTCCAGTCTGTCTACACGGCCAAAGAGCTCATGGACCTGTGAACAGAAAATAGACAAATCAGTATGATATATTGATAAGTGCAGTTTTGTCATAGATGTTATTACAATATACATTAACGAGGACACGTTTGTGTGGTTAATAGTTCAATGTGAGTAGTTGAACATTTTTACCATGCATAGCACCACCTACACCACAGCCCAAATAAAGCCATGGACATCATCATTATGCCTGTCTGATACCAGGTGCACACATGTTGGGACACTAAGGAGTTGCATGGCCTCTGCCATGGAATGCTCCCCCCCCACTAGGTACTAGACCCTGAATGCAGAGCCACAGCAAAACTAAAGCCATGGACATCAATGGTACACCTTCCTGATTCCAGCTGCACATAAGTTAGCATACTGAGAAGTTGTGTGCCTTCAGCCAGGCAATGCCCCCCTAGACCAGGTACTGCATCCTGAGTGGAGAACCACAGCAAAACTAAAGCCATGGACATCAATGGTACACCTCCCTGATTGCAGCTGCACACAAGTTAGGACACTGAGGAGTTGCACAGACTCAGCCTGGCAATGCCCCCTCATCAGGTACTGGATCCTGTGTGCAGAGCCACAGGACAACTAAAGCTATGGCAACCAATGGTATACCTCCCTGATTCCAGGTGGACACAAGTTAGCACACTGAGGAGTTGCACAGCCTCAACCAGGCAATGTCCCCACCCACCCAGACCAGGTGCTGGATCGTGAGTGCTTAGCCACATCAATAATAAAGCCATGAACATCATTGGTATACCTCCCTGATTTCCTGTAGAAACAAGTTACAGCAGTGAGGAGTTGCATGCCATCATCCAGGCAATGCCCCCAGACCAGGTACTGCATCCTGAGTGCAGAGCGACAGCAAAACTAAAACCATGGACGTCAACAGTACACCTCACTGATTTGCAGCTGCACACAAGTTAGCACAGTGAGGAGTTGCATGGCCTCAGCCAGGCAAGGCTCTCTCAGACCAAGTACTGCATCCTTAGTGGAAAGCCACAGCACAACTAAAGCCATGGACATCAATGGTATACCTCCCTGATTGCAGCTGCATACAAGTTCACACATTGAGGAATTGCACAGCCTCAGTCAGGCAAAGCTCCCCTCCCCCAGATCAGGTACTGGATCCTGAGTGTAGAGTCACAGCACAAATAAAGCCATGTACATCATCATTATACCTGTTTGATATAAGCTGCACACATCTTAGCACACTGAGGAATTTCATGGCCTCAGCCATGCAATGCCCCCTCCCCCCACACGATAAGTACCGGATGCTGAGTGCAGAACCACAGCAGAATGGTATACCTCCATGATTACAGGTTGACACAAGTTAGCACACTGAAGAGTTACATGGCATCAGCCAGCAATGCCACCCCCCACCAGGAATTGGATCCTGAGTGCAGAGCTACAGCCCAACTAAGGCCATGGATATCATCAGTATCTGCCTCTGATGCCAGGTATACAAGTTTATTGAGAGGGACATGTAGAGGTGTTATTTCTCCTGTATATTGCTAATGCATGTACTGTGTTGCAGTACTTATGCTCAGCACCACCAGCTGGCTCTTCCTTCAC
The DNA here is from genome assembly GCA_016271365.2 of Neoceratodus forsteri. NCBI lineage: Eukaryota > Metazoa > Chordata > Ceratodontiformes > Ceratodontidae > Neoceratodus > Neoceratodus forsteri. The sequence continues at coordinate 9,937,974 of JADMNL010000034.1, read as the reverse complement.
CGCATGCAGCAGCTGATCTGATCCAGTCTCCCTGGCAGCTATGAAAATAATAAACACATTTTTGATAACAGATCTTATTGCTACAGTATCTCTATGTTCATTAACACTGGTATTATTTTTCATGCTCCCTTCCCTCTATGTGCTACATGTTGAGTTGTGAGACATAAGGCAAGTAAACTACTGCACATTAACATTACTCTTTTGTGATGGCAGGTGAACACAAGTTACAACAGTTATTAGTTTCATGCATTAAAGAAGGAAATGCAGCTGTTTCCCCTCTAGAAAATGCACAGATACTTTGTCCTGAGTGCTGATGCATAGATGAAGTGAATGAATTTATTACATTTTAATGAATACCTGATACTCTCTGCACACAAGTCTGGGTACTGTACAACATTATCCCTTAGCCAAGCAATGCTGTTTCCACTACACTCCTGCACACACCCTGGAAACATTAGGTATTTAATCTGAGGTGCTGAGCTGCAGGTGGATTTAACTCATGGATATGAGTGGTGTAATTCATTGATACCACTTGCGTACACATTAGGATAGCAAGAAGTATCATGGGCTTAGTCAGCAATGTAACACTTCTGTCCCTGCCCTACACACCAGGTTTTGTTACCTGAATGTCAGGTACTGGACAACTCAACTTATGAATATCAGTAATGAACCTTACAATACCAACTGCGCTGATCATAGTGCACTGAGAAGTTGAATGGACTCAGCTAGGCAATCCCCAACACTTCACTGGGTGGTCTGTCACTACAGTGTAAGAAGCATATACTATTGAAAAATATAATATGATTAGCCACACACAACTCAGCATGTGTTTCCATTTCGGGACTGAGATAACAGCATGGACATCTCAAGCTTCCCTTTTGGAGTTTATATGCTGTCATCTCAACCCACTTGATGGAAACACCACCTTGCTGTGTATGATTGCCCATATATTATTATCTATGTTTTGTATCTGTGTAACAGATGTACTTGGATAACTGAAGTTATCAACATTAATGCTATTACTTACCAAATGCAGGCGTGCACTAGTTAGGACACTGGGGAGTTGCGCGGCATTGGCCATGGCATGCTCTGACCACACCCCCCCAAGAAAGATGTGCTGTGTGCTAAGTGGTGAGAGAGTAACCAAGGACATATATGTTGATCAAAAGTATAGGTGTATGGTTGCACATCTACACTACTTATGACAATGAGATGTTTTGCACCCTTGGCTAACAATACTGCTCACTCCCTCCATTCAAAACAAAAGGTATAGGATCCTGAGTGCTAACCCACAGCTGAAGTTAACATATGGATAGCAATAATATAGGTGCCTGACAGCAGCTGCACAGAATTCATTGCACTGCCATGTTCTACGTCCTTATTATACAATGGCGTAAAATAATCTTGGACTCTGATTGGTCCGTCTGGGACTGGAGCCGTGATGTTATCCCAGTACAACATCATGGCTCTAGTCCCAGGCATTAGCATCCAGTTCTGGAGACCCCATCTCCGCAAGGACATAGACAGGATGGAGGTAGTTCAGAGGAAGGCAACTAAAATGGTGCAGGGTCTGCAAGAGAAGCCATATGAGGAGAGACTAAAGGAGCTTAATATGTATACCCTTGAGGAAAGGAGGGAGGGGAGACATGATAGAAACATTTAAGTACCTCAGTGGAATCAACAAAGTCCAAGAGGGTAGCATCTTTCAGAAAAAGAGATGTGCAAGAACAAGGGGACACAATTTGAAGATAGAGGGGGGACGGCTCAGGGGCAATGTGAGGAAATATTTTTTCACAGAGAGGGTGGTGGATGCATGGAACAGCCTTCCTGATGAGGTTGTGGAGTCTAAAACTGTGGGAGAATTCAAGAATGCATGGGACAGACATAAGGCAATTTTTGTGGGGGGTAGGAAGAAATAGGCTGTTGGATAAATAGGATCTGCAGCTTATCCTCTAGGTAGGGAAATGGGCAGACTAGGTGGACCAAGCGGTCCTTATCTGCCATCAAAGTCTATGTTTCTATGTTTCTATGACCACATCAACCATTCCTAGAATCACGCCAAGCAACCAGCTACAGCTATCTCTGCTGGACAGCATGCTTCCGTGATTGCCGTTGGCTACATGCATTCAGTATCTCCGATTCAAAACAACAATCCAAATCAAGCCAACAACCTGCAGACATTCCCTGAAATCCCCAAAGATTCTAGTCCATAAAAAAAAAAACGTAAAACTAAAGCACATCGTTAGTTCAGAGACCGAGCCAGTGAGCCCACCCAGGAAATGAATGAATGAACAAGCGAACAAGCACATCCGTTACCGTGTGCCCGTAACACTCGTTCACACTTCAAACCACTTTCCTCATCTGTTTTCCTTTTTAACTGCAGCATGTAAAATCACTGGCAAAACATCCTTCCTACCTACCTACCTCTTCTTCACTTCATTTTTACACATCCTCTCAGCAGCGGCACCAGGTAATGGAGCTGAACAGGGGGTGGGGGGGACAATATTCTGGCAATGTCCGATTCAGAAACAGCATAAACACTAACAAAAATACAGAAGGAAACACAAACTGAAAAACATGCCAAAACAGAATATAAACGCAAGACATAAGGGCATACTAACAACGAGTGACAGCACAGCACTGAGTTAAGGTCACCATGCAGACTGCAGAGCCACAGGAAAAAGACAGCTCCACCTGCTGACTGAAATAAATCAGCACTATTTTTTTGTAAAGTAACCCTACTCAATCCAAAAACTGGTTAAAATGTATTTTAAATGTAGTTTTTAAATGTTTTTTCTTTATTCTACACAGAAGCCATTGTATAATAGTAATAATGCACTCCAGGGTGTGTGTTGTGCTGGAATATTGTCACTTCTGGGGCTATTAGTCACACTCGGCCTGTGGCCTCATGCCCAATCACCCCAGGCGTGATGTTATCCCAGCACAACACACACCCTGTCATACATTATTGCTTAAATCAACCAGTTGTGGATAGTGATGATGTAGCTAAATGAGAGCAGTCATGCACAGGTTGTTAGACTGAGGAGTTGCACAGGAAGAGCTTGGTAATGCCCCCCCACCTGTGACCAGGTATTGGAAACTGAGTGTTGACATAGTTCAATTTAACACATGTACTTTTTATATAATATTTCACTGATACCAGTCATTCAGAAGCTATTGTGCTGAGGTATTGCTGAGTTGTATTACCTCATTAAGGAAATGTCCCCCCTCTCACATCCATGTGGTTATCTGTTATTGGTATTGCAGTACTGAATTTCTCTTACCTTCTGATGCAACAATAATTACACTCTCGTCTGAGTCATGGTCTCCACAACTTTCGTTGCAGCCGGTACTGCCTCAACCTGAGGCGGGGAACGCCTATGATGTTCTGTGAATGAATAATAATACATATTTACAGTGTTGTATACATCACTGTGCACTTACTTGGTTTACTTGGTGTACTTGGGACAAAAGAAGGCCAAAGCCCATCGAGATTGTCCTCCACAATATATGTGGTGCATTAATCTAAGGTCAAATTATCTTTAAACCATTTGCCAAGCCTTGATTTGAATATAACAAAAGAAGGTGAGTCCACAAGTTCTTGGGTCAGGGAATTCTAAAGTCTAGGAGTCCTTATAGTAAAGAAGTTTAATCTTTTATTTGTGTTTGCTTTTGCTACATTAATTTGTTTTGCAGTCTGGGAACAATACGTCTATTGCTAAAGTGTAATCCAAATTGCTGCATTAATTCTGGAGACTGTTGTACTTTGTAGAGTAGGAGATCTCCTCTGATTCTCCTTTTCTGTAGTGAATGAAAGCCTGTGATATGCAGTCTTGAGGCATAATTTTCAGTATATATTGATTTAATTATTGCTAATATTCTCTATAAATTATGAACTTTTATTTCTTTTTTTTCTGTTAGTTTCTCGATACCTGTGCAGTACTCTTTGTTTAGTACTTAAGACTATACTGCGGTTTCTTCAGTCACATTTAATGAAACATAATCCAGTACAAGGCCTCAGCCATGCAATGCCTACCCCACGCTCGGTACTACACCCTCATTGCAAAGTCACACCAGAACAAAAGCATGGGCATCAATGGTATACCTCCCTGATTGCAGCTCCACACAAGTTAGCATGCTGAGGAGTTGCATGGCTTCAGCCAGGCAATGGCCCCCCCGCAGACCAGGTACTGCATCCTGAGTGCAGAACCAGTGCAAAACAAAAGGCATGGACATCAATGGTATACCTCCCTAGTTCCAGGTGGACACAAGTTAGCACACTGAGGAGTTGCATGGCCTCAGCCATGAAATGCCCCCCAACCCCAGACTAGGTACTAGTTCCTGAGTGTAGAGCCTGAGCAAAACAAAAGGCATGGACATCGATGGTATACCTCCCTGATTCCAGCTCCACACAAGTTAGCACATTGAGGAGTTGCACGGTCTCAACCAGGCAATGTCCCCCCCAAGACCAGGTACTTGATCCTGAGTGCACAGCCACAGCACAACTAAAGCCATGGACATGTACAGTATACCTCTCTGATTGCAGCTGCACACAAGTTAGTACATTGAGGAGTTGCATGGTCTCAGACAGGAATCCCCCAGACCAGGTACTGGTCCTGAGTGCAGAGTCACAGTCCAAATAAGGTCATGGACATCATTGGTATATGTCTCCAATGCCAGCTGTACAGTAGTTTGGACACTGAGTACTTGCATAGACTCAGCTTGGCAATGCCCCCCCACCAGGTTCTGTATCCTGAGTGACGAGCCACAGAACTACTAAAGCCATGGGCATCAATGGTATACTTTCCTGTTTCCAGCTGCACACAAGTTAGCACACTGAGGAGTTGCATGAACTCAGCCTTGCAATGCCCCCTTCCCCACCAGATCAAGTACTGTATCCTGAGTACAAAGATATAGCCTAATTAATGCCATGTACATGATTGGTATATGTCTCTGAAGTCAGCTACAGACAAGTTAGGACACTGAGTAGTTGCACAGACTTGGCCAGGCAATGCCCCCGACCATGAAGTGGATCCTGAGTGGAGAGCTAAAGCTCAACTAAGGCCATGGACTTCATCAGGATACTGCCGTGATAGCAGCTGTAGACTAGTTAGGACAGTGAAGAGTTGCATGGCCTCAGCAAGGCAATGCCCCCTTCCCCAACCCCAGATGAAGTACTGGATCCTGAGTGGAACACTACAGCTCAGCCACAACTGTTGAATTACTGACATTGCTACCAAAAGCGACTGCTCAGCATTGTTACGACTGTTAAACATTTGGTGTTTAGTATTAAGTTTTCTCCATACTTATGATGCTGTAGGTGCTCCCCAGCTGCAGGCTTCCCAGCAGATTCCCACATCTCATGGGTGAGGTAGCACCAGCCAACATCATTGTCCGGTATCTCCTCACATTGTTTTAGTGTGTAAAAATGCTGACACAGCAGTTTCCACTTCCTTTTGCACATCTCAGCTGTTTTATTCTTTATTTTGAATCGGTAGCTGAGGTGTGCATTTATGCACCTCCAAATGGCATCCAGCTTCCAGTTGGTGCTCTGCATCAGCACTTTGGAGTTACCTTTGGTCTGTGCCACCTCAACCAGACAGAACACCTCCCTCATACTCCAGATTCACATGTTCTAGGTTTATTAAAGTTCTTGTAATGCTGCAATAAATAGGGAGAGAGATAATAGTGATTTAGTACATGTCTGTATATGTGTTCTGAGGATAGGTACATTGAGTTGTTACATTTTTTACACAGTTTGTGTGGAAAGAGATGATTAGAATGATTGAACATCTCTGATATAAATTTTTTAAAAATTACAGCACACATGGGTACAGTAAAGTCAGATAGACAATCAATTTCTCCCCCCCGGTTCCCCTCCCAATATAACACTTCACGGTACAAGTCTCACGCGTAGGCTGCTTAATGAACAGCTGACTGCCAACATGCACAATTTTGTTTTCACAAAATAGAATTACAGTTACTGTGTAATGACACTGTGTCACATCTGATAAAGACTGATTTTCATTAATGTACATGTGTGAGGTGACACCTCCACTCAACTGAGTACAGTGAGTGTGCATGGTGTCGACAAGGCAGTGGTGACAGTGCAAAGAGACATATTGTGACATTAGTGCACAGTTACAGAGAAGATATAATGTGTCATAGTTCAACTTGGTAGTTACTATCTGTGAAAGTACTGTGGCCGCATAGATTGCATGTGTGTGTGTGTGTGTGTGTGCGTGTGTTATGTATGTTATGTATGCAGCTTGTCTATTTTTTAACAAGGTTTTGTGGCTCTTGAAAGAACCATTTTTTTAAAGGTGTATATTTAAACAGTCTGATATTTTTAGAGGACTGTGAGGATTCCATCTCAAAGATCTCCCAGGAAAAGACAATTGCCAGCATGAGAGAAGTGCACACCATCTGGTAGGTATAGCCAATCATTAGAATACTTAATTTCAGGGTGACGTATGGTGTGCATCCCAGATATGTGCAGATGTCCAGAAATTTGTATGTTTACCTTTTTTCATGTCCTGTCAAGCAAGTACATGTGCTGTTCTGCTTGACAGATCCTACACTCTGTAATTTCTGAAAATATGATCTTACAATCAGGTAACATGCTCATAATAGAAGCAAGGTCCAATTTTGCTTCTGCTACTAAAGCTACCCATTGTTTGTGCCTAAATCATTGCCTCTGAGATGAATCAGCAGTATGTCCAGATGAGTTTGAGTGCTCAGTAGTCTGTGCATTGTTGGCAAGAGATGCTCCCACCTCATGCCTCCCCTGCTAAACCACTTAACAGAACAATTTGGAAGCTGCAGGTCTTTACCAAAATCACTTATCTGAGCATACTCTGAAACGCATCATACTTTGCTGCTGTCAATGACCCACACAGTCCATTTGCTGTTTTCTGCCATTCTGAGGTTTTAAACTGAGAAGTAGAGAGAGAGCTACAAAAAAATCAGTGTTTTTCCTGCAGTGTCTTGTCACTACTGAATATGAAGCTGAAATTTCCCTCTCTGCTTCAGTATTGCTTTGGTGGGCTGTTCCAAAACACAGAAATAAACAAAATAAGTGCCTAATGCTTTCTCATGGTTAACCTATAGAGTCGATGCATGCACTATGACTACACTGAATGGCTGTAGCTCTTGTCAAGCAGAAATGTTGCACGATTTCTAGGTGGGAAAATATTACACTTTAATAGGCTAGTTCAGACAATCACAAGTAAATAACTAGCTATCTTTGGTTGCCTCTTGTTTTATGATACGCGTGCTAGCTGTTTTCTGTCTCCATTTGCAGCTCCATCTCTGCTAGTTAGTAGTCACTGACACGCTGACTTTAACAGTAATAACTTATTTTCACAGTGTAACAGGTTATTTATTTTGCCATAGTCAAATAGAGGAGTAAAAAATGTTTTGTTAATGCTATTTTTGTGTAATTATCAGTTTTCATAATGCTAGAAAAATTGTTTAGAAAATGTTATGTACTTACACAGAGTAAAGCAGGGTCTTTCCTTTTTCTCTAAGATGGCTGCTATGCCCTTCTCTCCAATCTTCAGCACTTGTGATTGGTTGCCTGACATGGCCTGATCAATGTTATGTTCCATTGGTGTGAGAGTCCATCACTCAAAAATAAAGCAGTGTCTGATTGGCTTAGCCTTAAAGAGGGTGTTTTTTAAATGTGATTATTCAACACTTTCGTGCTCACGACACTATTATTCGACACTTTCATGCTGATGACATTATTTGTGACACTATCGTGCATATTCAACACTATTATTCAGCACTTTCATGTGTGCAGCACTACTATTCAACACTGTCATAATGACATCAATATTTGCAACACTGTCATGCATTCGACAGTACTTTGTGAAAGTGTTGCAAAAAAAGTGATTTTTGAAGAAAATAGTGAGAAGTTAAAACTTTTAAAATTATTTAATATCTGCCATATTTTCAGATATTGTGTCATGTTATAAGTCAGCTTCTGTTGTGCAACATCTAAAAGCATTGTATGTTGTCTTCACTAGTGTTCTGCTGCAAAAAGGATTGTGTGTGCAATGTTTTGTTAGCAATTGCAACCCCTCACCCCTGCCTTTTTACTAAAATGACAGGTGGCATGCTGTTGGCATTGGCAGCAATATCTGGTGGGGACCTGGGTTCGGGGAGGATGAGGTTACCTGGTGCAAGGGACCTAGGTTTGGCTACTCTGCACAGAGGCACCCAAGTAAATCCAACTACAGGAAGCAATAACTGTAATGTCCAGAACCAGGACTGGGATTTTTCAGTGTGGCTTTATTCAGATCTAGATGACACATGACAAAGCATTGTATGGTCCCCCAAGGGGCTACATTCACTGTATATGCAGATAGAGACTAAAGGCGGTCCATTTGAAGAATGAACACATTTTTACTATTGTCTGGCTCTGGACCCACCAGGATACACAGCCCGACTGGCCCGGCTCCCCTGCCGGCCACTTGACTGACGGTCCATTTGAGAATGAACGCAAACTAACTTGAGAGACTCCCATCACACAAGGAGTATATTTTACCAAGCTGTGGCTCCCCACACCACTTAGAGTCTACGACTCCTAGAGAGATTTGATTTCTTACTTCCATCGAACTCCCATCAAACAAGGAGAATATTTCCCATCCTGTGGCTCCCCACACCACATAGAGTCTGCAACTCCTAGAGAGATTTTCAAGTTGCGACCCACGTCTGAGTACCCACCTCATCACTGGCCAGGCACATGAGGCAAGTAGCAAATCACAGAAGAAATCCGTAGAGGTGGACCTGGTTACTAAAGATGGGGGGTGTTCCCACCTCCAGCTCCCACAGCCCATACCTGGCCATTTCTCTGGACAAACATAAACTTCAAACTTTGACATGTAGATTAAACGGTGGATGACCTGAAGCACCCCCTCTACAGCATTACTTGAAATCCATTAAAACGTTAGACTTTTTGACTGCTCTATTTGTTTGTCCTAGTTGAAATAGTCCTCTCAAATAGCAGTCCACATTCCAACTTCCTTTACATTTCCAAACTAATGAAACAATTGGTTTGCCCCTTCAAATGGGACAAAACACTCACCCATTCATTGCAGGTGCCCCACAGACGAAGTACCACTTCTTTTACTGTTATACAAGAACAGAACTGAAAACAGGCAGCTTTCTTCCATAGTGGAAATAGGGGATTGCCCCTGGAATCCACATGAGGGACTTTTCTTCCACCCCCCCAGAGGGAGGGGGCACTGAGACCTGGACAGCGGTCTCCACCACTTTCAAAAGGTAAACAGGATCACACTTCCTTACTGGGAGGTAAACAGACAACTGCTTTGAAAACTCTAAAGTTCTAAACTCACTCCCTGAGCAGCAGATTCCAATGTGGCTTATGCAACTGCGACAGTTCTATGGTGATGTCATCTCTCAAGTCTCAGCTGTGACTGAGAACAGAGTGAGACAGTGTGAAACCCATTTAACTGGAGTTTCACAAGCTGCCTTCCCTGCCTACCACTAGGTCTTACTGGGATTCTAGTAACCCCGGGTAACAAGGGGGTTACACTCGCCCTTGACCAGGAAAATGACTGTCCCCAGTCATTATGCACCGGCCTTAGGCCATCCCACCCTATGTGCTACCTGTGGAGGGGTGATCAGGCCCCCTCCTACCATATGCAAGTACAGGCAGGCAACACTAAGGGCCTAGAGGCCTATAGCTGACATGTCAGCCTCTACACTATCCACTTACTATGGACACCTAGTGGCTCTGGTAGACCCATCCAGAGCATAGCCCTGATAGATCAGCACTGTGGCCCCTACTGCAGGTCAGGGCCACAGCCTGTCCATCCCCCCTCAACCCCTAGGGAAAACCTATCTGCCTCTAACATAACATCCCAAACAAAAACAAAACCCAGGGACCTCCCCGACCTTGGGCAACCTGCAACTACAAAACAGCACTTTAAATTCTAACACAATAAAGCACTGACGAGGAACTCCGATGAGCCCCTCCTCCTCTTCTTGTCTTCTCTTCTGTCTTCCCAGGAACACCTGTACGAAAAAGACAAAACAAAACACACTCCTAATCTGGATACACAGTCTACCTAAAAACAACAACCCCTACCATACAAAAAAAACACTGATCAATCCCAAAAAAGATTTTTTCTTTTAGAAAAAAGGTAGAAAAACACAGTATTTACATTACAGTACAATAATGACATTGGTTACAATACACATTTTGGGGATGGAGTGCCCTAAAAGTCCCAACTAGTGACCACAAAGCCCGAAGGCTAGTCCAATAAAGAGTCTCTCTTGGGCCAGAGCCCTGTGAAACACAGTTCTAGAAGGCCAAAGTCCCAAAGGGGAGAGTCTTTGCAGACAGTTCACACATTTTTGAAGTCTGTAGTGTAGGGTGTGTACTGCAATGTCATAAAGATAGAAAAAGGGTTTTTTGGACTTACCAGCCTCTTGAAGTATAAGACTAGGCACCGACCTGCACTGCAGCCGAAGACTCTCCCTGCAGCATTTCTTCTGATACAGCTGGGAGGACATCTTCCGGGAACACAGGAGGGCACATCTGGAAACAGCTGGGCTGATGTCATCTCTGGAGAAGGAACCTTAGAACAGGAACAAAAAGAATACAGCTGGTCCGACGTCATCCGATTACCAGGCGATGAACAGGAAACAGCTGGGCTTTTGTCCTCTCTGGATCTGAAGTCATCTGGTGGGCCAGTAGATGGTTGCTGAACAAGACAGTACACTGTAGACTGAAGAATGTGGAGCACCTGAGTCCTTGGTTATTCATATTGGTGGATCAATAAGGGCACTTCACAGTCTAGATGTGGCAGTATTGACTACCACTGCTCAGCTCTCCATTTTGTAGGCACAGGCTTAATTACTGGGAGGTCCTTGCACTGAGACCAATAGTACCAGGGGTCAGGGGCTTGAATTATTACCCCATCTGGGTGAACATAACTCACACAGTGGGAGACTTCACATCCCTCTCCATCCACTATTCTCACTCTGTCCATAAACAGTGTCTTGCCTCTCTTCCACTGTGTATACTTTTCGTGGAACAGTCTATTCTTTACATGCTGGTTGGCCCCAGGATGCACATGTTTCATTGCTTCATTCCAGATCCAGGATTTCCTGAAGTCCTCAATCTCCTCCCAGACTCTCTGAGGAAAGGTAGGAAAGGTCATACCATAGATTTCATTGGCCTTTCTATGAACCAGTCTCTCCTCTTTACTTGCTTTGGTCAATCTGAGACCGCTGGCCTGGCTTGGGAGTGGCCAGTCCTGGTTCTGCCAGCTTCGCATCCTCAAAGAAATTAAAAATGGATCCCTGACATCTTCTTCTTGTAAAGCCAGGGCAGTGGCATCACCACCTTCTTGAACACATTCCTCCAAGGCAAGATCTTGAGGCTGTGTACCCGTTTCTTTCTCACAAGGCCACATAGGTTCCCCCTCATCTTCCTCTTCACTGAGGATCTGAGCCCAGGAGTGAGCAGTCGTTCTCACCCCTGAGACTATCCATTCATCACTAGGAGCGGAGGTCGACACCTCCCATTCAAAGGCCTCCCGCATCTCATCTTCACCTTCGAGACTTGGGCTAGGCCCCCCCACCCAGGGGTCTATTGAGGCTTTATCCAAACTTTCTTTCTGAGATCCAGCATCCAAAACTTCAATTTCAGATTCAGTCTCTAATTCTGCACCCTCTAACTTTGTGCCACACTCCCCTGAGGGACCTTCCTCCACAGGCTCCGCCTGATGCTGTGTGCTGCCAACTGCAGATTCTTGAATTTTTGTCCATGTGGGAGCCAAATGAATTGGAGGCACTTTATACAGGCCATATTTTTGTAGACATCCAGCACAGTGAGGAATCATGAAGACATCCCTTCCAGCACTCAAGCACATCTGGCATACACGCACTGGATAATTAGGAATTGCCACATCAGGAGGGAGTTGCCCTCCATAGCACCACTTTTCAATATCTCTCAGTCTATTTACTGCTGCTGTTACTGCAACCTGGGCATGATCCGGGTAATGAGCTGGTCCTGAGGCCATAACTGCAGAAAAACAAACAAAATTCACTGTAACTGAAAGTCCCACTTTAAATGAACACACTCTGTAGCTTTAAAATGGCTCCTCTGCTGCTGTGTTTACTTTACTACCCCACTTTGTAATGGCGGCGGCAGCACTCCTGTGCATCAACATTTAGACTCTGGGTCAAGCCACTGCACACCCGATTTACATCAGCTACTGATAACTTTTACTCAAACTGCACAATTTGCTCTGATCTGGCTGTTCACACATTTACAGGATTTTCCTTGGACTTTTCACATGCTGGCAACATTCATTTAATTACAGTCCCTTAAAATGTCAGGTTTCAGCACAGGATTGCCTGCTTCTACTAGTGTTGCACTTTTTTACAACCCACAGTCTCTCTCTGGCTGCAAACTTTAAACTGAGGCTATTTTTCATTGCTATGCACGCATTCAATGGCTTTACAGACTTGCACTTGCCAGCAGGACATCACACAATTGCTACTTGCAAAGCAACTATACAGCTGCACACACAGTTTATATGGCATTTCTGAAAATCACTGTTTGAGCAGTTTTAAATTGTTTACTCACTGTTATTTGTAGCAACTTGCTGCGATGGGGTAAAACGGCCTGCAGCCAGATTTTGAAGGCCTCAGAATGCAAATGGGCGGGCAGTCGCTGCGATCGTCATTTTAACCACACAATTCACTGATCCCATGATCGATTTGCAGGTTGAGCCCGATTTTAAACTTAAAAGTCACTTTTTGAACTATTTCACAGCGCTTTGAATCCTCGCGACGCTCCTCCACTGCCAGTACACACACTACTCTCTGTCTCCCGCTCGAATGCTGAAGCAGTCACAGAAGAGCTGGCTGAGGGGCCGGACTAATGGCAAACTGACCAAACACATGACGCCATGCAAATCAGCCTCTTCTTCCTCACGAGGGCTCCTCTCCTCACGGCGATCGTCGAGCAGTCAAATTTAAACTGTAAAATGCAAATTTTTTTTTTCTTCAACTGACTCCACGGTGGGAGCCCATTTCAGCCATGTAACATTGCTATTAACTCTGCAGTCTCTAGCTTTGCACAGAAAGCATTTCCAACATCCAGGGCATATTTTCTCTGTTGCTACCCCTAGTTTTCCACACTTTCCTTCACAGAAATTCATTTTAAAACTGACAAAAACGCTGTAAACTTTTTTGATGATGCAGGACAAGGGCACACTCTTTGGCTTTACAGCTCCTTGGTAAACAGTTGGCATTTTTTAAACAGCAGCACAAGATTCACAGCACACAGCAACACACTAGGGAAATTGCTTCAACTTTTTGGGGCTACCCACTGCCAGATTGCCAAAACGCTAGCCTACTTGCCCAAGCACCTTCCTTCCCAAACAAATCCATAGCAGTGCCTCCATTTTTGCAACCCCTCACCCCTGCCTTTTTACTAAAACAACAGGTGGCATGCTGTTGGCATTGGCAGCAATACCTGGTGGGGACCTGGGTTCGGGGAGGATGAGGTTACCTGGCGCAAGGGACCTAAGTTTGGCTACTCTGCACAGGGGCACCCAAGTAAATCCAACTACAGGAAGCAATAACTGTAATGTCCAGAACCAGGATGGGGATTTTTCAGTGTGGCTTTATTCAAATCTAGATGACACATGACAAAGCATTGTATGGTCCCCCAAGGGGCTACGTTCACTGTATATGCAGATAGAGACTAAAGGCTGTCCATTTGAAGAATGAACACATTTTTACTATTGTCTGGCTCTGGACCCACCAGGCACTCAGCCCGGACTTTGCACGCACATTGGATACACAGCCTGACTGGCCCAGCTCCCCTGCCGGCCACTTGACTGACGGTCCATTTGAGAATGAGCACGAATTTTAACAGAGACTCCATCACACAAAAGTATATTTTCCCAAGCTGTGGCTCCCACACCACTTAGAGTCTGTGACTCCTAGAGAGATTTGATTTCTTACTTCCATCGAACTCCCATCAAACAAGGAGAATATTTCCCATCCTGTGGCTCCCCACACTACATAGAGTCTGTGACTCCTAGAGAGATTTTCAAGTTGCGACCCACATCTGGGTACCCACCTCATCACTGGCCAGGCGCATGAGGCAAGTAGCAAATCACAGAAGAAATCCATAGAGGTGGACCTGGTTACTAAAGATGGGGGGTGTTCCCACCTCCAGCTTCCACAGCCCATACCTGGCCATTTCTCTGGACAAACATAAACTTCAAACTTTGACATGTAGATTAAACGGTGGATGACCTGAAGCACCCCCTCTACAGCATTACTTGAAATCCATTAAAACGTTAGACTTTTTGACTGCTCTATTTGTTTGTCCTAGTTGAAATAGTCCTCCCAAATAGCAGTCCACATTCCAACTTCCTTTATATTTCCAAACTAATGAAACAATTGGTTTGCCCCTTCAAATGGGACAAAACACTCACCCATTCGTTGCAGGTGCCCCACAGGCGAAGTACCACTTCTTTTACTGTTATACAAGAACAGAACTGAAAACAGGCAGCTATCTTCCATAGTGGAAATAGGGGATTGCCCCTGGAATCCACATGAGGGACTTTTCTTCCACCCCCCCGGATGGAGGGGGCACTGAGACCTGGACAGCGGTCTCCACCACTTTCAAAAGGTAAACAGGATCACACTTCCTTACTGGGAGGTAAACAGACAACTGCTTTGAAAACTCTAAAGTTCTAAACTCACTCCCTGAGCTGCAGATTCCTATGTGGCTTATGCAGCTGCGACAGTTCTATGGTGATGTCATCTCTCAAGTCTCAGCTGTGACTGAGAACAGAGTGAGACAGTGTGAAACCCATTTAACTGGAGTTTCACAAGCTGCCTTCCCTGCCTACCACTAGGTCTTACTGGGATTCTAGTAACCCCGGGTAACAAGGGGGTTACACAATGTTATCTTTTCACATAAAATGACACATGAACAGTGTGTGTGACTATGTAATGTTATTAAAAAATGTTTGCTCACCACTAAATATTTATTTTTCTCTATTTCTTATACAGGTGTCTGATATTCACAGAACATTTTCCCACACTACTATAAATTTGTAGAGAAGAAAGATGCCTCCTCAGCAGAGCCACAGTTCTATGCAGAGACAAAACAGGTATCATAGTAGTACACTGTTGCTTAAGAGTGGTATGAAAACCACACATGGTACTTCAAGACATAAACTGAATTATCATTCTGCTCAAGGAGTTACTTCACAGGTTGTGCACTACACAGAAATAGTACATACTTGCTTAACTGCAAGGCAAATTTGCACAGCTCAGCAACAGTTGCGGAAATCTTTCAGATGGAAGAATAATGTTGCAAAGGCAAGCATGAACAAGCGTATTAAGCAACAGTGTAAAGTCATGGCTGCTGATGCTCACCTGAGGAAGCAAAAGTATTTCTGATCACTAGCTTGTAAAGCTAAGTTAGATAGACTTATTGCTGCTGTGATGAGACGTGAGTGCAAAAAACTAAAGACTCATCTGTCTTTGATGAAATTGCATCTCAGAGTCCATACATTTGTCAACAGAGCAGTATTTGTTCTTCAACGCTTGTGGCGTAAAATGGCACATGTACTTGAACAGTTCAGAAAAGTTGTGTACAGCATTAAGATGAGGCTGCAACGCTATCCTGTCTTGAACCAACACAACTTCTATGACTTTTTCACAGGTAGCTGGCTACACACACAGCACTCAGAGGCATATTTCTGGGAGAAGTCATATTACTCACAGAAAAAGGACAGAAAGTTCTGTATTGATGAGTCCAGCAAACTGTGTAATGTGCTGACTGTATGTGATGACATTACAACGCAGTCAGATGATGAGTCTGAGACAACTGTTCAGCCTCGTAAGCGTCACTGTCTGTCATGGACGTGTGATGCAACTTGCAACCAGAGGCAATCATCATTTGACAAAGTCGAGCACTTTATCAACCTGTCTGTCATTACTGATCATAAAGACAGACATAAATTGTTTGAGACTATAGACCTTTGTGAGATCCATCCACATACTGGACTTATGGGTCAGTCACTTGCATGCTTAGATACTGGTGTTTGTGACAGTGTATTTCACTTCATGCAGATGCTGGGAGTGCATCAATCAGGGATGCAGAACTTTGTGTATAGGGTCTATAAGGTGCAATGAGTTGTTGTGCAATATACTCATCTTAATGAGTTACTGCAGTCTGGTGACATGCATGGTGCCATAACATTTCTGAAACAGCTGCAACATGACAGCAGTGTCACAGATACTGTGATTGATCAGTCATCAATTACTGATGGAAATTCTGTCTCTGTCTTAGAAACAGATATTCTCAAACAGTTTGGGAAATCAATTGCCAAATTTGAGTTGGCAAAGACAGAGAAATGTGACTCTGTATGTCTGTCATGTGATCGGCTCTGTTACCAGAAACAAATGGTCACAGTTAATCTGGAAACCTTGTCACCGTACAATGGCATATGGTTTTGACTGTCAGCATTTCTGCTGTTAAAGTGTGACTTCCAGTTAGACCCAATCATTGTGATGTGCAAGCACTGTTTCTCCAAGGTGAAGAGTAACACTCTGCCACCAAGGTCATTGTTGAATAATATGGAGGCACATGTTATGCCTGCTGAGATTGCTACATTGTATATTGTTTAAACGGATTTTTATTCAGACTATGAAACCATATCAAACTATTCTACGTCTGAATACAAAAACACAGAACATTCCACAAAAAGAATTCATTAGGTCTCTTAAGGGTTCCGTTATGTATCTTACACTTCCTCTGCAGGAAAATGTGGAGGCAATTTCCAGTGAGAACAGTTTGGTGATTCTTGTCAATGGAGTCCCAACAAAGTCAAAGCTCATTTGGCAGGATGTTGTCAATGTAGAGAAGGTGAAGCTTTCTCTTACTTGAAGAGCAACAATCCCTTTTATGCAGACCTTGACAATGGTTACATGACTAGCATGTCTGCTGAACATGATGTGTTGGATACCACAAAACCAATGATTGAGAAGGTCAGTGTAGAGACAAATGATAGCATGTATGAACAGTACACAATACATCCAGTGCATGGCAGAGATCCAATAGAGAATAACATTGATCTGTATGAAATGAAACAGGTGGAAGGTGAACCTATCAGCATTTGGGAGGCAACATTAGAAGCACGTTGCTTTCCGGATTTATTCCCAAAACTGTCAGGTGGACATCAAAATGATAGAGAAGTGCATGTGCATGGTGCTGAATACTATACCAATCGTGTGCTCGTAAGGATGGCAAATTCAGAATCAATATAGAGTACCTGTTCCATCTCCTCTGGGAGAGTCAGCTTAGCATACTGTCTGCATCTATTGCACATACTATACGGCTCACAACTCCACTTGATGGAATCACTGCCATAGACTTTTTGCAGAAATTAAGGTAAAAGGATGAAAATGTGCAAATCAATTTGTCTTCCATAGTGTCAAGTCTATGTGGCACCAAAGAATCCTGGTATCGCAGACACTCTGAGGTGATGACTATGCTGTGAGAGTATGATGCAGCAACATGGTTTGTCACACTCAGCTGTGCTAAGTATACCTGGGAGGAGGTCATTGAACTCTTGAAGTGGGAAAATTGTGATGTAGAGGGCATTTCATCAATGACTGTTGGAAAAATGTGCTCACTTGACCCAGTGTCTGTGACTAGACATTTTCACAAGTGACTCCATGATATTCTGACTTTTATTTTGACAAAGGAAAATCTGCCTCTTGGTATTGTAGATCGTTACTTCTGGAGGACAGAATATCAGGCACGAGGAGCTCCTCATATTCATATGCTACTGTGGATCAAGGACACCCCATGCATAGATGAACATGAAGCAGCAGAAGTGCTTGTGTTCATTAAGCGATACATCACTTGCCACATACCGGACAAGTATGACAGTCCTACATTGTGGAAGCTGGTCCAGAAGTTCCAAAGCCATATTTGTGCGAAATACTGCCACCCAGGTAGTGAAGAACAAATCCGATTGGTACACAAGATGTCACTTCAGATTTCCCAGATGTGTCTGTCAGGATGGGCGCATGAATGAACTGTTTTCAGCTATGTGACACCACTTGAAGGCAAAATCAACCAGGAGGGTATATGAGTTACCCAGGGATAAGAATGAGGTGTACATCAATGACTACAACCCCACTCTTCTTCTAATGTGGCAAGCTAACATAGATGTTCAGTTTGTGGCTGACAACTCATTGGCTCTTGTTCGGTACATCACTTCGTACATCACCAAACATGAACAGACTAGCTTGCAAGATCTTTGGGAAGATATTGCCAGTTCAAGCAAGTCACTGACATCTCAGTTGTGGTCACTGGGACTGAAGACCCTATCACACAGAGAATGTGGTGCTTATGAGGCTGGCGAGCACTTGATTGGTACACATGTGTATGGCAAATCTGATGCTGTGCGATTTCTCAGTGTAAACTACAAAGAGAAGCTCAAATGTGTACTTATTCCTCATGCTGAGAATGAGGAACTGGCTCTCAACAGACCCTCTTCAAAATGTATATTAAAGAATAACCTCTTTGACACATACTACCCCCATAGACATAAAGACATGGATGGTATGTGTCTATTTGAGGTGGCTAAATGGTACAACTACAAGACAGATGTCTCACCTGATTGCACACATGACATTTAGAAGGTCAAAGGAATGTATGGCTGTCTCATAAAGAGATATAAGCCTTGGCTCATTGACCACTGCAAATTACATCTAATCACATCTGAGAGCAGACAGCATTACTACTTTGCCATGCTATTCTCATTTAAACCCTGGAGGAATGAGTCTAAATTAAAAGGTGACTGTGATACATTTGAGGAACAATTCAAACACAGTTATGACACATTCAAAACCAAATACTCTGACACATATATACAGAGACTAGACGCTGAGAAGGAGCAGCTTGAAAAGGCACTGAAACAACATGAAGAGGACACTCCTGTTAGTTCACAGGACAACTTTGATCCAGAAGGAGAAGGTATACTTGGAGTAACTCTGCCTCTGAATGCCCCAGAAGTACTCATGTCAGAAGTGGAGATTGCTATGAAACATGCCACACACTGCACTGTTGATCCAGCAGAATTGAGAGAGACCCTCAGGCAGCAACAATGTGTGGTGCACTCTGCAGTCACTGATGCTGTCTGGCATGGTATATTACATGAACAGAAGAACTGTGACTGTCTTGAGCACAAGCCACTACTGATATTTATTAGTGGCTCAGCAGGTACAGGGAAAGAGTTTCCTTATAGAGGCCAGTATGGCTGAAATACAGAAAGTGACAGGCTCATCAATGTCTGTTGCTGATAGTGCTCCCACTGGACTGGCTGCATACAGCATTGGTGGAGTTACGTTACACTGTCTCTTCATGTTGACAGTGGAGCATAGCAAAGCAGAAGAGTAGCATATGCTGTCATTTGAGGTTTCATCTCAGCTTTGTTCTATGTTTACTAAGATGAAGTTACTAATCATTGATGAGATTAGCATGGTCTCTAATTTGATGTTTGCCTGTATACACCTACATCTACTGGAGATTTTGAGAACTGACTATGGAGATGCATTTGGAGGTAAAAGCATTGCTGTATTTGGAGATATTTTACAACTTGCACCAGTTAATGCAGAACATGTCTTTGCAGCTCTGACTGTCAAGCAGGCTAAGAATACACTATGCTGCATTAGAGGTTTTAACCTGTGGGAGTTATTTACCTATGTTGAGTTGTGTGAGAACATGCGGCACAGTGCTGATCTGGCTTACAAGGCACTGTTTTATCAAGCTCGTACAGGTTCTTTGTCACCAGAACATCTTTCAGTGTTACATGGTCGAAGAATCACAATGGATACTACATCCATACAGCATGTGATGTTTTCAGTGATGTGTACTCCAAGGATACATGGATTGTTTGTCTTATGCCACGATTTAAGAAATGTGCTGAGTTCAACAGTGTTATGTTACAGAGAGAGAATCAAGAAATTCTCACACTGCATGCTGTTGATACAGTTGATGGTGTAATTCTAAGTCGGAAGCTGGTAGCAAAGATGACTGAATGACTGTCTGAACTCAAGTCAGATGTTTCATGCACAGCTGGCCTGGAAGCTGTTTTTACAGTTTGTAAGAATGTGCATGTCATGCTACAGCGTAATCTTGATGTTGGGTGTGGCATGGTAAATGGTTCCATGGGTCACATCATTGACTTCATATACAATGTTCAGAAGACGTTAATTGAGACACTTGTCCACTTTGACAACATGGAATAGCCTGTGCAGATTGATCGTACCTGTGTTAAGTTCCAGGTGTTTAAGGATATCTATGTCAACAGGAAACAGTTCCCAATATGTGTTGCATATGCTGTTTCCATTCACAAGTCACAGAGCTTGAGTTTGGATTCAGCAATGGTGGACATAGGCACAGACATTTTCAAAGATGGCATGAGCTACATCACACTTTCACATGTCCGCAGTCTTCATGGGTTGCACATAATAACACTCGCACCACAGAAGATACACGCTGACAAGCAATGTATTGTGGAGTACAACAGATTACATACTCTGAATCAGCCACAAATGTCTCTAATTCTACTACCTACATATGTGGTTGTCTCATATCCCACAGTCACAGCTTCAGCTGGCAACAAGAGAAAACGCCACTACTGAATCAACTGAGCACAGTAATAAGAAAGAATGTCAAATACAGATGCAGAATCAGCTGTTACTCAGAAGTCACTTGGTGTGGCTGTTGTCCCAGTGTTTGATAACAGTACTAGAGTAAACTGCTATGCTAATTCAGCTATGCAAGCTTTCTCCACATGCCACATTTTATGCAGGCAATATCAGCTTCACAAGACACTCACTTATCAAAGGTATTGAAGAAAGTTGTCAACATGACTTCTGATCAGTTACACAATGTACAGTCACTGACACCTCTATGACAGGTCTTGGGTACATATGATGGGTGCAGTACATTTGCTGCTAACATGCAGCAGGACACCACCGAGTTTGTGATGGCCATCATAAACAGTTTTGATGAAGAGGGGATTCCAATGTGACAGTACTTCACTGTCTCATATTTTACCAGAGATGTATGTCTGTCATGTGGTCATTCAGAGTGAGAAACCAGTGAGGACATGCTTTGGGTTTCTTTGTTTGTGCCTCAGTCTCAAAGTGTCAAGTTCCATCAGCAGTTTACCAATGCAGAAAGTGGTCACTTATGTGTAAGGTGTGGAGGTACATGTACTCAGTTTATACATCTCAGGACTTCATCTCAATATCTTATGCTTGTATTGCATAGATTTGACTCTAATGGGCTCAGAATTAACACACCTATCACAGATTTCACAACAGCTAGAATTGTATTTAACCAAGCAGTGTTTGTCCCTCTGGCTGTGATCTACCACTGTGGCCAGTCTGTACATTCTGGACTTTACACTTCTTTGTTGAGGTACAGAACTGGCTGGGTTGACTGCAATGACTCAACAAGCTCTTTCAAACAGAGGCTACCGCGACACTTAAAAAATGCATACTCCTGATATTGAAGAACTACTACAATCTTCATGCATCAGAAGAATAGTCACACAACATGTGACATAACTTGCTGTCCATTTTGTTACAGAGTGACTTCTGCTACATAAACATTATTGTTTTCTTGTGCAAATCTGTGTTCAATATCATACTGTTACCACATCAAATGGTTTACATGCATGTGTTTACTCAATCTGACTTACAAGATCATTGCCTTGATGAGTGATGCAGTGAAAATAGTTGCAGCGGTATTCAGTTGGCACCAGCTGTCTTCACAGCCACTAGAGAAACCACACTTAGATGTCTAAGAAAGACTTTGAGATGGCAAAAGAGATATAACTATATGGTCCTCCTCTTCTGCCATTGTCTTTTCTTCTGAGTAATTTGTATGCAGCCATAACAAGTACTACTTGGCACAATTGCCAAGTGTGTGCCTCTACTAAGGCACAATGCTTGTCCATGTGCATTTCAAAACTGTGTATCACATGTCTTTTTAAAGACTTGTGCTGCGTCATGATATTTGGATCTTTTATGAGTAAAAAATATCTTGCATTTGTTTGTGCCACTTCTATGTTAGCACAATTGCACACTGTTTTCTATATGATCTGCTGACCTGTACTTAAGAATAGCATACTCTGATATAGGCATCACTCTGTGACATGTGTTCCACCAGGTGTGGCTTGTGTTTTTTTATCCCTTTGTAACTTGAGTTAATACATCCATTTTGTATCGCAACAGTGTACTACTATGCCTGTTTTCTTTTCGTACATCTGTGTTGTATATATGATTATTAATAGATAATTTGGTCAAAGTCAGTACTGTTAGCATTTTAGCACTTGTCTTAATTGCTATTTAACTGAATGCAGTAAACAATGCTAAATATGTTGCTGTTTTACACTATTTAATTCACAAGTATTTAAACATATTCTTAATATATTCATTAAAATAACAGATATTTAGTAGAACTTTTCTAGTTTGTAGTGATTTCATATAGGTATTAACAGTAATATAGAGTGTTGTGGTACATATTTATTTATTAACAAGAGGTGACATTTTCTCAATAAGAGATTATTTATGTAATATTCATAGTATTGTGTGCAACCATTACTTATTATTAATTAAAAGTTTTTAGTGATTTAGATACTTCATAAATTCACTATGAATGTTGATTACAGCTTCGATGTTTTTTACTGATGTATATAGTACCTGTTAGCATATGCCATTTAATTTTGGTTTATGTAAGAAGTAAATTAAATGCATGTATACAATTGTGCACTATTGTAAATCAGACACTTACACTGGTAACAACCAATTTTTATGTTCCTGTTAATATTTCTTGATTGCCTCTATTGCAGGGTCAGGTGGAAATTTTCCAAATGCACCCATATATATCTATATGTCTTTACATGTATATATATGTGTATCTATATATATATAGATATATATATATATATATATATATATATATCTATCTATCTATATATATATATATATATATATATATATATGTATGTCTACACATAAATATATCACAATTAAATGTTTTTAAATAGGTTAAAGGTGTATCTTTTTTAGACATCAGAACGTGTTCCTGCTGCTATTATTTAAACAGTTGGCATCTGTTTTTTTGCCCACCCTAGGAACATTCACACTATCAGTCACACAATGACAATAACATCATCACTGTTTGATACATGATAAGCACTGTACAGGGACTATTGTGTCAGCTGTGTTCATGTGTTCTGTGCTACTGTCACAACTTCCTCAACAGGTACCAGTCATGCTGTTTTACATGTATTTTAAACTTTGATGTAATACTTTTTTTTAATTGTTTTGTGAGACTGATTTTGTGTACCATTTGGACTTTTAATTCAGCCTTTTTAATCAACTATTAATTGGGCACTAAATCTTTTTTAAGCCTTATCTACCTGTGTTGTGTCTTTTATTATATATTAACTTACAGTGCTGATATCTATACTGGACTTGGTATATTACTGCATACAAAGAAAGTACAAGAGGTTCATCTGTGCATATTTTCTACTTAGTAGAGTGCAAATACTATTGGTCCATGTGTTGCCCATATTACTTTCCTATTCCATTTATGTATGACTTAATTTTCATGTCAAACGTGTAGGACATGAACTATTGTTGCATGAATAGGATAAGACAAGTTAATATTCTGATAAAGGTATCTATATCTTGGTCAGAGTGTGGTGCAAAAAGAGAGCCACACTCTGACCAGCATATACAAAATGGGTTGCCATGTGGGGCAACCTCCATTGTTCCAGGCCCTCTTTCCTCCTTTTGACCCAAAAAGACACTGACACTGTAGCAGGAAGAAGAGGGGAGATGGTGAGGGAAGAAGGAAAAGGAAGGGGGAGGGCAGAAAGAGGGAGAGGGGAGTGAGGTCATAGAAAGGGGGATGGCCTCATGAGATCATGAGGCTGTCAGAAAGTAGGTGGGTAAGAAGGACCAATAAGGGGGAAGAATAGCCAGGGAGGGGCGGAACAAAAGGAGATTAAAAAAGGGAACACAGAGGGGCTTTGCCACTTTCTACTAGCTTGTTAGGTGAGTATTTTTGAGACTCACCCACTGCCCTGGAAAAAAGGCAAAAGGAAGAAAGGGAAGGTTGGAAGGAAAGACTGGATAGGAGAAAGAAAAAATTGAGATGGGGTAGAAAACAACATAAGGGGGAGCAGAAACCAAAAAAGAAGGGTATGGACACCAGGGTAAGTGGACAATAAAGGAGGAGCAGGAATTGGACCTGCCCAGAAAAGAAGAAGAGGCTAAGACCAGCTTGGATTTACACCCGGGAAGGAGTGGAACAAGACCCCCTCGGGTTTTCGACGCCCAAGGGAGAGAAGACAAAAAAAATCAAAGCTTGTAATAAAAGGATTGGAATAAAAATGTGGACATAAGAAAGAAGTAGAAGGAACTCAATATGGTAAAATGTATATAGTTATACTTTTGGTGGAATAATAATAAAAGGCTTTGCCGACTGAGCAGCCAAACCTACAATATGGAGTGTGTGGTCTCTTATGTGGAAAAAGGGGGGATCTGGAACAATGTAGTATGAGATTATGATTTCTCAAAAAGACAGGATATTCATGGCAAAAAATCTTCATTTAATGCATCAGTTAGGGTTGTTCCACAGCAACAAAAGCAAGGAAATTTGGTGTTAGGGTTGAAAACTCTTAACGCCGCATTCCGCACTCTCAGCACCACACACACACACACACACACACACATGCAAGTAGGGGGGAGGACCAAGGCAACATGACCAATCACAGACAACCAGCAGCAGGTGACAGAAATAACATACAACTGTCTAAACATACTACAAGACACATCCATCATCATGGGCCACCAACTGTAGGAGTTCTGCTGCCATCCAAGTGACTTGGTGCTATACATGCATAATGGCCATCAGTTGTCGCTGTATTACATTAAACATTTTTTTATATGTAATACATTTCTTATCTTTTCTGAATGACAGTGTGTCATTAATCATCAGTTTAATAACATTACAATGTATGGCAGTGGTTTTAGGGAGCTTTGTTGACTGTTAATGTCTCCTGATGTTACTCCGGAATAAGACAATGATGTATCAGTACACTATTATGTGCACGGTACTGCTGCACCATTATCTTACATTGCACAATTGCAGATCGGTGTGGAAGTGTCAAACCCAAAAAGTCACATGGTCACACTACATGATAGCTGAGTTCTGAAAAGTTTCTCATTTGAAACAGGTAAGTGTGTTTCTGTACTATTTTATATATTGCTGTTAGTATTCTGTTCAATAAGCCTCATGTTCACATGTTTGTGTTTATGACTGTGTAGTATCACAGATCATTGTAACACAGTTTCATGTGTCTAAGTACCTACTGATCTTACAATGCCATAAGAAGCAATTGGATCAGTACGGTAGTATCTACAAAGTCCTTCTCCACTATTATCTGAACCTGCACAGCTGTATATGGGACTGTGTCACCCAAAGGATTCCATGATACAACTTTACTCTGTTTGCCTTGCTGTCAGTTAGTCAGTACAAACACATGTTTCTCTTTCTATACAAATTCCTACCTTTCTGGTAGCAGGGGTGACCAAAGACACCATGGTACCACTTCTCTACCTAGGGATGGATAATATCAGAGAGCATTTGCACTGACCTTTCATGTGTGTAAATGATTCCTAATGTTATCCTAGCAATAACTAATAATTTATTACAATACTATTATATACAGTGTGCTGCTGCACTGTAATGTAATCCTGTACGGTTGGGCAGGTACGTGGTATCGTGGGACACAAACTGTTAAATATCATCATGGGCCATGGTTGACATCATCATACAAATCATTTCAGATATTTACAGGAAAATGACTTTTATCCTAGGCTGGAAACATCATGCTACATTCATACCACTGCTAGATGTGTGGTACTGCTTCTGTATGTGGCAGTATAATAACCAAATATTCATTGTGCATACTATATTGAATTGAAAATTACAGAGCTGTCATTAAACTACTGAGCACTAGATGTGTTCATAGATTTGTGACCAGAAATTGTTATTCATACTACATGTGTTTCTTAATATGACCATGTCCATCTTGTCTGAGCATCAGTACATTGGATGCTGCATGTTACTGAAACGGTGCCACGCTGTCATTTTTGTGCCTATGTCCACATAACAAAACACATCATTTTATCCATGCTTTCTTCTATGTTGATGCCTCATGCTAT
Source organism: Neoceratodus forsteri (assembly GCA_016271365.2). Classification (NCBI taxonomy): domain Eukaryota; kingdom Metazoa; phylum Chordata; order Ceratodontiformes; family Ceratodontidae; genus Neoceratodus; species Neoceratodus forsteri. Next base: position 9,911,634 of record JADMNL010000034.1, on the reverse strand, counting down.
TATCCCAGTATAATTAAACAATGCATATCATAGGTATTCTGTATAGAGTACTACTGTTGTGCCATGTAACCCTCTGGAGATGCCCACAATGCTGTGTATACCCATGCCTGCACATATGCTACAGTTGGTGGCCCATGATGATGGATGTGTCTTGTAGTATGTTTAGATGGTTGTATGTTATTTCTGTCACCTGCTGCTGGTGGTCTTTGATTGGTCGTGTTACCTTAGTCCTCCCCCCACTTACATGTGTGCTCACGCGCTGTGTGTGTGTGTGTGTGTGTGTGTGTGTGTGTGTGTGTGTGTGGTGTTGGGGTGGGGTGAGGAATACGGAGTTAGGGTTTTCAACCCTAATACTGAATTTCCTAGCTTTTGTCACTGTGGAACAACCCTAACTGATGCATTAATTTTTTTTTTTTTGCCATGAATATACATATATGTGTATATATATATATATATATATAGAAAGTGATATCAAGAACCAGTGTAATATTGTAAAGTTAGCCATAATTTATTTAGCTTTTAGATCAAGTAACATTATTACAATTGATAAATAAATTGTCCACACAAAAATGGATATTTTCAAAATATTCAAATATTTTCAAATATTCACCACTGGGACCAATGCAGAAAACCAAAACCTATTTTTAGCCATACTGAACGTTCAGTAAGAGGCAATTTAGATATTATAAGTATACAAGTATAAAGAGAATGACTACCATTAGTACCTTTGGGAATATCAGAAAAAATTGGAAGAAAAAGAAAAAGAAGGGTGGGAGGGAGGAAGGGGAAAGAGTCTATTAGTCATATAGATTCAAAGTAATATTCCATAGATCATCTACAAAAATGGAGTAATATCTAAACACTTATTGAGGCCCATAGGGGACAAGGACCTCAACGTGTAGATCCATTTTGATTCCTTTTGTAATAATACATTTAATCTTCTCCACCTCTGCTGTTAACTGGTACATGTTCCAAACCCAGCAATCTAAAATTTTCTGGGTCTCCACCATGGCAGGATACAAAGTGTACAACAATAGGTGTATCTAGTTCTTGTTTCAAAATAGTATGAACGTGCTCCTGCATTCTGTCCTTGAGGGGTCTTTTTGTGCACCCCACATATACCATAGGACAGGTACATTTAACAACGAAAACAACATAACTTGTTGTGCAAGAAATAAATTCCTAAATCAAAATTTTTTTATTAGAGACTGGGGCTGGGATAATCAAAGGGGTTGCACATAGTGCAACAATGCTGCGCCATGTGCAACCCACTGATGCACCCTGGTGCAATATTCAGAGGGGTATGTTGCGCTCTGCAATTCCGGATGTGCCAGGGTACACCAGTAATGTATGCAGCGCAAGTGCAGGTGGGCATGCCCATGCATATGCGGTGCAACCCGATATTCAGCTCGGGATGTGCGGCACATATGCAGGCAAAAACCCACCTTGCGCCACACAGGGGGTGCAAAGATGTGCCCATAAAAAGCAGAAGCATGTCAGAGGACACCCACAAGTGGGCTGCCATATTGCTGGGTGCAACATGGCAGCTGTCTGCTGTGGGTGACCACCCGACCACCAGAGACACAGTACAGATGTCGTGCCCCCCCTCACCCGATCGTAGGCATAGTAGTGAAATATCCCTGGTGGTCCAGTGCACCATTCCCCATTGCCCAATCATGGGCATAATAAAAACATAACCCTGGTGGTCCAGTACACCTGCCCCCCTGCCCAATCATGGGCATAATAATAGTATCCCTGGTGGTCCAGTGGACCCGGTTTCCCACCCAAACATGGGCATACGTGTTCACAATATCCCTGATGGTCCAGTGGACCTGATCCCTTGCCCGATCGCGGGCATATGTGTTAAATAGTAACCCTGGTGGTCCAGCGGTACCCCCTCCCCATCCACTGTGACCTGTCACACTGCCCCCATGGTCAGCAGCGAGCAGCAGCTCCCCACCCGCAAGCCACCCGGCTGTCCGCCGACTAACAGCGTACAGTACGGCTGTACTCCTATTGGTCCACAGACTGTACTGTACTACATAGTCCAAAATGTGATAAAATAGATTATGATGTCTGTATCCCTGGGGTTGTGAAGCCTAAATCTCACCCCATTCTTCTTTCCTGTGGTTTGTGAATATGATTACACATGGAATGGGGTGAGATTTAGGCCTCACAACCCCAAGGACACACCCCATCAGCTGTCAATCTCGGGATGATGGGCAGGTCCAAGGCAGGGAGGGGGCAACCCTAAACATTTACTTTCCTTACTTTTTGTGTTTTGACCCTAAATGATGCATTAATGAATATATATATATGTATATACATACATATATATATGTATGTATATATATATATATATATATATATATATATATATATATATATATATATATATATATATGCTTTTGGTCTGAGGAATCTGTTCTGTTTTCATCCATTAATTCAGTAATTTCCTAATTTGATCTTTTGCAGGTACACTTGACCTCCTAGATTTTGTTGCTATTCTAAGTGCTCTTTTGATAATTTTCTTAATTAATCACATGTTTAGGCATTATATAATATGTTTTTAAGATTTTAGCACACACTTTTTGGTGTTTGGATGATTTGACCAGGGGTCTCTGATACTCTGATTCTGAATTTGTGTATTCATGTACTGTCACATTAAACACTTTAAAATGAAAAAAGATCCTGAGCTCCAGAACCCTGCCTCCTGATGAAGTGTCCTGGAGAGGACACGAAGCACTGGGGTAGTGTGCTGCGGATTCTCGCTCCCGACATCCATACTTTGTGGCTTTATTTATTTATTTGTTCTGGCAGAGTGCTTTTCGTTTGTGTCTTGTATCCAAATTTGTTTTGTATTAGTACCCACTCGCTCCGTGGTGCTTGGTTGCCCTTGTGTTCTTTTTCCAGTAATTCATTACTCTGGGAGGAGGCACCATGTATGTAGTTTTAATTTTGGTAGTGACACCACAGGCCCCTCAACCTGAGGTCAGAGAACCAGGCAGGGGTAGTAGTCCTTGGTAAATGGTGTCAGGGTTACATATTATTTTGCACTTTTTCACACTGAAACCCAGCTGCCATATCCTTAACCACTCTTCTAGTTTCTCAGATCTCTGCTCCTCCTTTCTACCCTCCCTCAGAGTGTCCAACCTATTGCATATTTTGGTGTAATCTGCAAAGAGGCAGCTCTCCCTTCCAGCTACTCTGCAATGTCACATATAAAGACATTAAAGAGGACCAATCCCAGCACTGAACCCTGAGGCACCCTGCTGGTCACTCTCCCTTCCTCAGAGTAATTTCCAATTACCACCACCCTCTGGTGCCTATCCCCTACCAATTTGTAATGCAGTTTATCACTTTTGGGCACACTCCTAAGCTACTCAACCTGCTTACTAGTCTTCCATGTGGAACAGTATTGAATGCCTTACTGAAATTTAAATAGGCTGCATCCACCGCACCACCCTGATCTAGTTCCTTTGTCACCCAGTCAAAGAAATCCATCTGATTCATTTGACCTCACCTCCACTTTGTGAACCTATGCAGCCTTGGGTCATGTAACTCACTGGATTTAAGATATTCCACAATCCTTTCCTTCAGCAGTGACTCCATTAACTTTCCTATCACTGCTGTCAGGCTGACTGCCTTACAATTGCTAGCCTCCTCCCTGCTACCACTTTTGTGTAATGGGATTACATCCACCCTCCAGTCTTCCAGAATCACTCCTGTTTCCAGAGAGCTGTTATATAGAACTGTCAGAGGTACAGCTGGTATTTCCCTGAGCTCTATCAATATCATTGGAGGCACCCTATGTGGCCGTATTGCTTTGTCTACCTTCAGATTAGCAAGTCCCTTCAGGACTATGTCCTCCAATAAAGGAGTAGTGTCCGCTTACCTTCAAAGCTTCTATTACTTTATGGCTCATCCCCTCCTCCTTCCACTGTGAACACTGAACACAAGTATTTGTTCTGGATGTCTGCCTTTTCCTGGTCCCCCTCTACATAATCCCCCTTTCCATTTTTAACCTTACAATTCCACCACAGTCTTCCTGTTTTCACTTACAGTACACACCAAAAAAGTCTTGTCTCCATTTGTTATCCTCATGTGCTGTTCTCTCTTCAGTCTGCACTTTACACTGCTTACTGCTTTCTCTGCTTCCCTTTCTGCCTTTACCCTTTCAGCCACCTCTTTTGAGAACCATAGTGGTCTCTTGTTACTCTTGCTTTTACTCACTTGTTTGACGCAGAGGTTTGTTGCCTCTACTATGCTTTCTTTTATCTTCACCCACTGTTCCTCAGCCCTGCCCAGGCCATCATCCCTGTCAGGTCATACCTGAGGCATTCACCCACCTTGATAAAATCTTCTCTACTGAAGTCTAGGACTCTCACCCTTGTGTGGTTCAGTTCCATAACTGGCTTTATATTGAACCAGACTGTATGGTAATCACTGCTCCCAAAATTGCCTCTCATCTTGAAGTCTGAAGCGGTGTCCCTGTTAGTAAGTATGAGGTCCAGTATTGCTCATTCTGACCTGGATTCACTGACTAGTTGCCTGAGGAATGCTCCCTGCAGAGTCTTGGATGTTGCTGCTTCTAATTGAAGATGCTGCTGAGAGGTTCCAATCTTCATCTAGCAGGCTGTAGTCCTCTACCAGCAGCACCTCCCCCTTAATTGCCATCTTGCCAATAACTTCCACCAGTACCTAATCGAATTCCTATCCCTGTGCTGGAGAGCTGTAGATCACTCCAGTATAAATAGATGCTCCATTCCCCATTTCCAGGGTGACCCACAGTGCTTCTGCCTCCCCTTGTAGTCCCTGTATGTCTGTTGCTTTTATGCTTTCCCTCACATAAAGCCCCACACCCCCTCCTTTACTTCCCCCAGTCCTTCCTGAGCAGAGTATAGCTTGGTATGGCCTTGTCATGGTCCTGGTTTTCAGTGCATCATGACTCAGTAATGGCCACAGTATCCAGATCAGCCTCTGCCTTGAAGGCCTCTAGGTCTGGCACATCTTATTTCCTAGAAGTCTAGCATTCATACACATGGTCTTCCAGATTTTGTTTCCACTCTGCTTGTTGCCCCCTTTTTCATTTTTACCCTCCAGCCTTCCTTCATCTCCTTTTAATGCTCCCCTTCCCTTTTCCCTTTATTTCTTCTACCCTGCTTCCGTTAAGAATTTACACCTTGGGGGATTTGTCTCCCCTTGTGTCCTTCTTACTCTCTACTTGAGCTTGTGGGGGCAGTTTCTGACTCCTCAGTTCCTTCTGCCACCCCCCTTGGTGAATTTAAATGTTCATTGAAGAAACATTTAAACTGTCCACTGAAGACTGAGGTTTTCTTCCGCATGGATGCGGACCCTTGTATAGGCCCTTACCCTCCCAAGTGGAACCCCAGATGCCAAAGTAGTTGAACCATTCTTCTCTGCACCATTTCTTCAGCTGTGAGTTGAAGCTCCTGGTGCAGAGATACCTCTCCTGTCCCCTGTCATAGACAGGCAGCACTTCAGCAAAAGCCACTGAGTAACCTACCTGTCTAACAGCCCTCCCCAGCTCCCTAAACTTCCTCTGGACTATCCCAGCCCCATCCCTTACCAGGTTATTAGTGCTCAGGTGGACAACAACCTCCAGCTCTCCCACTTGTCATGGTGCCCTAGCAATTCACTAGATCCACTTCCTATCCCCCATGCCATGATGCCAGCTAGTCACCTAACCTGCCCCCTTCCTGTTCCTAAATCTATCCCCCTAACAATTGAGTCCCCCACCAGAAGTTGCTTCCTCCTCCTCCTCCTCTGTGGTCCTCTATTACCCTCCTTGGGGTCTCCACTATAAAGGGCCCCACATCCTCCCTGTCACTATTGCGGGTGCCTTCACCTGGCAGTCCTGCCCTGCCAGACTGGCATATGAATTACATAGCAGTACTGGTTGAGGAATGTGCCTCTTTCCCCCCACCCCACCCTCCGATGGCCCACTATAGTCCAGCCGCTCCTTCTTCCGGCATCCTCAGAAGCAGTGGTAGCAGACTTGGTGGCTGAGGTTCATCAAATCCTAGCCAACTTGGCCTGGAGTCTAACGACCTCCTCCCTCTTCCCAGAGAGATGTGTGCAGATGCACTGCAGTGTCCAGAAGGTCTCTCTGAAATCTGCCACACCACAGCCACTGCACTGCATCACTCCCTGCAGCCTTAAGTGCTATTCTTCCTATGTTACCTGGAAATACTTTTTTACCAGTACCCTTTATAGGGTGTTCTCCTTTTTGTTCATTTCTATTTGTGTTCCCCATACCTTCTTTAAATCTTTTTTTACTCATACCCTAGATTAGTGTTGCTCCTATTCACAGTTTTGGCCTACCTTTGACCTTTCTCCCTTCCAAGCAGAGATTGTTAAACAGTAGTGAACATATGCCTTGCCTTAGTCGACCAACAGAGTCACCCATTTCTCCACTTCCCTCTACTGATGCCTGCCAGTGCCCATGATGCCAGTTAACTGTTCCACTCCTTTACTGTTCCACTCACTCACTGAACACAAATGTGTGGGACACGTTGACAGTGGCTGCTTTTACACTGAACCTGCTCCCTTCCTGGTGGCATGCTATTGGCTGTGGGAGGTCAATTATCAACTAGCTGAGGCCCCAGGCCAGACAGTCAGCACCCCTCACTAAACTGCAGGGCTAGCACAGTTCTTATAATATGGCCCCTAAATGTAGACTACTCTGACTGGTTTCAGATTTACCCTTTACTCAGTTATAAATACACTAATTCAAACACGTTTCACTGCAACGTACCCCACCTATGTTGTCTCCAAGAAAACACAAGCCATTTTTGTCCCTCCTGTGGCAAATGCAGGCAGACTCTGCTTAAGCCATTCTCCCAATTCTTCAGGTGTTACTGCTTCTGATGCTGTCACTCTTCAGTACCCTACCGTCTACCTATAGCAGTTCTTCTTCTTCAGGTGAGGGGGGTCACTATAGCTGCAACTACATGGGCAAGTCTTGTGAATGTTCCTGGGGGTCCTCTGTGTGATGATTCCCATGAAGATGATCATTCACCATTCTTTCAGCAACCTGAGAGCAGACACATTTAAACTCCTTTCATTTTATTCTTGTGGGCTGCAGTTCTCTAAGGGGCAGGTTTCACATGTGAAATGCACATACCCCACCCATGTGGCTCTGCACCGATGGACAGGTGTGCACTGGCCAGAATTCACTATCATCATCCACCTGTCCATATCTCCACCCCCCCCAGTGTGCAGGTTCACTGGGGCAGATGAGTGAAAAGCCATGAACCCAGGCAGGCATCCAATGGGATGCCTGTCCTGGGACTTTGAGTGCATCCCTTGCACCATGGAAGGAGGGGTGCATGGGAGGCACAGTTCTGACCATCAGGCAAAGCAGGGCATGTGCCTGACTGGCTGCCCCCAGCACTCGCTGTCAGCTCAGTGGGCTGGAGCTCCATCAGAGATGACCCCCTGGTCCCACCATAGCTGGCAGCTGTCATCCATTGGTGCACTCAACAGATATGCCTTGTACTTCCTGGCATATGTTACGTCCTCTGCACCTGGCACTCCATGCCTTAGTGACTGGTGCAGAGTGTGTGCGCCCCCCTGGCACCCCCCCATTCCAACCCTTGCACAGCACCCCTTAGTGAGCTGGGGATCCAGTGCACAGGGTGCTAGTGCACCTATTGATAAAGCTAGGGGTGTGTGTTCAGGGCACTGCTGCACAGCATTCAGTCATTGGAATGTCTACATGCTGCCCTTCTACATCGCGTATGCATTTCTGAATCACAGTCATAGTGAGTAAAACATTTTTTTTTGTTTGTTTTATTAAACTTTCTTTATCCTTCCTGGCAGGCTGCCCAGTCATCTGCCAACCTACCGGACTTGGGATTGTTCGGAGACTTGTAGCGCCATGTGCACCCCAGCAGAACCCCTGAGCCAGCCAAAAGGCTTCATCCTTGGGTGGCCTCCTTCATTTCCTCCATTTCTCCCCTTCAGTCCTTCTCCTGAGACCCCAGATGTGGTGACACATGTGTGTTGAGGCACACATGCACACTGCAGCTCCAGTACCAGCCTCTTCCATCCTTCCTCAGCCTACGCCGGCACTTCTTGGAGCAACATAGTCACTCTGGCCTCCACCAGGGGGCAGCCAAGCTCTGAGGAAACCAAGTTCTCCCTCCTGAGGTAGAGGGCCACCAGCTGGCAGCCACTTGCATCATCTCCCTCTCCCTTCCCCCCTGCTGACCTCCAATGACCCAGACTCATTCCTGAACCTGGGTCACTGGCATGGCATGAAGTGTGGTGTCCAGTGCCTCAACCCTCTGTGCCACCAGGCCAGCCTGAGTAAAACATGGTGAAGTGATTAAAATATGTAGGATACATGAACAATCCATGAAGTCAGATGCTTTCTAATTTGTGTGATTTCAGTACCCACACATACATGGAAAACCTCAAACTCACCACAGTGCATCATGTGTATGCAAATGTGTGTGTTTTGTGGGGTGTAAGCTGACTAAGAAATGAATGAATGATCTGCTGTTACATTTTGTTTGACATGAAACTGTGCACACCTCTGCACCGCTGACCTGCACACACTAAACATACTAATTGTTATTAAAATCTATACAAAAGAGTATCCACATTGACAATAGGTGGACACTTTTGCTTGCCACCTAAAAACAAAGAATGGTGTCATGTCAGAATAATGCTCTGCATGCTGGCAAATGTATACAGCTATCATTTTATAGCATATGAATGAACTTTTAGGCACAGGGAATAACTGCATTGGTATAGAGTCTAACAGATGCTGCAGATATTGGGTATACTGTAAGCAGATATGTGACCACAGTGGATTAGACAGTATGCTGTATGTTGGAGCTGAAAACACTACCAGTATGTAAATTCTGACCCCTCTCTCCTATTTTGTGATGGTGTGGTTTCCAGATCTTTATGTTTTATCACAATGAATAAGCATGTTAACCTTGTTGTCCTCCATCAAAAATTCTACGTGTATATTCACAGGCTGTGGGAGTTACCACTAATCATTTGTTTTAATGTTCTCTCTCTACAGTTTTTTGTGGCTTTGTTTACATAAATGCTCAGACAGAAATAAAGAAGATTGCAGAAGAGGATGCGCTGTTGCCTTGTCACCATCATCTGGGGTTGCTTGGTACTGAGAGCCTCGATATTGAATGGTTGCTTCAGAATTCTGAGCCAAACCCAAAAGTGGTAAGTCAGAATAACCAGGTCATCTTAGTTTTGGTGAGAAACATGTTCTTATGTGGAATTCACAACTAGAATAAGTTGTTCTTTGAGACTGCAGCATTTGTAGCTTTCTTAAGAGAATTTTGAAAACTTGTGTAATCGCAGAAGACTCAGCTTAAACTGCAGCATTTGTGGCTTTCCTGGAGAATTTTGTAAATTGTGTAATCACAGAAAGCTCATCTTATGATTGTAAATGGTATAAGTTGCTAAACCACAAGTAACATTAACTACTAACACTTTTTAGTAGACCCCCTGCTAGAGACCAGTAAAGTATAGTAAACTGCCTCTGCAAGTTATGTAGTTCCTATTATGTGATGTATACACCATCGCCCAGTAAAGACTATATATAGTACTTTTCTGATGCAACTATCAGCAAAGTGCAACTATGAGTAGTTTCTGCCAGATAATAAGTAGCACTTTGCTGGCAAAAACTATGTGAATTGTGTTAGTTTTTTTATACTAAACTTATAGTAAACTAGTCTTAAAATATTTAACCTAACCACCCACCTGCTGACATACAGTTCCCACCCTCTTTCACCACCCAGACCTTTTTAAACACTGCAATCCCACCGCTTCCCCTCTAGCACTCATTTTTCTCCTGCCTCTCACAGTCCCAAGTAAGTAATTGTATATAAAAATGGGGGTGAGGGGAAATTGTTTAACCAGGAAAGGCACACTTAGCTGAAACTTGTTTCCAGGTGCAAGCTAGGAGTACAAGGAAGTTAGGTGACTTTCTCAAGGTCACACAGTATGCAAGTGGGTGCTGTGGGATGCAAACCTTAGTCTCCGGGTTTGTAGCTCAGTGCTCTAAACCACAGCACTATACTGCCTTCCAAGTGATCAAAATAGTATCTCTGCTTCCCACCCATGCCATCTCATTAAACACCCCACCCATCTCCAACACCCCATGCCTTTCTCCATTGAGTCATATCAATTGTAGCGTAACTCCCCTCCTGTGTCTCTACTATCCCTCTAGCACCAGCCTCCATTACCCAACCCCAAACTTATAAGGATACAATGGTACCAATAAAAATGTTAGCTGTTGAGCTGGCCTGGTAGCATGGAGGACTGAGGCATACTGCCTTACCTCCTGCCACACCGGTGACCAATGTTCACGATGCAGGCGGGTTGTCAGGGGTTGGCTCGGGAGGAGGATCAAGCATCCCAGGGACAGTTCTCCTTTTCTGGGGAAGGGGGTGATCAATGATTGGTGCTTGTCTGGCCCCTAGCAGAGACTGTGGGCTGGAACACCAATGCTGTCCACGGTGGGCAGACACAGGGCAGCTGCCTAACTGGACACACATGGGAGCATGCATGGTACCATAATTGGTGTCATTGCAAGTCTCACCTCTGAGGGATAAAAAGCAGGAAAAGATCTCCTGGCAGGATGAAGGAGGGGCTTGCAGGTCCCATCCCTTTGGCCCCCCAAAACATATTTGTTCTATGTCCTACTTTCCTCTTTACTGTGCCCATATTTATCTTAAACCTTTTATTATGTAATCATCACCTTGGGGAGACCCAATATGGCTCTCTGAGTGTATGTAAGTGTGTACAGTATCTGCCAAATAACCTGCTCTCCCCCACTCCTAGTTTAATTATCTGAATGCCTAATCTATCCTATATCCTGTTGAACTGTAACCCTCTCAGATCAGATTCAGATACTCCTTTTCTAACAGCCTTTTTCATCCTAAAAGGAGTCCCAGTCCCCAGAAAAGTAAACACTTTTTTTCCCACAGCAACCCTTTAGCCAAATATTAAATTCTATTTTCTCCCGTCTGCACTGTCCCTTACATGGTATCAGTAGAACATCAAAGAATGTTACCATCTCTGCTACAGATCACAGCAAGTCATAAGAAGTTGTCTATTTATTGCCCTCTCTCTCTTCTTTCTTCCATTCTTTTCCCTTTTGTCCCTTTTATCTCTCACATCTCCCACTCCAAAAACGAGTGGAATATTATGCTCATTAATGCAAGGAGCCTAACGGATAAATTTGATGAGTTACAGTTAATCTTAAAAACACATAGAGTACACATTTGTGCGATTGTGGAAACATGGTGGCAACCTGAGGATACTTGGGATAGGCAAATTCAGGGGTATAAACTCTATAATAAAGATCGATCCTTATCGAGAGGTGGAGGGGTGGCTCTATATGTAGCTGAGGGTATCCCCACAGAGAGTATTGATACAACCAAGTGGCTAGATATTGAAGTCATCTGGGTAAGGATTAGCCCCCCTAGAGCAGCTAAAATCAATCTGGCTATAATATATAGGCCGCCATCCACTAGGATAATGGAGGATGAAACTATACTAGATCTTGTAAATCAGTTATCACTAGCAGGTAATGTAATACTAGTCAGCCATTTCAACCTCCCAGGTATTGAGTGGGATACCTTGAAAGCAAGTACATTGGTTGAATCTAAATATTTGGAGATATTTAGTCTTGGAGGGCTAGATCAATATGTTACAGCCAATACAAGGGGAAATCATATACTGGATCTAATATTAAGCAACCTTGGGGACAACATTACAAACTGTAAGATATTCCCCCCCCTTGGGTTCAAGTGATCATGTTATAATAGGGTTTCAGTACTCTGCTATTCTAGGGGATAATAAGGGTACCACTGTGATACGTAGATATAATGCTACTAATTTTGCACAAATGAGACAGGACCTGGCTACATGGGACTGGAAATCTGAGTTTGAGAACCAGACAGTAGCTCAAATGTGGGTAAAATTAACAGATGCTATAAGTGGCTTAATCACAAGACATGTACCAATCAGGAACAAATATAAGGAGGCTACAAGTCCATCTGCGCCTTGTATAACCCAATCTCTAAAGGGATTAATCAAAAATAAAAATAAAGCATACCATCTAGCAAGATATAATAATACGGAAGAAGGCTGGGAATTTTATAGGAATAATCTTAAAATAGCAAAAAAGGCTATAGCCAAGGCCAAAAGAGAATATGAGTTTACAATAGCAGCAAAGGTCCAGGATAATTACAAAACTTTTTATGCATATATAAACAACAAAAAAGGGAAGAATAAAACCATAGGACCCCTAAAAACACAGGATGGGAATATTATAACAGAAAATAAGGCACTTGTGGAAGAATACAATGTATATTTTTCATCAGTCTTTGGCAAAGGTCCCCAAACTTTTTGGGACAATGGGATAACTAGACATAGAGGACAAAGCCCAAGGATAGACCCAGCTGAAGTCTTTACTAGATTACAGAAGGTTAATCAAAATAAAGCACAGGGGCCAGATGGGATTCATCCAAGGGTGATTAAAGAAATGGCAATATTACTAGTGGGGCCAGTAACTTACCTTTTTCAGGGAAGCATTGATACTGGTGAGGTTCCTGAGGCTTGGAGGCAAGCTGTGATTGTACCCATATATAAAAAAGGATGTAGGCAGGAGGTCTCAGATTACAGACCCATTAGTCTAACCTCCATGCTCGGAAAGATTTTTGAGGGTGTAATAAAGGACTTTATCATGGAATATTTTGAAAGAACAGGTAGGATAGACATGATCCAGCACAGATTCACCAAGGGGAGATTGTGCCAAACCAACTTATTGGAATTTTATAATAAGGTTGGCAAAGCCCTGGATATGGGTAAGCCAGTAGATGTGGTCTTTCTGGACTTTGCCAAGGCTTTTGATAAAGTCCCCCATGGGGAGCTTGTTAACTCACTTTATGATTTAGATATACCAATTTGGATACAAACATGGGTGAAGGCATGGCTCACTGACAGAGGCCAGAAAGTATGTGTAAAAGGTGAATACTCTGGTCATGTTGGAGTAACTAGTGGTGTCCCCAAGGGCTCAGTCTTGGGACCATGTTTGTTTAATCTGTATATTTCATCTATGCAGGTGCATTCAGCTGTCTGGTTGTCTAAATTTGCAGATGACACTAGGGTTGGGTGTCCTGTAAATAAGTGGGAGGAGCATCTAGTCCTAGAAACAGCACTGGATAGTTTAGACACATGGGCCTCCAAGAAACAATCTATTTTTAACATTGATAAGTGCAATGTTATGCACTTTGGCAAGAAAAATAACAAATTTCAGTATAACTTAGGTGGATCTGTACTAAAGGTAGTGGGTGAAGAGAAGGATTTGGGGGTTACGGTTGATAATGATCTTGGTTTTAGCTTGCACTGTAATACAGCTATTAAAAAGGCTGGTGGCATAACACAATGTATATTGAAACACATTAAAAGTAAAGATAGGCAGGTTGTGATGCCCCTGTATAATGCATTGGTGCGTCCCCACATGGAGTATTGTGTTCAGTTTTGGGCCCCATATAAGAGGAGGGATGTTGCACTGATGGAGAGGGTGCAGAGGAGAGTTACAAAGAGGATCAGGGGATTGGACGGATTGAACTATGAACAGAGACTGCAAGATTTAGAGCTGTATTCCCTGGAATATCGTAGAATGAGAGGTGACATGTGTTTGATTTATAGGGCATTGACCAATACTAATTTGTGGGACCTGTTGGGCCTGGTTAGAAGGGATCAAACATATGATACTAGAGCCCATTGTTACCAATTGGTAAAAGATAGATATAATACAAATAGAAGGAAATATTGGTTAAGTAATAGAGTGACAGAAATTTGAAACATGTTACCAGGGGAGGTCATGGAAAGCATTACAATGCAGGAATTTAAAACACAGTTAGATAAATGTTTAGTAAGAAAAAAATATAAAAGGGTATAAATAGGTATTACTTGTGAACTCACGGACAAATGTCTTTATGCTCAGTATTGTCTATGTAATCTATATAACCTCTATCCCTGTCCAATCCTCCCTCCCTTTCTTTATTTCATTTGTCTGTCTGTCTATGTATCCATCGATCGATCTATCTATCTATCTATCTATTGAATACATAATGGATTGCCATGGAATAACACATTCATCTCCACTAGTGAGTGGTAAGACCCATAACTCATGAGTGGTGAAGCCACAAGTTAGTTATAAAGGTCTTACCACTAATATGGGGATAAATGTGTTGTTCCACTGCAACCCATTATGTATTTGATATATACCACACCATACCCTTTGTAATGTTTTAACTGAAAACTGCCTTTCTTTCCATTGTAAGCTCTCTATCTGGCTCATTGTTCTCTCTGTTCAATTTTCCAGAATTCTAAATAGAAACAACATGTTCTAAGTTTAATAAATTGAGTTCTAAGTGAAATAAATGTTGTTCTAAATGAAAATAAATATCCCAAAATAACATGAATTATTTGTGCAAATAAATCATGTTATTTTGGGATAAATATTTGTCTCTGTGGAACAACTCTAATGGATGCATTAAACTGAGGTTTTTTTTTTGCTATGAATATATATATATATATATATATATATATATATATATATATATATATATATACCTGTGTATGTGTTTGTATACATACATATATCTGGAAAGCTAGGTTTGCTGGCCTACGCACCTAGCTTCACCTGAGCTCTTTCCTTCTAGCTTGCTTGAAAGGACAGAACAAAGAACCTTACCAGAGTAAGGGAAAGGATTAAGACTTTTGGTTAGGCAGATTTACTGCATGTTGTTGTTTTTATTTTGTACTCACAGGGATTGTTACTGTTTGTTGCTAGCATTTTATTGCTTTATTTTTCTCTGATTCAAATTGCTGTTGCTGGGTATACCTTCTGCTGCATTATTACAAGGTGTGCCTACAGGTGTGTGCTAACAGATTACTGCTGTAATCTTCTGATTCAAATTGTCTTTTGTAAGGTATAGATTCTGATAATGCTTTATTTTTCTCTGTAGCAAAGTGTTTCTTACAGGGTATATCTTCTGTAAAATTATTATAGGTGGTGCTTAAATTTTTGTGACTTTTTATCATTAGGCTAAACAAAATTACTGTTTGCCCCTATTTTATTTATTTATTTTTTGCTGAAAAGGTTTTTTGTCTCAGAGGTGTTGCATTCTCCTTCTCACATTGAAGACAGGGAGAGTGAGAAAGCTGCCACAACTTCCTTGAATCAAGGAGGTTATTTTTTAGACTACACCAAACTGAATTATTACTTTTTGGATCTGTGTAAGTAACTAGTATTGATTCTGTTTTGGGGGTGGACTTTTCTTAGTTTTAACTTTAATTTGTCAGGGAGGAACTGTAGCTGGGAGATATTCACAGTCAGATGTGACTAGACCTGTTACTTAGCCTTTGTGAAATAGGTGTGTGAAAGGAAGGAAGGTACTCCCCATGGTGGAGGGTAAGAGTTGTAGGTGATTGTTTCTGGACAGCATAGGTTTACTCCCACCCACCCTTACCCTCACCCCACCTGCCCCAAGTGCATAACTTCCTTTATATCAGAGGCTCTGACATCACTTCCTTAAAACTGCTAACAACATACACCTGTTCATATCCTTAAAGGCACAGCACACTGAATAGGAGGTAAAGACACTCACAAGCTTGCACAGACTAAAACAAGAACAAAAAACCAAAAAGCATCAGTAACTGGAAGGGCCACAGACATGTGGGGAGTGATGCAATTCACTGGCTGTGGAGCATCAGTCTTCTGGGAGACATTCTGGAGACTGCAGTGCTGCCCTATTTGCAGGCACCTCTCTGGTCTGAGGGAGGAGGTTGTTCATCTCCATGCTGATCTGGCAAGGATTCTGGAAACCTGCTCCCCCACCCAGAGACCACCCAGGCCACTGCCACTACCTCAGAGATTGCCAACAATGAGGAGTGGTTGGACCACAGTGGGCTCAGGGAGGGTGAGGGTGGTGGAACAGAGGCACATTCCTCCAGTTGTGCCTCTCCACAATTCATTTGCCACTCTGGTGAAGCATGGTTCCTCTATGGAGGCACCTGCAGTTGAGACCAAGGAGGATGCTGGAAACCTCCACAATGGAGACCCACAGGAGGGTGGCCCAGGACCCCACAGGAGAAGGAAACAACTCCTAGTGAGGGACTCAATTGTTAGGGGGTAGAACTGGGGGAGGGAGGGGAAAGGGCAATAAGGTGCCTGCCCAGTGTCAAGGCTTGGAGGGACAGGAAACAAATCCTCAGGATTGTGGGAGCAGCGGCAAGGGGCAGGGAACTGGATGCCATTATCCACCTAGGGATGAATGACCTGGCTAAGAATGGGATCAGAGCAGTGCAACAGGAGTTTGTGGAGTTGGGGAGGGGCCTTAGACAAGTAGCACACATGGTAACTTTCTCAGAAATGCTACCTGTCTATGGCAGGGATGAGGCTAGGGCACTCCGCACCATGGGATTCAATGACTGGTTGAAAAGCTGGTGCAGAGCTCAGGGATTTGGCTTCATTGGGGATTGGAGCTGCACCAGGAGGGATGCACAATGGTCTGCATCTATCCTGGAGGGGAACCAGGATCCTAGGTGATAGGTTTAAATGCTTCAGTGACAAGCATTTAAACTAGCCAAGGGGGGGGAAGCACTGAAGAGGAGAAGGGAAATTGTAGCTCTCCCCCAAAAATCAGGGTAATTAGTGAGGTAAACACCAAAATAGAGCAGTTGATGGGGAGAAGGGCATGCATAAATGAAGAAAAAGACAAAGGCAGTAGGGACAGGGATGGGGTAAAAAGAAGTAAAGCCATAAAAAAATGGAGGGTAATGAGTACCAATGCCCATAGTCTAGGTAAAAAGCTTCCTGAAAAAGCAACAGAACTAAAGGATAAACAGGGAGGAGAGGAGGCACTGTGGGTCACCCTGGAGACTGGAAATGGCTCCACAATCCACACAGGGGTTATATACAGACCCCGTCTCAGGAGGAGGAAATGGACAAGGAAATGATAGAAGGCATCCTTGGGATGGCAGAGAAAGGGAAGATATTGCTGATGGGGGACCCGAACATGCCAGATGTTGACTGGAGCACCTTTGCTGCAGCCACATCCAAGAGCAGGGCCATTCTCGATGCCCTACAGGGGGCATGCCTCAGACAGCAAGTTTTGGAACCCTCTCGGGAGAGAGCAATCTTAGACCTGGTACTCTCAAATAGGGATGGAGACAGGGTCTCTGATCTTGAAGTGGGTAGCCATCTGGGAGCAAGTGACCACCAAACAGTGTGGTTCACAATAAACTTAGCTGTAAAGTCAAGCCACACAAAAGTGAAGGTACTGGACTTCAGGAGGACTGATTTTGTCAAAATGGGAGAGTGCCTCAGAAAAGCATTACCAAACAGGTAAGAAGGTGGGGTGGAACAACAATGGGAAAACATCAAAACTGCCATCACAGAGACAACAAACCTTTGTGTGAAGCAAATAAACAAATCAAAATAAAAGGAAAAAAACACTATGGTTCTCAAAAGAAGTGGAAGGGAAGGTAAGGGAGAAAAAGATAGCATTCAGGAAGTATAAGGAAACATAGAAGGAGCAGGACAGAGAACTGTACCAGTTAAAACAGAAGGAAGCGGATAAGACAGTCAGAATAGCAAAGGCTCAAACTGAGGAAAAGATAGCCAACTCGGTTAAGAAGGGGGATAAAGCCTTTTATAGGTACATTAGGGAGCAAAGAAAGGCTAAGGCAGGGATACTGAGGCTGAACCAAGAGCAAGGTGGTTGGGCAGACAGCGACAATGAAAAGGCAGGGATACTGAATGAATACTTCTGCTTAGTATTCACAGTGGAAAAGCAGGGGGAAATACCTAATCCAGTCAATAGAAACGCTCTGGATAGGGGGGTTGATATTAGTCCTTTCACAGAAGAAAGGGTTCTGAAAGAACTCTTAAAACCGAAGGTAGATAAAGCAATAGGGCCTGATGGGATTCACCCCAGAATTCTAAAAGAACTAAGGGAAGAACTAGTAACACCACTGACTACCCTTTTTAATAAATCATGGGAGGATAGGGTAGTACCTGAGGACTAGAGGAGGGCGGATGTGATTCCCCTTCACAAAAGTGGGAGCAAGACAGAGGCAGGAAACTACAGACCTGTCAGTTTGACCTCAGCGGTAGGGAAAATGATGGAATCACTTCTGAAGGAAAGAATTTTTGAGTATCTAGAGGCCAGTGGGGCACAGGACCCAAGGCAGCAGGGA
This sequence comes from Neoceratodus forsteri, assembly GCA_016271365.2. Classification (NCBI taxonomy): domain Eukaryota; kingdom Metazoa; phylum Chordata; order Ceratodontiformes; family Ceratodontidae; genus Neoceratodus; species Neoceratodus forsteri. Next base: position 9,893,352 of record JADMNL010000034.1, on the reverse strand, counting down.
TTCACATGGGAAGGTCATGTCAGACAAATCTAATTGGTTTCTTTGACTGGTGGCTAAAACAGTAAGCCAGGAGGGGCTGTGGACATGGCCTACCTAGACTTTAGCAAGGCATTTGACACAGTCCCGCATACAAAGATTAATAAACAAATTAGCCAGCCTGGGAGTCATAGGTAGGGCTGCACGCCCATTAGTGTAGCTCCACGACCATATGGGCGTGCAGCCCCACCGACAGTCAGCCGGCAGGGCGCGGGCGGCAGGTGGTGGGATGCTGTCGCCTGCTGGCTGCGGGGTGGAGGGCTTTGTGGGTGGGGTGGGGGACACTAGACACCAGGGAGATGTTTGGGGGTTGTGATGTGACATTCTGCCCGCAATGGGCTTCGGTCCACTGGACCACCAGGGAGATATCGGGTTGGGGGAGGGTTACATTCTGCCCGCGATCGGGCACTGGGGGGTTCATACACGTTCTGCCCGTGATTGGGCTGTGGGATATGTGTTGGGGGTTTCATGTAACTGTAATGCCCGATCAGGCTTGAGATATGTGTGGGGGTTTCTGTAACTGTGATGCCCGCGATCGGCTGTGGGAGATGTGTGGGGGGGGGTTCATGTTACTCTATGCCCACGATCGGGCTGGTGGGGGGTTGATACAGGTTATGCCGCGATCAGGCTTCAGGAGATGTGTGGGTGGGGGTTGTTTTATGTTCTGCCCACGATAGGGCTGGTGGAGGGGCACAGGGACCGAGTTGGGGGCCAGCCAGTGGTGGCAGCTGCTGTGTTGCACCCTGCAATACAGCAGCTCACCTGTGGGTGGCCCTCAACTTGATCCTTTTGGCTCAAGGTTGTGCAGGCGCAAGTTGGGTGTTGCGCATGCACAACTCTGCACAACCCGACTGACTATCGGGTTGCGCAGGTTATGCATGGTTCCTCCCCCTCCTGTTGAGCATGCATTCATTTGCATTGCTCTTTTGTGCAACCTGTTGTCAGTGGCGTAACTGCCTCCTGCTGAATATCACAGAATGGCGCATTTTTGGACTTGCGCATGCGCAACCCTGTTGAGCATGGCGCAACCCTTTTGAATATCTGGGCCATGGTCTTTACGTACAAAAATGCTGAAAAATGCAAAATTATCCATTTTTGGAGGCAGCTTTTGGGATTTTGGACGTGGCCCTGCATGGCCGTTGTGTGGTGTGCTGCACTGCGAGATGACTCATTTGAAAGAGCTTTGGTGGCTGAACATGCTTCTTTTCATTTGGTGAAAAAATATTAAGGCTTTAGAAAGTTATGCCACTTTTAAGTTCCCATTACAAGTCAATGGAAAAATGTATATGTATGTTTTGCGAACAAAGGATGGGGTTCTGGCCATTTCGTCCCACCTGGCGATCAAAGAATTAGCAGCCTTGCAGTTCAAGAGTCTTTGTCCCCAAGGATTTGTAAAATTCTTTGATTGCGAGGTCCGTCATCTTGTTTTTGATTTTCCGATCTGAAAAGCACAAATATCTCTGCTCAGGGGTCACTTCTGAAGTAAAACTTGGATGAGTTTTACTCAGGGGATCCTGATCTATTGAGCCATGCCTTTGGTTTGATCGAAATTGGTCTAAAAATAGAGTTCTGAGCTTTTAAAATCTTAGTTTGCTACTCACTAACGATCTTTGATTGCGAGCCTGCAAATTCTTTGATCGTGAGATTCTTTGATCACAATTGTGCATTGTGAGTGAGCGAGGGACAAGATGGCCAGATTTTAAAATGTTTTTTCTCAGCCCGGGGGTGCCCTAGATACTTAAATGGGGCTGGGTTTTGCTCAGGGGGCTTCATTCTGCCCCATCTGATTAAAAAAAATCTTGTTTTAAATATCCCTGGTAGTCTAATGTCCCCCATGATAAAATATATAACGATCTCTAGTTTAGTTTAGTTTAGTTTAGTTTATTAGTCTAGGAATTAATACCTTTGAGCCAGGGCTCTTTTACAAAGGTTCCACGTCACAAAGAACATTTAACAAAGCACGATACACACATTACAGGTAAAACCAGACAGGAAAGTTACATCATAAATTTGCTATTAACAGTTTAAGGCAGTAACGTTTTTAAGTTTCGTAGAAAAACAAGCTATAACAGGTTCAAGCGAGTAGACAATTTTGAGGTTAAAAAAACTTCCAGGGAGAGGGTGATTATTAGGTGCCAAAAGGAGGCTAGAGAGGAGGGAAAGGTGGTGAGCGGGAGAGTAAGTGAGAGGGGACAGAAAAAAAGGGGGGAGTGAGTTTGGGTGGGAGACAGGAAGTAGTAGAGGTACCAGAGGGTTCAGTGGCCCCCCAATGTTCATAATTATTGTTTTTTTTATATCCCTGGTAGTCTAGTGCCCCCCAATGTGTATAAAGTAATATTTGTAAGTCATATCCCTGGTAGTCTAGCAGCCCCCCCAACATAATAAAATATATAATTATCTGCAATTTCCTGGTATTCTAGTGGCTCCCCAATGTGTATTTTATAAATATTGCTTTTTTAGATCTCTGGTAATCTAGTGGCCTCCCCGATCTGTATTAAATTATCATTATTGTTCTTATCCCTGGTAGTCTAACGGCCCCCCTTCATCATAATAAAATAGAAAAGGATTTCAATTTCCTGGTAGTCTAGTGGCCCCAACCCAGCTTTGCCAGTCCACCCAGAATCCTCCCCACCCTTCCCCAGCCGGTGACTGGCACAGCCCACCTCTCACCTCCACAGCCAGCCACTGACTGTGTGCATTATGATTGCTAATGCAAAGAGGAGGTCAGAAATAATTTCAGAGTGCCTCTTTGTATTAGTGCTCATTATTACACATAGTTGGTGGCTGGCCTTGAAAGTGAGATGAGGCTATGCCAATCGCTAAGCTAAAGAAAAAATGAGGGGTGCTAAGTGGGCTGGCACAGCAGGTAGAGGTGGTGAGGGGCCACAAGACTGGCAGGAAATTGAAATCCTTATCTATTTTGTTACGATGAAGGGGGGCCACTAGACTACAAAGGATAAGAACAATAATTAGAATTTAATACAGATTGGGGGGGCACTAGACTACCAGGGATCTAAAAAAGCAATATTTATAAAATACACATTGGGGGAGCCACTAGACTACAAGGAAATTGTAGAAGGTTATATATTTTACTATGATTGGGTGGTCTGCTAGACTACCAGGGATATGAATTACAATTACAATTTTATACACATCAGGGGGGCTACTAGACTAGCAGGGATATAAAAAAAATATTTATGAACATTGGGGGTCTACTAGAACCCCGTTATCTAGTTTTTATGATGGGGGTGTTAGACTACCAGGGATATTTAAAACTTGATTTTTTTCATTCAGATGGGGCAGAACGAAGCCCCCTGAGCAAAATCCAGCCTCATTTAACTTTGTAGAGCACCCCAGGCATAGAAAATACATTTTGAAATCTGGCCATCTCGTCCCTCGCTCTTTGTTCATGAGTGAGCAATTTCTTTGCTCACGACTCTGCAAATTCTTTGATCGCGAGATTCTTTGATTATGATCGTGCATCACGAGTGAGGGATGAGATGGCCAGATTAAAAAATTGATTTTCTTAGCCCAGAGGTGTCCTAGGAAGACAAATGAGTGTGGGTTGTACTCAGGGGGCTTTGTTCTGACAAACCATGGTGGTGGTTTACTGCAATTCTTTCATTTTTTTAAATTAGAAAAGTTTTTATTCTTTGGTCATGACCCTGCAAATTCTTTGCTTGTGAGCCTGAAAATTCTTTGATCGTGAGATTCTTTGATCACGATCGTGCATCACTAGAGAAGGACGAGATGGCCAGATAAAAAATCTATTTTCTCAGCTTACAAGTGTTCTAGGAAGACAAATGAGGGTGGGTTTTACTCAGATGGTTTCGTTCTGACAAACCATGGTGGTGGTTTACCTCAGTTCTTTGAATTTCTTTAATTACAACAGTTTTTATTCTTTGGCCATGACCCTGCAAATTCTTTGATCATGAGATTCTTTGATCACCATCTTTGATAGTGAGGGAGGGACAAGATGGCCAGATTTTTTATAATGGAATAGATAGGGAAATTTTATCAATATTTAAGATTGAATATCTCGGCAACAGTTTGGTCTTTTTACTTGAAATTTGGAGGGTGTTTACAGCATGCACTGTAGATGTGACTTATTATGTTTACATGTCAGAGAAATTTTTTTTGCGGGGATATTGCGTGACGCACTTTACGTGTTACGGACATTGTTTTGGTTTCTGCTGATGGCTTGAAATTGATAGGGTGCCTAGCCTTAGTGTCATGGATGTAGTTTTCAGTTATTGTGTTTGTTAAATGTCAACAGGTGTGGAACTGTGCCACTCTGATGAATGAATATTTCAAATTTTAACATGTTATATCTCAGACATGGCCCGGCCCCAACAACATGCATCAGGGTGTGCATTGGGGTCATCGGTCCTAACTCTCACCCCATTCTCCTACACTGCACCACCTGAGCTTGTTTACACATAGGATGGGGTGAGAGTTAAGGCCAATGACCCCAATGCAGACCCCAATGCCTGTTGGTGGGGATGGGCTGGGGGTGGGGTACAAGGGGTGGGAACCCTAAAATCAAATTTCCTCACTTTTTTCACTGTAGAAGAACCCTAACCTATGCATTAATTAAGTTTTTTGCATAGAATTTTCTTACTTTTTAAGAAAGAATATAAAAGTAGAAAGTTGTGCAAGTTGGTGTGAGCACAGGGCCCTTCAGCCCCACGCTCCCACCAACTTGCAAGTGTTGGGCCTCATTACACACCCAATGACTAAAAAGTACATTGAAAACAGCAAGGCCAGCCACCAAACAAATGTTAATCTTGTAGAACAATGGAAAGCACTGTCCACAAAACATAAACTGCTCCATGCAGTATCTCTGCAAAAAATATATTGTCTGACACATAAACACTGCAGTTAACATCTACAGGACATGCCGTCAACACCCTCCAAATTTCAAGTAAAAAGACCAAACCATGTCAGAGACATAACATCTCAAAATTTGACATTTTCATTCATCAGAGTGGCACAGTTCTGCACCTGTTAACATTTAACCCACACAACAACTGAACACTGCTTCCATGGCACTAAGGCTAGGAACCCTTTCAATTTCAAGCCACCAGCACAATCCAAAATACTGTCCGTAGCATGTTTTTATTTATTTACTTATTTTAGTCTTTGGTAACCAGGTAAGGCCCACTAGGCACAAGTGCCTGTTTTCATGGGTGACCTGAGAGCACTGGGCAGTTAAGTGACTTGCTCAGAGTCACACAGTATGCAAGTGGAGGTTGTGAGAATCAAACTCAGGTCTGGTCTGCTGGATGTATCAAGCTCATTCACTCCTCATTCCTCAAACCTCTAGGCTATACTGCCAGCCCAGGTAAAGTGCATCATGCAATATCTCCACAGAAAAACATTTCTCCAACACATAAATATAACAATTCACATCTACAGGGCATGTTGTAAACACCCTCCAAATTTCAAGTAAAAAGACCAAAGCATTTCTGAGATATTCAATGTTAAATATTGGTAAAATTTCCCTATCCATTCCATTATAAAAAATCTGGCCATCTTGTCCCTCCCTCACTATCAAAGATGGTGATCAAAGAATCTCACAATCAAAGAATTTGCTGGCTCACGATCAAAGAATTTTCAGGATCTAGACCAAAGAATAAAAACGTTTCTAATTTAAGCAATTCAAAGAATTGTGGTAAGCCACTGCCATGGTTCATCAGAACAAAGTCCCCCCGAGTAAAACCCACACTCATTTATCTTCCTAGGACACCCCTGAGCTGAGAAAATTGATTTTTTTTATCTGGCCATCACGTCCCTCACTCGCGATGCATGATCGCGATCAAAGAATCTCGTGATCAAAGAATTTGCAGGGTCGTGATCAAAGAAATTGCTTGCTCGTGAACAAAGAGTGAGAGATGAGATGGCCAGATCTAAACATTTATTTTCTCAGTCCAGGGGTGCCCTATAAAGTTAAATGAGGCTGAGTTTTGCTCGGGAGGGGCTTCATTCTGCCCCATCTGAATAAAAAAAGTCATGTTTTAAATATCCCTGGTAGTCTAGCACCCCCCATCATAATAAAATAGATAACAATCTCTAGTAGCCCCCCCATGTCTATGTCATAAATATTGTTTTTTTTATATCCCTGGTAGTCTAATGGCCCCCCTGATCTGTATAAAATAATAATTGTAATTCATATCCCTGGTAGTCTAGTGGCCCCCTCCATCATAATGAAATATATTACCATCTGTAATTGCATGGTAGTCTAGTGCACCCCCAATGTGTATTTGAAAAATATTGATTTTTTTATCTCCCTGGTAGTCTAGTGCCCCCAGATCTGTATTAAATTATAATTACTGTTCATGTTCCTGGTAGTCTAGTGGCCACCCACCATCATAATAAAATAAATAAGGATGTCCAATTTCCTGGTAGTCTAGTGGCCCCCACCCAGGCATGCCAGCCTACCCAGCAGACCCCCACCCTTCCCCAGCCAGTGACTGGCACAGCCCACATCTCACCTCCACAGCCAGATGCCTACTGTGTGTATTGCAGGCACTAATGCAAGAGGCACTCTGAAATTATTTCTGAGCACCTCTTTGCATTGGGCTGATAGTAATACACATAGTGATGGCTGCCTGTGGAAGGTGAAGATGAGCTAATGCCAATCCTCAACAATGGAAGAAGGGTGGAGAGCTGGAGTGGCTAAGCATGCCTAGGTGAAGATGGAAGCCACTAAACTACCAGGAAATTGGATATCCTTATTTATTTTATTTCAATGGGGGGTGCTAGACTACCAGGGATATGAACAGTAATTATAATTTAATACAGATTGGGGGGCCACTAGACTAAATGGGGAGATGAAAAAATCAATATTTACCAAATACACATTGGGGGCCACTAGACTACCAGGCAATTACAGATGGTAATATATTTTATTATGATGGTGGGGGTACTAGACTACCAGGGATATGAACAAGAATAATAATTTTATACAGATCAGGGAGGGGGCCACTAGACTACCAGGAATATAAAAATCAATATTTATGAACATTGGGAGACCACTACCGGCCGTTATATATTTTATCATGATGGGGGGCTGCTAGACCACCAGGGATATTTAAAACATGTTTTTTTTTTGTTATTAAGATGGGGCAGAACAAAGCCCCCTGAGCAAAACCCATCCTCATTTAAGTTTCTAGAGCACCCCTGGGCTGACAAAAGCATTTTTAATTCTCTCCATCTTGTTCCTCGCTCGCGATGCACAATCACGATCAAAGAATGTTGCAATCAAAGAATTTGCATGCTCACAATCAAAGATCATTTGTGAGCCTTGAACTAAGATTTTAAAAGCTCAGAACTCTATTTTAGACCAATTTTGATGAAACCAAAGGCATGGCTCAATAGATCAGGGTCCCCTGAGTAAAATCCATCAAAGTTTTACTTCAGAAGTGACCCCTGAGCCGAGATATTTGTGTTTTGCCGATCAGAAAATCAGAAACAAGATGGCAGACCTCACGATCAAAGAATTTTAAAAATCCTTGGGGACAAAGATTATTGAACTGCAAGGCTGCAAATTCTTTGTTTGCCAGGAGGGATGAGATGGCTAGAACCCCATTCTTTGTTTGCAAAACATACATATAAATTTTCCCATTGACTTATAATGGGATCTTAAAAGTGGCATAACTTTTGAATGTCTTAATATTTTTTCACCAAATGAAAAACAGCATATTTGGCCAGCAAAGCTCTTTCAACTGAGCCATCTCACAGAGTGGCATGCCACACAACAGCCATACAGGGCCACATCCAAAATCCCCAAAGCTGCCTCCAAAAATGGAAAGTTTTGCATTTTTCAGTGTTTTCACACGCAAAGACCGTAAATCCAACTGACACCCAATTTGGCATATCAAGAGATCTCCCATGTCCCACCACACATTCCAAATTTCAGGCAAATCCATTGAATGGGTCCAAAGTTATTAACGCCCACACTTTTAACTTTAATATGTAAGTGACCGCTGAACCCTAACTATAGTGGTGCAACCGCACCACTATTATATATATATATATATATATATATATATATATATATATATACACATATATATATTGTAAAAAACTTTGTTAATGCATCAGTTAGGGTTGAAGCAGCTAAAGTATGGAAATGAGGCATTAGGGTTGAACCCCTAACCCACCCCACCCATCATCCTCCACACATCAACAGGCAATCAGATGTGCCATGGGGTCATTGTGTAAACAGGCTGACATGGTACAGTGTAGGAGAATGTGGTGTGAGTTAGGCCTAACAGCCCCATTAACAAAGTTTTTTGCAATTTATTTTCTCACTTTTTGAGATAGTATAACAGTATCTTTATTTTACTGTAGAGGACCCTGCACTCCTATCCCTTCACAGATGCACATATGTATGTAACTGTGGAAACACAGGAGTCTCTGGCCTCTGCATGTCCACACATTAAGTTACGAGCAGGCATAGCAAAATTGCAACAAATAGTCATAACTGTGTCATCTTAAATAATTTTCACCCCAAATGTTCGACATAACCTTCTTATCACCTCACCACATGTGCCCAGTAGAGAAAACTTTCAAATCCCTATCAAAATGTAGTTCTGTGCAATTGTAATGCCATTTTGTGAAACAGGTGTGTAAAATCATTTTTGGCAGAATTTTAAAAATTACAGCTGTACTATTCATGAGGTGGTGGGAAAAAATGGTAATCCTGAAAATCTGGAATGAAAACATGAACAACTGGTGATTCAGAGCGTGCATAGATGCTACACAATGTACACTCTTAACACGGTCATTTGTTGAAATGTTCTTACCTAATTTTCAACATGGGCTTTTTGGGACCTCCCCTCATGAGCAGTGGCACTGCGAGTTTGCTAATCCATCCCAAAAGTTGATTTCACTCAGTGACCATGCCATTCTGTGCCAGGTGTGAAAACACATTTCAGGCAGGATATGAAACATGACAGCCATAATGTTCATAAAGAGATGTGAAAAAATGGCAATGTTTAAAATCTGGAGTGTAAATATTAAAAACTGGTGAAGTTATGAGCGAGCACATAAACTGCACAATGCACACTTGTAACGCAGTCATTTGTTGAAATTTTTTTCACCTAATTTTCAACAAGGGCTTTTTGGGGCCTCCCCTCATGAACAGTGGCACTGTGATTTTGTTACTCCATGCTGAAGGTTGATTTTGCACAGCAAATGCACCATTCTGTGCCACAGGTGTGAAAACACATTACAGGCAGGCTGCAAAAAATGTCAGCTGTACTGTTCATAAGGAGATGTGAAAATATGGCAATGTTGAAAATCTGGAGTGAAAATATAAAAAATTGTCAAAGTTACGAGCGTGCATAGAAACTGCGTAACACACGTTTGTAATGCAATCATTTATTTGAATTTTTTCAGCAAATTTGCAACTTGGGCTTTTTGGGACCTCACCTCATGAACAGTGGCACTGTCTTTTCATTAATCAGTACTGAAAGGTGATTCCGCACAGTGACCGCAAAATCACCTTTTGGGACTGAGTAAGGAAATGTCAGTGACAGTGTTCATGAAATGGGGTCCCAAGAACCCCATATTGAAAATTTGGGGTCAAAATTCCTAAAAATGGCTGCTATATCAACCTAACCACCCCCTAGCTGCTGGTGGTCTGACATTGAGCAAGGAAGAAAGAGGCTACTGAAGAAGATAGGAAGTTGCTGTCCCAGAACAGGAAGGGTGAGAGTTGTAAGGAGAGGAGAGAGTAAGAATACAGAGAAACAGTAGAGGGGACACAAAATAAGACATGATGGGTGTGGTGCAGTGCAATGGCTGTGGGGCGCAGTGTTCCGGGAGACATTCTGGAGGCTGCGATGCTGCCCTATTTGCAGGCACCTCTCTGGTCTGAGAGAGGAGGTTGCCCATCTCCAGGCTGACCTGGCTAGGATTCGTGAAACCTCCTCCCCACCCAGGGACCACCAGGGCCAATGTCACTACCTCAGAGGTTGCCAAGAAAGAGGAGAGGCTGGACCATGATGGGCTCAAGGAGGGAGAGGGTGGTGAAACAGAGTTGCATCCCTCCAGCTGTACCTCTCCACAATTCATTCACTCTACTGGTGGATAGTGGTTCCTCTATGGAGGCACCTGCAGTGGAGACCAAGGAGGATGCTGGGAGCCTTCACAAAGGAGACCCACAGGAGGGTGGCATGAAACCCCGCAGGGGAAAGAAACAACTCCTGGCAGGGGACTCAATCATTGGGGGTAGAAATGGGGGAGGAAGGGGAGAGGGAGGGAGGTAGGTGCCTTCCTGGCGCCATGGCTTGGAGGGACAGGAAGAGAATCCTCAGGATCGTTGGAGGAGCTGCATGAGGGAGGGAGCTGGATGTCATTGTCCACCTAGGAACAAATGACCTGGCTAGGAATGGGATCAGAGCAGTGCAAGAGGAGTTTGTAGAGTTGGGGAGGGGTCTTAGACAAGTAGTGCATACGGTAACCTTCTCGGAGGTGCTGCCTGTCTATGGCAAGGGTGATGCTAGGGCACTCCTCACCAGGGAATTCAATGAGTGGTTGAAAAACTGGTGTGGAGCTCAGGGTTTCAGCTTCATTGGGGATTGGGGAACCACCTGGAGGGATGCAGACCTATTGTGTTGTGACGGTCTGCATCTGTCCGGGGGGAACCAGGATCCTAGGTGAGAGGTTTAAATGCTTCATTGGCAAGCATTTAAACTAGCCAAGGGGGTAGGCACTGAAAAGGAGCAGGGAAATCCCAGCCTCCCCCCCACAAAACATGGTAATTAGTGAGGTAAACACCAAGGTAGAGAAGTTATTAGGGAGCAGAACAGAGGTAAATGTAAAAAAAAAGGCAAAGGCAGTAAGGACAGGAATGGGGCTAAAAAGGGATAAGGCTATCAATAAGTGGAGGGTGATGAGTACCAATTCCCATAGTCTGTGTAACAAGCTCCCTGAACTAGTGGCCTTGATGGAAGAGGGTTGCCTGGATATTGTGGCAGTCACAGAAACATGGTACTCAGAGAACCATGACTGGGATGTCAACATACCAGGATACACAATCTACAGGAGGGACAGGGAGGGTAAAAGAGGAGGAGGAGTAGCTCTCTATGTAAAGGAAGGGATCAAAGCAACAGAACTAAAGAGTAAACAGGGAGCAAATGAGGCACTCTGGGTCACCCTGGAGACAGGAAATGGCACCACAATCCGCATGGGGGTTGTATACAGACCCCCATCTCAGGGGGAGGGAATGGACAAGGAAATGATAGAAGGCTTCCTTAGAATGGCAGAAAAAGGGGAGATATTGTTGATGGGGGACCTGAATATGCCAGATGTTAACTGGAGCACCTTTGTTGCAGGCACATCCAAGAGCAGGGTCATTCTTGATGAGCTACAGGGGGCATGCCTCAGACAGCTAGTATTGGAACCCACTCAGGAGGAAGCAATCTTAGACCTGGTACTCTCAAATGGGGACAGAGAAAGAATCTCAGATTTAGAAGTGGGTAACCATCTTGGAACAAGCAACCACCAAATAGTGTGGTTCACGATAAACACAGCCATACAATCATGCACACAAAAGCAAGAGTATTGGACTTTAGGAGAGCTGACTTTGGGAAAATGAGAGAGTACCTCAGAAAAGCACTAGCAAAAAGGCAAGAAGGAGGGATGGAGGAACAATGGTCAGTAATCAAAACAGCCATCTCAGAGGCAACAAGCCTTTGTGTAAAGCAAATCAATAAAACACAACGAAGGAAAAAAATGCTATGGTTCTCAAAAGAGATGGCAGGGAAGGTTAAGGAGAAAAGGATAGCATTCTGAAAATATAAGGAAACACAGAAAGAGCAGGACAGAGAACTTTATCAGTAAAAGCAGAAAGAGGCTGGGAAGGCAGCCAGAATAGCAAAGGCCCAAACCGAGGAAAGGATAGCCAATTCTGTTAAGAAGGGGATAAGACCTTTATAGTACATTAGGGAGCGAAGAAAGACCAAGGGAGGGACAGTGAGGCTTAATAAAGGGAGGGAGGGTGGGCAGAGGGTGACTGTGAAAAGGCAGAGAAACTAAACAAATATTTTTGCTCAGTATTTACAAAGGAAGTGGGAGGTACCTAAAACAAACAGTAGAAACACTCTGGATACAGAAATTGATACCAGCCCATTTACAGAAGAAAGGGTTCTGAAGAGCTCTTAAAACTGAAGGTGGACAAAGCAATAGGGCCTGATGGATTCATCCCAGAATTCTAAAATAACTAAGGGTAGAACTAGTGACACCACTGACTACCCTCTTTAACAAATCATGGGAGGATGGGGTGGTACCTGAGGACTGGAGGAGGGCAGATGTGATTCCCCTTCACAAAAGTGGGAGCAAGGCAGAAGCAGGAAACTACAGACCTGTTAGTTTAACCTCAGTGGTAGGGAAATGATGGAATCACTTCTGAAGGAAAGAATTGTTGAGTATCTGGAGGCCAGAGGGCACAGGACCCAAGGCAGCATGGATTCACAGCGGAAGGTCATGCCAGACAAATCTGATAGATTTCTTTGACTGGGTGACCAAAGTAGTTGATCAGGGAGGGCTGTGGACATAGCCTACCTAGACTTTAGCAAGGCATTTGACACAGTCCCACACAAAAGATTAATATACAAGTCAGCCAGCCTGGGAGTGGGTCCCAAGATGACAGCCTGGGTAAAGAATTGGCTGGAGAATAGGACACAGAGAGTAACAGTAAATGGAGTCCACTCTGAAAAAAGGGGGGTTAGTATTGGGGTCCCGCAGGGTTCAGTATTAGGACCGGTCCTCTTCAATGTCTTTATAAGTGACATTGCAGAGGGACTGGAAGGAAAAGTATGTCTCTTTGCAGATGACACAAAGATCTGCAACAGAGTTGATGCACAAGGTGGGGTGGAAAGGATAAGAAGGAACTTGGCAAGGTTAGAGAAATGGTCAAATGTATGGCAGCTTAGATTCAATGCTAAGAAGTGCAAGGTAATGCACCTGGGAAACAAAAACCCAGGGGAAGAGTACACAATGGGGGGTGAGATACTAACAACAACAAAAATGGAAAGGGACCTGGGGGTAGTCATATCAGATGACCTAAAGGTGGGCAAGCAATGTGAGAGGTCAGCAAGGAGGGCTGGGGGATACTGGGATGCATAGGAGGCATCACCAGTAGAAAACAAGTTATTATCCCTCTGTACAGACAGCTGGTGAGACCACATCTGAGTACTGTGTGCAGTTCTGGAGACCCAATCTCCATAAAAGACATAGACAGGATGGAAGCTGTCCAGAGGAGGGAACTAAAATGGTGCAGGGTCTGTACCGGAAGACATATGAAGAGAGACTTAAGGAGCTTAATATGTATAGCCTCGAGGAAAGGAGGAGGGGGGACATGATAGAAACTTTCAAGTACCTCAAGGGAATCAACAAAGTCCAAGAGGTAGCATCTTTCAAAAAAGAGGTGTGCAACAAGAGAGCACTAATTTGAAGATAGAAGGGGCGGCTCAGAGGTAATTTAAGGAAGTATTTTTCACAGAGAGGGTTGTGGATGTATGGAACAGCCTTCCAGAGGAGGTTGTGGAGTCAAAAACAGTGGTGGAATTCAAGCATGCATGGGACAGTCATAAGGCAATTCTAGGGGGTGGGGGTAGGAAGAAGTAGGCTGCTGGTTAACTAGGATCTGCAGCTTATCGATCAGGTAGGGAAATAGGCAGACTGGGTGGGCCAAGCGGTCCTTATCTGCCATCAAATTCTATGTTTCTGTGTTTCCACTGCAGGTGTAGTCTGTGGTTTCCAATCTTGTTCCAACAGGTTAGATCATCTAAAGGTGATCTAAGCCACCAGTAGCGAAAAGTCTGTATCTCGCTTCATTTCTGAGATACAGAAGCCAAAAAGAGCAATGGGTGCCACAGTGTTATCCTATGGGGAAAAATATCAATTTCATAATGGCATATCAATGGAATGGCCTAGTTCCCCAATGCCTAAACAGCATAATTCACACCTGTAGGGCATCCCCTCAATAGCCTGAAAATTGCAAGTAAAAAGACCAAACCATTCATTAGCAATTCAGTGGTAAAGTTTTTACATCTTTAAAATTTCCTAGTCTGCAAAATAGCAAAATCCTGGGCCGTCAGATAATAATAATAGTAATCATTTTTATTTGTTGTGCGCCTTTCAGATTGCCAAGGTGCAGTACAATAAGTTAAAACAAGAAGATAAAACAGCTTTATATAAAATATTCATTAAAATCCGATAATCAGCAATAATACATTGGATAAGCTTGGGTCCATAAATACATCTTTAGTGCCTGTTTGAAACCCCCCAAGGTCATGCACTCCAGAAGCTGATGTGGTAGAGAATTCCAAAGGGCTGGGGTAGAGTACATAAATGCACGGGCCCCTGAAGATTTTAAAGATACACTTGGAATCTCTAGCAACTCCTCATCAGCAGAACAGAACAGTCACTCAGGCAGTAAGGGGACAGAAGCTCTTTCAAGTAGATCAATCCCCATCCGTGAGGTAGCAGAATTCTAGTCTGCATGGCAATATCTGGTCATGCCATCACAGACATCTGGTTATGAAATTCTGGGCATCTGGTCACACAATAATGGACAAGGTTCGCAGACCAGAATAGTCTCATGGACTAGGATTTTGTCAGCTTTTGGACTAGGATCATTAGCAAGTCACAGTCAAATAATTTTTACATTTTAAAAAGCTCTTTTTTGACTAAAATGAGTCAAACCAAAGGCATGGCTTTGTAGAGGGCATCATCCTGAACAAAACCCATGCCTCATTTGGCCCAAAAAGTCACCCGTGAAGAAAGCTAAAACATTTTATTTGGGGGAAAAACTGAAAACAAGATGGCGGCATGCAAACAAGGAATTTTTCTGATGGACTAAGATTATTTTAAATTCCTAGTCCGTTAGCTGACAAAATCTTTGTCCATGAGGCCAATCCTAGTTCGTCAAAAATACATATAAATTTTGGAGTAAACTGAGCATGCTCGGAAATCAAAAATTAAAAATGAAATAACTTTAGAACAGATTAATATTTTTTTACCAAATCAATGTCAGATTTTTCCTTGTCCCAAACTCTTTCTATGTTCCAACTTTCAGACCAAACCACCACAAGATGTGGTCACAGTACCATGGGCAAAAAACATGTCAAAAGTGGCGAAACACACTTTTTTAGTGTTTTGCTGTGCAGAAACTGTAAGGCTGACCAAAACACAACTTTGTAAATCAAGAGATCTACCTACCAGACTGCGCATTCCAAATTTCATGCAAATTCGTTAAACAGTTGCAAAGTTATTAACGCGCAAAAATTGAGGTTTAACATTAAAGTGCTTACTTAACCTAACTATGGGGGTAACTGCACTTATTTATATATATATATATATATATATATGTAATAGATAAACCACTCTGAGGTGTGTGGTTGCACTCTGATATATACCTGCGTCTTGGTGTGCATTATTCACGCACAAGGCCGCGGGCTGGTGTATCAACCACCAAGGCGCATGCGCATATCAGATGCCACCCACCTCAGAGTAGTTTATCTATCTTACAAAATGTCAAAATTGTTTTGTAGGGGGTAAAAGTGCAGGTGTGCGGTCATGCTCTGATATACGCACGGTCATGTGATGCTCAATATCCAATAAATCCCAAGCAAACTAGATTTAGGGTTCAGCAGTCACTTACATACTAAAGTCAAAAGTTTGGGTGTTAATAACTTTGGACCCATTCAACAGATTTGCCTGCAATTTGGTATGCATGGTGGAGCATCCTAGCTCTCTTGATTTGCCAAATGTCATTTCGATCGGACTTATGGTCTTTGCACACCAAAATGCTGAAAAATGCAAAATTATCTGTTTTTGGAGGCAGTTTTTGGAATATTGTCCATGATGCTGAGTGGCCAGTGTGTGGTATGCCACTCTGCAACATGACTCATTTGAAAGAGCTTCACTGGCCAAACATGCCACTTTTTGTTTGGTGAAAAAATATTGAGGTATTCAAAAGTTATAGTACTTTTAAGTTCCTATTATAAGTCAATGGGAACATTTATATGGTTATTTTGCGAACAAAGAATGAGGTTTTGGCCATCTGGTCCCTCCTCATGATCAAAAAATGTGCAGGCTCACAATCAAAGATCCTTTGATCCCGAGGGAGTGACTAGATAGCCAGATTTGGAGGGACCAGATAGCCCAATTTTAACAACTTTTAAAATTAAAGATCTCAGAAATTGTTTGGTCTTTGGAGGGTGCTGATGGGATGTCCTGTAGATGTGAATTATGGTGCTTAGGTGTCAGAAAATACATTCATTGCAGAGATATGGTGTGGCACAGTTTACGTTTTGCGGACAGTGTTTTGCATTGTGGTAGTGGCTTGAAATTTATAGGGTAGCTAGTCTTACTGCCATGGATGTACTTTTCAGTTGTTATGTGTGTAAAATGTAAACAGGTGCAGAATTCTGCCACTCTAAATAAGGAAAATCTCAAACTTTAAAATGTTATATCTTGGACACGGTTTGCTCTTTTAAATTGAAATTTGCAGGGTGTTGAGGGGATGTCCTGTACATGAGAATTATGGTATTTAGATGTTGGAAAATTAAGTTGCTGCAGAGATATTGTGTGACACACTACATTTTCCGTATAGCGTTTTGCATTGTGGTAGGCACTTTTAATATTAAACCTCATATTAATCTGTTCAAAAGTTATTACAATTTGAAATGCCATCATATCCTATGGGAAAATGTGTATGTATTTTTGGAATGTTAATGAGAAAGACCCAATGGCCCAAATTGGGATGACCATATCTCAGTAACAGTTTGGTCTTTTTACTTGAAATTTGCAGGGTGTTGAGGAGATGTCATAGAGATGTGAACTATGTGGTTTAGGTGTTGGGGATATAATTTGTTGCAGAGATATTCAATGATGTAATTGACATTTTTCCCAAAGGATTACACTGCAGTCTGTGTCATGACTTTCGGCGCCATTATCTCAGAAACGAAGCAAGATACAAACTTTTTGCTAGGGATGGCTTAGCTCACTTAAAGGTGAGCTAGCCGCTGGAAAAAGATTTGAAATCATTGAGTAAACCTGCAGTGGAATTTTGTTTGTACATTGCATGGTTCATGAGATATTGTGAAATTACTGTCACAAGGGTTGAAAGAGTGCCTATCCAGTGTTTTTTGGTGCCCATATCTCAGAAACAGTGTGAGATATGGTACTGTCATTCGATGATGTGTGAAGTACTTGCTGTCACAGTTACAATGATGCTATATATTTTTTCTAGCTCTTACGGTTCCCAAGATATGCGCAAATTACTGTTACAAGGGTTTGGTGCCCTGTAGTGCTACTGCATGGCTCCGTAGCTTTGTATAAGTGGGAGCGTGGGCCGAGATGCATATTGTTTTGCAGAAATTGGCAACTTGCTGGGAGCTGGGCTCTGCACTCCCACCAATACGTGTTTTTTTTCTACTCATATTACTCTTTTTCAAAAAGTAAGGAAATTCTATGCAAAAAACTGTGTTAATGCTTCATTTAGGATTTATGCAAAAAAAGTCAGGAAATGAGACATTAGGGTTGAACCTTTAACCCCCTCACATATACCACCCCAATCCTCCACAGTCTGACAGATGTCAGGGTGTGTCATTGGGACCATGATGCCTAAATCTCACCCCATTCTCATTTACTATATCATGTCAACATGATCAGATATGGAATATATTATAAGGGCACGGTCACGCCACTACATTTAGGGTTATGAAGCCACCTTTATGTAAAGTCAAAATTTTGTGTGTTAATAACTTTGGACCCATTCAACAGAGTTGCATGACATTTGGTATGTGCAGTGAGGCATGGTAGTTCTGTTGATCTGCCAAATTTCATTTTGTTCAGACTTACGGTTGTTGCACAGCAAAATGCTGAAAAATGCACTTTTCCCCAGTTATATTGGCAGTTTTTTTGATTTTATCCATGGTGCTGCATGGCTGTGTGGTGTGCTGGTCTGTGACATGGCTCTTCTGAAAGAGCTTGTGTCAAGGAACATGACACTTTTCATTTGGTGAAAAAATATTAATCTATTCAAAAGTTATTAAACTTTTAATTTCCTATTATAAGTCAATGGAAAATGTTTATATGGTTATTTTGCAAAAGAAGAATGGGATTTTGACTATCTAGTCCTGCCTCACGATCAAAGAATTTGCAGGCTTGTGTTCAAAGAATCTTTGATCCCAATGAATTCATTGATCGTGATGGCCGCCATCTTGTTTTCACTTTGCAGTCAGAAAAATTCAAATATCTCGACCCAGGGGGACTTCTTAGGTGAAACTATGGTGGGTTTTGCTCAGGGGTCTTCCCTCTATCAAGCCATGCATGTGGTTTCTTTCAAAACGGTCAAAAAATAGAGTTTGTAACTTTTATATTCTTCGATAACGGATCACTAAACATCTTTGACCACAAGCCTGCAAATTATATGATAGAGTGATTCTTAGACCGAGATCTTTGATCACGAGGATGTGACTAGATGACTACTTGAAAAAAATAAATGTTCTCAGCCCAGGGGTGCTTTATTAACCTAAATGAGGGTGTATTTTGCACAGGGGGCTTTGTTCTTTCAAGGCATGGCTGTGGTTACATGTATTTCTGCCTAAAAATTGATTTTTAACATTTTTTATTGTTTGATCATGACCCTGCAAATTCTTTGATCGTGAGATTCTTTGACCATGATCTTTGATCGCAAGGGTACAACTAGATGGCCACATGAAAAATTAAATTTTCCCAGCACTGGGGTGACTTCTAAAGGCAAACTAGGGTGGGATCTGCTCAGGGGCCTTCGTTCTGTCAAGTCATGGCTGTGGTTTCATGTATTTTTCTCTAAAAATTGAGTTTTAACATTTTTTATTCTTTGATCGTAAGCCTGCAAATTCTTTGATCACGAGCCTGCAAATTCTTTAATCGTGAGATTGTTTGATTGCAATCTGTGATCGCGAGGGAAGGACTAGATGGGCAGATCTGGAGGGATCAGATAGCACAATTTTAAAAAAATTTCAAATTAAAAATCTCGGAAATGGTTTGGTCTTTTAACTTCAAATTTGTAGGGTGTTGACGGCATGTCCTGTAGATATGAATTATAGTCTTTAGGTGTCAGACAATATATTTTTTGTGGTGATATCACATGGCACGTTTTATGTTTTGTGACAGAGTTTTCCATGGTGGTAGTGGCTTGAAATTACTAGAGTAGCTAGCCTAACTGCCATGGATGTACTTTTCAGTAGTTAGGTGTGTAAAATGTTAATAGGTGTGGAATTCTGCCAGTGCAACAAATGAAAATCTGAAATGTTCACATTTTGTATCTCGGAAACAGTTTGGTCTTTTACATTGAAATTTGGAGCATGGTGAGGGGATGTGCTGTCCATGTGAATTATGATGTTTAGGTGTTGGAAAATTAATTTGCTGCAACCATATTTATTTATTTATTTACGAGATTTACCAGGAAAGCATACTGAGCTAAAAGCTAGATTCCAGATGCGACCTGCGTGACACACTTTATGTTTTGCATATGGCGTTTTCCATGGTGGTAATGGCTTCACATTTATAGGGTGCCTAGCATTACTGCCATGGAGGAAATTTGTTGTTGAATTATGCCACTCTGATGACTGACACTTTACTTTCTTTCAAGTTGGTGGGCCCCATGCTACCATCATATGCGCTGCCAGCAATACATATGATGTTCAGTACTTGTACTCTTATCTTAGGCAGGAAGTTGCAAGATGGTGGGAGCATTGAGCCCAAAGGGTCTGCACTCCCACCAACTTGTGCAATGTTCTACTTTTCTATTCTTTCTCAAAAAGTAAGGAAATTCGATGCAAACAACTTTGTTAATGCATCATTTAGGGTTAAAGCACAAAAAGTCAGGAAATGAGACCTTTAGGGTTGCCCCATCCCCCCTCATGGACCAGCCTATCATCCCGAGATTGACAGCTGACGGGGTGTGTCATTTCTGAGTGCCTCTTTGCAGTAGTGCTGCTAATTCACACAGTCAGCAGCTGGCCGTGGAGGTGAGAGGTGGACTGTGCCAGTCACTGACTGGGGATGGGTAGGGGGTGCTGGGTGCACTGGCACAGCTAGGTGGGGGGCCACTAGACTACCAGGAAATGGGTGATCGTAATTTATTTTATGATGATCGGGGGGGCCGCTAGACAACCAGGGATATGAGAACAATATAAATTTTATACAGATCGGGGCCTCTAGACTACCAGGGATAGGAAGACCATTATTTATTTAATGCAGATTGGGGGTCCACTAGACTACCAGGGATATACAGAACAGTATGCATTTTATACAGATCATGGGGGGGGGGCACTAGACTACCAGGGATAAGGAGAACATTATTTTTTGTTTACAGATTGGGGGACTACTAGACTACCAAGGATATAGAAAAAATATTTATTTAATACACATTGGGGGGGCCGATAGACTACCAGGGATATGCAGAACACAATGTTTTTTATACAGATCAGGGGGCTGATAGACTACCAGGGATATTTAAAACATTATTTATTTTATACAGATCGGGCAGAATGAAGCCCCCTGTGCAAAACCCACCCTCATTTGACTGGGGTGACCACTAGACTATTAGGGATGTAGAAACCATTATTTTTGTTTCTCTGTTCGAGCGTGTGATTTCTCTGATTGCAAGCCTGCAAATTCTTTGATCATGATTGTGAATCGCGAGTGAGGGACAAGATGGCCTGATTAAAAAATCTATTTTCTCAGCCCAGGAGTGCCCTAGGAAGGCAAACGAGGGTGGGTTTTGCTCAGGATGTTCAGTTTGTTGAACCATGGCAGTGGTTTACCACAATTACTTCAATATTTTGATTTATAGCTTTTTTTATTGTTTGTTCATGAGCCCACAAATTCTTTGATCACAAGCCTGCAAACTCTTTGATCGTGAGATCCTTTGGTCACCATCTTTGATCATGAGGGGGGGGGGGACGAGATGGCCAGATTTTTTATAATGGAATAGATAGAGAAATTTTACCAGTCTTTAATGTTGAATATCTTGGACATGGTTTGGTCTTTTTACTTGAAATTTGGAGGGTGTTTATGGCGTGTCCTGTAGATGTGAATTATGGTGTTTACATGTTGGGTAAAAAATTTTTTGTGGAGATATTGCGTGACGCACTTTATGTGTTGTGGACAGTGTTTTGGATTGTGCTTATGGCTTGAAATTGATAGGGTGCCTAGCCTTAGTGTCATGGATGTAGTTTTCAGTCATTGTGTGTGTTAAATGTCAACAGGTGTGGAACTGTGCCACTCTGATGAATTAAAATTTAAAAATTTGACATGTTATATCTCGGACATGGTTTGGGCTTTTTAATTGA
Organism: Neoceratodus forsteri; assembly: GCA_016271365.2. NCBI lineage: Eukaryota > Metazoa > Chordata > Ceratodontiformes > Ceratodontidae > Neoceratodus > Neoceratodus forsteri. The sequence goes on along the minus strand of JADMNL010000034.1, from coordinate 9,871,954 downwards.
AATTTGGAGGGTGTTGACGGCATGTCCTGTAGATGATAATAGCAGAGTTTATGTGTCAGACAATATATTTTTTGTGGAGATATTGTGTGGCACAGTTAACATTTTGTGGACAGCGTTTTGTATTGTTCTACTAGATTAACATTTGTTTGGTGGCTGGCCTTGCTGTTGTCAATGTACTTTTTAGTCATTGGGTGTGTAATGTGGCCTGACTCTTACAAGTTGGTGGGAGTGCGGGGCCCTTTCCCAACAAACTTGTGCAACTTTCTACTTTTCTATTCTTTCTTAAAAAGTAAGGAAATTCTATATAAAAAACTTTCATTAATGCATCAGTTAGAGGTTCTTCTACAGTGAAAAAAGCAAGGAAATTTGATTTTAGGGTTCCTACCTTTGCACCCACCACCTCCCACCCTGCCCCACCAACAGGCATAGGGGTGTGCATTGGGTTCATTGGCCCTAACTATCACCCTATTGTCTACACTGCACCAACTCAGCTTGTTTACACATGGGATGGGGTGAGAGTTAGGGCTGAAGACCCCAACACACAACCCAATGCCTGTTGGTGGGGGTGTGCTGAAGTTGGGGTGCAAGGGTGGGAACCCTAAAATGAAATTTCCTTACTTTTTCCACTGTGAAGAACCCTAACTGATGCATTAACAAAGTTTTTGCATTGACTATATATATATATATATATATATATATATATATATATATACACACACACACACACACATATATATATATATATATATACACACACACAAAATTCATGCAAAATACTCTGTTTAATGCATCAGTTAGAGGCTGTTTCAGAGTGACAAAAGTGAGGAAATTCGATGTTAGGGTTTTCACCCTTGCACCCCACCCACCCACCCCACCAACAGGCATGCGGGGTGTGTGTTGGGGTCATCAGTCCTAACTCTGACCCCATCCCATGTGCAAACAAGCTGAGGTGGTGCAGTATAGGAGAATGGGGTGAGAGTTAGGACCAACAACCCAAACACACACCCCGATGCCTGTTGGTGAGGGCGGGGTGGGCATGGAGTGCAAGGGGGTGGGAACCCTAACATTGAATTTCCTCTCTTTTGTCACTCTGGAACAACCCTAACTAATGCATTAAACTGAGTTTTTTGCCTTGAATTTCCCTTCTTTTTGAGAATGTGCAATATAAATAGTGAAGTAATGGCATCGCAAATGCAAGCACAAACACTAACACACATGGTGATGCAAACATAAAGGATAACGTAAACGGCAATACAAACACAAGCGCAAATGTTAATGGAAACAGAAACACAAGCACAAGCACGTACGGAAACACAAACCATAACGCACACGGCACGGTAACGTAAATGGAAACGCAGACACTTATGGTAACAACAATGATGAAACCAAAGGAAACACAAACAGAAATGCAAATGGAAATGGAAGCATGTACGCAAACACAAATGGAAATGCACATGGTGATGCAAAAGGAGACACAAACAAAAACAGTAATGGAAACGCAAATGTTTACAGTTACGCAAATGCAACCGCAAAGAAAAATAGAAAGGGTAATGCACACGGTGGCGTAGACAGGAATGGTAATGAAAATGGATACACAAACAGAAGCGTGTACAGAAATGCAAATAGTAATGTGCACGGTCACAGTTCCGCAATGGGAAATGCAAATGTTAATGGTAACAGCAAAGTTGATGCCAAAGGAAACACAAACAGAAGCATGTACACAAATGCAAATTGTAATACACACAGTGACGCAAAACAAAATGTAAACAAAATCAGTAATGGAAATGCAAATGTTAACAGTAACGCAAATGCAAGCGCAAATAAGCATAAAGGGTACTGCATGATGGGTGTAGATAGGAATGGCAATGTAACGGAAATGGAAACACAAGTGCGTATCAAAACGCAACTGGTAACGCACACGGTGGCATACATGGGAACAGTAACGCAAACGGAAACACAAATGCAAGTGCATACGGAAACGCAAATGGTAACGCGCATGGCCATGGTACCGCAATAGGAAATATAAATACTAACGGTAACAGCAATGATGACGCCAAAGGATACGCAAATGGAAGAGCGTACGCAAATGGTAATGCACATGGTGATGCAAAATGAAATGCAAATAGAAACAGTAATGGAAATGCAAATGGTAACAGTAACACAAAAGCAAGCACAATGAAAATGCAAAGGGTAATGCACACAATGGCGTAGAAGGGAACGCTAATGCAAATGGTTAGGGAAACGCAAGTGGGAATGCTAACTGTGACAGTAACGAAAGTGCACACCCTTTTTTTCACCAACAGCTGCATAGAGAAACACAGTGAATATAAAAAATGTATGCATAATAATGGGCCTTGAAGCAGAAAATGAGCACTTGGAATACTAAATTGCTTATATCTGAGGAACTGCACAATGTAGAAAAAAATTAAAATTTAATATAAATTATGACTTTCTTGGCTAGTTTTGCACTTAGTCCCCTAGTGGGGGGGCTATGCATTTTTCCGACGAAAAGTCATTATCTTGAAGTGTTTCTGAGATACGGACCTCAAAATGCGCGGCGGACACCATAATGTTAGTCTATGGGAAAAAGTGTCAAATTCAGAGTGCTGTAACGTTGCATCCCTGTAATATTTTGTCACCAAACCACCAAAAGGCACATCTGTGGGATGTTGACTTTCTTCTGTCCACATTTCAGCCCAAAAGACCAAACCGTTCTTTTGCAGAAGGGTGGCAAACAATTCCTGTTATTTTGGCCATAGCGTCGTAAAGTAGTGTTGCAAATCATGACACTTTTGCAAAAACAAAATCATGAAAGTGTTGCAAGTGCGACACTACTTTGTGACACTACAGTTTACAAAAATGTCAAAAACATATTTCTGGGGTGTTTAACCCCCCAAAAAAGACATGGCTAGCATCCTCAGGGTCCGACTAGGTGAACACAAAAAGAATTGTGTCCCTAGAGGGCCCCAAATTTAAATGCCAAGCATTTCTGTGACCACTAACTGAAAAGAAAATGGCTGACTCACGACACTACAGGGGTCATTTATGACACTAAAAACTGCATTTGTGACACTGTTGAACTTTTTGTTAACTTTTCCCATTGACTATAATCGGAAAATTGTTTTTTGAATAACTTTTGAACCATTTAATATTTTTTCATGAAGTCTTCAAAAGGCACATTGGCACCAGCTGCATCTTCCCTGAAGAGTTTGAACCAGTCGCACAAACTGTGCGACCCATAGCTGTGAACAAAAGAATACACAAAAAAGTGTAAATGTGCTACGGAATGTCACTTTATAACTACAAACCTTATTTCTGACCATTACAACACTTGGTAGATCCAGAAACCTATGATACTGCTCCGTGCCTGCCAAATTTCAGGCAAATCTGTCATACTATGGTAAAGTTATTAAGATGCAACATTTCACACTTTAGACTTAAATGGGGTACTCAACCCTAACTATAGTGGCACTACCATGCCACTATAATATATATATATATATATTACAGTAGCCCAGTCGCACCACTATAGACAGGATTCAGCGGTCACTTACATTCTAAAGTCAACATTTGGACATTAATAGCTTTGGACCCGTTGAATGGATTTGCCTGAAATTTGGAATGTGTGGTGGGGCATGGTAGATCTCTTGACTTCCCAAATTGCATTTCAGTTGGACTTACAATATATGCATACGAGAACATTGAAAAATGCAAAAGTATCCATTTTTGGAGGCAGCTTTTGGGATTTTGGACATGGCCCTGCATGGCTGTTGTGTGGCATGCTGCTCTGTGAGATGACTTGTTTGAAAGAGCTTTGGTGGCCGAACATGCCGCTTTTTGTTCAGTGAAAAAATATTAAGGCATTCAAAAGTTATGCCATTTTTAAGTTCCCATTATAAATCATTGTGAAAATTTATATGTATGTTTTGCGAAAAAAGAATGGGGTTCTGGCCATCTTGTCCCACCTGATGATACAAGAATTTGCAGCCTCATGGTTCAAGGATCTTTGTCCCCAAAGATTTTAAAAATTCTTTGATCACAAGGTCCTCCATCTTGTTTTTGATTTTCTGATCGGAAAAACATAAATATCTCAGCTCAGGGGTCACTTCTGAAGTAAAACGTGGATGGGTTTTACTCAGGGGACCCCAATCTATCCAGCCATGCCTTTGGTTTGATCGAAATCAGTCTAAAAATAGAATTCTGAGCTTTGAAAATCTTTGTTTGTGGCTCGCTAATGATCTTTGACCGAGAGCCTGCAAATTCTTTGATCGCAAGATTCTTTGATCGCAATCTTGCATTGCAACCTAGTTTTTCACAAATATCTCAGCTCAGGAGTGGGCTAAGGACACAAATGAGGGTGGGTTTAGATCAGGGGACTTTGTTCTATCAAGGCATGCCATTGGTTAGGTTCAAATTGGTGAAATAAATACGGTTCACCTTTTTTTATTCTGTGGTCATAAGTATGTAATTTCTTTGATCATGAGCCTGAAAATTCTTTGATTGCAAGATTCTTTGATTGCAATCATGCATCGTGAGGGAAAGATGAGATGGCTAGATTAAAAATTCATTTTGCTCAGCCCAGGGGTGCTCTAGGAAGTCAAATGAGGGTGGGTTTTGCTCAGGGGGCTTCATTCTGATGAACCATGGCGGTGGTTTACCAGAATTCCTTCAATTTTTTGATTTATAGCATTTTTAATTATTTGTTCATGAGCCTGCAAATTCTTTGATCGCGAGCCTGTAAATTCTTTGATCGCGAGATTCTTTGATTGTGATCATGCATCGTGAGCAAGGGATGAGATAGCCAATTTTTGTCAGCCCAAGGGTGCCCTACAAACTTAAATGAGGGTGGGGTTTGCTCAGGGGGCTTCGTTCTGCCCCATCTGAATAAAAAAATCCTGTATTAAATATCTCTGGTAGTCTAGTGGCCCCCCATCATAATAAAATATATATATCTATCTGCAATGTCTTGGTAGTCTAGTGGCCCCCCCAATGTGTAGTTGCTAAATACTATTTTACAGATCTCTGGTAGTCTAGTGGCCCCCCCGATCTGTATTAAATTACTTGGTATTAGTTGGTATGAAAGAACAGAAGAAGGCCAGAGCTCATTGAGACTGTTCCCCACACTATGTGGGACATTATTTATCCATTATCCCTCAACCAAACATCTAATTTGTTTTTAAAGACAGTGACACTAGTTGCCTCTATCAATTCTTGTGGCAAGGTGTTCCATACAGTGGATGCCCTTATTGGAAAAAGTTTCCCCTTTTGTTGGTTTTATAAGTTTTTACTTCAAGCTGTTTATTACGCAGTCTCAGAACATGTCTCCTTTTGGAGAGTGTTTGACCACATTTTTCCATTAGATCTGGGGAATTTATTAAATTAAAAACCATAAGCATATCACCTCTTAATTTTCTAGTTTGAAGAGAGAAGAGACCAGTAGCTTTTAATCTGTTCTGATAATCCAAGTTTGTTAATCTTGGAATCATTCTAGTTACTCTCCTTTGAACCTGTTCAAGAATTGCTATGACTTTTTTTTGGTTTGGATTCCAGAAAGGGGAGCCATAGTCTACATACGGTCTAATGTATGCCCTATACAATGGAATAAGGCATTGTTCAGTATGATTAACGAAAGTGCGTTTTATTTGCCTCAAAAGTCTGTTGGTCATGCAAGCAGTTCTAACACAGTGATCATTTGATGTAAGTTTATTATTAACATATATCCCTAAATCTTTTTCACAATTTGATGAGTGAAGTGGTAGTCCGTTTATATAATATATTGTTTTTTTGGATTATTTACACCGAAATGCATTACTAAACATTTGTCTTGATTAAACTGCATATGATTTTCATTTGCCCAAAGTGTTAATTTTTCCAAATCCTTCTTTAATGCAGAAATATTTTCTTGATTGTTAACCTTGCCCCCCAATTTAGTATCATCTGCAGATTTAACCATGAAGTTATTTGGCCTTGTTTGTAAATCACTGATAAAGAGATTAAACAATGTTGGTCCCAAGACCGACCCCTGTGGTACACCACTTGTCACACTACCCAAATCAGACAAGACATCATTAATTCTGACTCTCTGAGAATGATTTGTCAACCAGTTTAAAGTCCAATTGACAATATCAGGTGACAAGCCTAGACTGTGCATTTTAGTAATGAGTTTTTCATGTGAGACTTTATCGAAAGCTCTACTAAAGTCCAAAAGAATTACATCAGTAGGGATACCCACATCTAGTAGAGTACTTATATTATTGTAAAAAGATATCAGATTGGTGGTGCAGGAATACTTGGGAGTAAACCCATGCTGATTTGAATCATAAATTCCTAATTTTTTACAATCTTGATCTATTAGAGACTTCATTACTCGTTCCATTAATTTACCAGCCACTGAGGTCAGGCTAATTGGATGATAATTTTGCACAGAACCTCTAATAAATTATTTTTCATATGTGGAGAAGCAAATCTACCTCCCCTTCACCAAACCTTGCAACATACAAAATTAAGTACAGGAACGTTTAGTTTATTGTACAGTTGTCAAAAACAACATAAATTGAGTTTTTTCTTTTACTAATAGTGTCTTTTATATCCCTTTTCTTCAATGCTTTTTATGCAGTCTTTATCTGCACTTGACATTTATTGAAAGAGCTTTTGCCACTTTTATTTATTAACTTATTTCTTATTTTTCTGGACTCCCACAGGTGATCACATACTCTGGAGGTAAAGTATATAATAATCTAAATGAAAACCAGAAGGACCGAGTGGCCTTTGCCTCAGAATTCTTGGCAAGGGATGCCTCGTTAAGCATTTCAAATCTTCACCCCATGGATGCTGGACAGTACTCCTGCAAGGTTAAAAATGGCGGCCAGTATAATTGGAGTTACGTTACTTTAATCGTTCTAGGTAAGGCTAATCCTGGTATTTAATTTATGTTTAGCAGAGCCCAAACAGCATTTAATTTTTAAGTATATCATGAGTTAATTTTAGTAGGTTCTCATTAGGGAGTATACTAACTTGCCATGATGCATGCACATTTTCAAGAAGGGGTAAGGCTAGACCTGGGCAACAACAGATATAAGCCAGTAAGCTTGATATCAGTACTGGGCAAGGTCTTGGAGTCCATTATCAAGGGCAGAATAATGGATCACTTTTTTCTTACTTTTTTTTAAATTGTACTCAGACTGGATTTCATTTGTCAGGCATGTTGTTATATGCCATCTCTGATATCCTTTTACATCACGATACAATTCAGGGAAAACTGTAACTATACCTATGCCCTGTCTTTCTTTTTTACTTAACATTTTATTTTTCTAAGAATAATATAAAAGGGTACCAGATCCTTTGTAGCATAGTTTCCCTTTGTGCCTTAATATAGTGTATTCTTTCCATTGTATAACTTTCTGTCAATAAGTTTAGCCATTCATTGTAGTTTGGAGCTATGGGATCATTCCATTGTAATAATATAGTCTTTCTTGCTAGACCCAGTGCAAGTGGTATCAGGAGACCCTGTTCCAGTGACAGATCCAATGATGAAATTATCCCTAGTAATAAAATTCCTGGATCAAATTGTATGTTTATTTGTAGCATTTCTGCCAGAATTTTATGTATTGCTTCCCAATAATTTTTCAGTGCCTGGCATGTAAGAAAAGTATGTACTAGGGAGCCATTTTCTGTTTTACATCTTGAACAGAGATCCAAGAAGTTTTGGTTACATGTGTTGTACTTTGCATGGTGTAAAGTGAAATCTATAGATTATATTAAATTGAATTTGATGTAGTTCATCATTTTTGGAAATAGTTTCTGGAGTAATCTGCATTTCTTTCCAGTCATCAGTTGACAGCTCTTTTCCCAAATCTTTGCTCCATGCAGTGTTTAACTGCTGTAGATTAGACTCTTTTTTGCTTCTAATAGTAGTTGATAAATTTTAGATGATAACATTTTATTTTCCTCTTTATTATTAAGTAGAACCTCCAGGGCTGTTGCCTCTACTGTGTTACCATGTGTAGTATGCTTATTAATAAACTATCTAAATTGCAAGTAGGCCATATAGCTCCCTATTGGCAAATTACATTCTTCTTTCAGGCAGTCAATATATTTCAAAAGACCATCCTTCAAGCATTGTGACAGAGTAGTTAAACCTTTTAACTTCCAGTTGTGAAAGATTTTATATGAGAATTTAAAATAACGATTCTCTTTATACCGATAAGTATGGATTCGTTTTTTTTTTTTATAATTTGTGTGGATTTCCAAATTTTCACTGTGTTTCTGGTTGTAATAAGTATATCGGTATATAATATGGTATTGTTACTATCTATATATAAAACATGTGCTAAGCTCTGGAAGGGTGTGCAATGTTTCTCTATATGACATTGGTTATTCTGAAGTATTCCTTCTTCCTGTTCTGGAAACCATTTCTTTGTGTGTACAAGTTGCACTGCTATATACTATAGCTGCAAATTTGGAATACCCAATCCTCCCTGAGACACTGAGGGCTCTAACTTTTCCAATTTGGCTCTTAGTCTTTTCCCTTACCAAATGAAGATTTTTTTCTAACTTTAGAAATACTTTTTTTATCCAAGGTGATAATTTGGCAGGGATATTCATCTTTAGTATATTAATTCTACCCAACATTGTTAGTAGCATGGTTACCCATTTCTCCAGGCCTTTTTGTATCTTGTCTATGAACATTATGTAATTTTTCTGATATATTTTATAACACCCAAATATTTTAACTCGTTTTTGACAATGACATGTTTTAACTAGTTCTGTGACAAATTAGATAATGCATCTTTTTGTAACAAGCATTCTGACATGGACCAATTTACCTTATACCCTGACGGCCACCCACGATTTTGTAGAGCATTGTACAGTGGTGTAAATTAAGTTCCTAAATTTGTTATAAATAAAAGAACACCATCTGTGCATAATGAGGTTTTATAATTCATGCCTTTAATTTAAGGGCCTGCTATTAGGTCATTTTCCTGTATGCTTCTTGCCAGTTGTTCAATAAATATGGCAAACAAGAGTAATGAGAGTGGGCAGCCCTGCCTAACTCCCCTTTGCAGTGTAATAGGATCTGATATATTTTTTTCTGTTTTTATTTTTGCTATAGGGTTATTATATATTAACTTGATCTACCTCATAAACCTAGCTCCCAAATTAATTTTCTTTAAACATGATTTTCGAAAGGGCCAATACGCCCTACCAAATGCCTTTTTGGCATCTAATGATAGAATAGTAGCATTTTAATTTTTGGTATGTTCTATAATGTCTAGGGTTTTCTAATGTTGGTTGAAATCTGCAATCCTGGTATAACACCCACTTGGTCAAGATGTATGACCCAATGTATCTATAGTGCCAATCTATTGGCTAATATCTTTGCAATTATTTTATAATCTATATTTATTTATTTATTTAGGGATTTGTATCATACCTTTGAGCTCAGAGCTCTTTTACAAAGGTTCCACATCAAACAGTGACAATGACAACAATATCAAACAGTTTATATACAATACTTGAATAGTAGGTAGCTAGCATACAATAAGGTTACAATGTCAGTCATAGTACCAGTGGTGATAGTACAGCATCAAGAGCATTCAACTAGGGTAAAGGACAGTGTTTATATGTAGCGAAGGAGATAAAGAGGTGCGACACCTAGTGTGAGAGTCTGAGGAGGAGTCAAGGTGAGGGTAAGGGGACACTGGTGGGAGAGTGGGCAGCCAAAAGAAGTGGCTTTGTCTAGGAGGTTGGGAGGTAGTGGTAGTACATTGGTTTTAAGGTTGATCCAGTGGGAAAAGGCACAGGGGTGTGAGGAAGACAGAGGGATAGGGCAAGAGGGAAGAGTGGGGCTAAAAGGAAGGGGAAGGGGAAGGAGAATGTAGATGAATGGGCATTATGGATGTTAAAGTCCTAGTGGTGGTCACAAACTGTCCTAGCAAGAAGGTGTTGCCTCAGGCCATTTTTGAGTTGTGAGATGCATTGGAAGTTTAGAATGTGCACTGGGATTTCATTGAGCCATTGGGGGGCCCTATAGCTGAAGAACACTGTCCCTGCACAGTTCAATGGAACAGTGTTGATAGGGCCCCCTTCATCCTGCCTCTGGTGGTATAGCTGGTAGCACTTGGTGATAGGATGCTAGAAATGCATGGGGCGGTTTTACCTATTAGTGCCTTTTTTCCAAGGAGACATGTTTGGAATATAATCCTGTTCTTTAGTGGCAGCCAATTGGTCTCCTCGTATAAGGAGCAGGTGTGGGTATTTCGATCTGCAGTCATTGTGAGCCTACATGCCTTGTTGAGGGCAATGTGAATCCTTTGTCTGTTGAAGCGCCGTAGACCACCAATCCATAGTCGATGGTAGAAAGGATGGAGCTGGAGACTGAGAGATGGAGGGCCTCTGGAGTGAGATACTTTTTATGCCTATATAGTACTCCTAGCTTGGTGTTCACTGCCTTTACCACTGTGTCAATGTGTTGGGTGAAGGTGAGGCAGCCATCAATGGTGACTCCCAGGTACTTGAAGGAGTGAACTTGTTCCAGCAGCTCACTGACTTTATTGGAGATGGTGAGGGGAAGGAGCTTCTTTTGTGCTGTGGGCTGGCTGTGAGCATCGCCTTGTTTTTTTTGTAGTTTAATAGAAGTTTATGGCTACAGAACCAGTCTTCTAGCTTGTAGAAGGATGCCTGCTGCTTAGAGTGGAGGGTGACTGTTGATGAATTGCTGGTGAGAAGCACAGCGTCATCTGCGTAAAGTATCAGTTTAGTGTCACAGGCTTCAGAAAGATTATTTAGGAAGAGGCTGAATAGTAAGGGCCCCAGTATTGACCCCTGTGGGACCCCTAAAGATACCTTGTTGGAGCTAGATACTGTGTGCCCAGTTTTTACACATTGGCTTCTGTGTGTTAGGTAGTCCTTGAACCAGCAGATAGCAGTGGTTGCAACCCCCAGGTTCTGTAGTTGAGTCAGGAGGAGAGAGTGATTGACAGTGTCAAAGGCTTTGGTGAGGTCTATGAAGACTGACCCCCACCAGCTTTCCTTCATCTAGTGCCTTGTGCGAGTCAGTGTAGTCCAGCAAAGCAGTGGAGGTACTATGATTCTGCCTGAAGCCATGTTGGTTGGGACATAACAGGCTGTATTTGTTGAGGTAATCTGTGAGTTGGGCAGCCACAATCTTTTCCAGGGCTTTAGATAAGAGAGAGAGAGGATGGATATTGGCCTATAATTGGCGGTGCATGTCATATCACTATTCTTGTGCATCAGCATCACAAGAGCCTGTTTCCAGATCCCAGGGAGCTGTGCAAGAGCCAGTGATTTGTTAAATAGTTTTGTAACTGGCACGATGATGACGTCCAGTGTTAGGGATAGGAGTTTCACATTGACTCCACTCCCCATTCTGGTCTTGCCTAGTATTTTTTTTATGTGTTTGTAAGTCTCCTTCACTGACATGTTTTTGAAGTAGAAGACAGGGATTGAGCCCCCTTGAGGCATGCAGTTGGTTTGTTCCCCAGCAGGGTGCAGGTAGTCAGGGGGTAACACTCTAGTCAGGTCAGTAAACACTGTGTTGAGAGAATCTGCGGTGTGTCGTGGGTCAGTAATCGGGGTGTTGTTGATGTTGAGCAAGTGGGGGCTCTTCTTCTCATCATTCCCTAGAAGGTTTTTGATGTTCTCCCAAAAACTCTTCCCATTGCCCCAAGTTTTATTAAGCTGCTCCTTGTGGAACTTGGCCTTTACTTGGAGGATAAGGTTGGTGCAGTGGTTTCTAGCAGCTCTATAGCATTGGAAGTAGTGTTTGATGCAAGAGGACCTGGCTTTTTCCCAGAGGTTGTCCCTTTCCTTTGTCTGGGCGAGAAGATCCTCTTAATAGAGAGATAAGTCTATATGACTGGTAAGCTAATGGATTTTTACCTTTCTTTAAGATTAACATAATTGTGGCTTCTGTCATGGAATATGGCAGCTGCTCTCTGTTTTCTGTTTCTTTACATATTTTCAAAAGAATGGGAGCTAACGTCTCACTAAAGGTTTTAAAAAATTCAACCATGTACCTGTCTGGCCCAGATGATTTACCATTTTTCAAACCTGTTATTTTTGTTATAATTTCCTGTAGTTCTAAGGGACTGTCTATTTTGATTTTTTCTCTTCACTAAATTTTATCTGTGTTGCATTATCTAAAAAGGTATTGATCTCTTGTTGAACAATTTGTTCTTCTACTGAGTACAATTTAGTATAGAACTCTTGGAATTTCTGATTTGTCTGGAGATAAAAATTTATAATGTTCCCTGATTCTGTCATGATGTTATTTATGGTATTTCTGTTTTGCTCACATTGTATCTGGTAAGCAAATAATTTATCTGGTTTATCTGAAAAAAATTAATAATTGGATTTGACTCTTGCATATGAGTTTTCTGCTCGATAATCATTTGCTTTGTTATAAGATTCTCTGATCTGTAGCATCCTAATATAATCAATTTCTGCCCCAGCATTATTAAAGGCAGCTTCTGCTGTCAACAAATCATGTTCTAGTTTATTAACTTTTTCTAATTGTTTTTTTCCCCATACGATGTGTATGAGATAATCCATCCTCTCATGCATACTTTGTGGAGTTATGTTACTTTAAATAGTTCTAGGTAAGACTATTCTCTCTATTTAATTTATGCATAGCAGAGCCCGAACAGCATTTAATTTCTAAGTATATCATGAGTTCATCTTAGTAGGCTCTCATTAGGGAGCTTAATAACTTACCAGGATACATGCACATTTTCAAGAAGGGGCAAGGTTAGACTTGGGCAACAACATATATAAGCCTGTAAGCTTGACATCAGTACTGGGCAAGCTCCTGGAGTCCAATATCAAGGACAGAATAATGGAACACTTGATTGAGGATCATGTTCTCATCCTCTAACAGCATAGCTTTATGAGAGGCTGATCTTGCCAAACCAGCCTGATTATATTCTTCAAAGAAATGACCAGGGATTTGAACTGGGCAAGGGCTATGTGGACACCAGCAATGGAACTCATACTGTGATAAATTATATGCTTCTCATTAAAGTGTGGTATACATGATGAATAAACAAGGCAGTTCCTCTGGGGTGACTCACCTCTATGTCTGGCAGCCCGACTGAGCTCTCAGTGAATGAGCACTTGAACAAGCACAAGCTCATTCATTGAGAGCTCAGTCAGGCTGCTGGTCATGGAGATGAGTTGAGGGCTATGTTTGTGGCCCACTCAGGGTATGGGTGCAGGGGAAGGGCATGCACTACCTGATGGATGGGGAGTGGGGGGGGTCCACTAGAACCAGAGAAATTGTTTGGCTTATTTTCATAATGGTGGTCGGACTTGCCACAGCGGGCGCCCTGTGATGGGGTGTTCTTCTTTCGGCACACAGCCAGTGATCAATGGGAGAGGGACACTAGCTACTGCTAGACACACCAAAGGGGTTGTAATTTTACATATTTGTCTGGCGATTGGCTGGGGGGTAAGACTACTAGACACCAGGGCAGGGATAGACTTTACAGGATTGGGGGGAATTTATTTATTTTTTCATATTGGGCCAGTGAATGGTCAGGATGGGTAGAACTACTTGGGGCCAGACAGATTTGGTGGGGGAGGACACCACTAGACACCAGGGAGGGATGGGCTACTGGCTATGGGGGGATGAGACTTCTCCTTGCCTTGGTTTTCTTTAAGTGCAATTTGCACCTAAAAAAAACAAAACAAAGCAATGCAAAGTCAATTTTGGTGAAGTTTCCACCACAAGTGGCAACTTCACAAAATGGCACAGGGAGGTGGAGTTCACAAATTCGTGAGGAATTCACCAGTGAAGTAAAACTTCACTGCATCTCTTGGTGCCAATCAGAGGCAAGAACCAGCAGAACAGGAAGAGTGGGGTTTATAAACCCCACTGTAGTCTTCTGGTTCCAGAAGAAGCTGCTGCAGTTGAAAAACTACCAGCGGAGGTCTGAGGACAGATCAGCAGGACCCCCCTGCCTGGCAGAACAACCAGGATCTGAGGAGTTTAAATCTCCAGGAAGGATTCAGGTGGGAGCCAATCAGAAGGGTTCTTCCCTATTGTGCCAACAAGCATTTTGCTGATGCTGATTATGGCACAGGCAAAATGTCACCTGGAGATACAGCACCAGGCATTTAATCTCTCAGGAGGTACAGCGCCAAAGGGTCCTCCCAGGAAATGGTGGCTTTGCCCTCCCACACCTTCCAGAACTAAATATAACCTCCTCCAGGTTGGGCATGCCCTGGAAGGGATAGAAACTGTGTGGGGGCAAAGGGCAACAGTAGTGAGGGGTGACCTAAAATCAAGATGAGCCCTTTCACTGTTGCCCTTATTGAGGCATCAAATTTGCCACAACCAAATGTAACCTGACAACTTGATGGGGTACCAATAATAATAATAATTTTATTTATAAGGTGCCTCTCAATTGCCAAGGTGCCATACATAAATACAGATTAAAACAATGCAAATCATTAAAAAATACAGTTTTGACAAAACAATTTTTACAATCAGTATTCTAAAAATGCAGTTTTCCATAAAAAAGTCTTCAAACATCTCTTAAAGGCCTCCACAGAAGTGCATTCCCGCAACTGATGGGGTAGAGAATTCCAAAGGGTGGGGGCCACATATGCAAAAGTCCGAGCACCCGAAGATTTAAAATTCACCCTTGGAACCTCTAGCAACCCCTCATCAGCCTAGCAGAGTGATCAATTAAGGCAGTAGGGAACCAGAAGTTCTTTCAGATAGACTGGTCCCAGATCGTGTAGAGCTTTGAAAGTAAGCAATCCAACTTTAAAGGTGATCTGCCACTGAATTGGCAGCCAGTGCAGGTCACGCAGCACTGGAGTAATGTGACAGGACCTACTAGAACCTGTCAAAAGCTGGGCTGCAGCATTCTGCACTAGCTGCAGGCAATGGATTTCAACCCCAGAAAGCCCTAGGTAGAAGGAGTTGCAATAATCCAAGTGTGAGGACACGAAGGCATGGACTAGCGTTGGCAGGTTGGCAGATGAAACAAGATGCCGAATCCTGGTGATGTTCCTAAGATGTTAAAAGGAAGTCTTGATGACTACCAACACCTGCGAATGCAGTGTCCGCCCATCGTCAAGAACTACCCCCAGGTTCCGCACCTGTTCAGAGGTCGGGAGAGAAACACCTCCAAGAAGAATTCTGGAAGACGCACCATCACCCAACCCCCCTATCTGTCGACCCGGGTCCACAACCAGTACCTCAGCCTTATCAGAGTTCAACCTCAGCCAGCTAGAATTCATCCACTTCTGGATTTCTTTTAGACAGCTATTAAATACCAAGAGAGCTCCCTCCTGGTCAGGGGCAAAAGAAAGGTAGAACTGGGTATCATCTGAGTAACAGTGAAACCTCAACCCATACCTCCTTACAATGTCTCCGATGGGTAGCATATACACCGCAAATAACATGGGTGACAGTACTGAACCCTGAGGCACCCTGCACAACAAAGCTGTTGAATCTGAGGAAAAAACCCCGGATACAACTCTTTGTGATCTCCCAGTGAGGAATGATGTGAACCATCTTAAGACGGTTCCAGATATTCCACAGAACAGCCTCAGGTGTTTTATCAACACCATGTGTTCTACAGTGTCAGAAGCTGAAGAAAGGTCGAGGGGAACCAAAATGGAATGACTTCCGATCTCTGGCCATCAGGAGATCATTGAGCACCTGAACCAGCGCTGTCTCGGTACTATGTCTTTTATGAAAACCAGACTGGAGGGGTTCACAGACGTCATGGATGGTCAAATAGTCTTCCAGTTGTGCAGCCACTACTTTCTCAATCACCTTCCCAACAAAGGGAAAGTTAGAGATGGGTCTGTAGTTTGTGAGACAGTCAGGGTCCAAGGTAGCTTTCTTCAAGAGGGGTGTCACCACCGCCTCTTTCAGGGAGCTGGGGAAACTCACCGGATTCCAGGGAGCACCTGACTATCTGCATAAGGACTGGACCAATGATGTCAATACAACCCAAAATTTGGGAGGTTGGTCCAGGGTCCAAACTACAGCACGTAGGGTGCATATACTGGACGATCCTCATGACATCAATGAACTCCAGCTGATTGAAGGAACTCCAGGAAAGCTGAGGCACCGTGATCTCACACCGGTTCACGGCAACCCCCCTAGAGTGTGATGGCAACAGTTCGGCCCTAATGTCGGCCACCTTATTTACGATGAACCGAGCAAGCTCATTGCACTCCAATTGCGAAAAGACTTTCCAAACTTGCAGATAGGCTGGGTTGCACAGTCTGTCCACAGTTTGAAACAGCTGAGCTGGTCGATTCCGAGCAACCGCAATCTCCCTGGACAGGAACTCTATCTTCTTACGGGTGATTGCAGATTGATAGACCAAATAATGATCTATCAATCTAAGGTGGTCAGCATCAAGGGCGGACTTTTGCCAGCAATGCTCCAACCTTCACCGCTGTCTCTGCATCTCCCTTAACATCCCATCAAACCAAGGGGACTTGGGGCGAAGGGAAAGGGGGCAAATACGAACTGGAGCAATGAAATCCAGAGCCTCCACAATGGCTGTGTTATAGGCCGACATGAGGGTCTCTGGATCACTGCTTGCCAATGCGGGGGATGAGAGATCAAGCACTGCCGCAAGGCCTTTGGGATCTATATCCCGCAAAGGGCAGTACCTGACCAACTCCATCGGGGCAGACCTTCTAGAAGGGGTGCAAAAACTAAACCCCACGGTGTAATGATCTAACCACCTGACAGGTTCCACCCCCACATCAGATGCCTCGACCCCTAGAAGAAAGATTAGGTCCAAAGAGTGTCCACATTTATGTGTAGCAGAGGAAACCACCTGTGTAAGGCCCAGCGTTGTCATTAACTGTAGGAAGTGTTGACCAAATTGCGAGAGTTCGTCATCAACCCAGGCATTGAAGTCACCCAGAGCCATCAATCTGGATGACTCGAACGCCATATCGATGACAAGGTCTGCTACTTCCTGAAGGAATCACTTTGCATCACCGGGTGGACGGTAAATGAGGGCGATCTGAAAGCCTACACCTGCTACAACTATACACTCAAAGGACTCAACCCCCCCACTAGGACCTCCATGAGGCTGAGTTCGGTCTTGAAACAGACTGCAACCCCTCCCCCCCACAATCCAGTCTTGAGCGGTGTAACACCGAGTACCCGGCTGCAGTCATAGCCTCCAGAATGGGGCCAAAGTTATCATCCAACCAGATCTCGGTAATGCAAGCCATGTCCACTATACCGACAAGATTGGCAATAATTGCTGTCTTGTTTTTAATGGACCTGGAGTTGCACAACACCATCTGAGTTGGACGAGCCTCATGGGCTGCACAGGCCATCTGCCCACCGTAATTGGTGCTGCCCTTGGGTATGGGCACCAAGCATGGAAAACCACGATCAGGATTCCATTTCACCCCAGGGTGCCTTCTGGTACCAACCACCCCAATCCGATGACCTCCCTCGATCATCCTCCCCTGTTCGCAACCCCATGCCCTTCTCCCCCTCCTACGAGCAATACCCAGCACTCTACACTGCTGGTAGATCTCAAACTGAAGAGGGGGAGAATAAAAAGGGCAAAGGCCATGAAGAGAGGAGGATGAGTAGTGCACAACTGTGGGGTCTGAAGGCCAGCACATGCTGTAAGCTAAACTGCAGAATAGAGATACAATAAACAAAACCTAATACAAAACTAACAAACTAATAATACCCTACTAAAAAACAAAATTGTTTAAAAACTCCACCCAGCTCCCAGGTTAGCTAACATCAATTCAGAGCCTGAAATTAGAGACCCTGACAACCCCCTTAATACAAAATAACCCACAAAACAAATATACAACAAACAAAGCTTAGGGACTCTCACCCCCAACCCAACACAAAAACAATGAATAATTTATCCCCCCCCAGTCCTCTCACCACTGGGGAAAGAGGATAGAAAGGCACTCTCACTGCTAAACAGTTAAACCAAATTATAATAATATAACAAATGAATAAAAAACAAAACTAAATTATTCTAGTCCAAGTAAGCGAGGAAGGGAACTATAAAAACCCCCCAGATCTCTCACAAATGGTGAGAGGGAAAATTACAATCCTCTTCACTGACCAGGAAAGGAACTATAACTTTCAACAGAATAAAAATAAATAAATAAAGTACATGGATGCAGGATCCTCTCACCACCCCATCATCCAGGCAGAAAAATGAAATAATCCAAGAAGGGAGGAAGTCAACAGTCTCTTTTAGTCCAGGCCCGGAATTAAATACAGCCAAAACCAGGAACCACCAAAAGTCCAAGAGCTGAATCAGGATACAGTGTTGCCAATTGTTGGAAAAAAATCCTTCGTAACCACCCCTGTACTTACTGCCGGGAGCTCTCAGCAGAAAAACAACCCAACACCAAAGGATCCTGAGAAAGGCCACAATTGCAGCCATTTCCTAGGCTCTAAGGGAGCAAGATACCTCAGCCAACTCCCCAGCTGGGTAACAACACCCAACCTCCCCGTGGGGCAGTAAATCTCCACAGAGAAAGCACCCAGCAAAAGCCAAAGGATGAAGAGACACATTTAAACAACAGTACTGACTTTCCTGCTCACAGATCCAGGACACACAAAGTTCAGTTCTTTCAAATCTGTAAAATCAGCTCCAAAGTCCATCAAACTCCCTTCTGGGCAGACAGGCATAGATCCGCGGCCCCTGCTAGCAGTCCTTCCCCGGGCACACTCTCCAGCAATCCCTGGGGAGGGATCCTAAGGGTTACTGGGCTACACCGCCAACTACTTGGTGGAATAAGACCAGGGCCCCCACAAATCCACACACCATAACTAGCCCACCCCCAGGATCAAGGCCTGCACTCCAGCACCAAATATGAGCTTGATTCCAAGTATCTGCAGATTTGAACATGAGCATGGACTGACATTCAAAAGCTCATAAAATTAACTCCCCGCAATAAGTAATCCAAAAGTAATCCAGGAGGTAAATCCAGACGAACCCAAAGTCAAACAAGACATCCACATCCACCAGAAAGTTGTTATCAGTTCCTCGAGGCGATGACCATTTGTAGCATTCTGCCAGCAGTCCCCCCGATGAACAGCAGTCTGACTTCACAAGAATTCTCAAGTGAGAGAGGGGAGAAACAACCAGCTCAGCCCAACTGCCAAGGAACAGTGATGGAACAACACCAGCTGGCTTTCTTCTAGGCTACATGACGGTAAGGGGCCAGCACCAATGACTACTCTTGGGCATGTAGTACGCTTGACTAATGCAGATTTACTGTAGTATTTCTCCCCAACTCTGAGAGGCAAAAGAAAAATGCAGGCAAGCAGGAAACTGTCCCCCGAGGCTCATGAAGTAATCGCAGCGAGCAAGATCACAAACGGGAAATGATTTCATGCAAAAATGATTTCAAAATAAACAATAAATAAGCTATACGCAACAAAAATAAAAATAACTTATTTTCAAAATAAAACACTCAAATAAAACTAGCGGCTAACGCTCAGATAAATCTAGCGGCTGATGACTCACCCAGCATGGTGGCCATCTTGGTTGTGCATCTTTATGCACCCTATCTACTTGGATCACCAATCAGGAGCAAGACCAGATCTCTGGCCCTCCAGGGCACCAATTGGAGGTGATCACCAGTGTGGACAGAAGGAGTGGGTTTTAAAACCCCACTGCAGTCTCCCAGTCCCAGAAGGAGCTGCTGCAGCTCAGAAATTGCCAGAGGGGTCAGTGGACACATCAGTAGGACCCCTCTGCCTGGCATAACAACCAGGATCTGCAGATCTTGAAGCTGCAGGAAGGCTCCAGGTGGGAACCAGCCAGGACCAAGACCATGCCTCCAGCCTTGCATGGCACCAGTCAGAGGTGAGGAGTAGTGGGGACAGGAGGCTTCCTGCTAATATAAGAGGAGTAGGCCTCAAAGCGGCCTCCCTTGCTGCAACCCTCCACATCAAGGACACACATGCAAAGGGCATCGGAGTCTATCCACTGGAGTCAGCCCAATGAGGCAGCCAGCAGCCAGTGACTCTGCCCCCACTGCTGACCACAGTGGACCCCTACCAAGGTAAGCCGCTTGGGGGTTGCATTATAGGGTAGTTGTACTTGAGAGGCTAGCTAGGCATCTAGGGTTAAGTGTATCTGTGGGCTTAGGGCTTGCTGTTTGTTATTCTTTTTTGTTGTTTTTGTGTTGTAAACTGCTACTAGGTATTAGTGTGTTCCTGGGTTGCAGGAATTGACAGTAAACTATTGCTGGGGTCCAGTGTGTTTCAGGGATCAGGGGATTAATGTTAAATAGTTGCTAAGTTTATTAGGGAGTAGGGACTGGTGGTTAAACATTTGCTAGGTATAAGGGAGTTTCTTGGTTTCAGGGGCTTGTGGTTACTGGCTGCTAATGGGATAGCTCTACTAGGTCTGGGACAAAAAGACAAGCAGGATAAGAAGAACAGAAAAAGGAAATGTGGGGAGTGGTTCAAGGCAGTGGTTGTGCAGTTGCAGTCTACTGGGAGACCTGGAGACTGCCATGCTATCCCATCTGTGTGCACTTCTCTGGGTAGAGAGAACAGGTCTCAAGACTCTAGACAGCACTAGTGTAGAGTCAGGATAATATCCCTAGACTCAAAGTTGCACTGGCAAGGAGTTGGGGGACCATCTGTCCCACCAAGGGACCACCCAACCAGACACCGCTACCACAAAAGTTGCCTGAAGGAAGGAGCAGTTGGACTATGGTGGACATAAGGTGGGCAGTGGTGGTAGGATCTGGAAGGATGGGGGAGTGGGTAACAGGTGGATTCCTCATCCAGTGCCACTAAGAAACTCCTACGCCATTCTAGCAGAGCAGAATAGCCAAGAAGGGGCACCCAAGGTGGTGGACAGTGAGGACATGAGAGACCTCCTAAATGGAGTGATGGGGGCAGAAGAACCCCAGACAAGGATGAAGCAACTTCTAGTGGGGGACTGTATAGTCCAGGAGATAGAGCTGGGGGAAGGAAAGGGGAGAGATGGAGGTTAAGTGTTTACCTGGAGCATCAGATCAGAGAGATGGAAAGCATACCCAGTGGATAGCGAGGGTTATGGGAAGAAAGGGGGAGCTAGATGTCATTGTCAACCTGGGGACAAATGACGTAGCTCTGGACAGGACAGGGGCAGTACAGGAGGAGTTTAGGGAGCTGGACAAGGGTCTTAGGCTGGTAACATGCACTGTAGTCATTACAGAACTGCTGCCTGACTACAAGAGGGGGAATGAGAGGGAGCTCCACACTAAGGACTTCAACTCATGGTTGAAGGAATGATGCAGTAAGGAGGAGTATGGCTACACTGGGGACTTGGGCTTCACCTGGAGGGATCAGAGCTTGCATTAGGGGGATGGCCTGAATCCATCCAGAAAGGAATGACAGTCCTCAGTGGATGTTTTAAAGTGTTACTTTGATAGGCATTTAAACTAGCCAACGGGGTGGAAGTCAAAGAGGTGGCAGAAACTGCCCCCACAGACTGGTATGGTGAGTAGAGAAATCCTAAGGGAAAAGATTCCTACTGGAATGAAAGACAACCAGGGTAGCAAGTGATCAGCATGGGGGGAGGGGGAAGAGAAGTAGGCAATCAAAAAAGGAGAGAAGGGGGAATAGTAAGAAAACATGGGAAGGAACAAGAGTACAGCTAACAAAATCTCAACAGCCATGTGTGCCAATGTTAGAAGTTTGGGAAATAAGATACTAGACCTGAAGGCCATTATGGCAGAGGCAGATCTGGATGTTGTGGCCATCACTGAAACATGGTGCACTGACATCCATGTCTGGGAAATGGTCATACCTGGCTACACGATGTTTGGAAGAGACAGGGTAGGAAGGAAAGTTATGTGTGTGGGGGGGTGCTTTATGTTAAGAAAACATGAAAATGACAGAGGTACAGGACATTTGGGGGGTCACGGTGTTACAGGTCAACTCAAGTCAGGAAACTGAGCCATCATTTAGAAAGGAGTGATATACAGTCCCCCAACTTAGAGAGGACTTAGACAAAGAAATGTTGGAAGACATAGGAAAAATGGCTATAAAGGGGGAGTTGGTGCTGGTGGGGGACTTTAATCTGCCAGATGTAGAGTGCAGCCTACCTGCTACAGCATCAGCTTGCTTCTGGGACCTTCGTCCACCTACCCAAGCCCTTATACCCTCTGCAGGAGTCCTTTGGTGGTCCTTCCCACCACCAGCCTTTGCTCAACAACCTTCCCCAGATACTGCAACTGTAACCCACAGTTTATCCCCTGTAGGCAGGACCCCCTGGTTCCCCCAATCCAGGAGAAGATACTTCATTAGTGGTCAGGGCATGTGAGAAGGAACTGGCAAAGTTTGGGAAGGGTTGAAGTGACCCTGTTGTGCCGTGGGTGGGGTGGTTCCATCAGCCTGGTACTGCTCTGGGTATTTTATCCCTTGCTAAGCCCTCCCCTTATCCTGCCTCAGGGCATGGTCCTGAGAGGTAATCCTTCATATTAGGGCCATTGGAAGGATGGTAAGTCCCTCCCTACCTTCGGAATTCCCTGCCAACCCCAATCTGGGCAGGAAATGTCTCCATGGTGCTTGCCAGGCAAGTGGGTGCTTGCTGACATGAGGTCACCACAGAGGGACCACTTATTCCTTCCCACATGACACTCCCAGGTCACCAGAGGGTGATCATGCAATGGAAGGAGGTACCCTTGCTCCCCAAGGCAGGAGATAGCCATAGGACACCCGACCCTGCCTCACCAGTTGGCATCAGACTTCCTGGGCTCTGGGCATGAACCCAGGTCATTTGTATGGGAAGCAGTAACTCTATCTCTGCACTAACTGGCCAGCCAGAAACAGGAACATTGTTGAGGGCATCATAGTGGAAAGTCCTCTAAAGGCTAGTGACCATTGCACAATGTGGTTTAATATAAGAACAACTGCAGAATCCAGCTGCACAAGGGCAAGGCTCCTCACTTTAGAAGGGTTGAGTTTAAAAAGATGAGGCAATGCCTTGAGAGGACCTCATGGGTGGAGATGTCATGGAGGGTGGAAGGCAAATAGGCCAGATTAAAAGAGAGCATAGTAAAGGCAAAAAACCTGTACATCAGGCAAATAGGCAAAAGCAGAAGGAAGAGGAGACCATTATGGTTCTCGAGGGATGTGGCAGAAATGTTAAGGGTAAAAACACTGACATTCAGAAGGTATGAGGAGACTCAGAGAGAAGAAGACAGGGAATTGTATCTGGGGAAATGGAGAAAGGCAGGCAAAGCAGTAAGGAGCACAAAGGTGCAAGCTGAGGAAAGAATAGCCCAGACAGTATTGAAGGTGGACAAAACATTTTAAATGTATATCATCAAGAAAAGGAAAACCAAGGGAGGGATTGTACATTTAAAAAAGGAGGGAGAGGCTATACAGAGGAGGATTAAAAAAAGGCAGACTTCTTACACAAATATTTTTGCTTAGTATTCGCAGTGGAAGGAGAAGGGGAGGAACTACAAATAAGCACCAAGATCTTGGAAGGAAGTGAAGTGATCACCAGTCCATTTTCTGTGGACAGGGTCAGGAGAGCACAAGTTGAGGGTGGACAAAGCCATGGGGCCAGATGGGGTTCATCTAAGAGTACTAAAGGAATTGAGGAAGGTGCTAGCTGCACCACTTGCAAGCATATTTAACAGTTCACTGAAGACCAACATGGTCCTGGAGGACTGGTGAAGACTGGATGTAGTCTCACTTCATGAAAGTGGTAGTAAGGAGGAGGCAGGAAATTACAGGCCTGCAAGGCTGACATATGTAGAAGGGAACTGATAGAAACACTATTAAAGCAAGAATTGTAGAACACCTGAAATTCAATGGACTGCGGGACCTGAGGCAGCATGGCTTTACTGAGGGAAGGTCGTGCAAACAAATCAGATAGATTTTTTTGAGTGGGTAATCAAGGTGTTAGATCAGGGAGGTGCCATGGATGTGACCTACCTGGACTTCAGCAAGGTCTTTGATACCATCACACATAGGAGGCTGGTAAGCAAGTTGGGTAGCATGGGGTGGGCGATAAGGTGGTAACTTGGATAAGAAACTGGTTAGGGTATTGGAGGCAGAGGGTGGTGGTAAATAGAGTTCACTACAAGGAGGGGAGTGTGACCAGCAGGGTACCGCAGGGATCAGTACTGAAGCCAGTCTTCTTTTTTTTTATTTAATATACTTTATTGATTTTTCACACAGAAACAAAAGCATAAAAACCAAACAAATATGCAGCAAGGCAACCAAGAATAATAATGAAAGAACAGTAAATTCTACAAGTACTAATGATTTTGGATAAACAACAGAAAAGGTAACCTCTAAGACAACCCTGACCCCCCAGCCCCCCTACTCCCATACCTATCTTCCTCCCACGCAGAGCACAACTAGTTGGTCTAACCAAATTAGAAAAGAAAACAGGGAAAAACCACAATAAATACAAACACACAAAGTATGAGACCAGAGACACCAACCAATAAGGAAAAAGGAGGGGGAAGTAATTACAGAGAGAGAAAGGCATTGAGAGGTTCCCAATGGTCCCAGTACCTCTGATATCTGTCTTGGCAGGAAGCAGTGTGTTTCTCTGTAGCAGAACCTGAAGAATTTCCTGGTGCCATTCTCTTAGAGATGGGAAACTGTCATCTAGCCAATGACGGAGAATAACAGTTTTGCCAGTGATAGAAATTAGGGCCCTATAAGCTTTCCAAGGGCCAAAAAGCTCCTTAGGAAAAATCCCAACAAGACAGATATGAGGAGTAAAGAATGAATCTAAACCCTAAAAGGGATCAAGAAAGAAAGTGAATAGAGGCCCAGAAAGGGGTTACCTTTGGGCATTCTCAAAGGATATGTAGGAGGGTCCCAACATCAGAACCACAACGAGAACACTCTGCCAAGGCCCTTCTGCCCATCCTATGTAATCTACTGGGGGTGTAGTATAAATTATGCAAAATACAGAACTGGGTAAGACGGTATCTATCTTGTTTAATAACTTTGAATAAATTAGCCCAGAGCCATTGCCAGTCCTCTGGTTTCAACTGCAAGTCCAACGAGCACTGCCTATAATAGCAAACCCCCAGCAGACCACCAGGATCATACAATTGAAAATAAGCATAAAATTTAAAGATACAGTGTGGCTGTTCTACAATTGTTCAGAAATCTGTAAAAATTTGAGAAGATGCTAATGGCAACAGACGAGAGACCAACAAACTAGAAAGCACCCCAGACCATTGGAAATCCTTAAACAGAGCATACACTGGGATATCCAAAACATTGTTGTATAGGATCAAGAGAGTGCATATTACCATTTGCGATCAAAGACTGCAATGAGGTTTGTCGAAGGTGCGGGCAATAAGTAATCAGTATGGGATGATTAGCTATATGTAGGGGGGCCAGTCCTCTTTAATGTCTTGATTAATGACATAGCAGAGGAACTAGAAGGGAAGGTCTACCTCTTTGAGGATGACACCAAAATCTGCAGCAGAATGGACACTCCGGTGGGGTGCAATGGATGGAAAGAGATTTAAAACAACTTGAGGAGTGGTCAAAAGATTGGCAGCAAAGGTTTAATGTAAACAAGTGCAAAATAATGCACTTTGGTTGCAGAAACCCAGGTAAGCAGTACAGAATGGGGAAGAGATACTAGCAACAACCAAACAGGAAAGGGATCTGGGGATAATCATATCACATGACCCGAAGGTTGTCAGATAATGTGACAAAGCAATCAGTAGAGCTAGTGTGATGCTGGGTTGTATAGATATTAGATAGGGGTAATACCATCAGGAAGAGGAAAGTGGTGTTGACACTATATAGGTCTTTGGTAAGACCCCAGCTAGAGTACTGTGTCCAGTTTTGGAGACCACATCTCAGGAAGGACATAGGGTGAAGGCCATCCATTACTAAGATGATAAAGGGTCTATATCAAAAGTTCTATGAGGAGAGGCTAAAGGAACTAAACATGCACACCCTGGAGTGTGGGAGGGTTTGATCAAGACCTTTAAATACCTCCCAGGGGTGAATAAGGTACAAGAGGGAGGTATTTTCTGGATGAAAGGGTGCTCTAGAACAAGGGGTCATGATAAGAAGCAGGAGGGGGGTAGGTGCAGGAGAGATGTGAGAAAATACTTTTCACAGAGAGGGTGGTAGGGGAGCATGAGAGCAGTGCTAATCAAGATTTGCTGCTTGAATGGGAATGGCTCCAGTACCATCAAAGTAATCTGTTTAAACTTAACTGCAAAAATCCAGAAAACAAGTTCAAAACAGATTTGTTTGTTAGACCTAAATTACCACTAGTGAAATCTGTCTCTGCCATTCTTTTCAAAGAAGTGTTTTAATTTTTTTTCTTGTGCAGGTCTATTAGCTATGTCGCCCAGGCCAAATAAACAAGCTGGAACGGAAAAAGGAAACTCTGGCAGACCAACTGAAGCAGGACAGTCACACTCCAATAAGGCAGATATTACCTTTATCAAAGATATGATATTTAAGATTAAATTGGACGTTAGAAGGTCCAGACTTCTTTAGCCTCCATACAGGCTGAAGTGGCTGCAACGGCTGGGAGGGTGGAGGTAATTGAAAACCATTTAGGGATACTGGAAGATTCCATTCTTAAATTGAAAGATAGATTTAATAAGCATGAAAGCTAAATCCTGTATTAATCAAAAATGATCAATGACCTAGAAAATAGAGGGCTCCATAATAATCTATGGATTGTTGGTGTACCTGAGGTGGTTGAGGGTGGAAATATGATGCAATTTCTGCAGCAGTTCATTCTGGGACTGCTAAATTACCAATGGTTGTGGCCCTGGAAATTGAGAGGAAGCATAGATCCCTTCACCTCCTGCCCACAACCAGCTGCCAAACCCCGGCCCAATATAGCAAACTTTGTTTGATTTTGAGTGAAGGAGGAGATCTAGAAGTTGGCAAAGGAAAAGAAAAGCTTGCTGTGGAGGGGGAGAGAATTTATTTCTTCCAGTATTTCTCAACTGAGGTCACAAAAACAGAAAGCTTTCTCAGATGTGAAGCATGAACTACAGAAACTGGGATTCAATTACTACATTAAATACCCAGCCAAACTGGTGATAATGGAAGCTAATGACCCTTATGACTGTGATTCACCTGAAGTTGTATATGATTTTATACACTGACTTTTACCCCCAAAACAAGCTTAACTTAGCTGTTCAGAATTTGAATCCCACGCAGAAAACCACAACAGTGCATGCCAGCTTGCATTCACACTCTGTCAACCCTTGGACAGCACTTGCAAAGCCTCAGAAGAAGCTAAACCACACCTCTTACTTTTGAGCAGCCTCTTTTCTATGTAAATATCACCGGGTCTAACTCTTCATCTAATAATACAACCAAACCATATAGGAAAATTAATCTTTCTGCTAGACATAAAATATTGCACCTCACAGCACTGTAAAACTGGAATCTCATCATAGAAACATAGAATTTGATGACAGATAAGGACCGCTTGGCCCACCCAGTCTGCCCATTTCCCTACCTACTGGATAAGCTGCAGATTCTAGTTAACCAGCAGCCTACTTCTTTCTACCCCCACCTCCTAGAAAGGCCTTATGAGTGTTCCATGCATGCTTGAATTCCACCACTGTTTTTGACTCCACAACCTCCTCCGAAAGGCCGTTCCATGCATCCACAACCCTCTCTGTGAAAAAATACTTCCTTAAATTACCTCTGAGCCGTCCCCCCTCTATCTTCAAATTGTGCCGTCTTGTTCTTGCACACCTCTTTTTTTGAAAGATGCTACCCTCTTGGACTTTGTTGATTCCCTTGAGGTACATTAACATTTCTATCATGTCCCCCCTCTCCCTCCTTTCCTTGAGGCCATACATATTAAGCTCCTTTTATCTCTCTTCATATGTCTTCTGGTGCAGACCCTGCACCATTTTAGTTGCCCTCCTCTGGACAGCCTCCATCCTGTCTATGTCTTTGCGGAGATTGGGTCTCCAGAACTGCACGCAGTACTCCAGATGGGGTATCACCAGCTGTCTGTACAGAGGGATAATAACTTCCTGTTTTCTACTGGTGATGCCTCTCCCTGTGCATCCCAGTATCCCCCCCAGCCCTCCTTGCTGACCTCTCACATTGCTTGCCCACCTTTAGGTCATCTGAAATGACTACCCCAGGTCCCTTTCCATTTTTGTTGTCGTTAGTATCTCACCCCCCATTGTGTACTCTTTCCCTGGGTTTTTGTTTCCCAGGTGCATTACCTTGCACTTCTTAGCATTGAATCTAAGCTGCCATACATTTGACCATTCCTCTAACCTTGCCAAGTCCCTTCACATCCTTTCTATCCCACCCTGTGCATCAACTCTGTTGCAGATCTTTGTGTCATCTGCAAAGAGACATACTTTTCCTTCCAGTCCTCTGCAATGATGCTTATAAAGACATTGAAGAGGGCTGGTCCACTGAACCCTGCACCACAAACCCCTTTCTTCTGAGTGGACTCATTTACTATTACTCTGTGTCCTATTCTCCAATCAATTCTTTACCCAGGCTGTCATCTTGGGACCCACTCCCAGGCTGGCTAACTTGTATATTAATCTCTTGTGTGGGACTGTGTCAAATGCCTTGCTAAAGTCTAGGTAGGCCATGTCCACAGCCCTCCCTGATCTACTACTTTGGTCACCCAGTCAAAGAAATCTATCAGATTCATCTGGCATGGCCTTCCGCTGTGAATCCATGCTGCCTAGGGTCCTCAGCCCTCTGGCCTCTAGATACTCGACAATTCTTTCCTTCAGAAGTGATTCCATCATTTTCCTATCACTGAGGTTAAACTAACAGGTCTGTAGTTTTCGCTTCTGCCTTGCTCTCACTTTTTTGAAGGGGAATCACATCTGCCCTCCTCCATTCCTTGGGTACCACCCCATCCTCCCATGATTTGTTAAAGAGGGTAGTCAGTGGTGTCACTAGTTCTACCCTTAGTTCTTTTAGAATTCTGGGATGAATCCCATCGGGCCCCATTGCTTTGTCCACCTTCAGTTTTAAGAGTTCTTTCAGAACCCTTTCTTCTGTAAATGGGCTGGTATCAACTTCTGTATCCAGAGTGTTTCTCTTGTTTGTTTTAGGTACCTCCTCTTCATTTGTAAATACTGAGCAAAATATTTGTTTAGTATCTTTGCCTTTTCAGAGTCTCCTCTGCCCACCCTCCCTCCCTTTATTAAGCCTCACTATCCCTCCCTTGGTTTTCCTTTGCTCCTGATGTACCTATAAAAGGTTCTCATCCTTCTTAACTGAGTTGGCCATCTTTTCCTTGGTTTGGGCCTTTGCTGTTCTGACTGCCTTCCCAGCCTCCTTTTGCTTTAACTGATACAATTCTCTGTCCTGCTCCTTCTGAGATTCCTTGTACTTCCTGAATGCTTTCTTTTTCTCTTGAACCTTCTCTGCCACTTCCTTTGAGAACCATAGTGGTTTCTTACATCGTTTTGTTTTATTTATTTGCTTCACACAAAGGCTCGTTACCTCTGTGATGGCAGTTTTATTATTCCCCATTGTTCTTCCACCCCTCCTTCCTGCCCATTTGCTAGTGCATTCCTTAGGCACTCACCCATTTTGGCAAAGTCAGCCCTCCTAAAGTCCAGTACTTTTGCCTTTGTATGGCTTGACTCTATTGCTGTGTTTATTAGACCATACTGTTGGATGGTCGCTAGTTCTCAGATGGCTACCCACTTCTACATCTGTGATCCTCTCCATCTCCATTTTGAGAGAACCAGGTCTAAGATTGCTCCTCTCAAGTGTGCTCCAATACTAGTTGTCTAAGGCATGCCCCCTGTAGAGCATCTAGAATAACCCCACTCTTCGAAGTGGCTGCTGCAACTGCACTCCAGTTAACATCTGGCATATTCAGATCACCCATCAGCAATATCTCCCCTTTTTCTGCCATTCTAAGTATACTTTCTATCATTTCCTTGTCTGTTTTCTCCCCCTGAGAAGGGGGTCTGTATACAACCCCTGTGCAGATTGTGGTGCCATTGCCTGTCTCCAAATTGACCCACAGTGCTTCTTCTTCTCCCTGTTTACCCTTTTGTTCTGTTGCTTTTATTCCTTCCCTTATATAAAGAGCTACTCCTCCTCCTCTTTTACCCTCCCTGTCCCTCCTGTAGATAGTGTATCCTGGTATGTTTATGTCCCAGTCATGGTTTTGTGGTAACCATGTTTCTGTGACTGCCACAATATCCAGATGTTCCTCCTTCATCAAGGCCACTAATTCAGAAAGCTTGTTACCCAGACTATAGGCATTGGTACTCATTGCTCTCCATTTTTTGATGGCTTTACCCTCTGTTGCAGCATCCCCCACTGACCTTTCTACCTCAGTCTTTTTCTCATTTAGTACCCTGTTTTGTAGGGAGAGGCTTGGATTTTCCTGCTGCTTATCAGTGCCTCCCCCTTTGACTAGTTTAAAAGCTTGCCAATGAAGCATTTAAACCGATTGCTCAAAAGACTTGTTCCCTTCCTGGACAGATTCAGACCATCCTGCCAGTATAGGCTGGTGTCCCTCCAGGTGGAACCCCAGTCCCCAATGAAGCCAAACCCCTGTGCTCCACACCATCTTTTCAACATCAGTCTAGAAGATTGAGGAGCAGAAGCAGAGACGGTCACCACTGTTATGACACCTCACCACTCTCCTCCCCTGAACCTCCTGCAATAACTCAACCCAACAATGCGAACATGGAATAATTATAATAATTTAAATGGCACCTGCAATACAATTTCCTTCATAATATACTGGTATCCAAATATCCAATCTCACCCCCTGCTCCACACATGCATCTACTGAATGATATACAGAAGACAATATACGTGCAGGGGTTCTTTTTGTTTCTGTATGAAATCCACAATGCCTTCTGACAATAAATCACCTTATTCATCTGCTTTCTATATGTAGAAAGCAAAGCAGGTGTGGAGATGAAACACCACAATCATGAACTGACACACCACATCATAAGGGTGTTCCCACAGCTGGCATAGCCTCCCCTCTGCTAGGTGATAGCTCTGAAATCATTTACTGTTCTGTCCCACATTGTACAAGCTTTACAGAGTTTTGAACTAGGGTATGCTATTTTGGGTGATTGGAATTCTGCATTTTGTGCCCCCCCTTTTTTTCCACAGTGCTCAGATGGACTGTCCTCTTTCTATCAAGCAGTCAATAGAGACAGAAGGCACTGCCTAAAAGCAGTGGGAACTATAACCTAAGTGAGAGTACCAGTAGGCAGCTGACCTAGTTACAGGAGAACCTTCACACTTAATATTGTCTTTAATTCATAAACTGCAGACCAGAATAAATGTCTTCTTATAGACTTTTTGCACCTGCATATGTTACACATCTACAGGTACATGGTACCTGACCTAGTCTGAATACATAATAAGCCAGATAGAATAACCATTGTAGCACTCAAGCTGCATCAGAGTGATACTTTTTGATGTAACAATATTGGTGTTTCCTAGATAGATTGGATCAGCAGATTATTCAAATTCTATTATTTCCTAGAACATTTATAGTTAATTTGTAACATTACAATAATGAAATCTGTCCCACTTACTATTGCCATTTTTGAGCTAGCTCCTCATGACTTCATTTTCCTAATTGGGTATGTAG
Organism: Neoceratodus forsteri; assembly: GCA_016271365.2. NCBI lineage: Eukaryota > Metazoa > Chordata > Ceratodontiformes > Ceratodontidae > Neoceratodus > Neoceratodus forsteri. The sequence goes on along the minus strand of JADMNL010000034.1, from coordinate 9,840,350 downwards.
GCCATACGATGACCCTACAATAGGGAAACATAGTCACACCTGAGTCAGGAGTTGACATTCCTCAAACAACTGACTAATCCTGTAACACAAAGCATAGCTCTATTGAAACAAAAGGTTAAAGTGATTTTCTGACATTTGGATTCGGGGGAAATTTACATTAAATTGAAGCTTGTGCTGGCAATAGTCTCTGCAAAAATGTTAATATTTTTTCTGCTGCCTTTGTCAAATGGGAAGAGATCATAGTTTGGCCCTGACAAGGTGGCCAGCCAATCTCTTCCACTTCATGATTCATTTACATGCCCCCATGCTATGACTTGCAGTAAGGGACAGCACGGGGTGTGCCCCATTGAAATGAATGGGGGCATTTTTTATTAGCATTTTGTGCATTATGATGGTGAGTTAGAAATTAATGAAGGCCACCGCTCAACTAACAAGGGCCTTTAATTCATACAAAGCAGTCCTTTTGGGAGTCCTGGGGAAAAAAAGCTAGTATACTTTTAGCATATCACCTTTAAAAAACAACAGACCAGAGGCTTGATATTTCAAACTGGGCAAAGTGGAGCAGAATTATTTGCGCTGCACCTTGCAGTTGCCCAGGTGTCTAAAAATGCGATATTCAGTGGACTAGCTGACCAACACTATTCGACTGAATATAGGGACATTGCAACCCACCACTAAGCCACTTAACACTGGGCTGACATGGCTCCCATAATAGGGCATCATAATAGCTTGCACCTACACTAAATGTTCGATATTCAAATTTTAACTGGCAAATTAGCTCATAGGGCATGCAAGCCACTAAGGGTCCATTTGTATACCCATTATGGGCTCATTTGCATGGGTAGCCAGGCAATTTAGCATGGTGCTGCCCCCAACTTACCAGGTCCCAGAGAGCTATCTGTGTTGCTAGTAGTCCCCCCACCAATCACCATCCTAATGTAAAGTTTATGTTTTCCCTGATGTCTAGTGGTGCCCCCTGCTGATCGCTGACACCATCCCAATGTACAACATATGGTTTCCCTGATGCCTAGTGGTCCCCCCCACTGATTACCATTGCAATGTAAAGATTATGTTTTCACTAATGTCTGGTGGTCCCCCCACCGATCGCCAGCACTATATAAAGAGTATGTATTCCCTGGTGTCTGGTGGCCCACCCTGCTGATTGCCGTTCCAATGTAATGTTTTCCCTGGTGTCTAGTTGTTCCCCCTCCACTGTTCAGCATCCCAATGTAAAGCTTATGTTTTCCCTGGTGTGTAGTATCCCCCTGAAAATTGCCATCCTGCTATAAAGAGTATGTTTTCCCTGGTGTTGAGTGGTTGCCCCCTTCCCCAGCTGGCCTGATGTAAAAACCTAAACTGTCCCCTAGTGTCTAGTGGCCCCATCCCCCCACCCACTTTTGTGCCGATGGTTTACAGTATATTACCCAGTGTTCCATAGTCTCCCGCACCCAATCACTTACCCGACAAATGTACACCATTTCCCTGCCATCCAGTGTATCCCCCCAAATCCTGATTCCCAGTATATGAATGAGCAATTATTCCCTGGTGTCTAGTGCACCCTCTTTCCTATCATCAGTCCCTTGTATCCCACAGTAATGATGTTCCTTGATATCTAGTGGACCTCCACCCCTGCAGGTAGTGCCCCACCATCCCACTCCCCCATCCCAACTCTGAGCCAGCACTCAGCACAGCCCTCTGCTCTCCACCACATCTGGCCACTGACTGAGCTGTCATTGTGAGCATGTACTGTACATACACACTCATTGACAGCTCAGTCGGCAGTTGGAAATGGTGAAGAGTGAAAGGCTGGCCAGTCACCAGCTTGGAATTAGGATGGGGATGAGCGGGGTGGTAGGACACTACTTACCAGGGTGAGGAGGGTGGGGGTCCACTAGACAGCATGGAACAGCACTATTGTGGGATACAGGAGATCAGGGATAGTGAGGTGGGTTCACTAGACACCAGGGAAAGATTGCTAATTCATATACAGGGTATCAGGATTGGGGACATACATTGGACACCCGGGAAACGGTGTATATTTGTCAGGCGGGTGATTGGGTGGCGGAAGGAACCACCGGACACCAGGGAATTCATACCCATTACATTGGGCCAGCAATCAGTGAGGGGAACCACTAGACACCAGGGAAAACATTGTCTTAAATTAGGATGGCAATCATCGGGGGACCACTAGACACCAGAGACAGCTTCCATTTTTACATCAGGACAGTGATTGGCAGGGGACCACTGGACACCAGGGATTACTGTGTAGGGGTTGCGGGGGGCCAACACACTTCCTCTGCTAACTGCTAGGGTTGCACCTAAGTAAGTCATGTTTTCAGTCAGTGGTATCTATGCCATGCAAGGGGACCACACAATACAGCCTTGTGCAACTCAAATACTCTGAATATTGGACTGCGCCAATATTCAGGTCCCTACCCCTTCATTTACATTTTGCCACCCCTCTGAATATTGCCCCGGCACAAACCCTGTTTGCTTATGCTAACTGGGCATTCCCATATTGCACAGCCACACAAAATCTGGTTTGCAAAGGTGAACTCGGCTTTGTGCTGGGTCACAACTTTGAATATCGGGCCCCTTTAGTCTTATCCTAACAATACAGAACAGTGTAAGAGTAACACTCATAACTAATAAAGAAAATCAATGGTGTTTTCACCACCTACTTTACCAAAATGTAACAGTGCAAAGACAGAAGCTACAACTTAGAAGGTAATGATTTTCTGTCTGGGTTGAATTTGTCTTGTCTAACAGAGAAGGGAACTAAGGAGACTGACACGCCAATTCAGCTCAGCAAAATCATCTCACTAATTAGAGAACTGCCAAGCAATAAAGCCCCAGGACCAGATGGCATCCCTGGTGAAATTTATATACTAATGTGCCGTCAGGTAACCCTGATCTTACATAAAACTATCCAGGAATCCTGTGATAAACAAGTATTATGCCCCCCATGTTGGAAGCCTATATTTCACTGATTCCAAAAAAGGAAAAGACCTATTAGATTGTGCCAATTATAGACCCATATCCCTACTTAATCAGGATTACAAAATATTGGCAAAAGTGTTATCTAACTGAATTCAAACAGTCCTATAGAAACTATTGGGAGAAGATTTTTTTTTTAAATGGAAATCCAGAGCAGATAATGTGAGGAGATTACTTAACACAAGTTGGTCCTCCAATAAAAAAAGATACCTGCTATTGCAGTATCACTAGACATGATGAAGGTATTTGATTAACTAAATTTGGGGTTTATGCATGCTACGCTGAAGAGATTTGAATTTAGCGAATATTTTGGAAAGTGGATCTCTCTTTTGTATAAAAATCCCTCAGCAACAATTTTTACAAATGGACTAGTTTCCACTCCTTTTAAACTGTTACATGGAACAAGTCAAGGTTGCCCCATCTCCACTTACTTCTTTATACTTTCTATTGAGCCCTTAATTCAGTCCATTGTAAATTCACTGAAGATAGATGGGGTCAAAGTGGGGAAGATGAAACAGATTATTTACTTATATGCAGACAATCTCCTCTTCACAATTAGTAATCCCCTTGACTCCTATGCTGCCCTTCAAGCTCTTCAGAAATTTAGTACAATCTCTGGGTTTACAGACAATCTGAATAAAACTCAGATCATGCCTCTTTTCTGTCCAACATTTTAGAAATGAATCTGAAAAACCAGTTTCAGGGTATTATACTAAAAAATGAGATTCAGTATCTTGGAATAACCTTAAGTAACAATCTTAACGTAATAATGGGTCTCAATATTCTTCCTCTCCTAAACCAAGTGAAGGCAGACATGGAGAGATGGGATAAATTTAATTTATTGCTACTAAGGAAAATTTATTCTATTAAAATGATAGTAGCCAACAAATACTTCTGTATATTCCAAAATCTTCCTTTAGGCATAGATAGAATAAAGCTTTTTGTGGAGACACAAACCATCCCATCTCTCTATTACCAAGCATAGAGACCCTCTCGATAGTGGTGGTTTAGCTCTACCCTGCTGGGAGTGGTATCACTGGGCTTTCCTCACTAAACAAACAAGGCAATAATTTCAACCCTTCAGTTTATATTGATATTCTTTATGGCATAGTATAATATAATATAATTAATTAATTTTATCTTTCTTCCTATACCAGATACAGTCAGAGACAACCCTTCCATAGTTGAGTCCATTAAGGTCTTGAAAAAAATTGTTCTCAAACCAATCCAAAGTCTGCCCCAAATAATGAATTTCCTATATGGAACAATCCATAGTTCTTGTATAATGGCAATCCATTAAAGGACCCAGGATGGGGAAGACTTGGAATCCATCATCTTGCTGACATTCTAGATGAGAAATCTAAAACACTGATACTTTTAATGAGTTCAAATCTAAGTTTGGGATACATAGATGCCATTTTTGGTTTTATCTACAACTCAGAGAAACACCAAAGAATAGTCTTGACCTCAACCTCAAGCTTTCTGATTCTCCAGAGTGGTCACAGTTTATTATATTTACTGCAGTTAAAAAAGGAGCTGGTGTCCTATATAAGCTCCTCACTCATCTTGATAGTGATTTAATACATTCCTGAAAAGAAAAATGGGAAAGGGAATTTAATGTCCTCATTTCTCAAGCAGAATGGGACTCAGCTTGGTAAAATGCCAGACTGTTTAGTAAAGAGATTCAAGGGAGGTTGATGCACTATAAAATTTTGCATTACTATTACTGCTGTCTATATAAATTTGAAAACTTGGGATTCCTGCAAAATGGTACTATAACTCTTGGAGATGTTCTCACCAACATGCAGAGTTGTCACACATGTTCTGGAAGTGCCCTAAATTAAAACATCACTGACTTTTGATACATGCTGTTTGTTCAGAGGTTATCAAAGTAATTCTCCCCTTCTCACCATCTCTGTTTATCCTAGGCATTATACCAGATATCATTACCCTAAGTAAGAACCAAAACTTTGGATGCTTGCAGCGTTTTTAGGTGCTAAGCGATTATTCTTGGCAAAATGGAAAATGGTATAATTCCTTCTATTCAAGAGTGGTACAAATGTATGGGAACAACAGATAATAATGAAAGACTGTGCTATATTCTTCTTGATAAGACAGATATATTTGAATGAGCATGGGGCCCCTTTTTAAATTTGGTTAATACATAGGTAGTTGACGGTGTATAAATAGTGTCGCCTACTTTCAACTGTATTGATATTAGATACTTGTATACATTTTACGTATTACCTTAGAAAAAATTATCCTTTAAACTTACATTTTATGTATGCACTCTAGCCGTTCTTAATTTTGTTGTTTCCTTGTTCATTATATTACTTAATGGAACTTGACAATTAACTATAATATCATTTTTGTTTTGCTTTTTCCTTATAAAATCAATAAAACATGTTTACTAAAATAAAAAAGAGAAGGTGGTGGATGCCTGGAACACTTTCCAGTGGAGGTAGTGGGGTTGAAAACAGTGGTGGATTTCAAAAAAGCCTGGGATAAGCACAAGGGAATCATAAGTGGTAGGTAAGGGGTGGAATAGAGAATACAGAATACCTGGAATGGTCTGCAGTGAAAACAACACAACAAAAAAGGACAGACTGGATCAGCCAAGTGGTCCTTATCAGCCATCAATTTCTATGTTTCTATGTTTTTATGTTCCACTTACTTGTAGAATTCTGGCTCTCACTTTAGCCATTTTGTTACACCAGAGAAAGGCATTAGGCAGTCACTAGCCTGGGTGAGATACAAAAGTTTTGGCAGGATGCACATTTTGATGTGTTTATTCTCCTCAAAATGCAAATTGGCAGAGAGGCATAGCTCTCCAGTTGAGCCTTAATGATCCTGAGCAAAGGGAGAAAATTAATTTCAAATAGGGAAGCTACATTATTTGGGATGGTTGTCCCCAAGAACTCGAGGGAATGGATTTTCTTTAACTGGAGAGTGTTAGGCAAGACCTGGTTTAATGCGCCTTCCAGATGCACCACCTTGCATTTTCTCCAATTAATTTTATGCCATTAATTGTCTGTATTAGTCCAGGCTTTTAGCTAACTTAGGGATTGCAGAGTCTGGATCCTGCATATACAGAAAAAGACTGTAAACATTGCTGCCACCTTATGGTGCATTTCCTCCTGCTCAAAACACACTATGTCTTATCTGGCATACAGTGTCACTCCCAGTGGCTCTAGGGTGAGGACAAAAGAAGTAGGGAGAGGGAACAGCCTTGTCTCGTTCAATGTGGAAGATTATATTTCTGGGAGAGCTGCCCATTGGTCATAACTTGAGCTAGGGGGTTGTTATATAACAACCTGACCCATCTCATGAACTGCTGTCCAAGGCCAAATCTTTCTAAGATGTGGTGCCTGAATCCCCACTCTATGCAATCCAATTTTTTTTAACATCCAGAACAATAATTCCTGCTTTGCTTCCCCTCTGTCACCCAGCCCCACTGTCCAGTGCCCTAGAATATTTGGTGTTCTCCTGATGTTGGCATTCACCTGCCAGCACTTCACAAAACCCACTTTTGTGGGGTGCACAATCAACAGAAGAACATATCTAAGCTACTCACTATTACTTTGCCATTATCTTGTAGTCTACAGGTAATGGTGAAATTGGACTGTAGGAGAGGCAGATAAATTTAGGGCTTTCCCTGGCTTAGGCAATATAACTACTGTGGCTGATCACATGAAGGGGGCATCAGGCCTGTTTCCATGCATACAAGGAACATATTTCACAAGGGTTCCCTGTGAAGAGGAAAGAAGACTTTGTCAAAGTTGAAGGGAAGGCCATCTGGCCCAGGGCCTTCACTCCCTGCAAACTGAGCACAACAGATTCCGCCTCCATCCAGGACAGGGGAGCATCCACAGATTGCCTAATGTTCATTGTGACAGAGGCATTTTTATCAAATTGATCTAGCTGCTGGGTGGTGGGGGTCACTTCAAGAGGTGTACAAGGCCTGGCAGTAATCTTTAAAGCACTCACTGATCGCTGTCGGGTCTGAGAATTTGGTGTCATCTATTACCTTAATGATGCTTATGTAACCCCCAGGTGGTGCTATCCCAAGGGATACTGCCCCTGCCTCCTGGACTACCAATAGGTTAAGGGGCCTAGGTTCTATGGTGGGTGCCTCCACCCAGAGGTCAGGGTTTGTAATGGTTGGTCTAGTTTGGTCACAGCCCTCTGGGACACTGAGACCCCCTTCTAATCCCTCTAATAACCCACATAATGCACAGGAATTATAGTACCAATGCTCCACATGTACACACGGTTCAATCATAAGGTAGCACTTACCCTCGAGACTGATTCTGAAGTTCATCTCTGAGAACCCCCTGTAAAATAAGGTTAATCAACATACACAAGCCAATGCAATGCCTGCTACATAGGTACTGACACTTCAGACAGTTTAAAGCTAACAACATCAACTCTGGTTTATTTAGGGGGACTAAAACATGAGAGGGGGAGATCAAGTTGATTGGCAGAATTAAATCACAGTATTGTGCACTCATACAGGGTCTTAAAAGTCACACTCTGGGTACCCAGGTGGTGGGGATTGCCAGGTCCGTTGCCCGGGGTTAGCCGGCAGGTGCAGATGGATAGGGCCCTGTGGAAAAAGATGTGCATAACACCCAATTGTAATCCAGAGCCGGATGGCTCAGTCCTTGAAGAAATGAAATAAAGAAAATTAGATGACACACTGTTGATGGGTCACAGGGGAATGCCCTGATTTGCACTCACACTACCCCAAGCTGAGAACCTGATGACGATGGTTGTTCTGGATTGCCAGACAAACAAGGCATGGAGATGAGATTCTACTGGCCAGGCCCAACTGCTCTGGCTAGCGAACGGGTTTAGTCTGATTAAATTCAGTCCGACTTTCAGCTTACAATGCACGGTGGAAAGAGAATTGGAATAGCTATCCCTCACAAGCATTCAACACATTTATATGTAAAGGAAATTACTATACCAGGCAGCTGCTCCTAGGTCCCAATCGCACTTACTGCAAATACCCGGGAGTTCACACAGCAACTTCAGTTCCTGACAGACCGAGCGCAATTCAGCAATTTCTCCAGTCTTCTACAGGGTAAGCCTGGTTTCCACTTTTCAGCCTTCCTTACTTTTGGCCACCTCGGATTCAGTCCGATTTAAGCTGCGACGGCAACAGACCGACTTTAGGCCTCTCATGCACTTCTCACATGAAACTATACACCGCAGAAGCACAGAGCTCCTTCTCTCCTCATGGTCACAACTGATCTGATCTCCCAGTCGCAAGACAGAGCATTCCCTTCAGGCGCCACCTGATCCAGTTGGTGGACTCAGCTGTCAATCATTCCAAAGCTCTCTCAGTTGGTGCAAAAAGGTGCCAAGGTCCAAAACTACACTTCCCAGAATTACTAGCTATACATTCCCCCTGTAAGCCAGCTCCCAGGAAAGTCCGAATTCTGGTTGGTCCAAACAGTCTCCATTTTATAGCTCCCCTAATCCCACTGGCCCAGCACAGCAGTTTAGGTCCAAAATGGAGGGGCAACACACACAAAGTCCCATCTGCAATAAAGGCAGGTTAGACAAGCTACAACATTACTAATACTTTAGCTGATTACAGGCTAATAGTTATATCTTTCAGATAGGCTCCCTTTGCGCCTTCTGTGACCACAAAATGGAGCGATTACTCCACAGTTCAGGTGGGATTCAAGCAGGGAAACACCATCCCCCCGGAAAAGGATTAGTTATGTCTGCAAGCAGACAGCTCTTAAAGAGACAGTATGTGGAGGCTCTACTAGCAATCACAGTGCCATTCTAACAGCTTAAATGCTGAATGCCAGCAGACAAGGGGAACACTTAAGCAAGCTCCTAGGAGGCTTTTAGGAACCCCCATTTGTAGGGGGGTTACACTTATGTGGGCTTCCCCTATTTTTGCTTTTAGCTGCATGGACAGTCATTTTCCTTTTTGTTCCCTAGCAAAATACTGTCTCACCTTGGCCAATAAAATCTGACATTGTGGGGAATAATCTCTGAGGCACTCCACAGTCATGACATCATGGGTTGTGTATACCTAATAGGTTGCTTGATGCACATGTGACTTGAAGAAAGTCCATCTCCCACCTGAGAGGGGGGTCTGCTCTCCTATGGTCAGTTCTTATATGGCAACAAAACAGGTTGCAAGCACATCTTAGAGCTCCAGTGTTTTTCTTGTAAAGAACAAATGTTTATTATAAAGAACAACTTCATTACTAAGGTAAGAATCCACCTGGCTAAGCCATTTATTAATCCTACAACAAAGATCAAACAAGACCACAAGAGTATGTTTCTGCAGATATGCAACTGTTTAAAATGGCAAAACTGGCAGTCTTAGAGATGTTAGCAGTGCAGCTTCTACTAGCATTGGTTGTCTAGGAAAATGTTAGCTGAGAAATTGCCAGCACAGTATTGAAATTATGAACATTATCACATTGTGCAACTATAGAGATTATTAGCTACCTGAACACCCCTACTAATTGTGCCAGGAACTAAAATAATGTCTGACCCACATAATTGAACACAGAATATATGCAGTGATTTACATGAGGTAATATAATATATAATTAACCTAGTTCCTGAGTTGTATTAATCACCAGCAAGAATCTGGTGACCCTGCTAGCCTCACTAACTTGTAAAAAGGTACTCTCAAACTCACCCAGAAAAGCTTCCTTGCACTGGAAAATGCTTAAAATGCCTGAGCTGGATTCAGAAATTACTGGAGTTCAGTGGCACTAACTCAAAGCACCCACAACCACCTTGTGCTACTTTCTACACAAAAACAGTTCCACAGAGAAAAGGTAGTTCTATGGACCAAAATGGAGCCACCCAAATGGTTCTTTATGGCCCCAGTTTCTCAAACTGTTAGCAGCATGACCACCCCCCCACTTCTTTCTAGTTTGCAAATCTGCTACATGAGAGCTGCAAGCTGACTGGCTCTCAGCTCTCACGAGATTTCAGCCACCATCTTAGATGAGGATAAACAAACTAGGTTTGACTAAATCCAACATATCTTGCAGTGGAGAACGGAGCTAGCAATTGCTACATTTTCTCAAGGCAAAGTCCCCTAACTTACTGACCATGAGAGAGAACTGAAGAAACATGTTTTACAGAACAAAAATGCTTCTGCCCCAAACTGTGTCCTATTACAATAGCAGCCAGCAATGCAGATGATCCCTCACTCAGTTTACCACAGCCAAGGCAAGGGTTAGCTAAAGCAGCCTGCCCACCCTTAAAGGCACATGCCTACTTTATCCCAGAGATAACCAAGGCATACAAAAAGGGCCAAAAATGATACACAGCACTGTACTATATTGGGTCAACATACAAGGAGGTTTGACTAAAACAACTATTTGGGAAATAGTGAACTTTAATAGTCATTTCTTTCACTAAGACTCAGTTGCTTTTTCTCTCTTAAAGGCACAATCACATATTAATTAAGGAGCTGCTACTATGTACTGTGTGTGACAAAAGTAATGCATACCAATGCGAATGCATGACTTGGTCCTATGAATTTAATAAAAAGGACCGGAACAAGATAATTTATCACATTTTTGAAATTTAAAGGATGCTAAGCTTAAAGGATGCTAACAGAGCCTTGTATTGTTTGAGATCTGTCACAGATGACCAAAGAGATTCCACAGCCACAGTTACTTGGAAACCCCTACCAGTGATCCCAAGTGCTCAGTACATCAGGGGCTACTACATAATTAAAGGCTCACATTCCTTACTTGGGGCATATTATCTGAGTTCCCCTACATGCTGTTCGGAACAAGCATACCACCCTACTATGATGCCTGATGACCTGGAGCCCTGCCAGCAGCTCCAGAGTCTATACATTGTTAAATGAGCAAGTGGTCACTTTAGAACATCTGGAGTACCCTGCCAGCATCCCAGACTTCTAAAATACTAACTAATGTGCCACAGTTCCCCATTACAAGCATAGTAGCACCTGAAGTGCTCACTCAAGATATCACTACATAACAGAATCTGAAGCAATTTCTCAGTCCCTCTGTGACTCACCTCAAAATGGCATGTTCTCTAGACCTTTTTTACGGCACATTATGTCTTTTAAACTCACCACCTTATTCTATCAAAAGGTAGAGAAAACTCCTCTAACATCTACCTGATCAAAACACCATAAATAAGTAGGTCTTATGAGGAGGAGGAGCACTGAGAAACTAACCTAACTTGCCTATTCAGATTGGCAGCTGCAAGAAATAATATCACGAGACTTGCTGCTGTGATCTCAGAAAAGCTGTCCACTCACCCCTTACCCATGTGGGATTAAGGGTGTAGGTAGCTGCCAGACAGGAAATTGACTGAGAATCACTACTGCCATCTTGTGGAGAGCGTAACTACACTCATAAATGTTCAACCAGCACAGAGTACATTTGTTAAAAGTACCAACCGATCTGCAACAGCAGACCACAATGTGAATAATTAAATGTAAGGGCAATGATTTGAAAATCAATTAACAATGGGGAAAATACATTCGGGGCAGCACCATTACCACATCTGTGGGAAAGGCAGCATAACACTGAGCCCCTCACTCACTCCAATCACATTTAAAGAGACAATGCACACTTTAATGCACAGCTCAGCAATAGCCTGCACAGTGCAGAACATTATTGATTACTGTGCACGGGAATAATAAAAAAAAAAAAAAACACCCTCTCATTGTACTTTCTCAGCTTACTGCAGGGCCAAAACAAAGAGCTACAGCTGAACCAAGGTTGCAGCATACCCTACATCTGCAGCATATTTAACCAAATCTAGAGGCAAAGGTAAGTATAAGCCATACATACAAAAATTATAGGACAATTGCCACTAAATACAGGATGTTATCAAAATCCAGCATTCTGGTTATCAGTTTGTGCTTATACCACTAGAGTATACCAGGTAAAAAGTATAGAAAACTAATGCATGATGTATAGTTTCTGAGTGTATCACTACATCAGTTTACAAGGCTTTTAAGTAGAACAGTGCAAGTTACAAATAAGGAGACTAATCACCTGGAAGCCCCTGCTAGCGGTTCCAGGAGCAAACTACCATAAAGTATACACTGGACCTTATATTGTAAGGAAAATGATTACCTGGATACCCCTGCTAGCGGTTCCAGGAGCAAACTTCCATAAAGTATTCACTGGACTTATAATGTAAGGAGATTTGACTACCTGGATACCCCTGCTAGTGGTTCCAGGAGCAAACATCCATAAAGTATCCACTGGGCCATATAATGTAAGGAGATTGACTACCTGGATACCCCTGCTAGTGGTTACTGGAGCAAACACTTCCAAAAAAAAAGGCTCATCAAATTACTTGAAGGTGAGGGCTCTGGACTTCAGGAGGGCTGACTTTGGCAAGATGGGAGAGTGCCTTAGAAAAGCACTAGCAAACAGACTAGAAGGCGGAGTGGAGCAACAATGTGGAAATATCAAAACTGCCATCACAGAGGCAACAAGCTTTTGTGTGAAGCAAATAAACAAATCAAAACCACAGAAAAAGCCACTATTATTCTCAAAAGAGGTGGCGGTGAAGGTTATGGAGAAAAAGATAGCATTTAGGAAGTATAAGGAAACACGAAGGAGCAGGACAGAGAACTGTACCAATTAAGGCAGAAGGAAGCAGGAAGGGTAGTCAGAATAGCAAAGGCCCAAACTGAGGAAAAGATAGCCAACTCAGTTAAGAAGGGGGATAACAACTTTTATAGGTATATCAGGGAGCAAAGAAAGACAAAGGCAGTTATAGTGAGGCTGAATAGGATGAACAGTGGGTGGGCAGAGAGGGACAGTGAAAAAGCAGGGATACTGAATAACTACTTCTGTTCAGTATTCACAAAAGAGGAGGTGGGGAGGTGCCTAATCCACTTAACAGAAGCACTCTGGATAGGGGGGTTGATCCCAGTCCTTTCACAGAAGAAAGGGTTCTAAAAGAACTCCTAAAACTGAAGGTGGACAAAGCAATGGGGCCAGATGGAATTTGCCCCAGAATTCTAAAATAATTAAGCAGATAACTAGTGACACCAATGACTACCCTTTTTAGCAAATCATGGGAGTATGGTGTGGTGCCTGAGGACTGGAGGAAGGCAGATGTGATTCCACTTCACAAAAGTGGGACTAAGACAGAGGCAGAAAACTACAGACCTGTCAGTTTAACCTCTGTGGTAGGGAAAGTGATGCAATCACTTCTGAAGGAAATAATTGTTGAGTACCTAGAGGCCAGTGGGGCACAGGACCCAAGGTAGCATGGGTTCACAATGAGAAGGTCATGTCAGATGGAATCTAATTGATTTCTTTGACTGGGTGACCAATGTAGTAGACCTGGGAGGGGCTGTGGACATGGCCTACCTAGACTTTAGCAAGGTATTTGACACAGTACCACACAAAAGATTAATAGTCAAATTAACCAACCTGGGAGTGGGTCCCAGGGTGGTAGCCTGGGTAAAACATTGGCTGGACAGCAGGACACAGAAGGTAATTGTAAATGGAGTCCACTCTGAAGAAAGAGGGGTTACTACTGGGGTACCTCGGGGTTCAGTACTGGGTCCAGTCCTTTTAATGTCTTTATAAGGACATTGCAGAGGGACTGGAAGGAAAAGTATGCCTCTTGCAGATGACACAAAGATCTGCAACACAGTTGATACACAAGGAGGTGTGGAAAGGATGAGAAGGAGTTGGCAAGGTTAGAGGAATGGTCAGAAGTATGGCAGCTTGGATTCAATGCAAAGAAGTGAAAATAATGCACCTGGGAAATAAAAACCCAGGGGAAGATTACATAATGGGGGGTAGTAACAACAACAAAAATGGAAAGGGACCTAGGGGTAATCATATCAGATGATCTTAAGGTTGGCAAGCAATGTGAGAAGGTGGTAGGGAGGGCTGGGGAATACTGGGATGTAGAGGGAGAGGCATCACCAGCAGAAAACAGGAAGTTGTTATCCTCCTGTACAGACAGTTGGCGAGACCCCATCTGGAGTACTGCATCCAGTTCTGGAGACCCCATCTCTGCAAGGACATAGACAGGATGGAGGCAGTTCAGAGGAGGGCAACTAAAATGGTGCAGGGTCTGCAACAGAAGCCATATGAGGAGAGACTAAAGGAGCTTAATATGTATATCCTTGAGGAAAGGAGGGAGAGGGGGGACATGACAGAAATGTTTAAGTACCTCAGTGGAATCAACAAAGTCCAAGAGGGTAGCATCTTTCAGAAAAAGAGATGTGCAAGAACAAGGGGACACAATTTGAAGATAGAGGGGGATGGCTGAGGGGCAATGTGAGGAAGTATTTTTTCACAGAGAGGGTGGTGGACACATAGAACAGCCTTCCTGAGGAGGTTTTGGGGTCTAAAACTGTGGGAGAATTCAAGAATGCATGGGACAGACATAAGTTAATTTTTGTCGGGGGTAGGAAGAAACAGGCTGTTGGTTAAATAGGATCTGCAGCTTATCCTCTAGGTAGGGAAATGGGCAGACTAGGTGGGCCAAGTGGTCCTTATCTGCCGTCAAAGTCTATGTTTCTATGTTTCTAAGGAAAGCAAGGCAAATATCAACCTGGCACCCCTTAGAGCCGTGTCTCAGTGCAGGACAGTGGTTCTGCCTCCATTCCAGGTATCCCAGTCTCTGTGGCATGTCACCATTCAAACAGCCTCTAACTCCATGGTGGAACCTGACTGAAACGTGGCTTTCTGCAACCTCAATGCTACTGGTGTACCCCATACAGGGTATTTAAGGCTGCAGGCCAACATGGAGCCGAACAAAATTTTTTTTATGGCCCCTAGGTCCGTAGAAATGCCCAAACAACTCGATCCTCTTCCCCATCATCTCTTCCGGTCTGAGATCTCGCTCGGCGTGGGAGCAGCCCTTTGATTGACTCCCAACACTTGCGAGACCTTAGCTACCATCTTTCTGAGGGGTAAAACAGTGGGATCTCACCATCGCGGAGATCCCGCGATAACTACCACCTATGCCCCCAGCATGCTGAAATACAGCAACATTTCAACTCCACCAAGTGCAAACAGGAGACAAACAGACTGTTCGGATAAGGTCTAGAAAGATACCTCAAGGGAAAAGAGGATAAGATACCAAAGAACAGTCAAACAGATCCACTTACCTGCCAGCTAGACAAACATACCATTCTCATTTCTTTCGATACAAGACAGGAGCAATTACAACTACAGGCTACACTACTACAGGCAGCCATACCCACGAAAAAAAACAAAAAAAACAAACATTGCATCAGATATCGAGCTAGAAGGGCTCCCAAGCAAGGTAGAGGAAACTCTCCCCCCGCAGAACCCAGTTGAAACAACTACTATTTCTACAAGCAATACCAAAACATTCCAGTCGGTGACCAACTATTACTCTTCATGCAAGCATGGGAGCAAACCACACAAGACAGGTGGGTCCTACAAGTAATAAGACTAGGATATGTGATACAACTTTCTTGCATACCAACAAAGAACCTTCTAGTCCTATTCCCTGTGCCAAAAAGCACGTTACCCCGACACAAGTCCAAACAGTACTGGCAGACTTACTGCACAACAAGACCTTAGACAGGGTAACACATTACAAAACAGGGAAAAGAAGGATACTCCATATTTGACAAGGTACCCAAAAAGGGACCAGAGGGCTATGCCCAGTTCTGGACCTTAACAATTCTGTACAATTCAAACCCTAGAAATGGAAACAGTCGGGTCCACCCTCATGGTTAGAAGCTCAGGAGATTACCTAACTTCACTACAGTTGTAGGATACGTACATCACTATACAAATTCCATCGATTTCACATATTGGGAAAATGATGCCAATACAAGTGTTACCATTCAACTTACAATCAACCCCAAGGGTGTTCACGATGGTAAAAGAGTTAAGGGCATACAAGTAATACCCTATTGATCGACTGGCTGATCAAGACCAGAACAGTACAACAGTCCATTTGAGAACAAATGCCGGGAGGCAGTATAGCGCAGTGGTCTAAGGCTCTGAGCTGCAGATCTGGTGACATCTAGCAGACCAGACTTGGGTTTGAATCCTACAGCTTCCACTTGCATACTGTGTGACCCTGAGCAAGTCACTTAACCTCCTTGTGCTCCCAGGTTGTTCCTGTAAAAAAGCTTTCAGCTTAGTGTGCTATACCTGGTTAAACAACTAAAAAAAAAAAGCTGTAGTACAGTGCCTACAAAATCACAGCTGTGTAATAACCTATCAGAAAGCTACCCATCATCCTCAGCCAGTCAATAGATAGTCTAGACTCACTGATCAACACAAATCCAGGTCTCAGCAACCCAGTAAATGCCCAAGTCCACTCAGTTATTGCACAGACTACACAATTACAGAAACACAGAAATCCAGAACTTCAAGCAGTTTCACAAGTACTGGGAGTAACGTCATCATTGATAGACATAGTGCCATGGGCCAAGTGCAACATGAGACTTCTCGTACCATTCTTGAGCAAATGAGGCCCAGCGTATGACATAGACTTGACACAGACATTAACACTTCCACCCTCCCTGATGGCACTAGCATCTGCCAGATGAGGAGAACTACAGGTACACTCATGCAGACCCGTGCAGACTGTGTAGCCTAGTGGTTAAAGCACTAAGCTGTAAAACCGAAATTCTCTTTACCTTTCCTAACATTCTACACTGACAGAATATCTCTTAGACCTACAATGTCATTCTGACCAATAGTATCATTGACAGTCCACATCAACCAAACTATTGAAATATCTGCAGAACCCCCTCAGGGGGAAATACAAAACAACCCTCAGTTTAAAATGCTGGGTATGAAATGGATACTTAGCACATACCTATCAAGGACAGAAGAAATATACAAAACAGACTTCGTAATGCTGCATGGAAAAGGAAAACCAGCTTCAAAATCATAGATTGCCATATACTTTAAAACAGCAATCACGGAACCATACAGAGTGAATAACTCAGCTGCACCAAGAGATCTGAAGGCTCACTCTACCACAGCAAACACAACTTCCTGGGCAGAGAAAAATGGGAATACTGCAGAGGAAATCTTTAGCAGCATGTAAGGACTAGGTACAAGACAACATGTCTGACCCACCCTAGCAGAGGATTACTGCTTTTTAATGACCCATGATGTCATGACTGTGGAGTGCCTCAGAGATCATCCCCTACAATGGTAGTTTACTCACCTGGTAAAGGTGATTGTGGTGGAATACATCTCTGAGACACTCTACATCCCGCCCAACAGACGTGTGAAAGACTCAACAAGTTTTCATACATTGTATGAATGTATGATACTCGCTATTACAAATTAGTAGGTTTGTACATCACCAATGTCTATATGTATAGTGTAATAAAAAAAAGAAAGTTACACAACAATTTTCTACCGCTAAGTGGTCACTACATATCTACACTCATTAACAGCAAAAGGTATTAACAGATTGTTGTTACAGATACTGCTTTGGAATACATCAAACTGACCTTAGGAGAGCAGACCCCCCTCTCAGGTGGGGGATGGACTTTCTTAAAGTCACATGTGCATCAAGCAACCTATCAGGTGTACACAACCCATGATGTCATCACTGTGGAGTGCCTCAGAGATGTATTCCCCCACAATCACCTTTACCAGGTGAGTACACTACCATTCTAACTGCTGGCTCACAAGCATATTTAGTTGCACATTGGACAGTAGTTTTAATTAAGCATCCTTCTAGTGACTATTTGGTTTGTGCTCTGTAAAACCTAAAATCAAGGATTCTCCTATTGATGTTTTTAAATTATAAGTGGAATTTTATTTGGGTTGGTGGGGGTTATGGGCAGACTAGGTGGGCCAAGTGGTCCTTATCTGCCGTCAAAGTCTATGTTTCTATGTTATTGTTTGGGGTGAGGTGAAGGATTTTAGATAGTGTGTGAGTATGGTATGAATATTGTTAGAGTGATAACTATGTATTTTATTTTGTGGATGTTGAATGCTTGTGTAGGGATATAGGTAATATTAGAGTATGAAAAGAATATACACCAAGTATTAATTTATTAGTTTAAAAGTGTTTTAGACATTTTTAGCAGAGTAATCCAGTTAGTGAGAATAGCTGCAGAATGTGTTTAAGCTCCAGACCCCTTGGCATCACCTACTCGGCATCTCTGCAGTGTGACCTTCACCCCATTTCAGATGTCCCTGCTTCCAGTTGTGGTGGTAAGATTCTGTCGTGAGGTGGGGATTAGTAGGGGGCAACTAGGCTGGCAGTGGAATGCTGTGGGTGTAGCAGGGGTAAGAAGCATGAAGGTGGTCAGGAGCAGAAGGCACCCTGGGGCAAAATGAAGCCTAGAGTGAGGTCAGATGTGCCTAGTGCTCATCCCCACAGTTCCCACTGGACCGAGTGGGCAGCCAGCTGGTGGGCCTGCCATCTCCACCAGTCCCCTTTGGGCAGTGCTATGCAATGCCAGATAGATGGGGAACAAGATCACAATTATGGTAGACTTAATTGCCTTGGTCGGTCTGCCTAGCATTACGGAGCCCTGGCTGGGGGACAATGCAGGTTAAATTATGGATGCATCGGTCCAGGCTGGGTACTCTGTAGTGCACTGCCCAAGGAGGGAATGCAGGGGTGGGGGTGTGGTCATCTGTTTTAAATCCAGTTTGAACTTTTACGTGCACCCAGTGGGTTTTACCTCATTGTTTGTGTAACCCCTTCCCAAGTTAGGAGCTTACCTGAGGGCCCCCACAGCCTTCTGATAGCTCCTGCAGCCAGCATTTGCCTCTTCACTCCCCCAGCCCACTCCTGAACTGATTCCAGGGCCAGGGAGCAGAATAACTGTTTGTAGCACCTATGAGTGCCCTATCCTTGTGGCTGGCAAGCTGCTTGCCTCCTTGCTCCCCCTGCCTGATCCTGGACTCCTGCCAGGGAAGGGGAGCACTCCAAACTGTTTTTTGGCACCTAAAGGCACATGGCAAGGATGCACCTTGAGAGCCCCCGATGTGCTTTGCTTCCCCAACCCCTTGAACTACTGCACAGTGGGGCATGGAGCACAGGAAAAAGCCCAGATATTTTTTGGCACCCTAGTGTGCCCATCAGGATGTATGGCAGAAGCACCACTTGAACATTCATCTCCCCAGCCCCATCAGACAGCAGTGGGTGCTGGGAGGAACCAGAACAATGAACATTAATAACTTTTAAAAGGCTCCCCAACCCAATACGATACCTCCAGTGAGACTGGGAGCATTGGGACAATATGTCAGTGGAGACTACAAGTCCCATGAGACTTTGAAGCCGGAGTGCCATTTTTCAGACAGCTCCTGCTGGGGAGTGTACAAAATGGAGCTCCCGATGGGGCTCCTGTCCCACCAATGTACCCCCTGGCCCTAGTGTCCACCAGATAGGACCAGGAGGGTCCTCTCCATGCAGACAGATGCTGCCAACACTTTCTACTATTTATAATATTTTACTGAGCTGTGCAAAGACTGTATGGCGTGGCCATATTGGATGTGGTCTACCTGAAGACAGCAAGAAACCCTACTGGCAGCTGCAGTAGTCCAAACAGGGGGTGGAGCATGAGACTTCTTTTAGCCAATGAGATGTTGTGTATTCAAATCTAACATTCTGGGGTTGACAGTTTAACCCTAGGTCTGTCCGTGTGAACTTCTGAAGAGAAAGCATCTGATTTTGACCGCTCCTTGTGCTGTCACAGCCTGAAACTTGAAAGTTTGTGCCAAAACAAACTGAGAACTGAGGAATATGTTGCCAACTGCCTGGTAAATCCCAGAGACAAGGGGATTTGCTTCAGCCTGACTGAATTTCCTAGAATTTAGCAACCCAGATAGAGGAGACTGCTGTAAGAATTATTTGTTGATGTATCTGTGAGGTGAACAATCTACTGCCTCTCTGATCCTGACACAAAAGACTGTGATGTCTGACATGGGAGCAGAGCTCTTGGGTCCTGCCTGTCTGTCTATCTGATGGCCTACCTTTTGAGGTGGGTGAAGACAAGTCCCTCTGTGGGGTGAAGATCCACTGTCATTGCTGGCCTATCTTCTGAGGTGGGTGAAGACAAGTCCCTCTGTGGGTTGTAGACAAAGAGTATCACCGTCAGCATCCACACCAGCCTAACAGTTCTACCCAACTGCCAGCAAAGGGAGATGTCTCCCAATAACTGCACCTCTTGGTCATCTAAATGTTATGTACTGGGTTTTACACAAACAATTGCTTTTCTAACTGTCCAGCTAGCTAGCTAGTTAGTTTACCACCGGGGCTTCCTGCACAACCTTAAGCCATGCCCAAAGCAACAGTTACAGCCAGGATGATCTGTGTAGTTACATCCCATGGTGTAGCTTGTAATTTGCAAATGCAGCATTCACCCACTGCAAAGGTGCTGCATCAAGTGTCAACTTGTTACAGGCCTGCAGCTTCTCACTATGTGCACACAAGGTATTTGGGAGCTCCCACAGGGACTGTGGGTTTAATTGGTACACCAGTGGGGGGAGAGGGACAGGGACAGAGGGAATACTGGATTGTGATTTGTACTGTTATCTTTTACCTGAGTGATAACAATGTTTATTCTAAGCTGATTTTTGAATGTTTTACTCCCTTTGCTTCCCTTACTCCCAACCTTATTCTCCAGACCCCAAAATAAACCCATTTGTTTATTTTCCTGCAATTTCTGAAATATTTGCCATTTTTGTATAGTGTAATATTTGCATGCTTAGAGTGGTAAGTTGGGAGGGGATTGTGTTACTTGTCTACCTGTCACTGAGGGAGGGGGCTGTATACATTTCCTGTGGGGAAGCATCCTGGCAGCATGCAGCTATTAGGATCCCCATAGGTGGAGGCACCATGCCATTTACAAAGCCAATTATAACTACGAACCCAGGTGCCAACCTATATCCCTTAGGCAGCACCACTTGCAAGTGGTTGTGCAGATAGAAGGGTAGGGGTGGTTACATTTGAATGTGTGGCTGTGCATGGGTGTCCAGGTGCAGGTTGTGGGATTCTCTTTGTCTATCACCCTCTTGCATGTGGGGGAGATTTCATGCAGGAGGTTGTGGACTTTGTTGCTGACAGGCTGTTGGAGTGCCCAAATGTTTGATACTAGGTGACTTCAATGTTGGGTTGATGACAAATCCTTTTAATTTGGACATCACCTCCTCCAGTTAATATCATCACTGTGTCTAGCACTTGCAGTTGCTTCGGTGACTAACCACCACGGCCACATCTTAGACTTGGTATTCTCACTGGGGCTTGAGGTCACTGACCTTAGAATTGATTGGGTCACCTGGTCCAATCACTGAATGGTGGGGTTCTTGTTTTGGGCTCCCCCAATAGTCCCTCCCCTGTTGAGATGGTTTGTTACCACCCATTGAGGGGATTGTCCCAAGAGGGATTTTTTATCAGTGGTGGATTTTTCTGTTGTGATTGTTCCATGCGTTGGTGATATGAGAGAGGTGGTAGCAGCCTATAATAGGACTGTCACCGAGGCTCTTGGTGCCATCGTACCTGTCTATATATGACTCAGGTCTTCTCACTTGATACCCCCATTGTTTGATAGGGCTCTCATGGAGATGAAGACCAAGGAATGGAAGTTAGAGCTTTACTGGTGGAGGACCAGGTCTGAGGAGGATAGACTGGCTTTGAAAGCTCACTATGATGACTATCAGAAGGTAATTGACCATAAGAAGGCAGAGTTCCTGTCTAGGGAGATTGCTGCTGGGAGGAACAGACCACCTCAGCTCTTTCAGAATGTGAACAGGTTACTTCACCTTATCTGTCTACAGCCAAAAAGAGCATTTTCAGTCACTTTGTGCAAAGAGTTTGCTCAGTTCTTGTCTGACAGTGCATCCTCTGTTTGGTCTGGGATCTCCCCACTGGGACTAGATCAGTTTCACAGTGGTAGGCCTTGTGGAAATTGAGGCACTCCTACTGTCTAGGGGTAGTTTTTGCCAGTGGGGGTGGCTGAGATCATTGAGATAATCTCAAAGTTGTGACCCACCTTTTGTGAACTGGACCTGGGCCTAACACATCTCCTAGAGGGATGCACTGAGTCCGTTGGTCCAGTGCTCACCAAGATTGTCCAGTGTTTGCTCTCAGAAGGGTTCTTTCCTGACACCTTGAAGGAGGCACTGGTGAAGCCCCTTCTGAAGAAACCATCACTCATCCCTGATGTCTTGGCCAATTATCGACTGATCTGCAACCTCCAATTCTTGGTGAAAGTTGTCAAGAAAGTGGTGGCTCTGCAGCTCAAGGAACACCACATGGCCTTTGACATCTATGAGCTATTCCAATCTGGATTTAGGGCTAGGCATAGCACTGACACTGCATTGGTCAGGTTGCAAAATCACCTCCTCAGGCAAGGGATAGAGGAAACTGGTCAGGTCTTGTTTTCCTAGGTCTCTCCACATCATTTGACACTATAGATCGCATTGTGCTTTTGGATCACCTTCAAGAGTATTGTGGACTCACCGGTACTGTCATCTACTGGTTTGAGTCCTATCTCTCGGACAGGATGCAATCCATAGTGATGGGGACTTTCTCCTCCTGTCTGAAGCTCCTACCATATGAAGTTCCTCAAGGCTTGATCCTGTCTCCGATGTTGTTTGCAGTGTACATGCTACTCCTAGGAGAGCTCATTAGACACTACAGTATGGGTTTTCACTGTTACACTGATGATACACAGCTGTATATTCATTTTGTCCCTGGGATGAATAACGATGTAGAAGTGCTAAACAACTGCCTGTCCAAGATCCAAGAATGGTTGTCCTCTAACTGGCTGAGACTGAAATCTGACAATACGGAGGTATTGATGATCGAGCCTGGTCACAGGTGTAATTTGGATGCCACTGGGGTGGTAACAGGGTTGTTCCTTGGTTCTACCCCATTGATGATGTCTACTAGGGTGAGAACTCTGGGTGTCATCTGGACAACAGGCTGATGCTTGATGCACAGGTGTCATCCATCGTCCAGAGTGGTTTTTATCACTTAAGGAATATCACCTTGATTACACCCCTAATTTCACCTGAGGACTTGCCCACATTGGTACATGCCTTGGTTACTTCAAGGCTGGACTACTCTAATGCTCTATACTTTGGGGTCAGTGGAGGGAACCTTCATCAACTACAGCTGGTGCAGAACGAAGCAGGCAGGTTGCTGACAGACCTACCCAGGTCTTGCCATATGACACTGATTCTTCACAATCTACACAGGCTACTTGTTAGATGGAGGATTCTCTTCAGTGTGGGATTGCTCACCTATAAGGCCCTACATGGATTGTGCCCTTGCTATCTGAGTGACCTACTTACCCCTGCCCATTCGGTGCACCCTCTTCTCTCCTCCACTGAGGGCCTTCTAGTGGTTCTGAGGTCCAGGCTGAAAACCTCAGTGGAATCATACTTTTGAGGTGGCCGGCCCTGTCCTCTGGAGCTTGCTTCCCAGATTCCTGAGGAAGGCCCCTTCAGTGGAGGCTTTTAAGAGGGGTCTGAAAGCCTATGCTTTAAAGAAGCTTTTCCAGATTAACTGCAGCTGGTTTTAGTGTTATTTATTATGTAAATTCTATGATTTTAAGTATTTGATGATTTATGACTGATGACTGATGATTGTGTTTGTATTGTTTTATATAACCCTGCCTTGTCTTATACCTCCTGTAAGGCACCCAGAGCCCCTGGGATGGGGAGCCATAAAAATAAAGTTTTACTTAATTAATTACCTTAAGTTTCTATAGTACCTGATAGATAGAGGTGTTGTGAAGTTAAACTTCGCCCACAAAGTTCATGCAAATTGCTGAAAATTCACACTTCACAGAAATCATGGAGTTTTTTGAATACTCCAAAACGTCAATTCACGTGATTTGAGCAAATATTTTGACAGAATGCACCTTTTTCTAATGCAAGGCATGAAATTTGTGGGCGGGCTATGAAATTCACCGGCAAAATTTTGCACTGTGTGGCAAAATCCACAAAATTCACAGCTGTGAGTTTTGAGAAATCATTCCGTGAATTCCACTAAATGCATGAACTAACTCATTGAGCAAATTTTGTGGGCTTCGCACACCTCTACTGGTTGACCACTGGAGTGATGTTCAACATGTGAGCTTTCTCACAGGCATGTACCTTAGTGGTTAGCATTTTAAGCTGTTCCTGGAACTTTTTTCAGGCATGATGGACATATGCAGTGGTACATCCTCTTATAAAAGCCTTTCGGGCTTCCCACCATGTAGCATTGGAGGTATCAAGGGGTGATTTTAATGAGGAATTTTCTGCTTTTCTGGATCATGTGCTCTCTGTACTCCCTGCACTTAATTAGGGTGGATTCTAGATGTAACATCCCAAATCCCAAATTCAGAATGACTGGGGTATGGTTCAAGACTAGAATGGGGTTGTGTCATGCCCACTCCCCACCCATAACCAGGTGCATGCTGGCAAAGATCATGTCAATTCTGGCCTAGGATGCATGGGCATGAGAGTAAAAGGTGTATTCTTGCCTCAGTGGGGGCCTCCATAAATCCACCAGTCTATAATCCATTGTGAGGCTTTTTAGCACCCTCAAGCTTCTGTCGTGGGTTAGAGGAGTCTATCTAGCACCCCATCACACACAGTCCATGTCCCCTCCATGGAACCAACTGTCTGCAGTAAGACATTTCAAGAGACAATTTTAGAATAAATCCATTGATTTTGGGGTATGAACTGAACCAAAAATTAGTTTCTGCCCAGGCATTTTCCAATTGTTCTACAGTGTATCTTCCCACATGATCATTACTAACTGCAGATGTTTTCCAGGGTCACCCAGGCCCAATCTACAATGCAGTGCCTCTCACTCACACTTGAGTTGAAAGTAGCTGCTTGCCACTCCCCTTCTAATTTTATATTATGTGCAGCAATTCCCCCTTAGTCTTACATGTTTCTTAGAATAACACTGTTTCAGGCTTTTGTATTTTTTTTATGTACTTTATCCTCTCTTTCTCCCTGGTGGCCCCCATTTGATTGACCCCCACCCAGCCCCATCACCCAGCTTCTCCAGGACTTACATTCACTGTTGTCCTGTGCCACAGGACTGTGACTGTGCCTGGCCACCAGTATGGAGCCTGCAGGGGATCGATCTTCATCCCACCACCGATGGTGCTTTCTACCTGTTTTTCTCCCTGTTTCTACCCGTTGCTGGGGTGTGACACATCAGTGTACATGTGTGATGGTGTACACATGCTGTGAAGTCCTCCCTTGATTGAAGTCACTGACTCATTCTGCCATCAGGCCTCCACCTGGAGGCAGTCATTCAGTGGGGCTGCCAAGCCACCCTCACCAAGACAGGAGAGGACAGCTGTCCTCCTGATGCTCGAGCCTCTCCCTACCTGGCTGACCCCCAGCATCCCACTTGTACCACAAACATGGGTCGCTGGTATGGCAGGAGATAAGGCACCAATGCCTCAGCCCTCCACACCACTGGTCTGGCCCAGGCTTTTGTATTTTAATATAATCCAGGGCCTTCCTTCTATAAATGTGAATTTTATGCCATTGATATTTCATGAAAGTAGCTTAACATTACCTGCCATCACCCAAAACTAATTGTCAATTCTTTTGTAGATTAAAACTATCTTTGTGGTAGTTTTGTAATATAGTCCCTATTTCTCCCTTTCCCATAGTCACACTGGTAGCCCAAACAGTTTCACCATATAACCCTCGCCTCCCAAACCCCAAATTGTGTAGCCCACTCCCCCCATTGCACAGAATCTCCTCAAATGAGGTCTGTACATCCCCTACAGACTTGGCAGTGTGTTATTGTACTGCTGGTTACTGCCCTCATGCCCTGCCTTCCACCATTATGTTTTGAAAGGCAGACAGACTCACAAAGGGCAGTTTATTAAGCAGTTGTGAAAAAGTGTATGATAACTGAAAATATTCATGCAAACCTTTTAACTAAAATGATCCTATGCTGGGTATTTGGGTGGGTGACAAGATGTAGTTGTTAGGGATTAAATTGATAAAACAGTCCATACACAACATGGGGACTAAACAAACCCTCCTTTTCAGCTTAGAAGGCATCAGTCAAACTTCCAAGAAGTCAGTGCTCCTGGCTGTCTAGTATCTGTCCAGTCCCCCTCCAAAGCCACAGGTCCTGCTAATAGGTTGCTGCAGGGGAGACCCACATAGCCAGACATCCCAGTTGTTCTCATCCCCTTTTGCCACCCCCCAGCTCCTTGCTTGGGAATGTTTTATTTTTATTTTATTCACTTTTTGTTGACTGGGTAAGTGCACTAGACAAATCCTGCCTATTTTCAGGCATGACCCAAGGGAGGGGGATACAGATGAATGCCAACTGACCTTGAACCAGATTAAGCTGTTGGTGGTATTTTTAGTGAATGATGGAAATTTAGCCAGGACACCGGGGGAAATTCCTCTACTCTTTTCGATAAGTGCCATGGGATCTTTAACATCCACCTGAACTACCACCAGTCCAGGCAGATGGGACCTCGATTTAATGTCTCATCAGTGGTTAGAGAGACAACCTACCTAGACTCAGGCAGCCATATTTGGCAACACAATAGTTAAAACCAAGAAATACATTGGGCCCAATTCTAGAAGAGTTACACCTGGCACAACTGCACTTGCACCAAAAAGAATGGCGCAAGTAGCAAGTTACGCCAGCAGTTGCAACATGTGGTATTCTACAATGTGGCCTGAGACATGCCACAGGCCACTTGCACCAAAGTGGAGTTATGCCAGCAAATATGCTCTAAACCCCCCTGCAACATGGTGATGGGGGTTTATGGCAGCAGTTGTGCCTTATTCTGGAAGGGCAGCAACTAAGACCCCAATGTCAGGATTCTACAAGAACCCCCAGAGGAGAACCATCAACGTAAGTTAAACCAGCATTTAGCTGGCATAATTGTATGAGCACACTCCGGGGGTTCTGTAGACCCACCAGCAGCCCAGCATGCAATCCATGTGCCCTCCCCATGCCCAGAATACCCCTATAGGTGCCCCACAAGGCATCTTGCACCATGGCCCCCCAATCCCCTAAACAGTTCATGCCCCACAGGGCAGCACACCTCCCAGCCCCCCAAACCCCTGAACAGAAAAAGACCCACAGAGCTGCCCACACATCTCATGCCCCAAAATCCCCCACCACTAAAGGCCTCTCAGGCCAGTGCTATCCACCCCACTCATGCCCAGACCCCGAGACACACTGATGCAAATGGTAATTGCATACCACACAACTAACCCTAGTAGTCAAGTGGCCCCCCACCCACCAGTGCCAATCCACCCAATACCCCTTCACCCATCCCCAGCTGGTGACTGGCACAGCCCACCTCTCATCTCCATGGCCAGCCATTGGCTGAGTTATGTAGGAGCACTTACTGTATAGACACGCTCAAAAATGAATGAATGGTGAGAGGTGGGCTGTGCCAGTGGCTAGCTGGAGCCAGGTGGGGTGGGTGCTGGGTGGATTGGTACTGCTGGGTGGGGGGATGGGAGCCACTAGACTACCAGGTATATGCCTCAATAGTCCCATTTCAGTACAGGACATTGGAATGCATGTACTGTACATACTGTACAGTACACAGTCACATGGTGCTCCAGATAGGGGTAGGGGGAACCTTAGTGGCATGACAATGGGAAGGGGGCCTCTAGCCCTGTGGAGCTCTGCCAGGATCAGGCATGGGGGAGGGGGGCACTTACACCTTGCAGAAAAGTGGTTGCGGATTGCAACATCCTCACCAGGTATGCACTCTATTGGTTGTATGTCGCAAGTCACAGGACTTAGACATGGGAACCCTGCCCCTTCTAGAATAGGGTGCAGGGTCCATGTCGCAGCTGCATTTGGCACAAGTCACCTTTGGTGGTGGCTTGTGCCATACTTCTAGAATCCCACCCATTAACTTTATAATCCAGAAGTGAAGAGAAAACTCAAAATACATATGGCCCACTGGGGCTGGGGCTAATATTGATCTGGCTTATCATGAGCATGCCAGGCACAACATGGCTAAAATAACCTTCTCAAATGAGTACAAAATAGCCCAATCCTTCATGAATGTGTGCAAAGAAAGTGCAAGGCAAAACAGAGGAAGAGGACAGGATATCTGGATAGGCAGAGGTAGGCAGGGAATGCAGTCAGGAGAGCTAAGGTACTAACAGAGGAAAAAATAGCCCAGAGAGTAAAGAAAGGTGACAAGATGTTTTATAGGCATGTTAGTAAAAGGATGAAGACAAGGGGTGGGATTGCAAGGCTTAAGGGGAAGACAGGGAGTGTGTGGAAGGGGATTTGGAAAAAGCACCAATCCTGAACAAATATTTTTGGTCTGTTTTCCGGTGGGGGAGAGGGACCACAATTAAGTGGAAGGAGCAATAAGGGCAGGGAGGTAGACACCAGTCCATTTATGGAGGAGAGAGTTCTAAAGAGACTCAGAAAACTGAAAGTGGACAAAGCAATGGGACCCAATGAGATACATCCTAGAATATTAAAGGAGATAGGGAGGTGATGGTGCCACCACTGATAGCCCTGTTCAGTGTATTGCTGGAAGCAGGAGAGGTTCCAGAGGACAGAAGGAGAGCTGAAGTAGCCCCTCTACAAAAGTGGGAGCAAGGACGAAGTTGGAAATTATAGTCCAGTCAGCCTGACCTTGGTGGTAGGGAAAGTAATGGAAGCACTACTAAGGGAAAGAATTGTGGAACATCTTGAATTTAGCTGAGCACAGGATCCAAGGCAGCATGGATTCACTGCAGGAAGGTCATGTCAAACTAATCAGATAGATTTCTTTGACTGGGTGACCAGGGAAGTGGATAAAGGGGGAGCAGTGGATGTGGCCTACCTAGATTTCAGTAAGGCATTTAACACTGTTCCACGTAAAAGGCTATTAAACAAGTTAGGCAGCCTAGGAATGGGCCTTAAGGTTGTAAACTGGATTAGAAACTGGTTAAGGGACAGAACACAGAGGGTGGTGGTAAATGGAGCTCATTCACAGGAAAGGAGGGAAACCAGTGGGGTGCCACAGGAGTCCGTTCTGGGCCCAATCCTATTCAATATCTTCATAAGTGACATTGCAGAGGGTCTGCAAGGAAAGATGTGCCTCTTTGCAGATGACACTAAGATCTTCAATAGGGTAGACACTCCAGGAGGTGTGGAAAAGATGAAGCGGGACCTAGGTAAACTAGAATAATAGTCTAGGATGTGACAGCTAAGATTCAATGTGAAAAAGTGCAAAATCATGTACTTGGGGCACAGGAACCCAGGGGAGGCTTACATGATGGGGGTAGAGCTATTGACTGCCACTAGATAAGAAATGAATCTGGAGGTAATCATATCAGATGATCTAAAGGTGGCCAAACAATGTGACAAGGCTATGCAGAGAGCCTGTGGGGGTACCGAGGTGCATAGAGAGAGGAATCATCAGCAGAAGAAAGGAGGTGATGATGCCACTATACAAATCATTAGTGAGACCTCATCTGGAATATTGCATCCAGTTCTGGAGGCTGCATATCTGTAAGAACATAGACAGGGTAGAGGCAGCTCACAGAAGGGCAACAAAAATGGTGCAAAGCCTGCACCAAAAACCTTATGAGGGGAGATTGGAGGACATCAATGTGTATACCATGCAGGAGAGGAGAGAAATGGGGGATATGATAGAGACCTTCAAATATCTCAAAGGCACAAATAAGGTAAAGGAGGACAGCATCTTTCAGAGAAGGAGATGTTCTAGAACAAGGGGTCATGACATGAGGCTGGAAGGAGGTAGACTAAGGAGTAATGTGAGGAAATATTTCTTCACAGAAAGGGTGCTGGATGCATTCAGCAGCCTTCCAGGGAAGGTGGTGGGAGCTAACACAGTAAGGGAATTCAAAATTGCATGGGATAGGCATAGGGGAACCTTAGTGATAGGTAGGAGAACAAAGCCAGAGATCAAGTAGGGTCTGTGGTTTTTGCAGCAGGTAGGGAAAATGGGCAGACTGGGTGGGCCTAGCAGTCCTTATCTGCCATCAAATTCTATGTTTCTATGTAAAGCAATCTAAAGTCACACAGACTCCACAGGTTCCCGTTGTCCCCTCAGCCATTGGTTCTCTTTGCTAGTGAAGTTCAGTAAACAAATAGCCACAAAATGGAACAAGTTAGAATGAAATTCTTGGCAGCTGTTGACAAACACACAATTAAAAATGCTGAGTAGCAAGTCATTGAGAATAAATCCCTCTCCACTAGTTTTTGCCAAACTGACCAAGCAAGAGTGAAAGACCATAGGCAGGGTCTGGGGAACGGTGATGCCAAAAGAAATCTCTTGTTGTGTGTAGTCACAGAGATAAGCCTGCATGAATGTGCACACAGATGTCTACATTCACAGAGGGTTCACTTGAAACATACGGTTCACCCCCCCAACCCCTGTCCTCCTCTCAGGATTAGATTTGAAAAGCATACCATCTAAAATGGAAAGAGGAAATGTAACATATGGTGGTCCAAATATAGGAAACTCCCCACCACCACAGTTTTCACCATACTTCCTAAAAACTCATGAGATGCCACTAGCAGGGTCCAGTTGGTTGGTGGTGATGCAGGGCCTGCAGACAGCCATGAGGGAGGAAAAGAAGGCCAAAGATTGTGGCCTCAGTTCACCAAGAGCCATATTTGACATTTTCTGGAGAGGCAATCCCATTCAAATAGGCAGAAAGTGAGTCTAATGACACAGCGGAGTCCAGGGACACCAGGGGGTTACCTGGAAATCTGTGCCATTCACAGACTGAAGGTTGTGGTGTGAAAAAGTCCCAGAGCCATCAAGTTGCTGATACCATAATGTGCTGGTGGGAGCAGCCTGATGTTTCAGCCTCCTACTTGTTTACAACTTCTTTGGCTTCACTTACCAATATAAAGATGCAATGTGGTTGGCCATGATTTTGAGTTCTGAGGTGGGAGGGGTACTGCTGTGTTGATTGCCACTCATGCCAGTACAAACTTGCCTTTAACTCTGAAAATTTTGACTGCTGTCTTGAAGACTGTGGCTGTAGTATAAGATATTGCATGCTCGGGCATTTTTGAAGCCGGTGGGCCCCGTAGTATGAACTGTTCATATCTTTGATCACATACTTCACAATCTTGGAATCTCAGGAATTTCACAAAGTGTAATGCCTTGGTCATTCTCCCAGCTTAGGTTTCCTTCCTGGGGTCCTGTGTGTAACCTCTCACCCCTGCCTTTTTACTAAAATGACAGGTGGCATGCTGTTGGCATTTTTTTTCAACTGACTCCACGGCGGGAGCCCATTTCAACCATGTAACATTGCCATTAACTCTGCAGTCTCTCTCTTTACACAGAAAGCATTTCCAATGTCCAGGGCATAATTTCTCTGTTGCTACCCCTAGTCTTCCACACTTTCCTTCACAGAATTCACTTTAAAAGCATTTCAAACATCCAGGGCATAATTTCTCTGTTGCTACCCCTAGTTTTCTACACTTTTCTTCACAGGATTCACTTTAAAAGCTGACAAAAATGCTATAAACAATTTTGATGATACAGGACAAGGGCACACTCTTTGGCTTTACAGCTCCTTGGTAAACAGTTGGCATTTTTTAAACAGCAGCACAAGATTCACAGCACACAGCAACACACTAGTGAAATTGCTTCAACTTTTTTGGGCTACCCACTGCCAGATAGCCAAAACGCTAGCCCACTTGCCCAAGCACCTTCCTTCCGACCAAATCCAAAGCGGTGCCTCCATTTTGTAACCCCTCACCCCTGCCTTTTTACTAAAATGACAGGTGGCATGCTGTTGGTGTTAAGCTTCCCTATGGTGGGGACCTGGGTTCGGGAGGATGAGGTTACCTGGCACAAGGGACCTAGGTTTGGCTACTCTGCACAGGGGCACCCAAGTAAATCCAACTACAGGAAGCAATAACTGTAATGTCCAGAACCAGGATTGGGATTTTTCAGTGTGGCTTTTATTCATAAACTAGCTGAACATAAAGCATAGATGGACCCCCAAGGGGCTACGTTTACTGTAAATGCAGATTAGAGACTACATGGTGGTCCACTTAAAGAATGAACCCATTTCTACTGTTGTCTGGCTCTGGACCCACCAGGCACTCAGCCCGGACTTGCATGCGCTTTGGATACACAGCCCGACTGGCCCGGCTCCCCTGCCGGCCACTTGACTGATGGTCCATTTAAAGGATGAACTCAAATTTTACTTGTTGTGGCTCCCCATGCCACTTAGAGTCTGCGACTCCTAGAGAGATTTGTTTTCTTACTTCCTTCGGACTGCCATCAAACAAGGAGAATATTTTCCCAAGCTGTGGCTCCCCACACCACTTAGAGTCTGTGACTCCTAGAGAGATTTTCCAATTTGCGACCCACGTCTGGGTACCTACCTCATCACTGGCCAGGCGCATGAGGCAAGTAGCAATCACAGTAGAAATCCGTAGAGGTGGACCTGGTTACTAAAGATGGGGGGTGTTCCCACCTCCAGCTCCCACAGCCCATACCCGGCCATTTCTCTGGACAAACAGAAACTTAAACTTTGAAATGTAGATTAAACGGTGGATGACCTGTAGCACCCCCTCTACAACATTACTTGAAATCCATTCAGACTTTAAATTTTAAACTATTCCATTTGTTTGTCCTAGTACAATAGGCCTCCCAAAATAGTAGTTCACATCCCAGCTTTCTTCATATTTTCCAAACTGAAGAAACATATTGTTTGCCCTCTCAAATAGAGCACAACACTCACCCTTTCATTGCAGGTGCCCCACAGGCGAAGTACCACTTCTTTCACTGTTATCAAACCAGAACAGAAACTGTAAAAAGGCAGCTTTCTTCTGTAGTGGAAATTAGGGGATTGCCCCTGGAATCCACAGAGGGACTTTGCTCGCCCCCCGGAGGGAGGGGGCACTGAGACCTGGACAGCGGTCTCCACCACTTAAAACTGGACACTGTTCTTCTCCCAAGGAGGTGAACAGAAGACACTTCCTTCCTGCTTGTAAGTAAACAGAAGACTGACTTTGAAAACTCCCAAAGTTCTAACTCACTCCCTGTGCTGCAGATTCTAATGTGGCTTATGCAGCTGTGACAGTTCTATGGTGATGTCATCTCTCAGTCTCAGCTGTGACTGAGACAGAGTGAGACAGTGTGAAACCCATTTAACTGGAGTTTCACAAGCTGCCTTCCCTGCCTACCACTAGGTCTTACTGGGATTCTAGTAACCCCGGATGACAAGGGGGTTACATGTGTGCATGTTCCGCCTTGAAGGTATAACCAGTACCGTCAAGGTTTAGATGTTGTATAAGCAGTGTCATGCTATATGAGCGAGTATTATTGAGCAAGTCAATATGAATGACTCAATAATACAGCTCACACTGAAAGCGAGTGGTGAAAAACATTGATATACCTTGTAGAGTGATTATAGCAGGGAGCTACACTAGCTACTACAGGATATAGGATGTGGCCAACCCCTGCCGAGCTGACCATTTAGCAAAGTGGTGTAAGCCACCACTTGTGATGCCAGAAAACCCAGGTTCGGGTCTGGTTTCAGGGGAAAACATTTTTTTTGTTTGTTTTTTAAAAAATAACTTTCCCCTTGGTCCGCACCTCTATGGAGTTGATTATTTTAAGTTTGGGGTGCAGCTGGCACAGGGGGCATAGACCCCACATAAAAATATTTATTTTATTTGTTGTTTTGATTGAATGTAGTGACCATTGCTATTTGCAATGGTTGTTGCAATTTCAGTTGCCCTTTTGATGACGGGCTCTTTTTAGTCGGTGTATGTGATCAGCGGTCTTTCAGACTCACTCTTATCACATAAAACCCTATCAGCCAGCACCTAATGAAAGTATTGGGGTCTTCACCTTCCTTCCTTTTTGGACGTTGCTTCTGCATGTCAGATCTTCTTGGTCATTGACCTTGGCAATAAATTCCTTAACCGTCTTCAGGAGCTGCCTTTCCTCTGTCTGCCAGTCTGATGTCTGATTCTCTACCACTCCCAACCACTCCTCCATTTCAACTAGTTGAGTTCTGTGAGTGATGATTGTCTCAGTAAGACTGTCCAAGACCCCTTGCAGATGCATTATCTGTGTGATCGTGTTTGTAAAGCTGACCCACTTTTCATTGCTGAGGTTATTAATGAATGACAGTAACACAGAATCTGTCAGTTGAGCTCCCCTTTGTTGCACAGTCTTGCAGCCCATTTTACACAATTGCTCCAGTACAGGATTGAGTCTCAGGCAGCTGGGGAGTATTGCAGATTGTTTCTAGCCCTGCAAAGTTCAATTTTATTTGTTTCTTTTCTCTACATAGGCTGCTCAAGCTGTCAGGCATCAATATTAGTGTTAAAATAGAGGTTTACCTCAGGTATGTTTCCAGTTTTAGTTAGATTGTGGCTGCTCATGAGGGAACCTAGCTAGCAAAGGTCTACCATCTTCACTGGCTTGGCCATGCCCCCAACAGTTGTGTTATTAATGTGCAAAAATCATGGTTTAACATTAAATTGCCTTGTCAACCCTAATATATACTGTAGGTGTTACCACTCCTTATAATTAGCAAAATAAGTAGGAAGCATCCTGATATAATTTTAACTAATTCAGAGTGAATCTTAATCCTAGTTAATGAGACCCTACATATCTCACAATTGTGAGTTTTAAGGCTGATAATTATTAAACAAGAAAAATAGTTTTCCAGTACCACACAATGACAGAAATATCAGTTTTTCATTTGAGCAGTATAGTCAGAAAAATATGTTTTATAGGCAATTAACAAGTAATTAAGCAGCAATGTCCTTCAGATACATTAATACCAGTACTCTTTCCCTGTGGGGGGATGTTGTCGTTTTAATTTTTTTTATTCATTAGTAACCAGGTAAGGTCCATCAAGCAGAGGTGCCTGTTTTCAGGGGTGACCTGGGAGCACTGGGGAGGTTAGGTGACTTGTTCAGAGTCTCACAGTATGCAAGGGGAGGTTATGGGAATCAAACTCAGGTCTGTCTGCTGGATGTACCAAGCTTATTCACAGCTCATTACTCTAACCTTTAGGCTATACTGCCAGCCCTGAGCTCTAGGTTATATTAAAGTTTTAGGGTCCTATTCTACAAGGATGGCACAAGTTGCCACTGAATGCAACTTGTGCCACCCACAACTGTGACATTGACCCTGTGTCCTATTCTAGAAGGGGCAGGGTCATCACAGCTAAGTCCTGCAACTTAAAACATGTGTCCAGATACACTGAACTGTGGGTGTACCTGGCAAGCATGTTGCAACCCGCAACAGCGGAGCGGTGTGGTCAACCCCCACCCATGCCTGACCCAGAGTCGCCAGCTGCATATGCAGCATATACCCCGGTAGTCTAGTGCCCCCCCAACTGTATAAAAGTAATAGTGATCTCATATCCCTGGTAGTCTAGTGGCCCCCGACCCAGTTGTGCCAGCCCATCTAGCACTCCCCATCCATCCCCAGCCAGCGACTGGCACAGCACAGCCCATCTCCCACCACCACGGCCAGCCGCTGACTGAGTCCAGTATCAGCGTGTACTGTAAAGACATGCTCAGATATTAATATCTGAGCACATCTTTACAGTACGCGCTGATACTGAATTCAGCCTGTGTGACTGGCCATGGTGAGAGGTGGGCTGTGCCAGTCACTGGCTGGGGATGGATGGGGAGCTGGGTGGTCTGGCATGACTGGGTGGGGGTGGGGCCACTAGACTACCAGGGATGTGGGATAGCTATAATTTTTATACAGCTCGGGGGCACTAGACTACCAGGGATACAGGATCACTATTATTTCTGGATCACTATTATTTTCATACAGTTCGGAGGACACTTGACTACCAGGGATATGGGATTGGAATTATGTGCATACAGTTGGGGGCACTAGACTACGAGGGATAAGGGGTTCTTTTATGTTTACACAGGTCGGGGGGCCACTAGACCGCCAGGGCAGACATTATGCCACATATGTGGCCAGCAACTCGCGATTTGAGACACAGGTGGGGGGATGGCAGTGCCGCCCTGTGGGGCATCTGCCAACAGGTGTTTCTGGGGGCCTAAGAAGCCCTGTGGGGCCCCACTGGGGTGTGCTGGGCATGGGGGAGGAACACCATGCACTGTCTGCTGGACTGCCATAGGGTCTAAAGGACCCACGGTGGTGTCCGTAAGTTATACCTGCTAAATGCTGGTATAACTTACCTTGCCAGATCTCCTCCAGGGGTTCTTGTAGAATCCCAATGTGGGCACTTTATGGCTGCTGTAAAGCCCCTAGCACCATGTCACAGAGGGTTTATGTGGCGTAACTACTGTTTGGCACAAGAGGCCTGTTCCATGTCGCAGGCCACTATGTAGAATCGTGCATGTCACAACTGCTGGTGTAAGTTGCTACATGCGCCATTCTATTTGGCTCAACTGCAGTTACACCAGGTGTAACCCTTCTACAATCAAGCCCAAGCATGATAAAAACTGCATTTTAAGTTGGTTAGAGGAGTACATCATGGAACTCTCTGGAGGTAAGTGAAGGATGAGGTGAGTGGAGTCATGAGTGTCCACAGGGGGGCAGAGTAGAGGGTGGGGGTTGTGAGACATTGCTGTACTGTTATATTTATTTCAGTTTAAGTGCAAACAATTGTTAATGCCAAATGTTTGCTTGCATATGTTGGGAACACTGCAGGAAGGGAGTGGGAGGTTCATGTTAGTCTTGGGAGTCCAAAGCATGTAGGAACAGGATTCCTACTGAAGCAGCAGTCCCAATATAAAGGGGTGGGGTGAACACTAGGGGCAAGGGAAACACTCAGCGACAGCGTCCTGGGGAATATAGTGAAAGTGCCCTAGTAGAGAGGGTAGAGATACTCAATGAAGGTGTCCTGAGAGGACACACAGTTATGCTGTCCTTCTTTGTTGAGTGCATAGTGAAGGTGCTTTGGTGGTGGGTTAGAAGATTATTCAGACATTCAGTTCTCCATTCATGTCCCAGGTCACATGTTCAGTAAAGGGTAGGGCAGTACAAGACAGAGTAAGACAATCTGTGGCTAAGACTTGCCGAGTGTATGCTCGTCACAAGCTCAAAGTGTTGTTTAATCAACACTGTCTGCAGTACTACAGTATGTGATCATACCCCCCTCACTCCATCTAAAACCAGATGTTCCTGATAGCCAGTGGTAACTCCCCTCCCAATGGTGACTGACACAGCCCTCCTCTTACCTCTTTGGTTGATCACTATAACTATCTAAACCCTTTATCACAAAAAGTAATTTATTGAACAACACAGTTTGTTTTGCTTCTGGCTCCTCTTCCCAGGGCCTTACCTCCAGATGTCAGTTGGATTTTACAACATTTAGCGTTGGTTCAAGATCAACCAACTGTCTCTTTATGCCCCAAAAATAGTCTCTATGACTTTTGGTACCCGTCAGATGCTTACCAATCTTACTTCTCCCCTATTTAACAACCTTGATGTTTCTATACTTGAAGATATCTCCTCCATTAAGTACCTCAGGGTCTACCTTGACTGGCATCTTGATTTCTCTGTGCATATTGATGCAATTCATCATAAGCTTTATCCTAAGCTTGGTGCCTTGTACAGGAACTAAGTGTATATTCTGCTCACTGCTCCCTGATAAATTGTACTAGAAATGATCCTTCCAATCTTTGACTATGGTGACTTAATCTACTGTAGTGCCCCTAAAACCTCCCTTGCCAGACTTGACCCCCTTTTTCATTCTTTCTGCTACTTTGCTTTAGATTGCCCCTATCATACTCACTACTGCCCTCTTTACTCAACTCTTTCCTTCCCTTCCCTTCTCTTTATGCTAGGTACCTTTCCCATTTTATCTCTTTTTTTGTCCAGATTCTGGTTTGGCACCCTTCCTTCTTATCTCAAATCTTTTCGTTCCCCTCATCCTTCTTCCTCCTACCCCCTTCACATCAATACTTTCCATTCTCTTCATATCCCTCCTAAAAAATCTATTGTTGGTCAATCTGCTTTTTCTTATCACTTTCCTAAGCTTTGGTCCTCCCTTCCCCCTTTCTATTAATTCTGACTCTTTCACCTCCTCCCAAAAATCTCTTCTTGCTGACTTTTGTCATCCTACTTGCAACTGCATTTGGCCACTCCTTCTTTCTCTATTTTTCTAGTCTTGCCCTCTCTTGCTGTTCCATTTTTCTGTCTGTATATATTGCATGTTTTAATTCTTTGCTTTTGACTTCATTTACTTTTTACCTTATATTCTTGATTCTGATTGTATTACTTATTTGTATTTACCTTATTATATTGTTAGCTATCTCCCCCTCCTCTCTCCCCCAGGACTTATCTGGAAACAAGCTCTTATCAGCTCAGTATTTACTTCCTGGTTAAACTTTCTGTAAATAAATGAATATAAGCTCAATGGGCTGGATATTCAAACTGCGCTATTCTGTGACGCAAGCCCTTGCGCTGCACAAAATAGTTGCGCAGGGGTGTGGCCGGGGCGATATTTAATGGAGTTGCGCTATTGAGCAACTCCTTTGAATATCACCCCCCGGCCACAGCCACTGTGCATGGTGCAGTGGAACTTGTGCCACCGCAAGTGGTCAGAGTGGAGCATTCAAGATGCGGTGGTGCAAGTACCATTGCACCATGCGCAAATTTCTGATATTCAAAAGGTGACATGCAAATGGGGCCATAATTCATGCAAGGCGCGGGGGGGCCATTTGCATCTATTTAAGACCGCATTTGCATGCCATTAGCATGCAGGTGCACTGATCCCCGAGGACTTACACCTGGCGCCCTGCCAGGCAGCAGCCGTCAGGGACTGACGCTCCCTGCAGCCCGATCGTGGGCATAAGTTCATCCCCACCTGACTGGCCCAATCGCGGGCATAAGTTAAATCCTCCCACTCCCGACTGGCCGATTGCGGGCACAAGTTTAGAAATCCCTCCCCGACTGGCCGATCGCGGGCATAAGTGAAAAAAAACACCCCCACTAGCCCGATGCGGGCAGAAAGAGTCATCCACCCAAGAACATATCCCTGGTGGTCCAGTGGACCTCAAAGCCCGATCACGGGCAGATAAAGTTCAAACCCCCAGGACCACCTACCCTGGTGATCTAGTGGCCCACCCACCCACCCATGGAGCCCCACCCCACTCCCCGTCAGCGGCGGGTGGCAGCATCCACCCGCTGCCGCCCACCAACTGACTGCCTGGTAGGATGCACGCCCATTGGTTCAGAGCAAGAGCCAATGGGCGTGCCAGCTCTCCGACCACAAGGCAGTCCAGATATGTGAATGAATTCATTCATTCACATATCTGAACTGCCTGTCCGGTATAGACTGCTGCGCCCGTGGCTCTTGCTCTGATCCAATGGGCATGCAACACTGGGCAGTCAATCGATGAGCAGCAGGTGGCAGGCGGGTAGGATGCTGCCACCGCTGGCTGATGGGGAGGCGGGTGGTGGGGCTCCGTGGTGGTGGGGTGGGGGGCCACTAGATCACCAGGGTAGGTGGTCCTGGGGGTTTGAATTCTTATCTACCCATGATCGGGCTTTGAGGTCCACTGGACCATCAAGGATATGTTCTTGGGGGGTTTGAACTCTTTTCTGCCCGCGATCGGGCTTCGTGGGTCACTGGACCACCAGGGATATGTTCTTGGTGGGGGGTTGAACTCTTTTCTGCCAGCGATCGGGCTGAGTGGGGGTGAGTTTTTTGCCTGCCCTTGATCGGGCCGGTCCAGGGAGGATTTCTAAACTTATGCCTGATCGGGCCAGTTGGGGGAGGGGTTTCTAACCTTATGTCCACGATCGGGCCAGTCGGAGGGAGGGTTTTTTTAACTTATGCCTGCCATCGGGCCAGTCAAGGGGTGGGGGGAATTTTTAACTTATGCCCGCAATAGGGCCAGTCGGGGGGAGGGGGGTTACTATATGCCCATGATTGGGCTGCAGGGGGAGCACAGGGAGCATGTTGAGGGCCACCCACAGGTGGCAGCTGCTGTGTTGCACCCTGCAATGTGGCAGCTCACCTGTGGGTGGCCCTTGACTTACTCCTTTTTTTTTTTGCTCAAAGTTGTG
The DNA here is from genome assembly GCA_016271365.2 of Neoceratodus forsteri. NCBI lineage: Eukaryota > Metazoa > Chordata > Ceratodontiformes > Ceratodontidae > Neoceratodus > Neoceratodus forsteri. Next base: position 9,800,392 of record JADMNL010000034.1, on the reverse strand, counting down.
CAGGTGCAGGTTGGGGGTTGCGCCTGCACAACTCTGCACAGCCCGCTGAATATCGGGCTGTGCAGTTTATGCATGGTTCCTCCCCCTCCGGTTCAGCATGCCTTCATTAGCATTGCGCTGTTGCTCAGCTTGACTTGGGGGGCGCAACTGCCTCCTGCTGAATATGGCAGAATGGCGCAATTTCAGACTTGCACAGGCGCAACCCTATTGTGCATGGCGCAACCCTTTTGAATATCCAGCCCAACATGTTTATGTCATAAATTAATATGCAAATATATAATAAATTACAGTAGTTTAGAATAGAGTAGAGGACAGGTATTTGCCGGCATGTGGTGCAGTGAAGAAAGGGATTCCCATAAATGGCATAGACTTATTAGAATGGGAGGGGAGGGGAGAGGGCAATACTGGATACCAAGGATTTATTGGCACAAGCTGGGGTGAGTGGGGGTACCACTATATGGCAAAATTGGTCAATGGATGGGGTGCAGGGTGGTAGCAAGTAGACAGCAAGGACATTATTTACCTGGGATGGTGTTAGGGAGGAGGGACAACTACATGGCAGGTATTTATTGGCATAATATTGCATTGAAAAATCCTGCAAAATGTTCCATTCGACATCTGACATTCTACAACTTCAGACTCTCAGCTTATTTATAAATGTTCAATTAAGGCCCAGTAGGCATAAGTGCCTGTTTTCAGGAGCAACCCAGGAGCACTGGAGAGGTTATGTGACTTGCTCAGAGTTACACAGAATGCAAGTTGAGGTCATGGGAATCAAACCCAGGTTTGCTGGATGTACTAAACTTATTTCTCTAACCTCTGGTCTATACTGTCAGCCCACATAGTTTCACATGGATTATTAGTACAATATATTGTTCTTCTAGATAGCCTTGTGGGATGCCTTTTCGTGTGAGAGTCCCAGGGAAGCATCACACAGGCAGTTACACTGTGCACAAGATCAATCGCAATTACAATATACTGTGCAGGAGTTCAGATTGGTCAGTTCAGCTCCTTACTTTCTCTCTTTGTTAGTGAGCCTCAGCAGGGGTAAATTATAATAGTTTGATATAAAAACAGTTATTTAACTAAACTCTGATGGCCAAAGCAACAATGCTGTTTTTAGGAAAACAGCAGCTTCAGCCTCTGATTATGTAGCATAGGCATCATTAACAGGCCCCGTAATGTAATAGTTTTTCGTTATGGCTTATCCAGGCATCAGAGTAGGTTGAATGTAGGTTGCATTATTGTGGGTGATAAGAATTCATACTCTTCTAGAAGTCATAAATGTATGTCCAAAATCTGATTGCAGTCAACTGAGGCAGATGATTGCTTTGCTTCCGTTTCTGCTAACAAAAACACAAGTTGGTCTTTAATTGTTTACCATATAAAGAAGTAGAGGAAAATTGCAGTACGCTGCTAGATCCAGGCTTGCATTGGTTGGTGTAGCAAGTTTGTTGGTAACAAACTATTGCCTTGCAACCGTGCCTTGTCTGGAGGCCAGCCAGACTGCCAAGCTCCAATAACTTAGATATGTGAACCACTGTCCATCTAGGTGCCACTTCAAATCTTAGGTCTTCATACCACCTCATTAGTCTTTCCTTGCCCCATTATAGCACTTATTCCCCCCTCAGCCTGCCCCCTTCTTCTCTTCTATCACTCCTTCCCATTTATTTTTTGGCAAATGCCTCCGGCTGCATTTTCATCCTCCTCCTCTCCTCTTATCCCTGTTTCTCTTCCACCCCTGGGCACCTGACCCTACCTATTCCTTGTGGGCACATACGTCCTAGCTGTGGTCATCATTTTACTATAGCTGCCTCTGTTAACTACCTACACTTCTCCTCCTCCTCTACACCTTACTCTTCCTATAATTGACCCCCTTCCAATAGCACTGTTGTACATGAATTGTTTACTGTTATTTCACTGTTGTTTCCTTGTTGTTTGTTATTTCTGATGTGGAACCTTTGTAAAAGAGCCTTGGCTCAAAGGTACTTGTAATCCTAGAATAAATAAATAAATAGGCTTAGGGTATTTTATTTCCACCACTCAAATATGGTTTATTAATATGGCCTGTTGATGGTTCTGTGCAGTTCTAACCATTTCTTCTTAGACTATTCTTTTCATTATAAAAGATTAAAGAAATTCAGAGAAATCATATTTAAAATATTTGTGCAAATGATAGCATTTCCTTATCTCATCCCTTAAATAAACAGAAACAAGGTTTAAGACAGTCATGGACAAATTTCTCAATTTAGGGACATCAGCTTACATACTTGCAAACATGAATGAATGATGTAGCATAACAAAGAAAAACAAGAATGGCAACTACATTGTAATACTGCTGCTGCCCTAGTATATGCTAATAAATGCAGATCATTTACTTCATTGCGTTATTTTCCCTGATGGGGGGCAGATGGGTCAGCAGCAAAATGGACAGGGCATTGAGGTGGGAGGAATTAGGAGGTGTTTGGGATCAGCAGTGAGAGGGACTATGTGGTGTGACATGGGAGGATGGGAGGACAGTGGGATCAGCAGTGGGAGGGACTGTGTTCCATGTAGTCAGGGAAAATGATAGGTGGGATGGATCAGCAGTGGGGAGGGGACTGTATTCTTTGCAGCCAGGAAAATTCGGTGGCAGTGATCAGCAGTGGGAGGGACTTTGTGGTGTGGTGGGGGGAATCAGGAGTTGGGTGGGATCAGGAGCAGAAAGGACTGTGTTTGAAGCAGCCAAGGCAATTATGAGGTTGGTGGGATCAGCAGTGGGAGGGACTGTATTCAGTGCAGTTGGGGGAATCAGGAGGCAAGAAGGGTCAACAGCAGGAGATACCTGTTTGGTGCAGCTGGGGGAATCAGGAGGTAGGTGAGATCTGCAATGGGAGGGACTGTGTTCATTGAGGCTGGGAGGGAACGAAACAAAGCAGGCTGATAATGATGCTGCTCAGTTACTTGCTGGACAGTGCCATGCAGGTGAAAGGATCCAGCCACTTTATGATAGGATCAGCCGCCTCCTTTCAGCTACACAAAGTTGTTGCACATTAACCAGCAGAAGAGCAGCATGATCAGCCTCTCTGATCATTGGCCTGTCACCTTTGAGCCTCCTCTGCTATTTGTTTCCATTTTCCATCCTTCCTGAACCTTCTCCCCAGTACCGTAGGAAGGGCGGGGCAGGTGGTGCTCCTGCGCCTGGCGCAAGCCTCCAAGGGGCGCACATTTTTCCACCAGCTCATGTTCTATTTCACTTGTGCTGCTGCTTTAAATTTTTTTTTGTTCCATTTTGGTTTGGTTTACTGACTGTAATTACAACTGGCTGTCAGCAGGGATGCAGATCTGTGGACCAAGGACCAGCAAGGGGGGGGAGGGTCACAATAGGGCCCAAATTAGCAGGGGACCGCAGCTGGCAGACACTTTAAATGTCCTCAAAATATATAGCTGAGGGTTAGGCAGCGGTAGGCTAGCACACTGTGTTCATCCGATCCTGCCTGCCATGCCGTTTGTGAGCCGCTGACCCCCGCATCAAAGACTAACTGCTGCAGTCGCCTTGTCCTTGGTTCTGACCCGAGTCCCGACCCATCCACAAGTGAGCATAGGCCCGCCATGCATGCACAAATTAACAAAACCAGCCTGGCTTGCTGCAGCTGTCAATCCTGGCGGAAGTAACAACATAGTGGACCGGACCTGTGTGTTTTGGGGAAAGGGAAGTGGAAATGGCACCATGGGGACAGAACTGCAGACGGACAGAGTAAGAGGTCACATTAGGTCACACAGGTGGTCCGTTGAGGCGAACATTGTCTGACTCTGTCTATTCGCGGAGTTTGGTGGTCTGACTGCCTGTGTGCCGTGCTGCGTTGCTGCTGCCTCTCACCGCTAACCGCCACTTTTTGTAACTTGTCTACTAGTGTTGGTGATGTGAGCTGAGGATGTCACTACACATCTCACAATAATAATAATTCAGTGATTCATCTCCTGGTCCTGCTGATTCTGTACCTGTGTGCCACCATTATTTAAAATTGCATTGTTACTGCCTGCAAACACAGGATTAAAAACACTTTGTCTTTAACTTTTTGTACCACTTCTTGGCTGTTGGCTCATTCTCTGGTAAACCTCCTCCTACTGTTTGCACTGCCGGCATCACAATCATGATCAGACCGACCAGTACACAAACTGGAGTACTCTCACTGAAGTGTGCAGTCAGAAATTCAAGCACAGGTTTTTCTCTGGTTTTAATTGCTGCTCAAAACTGCTACCATCGTTTCTGGGATCTGGAAACCTTTTCCACAATCTCAGTCAATTATGTATACTGGATCAAGAGGGGGCATGAAACATTGGTGACCCCATTAGGGCTCATAAATGCTTGCTTTTTAACTGACTTTTGCTATGAAATAAGAATTGTTTACCGTATCCCTCTCCCTCATAGTGAGGCATCTTTTCTGTTAAAACTGGGCGAACTCTGGTCAGTTGAAAACCAAACCTAAAATATCCTGAACCCCCATTCAGACAGGCCAGACTCTGTTTCAGTTCATCTCTGCCTGGTCATCGTCGTGCCTGTGGTTCTGGTTCTGGTGGGGGAGTTAAGACAAGTGACAGTCTGAGTGACTAGTGAATACCACACTGAAGGGTAGCTGTACTGTGGCTGTTTCTCCTGCTTTATCTTTTTTTTGGCACTGCATTGACTGACTAATAATTTCCCTCTATCACAGTCACACAGCTGCTTTTTTGCTTTACAGTGCTTATGCTGCTCAGCCAGTGGGCAGGACTAGATCTCTCTCTCTTTCTGCCCCCCCAACTTAGTGCTTTTGCTTTATCTGTGTGAGAGTGCATCACTGTAGGTCTGTGTGCCTGCTTGTAAGCCTGTTGCAGTGTTAAATTAGTTCAGGTTCAGCTGATTCGGAGGCTGGCTGAGCTATAGTGACTGCTTGTGTTCAAGAAGGGAAATCCAAAATGGTGCAGCACTAATCAAACAGAATCAGGTCCGTACTGCACTACCAAAGAGGTGACATACCTCCCCAAAAGCTAAAGTCCAACAACAGAACAGTAGTGCGCACAAAGGAATACTCCGACGCTGGTTAATGATAAAGTTGTTTTTACACCAAGCGCTCAATCACAGCACAGTGCAGAACTGCACAGGCTTTCAAGTTTACAGTTTCTCCCCTGTAAACTTGAACATTTGTGCAATTCTGTATTGTGCTGTGATTGACCGCTTGGAGTAAAAACAACTTTATCATTAACCAGCATCAGAGTATTCCTTTGTACGCACTACTGTTCTGTTGTTGATGGACTGTCTTCAAGAAGCCGTGCTGCTGCTGTGTCCTGCTGACTGCTGGCACTTCAGACAACTGCTCACTGCTGCGTTGCTGTTGTCTCATCATGTACACACATTGATCCAGCCTTTTTGGACCTGTAACAAACAGCAGATATGTAGTATTTTGCTTTCTGATTTGCTATTGTAGTCTGTACAGTACATGACTTAGGAAGGTGAATTGAGCACCAGGCACAGCACCACGGTGCTAAACTGTCAAGTCATGAAGTAAGGAAAAAGGTGAACAGCACCCACAGATAGCAGGAACAAACTCAGACTCAATCCCCAATATGAAAGTTTGAGTTTCAAGTCCTTTTAATGTACATAGGCAGTACTGCACAAGTTAAACACACCCCAGGGTACCAGAATCCAAATGCAGGTGGACAATACCACTGAAAGCCAGTAATATTTCACATTGTCAATGCCGTGCTTCTTCAGAGTGATCAGAAACGTTAGTGGCTTTCAGCGGTATTGTCCACCTGCATTTTGATCTTGGCACCCTCGGGTGTGTGTAACCTATTCTATGTTATGTACATTAAAAGGACCGGAAACTTCCATATTGATGAGTCTGAGTTTGTTTCTGCTAGCTACGAGTGCTGTTCACCTTTTCTTTACTTTATGACTGCATAAGTCCATGTAACATTGACATTTGCATTATTTAATGTAGCTGTTTAATTGTTTCATATATATAATACACTGAATTTTTTGTGTTTCAGGTAGGGCCCCACAGCATGTGTTGCGGGGGGGGTGCCCTTAAAGTCCTGGTCACAGCCCTGCGTGTGGCACTGAGTGAGAGGTGGTTTATGTTGGAGATATGAGAGAGTAGTGGAGAAATTTTGTTGAGCATACTTGTATAGTAGTAGAAGACTTAAAAAAAAATGATAGACCAGACAAGTGTAGAGAGAGTCTGAAAGGAGAGACGAGTCACGAGACAGACAGATAAGACAGAAGAGATCCATCCTTGTCTTATATTCTTTTCGTTTCATGTAATGTAAGCATAAGCACACTATGTACTCTGTTGTTGTGTAGACATTCAAGACTGGTAGTCTGTTGGACTCGTCACTCGCCAGAGTAATCTGTAGTAAAAAAAATTAATTACTGGCACTGCAACCAAGCAGAAGAGGAGATACACGGTGAAGCAATGAATGATAATAATTCCTCCGATTTCTGAATTGTGATGTTATTGCGAGATGTCTGATGAGTAGATGGGACATATGTGGTGGCAGTGTGGGGGGGAGTGATAGTCACTCAGGAGGTCGGGAGATCCGAGAGAGGTGATCTCTCAAGAGGTCCAGAGGTCTGAGAGATCTGCTTTTCTTGCCTTGGCTTTGAATTTGAATTATTGGGCCTGGCCATGCCTGTCTCTGTAGTGCTGGTGGATGGCACTGGGCGGTGACTGTAGTTCACGTCACACAGCATGGACTGGGGTGGGAGTTAATATTTTAAAGCAGTTGTCCCAGCCTTGACCTGACTGCCATGGCACACCATACCTCCCATCTACCACGTCGTTATGTTTTGTTTTCTTTCCTCTTGTCCCGCGTCCCTCCTGCACTACTCCCATTCCATTGCCATTTTGGGGTTATTTGTGTCCTCTCCATTCTCCATTCTCCCAACCCAGCCCAGTCCTCGTTCTCACTCCACTGCCACCAACACCCAGTGTCTTGCAAATGAAGCCTTGCTTAATTGCCTTGGCTTGATGCCATGTGAGGGAATTCAAGAGTTAATATTGAAATGTTTGTGATCCAAACTGACAGATTGGATCACAAACATTTATTAACAGTTACATGTATGTATCTACATTGGCTTGGGCTGTGGAGGGGAACTGATGGGAATCTGTTCTGCAGGGGATTTGCAGTGGGGCTCATCCTGGCCACAGGGATGCTTCTGGAGTAGTTGGGCTGGCTCGGGGGGGTGCTGTGTTGGATGCAGGGTTTTATTATTTACTGGGGGTGCTGCACTACTGAGGCACACTGAAAAGTAGTATAAGCTAGGCAGAATGTTTTTTTCTAATGACACTTCTCAATGCATCACAGGGCCCACACACTCTCCTCTCTTACCGAGGCTAACTAAATGGTCCCTTGGGGGGGCCCCTCAAAGTCAAGCACCCTACCATGCCCTGTCGGGCATTTTTTTTTTTTTTTGCAGAGACCTGCCTAGACACTGGTACTTGGGGGGACTACTACATAATGTATCCCATCCCCACCCACAGCAGGCCCCATCCCCAGACAAGCTACCACCTGCAGCTGCCCCCCCCACCAGTCAGGAGAGGGCCAGGAAACAAAAGATACACAGCAGAGAACTGCTGCTACAGTGGTGTACAGGGTCCCACAGAAAAACTTCTGGCAGTCAAGGAAAGCTCTCCTCCCCACTCTTTATCTGTGTTCCCAACTCACTAGGTCTGCCTGGCTTGCATTCATGAACATGGCAGTTCTATTAATAATTTATAACACTGCGTAGACCGAGCATCTCACCCAAATCATGGATGGTAGTTGGCTGCTTCTGGATATTGACATCTGCCAGTTTCTGCAGCGCTTATAAACGACAAAGAAAAATGCCAGCCATGTTCATGGTTGCCAACAGAGCATATGAGGTGGGTGGTTGATGATGGCACTGTTGGTCAGTCAGTTATCAACGGCAATTGCAGCTGCACCTCTGATGCCAGCCAGCCAGAGTTTCCCACCTCAGATTCCATGGCAGCAAAATTTTCCCTTAAATGAGGGTAGGGACCATGTAGCAAAAATGTGTGTTTTCTTCAAGAAAAGCCCCAAAATTCACCACAGAGCATGTAAACACCCCAGAGCTTCTGGGGACCAGTTTGCGGCCCCCAGATCCCTGGCTCTTTTCTGGGGGGGGCGCAAAATGTGTCTCTTGCCCAGGGCACCAAAATACCTTCCTACGGCTCTGCTTCTCCCACATTCTATCTTATGGTATGTACCCTTCTGGGACCTGATCTCAGGCTCTTGGCATCAACATCCTACTGGATATAGAAAGCCCATTTTTCAATGTCTGTCTTCTTGTTGGCAGCAGTTGTGGTTATTGAACCTTGTGTGCTTCTTAGTGGCCAAAGGGGAGGAACCTGTGCATAAATCTGCAAAGGTCCCTTCCCTTTGGCCATTAGAAAAGAGCTGTGCAGTGGTAAGAGACACCCACTCACCACTAAGACAGATGCCAATGCATTGGGGTGTCATACCTATCTCTGTTTGTGACACAAACCCAGGTCTCCTGCTGATCAAGAATGCTACCCTTAAGCCAGTGGGCTCACATTTTGTTTCAAGATAACTTTCTTGATTCAGAATCCAGTGCCCCCCCCAAAGTGCTGCCCAGAAAGATCCTGCAGATTAAAATTACTTATTTTCCTAGATTTTTCAAATGCTCTTGAGTTTTCATTTTTGGGAGTGTTTTGAGGAAACACTGTCCCTTCTAAGCCAACTCTCCCTGGTACAAGAGCTAGAAGAGACATTTTCTGTACAAAAAGGATTACTTCTGTAATACTGTGATAGTCACAATAACCACTGTATTATGTGTCATGGCTATCATACCATTAAAGTTTGATATTGTGATATCCCCACTGTAGATTGGTACCATGTTTGTGCACATTTCTGCTGAAATCTTAAAACTATTTTAACTAAGGTGAGAACTAAAAAAATGGGAAGAAAGACAGTTGAATGTGCTGGCCCTTTCATGGCAGCACTTTGCTGGGGGGAGGGGTTCTTGATTATGATCTAAGTGAATGTATGGACACCAAGCAGCAGGCCCCCTCCCCCGCTCCCAGTAGACTATTAAATTTATTTAAAAAAATGTAACCTGGGTACAACTTTTATCCACCATTATCTGATAGGTGGAGATTGTAACGTATTTATTTAACTTTGGTAACCGGGTAGATGCGCTTATCCCAGGGATCGTTTTCAGGCATGACCCGGGCCACAATATGTTAACTTAACATTGCACAAAAATGATGGAACATCTAACTCAAATAACTCACATTAAACTTATAGAAGGACTATCTGTAACTTTATAGATGAACTCAGTATAGTAGGCCCTTGGTTACAAGATAATTCAAAGGACCAAAAATACTCTATTTTTTCTCAGCTGCTCATCAGTCATGTTCTAGGATAGATTATTTTTAGTATACGAAACAATATTATATCAGATTCAGAAAGTAGAATATCTAGGAATAACTATTTCAGACCACTCCCCATGCAAAATAGAATTTATAAACCACCAAAATAACTATATTAGTAGATTATGGCATATCATCAGCTGATCCTTATTTAAGAATATCTTATTTGTAGTGCAAATCACAAGTGATATGGAATTATTCTTTCAGCAAAACAACACAGAAACTAATTCATTGTTAATAATTTGGGATGCTTGCAAAGCATGGCTTCGTTGAAGATTTCAGTCAGCAATGACTCATAAAAAAAGTGAATGGTTTAACCTTCAAAAACAGATAGAGCTAAAGATTTGCAGTTTAGAACAATTACATGCAGCAGATACATAGATACATAGACAGTGTCAGCAGTTAAGGGCCTATGGCCCACCCAGTCTGCCCATTTGAGCTTGTAAGTTCACTTTATGTTTTCCTAGAAGTCTGTTGCCCCTTACCCCTGACCTCCAGAATTCCTTTTTGTCTATCCCATGCATTCTTAAATCCTGTGATTGTTTCAGCCCCCACTACTTCCTCTGGCAGGGTGTTCCTGTTGTCCACCACCCATTCTGTGAAGAAATTCTTCCTCATGTTTTCTCTGAATCATCCTCCCTCCAACTACATCCCATGCCCTCTAGTCCTGGAACATCTTTTTTACTTAAAAATAGTGTATTTCTGCACCCTATTGCTCCCAGTAAGATACTTGTATGTCTCTATCATATCCCCTCTCTCTCTCTCTCTCGTCTCTCCTCCAGGGAGTACATATTCAAGTCCTTCAACCTGTCCTCATATGACTTGTGATGCAATCCCTGTACCATCTTTGTTGCTCACATCTGAACCTTCTCTAGTCTATGTCCCTACATATGTAAGGTCTCCAGAACTGTACACTGTACTCCAGGTGGGGCCTCACTAGTGTCTTGTATAGTGGAATTATGACCTTCCTTTTCCTGCTGGTGATGCCCTTGCCTATGCATCCCAGCATCCTATTTGCTTTACCTGGTGCCTTGTTGCACTGTTTCCCTACCTTGAGGTCATCAGAGATGATAACCCCAAGATCCCTTTCCTGCTTGGTGCATGCTATATCCTCACCCCCAACTGATATGTTGTGCTAGGGTTTTTGTGCCCTGTATGCATTATCTTGTACTTCTTTGCATTGAATTTCAGCTGCCAAACCCCTGACCATTCTTCAAGTTTCTGCAGGTCCCTTCTCATTCTGTCTATACCCTCTGGTGTGTCTACTCTGTTACAGAGCTTTGTGTCATCAGCGAACAGGGAAGTTCTGCCTTTTAGGTCCTGCGCAATGTCACCGATGAAGATGTTAAATAGGACCAGTCCCAGCACTGATCCCTGTGGTACCACACTGGTCACTCTTCTCTCTGAGGAGTGACAGCCATTTGCCACCACCCTATGTGTCCTGCCACCCAACCAATTACCTACCTACCACACTACTGTCCTACCCACACCCATATTCCCCAGTTTCTGTAATAGTCTTCTATGTGCCACAGTGTCAAAGGCCTTGCTGAAGTCCAGATAGGCCATGTCCACTTGCCCTCCCCGATCCACCTCCCTAGTCACCCAGTCAATAAATTCAATGAGATTGGTCTGACATGACCTCCCCCTTGAGAAACCATGCTGCCTTGGGTCTTGTAGTCCATTGACAAACAAATGTTCCACAAATCTCTCCTTCAGTAGTGCTTCCATGAAGCCCACTACCGAGGTAAGGCTGACTGGTCTGTAGTTCCCCGCTTCCTCTTTGTTCCTACTTTTGTATAAGGGGACTACATCTGCCGTCTTCCAGTCTTTGTGTCCCTTCCCTGTTTCTAGTGATCAGCTAAACAGGATTGCCAGAGGTTCAGCCACTACCTTTCTTAGTTCTTTAAGGACCCTGGGGTGCACCCCATCTGGCCCCATTGCTTTAGCAACTCTTATTACTTAAAGTTCCTTCAGGATCCTTTCTCATGTAAAGGGACTTGTGTCCATTTCTGCACCTTTGCCACCCCTTGTACTCCCTTCAGACCCATTACCCTCCTCTTTCTCAGTAAAGACTGAGCAGAAATACCAGTTAAATATGTCAGGTTTACTGTTGTCATTCTCCACACAGCCCCCATCCTCCCCTTCAGTCTCACTATCAGTCCCTTTGCCTTTCTTTTTTCACTTATGTACCTGTAAAGGTTTGTCCCCCTCTATCCACTGATTTTGCAATGTGCTCTTCTGTCTGAGCTTTGGCTTCCCTTACTGACCTCCCTGCCTCCCTTTGCTTCTCCTGGTACTTCTCCCTATCCCCTTCTGCCTCTGTCTTTTTTTTATTGTCTGAATGCAATCTTTTTGGCTTTCACTTTCTCTGCTACCTTCTTGGAAAACCATAATGGCCTCCTCTTCCTTTTCCCCTTGCTAACTTGCTTAATGCATAATTCTGTTGCTCTTGTGATCCTCATTTTAAACATTGCCCACGGTTCTTCAACTCCTGATTCCTGCCCCATTCCCCTTAATGCCTCTTTCAAGTATCTCCCCATTTTTCCAAAGTCTGCCCCCCTAAAATCCAGGATACTTGTTTTGTGTGGTTTGGTTCTGCTCCTGCTGTGATTTCAGACCACAATGATTGGTGGTCACTGTTCTCCAGGTGCTCCCCCACTGTTACCCCATCACACTGTCCCTGTTTGTGAGCACAAGGTCCAGTTTTGCCTTCTTTTGAGCTGGTTCCATGACCAGTTGCTTGAGGAAGGCACCTTTAAAGGAGTCCAGGATTAATCTGTTCCTAGTTGATGCTGCTGCTGGGATGCTCCAGTTCACATCTGGAATATTGAGGTATCCAACCAGCACTACCATACCCTTGTCACCACAGTAGCTCAATGTTTGAACAAAACATATATATTCTTTTTTTTGAGGCATATGTTACTTGTTTTATTTTTTTGCAGTTAAGTATTTTATAGAGTTGACAACTTATATACATCAAAAAACTTACACATAGTGAAAACTTCAGGGTGAAGATTGTGGTTACATATACAACCATGTAAAAGCTTCAGCAATTATCATATAATGATGACTCATTTACTATATCCAGTTCTGTGTGGACAAGGAGGATGATCAAGGTGTCAGTGTTCCATATCCTTGCCAGCATGTCCTTAAGGAACTGGCGGAGTTCCATGGCAGACTTCTCCCTTCACAAACAGAACACAAAGAACCACTATTCCATCTACAATCACTAAAAGAAGAAACTATATACAGTCATGGATTATACAGTAATTGTTAATGTTAAAACAGGTCTATGTGACATATATCTCAGAGATGGTCAGACTTGATATGTCTATTACCATTCACCCTATTTCACCCTTGGGGGTTGCATACTTTATAAAGGGAGCCCAGCACATCTCATACTGTGCCTTTGTGTTACCTGCCAAGTGAGAGAGTTGGTCCATGGATGCATTTTGGAGCTGGGAGGTCATGACCTCCTAGACTGTGGTGACTTCCTTGGACTGCCATCTATAGGAGAGTGAGTGCTTGACCTGCATTACCAACAAGGCAAGTCATCTGAGCTCTTGTACTCTGAGGTGAAATGCCTCTGATTTCATAGTTAGGAGGAGTAGCTTAGCTGTTTTGGGGATGTTTTTATGAAGGACCTTGGACCCTAGGTCACACATCTGCTCCCACAACCTTTGTATTTGGCTACATTCCTAAAGGATATATAAGAGGTATCCCTTATTCCCTTGGTATCTCCAGCAACAGTCTGAGTTCAGGACCCCTGCCCTCTCTAACACCACTGGGGTGCAGTACCAGGAGTGCAGAATTTTATTATGCATTAATCTGTTCTTTGTATCTACAAAGTCCTTAGGGGCACTAACCCAGCATCCTTCCCACTGTTTCCAAGATATGTCAGACCAGAGAGCCTTCACCCATCTTTCCTTGGATGCATCAGATTGGTTAGGCAGTGTGTCCCTTGCCCCTGCATATATCTTGCTCGCTATTCCTTTTGGTGTGGCTAGCCGGTAGACCAAAACATATATAACTGCTTGATCCATAAATGAGCAACATATAATAAATTAGTTTCAGACAGAGCAGAAAGACACATTTTACTCACAAAATCTAAATATTATTTTATGGCTGACAAGTCCTTAAATTTGTTGGCCTGGCAACTTACGCATGATCAAAGAACATAATGCCATAGTAAATTTAAAAGATGAAAATGGCAAAGTTAAAAACCATCCAAAGGAAATAAACAGTGTGTTTCTTCAATTTTATAGTTTCATAGAGTGATACAGGCTCGGGAGGCAAAAATGCCCTTAAGGAGCTCACCACCTGCATGGTGGAATAGTTCTATTGTAAATACGATATTTTTTTACTTCCCATACAATTATCTGTTTTTTGAAGGATTCCATATTAATGCTCTCCACAATTTTCCTTGGCAAAGCATCCCATTGAGTCACCACCCTTTGTGAAAACCATTTAATCCTTTTTTGTGTTTTACAATTCACCCCTCTAAGTTTGTAACTGTGTGATCGTGTATGGGTCTGGGAGTTGTTCTTTATCAGACCTAAAGCTTCAAACAGACACTGGTCATTAATTGCTTTACATAACAAGCATAAATCTCCTCATATTTGTCTATATTCTAAGAAAAAAGATCCACTTCTTGTAGTCTTGATTTATATTGTAGGGATCCCAAATCTCTAATTTGTTTAGTTATTTTCCTTTGGACCCCCTCCACTATTTTTTTTTCCTTTTTTTGTGATTGGTCCACAAAAGAAAGAACAATATTCAAGTTGGGTCCTGACCATGCTTGTGTAAAGTGGTAGAATCACTTTTTGGTCTCTGCTTTTAATACATTTAAGAATGCATCCAATTAATTTTATGACACTTTTTTACTTTAACCAAAGTATGATATCATAAATTAAATTATTATCAACAAGAACCCCTAAATCTTTTTCATTTGTTGTTACTGCAAGTTGAACATTAAAAAATTATAGATGAAATTTTGTTTACATTACCTTACATTTTTGTTTGTTAAATCACATCTTATTTTCTATTGCCCAGGAACAGAATGCATTTAGTTCTTCCTGGAAATGATTTGTAGCTTGTGTATTATTAACTATAGAGCCAAGTTTGCAGTCATCTGCATACTTGGCCATCCAGACCTTATTAGATGGTTGCATTGTTGATATTAATAAGTTGAACAAAACAGGGCCCAGAACTGATCCCTGCGGGACCCCACTACTAACCTTTGCCCACGATGATAAATGTCCTCTAACAGTAACTCTCTGGTATAGAGAACTGTACAAATCTCAATTAACTCTAAATGCACTGGACACACAAAAATTCTTTGAAAAATATCAACCCCTAAACTAGATGCAACCTTAAGAGGTATTTTAGATGGTCCAATTACAGCACAATAAATAGATACTGCAATACAATTGTTACCAAAAGGCAAAGCCCCAGGGTCAGATGGTATAACCATTGAATTTTATAAATAATTTAAGGCACTACTAATACCAATTTTAACATAATTATTCAATAGTTTTATTAAAGTACAGAATATCCTAGACTCATTCAAATAAGCCATTATCTTGTTATTTCATAAAAAAAAACAAATACCCACTTAGCTGCACCTCTTACAGACTAATTTCATTGTTAAATTTAGACTATAAAATGTTCACAAAGATTTTGCCATTAAGACTAGAACCTGTGTTATGACTTTTGATAGCACAAAACCAGAATGGATTTATAAAAGGCAGCTGTATCACTGAAAACATAAGAAGAACAAGAAATATTATTGCCAACAACAATAATACAGATGCTATTCTATTATCAGTCAATACAGTAAAAGCATTCAACAGAACTGAATGGCAATGCATTTTTATCACCTTGCAGAAGATGGGTTTCAGATAACACCTCAGAAATTGGATCAAATTAATATATAATAATCCAATACCAAAAATCAAAACTAGCTATTCTCTATCTGAACAGTTTAAATTAACTAGGGGAACTAGACAAGGATGCCCCCAGTCACCATTAATATTTATATTAACTCTGGAACTTTTAGTGATAACAATAAGAGCAAATCCTCCTAATATCAAAGGAATAATTATAAGTAACCTAGAACATAAAGTTAGTTTATACTGTATGTGGATGATGCCTTGTTATATTTAACAGATCCCACCAATTCATTGCAAGAATGTATTACTCTGTCAGGAACATTTGGGAAATGTCAGTGTGTAGTGTCAGTGGCTCAGTAGGTAGCACACTTGCCTCTGAGGCAGGTAGATCAGAGGGCTGTGGGTTCAGTTCCCACATCTGACACTAGTGTTAATATCCCAATACTGACACTGTAGTGCAGCATGATGGGGTTGCTGCACTTCTGAGGTGCCGTCTTTCTGATGAGATGTTAAACTGAGGTCCCATCTGCCTGGATTGGTGGTAGTTCAGGTGGATGCTAAAGATCCCATGGCACTTATCGAATAAGATTAGGGGAACATTTTATTTAGAAAAACTAAACAATATACAATCAAAAGTACATCATACAATAATGACAACTACAACAACATACACAGTCCAAAAAGTTCTTAATACAAACAAAAGAAAAGGAAAATTCATCCAATTTTATCCTTCATAAAGGGGACATTATGCCATCTTATTACCCAGGCTTTATAAAATGTGTTGCTTTTCAAACATACATTGTTTATATAGTTCTTGTTCAATAATACGTATAACAGTATTAGGATCATGGTACTTCTGTTGCTAAACAAACTTGCATCGTGATTGCCATAATATAAATTTTATAAATGAAAAAAATAAGCCAAATCAGTCCACCATCCAACACCATCCTCTCCAAGCTGAAACCCCCCAACCACCTCTTCATAAGTTACTTTCTTCCAACTTAAAGTGGCCCATTTTTGTGCCATCTGTGACCACATATCTTGTACAAAGGGACACTGAATAAGAAAGTGCAGCATAGTTTCTTCTTGTGCAATAGAGCTAAATCTAGGACACATACGTTCTTCTTGACATTTATGTTTAGCATTCTCCTTTACATACAGCCTTCCATGAGAACACAGCCACATGATATCCCCTACCCTTGATGGAATGTATGGGTCTTTTAAAGACTCTAACACTAGAGAATGGTAGATTGGAGAAATGTCTTTGAATTTAATAGATGAGATACACATCTGTGTTTGTATTGTATCATACACTAATTTACTAGATTCTATTTGTGTAATAAGTGACACTAACTTCCATTTTTTAAGTTTCCCCAGAGCCAGTCGGAAAAAGACACAATTCATCTTTACCTGAGCTTTCAGTATCCCTTGGTTATCCCACACTTGATAAAGGAGAGCAATCCATTTTCTTACATATACCATCCATATAGCCATACTAGGCCTAGAAAAATCTGGCAAATTCATATAAAAAACCCACTATAATAAAAAACCACAGGATTTAAAAAAATTCAGCCCCCCCCTTTTCTACTGGTAAATATAAAATCTCTCTCCTAATAGGATTTAACTGATTTCCCCAAACAACCTGAAAAACTAAACTCAAAACACATGTTTCCAAGGCCAGTGGTATGGGGTATATGGCACTGATAAAAAAATAGGGAGCAAAAAGGTTTTTACTACTATGACTTTTTCTTTTTTGATTACTGCCAAGTCCTTCAGAGAGCAATCTTGGAGGAAGCTACCTCCATTTTTGCTGTCCAGTTTAACAGTCTGTTGTCCCCTCTCCCAAACCAAGCCCCTACAATTTTTAAAGGAGCTATAGACACTTTTATCCCTTGCAATACTCCCATCTGAGGGGTAATGCCACTCAGGGGATAAATAACACTTTTCCCCTTATTTACTCTAGTACCGTCACCGTTGAATATCGTTCTACTAACTCCAAGACGCTAACCCCAACTCCTGATCTGCAACCATTACGCATACATCATCTGCATATGCTGCAACTTGAACCTCCAAAGCCCCCCAATGAGCTTAATACCTCTTATGTATTCATCTTGTTGAAAAAGCCTTAACAGAGGATCAAAACAAAAAACTTAAAGCAGGGGGCTTAATGGGCACCCCTGTCGTACCCCATGTATAATATCAATATATGTTCCTAATCTCCCATTCACAAGTGGAATTGCCTTCGCCTTCCCATGAAGCAATTCCATCCTACATGCTACAAAAACTGGTGGAATGCCATAACTTTTCAACACACAGGAAATAAATTGATGAGGTTGCTAGCCTTGCTTGTAGAGCAGAAAGCAGCTAACTAAAAGAAACTACATTTTCTTATTAATTTAACGCATATCTCAGCAGGAGTCAGTGTCTGTTGAGATTAAGCAAGACAGATACTTTATTAGAAGCAGAAGGGGTCTTATTTAGGGTTAAAAAAAGAAAGAAAAGAAAAGAAAGAAAGTCAGTGTGTGTTCTGTGCTGTGAAGGGTACTGTATCAACTTACTTTATTAAACCAGTAGGAGGAGAGAGAGAGCTAAATTGGGTGTGTGACTTAGACACTATAAAAGCAGGGGACTCAAATTACAACTTCCTGTTGCTTGCCTTGTTTGTAGATCAGAAAGCAGCTAAATAAAAGAAGTTACATTTGCATTTATGCATGTCAACGTGTCCGCTGGGCATGCTGAAACTGTTGGCATTAGACAAACTTAGATAAGATAATTTTAGCATATCCTCTACTTAGTAAATATACACCTTTAATAATGGAAAAAGAACTTAGTAAGTGTATGCAATGTTTGATGTATAGTGAGGGAAAGTATAGGAGCGAGTATGTATGTGCTAATTGCCATCTGATTACTACTCTTGAAGCAGAAATAGCATTTCTGCTTAATATTAAACAGTTTCTACTGATATTAGGGAATTGGAAAGTTACATTGATCTTATGGATGAACAACTTCATTCTAATGAACAATTTCCTTCACATTTAGGGAGCATTTCTATGCCTCCTGATGAGGAGACAATTGTAACGACTAGTACTAGTGTACCTGTTGCCTCTGCCCCCTCTTATAAGATGGATGATTATCCACCCTCTTCTCATGATAATGATGACTGGACCATTGTCACAAAGCCTTTTAAAAAATGGAGGGGCGGTCAAATACACAATAGTTGCCCCTATAGAAACTTGTAATAGGTTTGAGCAATTGACTGTATCAAATAATGAAGTGCTACATGATTTATCCTGTGCATCACCCTCTGTTGATAATAATGGTTCAAAAACACTTTTCAATCAGGAGTTAATGCCCATGAATACTTGTCCTAGTAAGTCTCAAGCTACCAAATCAATACCTATTAAGTTAATTGTTCCAGAGTGTGTTAAACAATCACCTGTTTCTGATTCTTGTACCCCTACTGTCTCAAAACAAGTGTTAGTCCTGGGAGATTCAATCATTAAGCACATTGACAGGGCGGTATGCAATAGTGACAAGAGCAACCGCACTTGTTCTAGCTTTCGTGGGGCCAGGGTATCTGACATTACCTCCATGATGCCTAAAATTTTACAAAATGTGGAGGAAAATCCACTGGTTATCATACATGCCCGTGTTAATGATATAAACAACACCCCATTTAATCAGTTACAACAGGACTATGTGACGTTATGTAACCTGTTACTTGATAGGGGATGCTATGTATGTATATTTGAAATTCTACCTGTTCCAAGACCAACATCTACCATGACGCAGAAAATCAAAGCCTTGAATGAATGGCTGAGAAAGTGGTGTTTTAAGCAGGATATACCCTGTATTACCCACTGGGAATAATTTTCAGATCGTTCTTCCTTGTTTTGCTGGGACGGTTTACATCTCAGTCGTAGGGGTAGTACACTTATGGGGAAAAGTATCACTAAAATCATAAATCATTGTTTAAACTAAAAACAATGGGGGAGAATGGGTCTATTCCCAAGTCTCTGAATACTTACCAAAATATTATTACAACTAAATGTAAATTCCTAGCTTTGAATGCAAGATCTTTTAACCAACTCAAATTAGCAGAGCTCAAAGCCAAATGCAAAACTTTAAATATAGGTGTGGTGGGAGTAACTGAAACTTGGTGGGACGCATCCTCAATTTGGTCCAGAGAAATTCCAGGTTATAAGTTATATTGTAAAAACAGATTAGATAAGCAAGGCGGTGGAGTTTGTATGTACATACGAAATTATATTCCTTCTTTTGAAGTGTGTTCTCCCTTTTCTTTGGAAAGTATATGGGTTAAAATCTTATTGAAGGAGCAGTCCTATATAACTATTGATAACATCTATCGACCTCCATTTGCAAATTCAGATTACACAACTGATATGTTTAAAGAAATTACACATTTTTCAGAATCTCAAGATACTGTAATATTTGGTGACTTTAACCTCCCTCACATTAACTGGGACTCATTCTCAGGACAGTCCTATGCCGAGAAAGGACTAATAGATGTGGTAGTTAGTACTGGATTACAACAACTTGTTACTGAACCCACTCGAGGTCCTAATATTTTGGATCTATTATTTACTAACATAGAGTAACAAATTAGCAATTTACAAATTTGGGATCCACTTGGGACCAGTGATCATTCATCTATTCTTTTTGAAATTCAACAGTTTAAAACTACACAAAGGAAGTTATACTATACAAAAAATTATAACAATGCACATTTTTTCTAAAGTCAATGGGCTGGATATTCAAACTGCACCCAAAAAGTGCACAATAGCAGGAGCAAGCACAAGTCCATTGTGCCCAAGCACAATAGACGCGATATTCAAAAAAGGAGCAAGCCAAATTGTGCCAACAGCCACCATCTGAATATCGCACAACCTGTACCATAGCGCAACTAGGAAGGGGAAGCTGAGCAGATACGATGCGCTATGGCGCAACAAGGGCTGCCCAGCTGAGCAGCCCAGAGGCGCCATAGCACAAGCAGGGAGCCCCCCAGCAGCAGAGCAATGTAACTGCACAGCCAGGGAGGTAGGTAGGGGCCCACCACCCATGCCACAGATGGGCACAGGAACACACAGAAGAACTGACAATGCACTCCCACACCCTAAGCACAGCACAACTGGGGGAGGGCTGGAATATCCACTGGCCCATGGGGACAAGCAAACAAAGCACAGCTGAGCCATGGTGCCCCAGCACACCCACCGGCAAGCTGACACTGCCACACAAGGAGGCCGGACCACCCCATGCCACACCAGCCCCCCCTGTGCACAGCACACCCCGCACCATGACCCCAAGACACCCCCCATGAGCAGTGACCACCACTGCAGGAAACCCCATGCATACCACCACCCCCACTGTCACACTGCAACCTCATGTACCACAGAACCATACAAGCCAGACCCACCATGAGCACCCAGCAGTGGGTGGCAGCACACGGCAATGCAACAATGGCAGACACAGTGCCAACATGCACAATCCCCCTGAGGCACAGCTGAGAGTCTGAACATGTGTTGGCACAAGAGGTACCCCACACGGGAAAGGGCATGCCCCTGACACCACCACCATTGATACAGCACCCTGCACAGTAGACAAGTGTCACATCCCAACCCACCACAAGCCACAGCAGCCAGCACAGACACCCACAGTGGTGCATGGAAACATGCAGCACACCGGATGCAACACAGTGCAGGGTCAAACACACACCCATACCCATGGGGACACTAACACAGGGACACAGTAGTGTGGCAACCAAGCCCCCAGTGTGGGCCCATGAAAACTGTGCACACACAGCCTGCAGTCCTCCATGGCACAGGGGTGACACCCACCCTGTGCATGAACTGTGGTCCTGTACACCACCAGCAGATGCCTGGAGCACAAGTCACAGACAGTGGTGCACAGCCCCTGCAACACACACAAGCCACAGCATGGAGGTGGGACAGCAACTGCAGAGGCCACAGTGTCACCCAAGGCAAACATGCACCACACCAGTGACAGGAGGCAACCCAGCATTATGATGGTCACAGTGGATGACCTGCAGGGACAGCCACCACTGACAAGGCAGCAGACCTCGCAGGCCACAGACATGCAAGGGTGTCAGCTGCACAGGCCAAGGATGGGTTGACAGGGGCACAATGGACACAGAGCATGCACCATGGACCACTGCACACAGTAATGTAATGCACAGGGAACAACACACACACCACAGACACCGATTGATAGCCACTCCCACACCAGAGACACTTCCCCACGCACACACACATACCCATGACTGAACCACCCCAGATGCCATGCACACCACTGCAACTGAGCACCTATAGCCAGCTGCAAATCAGAGATCACCACAGTATTCATATCAAAATATTTGTATTCAAATCATATCAAAAATAACTATATACAACTATGTACAAACATGGGGAAGGGACAGGAACAAGGTGGGGTGGGTGAGGGCAGGGGTGAACATATGGGAGAGGGTAGGTGGGGTGTGAGGGTTGATCAAAGGGGGGTAGTCGCAGGCTGCTTGTGCATATGACAGTGTCCAGCCTGGTCCTCCACTGCCTGGGGCTGTTGCCTGGGCCACCTCCTCCTCACCCCATGCTGCTGTAAGTCCCTCAATATGGAGAGGGACTCTTGCACCACCTGCAGAAGCTCCTGGATGGCCTGCTGGATCTGCAGGAGTATCCACACACCTAGGACAAGGGATCAGAGTCAATAGGTGTGACTGTCCATCCCCCTGCAGCCCACCCATTATGCATGGCATACAGCCATGTGCCACACTCCTGAGATGGTGTGCACCCACCCACAGTGACCGTGTCCACAAGACATGCCCTACCAGGCAGCAACAGCCATGTGTACCACTGCACACACCCACCGTCCATGTCCAGCACAGCACAAAGAAGGCCGTACAGTAACGTGGCTATGCAGTGTGCAGGCAGTGCCACAGCCATGTGCCCAGTGCATGCATGGACCACCATTGATGCACTCCCAGACATGCAGTGCCACTGGACAGTGCTGACTGTCACATGTCATGTGCATGGCAGTGGTGTCCATGGATGGTGGCCATGCCCTGCTTCCCACCCTGTCACACAGCATGCAATAGCAATCATGGTGTCATGGCACTCACCCTCATCGGGATGTTGATGGTGTTGGGGTTGGTCCCCAACATGCCCCTGTGCAGTGTCCTCCTCCCTCTGCTGCCACTCCACCATCCTCCTCCACTCGGCCACGCCTGTGGGAGACAAAAGGAGAGAAACACATCAGTACAAACCCAAAGCAAATTCCCCCTGCCCCAATGTGTGTGTCCACCCACCCAGCCAGACCCACCCACCCCATACCCTGTAAACACCACCACAGCCAACCCTAGACTATCCCTCCCCTATGTGCTGGACACATAAGACAGTGTTACCCATATGGACCATACAAGTGGGTAGACATATCACCCACCTAGATGAGGCACCATGCCCCTCCTGGCACGTGACCACAGATGTGCAAGTTGCTCTGGCTCCCTCCTTCTAAGGTCCCCATACCAGTGCCTACACTGTTCCACCGTTCTCCTGCAGCCAGTGGCCACCTCCAGGTTAGTGGCCACCTCTTGCCAGACCTGGGTCCTGGCCCTGTCCAGTGCCTCCTCACCAAAGAGTGGGCCATAGTGTGGCTCCACAATGGCCACAAGGTTGGCCAGCTCAAGGGCACTCCACTGAGGGGCTCTCCTGCGTGCCATCTCTAATGCTATAGTAGGCAATATGGTGCTCTGCAGCACGGCACCCCAGGTGGAAGTGCTGCACGGTACAGTGCCACCATTCTCTATCGCGCTGTCACCGAACAGCGCGATAGAGGTGCAGCCATGCTGGACATATAGCACCAAGGGGGCAACGGTTGGGCACAGGGTCATGGGTCTCTGGCACAAGGCCATGCACAGTGCCATCAGACATCTATGCATCTAGTGCAATTGGTTGCCTGTATACCATCACCACAGTGAACTATTGCGCAGTTGTGCCACAGTGCCATGTAGTGACCCTCGCCATAGCGCCACTGGCACAATGGTGGCCATGCCCTGAATTGCCTACCGTGCACAGCATGTCATCAGCATGGCAGATGCCTGCGTAAGCTACCTGGGCATGCACAGTGTGGTGTACTACGCATGCCACAGAACTGCGCCATTGGCTCAGCACGTTCAACGCAATTGCGCAAAGCGCAAAAGTGCGATATTCAGCCATCATATGCAAATCATCCGATCAGCCATGCAATGGTGCAGCAGTGTGATTTGCACCTCATTAAAGTTGCTCCTCACCTAATTTGCATGGATTGCACTATAAAAATGTGACACTGTTCTGCAGTGGCCATATTCAGTTACTGCAGTTTATTGGTGAGTTGCATGCTGTGTGGTGTTCTGGACTGCGGTATCATGGACTTGCTTTGTACTGCACAGTCACAGGTAACCACTGTCATCCATACAGGCTGAATAATGACCGAGCGAGGACTGGGTGAGGAGGACAACGATGGTGGGCAGAAGAGGAGGCCCAATTTCACCAAGGCTGAGACGGAGGCACTCTTCGAGGCCTACATCGATCAGGAGCTACTGCTCAGTGGATGGCGGGGCACCCCTCAGGCCCATGCTGCTGCATGGGAGGGGGTGGCATGTGCCGTCAACCTGTACGGCAGCCACCAGCGCTCTGTGCAGGAGTGTAAGAAGAAGATGGGTACCGACAGGAGGAGGGTGAAGGAGAAGGTGACTGCCATCAGGGCGACATGTGCTGCAAAAGGCGGGGGCCAGCCGGAGGTGGTGCAGCTGACATTGGCAGAGGACAGGCTCACTGCAAACATGTAGTGCAGTGCCATTGAGGGTGTTCCAGGAGGTGGCTTCCAGACAGGTGGAAGCCCATCACTGCATGGTACGTCATGGTCTGTCGGGGGGAGGGTAGATCACATACACTAACGTGTCCTTACTTACTGTTACAGATCCTGTGCATCTGCAGGGGTCAGTGGTGGAGGGCCTGTCCACTGTGGACACTCATCTGGAGTTGGAGGAGGGACCATCCACCTCTGCAGGTAGCCGGTGAGCATTGCAACAGTGGGTCCGCCTGGCTGTCAACACTGATGTTGTTGAGACAGGTGTGGGGGAGGCCCTTCCTGTGTCTCAGCAGTCTGGCGTCCAAGGATGCCAGCACGCTGTGGCTGTGGCTGTGGCACAGACCTGCACCAATGATGATGACATGACCATTATGGGCAGTGACATGTGTGTGTCACGGAATAGACACACAGCAGGCCAGTTCACGCCCATGGACCTGGCTGGTTCCGACGTGTGTGCCAGCGTGTCAGCACAGTCCCAGGCTGTGCCTGTCAGCACCAGTGGGGCAGCACCGGTGGTTTGTCAGGACAGTGGTACTGTTGCGGCCACAGCGGCGGAACAACCAATCCCTTGGGCACAGCAGGCAGAGGGGCAGCAGCAGCAGTCGCCCACTGGGACTGGGGGTTCAGGGTTCAGCAGTGGCATCTGTGCACCACCTGTGGACTTGCCCATACCTGGTCCTGGTGAACAGCGCCCACCCTCAAGGGGTGCTGAACACCAGCCCTTCCATACCCTGAGGGACAGGATGCCAAGGTGGCAGACGACCTCTTTGATGAGCACACCCGCCTACTGCAGGCATCAGTACAGCAGCAGATGTGGCTTGCAACATCTGTGGATGCACTGTGTGTGGCTCTGGAGTGGGTCGAGGAGCGACACAGCAGGGACACCGATAGGATCCTGTCACAGATTGTCCAGTTGTGGGAGGATGTGACCGCTGCCATTGACAGGCAAACACAGGCGTTGGTCACTGTCATGGCCACAATGGGCACACAGTCAGGTGCCCATGTGTCACTCACACCGCGCAGTTCACTATCCACTCCCCATTCCCGGCATCATGCAACACCCACCCTGTTGACACCGGGTTCAGCTGTGGGTATCCCGAGCACTCCTGGTGCAGGTATGTTTGGTGTGCTGCAGACCCCTGTGCAGGCACGGTCATGTTCGTGCAGTGGAACCCCTGGTGGACCATCGGTGCCACCCCATGAGGCCCATGGTCAGCCTGCCAGTGCTGCTGGGTCTTGGCAGGGCCACCCATGCATCCGAGGTGGAAGTGGCACTGTGCCGCAAGACTGACCTGTCTCCCAGCACGGGCACTGTCTGGTGCTGCCCTGTGTGCATTGTGTGTTTCAGTGGGAAGTGCACTGGTGGGTGCCCGGCTCTACACGCAGACACACGGTCCACCTGCACACCCTCCCGACTGCTGTCCACAGGTACGGGTGCATGATGATGACTGCATTGTGCTGTACACCAAAGTGCGATGGTGCCCAGCATCTGACACATGCACATAGACAGTCAGTGGATGTGGTGGCCTGTGGACATGTGTGTTGCTAGTGTTTGTGTTCCAGCTCTGTTTTGCACCTGACCCCTGTGCACGTTGTGCCTATTGTGTGTGCGTGTGTGTGTGTCTGTCCATGTGGTGTGTTACTGTTCACCCCTCCCTGGTTGTATCTGTGTGCTTCTGTGCCCTGCCACATCCTTTGCCAGCATGCACCCCTAGTGTGTTTCCATGTGTGTATGTGGGTTGTGCCCTAGCCACTGGTGGTTGCACATGGCCCCATGACTTACCTGTGTTGGCTGAAGTTCTCCTCTGTGATGGTGTCCCGGTGCAGCTGCACCAGCCAGATCAGTCGGGGGTCCCGTCGGCCAAGGGGGGGCTGCCCATTCCCATCATCACCGGCATCACCGTCATCCCCATCGCTGTCCCCCTCTTTGACCTGTACAGCTATCCCACAGTCTTTGGCCATGTTGTGCAGGATACAACAGGCCAGGAATATCCCACAGGCCTTTGAGGGGCTATACTGTAGGTAACCGCCATAGGTGTCCAGGTAATGGAAATGCGCCTTCAGCATCCCAAACACCCACTCAATGACATTGCATGTGGTGGCATGTGCCTCATTGAAGCATTGCTGTGATGGGGTCGTGGGCTGCCGGTAGGGTGTGAGCAGCCAGGGACGGAGTGGGTATCCACTGTCACCTGTGTGGAGATAGTGGAGGTTAGTGTCTTGTTCAGGCTCAGACTGCCCCAAACCCTGTGGGCCACACCTATGGCACCTCTGGCTTACTCCCCCTTGCCCACGATTTGTCAGTTCTACATACATACTCACCCACTAGATGACCTGTGGGGATGTCCCCACTCTTGAATCGATGGCACAGTGCTGACTGGTACCAGATGAAGGAATCATGTGCTCCCCCAGGGTACGTGGCACAGACATTGATGATGTGCCCACTGGCATCACACACCACCTGGCAGTTGACACTGGCATATCCCTTCTGATTCATGTGGGTGGCCCCATCGGGGCCAGGTGGTGTGCGAATGGCCACATGGGTGCAGTCTGTCACCCCTAGCATGCCTGGCATACGTGCTACCCTGTGGAACTCCTGTATGTTTGCTGTACGCTCCACCGCGCTGCTGGGGAAATTGATGTACTCCACAGCATGTGGCAGCAGTGCGCTGAGGAATTGGGTGAGGATGCGTGACGTGGCCGACTGTGTTATGCCTGTGGTATCCCCTGTTGGTCTCTGGAAGGTACCCGTGGTGAGCAAGCACATGCAGGCTGTTACCTTTGTCTCCACTGACAGAGCATGACTCTGTCATGTGGGTGCCTGCATCACATCACTGCACTGCTCACAGAGCCGCCTCAGTATTGCCCTGTTCAGGCAGTACTGGCCCACAATCTCAACATCTGTGTACAGCTCAAATCTGGTGTGGGCTTGGTACTGCCTGTTGGGGGCATACTGCTGACGGGCCCTTCCATGGCCATGTCCCCCTGCAGCATGCCTTCTCACCCCCCCATTATGGCTTCCATGTGGAAGGTGGCACTGTCCATGTCCCTGGCTTGTGTTCCCCCCAGCTGATGTTGCTTTGTTCCCCCCGCTGTCCTGACTGCTACCTCCCCTGCCCCGGGTACACCTACTGGCCTCTGCACTCTGTGGCCCCACACACCTTCCCTTGCCCCTCTTCTGTGTTGTGGTTTCCCTGGCCTGCCCTCTTTCTCCCTATTTCTCTGTGCCTGTCTCTGACACATGTTGCTTTCCTGTAGCGTTCTTGCACCTCTTCCTTGCTCCCTTTTATTTTGGCTAATTTCCGCTATGGCGCAACTTCCACCTGCTCCACTGTTGCGCATTGCGCAAGTCTTTGAACATCGCACTGTCTACTTTATGCATGGTTCCACCCCTTCAGTTGCGCATGCCTTCATTATCATTGCGCTGTTGCTCAGCATGTTTTCAGTGGCGCTACTGCCTCCTGCTGAATATCACAGAATGGTGCATTTTCTGACTTGCGCTGGCGCAACCCTATTGCTCATTGCGCAACCCTTTTGAATATCCAGCCCAATGAATACTTACAAAACATAAACTGGGAATCTAATATTCTTAATTGTACAACACAACAAGCTTGGGACTTTTTTAAAAACATTGTACATTATTTGGAAAATACCTTTCTTCCATCTAAGAGGAAATTTAATAATAAAGGAAAAATCCCCCCTTGGTTCAAC